>OX244012.1:2500000-5000000 GCA_945859715.1 Apamea sordens | reverse complement strand
CTAGGAGACATTTTGCGAAACAGACATTTTGCGACTAAGCCACGCTAGACTGTCCATCGGGTTTTACGCAGAGATCGTCAGCGAGCGTACTGATTTCACAAGGTGCAGGCGTTATTGCCCGCAGACAGAGTTCGTCGTGTCTCGTACTGCCGGTGGCTGCAACGAAAGCACGTCGCAATGGCTACGTTTGCTGCGAATGTGATTTGGTTTTTTTTTTTGTGTTTTTCGGATATTTACTCGCAACGGAATGTCGAACAGGCGCAATTCCCATATCTGGTTGCATACCAATCCGTTCGCATTGCAGCAGACGGGGCACCAAACTCGATGGTCAGTAAATGTGTGGGCCGGTATATTTATAAAGACCGTGTGATTGGACCCATTTTTCTCCCTGAACGACTAAACGGGCCACGATACCACGAGTTCCTAAGAACAACTCTCGAGGAAATAATCGAGGCGGTGCCTCTGCTCCACTTCCACGAGACATGGTTCCAACACGATGGCGCTCCCCCACGTGACCTTTCCTGTCCGACGCTGCCTCACCAAATCTTTTAGAGACCGCTGGATTGGAAGATTCGGTCCACAACCATGGCCAACTCGCTCACCGGGCTTGATCCCATTCGATTTTTTCTATAGGGTTACGTCGAGGATAAGGTTTTTGTGACCGAGTGCGATACCGCAGAAAAAATGAGAGATCGCATTGTGAATATGTTTGCGACGCTGCGTGAGGAGTGTGTCCAGGATCCCACTTTTTGCCCCGTATCCACGCTGAAACTCTGCGCCGCGCTCATATCTGCGAGCGAGTAGATGGCGGCCACTTCGAACCTTATCTCATTATGAATGAGCGAGATTAAGGTAAGTTCATTAATTGAACATTATCAAGCATCTTTTTTGTTATCAATCCTCATCGGTATCGCTATTTTATGGGAATAAGCTTATTGTTAGTTTTATTTCCATAAGGGGGGTACTTAATAAGTAACTACCATCGGTAATCAAGACTAATTAAACATGATTTTATGTGGCAGGTACCTATCAATGTTGTCGTTAGGCGATATTTCGTAGGTACGTTCACGTTCGTTCGGCAAGCGCCATCCGTGGAGCGTTTTGATCGCGTTGTTTGCAATACATTGCGTACTCAAAAATGCAAATTTTTTAAACGGTCATTTCCGAGATGAATGACTTTCGTAATTTTATTTATGGCATCAGATGTAACCTTTTCACGACGTTTGCGGGTCAATGTCCCTGCCACCCTGTATAGATAAAGTGTATTTTTATAGCTTAAATTGCATAATCAGCCTACAATGTCCCCACTGCTGAGAAACATGTCTCCTCTCTGTGAGAAGTGCGGATTGGTAGATGTCACATGTCTTCGAATTATTGGTTCTAGGACATGCCGACTTTCTCACGATGTTTCCGTTCATCATTTTGAGAGCAGTGGTGATAAAACTAAATACACAAAGTAAAGTAGCACGGGCATCTTTCCAGATGCTTTATAAAAATCTATAGTTAAACCATTGTTTAAAAAGGGAAATAAAGATAACATAGAAAATTACAGACCGATCTCGATTATAAGTGTTTTCTCCAAAATTTATATACAAAGAATTAAGCAAATATTTGGAAAAAAAATCTATTAGTGAACGAGCAAGAGAGAGCAGAGATTTAGAGTAAATCAAACTATTAATATGGCATTTTATGATTTTTTTGTATAGAGTTATGCTAAATGTTGATAAGATCAACCCTGTTTGCACAAGATTCTGTGACATGACCCAAGCGTTCGATTACGTTAGGCATTCTATTAGATAAAATAGAGGCATACGGTATTAGAGGCAACGTTTTAGGTTTTAGGCAACGAGACAAAAAGTTAAATTGGAAAAAACACGTTGAAATTTAAAGCAAAAAAATTTTTAGCTCTTCTTATGCCCTTCATAAATTAGTTTCTGTGCTTAACACTGACGCATTGCTAACAGCTTACCACGGCCTAATTTCATCGCACCTAAGGTATGGAATTATCCTTTGGGGCAATTCGACTGACAAGGATATACATACCTTTCAAAGCCCAAGAACGGTGTATTAGGACGATATTTGAATTAGATTCGACTAACATTGTAAACCATATTTCATTAAATTATAATATACTGATGTTACGGTCTCTGTACATATTCGAAGTTGTCATGTTTGTAAAATGTAATCGGCAATTATTTCCACGCATGGCAGACAGTCAGTCGTGTCAGACGCGATAACACTATGCTTTGCTCAGATAGTTCCAAAACAGCATTAATGCGGAAAAGTGTATTTTGAATGTCGTCTTTAATATTCAATAAACTTCATAAGGGATGGAGGAAACTAAGTGCACACATATTAAAAAAGCGGCTGAAATTGTATTTAGTTGGGAAAACATACTACAGTATTTTAGAATTTTTAAATGACAAGGTGTAATGTTACGAATTTAACAAATAAATCTTTACTGGCATTTCATAAATTTGACAATTTATAATTAGACTATAGGACGAATTAATTTAAATTTATAATTTGTTGTTTAAATTTAATTTTTAGTTTATGTGAAAATTTAACATTATTAAATTTTTACATAAACTAAAAAAAGCTTTGTTTAAATACCTATGAATGACTTCTTACCTTTATATTGTATGCCAAAAGAGCGAAAATGACGGATCTTTTTTGTATATGAACAACCTGCATGTATTTAAACTCATGTTTCTACTAATAAATAAATAAATAAATCAATCAATCAAAGTACCTGTCAGGATTTGCACTCACGACCTACATCTCGGTAAGACGATGCTGATTCCACTGAGCTTAAATTGACCTTTAAAATATGCGCACCAAATATTTTTCATCCCTTTTAGACAAGATCATACAGTTAAGTAGAAACCAGTAAAAACCAAACGATAGAAAGAACAATGTTTATTGATATGAAAACACACAATAATTGATTGTAAAAAAATATGACAGAAACGACGCTCTGTATCTTCAACAATGCTACCATCTATCTCCTTATATTTTCTCACTGTTGTCATCGTACTCGCTGTTTTACCATAAGAGCCCCCTCCTGATCCTTCGTGATCTTTCATTCTTTTCGTACTATATTTTTTGCGAAGATATAGCTTTTACTTTTTGCTGCGAATAAATTGCAGTTGTTTGGACCAGAATTTATAATTTTTTCATGCGCTGCAGATTGACCAGATTTGAATGAAAATTTCAATGGCTGTTGTACAGTACTCTGGCTATTTATAGTTCCATTACATGCTAGTATATAATCTTGGGACGATTTCGATTTGTAGGAATGTTGCGATTGCAGTACTTATTTCAGCATTCTGAACGCATGGAGTTGTAGTAAGTACTGCTGTTCGGAAGCTGTTTGGAAGGAACTGAACCTCTGGCGCTGCACGAATGTCTCGTAGGAGTAATGGTCTGGCTGCATATATTTGTATTACAGGTTCAGTTGGTGGAGTTTTAGGTAGAGTATCGGGACAAATATTATCCCGCATGTAAGCGCTGCCGGGTCTTGCGGCTGTTAAGCTTAGCTATGATAATTTGGCAGGTTTTATAAAAAAATCCGATGCTCTCCGATATGAATACTTTATTCTTATATTTTGATATAAAATTTATATATAGTTCATATTGTAGCGTGTACTTGTGGTTTTAGTAGGTACATTGTGAGGTTTTATTGTTGTTTTTATTTCGTTGCAACTTTCAATTAATTCATCTGCGCTTCCACTAATTAATACCCTAACTGCGTAACACCCTTTAAATATCAAATTAAGGATTTTGAAGGATAATCCTCATCAATTGCTTCTTCGGTTTGAAAAATTCGTCTGCTCAACAGCTTGGATAACGCAATGAACGTGGCTGAACTGACAAAATGAAAGCTATTGCGTTCAATTGTCATTTCATTTGTTACGCAATTACCTTAATACTATAATACCATATCAAACGGGTAGCTATCATTGGTTCCATGTTGCTTAGTAGTTTGTAATCAGCTAAATTCAGATAGAAATTAACTAAATAATTCTTGAAAGGACTGTTTCATGATCACATCGGTAAAACTGAATCATCGTCACTATTCGTTGGACTGGCACAGAAGAACGGATCTTGCTCAACAGTCTCATTTTCACGGCTTCTTTCCAGAGAACTCAACGTATCAGCAGATACACTTGACCAAAGAAACGGTAGGTATGGAGATGACAAGTCTACAGATCTGATTAAGGTTTCAGATTTGATATTCCTAACAGATTGTATGAACCCTTTCGTCACCGGTACTTTACATAAATTAATTCTCTTAGCACTTTTTCCTGAGGCACATGATCCACACGAGCTGGCCTTTGATGGCGGCTTCTGTGAGTCTTTCTTACGTTGCCTTCTAGTTGATGTACATGATCCGCACGAGCTGGTCCTTGACGGCGGCTTCTGTCTGTCGTGAAAACGTTGCTTTACAGTAACTTTCTCCATTTCTTCAACAATGCTACCATCGACTTCCTTATATATTCTCGTTGTTGTTGTTGTACTCACTGTTTTTTGGCCCTTCTTTTTCTTTTTTTCTTTTGGTATTACTATAACTTTTACTGGGCCTGTGGTTGGGCTTTTACTTCTTGCCGAACATACATTGCGACTTTCTGCAGATTTAGATTTTTTTGGAGGTGCAATTTGTAAAGTTTCAGAATGGCATGAATGTGTCGATGGCTGTTTATGGAAGCAAGTAGACAAAGTACATGGTGGTGATGATGCAAAATCTTGGTTTGATTTAGATTTGCAAGAATGTTGCGATTGCTGGCTGACAGCACTCTGACCGCCGTACGTAGTTGTAGTGCCCTGTTCGGAAGGAACCGAAGCTCCGGCGCCGCAAGAATTTGCCGAAGGCGCATGGATGCTTGTTTCTTTACACGGACAAGGTGGAGTTGTAGGCGGAGTTTTGGGATAAGTGCTTATGCCGTATACTGCTGGTGGGCCTGCCTTGTCAGAATCTTGAGTTGATTTCGATTTGCAAGAATGTTGCAATTGCTGGCTGACAGCACTCTGGCAGCTGCATGTAGCTGTAGTGCTCTGTTCGGAAGGAAATGAAGCTCCGGCGGTGCAATAATTTATCGAAGGCGCATGGCTGCTTGTTTTTTTACATTGACAAGGTGGAGTTTTAGGCGGAGTTTTGGAACAAGTGCTTTTGCAGCATTCTGCTGGTGGGCCTGCGTTGTTAGAATCTTGGGTTGAATTCGATTTGTAAGAATGTTGTGATTTCTGGTTGACAGCACTCTCGCCGCCGCGTTCGGTAGGAAGTGAAACTCCGGCGCCGCAAGAGTTTACTGAAGGTGTATGACTGCTTGTTGTTTTACATGGACAACCAGGTGGTGGAGTTTTAGGTGGAGTTCTAGGACAAGTGCTTTTGCCGCATCCCCCTAGTGGGCCTGCCTTGTAGCTGTCAAGCTTAGCTTTGGTAGTTTTACAGTTTTCATAAAATGTTTCGATGCTATTCGATATTGCCGCGCCATCTTTATATTTTGCTATAAAACTTATAATATCGTTTAGATTAAATAGCAGGTCGTCAATAACTTGTGGTTTTGGTTCATTGTGGGGTTCTATTTTTGTTTTTATTTCAACGCAACTTTTAATGAACTCCTCTACGCTTTCACTTACTAGTCCTTTATCTTTTGCTTCTTTGCTTAATACTATACTATAATCAATTTTGTTCAATAGTTTTTCTATACTGCCAACGGAAGGTGCTCCTCTGCACGATTTTAGTCTGTCGATTTTAGCTTTAAATTCTTTACAACACGACATAAAACTGCTTACAGTAGCAGCCGAGAGATCTGTTTTTTGTACAATAGTTGTTATTTTTTCCAAATTTATGACTTTCTCTTTCAAACGATCTAGTTTTGCTTTAACTATTTTCTGAGATTGGAACCTCTGTATCTTAGTTTTAACAGATTGACAACATTTTAAAAAATCTTCTGCACTTTTAGACAACAATCCCTCGCCTTGATAGTTGTTAGTCATGCAAATAACTTGATCAACATGGTTTTCTAATTCTTGTATGCGACTTTTAGACATTGCCTCCAAATCCATAGGCTTGGGGCCAGCTATCTGATCTCTGGGTCGTCTGGGTTCTAAAATGTACCCTGGTATCTTTGTTTTTACTTTGCTTTTTGGCATCAAATTCAAAGCAGCATCATAACCCTCAGGTTTGGGTATCGAAAAATCACCAGTTTGCACTTGTTTAGGTGCTTCTAACAGACATGAGCACGAGCTCACGGTTCTCCCAATGTTCCCACAATACGAACATACTCTATCTTTGATCGGGCCTTCACTAAGTGCAATAAGTTTTTTCATCTGATTTTTCAGATTTCCCAGGTCACATACAGTTAGCCCTTTTTCGTTTTCTGGTGGTAAAGCTGCCAAAAATTTTCAATATATCAATTATGGACTTCTGATATCATTTATAGTTTTAGATACAATCACTGAGTTACCACTTATTAAAAAATCTTATATTACCAAGGATAATGGTATCTTTGATAGTCTGAATAATGTATTAATTATAACAAAAACCCTTATACAATATGTAACAAAAACCCTTGTTATTCCTTGTAGTGACGTAAACATAATATTATATGCAAGTAGGGTTACAATTACTGAAAATTGTTTTTTTGATCAAGGTTTTAGCTTACTCGCCATCAAATAATAGAAAGCTCATACGAGTAACAAATAATAAAAAGGAAATCTATTAAAGTTTTAACAGAACTATTACAAAAAAAGGTTTAGCTTTTGATCCAGGTTTAAACCAGTGACCCATTTTTGAATTTCGAATTTGATTCCGACAAAATCAAAGTTCTAACTAAAAAACCGAGTCTAAGTTGTAAATTTTGTATTTGGAACTTTACCTCCGATGGAATAAAGTTCGAAATAGAAAAATGGTTAGATGGTTTTAACTTCGGACTAAAGATAGACCCGATAACGTTTGGCAATTAGCCTTTTTTGCTATTGAAGAGTTTTCCGAATTTATTATTTTCTTATGATAATCGATTCTTATAATGCAGCTAAGAGAAACAACAGGGTGGTTGTGACATTATTGTATACAGAATTGTATCATTTAAGGCAACTGCGTTTTCACATAGGGCGTTATAGTGTAAGCTATAATGTTACCAATCAGTACCCCACAATAGGTACAAAGCCATCGTTTTCCAGAAAACGCAAATATAACAACAAAAAAAAACCATTAATTGGAGTACATTCATTTTGATTAAGATAATGCTGATAATGTTATCCAGCGGTTTTAATACACTAAACACTTGGAAGAAATTATTAAAGCATTTAGTAGCAAAATTAGAACATCGTCTTGGTCGTCACTTTGACCACCTGGAAGAGTTCTTAATTAGTTTGCATCAAGTACATGTTCCATGCATCATGACCAAACTCTACTTCACCAGGGAGGGGTGCCTAAAATCATAGTTTTCACCGTGGCATGATGGAAGAGTTTCTATAAGATATATATAAAGAAACAAATATATTAAGGATATGCTTTAAAATGGAACTCATTTTGTATAAAAAATTGCAAGGCCTAATGATGTTCATGACGCACAGGAGTGAAATATTTTGCGTTGTGTGCGGCGACATGAGAAGTACATAAATGTACACGAAGAAGCACCTCATGCCGCATTGTGTGGCGATCGCGCCGCAGGGTCTGTCTTGCGTAGTGGGTTATCGGGTCACGCGTGCGTGTACGTTTTTATCGATATAAGAAATTAAAGCTTGGTGAAGATGAAACGGAAAGAGAGCACGAGACCAGTCATCAACACGATGGTCTAATCAAGTAAAAGAAGCTACGTCCTCAAGGAAATCTCAGAAGGTGGTGATGGCTACTTTGGACCGGAGTCGATGGAGGCATATTGTCCGTTAAGGGTCGTGTGACCACGAACGTCAGTAATGATATCAATTGAAGTAGAAGAAGACAAAAAGTGTAATCATCTAATAAAGGTTGGAAGGTCTAAAGGTTGTCTTTAAAAGATCGCTCTTAGCGATAAGACCGCCCATTGTGTTACCCTTTGTAAAATTGTATATATTTATGTTCTGTAATTTGTATGGTGTACAATAAAGAGTATTCTATTCTATTCATTCTTCAGCGACGACCAAAATTTTAATTATTTGTGGAAAACAGCCAAGTGACACGAAATTTTCATATTTAGGTTAGGATAACTACATTTTATTAATTATTTATTTATGGACTTTGGAAGACTTACAGCTAATTAACTAATTCCTTTCCACGATTTTGTCCCCGTGAAATTTCTTGTTCACCCGACCCATCCCGTCGTATTGTATCGCCTACACTTTTAATTATATTTCCCTAAGTGTTCTCCTAAGTATCCTATTGTGATGTTATATTATATAGCCTTCCTCAAAAACTAGGCTACCAAACGCAAAAATAATTTTCAAATAAGACTAGAAGTACTTACTATTTTTTTACCGTAAATATTATGTTAAATCAATATTGTGCGGGATGGTAAACTGTAAAAATATCCTATGGTGATGTGGGCAAATGGTCTTGGTAAAGTTGCGCATGAGAAACATGGCGATACTCAAAACTGACAGCCTAAGCTAAAGTTTTTAAAAGCGTAACTAAGGGCTGGTTTTTTGATCCGTAGTCAAACTCAATCAATTGTTAAAAAAAGTCGGTGTCGTTGGGTTCACATTTTCGTTGTTTGCCACCGACTTCCGAAATTAAAGTTATTTTTCATTTTGTAGTGTCGTTTTTGGAAGACGGTTGTTTTTTTTTTTTTTTGCAAAAAAGTTTTTATTTTTCACTTTTAAGTTGTAATTTTTACCAGTAATTTTGGTTTAAAAACCAAACTATTGAACCGTTTTTGATGAAATTTCTATGGGACCATTTGGGAAGTATACCCTTTCCAACAAAAAAATATTTTTTCAAATCGGTTGGCAAGCGACGGAGTTATGCGCGAGTTCCTCCTTTTTTAGAAGTCGGTTAAAAATAGTAACTATGTAAATTTTTTGCAAAATGTGTTTTTTGATCAATTTTTAGTTTACCTAATGGTAGTGACCATTATTTTTTATAATAGTTATTTTTTTAAATCGGCTCTAAGAGCAAAATGCGCGTCTGTGTTCCCTTCCACATTTAACCCGTCTGCCTTCAAAGCAAGAGTGAACAGGCATCTTCTGGGCACGCTCGTTCCATAGAAAGAAAGAAAGAAAAAGTATTTATTGAAAGAAAAGAAAGAAAAAGCATTTATTTGCGGCAAACATGACGCATAAAAAAAAGGACAAAAACACACAAAAAAAACAAGTTGGGGGTAAACATGCGTCATGCGTCATGCGTATTGCGACTCGCACAGGAAGATCATAAAATAGATACAGATAGATAGATCCATCATAGATCTCATCCATTGCTTGCCATCAGGCGTGATCGAGGAAAGACCAGCAGGGTAATTCTCGTAATTTTAAGAACGTTCACAGTCTGATCTCAGTCTCAATCTGTCAAAAATACGTCTAATTTCCCTACATTTTGACAAGTCTTTGACATTTGTTTGTCGCCGAGATGAGACTGCGACTAGATTTTGAACGTTTTAAATTACGGGAATACGGGCCCAGGTGCATTTAGCAACAAAAAAAAAACAAAAATTGTTAAGAGTTAGGGGCGGTATCAGTAACGGTATCGAACGCTGAGATTCTTAGTTTTTATTGTTAATTAAAGGTGCTTTTCTTGTCTGTCTGTGTGATGGCGTTGTTCCTCAAAACTACGCAACGGATTTTGATGCGGTTTTTACCATTATGTAGAAAATTTAATCTGGAAAGTTTATGCGTATGATACGTTAATATTAAACTAGCGTATAATAAATAACTCTCGAAGTTTTGTCAAGTTGTTTATCCCCTGGGTGAATAATCAACTAGTATTGTTTTTAAGCAATGTTATTGCAGAACCTATGAACCTCTTTCGGGTTTATGTTAATACATTCTATAGATGTTCTGATTTTGCCATATACTTGTATTTAATGCTTACTTCCAAGTGTTTTATTTCACTTCTCCTCGAAAACTGCCTTGAGTTTTAGGCCATAATCATAATGTCTAGCCTTTTCCCAACTATGTTGGATTCGGTTTCCAGTCTAATGTCAAATGCTGCTATTACTTAGCCACGAGCCCCTCGAGTTTATACCATAATATGGGGTGCTAACTTGTAGTAAATACATAGGTCACACTATCACTCCTTATAAAGAATACTAAGAATTACAGTTTGCCTTAAGCAAGTAAGAACTCACACGACTGTTATATGGCACATGCGAGTTTTAGAAATCTATCACACAACCCAACCAATACAACAACACTAAAAAATAAAGTATTCTGCAAAAATCTCACCGTGAAAACTTAGGTGAAGTGAGTTTAAAGTATCAGAGTCTGTCAGTATTGTCAATCCCAAGCACCAGGTGTAATGACAGCTCACTTGAAGCTCACTCAACCTTAGTTTTCACGTTGAGATTTTTTCAGAATACATCGACTGATTCAAAAACTTCATATGCAATATTAACGGCCCTTATTTTACCTACATTTTCTTTCAATTGACCTACATACATATATCTAAAGAAAAGTATACGCTTCGGGAATCGTCGTCTATCATCTGAAATACAAAAGCTCGTTGGTGAGATGTAATATAGAGCTGATACAATCGTGGAATTTGTAAGTATTTGCCTTTTTGCATTACCATGAATTAGAAATTAAACAACTCTATGGAACTCCAAAAAACTTATTATAAGTTTGGAGAGACAGGTGATGATCTGCGACCAGAGTAGGTAGCCCGACAGATAGATATAAAACTTCATAAACAAACGCGCAATGAAAAGTGCACTTAAAGCTTTGTCTCTGTGAAGGGTTACTTTGAGGCGCGACGCTTACGATTGTGATTCGGAAACACTAATATTACCGAAGCGCAAACTTTTTCTGGTGTACCTGTAATGTATTTTGTATCGATCCATGGCAGCAAATTTGCTTTAAATCTATACACCTATCCTCCTAACCAACCTTAATTGGTTTTGGTATTTCGTCAGCCACTATCTCGGTACGCTTACTCTCTCATTCGGCTCGCGAGTGGGTTGTGGGCGCAGCACCAACCAGACCAGGGTTTCCTACTGAGCTTTTTTAATAATTTATTCCTTAGTCCATTCTAGGAATTGAAGCACGTTCTGTTTATAGAGGTATGAGGATCAGGGTGGAAAGTTCGTCATCATCTACAGAAAAGGAAGGATCCTACGACCAGACGGGTGGTGTCTGGTTTCTGCCAATTCCTCGGATAATTCTGCTTGAGCAATGTAGGATTTGCGTGACGTCAAGTGTGTAGTTCCTATTTGGCATTATAGATGCCGCCTTAGACTCACTCGACCCACACCTGACAGGTTTCAAATATCCCATACCAGGCTTCACCAGCTATACACACCCAATTGTATCTATCCTTACTACCGCATGCATATTTAACCACCAAACCATAAACGATCAAATAAATTGAAAAAAACGTTGTCAAACTGTAGAGCGACTGTGAGCGAGTTTGATGGAAATCTGGATTGACGGCGTGGTTGACAAAATTGTGATGGTTAAAGAATTTATTTGTCAAATACATATATCTATCGTCGCCAACAAACGAAATTCACGACAAAGTAAGTAAGTCTATAAAGACTACAGGCAAGTTTGTGAAGCAAGTTTTTAGTTTATAATATCGTTTGATGAAAACGTCAACGAAAGTTTAAATGTAGAATTTGACAATCGTATAATTATTTAGTCGTTTACAGGGGGTAAGTAAGTAATTGAGGACTTTATATATTACTTTAAATTTTTTCGCCTACAGTTCGATCTGGATATATAGTTCTCATTAACTCATTTCTATAAACTTTCCCTTGTATTAGCCTAAATTGTGTTTGATAACTGGTTCTAATTCCCTAGACGGTACAGCTGATTACGCAGATTTGCAGCGTTTCGGCGCAAGAGACTAGCTGTCTGGTCTGACGGGTTAGGAGGATAGGATAACACCTTGATTTTACATTTGTTGTCATCGTGTTGCGATGCCAACCGTAAACGCTAAGTGAAATAAGAAGGAAACCTACGTTTAGTTTCCAGTTTCTCTGCCAGTCGCAAAACTTCAAAAATGTGGTTCATGAGAAGTTCCAAAGAATCTAATTTTGGAAGCTCTGGCACTACTACTGGTTCTGGCCTTGGGTATGGCATTGGTTCTGGTTTTGGTTCTGCCATTCGTTCTGGCGTTGGTTTTGGCGTTGGTTTTAGCATTGGTTCAGGTTTTGGTGCTGGTGGTGATTTTGGAACAGGCTGTGGTTCAGGTTGAGGTTCAACTTTTGGTTTAGGTTTTGGTGGAGGTGTTGGTTCAGACATCGGTTCAACTTTTTGTTGAGGTTTGGGTTTATGTTTAGGTTCAGGTTCAGGTTCTGGCTCAGGTTTTTTGGGTTTTCCATCTTCATCTTCACCTTCACCTTTCTTTTCTTTACCTACATTTTTATACTTCAGTTGTTTGAATCGTTTCAATCTGAATGACTCTTCTCGCTCTTGTTCATCCAGTTCGGACAGAATGTACCTCATTGTAATAATAATCCTTGGTATAACGCACCTCGTTAGTACATTCTGTTTCCTGAGAATACAAATCTCGTGTTTATATTCTGCATTTATCTTTTACAGATCCGCTGAACTCACCCTTTCTTAGATTTATCTTAAATTATCTTAAAATTTTATGTTTATTGTATATTCAATATAATACTACAACTTATTTAAAAGACATTTATGCTTTTCAACTCAATAAATTAGCTTGGGAATATTTTTATATACCTTGGAGATTACGCCTACCTAAAATGTTTAAAAATAAACAAAATGGCAGAAATATATTTGGGTTGTAGCATGTAAGGTATTATATACTTAAGTATATTTTAAGTTACTTTGTCACATTAGATTAAATATCTGTAATGTCAAAGGAAACATGTGATAAATAAATAAATAAATATGACATCGCTGAGCATTATTTAACTTCTGCCAGTTAAAATATTTCTACATCTAACAGCTTTTATAGTTATTTTTCTAATAGATTGTATTCGATCAACTGATACTGCTACAAGAATCTGATTCGGCGCCTAAATAAAAAACGTTTTATAGCAAATTTTATCAGCTTTCTTAGAAACTAATAAACTATATATTAGTGCCATTTTAATTTAAAAAAAAAGATAAAACAGTAAAAATAGCCATTTTTAGCTTAGTGTCAAAACCTCAATTTTAAAAGTGTGATAGGTACTTAGTTTTACAGGCCAGTGTATATGGATTGTGACTACTTGTAATCCTAAATAAAGAATATAATATATTCTTTCTGTCAACAGGCTGGATTTTCAAGGAGGAAAACATTTGTGAAATTGTCACATATATTGTTTTCATAAAACAAGATAACGGCTTTAGTTCCGATTATGGTCATGCACCAAAAGATCTTTATACAACAGTAACATAATGTAAAGACCTTTTTTGCCTGGAACCAAAAATTTAAATTGATTTGACATCTAGGTACCAACCCGCACGGGGCTCGCGTGGTGGATTAAGGCGCAATCCCTTTCATCGATAGGAGGCCTGTGTCCCAGTAGTGGCAACATTATAGGCTGATTCATCATCTCATCTGCCTAGCCTTTTCCCAACTATGTTGGCGTCGGCTTCCAGTCTAACCGGATGCAGCTGAATACCAGTATTTTACATGGAGCGACTGCCTATCTGACCTCCACAACCCAGTTATAGGCTGATTATGCTTAATAAAAGACCGGAAAATAATATTTATTAAAAATTTATAATAATTATGAAAAATTTAAAACAGAATGAACTTAAGATTTTGTAAAGACATTGGCAAAGCAAATGGAATGCAATGACAATGGCTGAGCCATATCCTTCAAAGACTATTAATTAGGGTGCTTGAATCATAACGGGTAGCTGGACGGCCATAACCAAGATTGAATCAACTATGAATATGACGATGGTCTTCTATATTCTTGGTAGCACAATATTCTTGAGCACGTTTTCTCTTCTGAATAAAACATAATTTTTAATTGCTTGCCGTAAACCACCCTTTCTTCTAAGGACATATATTTTTTTTTTGACCGGAATACTATGATTTTATGAATAATACTGACAAAGGGAGAACAGCACACACAACTAGCAAGAATAACTATAGTATAGTATAACCCTTTGAAGAACGACTTGATAGCATCGAAATGGATTTCTTTTCAAGGTTTTATCACAACTAGAGACCTCTGCGGTCGTTACTGAAACCACCCCTATTTGTTGTGACATAATATTATAACTTTTACTGATAACGCCCCTAATGTTTTGTGATTTTTTTTGTTTGTGACTTTTTCAAATGTGCCTTAATAAAACGTTTGGTTCAATTCACAGCAAGTAAAAAAATAATTGTACGGACGCCAGCAGGTCAACCTACCCGAAACTGTCAGATTTTCCCAATCAACATTGAACCTAATGCTTTAGCAATAAAGTCGAAAATCTATTAAAGAAATCTGACAGATTGTAGTAGCTTGATGTGCTGGCGTCTGTACGTCAAAATAATTTTCGTAGTTTCTTTTTTTCTGGTCTTATTTTTTATGTAAGTATGGAAGAAGACAATAGGCTAGCTGCCTAAAAAAATCTAATTAGTCCGTCAGTTAGATTATCAAAAAATATTGGACCCTTATTTTTTCTTTTGTCAATTATATAAAAAATTATGAAGATATCACCCGCTAAAGTTCTGCGTGACGTCACGCCTTGCTACACTTTTAAGCATGGCGAATTTTGACGCGCCATTTTTTGTTTGATTGACAAAAGAAAAAATACGTGTCCATTATTTTCCGATAATCTAACTGACGGACCAAAATATATAATAATTATTTTTTTACCCAGGAATCTACCCTATTGGCGCCGACCCCAATTAAATTGCTATATGAGCAAGAGAATAATTATTTAGACATCATCATCTGCCTAGCCTTTTTCCAACTATGTTGGGGTCGGCTTCCAGTCTAACCGGATGCAGCTGAATACCAGTATTATACATGGAGTGACTGCCTACCTAATCTCCACAACCCAGTTACTGGGTCATACGATACCTCTAGGTAAGACTGGTTATCAGACTTTCGGGCTTCTGGCGACCCATAACGACTGTCAAAGATTTACGAATGACAGCCGGTACCAACGGCTTAACGTGCTTTCCGAGGCACGGAGGGGCTTGGTATGTAAAGATAGTCACCCATCCACGGACCAGCCGCGGCAAGCGTAGCTTAATCTGACCGATCGAACCGTGCGGCTGTTATTTCTTAGCCATAAGCCCCACTGAATAATTATTTTGTATCTAGGCATTAAATTTGCAACCTTCTAAACCTACATTTATCACACATGCATACTAATAAAGTTTTTTTTTTTAATAGGTTAAAATTGTATTTGGCTAATAAATGGGTTCCATGCCATCATCCGCAAAAAAACGGCCTCACTCCTGAGCAGAATAAGAGGCAGTCGCAATAGTATCCTGAGGGCTGTGGCGACTGATACCTCCTCCGCCATAATAAGGCAATTTGTGCGAAGACTTGTTCCTTAGTTTCTGAAGGCCAATTCTCGTAATTTAAAACGTTCAAAATCTAGTCGCAGTCTCATCTCGGCAACAAACAAATGTCAAAAATTTGTCAAAATGTAGGGAAATTAGAAGTATTTTTTGACAGATTGAGACTGAGATCAGAAGGCCAATTCTCGTAATTTAAAACGTTCAAAATCTAGTCGCAGTCTCATCTCGGCGACAAACAAATGTCAAAAACTTGTCAAAATGTAGGGAAATTAGAAGTATTTTTTGACAGATTGAGACTGAGATCAGACTGCGAACGTTCTTAAAATTACGAGAATTGCCCCTCTGGTCTTTGCTTTCATTCGTCTTTAGTTTTAAGTTACTAACAATAGTATTTTAAGAGCAAAACTGTTTAACAATTTATGGATCTCATAGTTGTCTGAAATAAAATTAATTATGTCGTTTATTTATTTATTTATCTTATTTTATTAGATTTGTAAACATTTTTTTAAATATAAAAATTAAATAAAAAATATAAAAACATAGTGATCCACCGATGTCGGGAGCAGGGTCCAAGCTTCCGGTGGTTAGGGCTCCAGAGACAGGAGAGGTTCCTGTCTCACAATGCGAGCCGTATCGAGGAGTACTGCCTTTTGAATCAGGCCCTTAATCCAACCGCCTAACGAGAGCCTCGATAGATGTTGATCGAGGCTTTCGGCCATCAGGCCATTGGCTGATACGACAATCGGCACAATGATAGCCGAGCTCACATTCCACATGTCAACAACCTTGTGTGCTAAGTCGAGATATTTAATAATGATTTATTATTATCATGATTATAAATAATAACAAATCATTACACACTGTATGTACTCGATAGATCGAACGGCTATGGTTTATTAATTAAGATATTTTGTTAATTTGCTTATATTTAAATGAACTATGTATGTTCTTTATGAGTTTTTTTTTTAACCGAACCTAGTGGATTATTTGGGTTCTAAATCATTATTTCGGTAATCTGGGATCGTACGTAAAGCCGGGTCCAGACGGCTGTAAAGTGTAATGTAAGATTACGTGTAATTTAGCGTCAACAGTGTGGACGGCACACGAACTCAAAGCGAATTGTGTACGCGAATCTATTTCAATAGCTGTTTCCACTCCAAACGAGCACTGCGAGTGCCTTTGTGTTGCGCAAAAAACCGACAGCCGATGGATCAGCCCGAGCGCCGGCGCGAGCGTTACATGTAATGCTCGTAGTGCTGTCCACACGTAGAATTCGTGTTACATTACACGGTGGATTACATTACACTTACACCCGTCTGGACCCGGCTTTAGATAGCAAAAAGCTTCCCTGACTGCTTGATAACACTTGTTTTTTTTATTAGGGTTCCGTAGCCAAATGGCAAAAAACGGAACCCTCATGGATTCGTCATGTCTGTCAGTCTGTCTGTCCGTCCGTATGTCACAGCCACTTTTTTCCGAAACTATAAGAACTATACTGTTGAAACTTGGTAAGTAGATGTATTCTGAGAACCGCATTAAGATTTTTACACAAAAATAGAAAAAAAAAACAATAAATTTTGGGGGTTCCCCATACTTAAAACAAAAACTCAAAAATTTTATTTCATCAAACCCATCATGTTTGTGGGGTATCTATGGATAGGTCTTCAAAAATGATATTGAGGTTTCTAATATTTCTAAATTGAATAGTTACGCGAGAGACACTTCCAAAGTGGTAAAATGTGTGCCCAAGTAACTTCTAAAATAAGAGAATGATAAAACTAAAAAAATACTTTTGTGGTCTTATTTCAAATTAGTATGTTTTTAACCTTATTACTTAGACTTTAAGTTTCATTTTAGAATAAATGACTGAAAATTTAAAAATAGAATGTTTTTATTTTCAAGCGACATTTTAAATATATTTTGCAATGATAATTAAACTTTATGTTTAAGCATTAAGGTTTATAATAAACTGAAGTTCTTAATAATATTATTAAACTTTTTTCTAAGAAATGTAGACGTTTACGTGTGTGCAAACGTGGCCACTTGAGCGACTGATTTTTGTTCCTGATCCTTAATCTAGTACTATTATTGATCGAAGCCTCGCACATATCATTTGATGTATACTCATGTTTTACAATAAATATATTCTATTCTAAACATAACTGGCGAAATGTGGGTGTACTATTAGGTATACCACTGCCAACCCTCCGGTGAAATAAGGCGTGATGTTATGTTATAAAATATTCCAACCTGATTGGGAGTTATATGGTCGAGCCGTTTGGGGTTGAAATACTAGGGCCATGGGGTCCGAGTGCCCACTTGGTTTATCGAGATATCGCCAAGCGGTTAGTCGACTCTTCACGTGACCAGAGGGCTGGCCTGTTTCTTTACCAAAGAATTAGCATCGCCATACAACGTGGCAATGCTGCCAGCCTGGGCACTGTTCCTGTTGACAGCGATGCGGACGAATTTTTTGATGCCCTATGATTCTTTTGCTTATTTTTTCACATGTACATATTATTATGTATTATTATTTTAAATGATGTTATGTTCATCTTTATAGGCCTAATATTTTTCATTTTGATGCTGTTAACAGAATTCATATTATTATTTTTTTGTTAGCCTACGTTGCCCTCTGCTGGGCAAAGGCTTCCCATTTTTCCTTCCCAACCTCCCTGTCTGGCCTGGCCATATTATTCATATTATTTAAAATAAAAATCCGTCATGTCGTGAAAATTTTCCACGACGTCTGACGTCGGAATCTTCCTATCGGGAACAAAGATTAGTTAAATTGAAGTGAATACTTACCAATAAAGAGAAAAATTTAGTAAAAAAATTAGGTAAAGATAAATTGAGGTTATTATTGCATTCGATTTTTTTCCTGTCTCAATAAAAGTAAAGTATCAATAAAATAAAATTAAGTAAAAGGTTACCCGGGAGTTAATTTGGATCGCTTGGAGTTTTATAAATATGTAATAGGTTTTTTGAACCTCGATGGATACTTAATTATTGGGAACACCGAAGTAGAAAATTAAGTAGAGGTCTGAGGCCTCATATGCACTAGCGGTTGGCCGCCTAGACGGTTCATTCGAGCGGCCAGCCACCTGACGCGGTTGGAATAGCGGCTGACCGCGATATTGAACCGCGTCAAGCAGTTGAACCGCTCCCTCGAAGGCAGAGTAGGTACTGTCCGTCCGTAAACAAAATGGACGCCGTCGAGGTAACTTGTGTTATTTATTAACGAAAAAAAAGAACGAAAAATAAGGAAATTATTATTATTATTGTATCCGTTTTAAATCTCTATTCTTCTATTCTATTCTTCTCTTCCTTCACAATATTACAAATACATAGCTTCTTTTTTTTAAAATTTTTACTATAAATTCTTTGTCCATCTGTGTTTCGAACTCACGAATGTGAACTTGCAAACTCACCGGCGGCTCGCCGTAAACGAAACCACACATGAACCGTCTAGTGCGTATAGACAAGACGGCGGGTAGCCGTCAAGCGGGCCGCGTCCCATAATCAACCACCGTGGTTGAAATTTTGAGGCGGTTAAGGGCGTGGGGTCCGAATGCTCATTGCTTGTTCAATGAACTCTCTATACGACTGGTTGACACTTCCCGTGACCCAAGGGCTGGCTTTTACCTTAGCCAGAGGCTAAGTATTGCCATACAACTTGGCAATGCCGCCAGTGTCTTGGGTACATTACCAGTCGACAGCGATGCGGAGAAATATTTCGACGCAATATTTTAGTTGTTTAATAGTTTTAGTTAGTACTTAGGATATTATATTTTAACAATTTGTAGTTTATTTAGTATCGGAAGTTTGTAAATATTATCTATCTTAAAATTTATAAAAATAAAGACGTATCGTTAAGGGCGTACTATCATAAGCGGTTGCAGATTAAAATTTAAAAGCGGCTTACCGCGCGGTTAGCCGCCCCCGCGGTTAACCGCTTGTGCGTAAGAAGCCTAACAATTATCCGAGGTTATTTCATTAGATGTTATTTCCTGAGAGTTTCAATAAAATTAAATACAGTACCGAGGAGTTAATATGGCGCATGGAACTGTATATATAGAGTAAGTAAAAAGTCGAAATTTTTCTGACTTTTCCCCAACTTTAGTGGGTTTGGCCTCCAGTCTAACCGGATGCAGCTGAATACCAGTATTTTACATGAAGCGACTGCCTATTTGACCTTCATAACCCAGTTACAGGGTAATACATTATCCCTTGGCAAGACTGGATGTCAAACTTTCGGGCTTCAGACGACCCAAACTGTAAACATCGATACGCCATATTAACGGCCAGGGGTACAAGTCTGCTAATTTACAAACATTGCAACGGTCTCTCCTTTGCGAGTTTTAACATAATTGCGAGCACCTGCACCCTGATTGCGTAACACACAATCAAACTCAATCTGAATAATTTTGAAGGATATTGCTAATCCATTGTTTCATATGTTCGAGAAATTCGTCTGCTCCACAACGTAAATGACGCAATGAATGTTGTTGAACTGTCAAAATTGATGCTGTTGCTACTGACATTGTGTTGCACAATTATCCCGCAGGTACCGTATGGAAAATTTTAGTAAAATATAATAGCGATATAAGTTGAATGTTGTAAAGTTAGGTATAATAAGGTTTTTTTAGATATTTAAGTACCTAAATATAGGTGCTGTCCAGTCCTTAGAGCTAAGAGAAGCAAGGGTGAGTTCATCGGCAGCCTGGCCCTAAATATAGGGCTATTTAGGGTTATTATACTAGATACAACTTCTAACTACATAGAATATAATTTTGTTTTAAGAAAGTTAAAAGAAAAAAAAAAATTGTAATTGTAGATAATGTCGAACTTAAAAATGACATTAAGTTTGTTTTAAAACCTCATTTTGAAACTGAGACAGTTTTGAATGAAACCGTTTCGTTATCTCAAAACAATATTATATTTCTACTATTTTCTACAAATAAAAACTACGAAGAGAATAATTTAAATTAAGCAAAATAATAATTCGTTTCTCCAGGCCAAAACCTGGTCGAAAGGGAGAAGATGCGTGTCTTACTTTGTTTTGCCAGGCAAGGGATCATAACCTGGTCAAAAGGGGGAGGATATAATGCGAACCTCTTTCAAACCGCTCCCGCCACAATCCACGCGCTTCTGGCGGAAATGCCTCTCATTCGCGACCGCTAATGAGAGTGAGTCGAAGCTTCTAGAACATTTTAGAAGCTTCCTTAAGAAAACATACGGCACGGTTCTTCTTGACAGAGTCGTATTACGTCCGCCAACTGGGAGCTGCGCACCGAAAATGAATATGTTTTACTGATTCTGTATCTTCGCCTCAAACCCTAACAAAATTCAACTGCGCCAATTCTGCTCACTGACGCAGTCATAAGGTCTCTGACGCAGTCATAAGATCACTGACAGGTGTCAAAAATACATTCTCTCAACGGCTGGGCTGTAGTCTATTTTTTCAAGACTTCAGTACCAGTTTATTAATTTTGTTTATTTAAACAATTATTTTACTCAATTTATTAATTTTCTCTTCATACTATAAACAAGAAAATTTCAAGAGTTATATCTTATTTGTTTAAAATGTTCTTGTTTCATTCTACTGCATCTCTTACCTGTATGTGCAAAGTTGAATAAGAATACGTAATTTACAACAAATAAAAAAAATTGTATTTTTTTTCAGTTCTATTGCCATAGATAAAAGAAATAAAAGAAAGAAAAAAAAAAAAAGATAAGCCCAGGTACACACGGGCGCTTTTTTCCCGCGGCGATTTTTTTTTTGCGCTTTGGATTTTCAACGCTTCCTAGCGCCGAGAGTCGAAAATCCAACAGTCCGCTGGAAATGCTGGGATGCGCTCTGTTGGATTTTCAAAGTTCGGCTCAACACCGATAGTTGAAAATCCCGCCGCGATATTTTTATGTCCGTTCGAGCGTCGGCTTACAAAAAAAGTATTGATAATATTGTTTGAATAAATATAAACAAAATACCTAAAATTCTTATCTCACTTTGCGTTAAAAATATAAGCAAACAATACTGACTTAAATATTAATAATAGCATGATCCAAACTTTACGTACATTTTGTCTTTAAAATATTAGCAAGAATTTCGACCCGACTCTGTTTTGAAAGGGTGCAATTGTGACGTCAAAATATCGAAAGAACTTTGAAGATCCGTGCAATATATTATTTTTCAAAATGGCGGCCTCAAAATCCTGTCAAGCCTCACGTTTCCGAGATATTAACATTCAAAGTTGATCACGTGACATTCATATTTTTTTAACTTGCTTAATCTTGTTGCGTAAATGTTTGAAATAAGCATACATCCTTCAAAATGGCGCGACAGTAGGTATGCCAGGCTCCATATAAAAATCTTCATTCCCCTTTCCTGCTCTATGTAAGTTAATTAATAACAAATCACACACCTTCCACCTACCCTCCGAAAATAAATGCTCTATACCCTGCTCATTATGTAAACCGTTTTTTGACAGATGGACTTAGTGATTACAGCAACACACATTACATTGTTTGATACACGTACGGTATTACCTCTATTGTCTGTAAGAAGCCATAAATAAGACAAGGCATTATTATATTTATTTTATTACGCATTTTAAAGTTAACTTTTACGTAATCTGGAATATGTACGTTCTAAAACAGCTGTCAAAAAAGGGTTAACCTAATGGACAGGGTATAAATGACGCAAACCAACACCCTATTGCATAACACACAATCGATTTCAATCTGAATCATTTTGAAGGATATTGCTAATCCATTGTTTCATATGTTCGAAGAATTTGTCTGCTCAACAACGTAAATAACGCAATGAAAACGTAAAGCCATTGGTACTGTTAGTCAACACGCAATTACCACGCTGAAATCGTGAAACAAAAAAAATTGCTCTTACTGTTTTGTTGAGTTATCATAAAAATGTATGAAGCAGTTGATTTTTTTTTTCCGCTATTTCTATGTTGGTCTCATAGTGAACGCTGTTCATAGTAGAGGTTGATAGGTAATAATAATAATAATAATGTCCCTGGACATTTCACACAGCGCCATCTAGTCCCAAGCTAAGCAACCTAATGCTTGTGTTATGGTAACAAGATGGCTGATAAACTACTTATATATATTTTTTTTTTGTAAATACATACATATTATAGATAGAAAAACACCCAGACTCGGAACAAATACATGTTGGTCATACAAATATTTGTTCCGTGCGGGAACCGTAAGGACTATTCCTGCTTGCACCGCATATTATTATAGTTGTCAAAAAATAAAGGGCTCGTTTTGACATTTGAGAAAAACCCCAAAAATGAATGTATTCTACATACATTTTTTTGGCGCATTCAATAATATGATGATATATTGCGAGTATTCTTTTTGCGCTTACTTTATAGTGGCATGCAATTTCTAATTATTACGAAACGTCTCAAAAACAGCTACGCTCATAGTCTTTTTTTTTTAATACTAGTGTTGTAACCAATTAATTACTGAAATTCACCAGCTTCATTCCATTTAAATAGTAATTAAATATATTGTAGTTATCTTTACTGAAAAGAATGAGCTTGGCGCTCAAAGCCGTAAATATAATTTCGAATTGGCGACACTGGTTTCTATAGAATGGTTTGCCTCTGACCACGCGCGCACTGCGCAGTCTTTCGTTCGCCATCTTGTGTGTGCGCTCGTTTATCCAAACTAATATTATAAATGCGAAAGTAACTCTGTCTGTCTGTCTGTCTGTCTTTGCTTCACGCCTAAACTACTGAACCGATTTGTGTGAAATTTGGTACAGACATAGTTTGGAACTTGAGAATGGACATAGGATAGTTTTTATTACAAAAAATAAAATAAAAAATTAAATAAAAAATAAAATTTATTCCGGACATACAGCGCCATCTATTGGTCAAGAGTCGGCATCAATTCAGTACTGAAAATTCATCGGAAAAATGTAAATAAATAGTAAGAACTATTTGGGTAAAACCAAAAATCTGCCGGAAGTCACTATTCCACGCGAACGAAGTCGCGGGCAAAAGCTAGTGTTTGATATTTTTTACTCGACTCGGCTTTGCTTTTGGACTATTTCTGTTTACTATCACGTTGACCTTGGCTCTTCTATTTTAGACATTGATTTGGACTCGATATTAGTGTTTGTTGTTATATCGTACGAACAGTTTCAACAAAAGAGGACGTACAATCAACAGCCAGTCACGCGAATTGGTTATGAAGTTAACCAAACAATTCGAACGTGAATCAGTTAATGGTGGACCTTTATTGCCCGTAACGCAAGTGCAAGATCGCGTTGCAGCAGCACTTGGAATCGGCAAAAAAACTATTCGAACCATCTAGAAGGAAATGTATGGGCCTTCCGGTACTGAAGAAAATGTACTACGTACGCCTAAAAAGAGGAAGAAATGCAAGCCTGTAACAGGTGTTGACAGATTTGACGCAGACGCTAATCGCTGTTAACGAAACCACGAAATCGAAATCGAAACCACGTGTATGCTTATTACACAAGAAATGAATAAGTGTGAGTAAATTGCTAATATCACTACGAGAGTGTGGCCTGTTTAGTGGCAGTTCCACGTCTTTAATAACAATTATGAAACCGATTGGATTCAAATACAAGAAAACCAACAAGAGGAAAATTATGATGGAACGATATGATTTCATTTTGCACAGAGTAACATTTTTGAGGGCGATGAACAAAATCACAAATTGGGGCAATTTCATATTTATCGATGAGACTTGGCTGAACTCGAAGCATACCGTGCCGCAGTGGTGGACGGACGATACCAAGGCATCTTGCTCAAAAGTGCCAATGGAAAAAGGTGGACGCCTAATAATCTGCCACGCCGGATCAGCCGGGGGAGGTTTTGTGAATGATGCCTTACTCGCATTCGAGTCTAAAAGTACAAAAGAATATCACGAAGAAATGGACGCAAATAAATTCACAGAGTGGTTTACTAACTTGTTAACAAACCTCCCCGAACAGTGCATAATCAATTAATCACTATGGACAACGCATCTTACCATTTAGTTCAAATAGATAAAGCACCTACTACATCAAACAAAAAGGCTGATTTAGGGGCATGGCTACAAAGACAAGGCGATGAAGCTGACATGAAATTTGTTGAAAGCTCAATTGCTGGAACTGGTAAAAGAAAATAAACCTGCGAAACTAAAATATAAAATTGATGAATTGGCACTTCAGCATGGACACAAAGTGATAAGAATGCCACCGTACCCATTGTCAGAACAATGCTATTGAGTTGATCTACGCTCAAGTCAAAGGATACGCAGCTCGCCACAATATTAAGCCGCCATTCTCCACTAAGAAAATGATGACATTGGTGAAAGAAGCTTGTGCCAAAATTACTAAAGAAGAGTGGGCAAAAGTGGTAGAAAAACCTCGAAAAATAATAAAGGAAGATTTTGACAGAGACGTCAATATTGATAATAGAAATGAAATAAGTATATTTACAGGTGACGATAGGTCAACTGACGATTTTGGCTAATCATCCGAAGAAAATGATAGAATGAAGATTCAATCACTTTCGCTTTTTCTTGATTTTTTTGTGATTGTTTGAATGTTATTGTACCTAACTAAAAATATTAAATTAATTAGATTAGACAAATTGACCTTTCGTACCATTGTATCATTTCAAAATACCTACAATATTAAAGTTTAAGTTAAATTTTCTAATCAGAACTTTAATCCAATGCACTTTACAATACGTCATAGTCAAATCGATCAATTACGACAAATCGATTCAAGTTTGTATGACTTGAATCGATTTATCGTGAGTATCGAGTACCGAGTCGTATGGTTACTTCACTAGTTACGTCGCGATGACAAATGTCAAAACGGTCCTTTTTTATTTTTTGACAACTTTAGTCGCTCTAAAAAGGTTTCTGTTTTACTTACGGACGCAGCTATGGTCATGATGTGCACGGGATTTTGTTTTCAAAATGGTCAGATAAAGGTTTTGGCGATAATCTGTCAAATCTCTTTAATAGATTTTCAACTTTATCGCTAAAGCATTAGGTTCAAGGTTGATTGGGAAAATTTGACAGTTTCGGGTAGCTTGATGTGCTGGCGTCTGTACTGACGGGTGGCTGGTTTAGTGCCTAGAGCCTATGACTGAGCATCCGTCGATACACGCTAGGCCACTAGCGAAGGCGCCAAGCGCACAGTGCGGCTGTTTGCGAAGATTCTAGAGAGTTCGTTTCACGCTCGCTACTTGCAAGGTGACTCGCTAGTCTCTAGGCGCTGAGCAAGCCACCTGTCGGTGCGTACGTAGCCTTATTTAAACCAACAACAACAAACAAACAATACAATACAATGCATGCAAATTTTCATAGCAACTTGTAGCAAATTGTAAAGAATTTGTATCAATTTTGTTGCTATACAATTTTTGACAGGCGGCTTCATGATGCTTTTCTCTTTCTATCGAATAGCGCTTCGTTTTGAAAGCCGCCATTTTGAAATTTCATTCTTGCTTTTATTATGTATGATTTCTACCCAGGTGACCAATTCTCGTACTTAATAAACGTAAAAATTCAAGGCTCAATCATTTCAGCGACAATGAATATCAAAAAGTTCAGTCCTTTTTAGATTTTCAGTTATTTGACCTCTGATTTTGCATCACTGTCCAAATCACAGTGATCTTTATTCTCATTCTAATAAGGTTGTTGTTTGATTGCTGTCACTGACAAGTTTGTCAACCTCATTTTGATCTTTATTTTTCATAGAATAAGGTTGCTGTTAGGATGCCGCTGTCAGAGGTAAAATAACTGTGAACAGACTGAACAATGCAAGTATTTTTGATAGATTGAGACTAAGATTAATATACGTTCTTAAAAATACACCCCCTTCCCCCCCCCCCCCCCCCTAGCTACGCCCATGCTCTGCGTAATACAGCATACATTCATTGCGTTAGTTACGTTGTTGATCAGACAAGTTTACGATTAAATGAAGCAATAGATCCTACTAATATTTTTAAACGTGAAAGTTTGTGTGGATGGATGGATGGATGTTTGTTACTATTTCGGGAATAAACTACTGAACGGATTTCGATGAAAGTTGGCACACAGATGGTTTATAACCAGGATTAACATATGGGATACTCTTTATCCCAATATTCCAACGGGATCGAAACTTATGCGGGTGAAACCGCGGGGCGCAGCTAGTAAGCAATATCCTTCAAAATCATTCAGATTGTGGTTGAAAGAGCAATAAGGGTGCAAATAAGATGATACTTTATAAATGTTGTAGCAATGTAAATGCACATTGTTGCTAAGCTATATTGAACAGGGGTTCCTGGAAATTCTATTGTAATCGGCATTCGCGTCATATTTGCGAAAATGTAAACAAATATGAGTTTATGGAAAAATAACTTTAATTCCTACACAATAAAGTTCAGTTTACGCCTCAACTTCAAACATATTTATAACTTTTTCAATAGTGCTAGTCACTCTGAAATCAACTTAATTGCCATTTAAATAAAGTTGATATTTGTTTAACTTGAAATAACGTCAATTTGAAACATAAATAAAATTTGAATATTATACCAATTTTCTCATCGCTAATCGCAATTTTAATAAAATGTAGGTAGTTTGAACCATGCTATTTATTTTAAGAGACTAATCAATACATTTTTGCTAACAGTAACTAAGAAATGAATGTGCAATAAAGAACTTAGTCGAGAAGAATGTAAGCTAAAATTACAGTTGTTCTTTGACATTGTCATTCTTTGACAGTTGTCATTCTTTGACAGTTGTCATTCTTTGACAGTTGTCATTATTTGACAGTTGTCATTCTTTGACAGTTGTCATTATTTGACAGTTGTCATTCTTTGACAGTTGTCATTCTTTGACAGTTGTCATTCTTTGACAGTTGTCATTCTTTGACAGTTGTCATTCTTTGACAGTTTTATGAAATGGCTATAACGCACGGGAATCTGACGTAGTGTGTCTACTTAATTCACTATGATTAATTTCCCCGCCCGTGCTGTCTATACATCTTGGTCGGCTAATAACTTCGATATTTATGCACACAAATGTATTAGTTGCTGTCAAAATCATTTGACTACAGGCACTTACTTGGTGGCATTCTTGTGGGCCGTGTCAATCTGTTCGAACGTGATTCGAAACTGACACAGCAAGACCATCATTCTGAGGAGCTCCAGCCACGCTTCCTTGGCCTCCTTGATGACCATTCCACCCTTACTCATCCCCAAATATTGGAAGGCATCACAACCCATCTGTGAATGAAAAGACACTTGAATAAATTTGTTTACAAATACCTCAATCTGCCGTTTTTAGATTAGACTAGCTTCTGCCCGCGACTTCCTCGGCGTGAAGCAACTTTCTTATTTTTTTTTTTCCGTAAGAACCTTCTACAAAGTACCTATTAGAAAACTTAAAAAAAAAGATGGATGCAATCGGTAAAGTCGTTCCCAAGTTATGGCGTGACCAAGGGAAATATGGATTAATTTATATATACATATAGTTATCTTTTACTGGGGCTTGTGGCTAAGTATTAACAGCCGCACGGTTCGACCGATCAGGTTAAGCTACGCTTGCCGCGGTTGCTGACCATCTTTATAGTATACCAAGACCCGTCCGTGCCTCGGAAAGCACGTGAAGCCGTTGGTCCCGGCTGTCATCCGTGGACCTTTGTCAGTCGTTACGGGTCGTCAGAAGCCCGAAAGTCTGACAACCAGTCTCACCAAGGTCGTATTACCCAGTAACTGGGTTGTGGAGGTCGTATAGGCAGTCGCTCCGTGTAAAATAATGGTATTCAGCTGCATCCGGTTAGACTAGAAGCCGACCCTAAGGGCCCTCGCCCACGGTGACTTTTTGTAGCGATGCTGTCGCGCGCTTCGTAAACGCGCAACAGCATCGCTACTAACGCGTGTTAGTCGATTTGCAACGCGCTACAGAAGCGATGCCAACGCGCTACTAACGCGCTACAGCATCGCGACTGTATCGAGGCAAACCACAGAACAGATACCTCTTTTATCTGTTCTGTGATGCAAACGCGCGACCGTGTCGGACCACATCGGGGAGAGAACGGAGGGAGGGTGGCGCGTCAGTGTAGAACCGAGCATCCACACAGAGTACATTATTATTACACTGAATCGCGTTTGCATAGCGACAGAAGCGCGACAGCATCGTGTTTGTATCGCGACTGAATCTGGGTCCGTGGGCGAGGGCACACAGCTGGCGACCGCTTCGCGACTGTATCGATGCGGACGCACGACAGCATCGATACTGCATCGCTACAAAAGTCGCCGTGGACGAGGGCCCTAACATAGATGGGAAAAGGATAGGCAGATGATGTTAACTCTACATAACTGACGACGCGCCCTTGCTTGGCACGGTTTTTACGACTACAACTCTGTTCACTATTTTAACCATTTTTTGACAGATGGCACTAGTGATTGCAGCAACGTAACATTTCGATTATTGACAATTTGTATTTAATTCTCAAAGGATTGGCCCACAATCGCAGTAGACCGGGAAAAGTGGAAGGAAGGAGGAGAGGGAGGGAGGGAGAGAGGGAGGGAGGGAGGCCTTTGCCCTGCAGCTAGACTTGTGCTGGTAGAGTTTACTTTACCGGAACAGGTCTAGGATGAGGAGCCAGACCAAGAGAGATACAATAACCCGCAGGGCAGCATGTGACAATCTGTTGGGCAGTAGCGACTTGTTCCTCATCTCTGGTTTGCCTTTATTGGCCGGCTGAAGTGAACACGGACAAGGAACAGAGCTCTCACCTCCTTCTTGCCTTTACTGGCCGGCTTGGTGGTTGGAACGGCAACGCCGCTTGTTACCTACTCCGAAGAAAAAATTTGATGTTTTTGGCGCGAAAACTGTTTTTTTATTATTACGTGGAAACTACAAGGCCTAGAGATTTGAAAATTTTGCTGCCTATAGCAGCTATTATGCCTAAATTTTTGAGCTGTAATACATAATCATATCTTCTTTTATTCGGAAGATATGACATGAGCAACTGGGGTGCCGTCACTCCAGCTTACACATATTTATCGGTTTAATAACTCATAGAGTATTTTGACCAGAGATTTGAAAATTTTGCTGCCAATGGCAGCTATTATAACCTATAATACATAATCATATCTTCATTCGTTTGGAAGATATGAATGAGCAGCTGGGGTTACGTCACTCCAGCTTACACACACGTTTTTGATCGTAGTTTCAGCACTTTTTAAGTATTATCGTTCAGTTTTTTCCTTCCTTGTGCAGCTATTATGCCTTATTTTTCTGACTATAGTCCAAAACCCTAACCTCACTAGTTTGCCTGTATTGAATGAGGAAGCTGGGGTGACGTCACTCCAGCTAACACACACTAAACGACTCATATTAACGAAGTTTTTGTGGCAGCTAAATTAAGACTGGGAACTTTGATTGCAGCTATTATGCCTTAAATAATGGCATAGGTAGAATTATTCTATCACATATGAGGAAGCTGGAGTTATACACACTGTTATTAAATACAATATTTATTTGGTTGTAATTTATATATTTTATTGATATTTAAGTAGATGCAAAGTTTTTCTATACTGGATTACCTATAATATAAAATGATTATTTTAGATTGATTCATTTGAGACAAATACGCTTAGAACGATAGCAGTTGAATACCCGTATTTTACATGGAGCGACTGCCTATCTGATCTCCACAACCCAGTTACTGGGCAAAACGATTCCCCTTGGTAAGACTGGTTGTCAGACTTTTGGGCTTCTGACTACCTTGACTGGCTGACTATTGGCTTACATAAACATGTGCGAGTCGGACGCGCACGCGAGGAGTTCCGTACCACAAGGCAAAAAACGCCAAAACACACGCGATTCTTGTATAGGGGTTTCCCCGGCCCTTTAGTTTTTAACTTTATTTTATATTTATAATTTAAAAAAAAACTTTTAAAACAATTAATTAAACCAAATCTCTATCCTTCTTTTTATTAAACGCGCATTAATTAAAATCACAGTAAGTAATATTTTCTCTTCGTTTATTATTAACTAGTTGCGACCCGCAGTTTCGCCCGAATAAGTCTCGATCCCGTGGGAATATCAAGATAAAAATACCTTATGTCCTAATACAGGTCATGATCTACCTATGTGCCAAATTTCATCCAAATCCGTTCAGCCGTTTTAGCATGAACGCGTAATAAACAAACACAAAAAATCAAATCTTTTCTCTATGAAATATTAGTTTAGATTTAAAAAGAACATTATTCCAGACTTAACGGCTGAGATTAAAGAGGGGGTTGATATATTATTGATTTATTTTCATACAACTTTGCCCAGTTTTCTATAAGTAAACGATTTTATTAACACCTGAATAAAATTTGACCTTCATTTAGAACGCATTAAGTATCTGAATAAAAATGTACCTATAAATTGGCAATGGATAGGGAAAAACATTTTAAAATTCTAAAATTAGTGATTTAGTGCACGTATTTTTTTTATAAATTATCAATTTATATGTAACTAATAAATACAAATTAAATTAAATACAATACAATATTTACTATTCCAAAAAGTATACAATATTTACTAGTCCAAAAAGCTTTATCGCCCCCGGGTGGGCTCGAACCACCAACCTTTCGGTTAACAGCCGAACGCGCTAGCCATTGCGCCACGGAGGCTATTGTTAGAGTCTTGAAATTTTAAATTCCTTTGCAAGAGTAGGTAAGAAAGTACATACGACGACATTTTATCAAGCTATACATTTCCAGTTTTAGCTGATCTCACATTGTATAGGCTTTTCCTACAATGAGAAGTCAGCTTATGCTGGAAATGTATAGTTTGATATATAGCCTTGCGTAAGTGCCTAATAGTTCGTACGTAGCTTTATAAGTTTTTAGATTCAACCCAAATTTTACCCGACTGCGCGACTCAAAGCCAGGGTTTATATTTTTGGGAAGGTAATTTAAACAAAAGGGGGTGAAAATGGAAATATACGGGTCAAATTCAATTAGCTAGCGCAACTCCGCACACGTGATGGTATCGATATCTCAGCAAATTTGTGGGGTCATTGACCGCACGGTGTAGTAACAGTTAGCACTTTTTTCAACTCAAACTTCAAGTAACACCACTTTTCTTTCCTTTTTCTTTTAAGAGGACAGTACTAAATGCGCACAGACAAAGTCCTGGGCGCCAGTACATCAAGCTTCTACAATCTGTCAAATTTATTTAATAGATTTTCAACTTTATTGCTAAAGCATTAGGTTCAAAGTTGATTGGGAAAATTTGACAGTTTCGGATGGCTTGGTGTGCTGGCGTGTTTACATCATATAACTTACTTCTACAAGGTGCAGATTTTTCACTTTCACGCCTGAAACACTTCTTACACTTGAGGACACTGTTACACATGCCTGAAACAAAGAAACATAAAAAATAACATAACATCACGCCTGTAATGTCTGAAGGGTTAGGCAGAGCTGTAGGTATAGTCAACAGCAAAAGTAGATGATCAAAATCAGAAATTCAATACTAATGAACGGAGTTCGCGTCAGAACTGTGTGGCGTCGAAGTGATTCAAAAGTATGTGATTGTAAATTATACCAAACATTTACTACTAGTACAGCTGCCTTATAGCTGCGAACTCCGTTCATTAGTATTCAAACTCAAACTATTTATTTCAAATAAACCAATTAGGCACTTTTGAATTGTCAAGGTCGGTCAGTCAAAAAGATGAAGCTAGTTGCCCATTCCAAAGCGTAGTAGGTAGGTACTTATGGAGAAGAACGGGCAAGAAACTCCATGGACACTCTTTTAAATCATAATAATATTGTTACAAAGTATTGGTTACATCATTCATGTTCAAAATTATGCACGTGAGAACGATGCAGAACGTTAAAAGCGTCCGTAATGAAAATATAAAAAAAAACAATTCAAATATTAAATTAAATCAAAATAAGCCATGGCAGCAAAGAGTTGACCAGTCCCTACTGACGGCGCCCGTTCACGAACATTGAATTTCTGATTTTGATCATCTACTTTTGCTGTTGACTGTACCTTAGTACACCCACATTTTGCTAGTTATGTTTAACTCTCATGTATTAGGGGGAGCCCATTACCATCAACTGGGCAAGAAATGCAGATTCTCAGCTGCTACTGAGAATTGCCCGATAAAAAAAAAACAAATAACACTTTGCTCGACCTGGGAATCGAACCCAGGATCTCATGCTCAGTAGCGTTTGCGACCACTAGACCAACGGGGTAGTGAATTTGTTTCATATTTTTAAAACAATCCAAGCGCAGGGTAGATGTATTATAAATCGTATCCTGCACCCTAATTGTGTAGCTCACTAGCAATCTGAATCATTTTGAAGGATATTGCTAATCCATTGCTTCATATGTTCGAAAAATTTGTCTGCTCAACAACGTAAATAACGCAATGAATGTTGTTGAACTGTCAAAATGAAAGCCTGTTAGTGTGTTAGGTACGCAATTACTTCGCAGGGGTATAATTTTATTGTGCACAGTTTTTTGTTTTAAATCAAATCGTCATAGCTTAGCTTCGTGCGCCCCATCCCTAGCGCTTGACTGCGATCCCGCCTGATGGAAAGCAGAGATGTAATCGTTGATGGTAAGCGCACTAATTTATTATGAGCCTATTCACTCTAAAGGTAAATTCCTATTCATTCTAAAGGTAAGATTTGAGCAACGCGATCGGCGACAGGTGAATGCGACTTGCGACTGCTACACAAGACCAAGACCTTAACATTAACCTTAAGTTATTCTTAACCTCTTTCTACACACATCCACTATTTATCAAATGAAATACATTTGGAGTGCAGGACAGAGACAGGCGACCACGACGAGCGACACGACCATACAGACGAGAGGCACACGTCAATCAAATGGCAGACGCAATTGCAGCTAGTGTTGCTCACTGTCGATTGACCTCGAAAACTAGTAACAATATCGATAGGCTTATCGATAGTATTGAAATTTAAAATACTGTCGATAATATCGATAATTTCAATCGACAGACTTAAGTAATACTTTTGATGAGTACCAATAGTACCTATCGATAGTTTTAAGTTCTGATACTATTGATACTATCGCTATCAAAGTGTATTTTAACAACAATTACTCGCGATACTATCGATAGTATTAGAACTATCGATATTTTTACCCCATTGATTTTTAACGAAAATTCAATCAACAAAATACTATTGAATTTTCCCAATAGCATCGCCAGTAATTGTTGTAAAACACACTTTTATAGGTATAGTATCGATAGCATCAACTGTACCACCACTCAAAACTATCGATACTATTGGTACTCATCAATAGTATTACTTAAGTCTGTCGATTGATACTATCGATAGTATCGACAGTATTTTAAATTTCAACACTATCGATAAGCCTTTCGATATTGTTACTAGTACCAACTATCGATAGTTATGCAACACTAACTGCAGTCGTCCACACGTCTACGACCGTCGGCAACATGCCGCTCGTGTATTTGAGCACCGTACTCAAATACACAAGCGGAACGTTGCAACGACGTCAGCCGCCGACGCTGCCGCTAGCGCGCTGCAAAAGACGCATCCCGAACCTATCATATCGCGTGTCGCACGTGGTTTCTGCCTGAAAATCTAAAATATTGCCTGAATTTTCTGACTAAATAAATGTTTAATGTTAAGAAGAATTAAAAGCCTTCTGCGTTTCCAGTCTGGTCTTTGTCGCATTTGGAATAGGTGAACCGACAAGCGACACTGTCGTGGTCTCCTGGGGCCGTATATAGAGTATTAATGCCATCATGATTCCACGCGAAAAAGGGATGGTGCTATGGGTCATGTATAGCTCCGTCTCTCTCTTACACTGAAATCATGATGGCATTATCCCCTGACCATTAGGTAAACCGTTTTTTGACAGATGGAACTAGTGATTGCAGCAACACACAATACATTGATTGATACACGCACGGTATTTTAATATATATGTAAGAAGCCTTAAATGAGATAATTCAATATGATAAGGCAGTTTATTACGCATTTGTAAGTTAACTTTTACGTAGGTAATCTGGAATACCGGTAAAACGGGGTAAATAGGGATGCAGGGGTGAATCGGGACGAAACTTTAAAATGGATTTATACTTTAAAATAATATAGTTTGTTGCTAACAAGGACACTTAATTTTGAATTAAAAAGCAGTAAACACATTAGAGTATTTTCTGGCAACAAACTATATTATTTCAACGTTAAAATCCATTTTGAAGTTTCGTCCCGAGTCACCCCTGCATCCCTATTCATCCCGTTTTACGGTAGTTCGTTCTAAGACAGCTGTCAAAAAATGGTTAACCTAAAGGACCGGGGTATTCTTGTGTCGCGCGTCCCAGTCGCCTGTCTTGGTCGCGCACCTCAAACCGTACCTTATAGAGACGCGTGATGGGCGCCGCTGCATCATTCTCTGACGATGCCAGTTAGAGTGTGGACGTCGCGGCAACCGTGAGGAGTACAGTAGCACGCCAAGATACAGCAGACAATAAATTACCAACACCAAAATATTGAGGGCGTCCTGAGAAAAGAAGAGGTCATTTTTCCATAGAAATTCTAATCTTCACCGTAAGAAACTATCTTTTCTCTTTTTTTTAAAATATTTTTCTTTTCTTTCTTTATTTTTCTTTTTTCCCATGCTGGGACACAGGCCTCCTCTCTGTGAGAGGGAATGGGCAGTAATCAGCCACGCGAGCCCAGTGCGGGTTGGTGGATATCACATGTCTTCGAATTTTTGGTTCTAGGACATGCCGCGGTTTCCTCACGATGTTTTCCTTCATCGTTTTGAGAACAGTGCTGATGCAATAAATTACGCAAAGCTAGACGACTGTAGGTATGGGTTCGAACGTACGACCTACAAGTCGGAAGTCGCAGCCATTGGCGTAGCTACGGATTTTGTCTAGGGGGGGCAGCCGTTCAGCTGAACTAACAACACAGTTATTTAATGAGAGATCAATAATGACGCCCCCTAATGAATAATCCCATTCAAAACATTCAAAGTAGCTTGCCAACACTTAAATATCGATTTCAATGTTAAAACGCTATAAGATCTAATAAATGTAGCCCCTAATTTTACAAAAAAGCGATTAAACAGTAGGTAATTCTTCAATACTGTCGATTTTTTCTAGGATAAAACCTGCTATTTCATTGAAAAGTGACAGTTAACGCGCCGTCAAAATGTAGGGAACAGCGATTTAAAAAAAAAAACTTGAGAGGTGTCAAGGGACACCCGGATGGAACGAAGTTCAAAGAGAGAGAGACAGAAAGAGAAACACGCGCACGCCGCACGGCTTACAATTACCTATAGCAAAAAGTGTCGTACCAACTTTTGGTCTTAATTTTTTCCGTCTAGCTCCCTTTCGCAACGCGCGATAAGGAACTTCTTTCCAATAACCGTTGACAAATTTCAACGCACAGGGGTTCAGAATCATGTACTGAACCCATGGTAACAGGTTGTAAAAAAAAGTACTATCCACCAAGGCCCCGGCGAGATTCGAACTCACGATCTCCTGTTTACTAGACAGGCGCTTTAACCAACTAAGCCACGGCGCCTGTGTGTGCCCTTCTATAATAAAGCTCCGGTATCCTAGAAAAGCGGTGCCCGCCCACATAGCGTCCGCAATTTACCGGGGAATGACGTCACTGAAACCGTCAGCCATTTACCGGTGAATGACGTCACTGAACCGTTATCTATGAAAGTAAATTGGTGGTTGGTTGGTTGGTGTCAAAAACACTCTAGGAAAACATTCCTAAAGACCGTTTTAATAATAAAGCGGAAGATTTTGTTTGTTTGAACTCTCTGAAACTACCAGTCTGATTTAAAAATGCGCACAGCTAAGGAGTGGAATCGTCTGCCTGCGTCTGCATTCCCGAGTTCATACAACCCGAATCTCTTCAAGGCGAGAGTGAATAGGCTTCTTCTGGGCAAGCTCGTTCCACCGTAGATCTCATCCCTGCCTCTGGGCTGGATTGAGGTCAAGAGTGAGCCCATTGTCAAAAAAAAAATTGTATTTGATAGCCCAATTTTCTAGAAAGGCTATTTAACTATGACCATAGTACATAAAGAAAAAAAAGTCTGAAAAAACGCTAAGAGAAAACAAAGTAGCACGGGCAGGCGATGCGATGCGACGCGGTCGGGGGCGAAAGGGATTTGGAGATGCGTGGCTATACCTACAGTCGCGCCATTTTGAAAATGATGGCCACGCATGTGACCTGAAGGCGTATTCTCGTAATTTAAAACGTTCAAAATCTAGTCGCAGTCTCATCTCGGCGACAAACAAATGTCAAAAACTTGTTAAAATGTAGGAAAATTAGAAGTATTTTTGACAGATTGAGACTGAGATCAGACTGTGAACGTTCTTAAAATTACGAGAATTGCCCCTCAGTTTGCATTCAAAATCAAAAATCAAAAGTCATTTATTCAAATTAGGCTGAGAATCAGCACTTTTCGAACGTCAAAATTACAAAGGACAGTCCCCCAAAACGCCCGCCCTTCACCACTTCCTAGTGCTTTCGCTGGGAAGAAGAAGTGGCGCAACAAACTCCCCAGCAGCACAGCTGTCAGCTGTTCAGTTAGAAAATACTTGATTGTGTACAATACAAGGTATGTAAAGTAATTAACAATGCAAGACACAGAACATTAAATTAAATGTTTTGCCATTGATGTCAGCTATCGATTTTTAAAGGTCACATGCGTGGCCGCCATTTTCAAAATGGCGCGACAATAGGTATGCCAAGCTCCATAATTATAATATCTTCAATACACTTTCACACGAACGAAGGTTAGTACAAAATATACGCAGATGAAGTCGCAGGCATCAGCCAGTTAAAAATTAATCCTAAGTAGGTAGGTAACTACATTATCTATATGCGGTATTAATTAGCTAATTACTGTCCCTAATTATCTTGTTTTTAAATGTCAATAATGTGATAGCGTTTAAGATAATACAGTGTGGCATCGACGCGCAAACTGTGACTAACTGACCAACTATTCAATTTTGACAATTCAAAAGTAAATAGACTGAAGTCGGTAAATGGTTTAATTGATATAAATGCTTTGAGTTTGAGTTTGAGAAAGTTGAAGCTAGTTGCCCATTCCAAAACGTAGATCTGTATGGAAAAGAACGGGCAAAAAAACTCAAGGAATCTCTTTAAATCAAGATATTATTATGGCTATATCATTCTTGTCAATCTAAAACTGAGCTAGTCAAAACTCGCTATGTGATCAAAATAACTCGTTGCAGTGGAGTAATTAGGTCGTTCTCAATAGTTTAACCTAAAAAATGAGTATTTTCGTAACATCTTTTATTTCGTTCATTCGTGCCGTTAAAAGAAAGAGATAGAAATAAATCTAGGTACTTATTATCCAGCCGATCGATTCTGTAAAAACACCATGAAAAGTTAGGTGAAGTGAGCTTAGAGTGAGCTGTCAAATGTGTCAATCCCTAGCATTAATTGGAATAACAGCTCACTCCACGGTCACTTCACCTAAGTTTTCACGGTGAGATGGTTACAGAATCGCACTGCAGTTCCTATTCAATATAATTCACAAATAAATAACATTAGATGTATCTTTGTTGCATTGCTCGGTAAAGTCCCGACGAGAGAATGCATTCTTGACAACTGTCAGTGTCATGTGTCATACAAACGAATAAGTGTTTTGCGAATTTGATCTTTATTATCTACTAGAATTGTCGCACTGACAGGTATCAGGAACAAATTCTCTTGACGGCCGAACAGTATGTTGTTTTTTTTTAAACGACTTCAAAAAAAGGAGGAGGTTCTCAATTCGACTGTATTTTTTTCAATTAATCAGTTTATTTGTGAAACATAGGTGTTTACATAAATAGGTGCGCTAGGTTTCATACAAATTTATAAGTGACATATTAGGTCATTACATTAAGTGACTCAGAAAAAAATAATATTAAAGAGAGAAAAAAAAAACATCAAATTCAAAATAAAATCAATAAATAGTCATAGTAATTATTATCAAAGGGTAAATGCATTATTATAATAATTGGTCGTTCAAAAATTCGTCTACAGTATAATAACATTTGTCAATTAATAATTTAGTAAGAGCTTTTTTAAACTTATAATTATAATGTCAAGTTTTTTATGTCATCAGGAATTTGATTAAACACTTTTTTATGTTTGTTACCTCAGAACTCCGTTATTTATAAGCCGATTTGAAAAATTCTTTTTTATTTGTAAGGATACCTATACTTTCAGATTGATTCCATAGATTTAAAAAAAAAAACGGTTTAGTAGTTTGGAAAACCAAAATTACTGGTAAAAATGACAACAATAATAAAAACTTTTTTGCAAAAAAAAACAAAAAACAACCGTCTTCCAAAAAAGACACTACAAAGTGAAAAATAATTTCTGAGGTCAGTGGCAAACAACTAAAATGCGAACCCAACGACACCGACTTCCGAAATTAAAGTTATTTTTCACTTTATAGTGTCTTTTTTGGAAGTCGGTTGTTTTTCTTTTTGTGCAAAAAAGTTTGTTTTTCTCTTTCTTTTATATCTAATAAAAATATAAGTTTTATACATTTATTCACAGACAGACAGACTAATCCTCTTGGTCTAGTCTAGCTAGAAGCATGAAATTTTGCATAAGAGTTCCATAAACGAGCGCTAGGGAAGGAATTTGAATATCCATCCCCTAAAGGAGTTAAATAGGTGATGAACGTTTGTGGAGAAGTTCCTCATCTTTGCCGATGGGAAACCCCGTCGAACACACGGCTTATGGAGACATAAAAATCGGTCAAGTGTGAGTCGGACACGCACACGAAGGGTATCGTGCCACGCGTAACACCGAAAAAAACCACAGTTTCTTTTAAGGAAACCCCCTTTTTTTAATGGAATTTTATTTTTATTATTTACTAGCTGCGCCACACGGTTTCACCTGCATAAGTTTCGATCCCGTAGGAATATCGGGATAAAAAGTATCGTATATGTTAATCCTGGTTATAAACTATCTGTGTGCCAAATTTCATCCAAATCCGTTCAGTAGTTTTTGCGTGAAAGAGTAACAAACATCCATCCATACAAACTTTCACGTTTATAATATTACCTAGTAGAATTATTAAAGCGGCAATAGAAATACACTCGGTGAAAATTTCAACTGTCTACCTATTACGGTTCATAAGATACATGGATGGATACTGTAAGGATTGTGTAAGGAATGATATGAAAGAGAAGGGAGTGAATGATAGCGTGACGGTTGACAGGGAAGAATGGAAGGAGAAAACGTGTTGCGCCGACCACAAGTAACATGGGATATGGACAGGAAGATGAAGAAGAAGATACAGCCCGCTGACAGACAGACGGACAGGTGGGTGGCCAGCGGAGGCTTAGTAGTAGGGTCCTGTTGGAACCCTTTGGGTACTAAAATCATAATCGTGGAGTTTCTTGCCCGTTCTTCTCCATAGAGATCTACGCTTTGGAATGGGCAACTAGCTTCAACTTTCTGACTAACTGACCGACTATTTAATTTTGACAATTCAAAAGTGCCTGTAAATGGTTTAATTGAAATAAATGATTTCGAGTTTGAGTTTGATAAATACTAAATTATATCAGGCATATTTTAATTATATTAGAGCAATGGTGGCCCAGTGGTAACGGACGCGACTTACGAGTCATCGGTCGTAGGTTCGAACCCAGACAGGCGCTTTTCTTTGTGTAAATTCTGTCATCACCACTGCTCTCAAAACGGTGCAGGAAAACATCGTGAGGAAACCGACATGATTGTCTTAGAACCAAAAATTCGAAGACATGTGACATCCACCAACCCGCATAGGGCCCGCGTGGTGGATTACGGCCCACTCCCGATTATGTATTAGGCATATATTGGCGAAAAAATCACAAAAGCTAAACTTTTTGACGTGTGAATGTCATAAAAATATTCTTGTTTTACGTTACAAAAATCTTTGTATTGTCACAGTAAAATTGTCTGTAATATTAATTATTGACGGCACGGTTGGCGCAGTGGTTAAGCGATTGACTGCTGCGCTGCGTGTCGCGGGTTCGATTCCCGCACGGAACAAATATTTGTATGACCTACATGTATTTGTTCTGAGTCTGGGTGTTTTTCTATCTATAATATGTATGTATTTACAAAAGAAAAACGTATATAAGTAGTTTATCAGCCATCTTGTTACCATAACACAAGCATTAGGTTGCTTAGCTTGGGACTAGATGGCGCTGTGTGAAATGTCCAGGGATATTTATTATTATTATTATTATTATTTATTATTTAATTACAAAAAGAAATCACCAAGGCCCCGGCGAGATTCGAACTCACGATCTCCTGTTTACTAGACAGGCGCTTTAACCAACTAAGCCACGGCGCCTGCGAGTGTCGACGTGAAATTCAGGTTTCAGGTTCTATGTATACAGCTGTATGTAAGGTAAAGTCTATACCAAATGTTTCAAATTGATGTTATTTCAAGTTAAAGAAATATCAACTTCATTTTAATGGTATTTAAGTTGATTTCAGAGTGACTAGCACTATTGAAAAAGTTGAAGTATTACCGTAAACTGAACTTTATTGCGTAGGAATTAAAGCTATTTTTCCATAAACTTGTCTTTGTTTACATTTTTGGAGTATATTGCGATATTAGATTATGTATATTTATTTTATATTCATGACCTATACAGGTTAAATTGTAAGTAGAGTTCTGGTACAGTCAGCGTCAGTAATATCGGGACGAACAGACTGTTCAAAATGATCTAAGCAACTATGAAAATGAAATATTAACTCAATGACACAAGGAATATTTCAGAATGAAGACAGTACACGACAACTGTCATTCTGACAAGAACCTTATCCAATTGAGACAAAGTTTAATTTTCTTTGTTGTTGAGATCATTTTGAACAGTCTGTTCGTCCCGATATTTTTGACGCTGACTGTACATACTCTGACTTTTTTTAGTCTCTACAAAATAGAGTCTGGCAAAAATAAAAATAATTTAGTTTTGTTATTGAAACAACTTCACTGGTTTTCGTGTTGTAATTTCCTGGTTTGTGAAAATCCGATATTTATACTAAGTATCAAAATATGGGATATTTGATATTCATCCGATATTATGTAGGTACCTATATAGGTTTTTATTAAGTATGTAAGTGGTTCATATGTGTTTTAGTTGCATAATATAAATAAGATTGTGTTTGATTATTTAACATTTTTATTGTAAAAGTAACAAAAAATTTCGAGTCTTTGATAAATAATAATTATAATCAGTAAATAAAACAACACTTGTCTAAAGGCTAATTTTTCCAACGCCAGATAATTTTATCCGAGGAATAATTTTGAATTTTTGACAGTTCTTCCATACAAATCAGACTATAGAGGTATGAGGAACAGGGTGTAAAGTTCACTCATCCTCCATAGAGGATCCTCCGACCAGACGGGTGTTGTGTCTGGCGGGCTATTGCCCAATGATTGATGTTGGGAAATTGTATCCATGCTAATTGCGCGGTAAACTCTGCTTGCGAGATGCAGGATTTGCGTGACGTCAGTATGACGCGTTGTTCGCATTGTGGCGTTATAGATACCGCTACAAGACGTCAATTTGATTCCACGAATAAAAATTATAAATATGTCGATTAAAAATTCCCTTAACAAAATTAAAATTATAACATTTACAAAGCATGAGCAAGGTACGCGTCAGGGGATTCCCATAAAACTGAAAATAATAAGCTATAGGGGAAACCATAATATTAACGTAACCTACAATAAAGGTATCATCATCTCCCTAACCTTTTCCCAACTATGTTAGGGTTGGCTGCCATTCTAACCGGATGCAGCTGAGTACAGTCAGCGTCAAAAATATCGGGACGAACAGACTGTTCAAAATGATCTCAACAACTAAGGAAATTAAACTTTGTCTCAATTGGATAAAGTTCTTGTCAGAATGACAGTTGTCGTGTACTGTCTTCATTCTGAAACATTCCTTGTGTCATTGAGTTAATATTTCATTTCCATAGTTGCTTAGATCATTTTGAACAGTCTGTTCGTCCCGATATTATTGACGCTGACTGTACCAGCATTTTACATAGAGCGACTGCCTATTTGACCTCCACAACCCAGTTACTGGGTAATACGATACTCTAGGTAAGACTGGTTGTCAGATTACACGGCACAGTTTAATTGCGGTTTAGCGTATAAACCGCGCAGTAGAAAAAAGCCGGCCAATTGCGAGTCGGACTCGCGCACGAAGGGTTTCGTACCATTATCTATAAAAATCACGACTGTTGTATGGGAGCCCCCCTTAAATATTAATTTTATTTTAATTTAATTATTATTATTTATGATTTTAATTCATTTACTTAAATTTTATTCTGTGAATATTTCAAGCGTCTACCTGTTGCCGTTATTAATATCGAGCAAAAAAACAGCAAAAAAATCACGTTTGTTGTATGGAAGCCCCACTTAAATATTTATTTTATTCTTTTTAGTATTTGTTGTTATAGCGGCAACAGAAATACATCATCAGTGAAAATTTCAACTGTCTAGCTATCGGTTCATGAGATACAACCTGGTGACAGACAGACGGACAGTGGAGTCTTAGTAATAGGGTTCCGTTTTTACCCTTTAGGTACGGAACCCTAAAAACGTATTTGTTAACAAGCTTCTATAGCGATCCATACAACATTGACGACCGTGTCTACAGACGGCAAATATAGGCTCCCGCAGACAGGCGCACTCTAGTAGAACAATTCTATGAAAACTTCATTGAAATGATTCAGCCAGAATCGCGTCGCAACGCTACGTCGCGCTTGCCTGCAGGAGCCTTAAACCGTAGTTTTTCGCGGCAAGAAAAACGAGTGTGTACAAAGGGCCTTAAGCCACGGACACATTACTGTGTCGTGTTGTGTCGTGACTCGAGATAGGTATACCAATGAAACAAATCTATTCAGGGCCCCAATTCTGTACTATTCCCAGCGAAATCTTACACTTGTGTAGACCACGTCAATATCATGTCTTGTTAACGGCAAGGAATCGCAATATCAACCGTACGGACAATATGTATTTTGACAGTTCAAACCACGCCATTGTGTCATAGAGAATACGTTAAAAGCAGATGTCGTGATTAACTAAGGAATTGACGTGGTTTCGAAGTAAGGAATCGTTAAGTGGTCAAAGTGAATTAGGGCCCAGAACTACGTCAAACCACGACGAGTTTTGATTGGCTAACACTGCATCAGAAGGCGTCACGACACGACACGACATAGTATTATGAATCCGGCTGTACGCTATGCTATGCCTCGTGATAAGAATAGTGTGTATTTGTTTGATACAATGTATGTAAGCTCTGTAGTATATATGTATTGTAAAGTCATATTTAACAATGAGTAACAATGCCTCCGTGGCGCAATGGCTAGCGCGTTCGGCTGTTAACCGAAAGGTTGGTGGTTCGAGCCCACCCGGGGGCGATTCTTTTAGCATCACATTAATTATTGATAAGCATTTAAAAATATAGGTATTTATTGACGTATCAGATAAAATATATAAAAGCAATTAGTTTTTGTGATAAAGATAATGTTATCACTATGAAGTGATAAATAATTACTTAGCTTGTATAAACTTTAATCAAATTAATTGACATGGCAAGCTGTCTTATCTAAACAGGGAAAATACCCACAACAATAATAAACATATTATACATGTCCCGGAATTTACGCACAACACCAAACATCCCAGTTAGAATATTATAAGTAACTAGCTGCGCCCCGCGGTTTCACCCACATAAGTTTCGATCTCGTGGGAATATCGGGATAAAAAGTATCCTATATGTTAATCCTGGTTATAAACCATCTGTACGCCAAATTTCATACAAATCGGTTCAGTAGTTTTTGCGTGAAAGAGTAACTAAAATCCTATCCAACTATACAAACTTTCACGTTTATAATATTAGTAGGATAGGATTATCGTAATACATTCAATGAATTTTTATTATTATGTATAAACCATTGTGTATCCTGACCAATATTATAAATGCGAAAGTAAGTTTGTTTGTTCCGCTTTCCCTCTAAACGGCTGAACGGATTTGGATGAAATTTGGCACATGAGTAGAACATGACTTGGAGAAGGATATAGACTACTGTTCATCCTAGATCGCAGACGAAATCGCGGGCAACAGCTAGTTTATTATATTAAAAAAATATATAAATTAAAATTAGTTATACTGATTGTGGGAGTAAACTGTGGTTACATTACAAATAGAATAGAATAGGTACTCTTTATTGTGTACACCATATTATAAGTTACAGATAAGGGTGACACAATGATCTAAGAGCGATATTTTAAAGACAATCTTTGGATGGATTACAAATCATCTACCCATACACACAGCACCCGTAGGTATTTCGTTTATTATAATTAATAAATACATGTTTTCGGTTTGTTTCGACTGTACAGCGGAAGTGTGACTGTAATTTACGTAGTTATCTACTAGTTAGTACTTTCAACCTTTACATTAATTCAATTACACATTGCAATAGAATAAAATATTCTTTATCACGTATACCATACTAATTACAAAAGATACAAAATACCGTTTTTTTTTTTTTAAAAAAACTTTGCCCCTCACTAGGAATTACTCCTGTATCGTGGGTGCGTTTACAAACAGCCAGACCCGAAACAACTATATATAGGCAATACAAATATTTTGTTCCGTGCGGGAATCGAACCCGCGACACTCAGCGCATCAGTCGATCGCTCGGCCACTGCGCCAACCGTGTCGTCAATTTTACACACAGGGTGACACAATGGGCTGTCTTATCGCTAAAAGCGAACTTCTAAAAGTAGATATCTGATGAAGGTGTAGGTACACACAACATTATCAATCACAATCTTGAAGGATATTGCTAATTCATTGCTTCATATTTTTGAAAAGGAGATGTTTCAAAACAGGCCCAGTAACTATAGTATGTACAGTACCTTGAAAAATCGAGAAAAATCCCTGGAATTCGGGAAAAATACAGAAAAATTGCATAAGTGCATATTTTTCTTGTAATCATTTGATATTTATCAATTATTTTTATTGACTTTCAATATGGCGTCTCGCCAATTTAGGTACTCTGTGGTTAAAATTCAATGACAGTATACCATAGATCGACCATTGATCATAAATCGTGAACAGTCTACTGTCACATCTTGTCAGACTAAAAGTACGGTAACGTAGTGATTCTCTTTGACAATGTAATATGACAGAAATAAACATATCAAACGTCAATAATCAATCAACATGACAGCTTACCGCCATGACGGGTTTTTGTTGTGTGTTGCAATTTTAAGTGTACATTCTTGTGCTTTACCTACTAATAAACAAAGCCAATTTCTAGTAATTGGATGATTGAAAACTATTTTAATTATGTTTCCCCATTTTTTAGTATAGTGTACAAAGACCTGGCCAGGGCTCCATACATTTTGAAACATCTCCTTTGTTTCCTCAACAACATAAATAATTGAATGTTGTTGAACTATCAAAACGAAACCCATTGCTACTGTTAGTCTGTAACGCAATTACCCCGCTGGTTCAATTCAATTACCCCGCTGGTTCAATTCAATTACCCCGCTGGTTCAATTCAATTACCCCCCTGGTTCAATTCAATTACCCCCCTGGTTCAATTCAATTACCCCCCTGGTTCAATTCATAGGCAATCACTCACTAATGTGAAATTAGTAACACATTAGTTATACATAATTATACATACAATAGGTACAACTATTTAAAAGATTTAAACGTTATACAATACAGTATCGACCCTGAAATTTCAAATGTTTTAAACCTCTCAAGGACTCCACGAGGCAGGCTCGATCTAGTGTGTATATGTTCTGTGCTAGTGTGGAATCCACTACAAGTTAAAATAATAAAATTAATTTACTTAGTATTTTTTGATGCCCAATGAGCTCCTCCCCTTATCTATATTTTTTCGTATTAAGTATATACTTCATCATCATCATCTGCCTAGCCTTTTCCCAACTATGTTGGGGTCGGCTTCCAGTCTAACCGGATGCAGTTGAATACCAGTATTTATATACTTTTACCTATATAATTGTATATAAAAAAAAAAAAAAAATATATATATATATATATATATATTTTTTTTTTTTTTTTTATATAAATTATGTATAACTAATGTGTTACTAATTTCACATTAGTGAGTGATTGCCTATGAATTGAACCAGGGGGGTAATTGAATTGAACCAGGGGGGTAATTGAATTGAACCAGGGGGGTAATTGAATTGAACCAGCGGGGTAATTGAATTGAACCAGCGGGGTAATTGAATTGAACCAGCGGGGTAATTGCGTTACAGACTAACAGTAGCAATGGGTTTCGTTTTGATAGTTCAACAACATTCAATTATTTATGTTGTTGAGGAAACAAAGGAGATGTTTCAAAATGTATGGAGCCCTGGCCAGGTCTTTGTACACTATACTAAAAAATGGGGAAACATAATTAAAATAGTTTTCAATCATCCAATTACTAGAAATTGGCTTTGTTTATTAGTAGGTAAAGCACAAGAATGTACACTTAAAATTGCAACACACAACAAAAACCCGTCATGGCGGTAAGCTGTCATGTTGATTGATTATTGACGTTTGATATGTTTATTTCTGTCATATTACATTGTCAAAGAGAATCACTACGTTACCGTACTTTTAGTCTGACAAGATGTGACAGTAGACTGTTCACGATTTATGATCAATGGTCGATCTATGGTATACTGTCATTGAATTTTAACCACAGAGTACCTAAATTGGCGAGACGCCATATTGAAAGTCAATAAAAATAATTGATAAATATCAAATGATTACAAGAAAAATATGCACTTATGCAATTTTTCTGTATTTTTCCCGAATTCCAGGGATTTTTCTCGATTTTTCAAGGTACTGTACATACTATAGTTACTGGGCCTGTTTTGAAACATCTCCTTTTCAAAAATATGAAGCAATGAATTAGCAATATCCTTCAAGATTGTGATTGATAATGTTGTGTGTACCTACACCTTCATCAGATATCTACTTTTAGAAGTTCGCTTTTAGCGATAAGACAGCCCATTGTGTCACCCTGTGTGTAAAATTGACGACACGGTTGGCGCAGTGGCCGAGCGATCGACTGATGCGCTGAGTGTCGCGGGTTCGATTCCCGCACGGAACAAAATATTTGTATTGCCTATATATAGTTGTTTCGGGTCTGGCTGTTTGTAAACGCACCCACGATACAGGAGTAATTCCTAGTGAGGGGCAAAGTTTTTTTAAAAAAAAAAAAACGGTATTTTGTATCTTTTGTAATTAGTATGGTATACGTGATAAAGAATATTTTATTCTATTGCAATGTGTAATTGAATTAATGTAAAGGTTGAAAGTACTAACTAGTAGATAACTACGTAAATTACAGTCACACTTCCGCTGTACAGTCGAAACAAACCGAAAACATGTATTTATTAATTATAATAAACGAAATACCTACGGGTGCTGTGTGTATGGGTAGATGATTTGTAATCCATCCAAAGATTGTCTTTAAAATATCGCTCTTAGATCATTGTGTCACCCTTATCTGTAACTTATAATATGGTGTACACAATAAAGAGTACCTATTCTATTCTATTTGTAATGTAACCACAGTTTACTCCCACAATCAGTATAACTAATTTTAATTTATATATTTTTTTAATATAATAAACTAGCTGTTGCCCGCGATTTCGTCTGCGATCTAGGATGAACAGTAGTCTATATCCTTCTCCAAGTCATGTTCTACTCATGTGCCAAATTTCATCCAAATCCGTTCAGCCGTTTAGAGGGAAAGCGGAACAAACAAACTTACTTTCGCATTTATAATATTGGTCAGGATACACAATGGTTTATACATAATAATAAAAATTCATTGAATGTATTACGATAATCCTATCCTACTAATATTATAAACGTGAAAGTTTGTATAGTTGGATAGGATTTTAGTTACTCTTTCACGCAAAAACTACTGAACCGATTTGTATGAAATTTGGCGTACAGATGGTTTATAACCAGGATTAACATATAGGATACTTTTTATCCCGATATTCCCACGAGATCGAAACTTATGTGGGTGAAACCGCGGGGCGCAGCTAGTTACTTATAATATTCTAACTGGGATGTTTGGTGTTGTGCGTAAATTCCGGGACATGTATAATATGTTTATTATTGTTGTGGGTATTTTCCCTGTTTAGATAAGACAGCTTGCCATGTCAATTAATTTGATTAAAGTTTATACAAGCTAAGTAATTATTTATCACTTCATAGTGATAACATTATCTTTATCACAAAAACTAATTGCTTTTATATATTTTATCTGATACGTCAATAAATACCTATATTTTTAAATGCTTATCAATAATTAATGTGATGCTAAAAGAATCGCCCCCGGGTGGGCTCGAACCACCAACCTTTCGGTTAACAGCCGAACGCGCTAGCCATTGCGCCACGGAGGCGTTGTTACTCATTGTTAAATATGACTTTACAATACATACTACAGAGTTTACATACATTGTATCAAACAAATACACAATATTCTTATCACGACGGCATAGCGTACAGCTGGATTCATAATATTACTGTGTCGTGTCGTGTCGTGACGCCTTCTGATGCAGTGTTAGGGCCGGGACAGATAAACACGATACGACGTCGTGTCGTACAATGCCAATGTCAGACAATGCCATTACGTTGTGATCTCGCCTTCAAGCATATACAAGACAGCATGATACATGCTAAGTCTGTCACTAGCAGCCGTCCGGACAATTGTTGAGGGTCACCAGCTGAATGAATGGTGGCACCTTTGTTATGTAAATCGAAGGATTTTACGACGCGACGTCGTATCGTGTTTATGTGTCCCGGCCCTGATCCAATCAAAACTCGTCGTGGTTTGACGTAGTTCTGGGCCCTAATTCACTATGACCACTTAACGATTCTTTACTTCGAAACCACGTCAATTCCTTAGTTAATCACGACATCTGCTTTTAACGTATTCTCTCTGATACAATGGCGTGGTTTGAACTGTCAAAATACATATTGTCCGTAAGGTTGATATTGCGATTCCTTGCCGTTAACAAGACATGATATTGACGTGGTCTACACAAGTGTAAGATTTCGCTGGGAATAGTACAGAATTGGGGCCCTGAATAGATTTGTTTCATTGGTGTATCTCGAATTCTCGAGTCACGACACAACACGACACAGTAATGTGTCCGTGGCTTAAGGCCCTTTGTACACACTCGTTTTTCTTGCCGCGAAAAACTACGGTTTAAGGCTCCTGCAGGCAAGCCCTTTGTACACACTCGTTTTTCTTGCCGCGAAAAACTACGGTTTAAGGCTCCTGCAGGCAAGCGCGACCTGCGCGCCTGACGCGATTCTGACTGAATCATTTCAATGAAGTTTTCATAGAATTGTTCTACTAGAGTCGCGTCGCGCCTGTCTGCGGGAGCCTATATTTGCCGTCTGTAGACACGGTCGTCAATGTTGTATGGATCGCTATAGAAGCTTGTTAACAAATACGTTTTTAGGGTTCCGTACCTAAAGGGTAAAAACGGAACCCTATTACTAAGACTCCACTGTCCGTCTGTCTGTCACCAGGTTGTATCTCATGAACCGATAGCTAGACAGTTGAAATTTTCACTGATGATGTATTTCTGTTGCCGCTATAACAACAAATACTAAAAAAGAATAAAATAAATATTTAAGTGGGGCTTCCATACAACAAACGTGATTTTTTTGCTGTTTTTTTGCTCGATATTAATAACGGCAACAGGTAGACGCTTGAAATATTCACAGAATAAAATTTAAATAAATAAATTAAAATCATAAATAATAATAATTAAATTAAAATAAAATAAATATTTAAGGGGGGCTCCCATACAACAGTCGTGATTTTTATAGATAATGGTACGGAACCCTTCGTGCGCGAGTCCGACTCGCAATTGGCCAGTTTTTTTTTACTGCGCGGTTTATACGCTAAACCGCAATTAAAGTGTGCCGTGTAATCTGACAACCAGTCTTACCTAGAGTATCGTATTACCCAGTAACTGGGTTGTGGAGGTCAAATAGGCAGTCGCTCCATGTAAAATGCAGGTACTCAGCTGCATCCGGTTAGAATGGCAGCCAACCCTAACATAGTTGGGAAAAGGTTAGGGAGATGAAGATACCTTTATTGTAGGTTACGTTAATATTATGGTTTCCCCTATAGTTTATAATTTTCAGTTTTATGGGAATCCCCTGACGCGTACCGTGCTCATGCTTTGTAAATGTTATAATTTTAATTTTGTTAAGGGAATTTTCAATCGACATATAATTTTTATTCGTGGAATCAAATTGACGTCTTGTAGCGGTATCTACAACGCCACAATGCGAACAACGCGTCATACTGACGTCACGCAAATCCTGCATCTCGCAAGCCGAGTTTACCGCGCAATTAGCATAGATACAATTTCCCAACATCAATCATTGGGCAATAGCCCGCCAGACACAACACCCGTCTGGTCGGAGGATCCTCTATGGAGGATGAGTGAACTTTACACCCTGTTCCTCATACCTCTATAATCTGATAGATTTTGTATGGAAGAACTGTCAAAAATTAAAAATTATTCCTCGGATAAAATTATCTGGCGTTGGAAAAAATAGCCCTTATACAAGTGTTGTTTTATTTACTGATTATAATAATAATAATTATTTATCAAAGACTCGCAATTTTTTGTTACTTTTACAATAAAAATGTTAAATAATCAAACACAATCTTATTTATATTATGCAACTAAAACACATATGAACCACTTACATACCTAATAAAAAACGATACACATAATTATATCAGATAAATATCAAATATCCCATATTTTGATACTTAGTAGGTATAAATATCGGATTTTCACAAACCAGGAAATTACAACACGAAAACCAGTGAAGTTGTTTCAATAACAAAACTAAATTATTTTTATTTTTGCCAGACTCTATTTTGTAGAGACTAAAAAAAGTCAGAGTATGTACAGTCAGCGTCAAAAATATCGGGACGAACAGACTGTTCAAAATGATCTCAATAACAAAGAAAATAAAACTTTGTCTCAATTGGATAAAGTTCTTGTCAGAATGACAGTTATCGTGTACTGTCTTCATTCTGAAATATTTCTTGTGTCATTGAGTTAATATTTCATTTTCATAGTTGCTTAGATCATTTTGAACAGTCTGTTCGTCCCGATATTATTGACGCTGACTGTACTAGAACTCTACTTACATTTTAACCTGTATAGGTCATGAATATAAATATACATAATCTAATATCGCAACATACTCCAAAAATGTAAACAAAGATAATTTTATGGAAAAATAGCTTTAATTCCTACGCAATAAAATTCAGTTTACGCTAATACTTCAACTTTTTCAATAGTGCTAGTCACTCTGAAATCAACTTAAATACCATTAAAATGAAGTTGATGTTTGTTCAACTTGAAATAACATCAATTTGAAACATTTGGTATAGACTTTACCTTACATACAGCTGTATACATAGAACCTGAAACCTGAATTTCACATCGACACTCGCAGGCGCCGTGGCTTAGTTGGTTAAAGCGCCTGTCTAGTAAACAGGAGATCGTGAGTTCGAATCTCGCCGGGGCCTTGGTGGTTTCTTTTTGTAATATTACAGATAATTTTACTGTGACTAAGATTTTTGTAACGTAAAACAAGAATATTTTTATTACATTCACACGTCAAAAAGTTTAGCTTTTGTGATGTTTTCGCCAATATGCCTAATACATAATCGGGAGTGGGCCGTAATCCACCACGCTGGCCCTATGCGGGTTGGTGGATGTCACATGTCTTCGAATTTTTGGTTCTAAGACAATCATGTCGGTTTCCTCACGATGTTTTCCTGCACCGTTTTGAGAGCAGTGGTGATGACAGAATTTACACAAAGTAAAGCGCCTGTCTCGGTTCGAACCTACGACCTACAACTCGTAAGTCGCGGCCGTTACCACTGGGCCACCATTGCTCTAATATAATTAAAATATGCCTAATATAATTTAGTATTTATGATTTTTGTACCCAAAGGGTTCCAACGGGACCCTACTGCTAAGCCTCCGCTGGCCACCACCCACCTGTCCGTCTGTCTGTCAGCGGGCTGTATCGTACTAGGTAGACAGTTGAAATTTTCACAGAGTGTATTTCTATTGCCGCTTTAATAATTCTACTAGGTAATATTATAAACGTGAAAGTTTCTATGGATGGATGTTTGTTACTCTTTCACGCAAAAACTGCTGAACGGATTTGGATGAAATTTGGCACACAGATAGTTTATAACCAGGATTAACATATAGGATACTTTTTATCCCGATATTCTTACGGGATCGAAACTTATGCGGGTAAAACCGTGGGGCGCAGCTAGTAAATAATAAAAAAGAATTCCATTAAAAAAAGGGGGTTTCCATACAAGAAACGGCGGTTTTTTTCGGCGTTACGCGTGCCACGTTACGAAATAAAAGATGTTACGAAAATACTCATTTTTTAGGTTAAACTATTGAGAACGACCTAATTACTCCACTGCAACGAATTATTTTGATCACATAGCGAGTTTTGACTAGCTCAGTTTTAGATTGACAAGAATGATGTAGCCATAATATCTTGATTTAAAAGAGTGTCCTTGAGTTTTTTTGCCCGTTCTTTTCCATAGAGATCTACGTTTTGGAATGGGCAACTAGCTTCAACTTTCTCAAACTCAAACTCAAAGCATTTATATCAAATAAACCATTTACCGACTTCAATCTATTTACTTTTGAATTGTCAAAATTGAATAGTTGGTCTGTTAGTCACAGTTTGCGCGTCGATGCCACCCTGTATTATCTTAAACGCTATCACATTATTGACATTTAAAAACAAGATAATTAGGGACAGTAATTAGCTAATTACTACCGCATATCTATATCTATACTTATAATAAATCTGTAGAAGTGAAAATTCTGTACATTGAAAATATCAAAAAAATAATTTACAGGGGGTGTTACTAGGCCGACACCGAACCCAAAAATGTGATTAAAAAAATTTTTGTCTGTCTGTCTGTCTGTCGGTCTGTCTGTCTGTCTGTCTGTCTGTCTGTTTGTTCAGGCATCACGCAAAAACTACCGGTTCGATTATGATGAAACTTGGTATAATTATTCTTTAATATCCTGGGCACCACACTGGGTACTTTTTATCCCGGAAAAGTATATACAATAAAAAACAAACTTAATTTTGCGGTTCGATCCCTATACCCGATTACCACTGTCTGTACTGTACCAACCGCAAATACTAAGTTTGTCGTAGGTTGGGTCACCCGCAGTGGAGTTCATTTTTATTCCTTTTAGTTTTTAGAGTTATTTAGGTTTATTTTTATATGAGTCGTAGGTATAGATTTTAATTTTAAAGTATAGGTAGTATATTTGATAGTGTACGTAGTGACCGTAGGTTATTTTATAATACTGTTAGGTAGGATTAGTCATTCGTATAGATATTAGTTTTTAGGGATTGTGCTTATTTATTGAGTTTAGATTAGTTATCATCAGAAATAGGTTTATTTAGGTAGGTATTTAATTTTCTGTTATTGTGTTTTTTTTTTAATTAGGTAGGTACCTACTTAGGTAAAGATATCATATAGGTACCCTCTTAATCACCCCTAATGAGACACAATTGGTTTTCTACTGTAATTAGCCACAAAGGGCCCGCGAGATAGATGGCATTCTGGGGAAGCACATACATTTTATCCTGTTAGCACGTTCCCGTGGGATAATTTCTATATATATATATATAGGGGAAAATATATATATTTTAGTGTTAGCTTGTAAAAATAGTAATTAAGTGTATGTTAAATAAATAATTAATAAAATGAAGAAATTATAGGTAATAAAAGAAATTTACATAGGTACTTACTATCCATTGTAACAACAATTTAAGGAATAGATATTTGTACTTTAGTTTTAAGGAAATGTAAGAACATTTTGTTGGTTAATGAATTTGGCAATCTGCTTACCTATATCAGTTATCACGAGGTTCTCGTCATGCGGGACCGCATAACTTTTACTCTGTTTTCCCTTAGATTTCTTTCTTACTTTTGTTTTTGCTATGCCCCTTACGACTCCTAGCGTGATGTTATATAACCTTCCTCAAGAATTGGGCTATCAAATACAAAAATATTTTTTCAAATCTGACTGGGAGTTTCAAAGATTAGCGCGTTCAAAGAAACTAACAAACTCTTCAGCTTTGTTACTAGTATAGATAATGATTGAGCAACGCTCTCTCTCGATCTATCGCCACTATGGCGACGATTCCCTTGTTCACAAACTAAACTAAATTTAAGTTCAATGCATCTTTTTCTTTCTATTTAATTTAGAAAAGGACATAAGATAAATATTAGTTTAGTCCTGTCAAACTAGTCAGCGCCTGACGTAAATTGACGTATTTTTAGTAGCCATGTTGTTAATCACGTCTAATCTGTCTATGGAGCATCTTAGTTTGACAGGACTAAACTAATATTTTATCTTCTGTCCTTTTCTTAATGAAATAGAAAGAAAACGATGCACAGAATTTAAATTTAGTTTAGTTTGTGAACAAGGGAATCAAGGCCTTGGTCTGGCTTATTGGAAACTGCAATAGTCCTGTCAGTGATGAATGTGATGATGGATCGAACCGAACACAACGTGATAATATTGCCATTTCCGGGAACAGCACCCTAATTGCGTATACTCCCAGGCTGTGCCACAATACCCTATCCTCCGGGATAGGGGGTGGTGGCACAGCCTGGTAGAGGCATATCATGTCCAGCAGTGGACTGCGATATGCTGAGTTGATATTTTATCACTTAACACAACAAAACCTACATATACACCACTCATCACAAAGCACATACACATACTAACACTTCACACTTAGTATAGTAATCATAATGTTTTTACCTTAAAGTCCTAAGCAGTCTCTATTAGATTTTTGTATTTCTTATGTGGGAACCTGGCCTGACGAACCTTAATACAGGTTACCATGTAACCTAGCTAGGACGCCAGATTCAATTCTGTATCACTTTTTGAAATAAATATTATTAAAATGAAATTTTTCCATTTAATTGGAAACGTGTTACTTATTCGTCTAATTTTAGACATATAAGTATTGCAGGATAAAAATAAACAGACTGGTTACACTCCTAATGCTAAATAAACTAACAAACTTTGGTGAATAGTTCTTCCAAAAAAAAATCGCCCCCGGGTGGGCTCGAACCACCAACCTTTCGGTTAACAGCCGAACGCGCTAGCCATTGCGCCACGGAGGCTGTGACACTGGAGTTTATAATATAGATTCATTTTTGAAGAGCGAAAATAATAAATTATATTTTATATCTGGAAGTAGGGTTATACAAATGCTTTAAAGGCGGATCCACACCTGCGCTCGTGTAACGCACGCGCACGAACCGTGCATAGTTCGCGTCTCGAACGGCTATGGACGCGTCACACACTGTGCGCGCGTCGTTTGTGCGTTAGATTTAGTATGGACACGTTTGAGAACACTTCAGGAAACCACGAAATTGTGCACGTCGTAAATATTACAAGTTGCTCGCGAACCGCTCGCTAGCCTATGGCGAACATGTCCAAATGTGTCCATATTTTGTTCCGTAAGGTGAGTATACACTAGAGCATTTTCTCCCGCAACGTTCGTACGAATGGTACAACACAGGCAAAAGCTCAGTTTCAAAAATCATTTGCATTTGTAATGTAACGTTTCTGCGAATGTTCGACGCTGCGTTCTGTTACAAGTAAATACTCTAGTCCAGTGTTTTTCAAAGTGTGGGTCGCGGGGGTTGCCAAGCCTCTAAAATGTGGCCGCCGTTTCTATAAAATTATAGGAGGTTCCAAATGGAATCAAACACTTCAAAGCTTCAGTGGTTGATTGTGGGAATTCTATTTTTCTGTTTAACCAAAAGGTATACCCAAGGTGACAGACTTGAATTCCAAGTAAGAAGCAGCGGAGGGAAGGGAGTCGCGAAATATTTTCTGTACTAAGGGGGCCACGCCATGAAAAAGATTGAAAAACACCGCTCCAGTCTATACTCACGCAAACCGCACTGTTTATGGACGTGCGCTGGTGTAGATGCGCCGTTCATGTTAATAATAGGTAATTTTTAATAACGTGTTAAAAACAATATTTTAATAAAAAAAAATTGAAAAAAAAAACAACCGACTTCCAAAAACGACACTACAAAGTGAAAAATAACTTTAATTTCGGAAGTTGGTGTCGTTGGGTTCGCATTTTCGTTGTTTGACCGCCCCGACTTCCGAAATTAAAGTTATTTTTCACTTTGTAGTGTCGTTTTTGGAAGTCGGATGTTTTTTTTTTTCAAAAAAGTTTTTATTTTTCACTTTTTAGTTGTACCTACCTACCCCACACAAATTCGTATATACTTAAAAGATTAGAGGTACCCCAATAACAACTTTGACAGAAATGAGGGTGTACTGTGGTATACCTACTGAACACATCTGCGTACCCCTTTAGAGCGTACAGGCGTGACGTTATGTTGTGTGATTGCGTAAACAATACATACATAAACGATAGCAGCAATAGCCGTTAATTTGCTGGCATTTATTGAAGAGTTCCGTTGTCTGTCTCCAAAACTCATCATCAGATCTTATCGACATTTCTATGGGACCATTTGGGAAGTATACCCTTTCCAACAAAAAAAATATTTTTCAAATCGGTCTACAATTGGCGGAGTAATCGCGTAACAAACACACAAAAAAAAAGAAACACCGTTGAATTGAGAACCTCCTCCTTTTTTGAAGTCGGTTAAAAACCGGCTACAAATTCAGAGGTCACGGTCTCTTTTAAAATCCAGACATAATGTTTTTTTTTTGTTTTTCATACTTATTCTTACACTAGCTGTGCCCGCGACTTCGTTCGCGTGCATGTCAAAAAACAAATTGGTTTTAGGTAATGTTTTTGCGCGGAACCCTATTTTTTTTCTAAAATAAAAGGACTTTCTAAGTTATCCCTTATAATAACAGCTATCTGCCAGTGATAGTCCAGTCAAAAAGTCCAGCCGTTTCGGAGATTAGCCGGAACAAACAGACAGACACACAAAAATTTATTTTAAAAAAAATTTTTTTGGAAGTAGGTATCGTATATCATTTCATATTCATTTACTAAAACGCTGTTATTTTGAAAAAAAAGACACTTAAATTCTATTTATTTGTATCTATGTATGTATGTATAGATTTGTTTTCACAGGTGGTTCAACTCAATACAATAGTCACAATTTCTACAGTCACACACAGTCACACGAATTTTTGGTTCTAAGACATATCGGTTTCCTCACGATGTTTTCCTTCACGATTTTGAGAGTAGTGGTGATGTACAGACGCCAGCACATCAAGCTACTACAATCTGTCAGATTTCTTTAATAGATTTTCGACTTTATTGCTAAAGCATTAGGTTCAATGTTGATTGGGAAAATCTGACAGTTTCGGGTAGGTTGACCTGCTGGCGTCCGTACACAAACTAAAGCGCCTGTCTGGCTAACTGTTTACGTTTCTGTTGGAAACTACGGAATTAGTGCTAAGATAGTAGACCCCCTGACGCGTCGATGGCGAGTGCGGTAGTGCGGGGGTCGGGTCAAGCTAAATCTTGCGGGTTGTACACACGGCTACACGTCAAGCTATACAAAACCAGTTTGTCTTGGCCTCACTTTGTATGATATTTTCTCACAATGAACGGTCAGCCAATACTGGTTTTGCATAGCTTGATGTGTAGCCGTGTGTATGTCGCAGTAAGATAGATAAAGCCGTTATATAGTGTAAGTAGATTGAACAGACATTTGTCACGATGTAATCATTTTTATAGGACTACATGTAGTTCAAATTAATGTTAAAACCAGTGCTTACTTGATTAGGAGGGCTCTCCAGGACCATTACGTTCATGCCAGGGACGAAGTACCTAGCTCGAGCCAGCAGAATGAACGCGGTCTTTATTTGCACTCCGTAGTTTGTCATAACTCTGTAAAATAAAGAAAAGGTTTGAGTTACCTATAAACAGCTGTGCTGCTGGGGAGTTTGTTACGCCACTTCTTCCCAGCGAAAGCACTAGGAAGTGGTGAAGGGTGGGCTTTTTGGGGGACTGTCTTATGTATTTTTGTCGTTCGAAAGTGCTGATTCTCAGCCTAATTTAAAAAAATGACTTTCGACGTCACGGTTGGCGCAGTGGTTAAGCGATTGACTGCTGCGCTGCGTGTCGCGGGTTCGATTCCCGCACGGAACAAATATTTGTATGACCTACATGTATTTGTTCCGCGTCTGGGTGTTTTTCTATCTATAATATGTATGTATTTACAAAAAAAAATGTATATAAGTAGTTTATCAGCCATCTTGTTACCATAACACAAGCATTAGGTTGCTTAGCTTGGGACTAGATGGCGCTGTGTGAAATGTCCAGGGATATTATTTATTATTATTTGATTTTTTAGGGTTCTGTACTCTGTACCAAAAACGGAACCCTTATAGGATCAGTTCGTTGTCCGTCTGTCTGTCCGTCCGTCCGTCTGTCAATACCCTTTTTCTCAGGAACGCGTGGAGGTATCAAGCTGAAATTAATATCAAATACTCAAGACTGTGGTCCCTTGCAGCAGTGAAACGCGACGCGATCAAAGACACGGTTGCATCACAAAAAAACTATTACTTTTGCCATTAGAAACTTATTTGCATTTGGTAAACTAACCGCGACCTTTGTCGATGTATGGGGACAACAGTTTTCCAACGGCTAAGTTAAGTTTGTACGTTTTGGGGACTGATTTATTGGGAAAATCTTCGAAACTCGTTTCGATGAACGAAATATTTACATAACCAAAAGTTTGTACGTAACCCTCGGTGCGCGAGTCCGACTCGCACTTGGCCAGTTTTTTATTACCAAATAGCTTTTGCCCTTGGCATTACCCACATGGAGATCGGAAATTATCCCACAGGAGTGTACCACCAGAATATAAAGTATCATATGACATAATCATAACCCAGAGGGGAAAATCTCGTAATTTTAAGAACGTTCAAAGTCTGAAGGCCGAATCTCGTAATTTAAAACATTCAAAATCTAGTCGCAGTCTCATCAAAATGTATAGAAATTAGAGGTGTTTTTTGTCAGATTGAGACTGAGAACAGACTGTGAACGGTCTTAAAATTACGAGAATTGCCCCTCTGATCTCAGTCTCAATCTGTCAAAAATACATCTAATTTCCCTACATTTTGACAAGTTTTTGACATTTGTTTGTCGCTGAGATGAGACTGCGACTAGATTTTGAACGTTTTAAATTACGAGAATTGGCTTTCAGTTCTTGTCTGTCCGTTTGCCAAACTTGAATCCAAATCCGCTCCCTAATTTGTAATTGGCTGTTTGTGTATGTGAGTTTAAAACGCACCCACGATACCGGAGTAATACCTAGTGTGGGGCAACGTTAAAAAAAAAAATATACGTAACACTATCAATCACAATCTAAATCATTTTGAAGGATATTGCTAATCCAATGCTCCATATGTGTAAAAGAGTGTCCGTGGAGTTTCTTGCCCATTCTTCTCCATAGAAACCTACTACGGTTTGGAATGGACAGCTAGCTTCTGCAGTCTGACCATTGACATAGAAAATAGTCTGACTGACCCATTGACAATCAAAAAGTACATAGTATTTTTTTCTGCTAATTTCTTACATCGGAGTTCACACTTTTTATTTAATCTTTTTTTTTTATTGTTTGTTTTATCTGATGTATCTATCTGGTGTGTTGTGTGTCTTTTAGTTTGTGCCAAATAAATGTATTTGCTCTCTTTCTTTTTTTTAATGTTTTTATTAGCGTTATTTCTTTTTTTTTTCATTTTTGCACACTTCTGGGGAAAGGAAAACTTGGGCTTAAATGGAATTGGGCTGGACACATCTGCCTCATGTCAGACAATCAATGACCCAGTAGGTTCTGCTCTTATTGGCAAACGACATCGCGGCAGACCCAGACGAAGATGGCGGGATGAGCTGGACTCTTTTAATAAAGATTGGTCTTTGGCAGCTCTGAATAGAGAGAGGTGGAAAAAGAGTAGGGAGGTCTTTGCACGGCAATGGAATATTAACGACTAAAAAAACGACGTTCGTTCAGATTTTGGCCACGCGGCAAAATAACACTTGCCGATACGACGTCTCCACTCCAGGGGGTCTACTCCGAAGTAGTATCGGCCGAATTCGGCCGTTTCCTGCTACGAAGTTACTATTTGGTTTGGTCGGTTCCGATCCTACACTCCTACACTCTTTCGAATATTGACTATGGTCCCGACCCAACTGAGCCGATCTGAACTTTTTTCGCATTTTTCAATAATATTCGGTTCGGCGGGTTCGGTTCAGCTGCATCCGGTTAGACTGGAAGCCGACCCCAACATAGTTGGGAAAAGGCTAGGCAGATGATGATTCGGTTCGGCCATGTGTTGGTCCAATCCGAACATTCGTACTTTGCACTTCGGAGTAGCCCCCAGGACACGTCTGCTCCACCATCGGCCCTTCGACAAATATGGCCAGCCCACTGCCACTTCAGCTTGCTAACCACGTTCGAACGGACCGAAAAGTATCGCGGCAGGATTTTATCGCACACTGGATCTTGAACGTACTGCTCAGCGCCGAGAGTTGAAAATTCAACAGTGTGTTTTTTTTGACGCACTGGAATGTACTCTATTGGATTCTAAACGATCGGTTCAAGACCGAGAGTTGAAAATCCAGTGCGCGATATTTTTACGTCTCCCTGCGAACGTAGACTAGTCTATTTATTTATTTAAAATTTTCGCACAAAAAGGTACAAAGGCGGCCTTAATGCCTTAGGCATTCTCTACCAGTCAACCAAGGGTCCGTCTCCACGAGCGAGAGAATCGCGGCGATATTACCGTCGTGCCATGCAATTCTCGTCGCGATGATATCGCTGGGTGGAGACACGTTCTAAGAGAGTGTATAGAAATACGTGGCACGACGATAATATCGCCGCGATTCTCTCGCCCGTGGAGATGGCGCCCAAGTGTGGTGATGAGATTAGATGGCAGGTGCTTTGGTTGAGAGGAACATTTTTTTTTTTGTTAGCCTATTTGGGTCCCACTGCTGGGGAAAGATCTTCCCTTTTTTCTTCCTAACCTCCCATCTTGTGCGATCTCTGACCACGTTGGCCCTGCAAATGATATTAGTGAGGAATAATATTTTAAAAAAAAAAACTCGAGAGGTGTCAAGGGACACCCGGATGGAACGAAGTTCAAAGAGAGAGAGAGAGACAGACAGAGAAACACGCGCACCCCCCACGGCTTACAACTATAGCAAAAAGTGTCGTTCCAACTTTGGTCTTAATTTTTTCCGTCTAGCCCCCTTTCGCAACGCGCGATAAGGAACTTCGTTCCAAAACTATTAAAACTAGGAACAAAAATACATAAATAGGTCTATTGTATGTTGGTATGTAGTATCTATGTCGGTATTCTTAGCTTAGGTTAGGACTTACTTCGCCATCTCCATCGAAAGTCTCCGGAGCTCTTTGCCAGTAGCCAGGGCGGTCCATTTCATCAGCTTTTTACCCAATTGTGCGAGATGGAGTCTGTTTCTCATCTGCTGTAGAGCCACCAGCGAGGGCATGACGGGATACCTGGTGGCACCCAGCGACGCTTCTTCTTCCTCGTCTGGGGAAAAAAACCGCGGTGAAATCAGTTCATCGGTTTTAGAAGGATGCCACGGACAGACAGATAGACTTGCTAAATTAGAAGAAAGAAAGAAAATGCCTTCATTGGCATTCATATTGGTCGTTCTAATCATACTTAGCTGAATATTATGCTCGTTTGTGAAAAAAACAAAACAAAATACCAGCAGAGTGCGTGCACGCACAGTAAAGGAATTCGTAGTTGTAAGTGAACGTGGGTGATAACACGCCTCGTGGGCATTTGATACTTTCAAGAGGGAAAGTAGAAGACCCAGAGAAAATTATATATCCTATCTTACGACTATACAGGGTTATTTTTCAAAGACCATTAAACTGAACAACTTTCTCCATTGGACCAACATCGTAATCGCGAATAAAAATTCAGCCGTCCCATACATTTCGGTCGAGTAGGTATTGAAGTTTTATATAATAATAATAATATCCCTGGACATTTCACACAGCGCCATCTAGTCCCAAGCTAAGCAACCTAATGCTTGTGTTATGGTAACAAGATGGCTGATAAACTACTTATATACATTTTTTTTGTTGTAAATACATACATATTATAGATAGAAAAACACCCAGACTCAGAACAAATACATGTAGGACTTACAAATATTTGTTCTGTGCGGGAATCGAACCCGCGACACGCAGCGCAGCAGTCCGATCGCTCAGCCACTGCGCTAACCGTGTTGCCGTGTTATATGGGACAGTTGATACAATTTTCGCGATTACGCTATTTGTCCCATGGAGAAAGTTGTTCAGTTTGATGGTCTGTACCACATCCTTAAATTTGGCTGGTCTTTGAAAAATAACCTGTATGTATAATACTACTCGTCTAAGGGCTAATTTCTCAATCGACTGATAACTTTTGTTCGTGGAATAGAAGAACTGTCAAAAATTCAAAAGTAGTACTCCGATAAAGTTATCTGGCGTTGGAAAAGTTAGCCCTTAATCGGGGCAATAGTTGTTTCAGATTCGCAGATTCGCGTTAGCAAAAACATTGGGGGCTCTAGAAAAAAATATATACGCAAGGCACCTTATTTTTATAAGGTTGAGAACCTATGGTCTAAAATCTTTGTTTCCATATCCTGCAATAGTTCCACCGCCCCGGGGGTTCGTTGGGTGCATATAAGGATAATCGTCGGTCGCTGCTTCATTTCATTCAAAACGTCTAACGGGCCTCTGTGAGTAAGCTTCAGCCCCTCGAACGCCTTCCAAAGATCTGGGACCTTAAGTTCCTGGGACATGAGTTGCCTTGCCTAACCTGGAAGTCTCTAACTGGACCCAGATTAGCCGAATGGAAAACCTGTACAGGTGGAGATTCATAGACGACTCCACCTTGGAGTGAAAATGTGGTGTTATTCCAAGAAACAAACGATGGGACACTTAATATCGTGTCTTGCGTGTTCTGTCAGCTGCACAGGAACTGATGGACGCTAGTGATGGTGCCAAACAAGTAGCTGAGTTCTGGGCAGAATCCATTTAGATTACCATCGATACGCTAAAAAGTAGACATGGGTCGTACTTGCAAAATCGAGTACCAGAGCTTCCAAGTACGTCCACCTTAAAAAACCAGGGCCTAAAACCAGGGTTCGAAATACTTTCAAGTATTTTCTAGATGCATCAAAAATGATTGATCCATGACTTCATACAAAAACTTGAGAGGTGTCAAGGGACACCCGGATGGAACGAAGTATAACTGGCTTGCTTTCTATAAGAGAGAGAGAGAGAGAGAGAGACAGAGAAACACGCGCACGCCGCACGGCTTACAACTATAGCAAAAAATGTCGTTCCAACTTTTGGTCTTAATTTTTTCCGTCTAGCCCCCTTTCGCAACGCGCGATAAGGAACTTCGTTCCAATAAGAAGTATGTACAATCGCGTATTCAAAAGCCCTGTTGGAAGTAAAAATACTTGCATAGGAAATTGATCCGTGACTTCCTATAAATGAGGAGCACAATCGCGTTTATAAATAAATACTTACAAACCAATAAAGTAAAAAAATACTTGCATACGAAATTGTTCCGTAGTCTCTTGCTGATAAGGACCATGATCGCATTTGCGAAAACTAACGCAATCGAGTACATAACTACGTATTTGAGCGAGTAGCCGTATAAAATACTTTGAAGTCTTGCAAGTATTTCGGTTCGGTACCTGGTATGCGTACTTGGAAGCAAATACCTGGTATAAAAACCTGGTTGCGTAAATACGTACCTACCTTCCCTATTATAAAGAATGTCAGAGTTATAAAAATACTTACCTCCCATGTTTCTTTACTATGATTGGCTTCGGGATCAACTTCTTTCTAATATCGATGTCCTTTGCTAATATTGTTGTGCTTGAAAATAAAACATTATTCTTACGACTATTTCATTTTTGGGCATACACAGACGGACGGGCATTAGGTGCAAATGTGCAACTCCATATTTTTACTCTACTTCATTGTGATTTGGAAAATTGGAAACTTTGAAAAATGCAAATTTTTTATTTAGTCTGACATTGTGACTTGTGACAGATTTTTGATATTTATGTCATATTATAAATTATGAAAATATTCTTCGTGTCTTTATGACGTTAACAGAAATTAAAGATTTTTTTTAAGAAGAATTTATTCATTTTGTTTTAGGCTCACTCTTAGGTCACGATCACACAAAAACATGGCTTTTTTGACAGTTCAACATCATGCATTGCGTTATTTACGTTGTTGAGCGGACAAATTTTTCGAACATATGAAGCATTGGATTAGTAATATCCTTTAATAATGATTCAGATTGCGATAGATAGTGTCTTATGCAATTAGGGAACTAATCAACGCCCGTAACGAAGTTAATCAATTTTTTTGATACAAAGAAAATATATAGCTATTCCAAATCTTTAACTTCTGTTTTCCTAGGGATCACGCTCTACTCAAGGCTGCAATGGGGTCCTCATTTAACATCTCTTGCAGGACGGCTAAGTTCAGCAGCGTATGCTGTAAGAACAATCCGTCAATTTACTAATGTAGATGATACCGCGAGGCTAGTCTATTTCAGTTACTTTCATAGTATCATGTCTTACGGTATTTTACTATGGGGATGGGCTGCAGATCACGAGTCTATTTTAATTCTGCAGAAAAGAGCCATCAGAGCAATATATGGCCTCCGCACGCGCGATTCTCTAAGGGAACTGTTTAAAGATATTAATATCATGACGGTACCTTGTCAATATATCTATGAAAACATCATGTACGTAAGGAAAAATTTTAATCTTTTCAGTAAAAGAGGTGATAGACACAAAAATTAGAAATAGGGACCAATTAGTTCAAGCAGGTATCAGACTAGCTAAAGTAGACTCTTCCTTCATGGGGTACTGTTTAAAATGTTATAACTAAATACCAACCCACATGTTCCAACTCAATGAAACGAAATTCAAATCTTACATAAAACGCACACTATGCAGCCAAGCATATTATAAGTTGGGGGATTACATCGCTGACCAAAATGCTTGGCTAAATGCTGGTCCTGCTTCACAGGACGCATAAATAAATTGATTAGCATTTGAAAATAGTTACTTACCTACATACTGTTGGAGCTGCTGAAGATTTTAAAATACTATTTTTACATTACATAAATTCAATCTTCTAGTATTGTATAATTGCATAGTACATATGTGAGTACTATGTACATACTATAAAGTTACCATTTACTGGGTACGTCTTTCGTTGACTTGAATGTGCCTTGGCAGCAGAGAGTATGTCATGCTCACTCTAATGTCTCGCTGATGGTGGCGCATGTGTTGGATCATTTACCTCCCTTCAAAATGGTTGAGCTGAATGGTGCTAATCTATGCATCATGTTCGTGAACCGTCAGTAGGGGCTGGTCAACTCTTTGCTGTCATGGCTTATTTTAATTTAATTTAATATTTGAATTGTTTTTTTTTTATGTTTTCATTACGGATGCTTTTAACGTTCTGCATCGTTCTCACATGCATAATTTTTAACATGAATGATGTAACCAATACTTTGTAACCATATTGGAACAAATATTTGTATGACCTACATGTATTTGATCCGAGTCTGGGTGTTTTTCTATCTATAATATGTATGTATTTAAAAAAAAAAATGTATATAAGTAGTTTATCAGCCATCTTATTACCATAACACAAGCATTAGGTTGCTTAGCTTGGGACTAGATGGCGCTGTGTGAAATGTCCAGGGATATTATTATTATATTATTATGATTTAAAAGAGTGTCCATGTCCATGGAGTTTCTTGCCCGTTCTTCTCCCATAGGTACCTACTATGCTTTGGAATGGGCAACTAGCTTCATCATTCTGACTGACCGGTCGGCCAATTACAAACCAATTATTGTAATTTTGAATTGTCAAGGGGTCCCTTGACAATTCAAAAGTGCCTGTAATTGGTTTATTTGAAATAAATACGTTGGGTTTGAGTTTGAAATTGATGTTATTTCAAGTTAAACAAATAACAACTTTATTCCAATGGTAGGTAATTACGTGGATTTTAGAGTGACTAGCACTCTTAAAACAGTTACAAAAATGTTTGAAGTTGTAACGTAAACTGAACTTTATTATGTCGCAGTTAAAGTTATTATTCCATAAACTTATATTTGTTTACATTATTGGCGAATAAGTCACGATTGGCACCCTAATTGCGTAACACACGATCAATCGGAATCGGTTTCATTTTGACAGTTCAACAACATTCATTGCGTTATTTACGTGTTGAGCAGACAAATTTTTCGAACTTATGAAGCAATGGATTAGCAATTTGCTACAAAATGATTCAGATTCCGATTGATCATGTGTTACGCAATTAGGGTGCAAATTAGGTAATTTGCTTTTTAGTTTTTCGACATCGAAAGAGCGTCCGATCTAGTTTTTTTCATGTCGTAGAAAGAAACTACATGCGTGTGAAGAAAAATAGCTAAAATATAAATATCGCCCCCGGGTGGGCTCGAACCACCAACCTTTCGGTTAACAGCCGAACGCGCTAGCCATTGCGCCACGGAGGCTATTGGAAATTTAGCTGAATATTAGGTTTAAGGCTCAGTGGTAACGGCCGCGACATACGAGTTGTTTGCTGTTTAAGGAAAAACTTACAGCGTAGCTTGCAGAAAAATGTTTTTCACTTCTCATACTCTGAAAGTGCTTCTTTGTGCAGGGTATAGGCTTCACAAAATCGAATTTTGTGCACAAGGGCATTAACGTATCTACTCATATATGTATTATATTAAGGCAAAGAAAATGAGCCATACAGCCAAATGCAATAAGAAGTTCATAGTTAGAATTTGTTATTATATAATATTTACGTTAATTTATTTGCCTTACCTATGTGTTTTTTAAGATATAATAGATATTAAAATTTTAATTCAAGTACGGTAGGTTAGTTGATTTAAGAAAATTATTATTACAAAATTAATTTAATAGTAGGCTGTATAGGTCTGCCTAATATCAATGTCGTAAGATTTAAAAACAATTTCCTTCAGTATTCAAAACTGTTCTAATTTTACTTTGAATTTTAATTAAAGAAATGTTATGTTATACTACTGTTTTATTTCCTCGCAATCGAAGTGAAAAGCAGAGTTTATAACTCGTCCACAAAACCATTTTTATCCTCGACATTACTATCAGCCCTCGCCTTCGGCTCGGGCTGCTAAAAGTCTCGGATAAAAATGGTTTGTTTTGTGCACTTGTTGTAAAATCTACTATTTATACTCTGAAGGATTTTATGACATACTAGCTTCTGCCCGCGGCTTCGCCCGCGTGGATGTCGGAAATTATCCCACGGGAACGTGCTAACAGGATAAAATGTATGTGCTTCCCCAGGATGCTATCTATCTCTATGCCAAATCAGAAGTTCAGTGGTTTAGGCGTGAAAATGTAACATACAGTTTCAAGTTCAAATCCTCCCCTTAATAACTGAATTACCCCTTTTTGTCCCGTCAGTGGTAAATTTTCGACAACTTTACATACTTATTATTAATTATTTTCTGTCAAAAGTATCAACTGAGTTTCGAGTTACTCGGACCGCGCATTCAATTTCTTCCACACAAACTTAACACCCCTATATCCCCCTTTGAGGGGTAGTTTTGAAAAACTTATAATGATAAACTTTATTATTTACTTAGGCAAGTATTCTTGCCAAGTTTCAAGTTAATTAACTCAAGGAATAAGATTTTTCATATAAACTGTATCCCCCGCTTTTCACCCCCACAGGGGTGGAATTTTGAAAAATCGTTGGAGATTATTCATACCTCGATTCAAAGATTATTTATACCAATTTTCGAGTTAATCAAGCCACGCATTATAATCCTGCCTTGTAAAATTTAACTACCCCTTTTCAACCCGATAGGGGTAGATTTTCGAAAAACCCTGATACATGTTACTCTTTATTTTTGGTCTTAAGTATAAACACTGAGTTTCGAGTTAATCGGACCGCGCGCGCATTCAAATTATTCCACACAAACTTCAACACCCCTATATTCCCCTTTGAGGGGTAGTTTTGAAAAACTTATAATGATAAACTTTATTACTTACTTACTTAGGCGAGTGTTCTTGAAAAGTTTCAATTTTATTAACCTATTGAAGAAGATTTTTCATATAAACTGTATCCCCGCTTTTCACCCCCACAGGGGTGGAATTAAAAAAAATCGTTTGGGATGTATTCATAACTTGACTTAAAGATTATTTATACTAATTTTGGAGTTAATCAAGCCATACAGTAAAATCCTCCCCTGAAAAATTTACTACCCCATTTCAGCCCGTCAGGGGTAGATTTTCAAAAAACCCTTATACAAATTATTCTTTACTTTCAATATTGGGTATAACTACCAAGTTTCGAGTAAATCGGACTGCGCGCTAAAATTATTCCATACAAACTTTGAAACCCCCCATCCCTTATTAGGGGGTAGTTTAGAAGAAAAAAAAAACTGGCAATCTTCATAATTTATTTAGATAAGTATTCGTGCCAAATTTCAAGTTTATTAACTCAAGGAATAAGATTTTTCATACAAACGAATTCCCCCCTTTTCACCCTCTTAGGGGTGGAATTTCGAAAAATCCTTTCTTAGTGGATGCCTACTCTTCACGAAGAACACACCCTTCAAATTTCATGTCTCTAGGACCAGCGGTTTAGGCTGTGCGTTGATCTATCAGTCAGTCAGTCAGTCAGGACTTTGAATTTTATATATATAGATAAAGCAAAATGATGTAATTAATTAATGTTGAAATTTCTTAATCTTGCTGACATGGCAACACAACACTTGACTTTTAAATTTGGTTCTTTGCTTTTTTATAGAATTATTTAATTAAATACAATAATTAATTATTCATGACATACATTTTGACATTAATTTACTAATCAATTTATACTATTTTTAAAATCATTATATTTTGTACAACTTTGACATATTATTTACGCACCATTGTTATGGTAGAATGTGACGGGATTAAAATAACCTTACCACCACTATGTAACCACATTTAATATGTTTCATGTTATATGCATTCAGGTTTACATCTCCCAGGTCAGGTCGTCTCTCAGGTCTGGGGCAGCGCAGCCAAGACATGCATGCTGGAGCTGGAGCGGGCCCAGCGTGCCGTCCTTAAGGTGCTTCTGGGAAGGCCGCGGCGTTTCTCCACAGACGAACTATATAAGGAATCTGGGGTTTTACGCGTACGTCAGCTGTTCATCTTAGGGTCACTACTAAACCTATTGAAACTCAACAGAAATCGCTCTAGCTGTAGCAATAGGGGTAGGAAAATACCCGAACGAATCCCACTCCCAAAAACAAAAACCTTATTTGCGACTCGATTTTCGTCGTTTTTACCCATACGAGTGTTCAATGCCATAAGCAAAATCATCACTGTGCCGAAACTCTACTCTGAGGCCAAAACTAAACTTAAAGAATGGCTACTGAGCCGTACTTATGACGAAACAGAAAGTTTACTGTGCCGCTTAAGTTAATACCCACCACAATCTGATAACACACACAACTACACACACATTACACTACACACACATTACACCCCACATGTACTCACCTCAACTGTTTTTGTATTTTTACTATATGTAGTTAGCTTCTTTTTTTTTTTACTAACTTTTTGTTTAATTAAGAATTATAAAATTAAAAAATTAAAATATTAATAGTTAATTATTATGAATTTATAAATACCAATCTTGCGCTAGCAGAACTGATTCAATTAGTAACTTTGTGTAGTGTTTGGGTCACCAAGATACAGGCTGTGCCTAGTTTGGGACCCGCTGTTAAATCAGTCTAAGCTTTCTGTTAGTTAGAACTTCATGCTAATACTTGTATGTTTGTGAACTATGTGTAAGTTTGAATAAATGAATTTGAATAAATGAATTTGAATTTGACATTTCTTGTGAATAAATGATTATGATTAGATATCTATATTTTTTTTTTTTTAACTTCCCCCACTCTTGGAATTTTTCCTGTATCGTGGGTGCGTTTACAAACATTTAAACTCACATACACAAAAAGCCAGACCCGGAACAACTATTTGTAGGTCATACAAATATTTTTTCCGTGCGGGAATCGAACCCGCGATACGCAGTGCGGCAGTCAATCGCTTAACCACTGCGCCAACCACGTCGTCAAAACCTTTAAATTACTTTTGTCGCTGTGGCAGCGGCGGTCCTTTCTTTTAGTGATACCAAGAGGTACGGTGCCCTGGTTACGCCATACACTCTTATTTTAGACAAAAACTAAAGTTTCAAGCTATTTTAATGTAATGTAATGTTCAAAAACTTTTTTGCAAAAAAAATCAACCGACTTCCAAAAACGACACTACAAAGTGAAAAATAACTTTAATTTCGGAAGTCGGTGTCGTTGGGTTCACACTTTCGTTGTTTGCCACCGACTTCCGAAATTAAAGTTATTTTTCACTTTGTAGTGTCGTTTTTGGCAGTCGGTTGATTTTTTTTGCAAAAAAGTTTTTATTTTTCACTTTTAAGTTGTAATTTTTACCAGTAATTTTGGTTTAAAAAAACCAAACTCCTGAACCGTTTTTGATGAAATTTCTATGGGACCATTTGGGAAGTATACCCTTTCCAACAAAAAAAGAATTTTTCAAATCGGTTGGCAAGCGAAAGAGTTATGCGCGAACAAACATAAAAAAAAAAAAAAACAAACTTCCGAATTGAGAACCTCCTCCTTTTTTAGAAGTCGGTTAAAAATAGTCGTTTTATTGGTATCAAAACAAAGATGTACAGTTGACTAGAAACTTATTAACCTAAGGAATATTAAGTCAAGATGATCTTAAAAATATCATGTTAAGGGGGTTGCGCTAGAAAGCCTGTGAAATTCAAACTTTCTTACGTTTTTTTTTTTACAATTTGCAGATCAGTGACAGTTTCTTGATTCGCGAGCGCAACAAGGTATTTACAGAATTATAATCATTAATACAACCCTCTAATATAATTTATAATCCTATTGAATGACTATTTCATGAAATTTGAATCAATAAGATAAAGTCATAATTGTTACACTCAACAATCATCAATTATTAAATATTTTGAACATATGCAGCGACTGTCACAGATCTACAAACGGCTGAGTGCTGCAGTGCGATTCTGTAAACATCTCACCGTGAAAACTTAGGTGAAATGAGCGTGGAGTGAGCTGTCATTTCACGGCTCGCGATTGCGTATTGGCGCGTGGATTACATCCGTGTAGCCGAAAAACATAACGCGGATGGAAACCAAATTCCCACCAAGGTCACCTTGGTTTGCACGCTGGATTACATCCATCTAGAATAGGCTTTAAGCATCTATACGCCGACCGCTTAACTGAGACGTTGCCTGAGGCAGCTGGTTGGTCCGGGAGGGGTGATAGTTGTCACTGAGCTCTCGCATAAATCACTACAACAAAAAAAAAAAAATATTCAGATTAGGCTGAGAATCAGCACTTTTCGAACGTCAAAATTACAAAAGACAGTCCCCCAATACGCCCGCCCTTCACCATTTCCTAGTGCTTTCGCTGGGAAGAAGAAGTGGCGCAACAAACTCCCCAACAGCACAGCTGTCTGTTCAGTTAGAAAATACTTGATTGAATACAACGTCCCGTACCGCGCTGCTACCTCAGGCGACGTCTCAGTTAAACGGTTGGCCTATAATAGCAATGTACTACCCACTGTCGCCATCTACTGGCACTAAAACTACCTACAAAACCTAGTCTTGAACTGAGAGGAAGACTTAATATCTATATCCCTTGAGCCTGGGAATTTAGCTAAAATTACTAATCACTTAGTTCCTGAGAAATAACGTCTTGTTCACACTGAAACATTTTTAGTCGCATTTTTAGTCCCGTAATTAAAAACGTTCAAAATCTAGTCGCAATCTCATCTCAGCGACAATCAATGTCAAAAACTTGTGAGATCAGCGGGCATTACCACCAGATCTTATAGTAGGGCAGAAGTAGAACTACACTGATTTTTTGTACTTAGTCATAGAACAAAAAAACAGTGCAGTTCAACTTCTGCCCTGCTACGAGTAAGTATAAGAGCAGCAGTGCGATTCTGTAACCATCTCACCGTGAAAACTCATGTGAAGTGAGCGTGGAGTGAGCTGTCATTCCAACTAATACTAGGGACTGACACTATTTACAGCTCACTTCACCTAATTTTTCACGGTGAGATTTTTACAGAATCGATCGGCTGGTGGTAAGCCCCCGGACTGTTAACGTTCATAAAATTATGAGAATTGCTCCTCTTTTAGGCACTTTTAATCTCTGGCCATATTGGGATCGGGCCTCGGAATGCGACTGCGCAATTCTTTTTTTAATGAATAGGAAATATCGCCTTAGTAATTTGACATAAACGACGCAAGCGAATTCTCTTTAGTTTGGTCAGATCTCATTGTGGCTATCACAAAGAAGAAGTTAAGTCCACGAGACTGAAATGGATGGTCTTAACCTATTATCGATCAAATCAAATCAAATTATTTATTTGCTTAATACCATGTATACTATGTATATGTTACAAATAGATATAAAGTAAACTGTATCATTACCTGATAAGGTGTGTAAATATTTATATTATTACTAAAAAAATATTATACAAAAAAATCATAATAATACCTACGGAATACTATCAGAAGTTTAAATAAAAATTGTCAGATGAATTATAAATTTATAATACATGTCATAATTAAATTAAAAATATTGGTCCAAATTAAAATAAAATTATACAGATGTCAAATTAAATTATTATAGCATGTCACCCTATTTTTATTGTCATATTATTTCAATGTCAATAATTACTCTTGCTAAATAAATAAAATACTACTTACAGGATGAGAATATAGATGGATCCATTTATATTCTTATCCTGTAAGTACTCCTTGACATTATAATAACATCTAGTCACTAGGAATTTTCGCAACTTCGACTTGAATTGATGAACAGCAGTGCGATTCTGTAACCATCTCACCGGGAAAACTTAGGTGAAGTGACCGTGGAGTGAGCTGTCATTCCAAATAATGCTAGGGATTGACACTACAGACAACTCACATCAAGCTCACTTCACTTAAGTTTTCACAGTGAGATTTTTACAGAATCGACCGGCAGGTATCTTTTTGACATCATCAGCCAACTTGTTGTAAATCAATGATGCCATACAAAGAACACTTTTATTGATTAATGCTGTTTTCCTATATAGTATATAAATTTCTAATCTTTTTTGTCACGTAATTGTGGAACCTAAATCGAAGGTTAAATAGCCACGAGCCCTTCAACTTAACCTCTCAATTTGCTTACATAATCTTTGTAACATAGTAAAGTAGTACCATTGTTCAAATCCGGTGATAGTAAAGAACCAAACAATTATAGACCTGTGTCAATTCTGCCAGTTCTCAGTAAGGTGTTTGAAAAGTTGATGCTCAATCAAATGTTACGTCACTTTAATAAAAATTACGTCTTTCATGAACACCAGTACGGCTTCACCAAAGGGCGTTGTACCACTGACGCCTGTGTTACCCTAATGAAGAACATTTTTAACGCCTGGGAAGAAGCACAAGATGCTATTGGAATCTTTTGCGACCTCTCTAAAGCGTTCGATTGCGTTAACCATGAAACACTTCTGATGAAACTCGAGCACTATGGAATTAGGAAAACAGCACTTGACTTGTTAAGATCATACCTGAAAGATAGAAAGGTTAAAGTCCAAGTAAATGGCGTGAACTCATTGGGGTCTGAAATGACAATGGGCGTTCCTCAAGGTTCGATATTGGGTCCATTCCTTTTTTTAGTTTATATTAATGATTTACCCCAATTACTTCAAAATCAACCGAAGATGGTGTTATTTGCAGATGACACATCATTGATATTTAAAATAGACCGACGGTCAGAAAATCTTGACGACGTGAATAACTCTATTCTTCAGGTCCAAGATTGGTTTACGGTAAATAATTTAGTACTTAATGAAAAAAAAACCAAATGCATTAGATTTAAATTACCTAATGTTAGAAGTAGCGAATGTGACATCATACTGAATGGCCAAAAACTAGAATTTGTTAATCAAACAGTTTTCCTGGGAATCACGCTAGACGAGAAATTACAATGGGGACCTCATATAACATCTATTGCGGGGCGGCTAAGCTCGGCCGCATATGCTGTTAGAAAGATAAGACAGCTAACAGATGAAGAAACTACGCGGTTGGTCTATTTTAGTTACTTCCACAGTACTATGTCATATGGCATTTTACTGTGGGGTCGGGCTGCTGACATTGAATCCATTTTTATTTTGCAAAAGAGAGCTGTCAGAGCCATTTACAATCTACGTCGCCGCGAATCTCTTAGGGAACTATTTAAAAGGGTTAATATTATGACGGTACCTTGCCAATTCATTTATGAAAATATTATGTATGTAAGAAAAAATCAACATCTTTTTAATAAAATAAGTGATAGACATAATTTTAATACTAGAAATAAAGATAAATTAGATCAACCTTTTTTCAGATTGTCTAAAGTACATACATCTTTTATGGGGTACTGTGTTAAATGTTACAACAAAATACCTTGTGAAATATTGCAATTAGATGAAAGAAAATTTAAAACTTATATTAAAATTACACTTTGTAAGCAAGGATATTACAAATTAGAGGATTATATCCAAGATAAGAATGCTTGGAAACATGCTAGTCCTGCTCCATAGGACAATCTCTAGAGTCTAGACAAAAACAAACTGGTTGCTAATGTAAATGTATAATTTAATCTTTTTTTTTTTCTCTTTGACATTAGATTTACATTCTGTAATTACTTAAAGTCACACCCGGACTTATTACTCCTTATTTATTTATGAAAAGTTAATAACGTTATCATTTATTCATCTTTACTAAATTACAATAACTTATTTTTTTTATATACTAGATCTATTACAAGTTAAAAAAATATCAACTAACAATAATTTATACTATATACAATTAAATACAAATATATAATACGAAAAAATATAGAAAAAGGCAGGAGGTCATTGGGCATCAAAAAATTCGTCCGCATCACTGTCAATGGGATAAGTGCCCAAAAGGCTGGCAGCATTACCACGTTGGATGGCAATGCTGATTCTTTGGGCTAAAAATAGTCTACTTTTGGAATGTTTGTAAATATGTGAGCACCATGTATCTATCACCTAGTCAATTTATATGTCATGGTTTCATAAATTCATTTTAATTCTTTTACCTATTGTGGTATAGTAATTTTATTTTGGTGCATCGTCTTCACATATAATTATATAATTAATGTATGCAAAGTATTGTAAAACATTTTTAAAAGAGTAACGGTGGAGTTTCTTGCCCATTCTTCTCCATACGAAAACTACCTTTTGGAAGGGGCGACTAGAATCAAATTTATTTTAATTTTGACGTTCAAAAATGCCTTTAATGTGCCTATTTGAAATAAATGATTTGACTTTGACTTTGTAAATTAGGTTTTTTTGCTTCTATCCGATACATGCTGTACTCATATGTCTCAGTCTGAGCAAGATCTTTAGACACTTTAAGCGCACTCTCTAAGGATTACAGCGCGGCAGCGTAGTAATTGCCTAAAATTGCCTTTTTAATACACTTACCGTAACGCCACCTTGGCAAGGCAAGGCTAAATAATGAATGAACTTGGCTAGAGTTTTAGGATGTGTTCTTCTTAAAGACTTTGTCTCTGGGGTGGGCAAGCATAATCAGCGTATAGTGTTCCCACGGCTGGGACACACGCCTTCTCAATGAATCAATGAACGGGCTATAGTCTATCACGCGGGCCCAGTACGGGTTAGTAGATCACACAATCATCATCTGCCTAGCCTTTTCCCAACTATGTTGGGATCGGCTTCCAGTCTAACCGGATGCAGCTGAATACCAGTATTTTACATGGAGCGACTGCCTATCTGACCTCCACAACCAGTTACTGGGTAATACGATACCCCATGGTAAGACTGCTGGTTGTCAGACTTTCGGGCTTCTGACTACCCGTAACGACTGTCAAAGATACACGAATGACAGCCGGGACCAACGGCTTAACGTGCTTTCCGAGGCACGGAGGGGTTTCGGTATAAGATGGTCACCCATCCACATACCTACCGCGGCAAGCGTAGCTTAACCTGACCGATCGACCTGTGCGGCTGTTATTATTTCGAAATTTTGGTTCTAGGACATATCGGTTTCCTCACGATGTTTTCCTTCACAGTTTTGATAGCAGTGGTAATGAAATTACTATCACATAGTAAAGCGCCTGTCTTTCTTCGAGTCCACGGTCTTCAAATCGTAAGTCGCGTTTCCACTGTGCTACCACTGCTCTTACTTAAGATAATGAGTTTGTAAAAAAAACTTTAATGGATGTTGCTCCAAGGCCCCGGCGAGATTCGAACTCACGATCTCCTGTTTACTAGACAGGCGCTTTAACCAACTAAGCCACGGCGCCTGTGATATGCTACTTCATTAATACGCTGTAAAGTCAACCGCGCACGTGTAACACTATCAAAATAGCTTAGGATAGTTGTAATTTCGATTCAATAATCGTTCAAATCTACATTACATACTAGGGCCTCAGATAATAGAAGATAGACGAGCATAGAATTTCTTTTCCGTCTTATGTACCCCTACAAAGTGCATATACCTACTTCGATCCCTTTATGTGCAACTCGGGGCAACGCATCCACCATTGAACTACTGGCGTATGGGGCCTATGGGGTGTGTTCTATAGTAAAAGTATGTATGTTCATTATACAAATTATGGAGTCGCACAGTTCTCGAGTGGCGCGCTTGTCACCATATCTAGAGGTGTGAATGATTGTGAATGAGCTACGATGTTTTATGGAGTTGGTATTCAATCTATTGCAATTTATTTAATCAATTTTTAGTGGGCTGTGCTGGGGCGGCTGCTGCAGGTGCGGAAAACCTCAAACGGCGCAAATACACCAATCTCTTTGGAACTTATATGTTCAAATCGTTTGGGGTTGAGTGCCCGCTTAGTATTTCGAGACATCGCCAAGCGGTTAGTCGACTCTTCACGTGACCAGAGGGCTGGCCTGTTTTTTGGCCAAAGAATCAGCATTACCATACAACGTGGCAATGCTGCCAGCCTTTTGGGCACGTTTCCTACACAACGATGCGGACGAATTTTTTGATAGTCTTTGATTATTTCCCCTCCTTTTTATGTACTTGTACAATGTACAAGTACATATTTATTAGATAGGTACTATTTGAATAATGACAATAGAAAAACATCAAGTGTCGCCTGTCTGTCCGTCTTCTACAGACTGTACTTCGGGGAGTGTGCTCAAGAGCTACATGAGCTCATCCCGCCTTCACCTTTCTACCATCGAGAGTCCAGACGCACTGCAGGATACCACCCCTATTTGGTTAATATACCATATATACGCACTAAGCGCTTCTCGTCATCTTTTCTGATGCGCACAGCTAAGGAGTGGAACCGTCTGCCTGCGTCTGCATTCCCGTGTTCATACAACCCGAATCTCTTCAAGGCGAGAGTGAATAGGCTTCTTCTGGGCAAGCTCGTTCCACCGTAGATCTCATCCCTGCCTCTGGGCTGGATTGAGGTCAAGAGTGAGCCCATTGTCAATAAAAAAAAAAAAAAAAAAAACAATATTATTAAATAAATTGTATTTATTGCATTAGAAAAACGTTTAGCTACAGGGTGTGATTGAAATAAGTTGAAATCAGAAGGCCAATTCCCGTAATTTAAAACGTTCAAAATCTAGTCGCAGTCTCATCTCAGCGACAAACAAGTGTCAAAAACTTGTCAAAATGTAGGGAAATTAGACGTATTTTTGACAGATTGAGACTGAGATCAGACTGTGAACGTTCTTAAAATTACGAGAATTGCCCCTCAGAAGCGAGGTTGTTTAGAATCGAGAATAAAATCGATAACAGTCCGGCCGTCGACAGAATGCGTTCCTGACAACTGTCAAAATGAATAAGACGAAGAACTACGAACACTGACCTATATTATACAAGTACGCTGGACATCATACTATCGATGACATAACGAAGACATTTGATTTTCGCCATTTTGGCGCTGATAGCAACGTGAGCGTCCGTGGTAATTGCATATTCCAGATTACGTAAAAGTTAACTTTAAAATGCGTAATAAAATAAATATATAAACTGCCTAATCTTATTGAATTATCTTATTTATGACTTCTTACAGACATTATTATACCGTATGTGTATCAGTTTTGACAAAAAAAATATACGTAATTCGCTCACTAGTTCGATCTGTCAAAAACGGTTAACCCCACTAGTTTAACCGTTTTTTGACACAGGGTATAATAGCAAAACATAAAGAACCTATGTATATGTTGTAATATCTCACACACTGTGTAACTCTACCTATGTTTACAAATAGGGATTCTGCCGGTCGATTCTGTAAAAATCTCACCGTGAAAACTCAAGTGAACGACTCACACCAAACTCACCTTGGTGTGAGTTGTCAGTAGTGTCAATCCCTAGAATTATTTGGAACTAGCTTCTGCCCGCGGCTTCGCCCGCGTGGATGTCGGAAATTATCCCACGGGAACGTGCTAACAGGATAAAATGTATGTGCTTCCCCAGAATGCCATCTATCTCGCGGGCCCTTTGTGGCTAATTACAATAGAAAACCAATTGTGTCTCATTAGTGGTGATTAAGCGGGTACCTATATGATATCTTTACCTAAGTACCTACGTAATTAAAAAAAAAATAACTCAATAACAGAAAATTAAATACCTACCTACCTAAACAAACCTATTTCTGATGATAACTAATCTAAACTCAATAAATAAGCAAAATCCCTAAAAACTAATATCTATACGAATGACTAATCCTACCTAACAGTACCTACACTCGAGAGCAATGAATCCGGGTCACTTGAAGAATCCTAAAAATCTCGGAAACTAAAAATGCTAGGTTAATGCAATAAATTGTATTTAATAGACAATGTAATACTCCTTAAATGAAGGTATTAAAACTTCTTAGTTATTGTAAAGTTATATCATAAAAAAATCAAATTTGAAAAAGGGCCACTTTCGAAGATGGAACTACGAAATTACAGCATTTGGTTTTGCTTTTGTTTGTAATCTGTCATTTATGTGGGTATATAAACCATGTTGATAGTGCTCTATATTCATTATTCAAGCTGAAATTATGTCGCTTACGCCTGAAGAATGCACCAGAATACTTACAATGCTGGAAACCGGCCGGAGTCAGCGCGATACAGCCAGGACTAGGGCTTCCAAAATTACGGAAATGTCAATTACGTAACTAATTACGCAACTTTTTTCTTCAATTCCGTATTTACGTAATTACGTAATTTTTCCAATTTTTTTTTAATCGATTATGAATTTTTGTAAATATTGTAGATTGAGTATCTACAATTTTCTGGGGGCACGGGAGTGCCCCCGCCAAGACGAGCCAAGCGAAGCGCAAGGGCACTACCTACCTTCTCCGAAGCACTTCGTCGTATTTTTTAACCTTCTTAACTTGGGTTTGGATTATACTATTAAACCTATAAAGTTTCAATTGCATATCTCTTATACTTTAGATTTTATTGATATCTAAAATACCCCGATTTCGTCACTAACTCACTGATGATCATCAATATTCTGAAGGTTCTTCCTGAAGTCCTAGAAAGCTGAAATTTGGTATGTAAGCTAGTAATAGTACACAAACAACAAAAAAATCTTAAAACTTTGAAACTTTACCCCCCCCCCCACCCCTTAAACTAGGGGGTGGGGGGGCTTTCGTAAATTTTGATGCTAGAGGTCTGAAAATTTATATAGGGGGTCCTTGTTATAAATAATAAAATATGTATTTCAGGATTTTCAGTAAATAATAAGCAACTTACAAAAAGAAATGAAATCCCACAAAAACATTTCATGTTAAATGTTGCCAAGACGAGACCATGTAGCTCGCACTGTCAAAAAGTAATCAGCAGATCTCATGTAGAGCCATTATGCTAACTCTACACGCCCTAACTCTACAAGGTCTAACTTCGCAAACTCTACACCTTAGTCAAAATATATGGCTTGGCCGTTTGACTAAGGTGTAGAGTTTGCGAAGTTAGGCCTTGTAGAGTTAGGGCGTGTAGAGTTAGAAGCTTGGCTCTACATGAGATCTGCTGATTACTTTTTGACAGTTAAACTTTCAGTTATTATTTATTTATTATTATTTATTTATTTTTTTCTTTTTATAGGGTTTCACGTTTATACCCTTTTTGTTCTATTTGTGGCTATTTTTTCAAAATAGTTTTTTTTAATTGTTTTTAGTTAAGAAAGTGAAGAGCATAGTAGTTCCCCTGAGTTTCCCGTGGTCGCAGGGACTTTTCGTCAGGGACTCCCCGGCTCTGCCGACTCGCCAAGTTGATATATTTGAACTTTATTCAGTAGCAGTACGTCTTGGAACTATTTTTTGCAAGATTTAACAAACGACAAAATAAACTGCGGGGAACACCCTGTTTTTACAGTTTCGATGTCGTTATATCGTACAGTGTTGCCACATTATAAATGTGTACGTATAATGCTTTTTTATTGGTTGACTATTTTGATTGATTGATGATACCTACCAATAATTACGTAAGTACGGAATTGACATCTTCAGTTACGGAATTGAAAATACTTTAAAATTAGTTCGTAATTACGTAACTGCGTAATTACGTAATTACGTAATGAAAGCCCTAGCCAGGACTGTCGGTGTGTCGCTGTCAACAGTACAAAGAGTTCTCCGACGTTACGAAGAAACTGGTTCTAACCTACGCAGACCAGGAACGGGCAGAACCAGGTGTACCACAGCACGAGAAGACCGATACTTGGTGAACACCATGCTTCGAAATCGCTTTCTCACAGGAACTGAACTCACAAATCAGTTTCGACGCCTCGGAGGAAGTAACCCAAGTGCATGGACTGTAAGACGTCGGCTTGCTGAATCTAACTTAAAACCCCTTAGACCTGCAAACGGCCCTAAACTGGAGCGTGGGCATCGTATTTCAAGACTAAGATATGTCCAGAGCCACGTAAATTGGAGTATTGAAGATTGGTCAAAAGTAATGTTCTCCGACGAATCAAAATTTATGCTCTACAAGCACGATGGAAGACACAGAGTGTATCGAAGACCAGGGGAAAGATTCAAGCAAGCATGCATCGAAGAAAAAGCAGCCTACGGTGGTGGGTCTGTACTTGTGTGGGCCGGAATTTCTTCTGAAAGTCGCACAGAGCTGGTGATCATAGAAAACGGCTCTTTAACTAGCGTAAGATATGTGGAAGAAATCCTCAATGATCACGTTGGTCCATTTATGGTCAATTTAGGTGAGGATGCTATATTTATGCATGACAATGCCCGACCTCATACAGGTAGGATTGTGAATGACTACCTTCAAGAGATGAACATTACTCGTATGGAGTGGCCAGCGCGCAGCCCGGATATCAACCCGATCGAGCATGCTTGGGACGACCTAGGCAGATGCGTAAAACAACGAAACCCTCCCCCAATCACGCTTCGTGAGCTCAAAATTGCTCTCACAGAGGAATGGGAGAATATTCCCCAAAATCGTATAAGGAACTTGGTGTACAGCATGCCAAACCGCGTAAACGCAGTAATGGAAGCACGAGGAGGCAATACGAAGTATTAAAATTCAAGAAAATCGTAATAAAGTTCAAAAATTTCATGTTTCCTATTTTTGTTTTAAGGAGAGATCAGCAGTTTTTTTCTTTATGTAATTTTGTGTTAATAAAATGTATGGTGACTCATATTTTTTTTACTTTCATTTAAGGAGTATTACATTGTCTATTAAATACAATTTATTGCATTAACCTATCATTTTTAGTTTCCGAGATTTTTAACATCCTTTAAGTGACCCGGATTCATTGCTCTCGAGTGTATTATAAAATAACCTACGATCACTACGTACACTATCAAATATACTACCTATACTTTACAATTAAAATCTATACCTACGACTTATATAAAAATAAACCTAATTATCTCTAAAAACTAAAAGGAATAAAAATGAACTCCATTGCGGGTGACCTAACCTACGACAAACTTATTATTTGCGGTTGCTGCAGTAATCGAGTCTAGGGATCGAACCGCAAAATTAAGTTTGTTTTTTATTGTATATACTTTTCCGGGATAAAAAGTACCCAGTGTGGTGCCCAGGATATTAAAGAATAATTATACCAAGTTTCATCGTAATCGAACCGGTAGTTTTTGCGTGATGCCTGAACAAACAGACAGACAGACAGACCAAAATTTTTTTAATCACATTTTTGGGTTCGGTGTCGGTCTAGTAATACCCCCTGCCATTTATTTTTTTGATATTTTCAATGTACAGAATTTTCACTTCTACAGATTTATTATAAGTATAGATAGATATAGATGACAGCTCACTCCACGTTCACTTCACCTAAGTTTTGCCGCACTGCAGGATTCTGACTTATTATTAAGTACGTAAAATGCAAAATCAATCCATTAGTAATTCCGTGTACGCACATACCTCATCGGATTGAAAAGCGAAGGAGGTGTGAAAGAGGGTTGCAAGCTCTTTGTCAGGTTATAATAGCCATTGTACGGCTGTGTCACGCGTTCCACAATCCACCCAGCTTACAAAGACCCCTCATCACCCCTTAACAACCCCCCGCGGTAGAACAAAACTGGAGTCGCAAAGGGGGGAAGGGGTCAAAGGATAATGGTTACGATATTCCGTATTATAAGTGAGTTTATTATTTTTAAAGTAAGGAATCTCTTTCTATTTTAAGAGGGGGGTCGAAGTGTCGAGAAATTCTTTAATGAATCTCTGTGAATATGTTCGTGTTTTTTTTATCTGTGTACTTACTCATGTTTAATTTGTTTATCGTGTAGGACTTATCTCGGGTTACTCGGTGTCAAAAAAAAAACGGTTAACCCCACTAGGTTAACCGTTTTTTGACACAGGGTATAATGGTAAAACACATAGAGAACCTATGTAAATGTTGTAATATCTCACACCGTGTAACTCTACCTCTGTTTACAAATAGGGATTCTGCCGGTCGATTCTGTAAAAATCTCACCGTGAAAACTCAAGTGAGGTGAGCTTGATGTGAGTTGTCAGTAGTGTGAATCCCTAGTATTAGTTGGACTGACAGCTCACTCCACGCTCACTTCACCTAAGTTTTCACGGTGAGATGGTTACAGAAACGCATTGCAGTTAAGCATTTTAGTTTTGTTTAGAGATTCTTATCTTGCGCTTCTTCTTGACTTGATTCAGAAAGCGGTACTTCTGGACACGGCTCGCATTGTCAGGAGGTTCCTCTCTCTGGAGCCCTGACCACCGGTAGCTTGGACCCTGTCCCCGATACTGGTGGGCTACTATTTTTGAATGTTTTTATACTTTTATATTTTAAAATATAATTTATATGTGTTTACATTGAAATAAAGATTATATACACACATTTATATAAAAAAATAGAGGAAATAGAATTATAGGGCATTAAAAAATTCGTCCAGCACTGCAAACAGTGCTGAAAAGGCAGGCAGCATTGTCACATTGTATGGCGATGCTGATTATTTTGTCAAAAAATCACTGGTCACGTGAAGAGTTAACCAACCGCTTGGTGATGTCTCGAAAAACCATGTGGGCACTAGACCCTAGTGTTTCAACCCCAAACGGCTCGAACATAACTCCCAATAAGATTGGAATATTTTCGCCAAGGTTTTCCGCATCTGCAGCAGCCAACCCAGCACATTCTCTAGGGATACGAGAATGAAGTCCGCGAAATTCAAATTTACTTACGTTTTTTGGATTTTGCAAGACAGTGTCAGGTTGTAACTTGTATGTGGATCAAAATATGTTTCGCGACCGTAACAAATATGGCTTTACAGAATTATAATTATTAGAATCAGCAATATAAGTCCTTGAGTTAGGATTGACCTCAAATGTCACGATTTCATGAAATAGTCACCACAGCGTTTATTATCAAAGAAAAGTTATGCATTGATTAAGAGCTTAAGGTAAATAGGGACTAATGAGTGATTAGCGAGATTTTTATAAATAAAGCTGAATATGTCTGCTTTAGGTGGTTACTGCTGAAGGCCAATTCTCGTAATTTAAAATGATCAAAATCTAGTCGCAGTGTCATCTCGGCGACAAACAAATGTCAAAAAATTTTCAAAATGTAGAGAAATTTGAGGTATTTTTGACAGATTGAGACTGAGATCAGACTGTGAAAGTTCTTAAAATTACGAGAATTGCCCCTCTAATATCATTTATAAACGTGCTAGGATTCAAATTCAAATTTATTTATTTGTACACATAGGTGTAATGTAATAAAAATAAACATGTTGTGTCACTATGTGTTGTACAAATATTGTTCACCTATTACGTAATGGGTGTACAGTAAGGCCTTTATAATTATAAAAATACTGCTAAATAACAGTTTTAAATCTTTAGCAAAATATAAACAAAGAAACTTTACACAAAACATAAACAAAGAAAAAAAATAGAATTATAAAACAAATACTACACAAGAAATATTAAATAACTTATTAAATTAACAAAATTCTTAAACAAATATTATAAACTAAACTTATGAACTAAAGTAAGAATTTAGGCAATAGTTCAATCTGAGAAAATGGTGTTACGGATTTTGTATTTCGCCTAAATATTCATTAATCGTATACCTAATAATGCTTTCTGTATTAGGAACCTATGGAGTGTTTTTTTGGAAGTGAATAAGTATTTTGAAGCTATTATAGATTACCGGTGACTTACACAAAGTTCAATGAGAAAGATCAAATTCTTTAACTGGAGTCAGACTAGTCAGAGGCCAAACCGTAGTTAATGAGAAGATAACGTTATCACTATTATTTGTAACTAGCTTTTGCCCGCGACTTCGTTTGCGTGGAATAGTGACTTCACCAATAGATGACACCGACTCTTGACCAATAGATGGCGCTGTATGTCCGGAATAAATTTTATTTTATTTTTTATTTTTTGTAATAAAAATTATCCTATGTCCATTCTCAAGTTCCAAACTATGTCTGTACCAAATTTCACACAAATCGGTTCAGTAGTTTAGGCGTGAAGCAAAGACAGACAGACAGACAGAGTTACTTTCGCATTTATAATATTAGTTTGGATGATGTAACGAATAAAATACGCGGATCACACGTACCGCAAGTAACATTAATAAAAGTATTTCTTGTCGCGCACATGTGTTGAAAATGGCCGCCATGAAGATATATTTTATTTTGTTTTCATTTTATGTTTGCACTTCCGCGCGGCTGTTCGGTTCGGAAGAAGAACTTTCATATTCTGATCTCGTGAATTCTAGTGATTGTAAGTTGGTAATTTTGTATTTTGAATACAGGAGTGTATATGAGGTACAGATGCCAGCAGGTCAAGCCCGAAACTGTCAAATTTTCCCAATCAACCTTGAACCTTAATGCTTTAGTGATAAAGTTGAAAATCTATTAAAGAAATTTGACAGATTGCAGTAGCTTGATGTGCTGGCGTCTGTACCCTATACTCAGGTATCTGGATAGGTCATATCAATACCCGGGTTAAGTGGCAATTATCTCGTAATGATTACTTAGTAGACGTAAAATTACTTACTTTACATGAAATATTTCCTACAACTTATATTAAACTTATAGGGCCATTATATATTATTTTTTTAGTTTTTAGCGGTTTTTCTTTGAGTTGGGGTTTTTTAAATTTTAAATTTAACTTTTATTTCTTACTCTTTAAACTTTATAATATTATATTACTAGTAGACATGCTACGATCGACACGTGACTCGCCGAAATCTGTGCAGCTGTACGTACCACAGTGAAGCTAGTTACTCGTGGTCGTTGGCGTTCATTCCATACTAACGTATTCCTCTGTTTTCTCCCTGGGTAATAATAGGTAGTTGTCTAAATATTTTGGCTTAATTATAATTATATATTTTTTTTTTAATGTATATTATTACGCAAAAAACCAAACCTTAGGCACATAATAGTGGACGATATAAAACTGTTTTTCTATTCTACTATTTTTTTAATACTTTAGACATTTTTATTATAATAATAATAATATTTATTTGCAAGAAATACATTTTTACAAGGAAGATCTTATAGCCTAAAAGTCACTGTATTCGGCCTGCAAGCAAGCGCGCAAATTATTGAAATTTATGTCGTTATCACAGAATATGTCATTGATACATTTTTACAAAAATATGTCATTACATTATTACAAAATTTAAATCGTTATACTAATAGAGATTTACATTATAGTCCTTACAATTTACAAATATTAAAATACTTAGGGAAACATTCAATATTGTTCTTGTAAGATGCAGATGCAGGTCACCACTATGACACGTATTCTAAATGCAACAGAAATATACATATAATGTTATTTCGCGTAGTGCGACGTCAGTTCATTAGTGTGTGTTATGTGTGGAATGTTGAGACATCACTCATACACGCAAACGCGCACGCACAGGCTGTAACGTGCTCGCACAGTTCATAGCAATGAAAAGCAAAAGATACTGTATGTCAGATATGTGAATATAATTATAGCAGATCCAATAATACTGCATACATAGGTACGTGTCGAATTGATAGCCTCCTTCTTTTTTGAAAGCGTCTATGGAACATTCGGACGGACGAAATTGTAAGGGTTCAGTTTCTGCCATAAGGCTTTGGAACCCTAAAAAGCTGCATGACTTTCATTCTGTCATTGCAGGGCCATTAGTGGGTTCCACCAGCAAACCGATGTCAGATGGGAGCTACAAGAAGACTGTACAAGGATTTGTTGGTTTGTATATTGTCTTTATTTAAGTAGGTACAGTGTAATGAATGACGATGAATGGTCCAATATTAACAAAAACGGATATCCAAAGCAAAAGATCCAATAGTTTATTCGATCCATGAGTCATAAGTTCATAACAGTAATTTGGATTTTTATTGATACCTAACAGGTACCTACCCATTTTATTAAAATATACAAAATGTACATAATGATATGTTATAATTGAAATTTTAAGTTAAATACAAAGACATTAAATTATTTACTTTTAAATCTCTTTGGTTAAATATAATATACAATATATATATATATATAAATATAGTATGTCACCGTAAGATTGGGAACACCGTTTAGTTTATGATCTATCTCGCGAAATTGTAAGCTGTCTCTCTCTATTTTTCTCTATGGCAATGGTGCCGATGTCGACAATTCTGCCAATGTCAGATGTGATATGAGAAAACGTGTGGAGAAAACAAAAAACAAAATGAGAGAAAAAAAAAACCCTGAAGTTCTAAATCCATTAATACAAAATTGAATTTAATGTGAAACTTGTTGACGGGTGTGAGAAGGTACATTGAAAATAAAAAAAAATGGTTAGTTATATTATTACATAAATGAATATAGATGATCAGGATCACACAAAAATCATCATAATTTGATGTCATTGACACGAATAAAAAACATCAAAGCCTGAAAGAGCTTTGGGGAAGAATGTGTTAGTAGGGATGGAAAGTTAGTTGGGACAGGGATCTTTAATTTAGGGAGATGACTATATAAGTCATGGGCTGGGTTATTATTGGAGCAGTTAAAGAAGATGTGCTCCAAAGTACCTTCATCCAGCCCACATTCGCAGAGCGATGAATCTCTGACCCGGATTTTGTGAAGGAATACCGGGGAACAACAATGGCCTATGCGGAGGCGGGAGATGGTAGAGATTACCTTCTTTGACGTTTTTTTATAAGGGTAAAACCAAGGCTGTCGCCAAATTGTGAACTGTAACTGTCACTGCTTACAATAGAACGTGTTCATTTACGATAGTTTTATAATCTATCCATGTCAAACCGTCAAATTGTGAACCAAATCAAATCAAATCTCTTTAGTGCATTCGTGTGTACATTTAGTTGTTACAATTGTAGACAACACCAACAGGAACGGGACGTAGTCAAAATGATACGATTATACGTAACTGACTTATATTTCAGTTGAACTGCACATACAAAAATCAATACTTAGCACTAGGTACTTATTAATTCTCTTATAACCTATCGGTATCGTGTGTAGTCTCTAATCCCAAAAAACCGTGCGACCGCCAAGCGTTCCTACTTCGCCCGCGTTTTTTTTCATTTTTGGCGGGAAGTAGCGAATTCTCCGATTGGTTCCCGCGGATTTGCGGCAACCAATCACAGAGCGACCATGAATACAGTAAAACGGTAAAGTGGCCAGTGTAAAATATTAAGACGAATATCAATTAAAATAATTGATTAGCAAAATCAAAATTCACAAACCCTAACACAATATAAGTAAGTTCCAACATGAAACCCGGTTAGGGCACGGCAACATAATAATAATTTTAACATAATGATAACAATAACATAACCCCACTGCCGGCGCCGTGTCTCTACGTTGACGTCGTGGTGGGGCTTGCCGTTTATTTTGCCGAAACAAGTCCACGGTGAGGAACCAGACCAAGAGAGATACAGAAACCCACAGGGCAGCATATGGCGAGCTGTTGGGCAGTAGCGGCCCCGCGGACCCTATCTCCCGGGAGAAGTCTTGTTTCACACCTCTGGCTTGCCTCTATTGGCCACTGGAGTGAATAATGACGAGGAAAAGAGCTCCTACCTCATTGTTGCCTTTATTGGCCGGCTTGAGTGGAGATTCGCAAGAGCAAACGTGCTCGGAGGAAGGAAGTATTCCAGTAAGATGCTGGTAGGGATCTTGAGCGTACTTCCGGGATTGTCCTGATAACCGTGGAATACCTCTCCACTCCTCATAAGCACCTCAGGACATGTTGCCCCCTTGTGACTGCGACACTATATGCTAGCGACCGTTTTCGGGGGCCTATTATTGAGTGTGCCAGTCACCCATACTTCCTTCCCCCGAGCACGTTTGCTCTTGCGAGTCTCCCCTCAAGCCGGCCAGTAAAGGCAAGAATGAGGTGGGAGCTCTGTTTCTCGTCATTGTTCACTCCAGCCGGCCGGCGGAATAAACTCCGCACCTGCCCCCCCCCCCCCCCCCGCTGACGCAGAGTCTCCGCCCTCAGCTGGTGATCCCATGGCTGCAGTCCTTGCCGGACTGCCGCCATGGGATCTGGAGGCGATAGTCCTCGCGCGCCTGTATGATTGGTGCGCGGAGGCACTACGCCGGGGGGAAACTCCGCATCCGCGGCAAACCGCAGTGGAGCGGACGAACCTCCGGCGCGATCTCATGGTGGCATGGAAGGCGCGACTATCGCAACCCAGCGCAGGGCACGCCACGATAGCGGCGGTAAGACCCCTCTTTGAGGAGTGGCTAGAGAGACGTCACGGCGTTATCACCTACCGCCTGACGCAGGCCCTCTCCGGAAACGGATATTTCGGGAGGTTCCTGCACATCATCAGGCGGGAGGAGACGCGCGGGTGGCATCACTGCCAGGATCGCCCAGAGGACATGGTGGAGCATACGGTGGAGGTCTGCCCTGCTTGGGCAGAGCACCGCCGTGTCCTCGTAGAGGCGATTGGCAGTGGCAGCGACCTCTCGCATCCGGCCCTGGTTCAAGGCATGGTCCGGGGCGAGAAGGAGTGGGGGGCAGTCACCTCCTTCTGCGAAGCAGTCATGCTAGCGAAGGAGGTGGCGGGGTGGACGACGGGCGGAGAGTAATGGGTAACTCACCGTCCGATCAGGACCAGGCCCGTGCCGGACGGCGTGTATGTGTACCACGCGCGCCTCAAAGAGATGTCAGCAAGATTGACGGAGCCCGATAGGGCCGAAGCCTGCCAGGGTAGCGGGATCGTCCGAAAGGGTTACCGCTGCCCTGGAACATAAAGGGCTAAGGAAGGAACACGGGTGGGTTTTAGTCAGTAAGAGTCTGACACTCCCTTCCGCTCCACCCAGAGCGAGAGGGGTCATTTAATGATAAAAAAAAGAAAAAAATAAAGTCGGCCAATAAAGTTAGGAACAAGTTGTCTCCCGGGAGATAGGGTCCGTGGGGTCGCTACTGCCCAACAGCTCGCCACATGCTGCCCTGCGGGTTTCTGTATCTCTCTTGGTCTGGCTCCTCACCCTAGATCTGTTTCGGCAGAGTAAACTCTTCCGGCACAGGCCTAGAGTTCGGAGCGCGCAAGCCCCACCGCGACGTCAACGTAGAGATACGGTGGGAATTATTATTATTTATTTTTGTGTTAGATATTCCCTTAATTTTCTGTTAAATTTATTGAAAATAGATTCTTCTTTTATTTGTTCCGGTAATTTGTTGAAAATTTTAGCTGCCATGTAATATGGGCTATGATAAAGCATGTTGATCCGAGAGGGCGGAAGATGTAATCTATTTTTATGGCGCGTCTTTATGTTCTGAAAATCTTGTTTTTGGAAAAATGTTGCTATTTTTAAATAAAAAATTATGCAAAGGTCATGTTATTATACTCGTAGAAGGTAAAGTTAGGAGTTTTAGGGCTGATTTTTCCGAGGCCAGATAACTTTATCCGAGGAATATTTTTGAATTTTTGACAGTTATTTCATACAAAAACTGTTTAACGTCAATTTTATTCCTGCTTTTTGCCCCACTCTAGGAATTTCTCCTATATTGTGGGTGCGTTTACAGACATTTAAACTCACATCCACAAACAGCCAGACCCGGAACAATACTTGTAGGCCATACAAAAATTTGTTCCGTGCGGGAATCAAACCCGCGACACGCAGCGCAGCAGTCAATCACTTAACCACTGCGCCAACCGTGCCGTCAAAATTATAAAACTTCTCTTGCATTAACGGTGTTTCCCCACACTTAGCATCAGCCATCCCTGACTGGTCTGTTGAATTGCCTCAAGTTATCAGTCCGTATCTTAGAATTGGTTCAACATGTAAGAAAGAAAGAAAGAAAAGTACCTAATTATTGCGACTTGTACAGGAAGATCATAAAACTAAACTAAACTAAAAAAAAACAAATAATATAAAAAAGAGTAACAAAAAGAAACAGAAAGTCCTGCCGATCGATTCTGTAAAAATCTCACCGTGAAAAGTTAGATGAAGTGAGCTTAGAGTGAGCTGTCAATAGTGTCAATCCCTAGCATTAGTTGGAATGACAGCTCACTCCACGCTCACTTCACCTGAGTTTTCACGGTGAGATGGTTACACAATCGCACTGCTGTACGAGGCCAAAAAGCTCCTATCTCAGCATGGTGCTACGACATTTAAAAAAAGAAATGTCGCAGCGCTGGTATTCTGACAGGCCCGCTGTGATGTCACATGTCCGGGATCCCTTCTTTTCGCATAATATGTTTTTTCCTAATATACTTTGGCATAACGATTGTGGCATAATTTGTTTTGCCATAATAATACTTTGCCATATTTTTTTTTGGCATATCTTGAAGGCTAATTTGGTTTGGCATAAATTTAATTCGCATAACGTTACTAGGCCTAATGATTATTAGCATAATAATATTTAGGCATACAATTAATAGAAATAACGGAAACTTTGCGTTATTTTTACGTATGTATTTTCACTCGATTCTGAATCACTTTTTCCAAGAGTCGGGGTGCCCCAAGGTCTAACACATCTCGATTTAGTAAAAAGGCAATAAGAACTTAGGATGCAAGAGCGAGCGAAGCGAGCTCGGGAATTGGGGCACCCCGACTCGGACAGGTTAGGTTCGAAGGTCCCCTTCTTGTTAGGTTCCTTTAAACCCTGCAGACAGAAATGGGGCTCCGTCGACTACGCCTTATTATTATTGTGAAGCTTAATAAAGTTATGCTTTAGAATGTTATGCTTAATCATTATTAAATCCTTGACCGTTATTTGAAGCTTACTGTTATAGATAGGCCCTATCTGTTTTCCGGTTATTTATGTCCTTCTCCTTCACTCCTATACATCTGTCTCGCTCGCACACTCCCCACCAGGCAGGCCCGAGCGCAGTAGGGAGGCTTGAAGGCATTCACGAATCATTGGCGTCTTGTTTTCCGGTGAGTACGGTTGTCTTCACTTTCACTAAACCGTAAAAAGAAGCATCACCTGCGCGTGAGTTAATTTTATATTTAAACGGTGTTACCGTTCGTATTTTAATTCGATTTGATATTAACGTTCATAATTCAAATTGATTACGCAGGTATGTAACGTATTTTTAGCGTTATTTTTTCTTGGTTTCTTTTTGTTTCTAGAAACATTTACCTATTGTCCTTTCTCCTAATCTCAGTATGTTCTGTGGTATAAAGTGTCATAATCATACTGTGTCCTAGTTGTGAATTTTGTTGTGTTTTACAAATACCTACCTTTTTAAAAAGTGTTTTACTTTTAGGATGGATGATTTAGATAAAAATAGTACATGTTTAAACGCGAGTGTTGAGGAGCCGCGACATGATTTATCGCGGGGTCGTGTGCCAAAGCCGGCTCAGTCCAGTTCTCGGAAACGTGCACGCTCAGTTACGAGTTCATCATCTAGTAGCAGCCCGTCAAGTGATTCTGCGAGCTCTTCCGGCCGAAAGAAGAAACGTGGCCGTCACCACAAAAGAAGGGGGGGCAAATATAGTCGCAAATCACGGAAAGACAATCGGCAGATGCACAAATTATTCCGAGAGGTGAGTGAATTACGTAATCAAATTGCTTTATCATCATCAGTGCCATGTGGTGGTGCGGAGCCCGCGTCAGTTATAGACAACGACTTGTTGATTGATGACAGTGTTAGTGGCATATTGTACAATGATGGTAGTGACGCGTGCGCGAGTGAGCCTACTCAGGTTCAACTGCCGTTCAATTTCGATATTGAAACAAAACTGAAAGAGCCTGCGGTTCCTAAAGCACCCGATAACTTATTGAAAGCCCTTCAGGATATACAATATTTTAATAAAAGTGAATGGAGTGAGGTCAGGTACTCTGAAGTACAGAAATCATATTGCCATACGCCTGGTTTCATTGACCTAGAAGCTAATGAGGAGATTCGTGCGTATGATCAGTTGCGCCATTTGGCTTATGCTGACAAGGCTTACGCCGCTCTTACATTTTGTGCGCTGGAACAAAGGCAGGCGTTATCATCTACTTTGACAGAACTACTATCCTGGGCTCATGCAGAACAGGGTTTAAATTTTAATAGCTTGCAGGATAAGATCACGGAGGTTTTTTCTAAAGGTGATTTCCACAAAGCGTCTTCAGATTTGTTGCAGCTTATCTGTGGACACAGGGCTGAAGTTATACAAATGCGCCGAGATGGAATAACTAATCACGTTCGTGATCCTTTAATAAAGGCAACGCTACGCAAGATCCCACCATCCGACCGCCATTTATTCGAAAGCTAATCGTTTACCGCTGCCCTTGAAAAAATAGGTGGGGTTAAGAAGACATTCATGCCCTTAGTTAAACCTACAAGCGGCTCTGCTTTGCAAGCAGGACCAAGCAAGACTGCACTACACCCCCCGCAGGGGTCGGCTCACTATCATGGACCCTCGCAGGGTACCAGCCATGGATGCTGCGCCTCTGTGCCTCATCCACATTATCAATACCGCCAGTCCTCGCAGGACTGCTATCATGAACGCCCTCAGCGACAGAGCAACCAGAGTGACCGTCGTACAGCGCCTACAAGCAACAACAGAGGTTCATTTCGCTCGCGGGGTAGCCGCCAAAGCTACAAGTCTCAGAGTCAGGGCAAAGGAAACCGTAAACGCCCCGGAATCTCCTCAGACTACAACTCTGGGAACAAAAACCGTAAGTACTGACTCGACAGAATTCAGGACGGGTCAACTAGCACTATTTTACAAGCGATGGGAGGAAATGGGAGCTCCAAACTTTCTGTTGCGCATAATAACAGGGTATCGCATACCCTTTCTTCTAAAACCACCTCTAATGTTGCCACATTTGAGGAAAGGGCCCTACATCACACGGGAGTCCGAATCGATGTCGGCACTCATCAGTCAGATGAAAGACCAAGGTGTATTAGAAGCAGTGCGACGCTCCCCGAGCTTCCTGTCAACAATGTTTCTTGTGCCAAAGAGCGATGGCTCCAACCGCCCAATATTCAACTTACGAGCTTTAAACGACTATGTAATCACGGAACCCTTCAGCCTGATAAATGTGTTTCGTATACCGGAGTTCCTCCAGCCAGGCGACTGGCTTTGCAAAGTAGACCTTTCGCAAGCCTACTTTCATTTACCAATATCTCCGGCACACAGAAGATTTTTGCGCCTCATTTACCAAGGGGAGCTATTAGAAATGACCTGCTTACCTTTCGGCCTCAGTACAGCACCGAAGGTGTTTGCTTCTCTGAGCAACTGGGACGCTCAAACATTGCGAGAACAGAATCTGCGCATAGTTGTCTACCTGGACGACTTCCTGGTAGTTCACCAGGACAAGGACACTCTGAAAACTCATGTTCGTACTCTCCTGAACCGTCTAGAATATCTAGGGTGGCAAGTAAATCTAAAGAAATCCGTTGTATCCCCACAAAAGAGTCTTGTGTATCTGGGAGTTCAGTGGGATCCTTGGGCCAACAAAAAATCCCTGCCGCAAGACAAGGTCAGAAATCTTATCCACAAGGTCTCTGCAAGGCTGAACACGGGGCAAGGCTTGCCTGCAAGAATTGCAAAGCCTAGTGGGCCTTCTAAACTTTGCAAGTTTTGTGGTGCCACAGGGCAGACTACATCACCGATCTCTGCTCAGTTTCCTAAATGCATCTCTATATGCCAGTCAGGAAGGTGATCCACTTACCAGACGAAGTCCTAGAAGATCTTCAGTTGTGGCTTCACAACTGCCACCAAACATCTGCTATCCATCTACCACCACCAACTCACTTTGTGACCACAGACGCATCCGATCTGGCTTGGGGAGCTCAGGTGGACGGTTACGCAGTGTCAGGTGTGTGGACTGCTCAAGAACAACATCTACATTGCAACCTAAAAGAGATGCTGGCAATCTTAAAGGTGCTCGAAACCCACGGTCCTCTACTGTGCAAGTCCACTGCTCTGTTCCAGTGCGACAATCGAACAGTTGTGGCCCACTTACGGAACCAGGGCGGCACGAGATCGCCACCTCTGATGGAAGTAACGTACAGAGTGTTCCGCTTACTAGATTGTCATCAAATAAATCTGACAGTCAATTATATACCCGGCATTTACAACGGACATGCGGATCACCTCTCCAGACATAAGCTAGTACCAGAATGGCACCTTCTGCCCGCTTGCACGGAGAAGGTATTTCACAAGTTTGGCACTCCGGTAGTAGATCTATTTGCGTCCAGTCGAGCAAACGTGGTAGCCAACTACGTGTCCCTGGATTTAACAGATACCCAAGCGTTATTCCACAATGCCTTTTCCCGGCAGTGGAACTACCACCTTGCGTGGGTGTTCCCACCACCATACCTGATACCCAAGGTGCTGGCCCACCTCAACTCGGCGATCGGGCTGTACCTTTTAATTGTCCCCCGGTGGAGTCGGGTATTCTGGCGGGCCGATCTCAAAGCTCGAGCAGTAGCAGCTCCGTGGTCGATCACCAATCTCAAGGAGAATCTAATAGACACCACGACCGATTTGCCACCCCCCAAGGTTCAAGAGATGGCACTCGAAGTCTGGAAGTGTGGGGGTGGTCGAAGAGTTTGACGGGTTGGAATGAAGATCAAATACAATTACTTAAATCCTCGTGGCGTGCTTCGACTCTTAAAACCTATAAGGTCGCGTGGGATCGATGGATATCTTGGTCTAAAAAATATAATTTGGATCCTTTTCACCCAACAGGGCCCATCGTTGCTAGTATCTAGCGGACCTACATCTAGTTGACAAGTTTTCTTATAACACTATTTTGCTTCACAAATCGGTGGTGGCTACTCTATGCAATGCCGAAGATGCTGGTCGAATAAGTTCACATACATTGGTAAAACACGTCTTAAAGTCTATTGCTTTAAAGAGGCCTGTCGCCCATAAGCCTCCTGTATGGAATTTAGATACCCTGACCTCCTTTTTAAGTTCAAACACTGTAGATGAAAATAACCCTTTTGTCACTTCTCGACATACAGCAACACTCCTCCACCTGTGCTCAGGCAGACGAGTTCACGATCTGACATTGCTGCTAGTGGACTCAGAGCATTGCGTCGATGACGGCAGTAACATTATTTTAAAGCCAATATTTGGCTCTAAAACCGATAGTGACACTCATAGGCAATCGGGATGGAAGTTACTGAATAATACGAGTAATAAAAATCTGGATCCTGTGTTTTGGGTCAGAAAATTAATTGATCTTCTTAAAGACAGAAGAGATTCGGGTAATTGTCCAAACTTATTTATAAATATCAGAGGACAAGCAAAGGCGGCCTCTCGCACTGTGATTGCGGGATGGATTAAAACTGTACTAACAGAGGCTGGACGGTATACCCGCTACACCTGGAAGTCTACGATCAGCAGTGTCTTCAAAGAATTGGTCTGATAACTTACCTCTAGATGAAATTTTGTTCAGAGGAAATTGGAAGTCCAAAGAGACTTTTACACGCTTCTACAGACGAGAGATACTGCCAACCTCTGCTAGCAACAGCATTACTAGAATGTTCAACCCAGCTGATTATTTTTTTATTTTTTGTATACATTTTTTGGAATACAGATTATACTAATAGAGTGACTTTTGTGATTACAGAATTGTTAATGATTGGTTTTTGTTGTATTTATTTCTTGCACACTCCAAAGCTGTATAATATACTATTATATTATCTTCTAAATAATTAATATCTATCACTTAATCCATAGGTATAGATTATTTTTCTGAAGTCAATCAAACTTACTTCACATTGGCGTCCCCACCACCAGGCGATAACAAACACGTCTCAAACAGTAAGCTTCAAATAACGGTCAAGAATTTAATAGAAGCGTTTTTCCTGAAATAAAACGCATATTAAATACTTACCTTATTTGAAGCTTACAATTAATTTCTGCCTGGTATTTTCGACTCAATGATTCATTCGTGAATGCCTTCGAGCCTCCCTACTGCGCTCGGGCCTGCCTGGTGGGGAGTGTGCGAGCGAGACAGATGTATAGGAGTGAAGGAGAAGGACATAAATAACCGGAAAACAGATAGGGCCTATCTCAAACAGTAAGCTTCAAATAAGGTAAGTATTTAATATGCGTTTTATTTCAGGAAAAACGCTTCTATTATGATAAGAGAAATTATGCGAAAAAAAATTATGCGTAAGCTGTTATGCGTAAATATTTTATGCGAAAATATAATTAGGACAAACAAAAGTATGCCAAGTTATATTATTAGGTCTTAAAATTTTATGCAAATGGATAGGGAACCCACATGTCCACTTTATACTGGTTTTTACCACTGACATGCGGCTTACCGTACTGTGTGCTTAGCATGGCGCACCGCAGAATGATTTCTGCGCTCAAAATACAATGCTGCCTCTCGTGCCTACTATTTACTAATGGCTGTCTTTTTTTCAGTTGGAAAACCCCCGCCTGGTGTTAGCTACATATATTCTCCTGCAAAATTAATGATTATATATCAGCAGTGTACACCAAACGGCTGTAAGGATGTAGGAACTAGGAACATCAGAGCACATTGATGAAGATGGTTATTTATATCCATAGGTTTTTTATATTTTATCTATCCTTTTTATAGATTCTTCTATATTTTGTAAATGTGAGGACTTTGTAGGCCTTGTAGACTTTAGTTCTGGAGACCATTTTTTATTTTATCAAGTACCTGGTACTTGTTGACAGGCCTACGCTGTCCTCCCATACCTACTGTAATTTAAAAACATTGTAAAAGCCAATTATTTTTAAAAGAATAACCGTGGAGTTTCTTGCCGGCTCTTCTCCATAGGAAACGACCAATTGGAACCGTGCACCTAGCTTCTGACGTTTCATATTATGTGCCCAATGTGCCCATGTTGGTTTATGTGAAATAAAATATTTTGATTTTTTATTTTGATGGTTAAAGCCGTGATATAGTTATATCCCTAGGGATATAGCAGTAAACTATGTAATGTTATATAGTTATATGAAAGCGGTTTATAACTATCTTACTAGACTAATCTAGTAAAATAATTATAAGTTAAGTTATATTTTTTCGATTAAATTTTTTAATTATTTACTTTTTTTTTTTTTATTACATATTGCGACATATGCACCTAACGAAGATATCAAAATAATAAATATACACCTAAACGTAAGATATGAGTACTGAGTACCTAGTAATAATAAAAAGGACGGATGTTTTCAATAGCTTTATGTAATTATTTAAAACCACATGGAATTTATACAAAACAGCCGGTCAGCCACTTTCTGACTGACTGGATTCGGAAGGCGGAGGACAGGATGTTGTGGCGCAGTCTAGAAGAGGCCAATGACCTGCAGTGGACTGCGATAGGCTGAGTTGATTGATTGGTTGACGCCTGTACCGAAAAGATAAGCAGAGGAAGAACCGGAATCATCGAAATATGTAGCTAGCAAAGTAAGCGATCTGAAGTGCCAGTGGGTTGGCCATGTTTGTCGAAGGACCGATGGCTGGTGGAGCAGACGAGTCCTGCCGAACTATTCTGTAAAAATCTCACCGTGAAAACTCAAGTGAAGTGAGCTTGATGTGAGTTGTCAGTAGAGGCAATCCCTAGCATTATCTGGAATGACAGCTCACTCCACGCTGAACATAAACGCCCGTATCTTTTGATTGCGTTGACTTAGAAGTTTGATTTTTTCACTGCTTCAAGTGATTGCAGTCTTAAGTATATGATATTAATTTCAACTTGATAACTCCACGAGTTCCTGAGGAAAAGGGCTTTGACAGACCGACAGACAGACGGACAACGAAGCGATCTTGTAAGGGTTCCATTTTTTCCTTTTGAGGTACGGAAGCCTAAAAACATGTAACACAACATCACGCCTCGTGATCCCCGAAGGGATAGGCAGAGGTGCTCATATTCTACACATGGCTACACATCAAGCTATACAAAACCAGTATTAGCTGACCGTTCATTGTGAGAAAATATCATACAAAGTGAGGCCAAGACAAACTGGATTTGTATAGCTTGACGTGTAGCCGTGTGTACACCCACATTTTACCAGAGGGGCAATTCTCGTAATTTTATGAACGTTCACAGTCAGAAAAAGCAATAAATGTAAGAAAAAAAATTCGCGGCCTACCTTGACGCTTTCGCCTAAAGAAAATGCTGTAGCAATTTAGCTAAATTTCAATCGCGACATTTTCACCAAGCATGTAAAAAAATATGAGCTTTTTTTTTACTTTAATTCCTACACAATACAATTCAGTTTACGCTACAACTTCAAACATTTTTATAACTCTTTCAATAGTGCTAGTCACCCTGAAATCAACTTAATTGCCATTAAAATAAAGCTGATATTTGTTTAACTTGAAATAACGTCAATTCAGGAGGTAATTTTCAATAGCAGTCAAATCCATTTTATCATGCCAAATGAGAAAAGTTTACTTTTGTATGCCGTCATGATGTACGCTGTTGTGACGCTTTGGATGGTAAATATTGATTACTATGGAGTTCAGGATTATTAAACAATAACAGAAATAAAGTAAATGTTTCTATTTACAGAGAAAACAGTTTTCTCTGTAAATAGAAGGATTTACGTTGACCACTTTTGAAAATTACCTCCTGAATTTGAAACAAATAAAATTTGTATGTAGTAACTAATACTAACGAAGGTAGTTTAATAAGGAATTTAACAAAGAGGCTTTTGAGACAACATTCCTTATCGATTGCAAAGATATTTTGTGTACGGTTATACGGTCACCATAGGATATAAGTAACCAGGGTCATCGGATATAGTTGAAGTTTTATAAGAAACCGATGGATGCTTTCGAATAAAATTTAATTTAATGAACAGTTAATTTATCAAATTAAATTTCATTCAGTTCCTTTATCAAATAAAATGTTATCCTGGTTATAAACCATCTGTGTGCCATCCAAATCCGTTCAGTAGTTTTTGCGTAAAAGAGTAACAAACTTCCATCCATCCATATGTACAAACTTTTACTTTTATAATATCAGTAGGATGTGAAAGTTTGTTGGTTTAGTTGTTTGTCACTCAATCACTCAAATACGGCTGAACGAATTTGGATGATGCTTTTAGTTCCGGTAACTACGTTCCCGTGGAATATTTTCCTACATCCACACAAGCAAAATCGCGGGCAAAACCTAGTCATCATCTGCCTAGCCTTTTCCCAACTATGTTGGGGTTGGCTTCCAGTCTAACCGGATGCAGCTGAATACCAGTATTTTACATGGAACGACTGCCTATCTGACCTCCACAACCCAGTTACTGGGTAATACGATACCCCTTGGTAAGACTGGTTGTCAGACTTTCGGGCTTCTGACTACCCATAACGACTGTCAAAGATCCACGAATGACAGCCGGGACCAACGGCTTAACGTGCTTTCCGAGGCACGGAGGGGTCTCGGTAAGTAAAGATGGTCACCCATCCACAGACCAACCGCGGCAAGCGTAGCTTAACCTGACCGATCGACCTGTGCGGCTGTGTGTAGTACATAAAAACATTCTGTTTTATAAAACAGCATCAAAATACAGATTCTCCAGCCATTAAACCACCCTCAGTCACCACATAATTATATTCACGACTACTTTTCTAATATTTTGCACTAGCTCACCCCTCTCCCCTATTTTCTAGGCATGTGCCAACCCTAGTAGAAAGTAATTCAAAAGTACATAGTGTATGCTTAGCGAGGGGACATCCCTATGTGGCAGAGGCTTTGATGTAAGTGAATAGAAATATGTCAAGAGATATGCGTGAGCCCATCTTAGTATGCGTATCTTGTGGGTAGATTCAAGTCTGTCTTTTAACACTTTTTTTCTTTCCGTAAATGTAATCTATGTATATTAATAATAAAGCTGAAGACCTTGTTTGTTTGAACTTTGAACGCGCTAATCTCTTGGACTACGTTAAATAAACAGATAACAGAACAATAGGTACAAAGGCGATGCTTATTTAGGTAATGTGACTGAGCGTGTATTATATGTATAAGTTAATGAATCTGTGAAACTTGAAATAAAATAATAGGTAATTATTATTTTATAAGAAATCTCTTCCAGCATACCTGCGATAGGAATTGTCCTATCGCAGGTATGCTGGGAGAGATTTCAGAGATGCTGAGAGAGATTAGAAACGTGTCAAAGAGTAAAGGAGACAAAAAAAAAACATAAAATCATAAACAATTCACTTAATAAAACTAAACAAATATAACTACTAACTGGACGGATTTGAAAAAATCTGAATTGATGTTTTTTTTGGAACGAAGTTCCTTATCGCGCGTTGCGAAAGGAAGCTAGACTGAAGAAATTAGGACCAAAAGAGTTGGAACGACATTTTTTGCTATAGTTGTAAGCCGTGGGGCGTGCGCGTGTTTCTCTGTCTGTCTCTCTCTTTCTCTTTGAACTTCGTTCCATCCGGGTGTCCCTTGACAGCTCTCAAGTTTTTTTTTTTTGGGGAGTCAACGATCGCTGGTGATTTTGGTTACTTATGTTGAGAAAATCTGTTTTATTTTGTTTTGCCGTGTTTACATATCGAAACACATCACGTCTGTGAAGTTTACACAAAAAATAACTGATATTTCAAGTGACTACACTTTTTGTGGGGTCGATGGCCCCACGAAAAAAAACATCATATTAATTTTTTTTTGTTTGTGCGAATTTCGAGAAGAACTTTTGCTACTATTACTTTGAACTAGGTTACGTCAGTGTTATCTTGGTAAGGTATGATATAATACTCCTGGCTTCGATTCCCAGGTCGAGCAAAGTATCATTGGAATTTTCCTTTAGACATTTCTTAATAACAGCCCCGAGTATGGAATTTCGCGGTGTGATGCTCCCGTGCCTCGGAAAGTACGTTAAGCCGTTGGTCCTGCGCCTGAGCTCATTCCGGTCGTGTCGAATTGCCTCCCATCGAAGAGCAAGGGAAGAGAGAGTGCACCTGTGTCTGCGCACATACTTGTGCACTATAATATCTCCCGCACCGAAGGTCTGAGATCTGAAGTTCCACTATTACCGGTGTGACTGATTGTATTGTTATCTTATGTGTCGTGGAAATATTTTAATACAAACCCTTTTTTTTTTTTTTTGAGGATGGGAAATCATCAAATGACTCCTCCCGCTCTGGGTGGAGCAGGAGGGAGTGTCAGACTCTTACTGACTAAAACCCACCCGTGTTCCTTCCTTAGCCCTTTATGTTCCAGGGCAGCGGTAAACCCTTTCGGATGTTCCCGCTACCCTGGCAGGCTTCGGCCCTATGGGGCCCCGTCGCTTTTGCTGACATCTCTTTGAGGCGCGCGTGGAACACGTACACGCCGTCCGGCACGGGCCTAGTCCTGATCGGACGGAGAGCTACCCATTACTCTCCGCCCGCAGGCCCGCGCCTACGGTGGCCGGGATTCGTCACGCCCGCCCCACACATAACAGCCCCGAGTATGGAAGTTAGCGGTGTGATGTTCCCGTGCCTCGGAAAGTACGTTAAGCCGTTGGTCCTGCGCCTGATCTCTCTCCGGTCGTGTCGAATTGCCTCCCATCGGAGAGCAAGGGAAGAGAGAGTGCACCTGTGTCTGCGCTCATACTTGTGCACTATAATATCTCCCGCACCGAAGGTCTGAGATCTGAGGTTCCACTATTACCGGTGTGACTATCTTATGTGTGATTGTATTGTTATCTTATGTGTCGTGGAAATACTTTAATTATAATCCCTGTTTACGAGTGATCAAGCTACCTGATTAACTGATTGTTTTAATGGCTTTCTGATGGGGTTTTGAAAATAAAAAATACCAAGTCGTAGTTACAACGGTTGCGAATGCAAAATGTAATTAGTTATAAAATACAGCGCTCGATGAAAAGGGTATGGGAACAATTGGCCAATCAGAACGAGCAATGGCGTCATTTAGATGTGCTCTGATTGGCTGATGATGGCGTGATCAAGTTGCGTTCGGATATTCGTCCCAAACAACCCCTTATAAAAGACTTTTTCAAATGCAAATATTCCCGCCGCTTGTAAACAGGCCTCCTGTCGGTGGACTGTAATCTATCTGTAACCACGCGGGCCCAGTGCGGGTTGGTAGATGTCACATGTCAACGAATTTTTTGGTTCTCGGACATGCCGGTTTCCTCACGATGTTTTCCTTCACCGTTTTGAGAGCTGTGGTGATGAAATAATTTACACAAAGTAAAGCGCCTGTCTGGGTTCGAACCCACGACCTACAACTCGTAAGTCGCGGCCGTTACCACTGCGCCACCACTGCTTCAACAAGAATAGGAGACAAAAAGTATCATTATATTTTTTGGAACGAAGTTCCTTATCGCGCGTTGCGAAAGGGGGCTAGACGGAAAAAATTAAGACCAAAAGTTGGAACGACACTTTTTGCTAGAGTTGTAAGCCGTGCGGCGTGCGCGTGTTTCTCTGTCTGTCTCTCTCTCTCTCTCTCTTATAGAAAGCAAGCCAGTTATACTTCGTTCCATCCGGGTGTCCCATGACACCTCTCAAGTTTTTTTTTTGTCCTAAACACAAGACGTATTCCTGAAAGCACGGTATGAATGTATTACAATACCCTAAAATGTGAATTATGAATAATGCATGAACTCCTTGCTCCGTACTTATCTCGCGTCGACGACTTGACGAGAAACTTGGATGATAAACAACGATGTAAACGCCATGTTTTTCTTCCTTGTTGAAAGTGATATTCAGCTTCTGGCTACTTTATTCGTACCTAGAGCTGTTTTAGTATGAAGATCGTAGATTCGAACCCAAGCGGGACTTTAGTTTGTGTAAATTTTATCACAACTGCTCTCAAAACGTGAGAAAACCAGCATTTCCTCCAGCAAAAAAAAATCTAAGACTTGTGTCTCCAACCAACACTGAGCCCATGTGGATACAGATAGATTACAGCCCAGTCCCTCTCACTGACAGGAGGCCTGTTTCCCAGCGGTGGGAATATTTGCATTTGAAAAAGTCTTTTATAAGGGGTTGTATTAACCCCTGTGTTGTTGTGTTGTGTGGGGGGGGCGTGACGACTGCCGGCCACCGTAGGCGCGGGCCTGCGGGCGGAGAGTAATGGGTAGCTCTCCGTCCGATCAGGACTAGGCCCGTGCCGGACGGCGTGTACGTGTTCCACGCGCGCCTCAAAGAGATGTCAGCAAAAGCGACGGGGCCCCATAGGGCCGAAGCCTGCCAGGGTAGCGGGAACATCCGAAAGGGTTTACCGCTGCCCTGGAACATAAAGGGCTAAGGAAGGAACACGGGTGGGTTTTAGTCAGTAAGAGTCTGACACTCCCTCCTGCTCCACCCAGAGCGGGAGGAGTCATTTGATGATTTCCCATCCTCAAAAAAAAAAAAAAAGGGGTTGTATTAAATTATTTCCACGACACATAAGATAACAATACAATTAGTCACACCGGTAATAGTGGAACCTCAGATCTCAGACCTTCGGTGCGGGAGATAATATAGTGCACGAGTATGTGCGCAGACACAGGTGCACTCTCTCTTCCCTTGCTCTCCGATGGGAGGCAATTCGACACGACCGGAATGAGATCAGGCGCAGGACCAACGGCTTAACGTACTTTCCGAGGCACGGGGGATTCACACCGCTAACTTCCAAACTCGGGAAATGTCTGAACATGTTGGATAACTTACGACCCACTCTCTCTCACAGAGAGGAGATCTGTGTCCCAGTGGTGGGATCATTATAGGCTGATTACCTATTTGTCCGGTTTTTTGGATAGGTTTGTTTCGACCATTCACACCTGATGGTAAGCGATGATGTGGTCAATGATGATGCGTTTAAAATAATCAGCCTATAATATGTCCAGGGGGTCTACTCCGAAGTAGTATCGGACGAATGTTTGGCCGTTTCCTGCTACGATCAAGTTACTATTTGGTTCGGTCGGTTCCGATCCTACACTCCTACACTCTTTCGAATATTGACTATGGTCCCGACCCAACTGAGCCGATCCGAACTTTTTTCGCATTTTTCAATAATATTCGGTTCGGCCATGTGTCGGTCCGATCCGAACATTCGCACTTTGCACTTCGGAGTAGGCCCCCAGGGCTCTTTGAGAGGGAGTGGGCCGTAATCCACCACGCGGGTCCAGTGTGGGTTGGTAGATGTCACACGTCTTAGAATTTTGGGTTTTAGGATTTGCCGGTTACCTCACGATGTTTTCCTTCACGTTTTGAGAGCTGTAGTGATGAAATTATGTATTTATACAAAGTAAAGCGCCTGGCTTGCCTTCGAGCCCACGACTTACAAGTCGTAAGTCGAAGCCGTTACTACTGCGCCACCACTGCTTACTTTCTTGTTGTACACTACACTCGAGAGCAATGAATCCGGGTCACTTATAGAATGTTAAAAATCTCGGAAACTAAAAATGATAGGTTAATGCAATAAATTGTATTTAATAGACAATGTAATACTCCTTAAATGAAGGTATTAAAACTTCTTAGTTATTGTAAAGTTATATCATAAAAAAAACAAATTTGAAAAAGGGCCACTTTCGAAGATGGAACTACGAAATTACAGCATTTGGTTTTGCTTTTGTTTGTAATCTGTCATTTACGTGGGTACATAAACCATGTTGAAAGTGCTCTATATTCATTATTCAAGCTGAAATTATGTCGCTTACGCCTGAAGAATGCACCAGAATACTTACAATGCTGGAAACCGGCCGGAGTCAGCGCGATACAGCCAGGACTGTCGGTGTGTCGCTGTCAACAGTACAAAGACTCCGACGTTACGAAGAAACTGGTTCTAACCTACGCAGACCAGGAACGGGCAGAACCAGGTGTACCACAGCACGAGAACAAATATTTGTATGACCTTACATGTATTTGTTCCGAGTCTGGGTGTTTTTCTATCTAGGTATACTATGTATTTACAAAAAAAAAATTGAATATAAGTAGTTTATCAGCCATCTTGTTACCCTAACACAAGCATTAGGTTGCTTAGCTTGGGACTAGATGGCGCTGTGTGAAATGTCCAGGGATATTATTATTATTATTTTAAATTAACTCTTCACAGGCGCCATGGCTTAGTTGGTTAAAGTGCCTGTCTAGTAAATAGCAGATTTTGTAATTTAGAGATTTTTTTTTTAAATATTTTTCTCTAAATATTTTTCTCTACGCTGACACTGACAGTCTACAACCGAAAGAGATTTTCCCCGTTAATAGACACCAGCACCCTAATTGCGTAACACACAATCAATCGGAATCGGTTTCATTTTGACAGTTCAACAACATTCATTGCGTTATTTACGTGTTGAGCAGACAAATTTTTCGAACTTATGAAGCAATGGATTAGCAATTTGCTTCAAAATGATTCAGATTCCGATTGATTGTGTGTTACGCAATTAGGGTGCTGCAGTGCCAAAGGATTTGCTGAAAGACTATAAACCTGCGAGGTAATTGCGTACCCAACATACTTACAATGGCATTCATTTTGACTGGCAGTGGTAACTGCTTTATGGTGCATGCTTTCCTACAAGCAATCTTGTCATGTGAAGCTCTCAGACACCTACTGTAAAACGAATTAAAACGAGCTGTATTATTATTTTTTTTAATGTGTTTGTTAATTCTTCAAAAAACTTTTCCCCCTAAACTTATGTAAAAATTGTCAAATCACTCGCCTTTTTGAGCCACAGCTTAGCCAGTAACTGGGACACGATGAGGCTCGGAGTGTTCACATTATGCGAGCAAGCGCACAGCTAAACACCTATTACTCGCACACGCAGCCACTACAGAGGACATAGACCTCGCTATATGCAGCTAGACTTGGAAACAAATAGACCAGTCGATCTATTCGGTAAAGAGGGGCAATTCTCGTAATTTTAAGAACGTTCACAGTCTGATCTCAGTCTCAATCTGTCAAAATTACGTCTAATTTCCCTACATTTTGACAAGTTTTTGACATTTGTTTGTCGCTGAGATGAGACTGCGACTAGATTTTGAACGTTTTAAATTACGAGAATTGACCTTCTGTACGCTGAACTTCATGTTATCGATGACAAATGAAGACATTTGATTTTCGCCATTTTGTCGCTGACAGCAACGTGTGCGTCCGTAGAACTAATATTTTTGATAGCGAGTTTTAAAGATGTGCATACGCTCATGATAAAAATGTTCTAAATATCTCTTAGTAAACAGAAAATACACAAAAAAAGTCTTATTCCACGATTTAGACCTAAATCATCAGAGATGTACAGTCAGAGTCAATAATATCGGGACGAACAGACTGTTCAGGAATGTTTCAGAATGAAGACACTACACGACAATTGTCATTCTGACAAGAACTTTATCCGATTGACACAAAGTTTAATTTTCTTTTGTTGAGATCATTTTGAACAGTCTGTTCGTCCCGATATTTTTGACGCTGACTGTACCAAAACAAAACGACGGGACGGACGGCCATTTGCAATAATGTGTCAATTTAGTTCCTGAGACGCTCGAGCGGGGCGCTTTGAATCGGCACAAAAAACAACTGTCATTTCGTATAGTATATTTAGTCCAGCGTACTTGCAAATATAGGTCAGTGTCCTTGAAGCAATAAAATGTCATATTCTGTTCCCGAAAACAAATTACTTTTCAACGAACATACTTCAAACTTTTAAAGTGATCATTCTTAGGCGTCCATTCGATAATTATAATTAGACGAGAATTGAAAGTGACGCGTTTAGGCACATTTAGTTAGATGATAGATATAACTCTCTGTGTCTCACACTCAAACTCTCATATTCTTTATTTGAATGAAATTTGAACAGAATAGTTTTTTTTCAGGCATAACTCCGTAATATATGAACGGATTTGCAAAATTATACTTGTATTCGAAAGAGGTTTATTCCGGAATGGTCCCATTTAAATTTTGTAAAGATCTGATGATGAGTTTCGGTGACAGACAACGGAACTCTTCATTAAATGCCAGCAAATCTACCGCGATAGCTGCTATCGCATATGTATGCATTGTTTACGCAATCACACAACATAACATCACGCGTGTACCCTCTAAAGGGGTACGCAGATGTGTTCAGTATAACACTGTAGGTACACCCTCATTTCTGTCTAAGTTGTTATTGGAGTACCTCTAATCTTGCAAGTACATATATGAATTTGTGTGGGGTAGGTAGGTACAACTAAATATTTAAGGGGGGCTCCAATACAACAAACGCGATTTTTTTGCCCTTTTTTGCTCGATATCAATAATGGCAAGTTCAGGTAGGCACTTGAAATATTCACAAAATACTCAGTTGTATTTTTACATTAATAATAAATAATAAAATAAAATAAATAATTAAGGGCAAAAAAAACCCCAAAAAGGGAGCCCCCCCTTACAACAGACGTGATTTTTATAGATAATAGTACGGAACCCTTCGTACGCGAGTCCGCCTCGCACTTGGCCGGTTTTTTTTTTTGCCGTCACTTTCATTTTTGGGTACGAAATGAATGATGTTTTTTCTGAAACAATTTTTTTTTCATATTCCAACTTACATCTATCAATTTGAGAAACCTATGCAATAGTGCAATAGTGTACATATCTTACCCTTATCCTAACTTATAACTAACTTATTATTCATCATCATCATCATCTGCCTAGCCAACTATGTTGGGGTCGGCTTCCAGTCTAACCGGATGCAGCTGAATACCAGTATTTTACATGGAGCGACTGCCTATCTGACCTCCACAACCCAGTTACTGGGTAGTACGATACCCGTTGGTAAGACTGGTTGTCAGACTTTCGGGCTTCTGACGACCCGTAACGACTGTCAAAGATCCACGAATGACTGCCGGGAGCAACGGCTTGACGTGCTTTCCGAGGCGCTAACTTATTATTATAGGTAATTAAATTTTGCACTTATCTTATTACAAACAATGCATTCTTTGAGAACTCACTCAGAGAACAACATTATAATTATGTTGGTTGTTGGTGAGTGTCACTTCTACAACATGTATTGGGCAGGAAACGAATTTTTTTTTTTTGAGCCTCCTCTGAATCTTTCATAAGTCTACACACCTCTTTGATCGTGCTAGGGCTGGGGAAAGCATACACTTTTATAGTAAAATTAGACCACACCGTCGCATTAATGTGATTTTCCGTTGGCATTCGTATACGCACTACATGCACGTACTAAGTTTTGGAGAAGAATTTTGTTTATTTTCATCTTTCAGATTAGATCCGCCATGATGCAAATTCAAATATATTTAGGTATTTGTACAGATAGGTGTAATGTAGTGGTACACATGCCAGCACATCAAGCTACTACAATCTGTATTTCTTTAATAGATTTTTAACTTTATCGCTAAAGTATTAAGGTTCAAATGTGATTGAGAAAATTTTACAGTTTCGGGTAGCTTGACCCATTGGCGTCTGTACATGATGGTATAAAATAAAAAGATATGTCGTGTCACTATGTGCTGCCTTGCAAGGCGTACAAATATTGCTTACACAGTAGGTAATGGGTGTACAGGTTAGGCCTAGCTATATAATTATAAAAATTTGAATCATCTAGGATCTGTGATTATCAATCGCAATCTGAATCATTTTGAAGGATACTCCTAATCCATTGCTTCATATGTTTGAAAAATTTGTCTGCCAAACAACGTTAATAACGCAATGAATGTTGTTGAACTGTCAAAATGAAACCCATTGCTACTGATAGTATTTTACGCAACTACCCCGCTGGTGAACTTCGCACCGGTTCAGAATCAATCAATAGGGTACATGCCTGGGTAAGAAAATGATTATTATATTTAGTCCGTCAGTTAGATTATCGAAAAATAATGGACACGTATTTTTTCTTTTGTCAATCAAACAAAAAATGACAAAGAAAAAGCGCGTCAAAATTTGGGAGCAGGGGGTCGTGGCGTTACGCCTTGCTAAAAAGTGTAGCAAGGCGTGACGTCACGCGTAACTGTAACGGGCGATATCTTCATCATTTTTTATATAATTAATTGACAAAAGAAAAAATACGGGTCCAATATTTTTTGATAATCTAACTGACGGACTAATTAGATTTTTTTAGGCATCTAGCCTATTGGAAAATGTATAAGAAAATTAATTGTCTTCATAATTTTTCTTCCTTGATTTTTTTCCCATTCTGCTGCAATTCGGAGTGGAGACAAATCCAAAAAATCAACGATCATAAAAATCCGTCCAGCCGTTCTTGAGTTATGAATGGTGTAACTAACCAGACTTTGTTATATTTATTTTACACTTCTTATAAATGAAATGTGATTGTTTATTCTGTATATTTAAAATAGGATTCACTTTAACAAGTCATATTAAAAAAAAATAAGCTAGATGGAGTTGAAATTTCCTATCTGACTAGCTCTGAGAAGAAATGGTATGAGCTTGTGATTATTTGGAAATGCAGTCATTTTGCAGAAGAAAAAAAGCGGCCAAATGCGAGTACATACACACACACACAATGAAAATTTCAAGTGTCTACCCATTACAAAAGAAAGATACAGTCTACCCTGTGACAGACGGACAGACATCGGAACCTTGGTAATACTTTGGAATCCTTTGCATACGGAACCCTACAACTAAAGGTGTGAGAAAATGTGATGAAAAAACAGATTTCTGAATCAAATACAAAAATTACTTATTATTATATTACACCATCGCCATTTTTAATACCTCGGTGACATTTACGCAATATCTTGTTAGCGGGTAAAAAGCGCGCGAATTTATGTTTTCTTTTTCGAGTGTCATTTCAAATGTTCAGCACTTGTTTCTGGTTCGATGAAGGCTCCATTGACAACTAACTAGTTATTTTTTTATTTTGTTTTAAAGTAGGTAATGCATAAAGGAACAAGCACCTTTAGATGGGAAACTGCACCCGAATTGCGTAACACACTTTCTATAATAATCCATTGCTTCATATATTATGTTAGAAAAATTCGTCCGCTTGACAACGTAAATAATGCAATGAATGTCGTCGAATTGTCAAAATGAAAGATATTGTTATTGTGTGTGTGTGGTGTTAGAATATTTGGTCCCAAATAATTACCATTTTTTTTTATTCAACTTTGGCTTCTAAATAATAAAACTAATGTCCAATTTATTTTGGTACACGGCTGACTACGGGACTTAATTGAAAATACACTGAATTTGAAAAGCAATATACATTTGCTTTTACTAACAGCGCCGCCCTGAAGTTTCAAGAAATACGGGTTTGTATAACTATTGAATCAACTTGTAATTTGTGTGTTTTTACAGCTGCTTTATGATTATTGTCTTTTTACATATTAAACGTACTGTGAAATTAATTAAACAATGTCCATAGTTATCATGACGTATATGTCGCAAATGGATTGTAGAATCCGCTGTTTTACAAAACAGCTCCGTTATGTAAATTATCAACTGAACAACGTTCTAATTGCGTAAACGTTTTGCATTTATCGATGCCGCGAGTCAACGATTAGCGGTTTTGTAAATCAGCGTGAAGTGAAACGTCAAATTGTAGATTTTAGTTCTAAATTTTGTCGCTAACATATCGAAGTTGTTTTGTAAAACATCTAACGGTTTTGTAAAACAGCGGATTCTACAATCCATCTGCGACATATACACAGCTGTTCTTGACAATGTATGACTTACGCATAACCTATCAAAGAATCAGTGGTCTTGAGCAGGGCTGGATTAAAAACTTTTAATACCTACTAAGCAAGCAAGCTGAAGTGGCAATGGGCCGGCCATATTAACCGTAGAACTTATCGATCACCGTTGGCGTAGGCGTGTTCTTGAGTGGAGAACGCGAAACAACAAACGTAAGTTAGATGGAGCGACAATCTTTGCAGAGTGGCTGGTAGCAGCTGGATGAGTGTAGCCAAGAATCGAGCTGAATGGCGTGCAATTGGAGAGGCCCATGTGCAGCAGTGGACTGCTGTAGGCTGATGAGGTAGGTATTATTTAGTAGGACGGCACGGTTGGCGCAGTGGTTAAGCGATTGACTGCTGCGCTGCGTGTCGCGGGTTCGATTCCCGCACGGAACAAATATTTGTATGACCTACATGTATTTGTTCCGAGTCTGGGTGTTTTTCTATCTATAATATGTATATATTTACAAAAAAAAAATGTATATAAGTAGTTTATCAGCCATCTTGTTACCATAACACAAGCATTAGGTTGCTTAGCTTGGGACTAGATGGCGCTGTGTGAAATGTCCAGGGATATTTATTTATTTATTTATATTAGAATTTAGGCTGCCTTAATACAGGTTCAGTTGAAAACCAGCGTCAGGTCGTTGTCTGTGCCTTTTTGGCGCAGCCGTGAGGCACATTTTCCTGCAAATTTCTTACTTCGGACTTTACACGTTTTAAGTATTTGATCTTTTCAAACTCAAACTATTTATTTCAACTAAACCAATTACAGGCACTTTTGAATTGTCACTGGTCGGTCAGTCAAAAAGATGAAGCTAGTTGCCCATTCCAAAGCGTAGTAGGTACCTATGGAGAAGAACGGGCAAGAAACTCCATTTTTTTATTTGTTTTTATCTGATGTATACGTATCTGGTGTATGGTCTTATAATCTGTGCTAAATAAATGTATTTTCTTTCTTTTAATACATCCCTGTAATTCAAACAATTTTTCTATATAAATGGCAAGAAATAATTTAAGTTATTGTAGTTAGGAAAGTATTGTTGTGTCTTGAACATATTTTGGAACACTGTCATTTATTCAAAATGAAACTATTTTACATTCTTGTAATTTTATTTGTAGGAGTTGTCTACGCTGACTTAGGTAAGTTTCTATAGACTTTAATTAAGAGAAGAGAAAAACCTAATTAGTCCGTCAGTTAGATTATCAAAAAATATTGGATCCGTATTTTTTCTTTTGCCAATTATATAAAAAATGATGAAGATATCGCCCGTCAAAGTTCCGCGTGACGTCACTAGCCTGCCTTGCCTTGCTACACTTTACAGCATGGCATGACGTCTAGACTCCCAAATTTTGACGCGCTTTATCTTTGTCATTTTTTGTTTGATTGACAAAAGAAAAAATTCGTGTCCATTATTTTCCGATAATCTAACTGACGGACTAAATATAATAATTATTTTTTTACCCACGAAACTACCCTATTCAGCACATGATTCTAGAGACCCCTAGCGTAGAAATTTTTCATCGGTCATAAAAAAACAAAACTGTTGTTTCATAGAAAAGTGCAATATCTACACGGTCAAAATGTATGGATAACTATTTTTTTTTTAGGGGGTCTAGTATCATGTGCTGAATTGACACTTACAGATTGCGCATCGTAGGAAGTTGCTGATCCTTCGCACCGTGCGAGCTTCACGAGTATGATAACAGGCATATTCGATGACCTGTATCCCGAATGCGTATGCGTCATGCGGACGTGTGTACACAAACCCCCCAGCTAGGCAGTGTATTGAATGTGGATGGATTTTGGGCAGATCCACCCCGAGTACTACTTCACTGGGTAGAAACGGACTCCCCAACTCGGAAGTAGGATTGTAGGAAGTGGGATAGTAAGATGGGACGATGACTTGCGGCACATCTATATCTATACTACTTATAATAAATCTGTAGAAGTGAAAATTCTGTACATTGAAAATATCCAAAAAATAAATGGCAGGTGTTACTTGACCGACACCGAACCCAAAAATGTGATTAAAAAAATTTTTGTCTGTCTGTCTGTCTGTTTGTTCAGGCATCACGCAAAAACTACCGGTTCGATTACGATGAAACTTGGTATAATTATTCTTTAATATCCTGGGCACCACACTGGGTACTTTTTATCCCGGAAAAGTATATACAATAAAAAACAAACTTAATTTTGCGATCCCTATACCCGATTACCACTGTCTGTACTGTACCAACCGCAAATACTAAGTTTGTCATAGGTTGGGTCACCCGCAGTGGAGTTCATTTTTATTCCTTTTAGTTTTTAGAGTTATTTAGGTTTATTTTTATATGAGTCGTAGGTATAGATTTTAATTTTAAAGCATAGGTAGTATATTTGATAGTGTACGTAGTGACCGTAGGTTATTTTATAATACTGTTAGGTAGGTTTAGTCATTCGTATAGATATTAGTTTTTAGGGATTTTGCTTATTTATTGAGTTTAGATTAGTTATCATTAGAAATAGGTTTATTTAGGTAGGTAGGTATTTAATTTTCTGTTATTGAGTTTTTTTTTTTTTAATTAGTTAGGTACCTACTTAGGTAAAGATATCATAGGTACCCTCTTAATCACCACTAATGAGATGAGACACAATTGGTTTTCTATTGTAATTAGCCACAAAGGACCCGCGACATAGATGGCATTCTGGGGAAGCACATACATTTTATCCTGTTAGCACGTTCCCGTGGGTAAATTTCCGACATCCACGCGGGCGAAACCGCGGGCAGAAGCTAGTAACTCAAATAAATGAGGAGAAGGACGATGATGATGTAGATGTTTTTTGTTTCAGATCCTATATGTTTCAGATCCTATATGTTTCAGATCCTATATGTTTTTTGTTTCAGATCCTATATGTTCGCAACCGCCAGAAACCGGACCGTGTCGTGCTGCCATTACTAAGTACGTATTCTCCGTATTTTCCTTTTATTTTTAATTAAATTATTATAGTACATACTAATTCCATACATTTTTCAGATATTTCTACAACTCTACTTCTGGCGGTTGTGAGACTTTTGTTTATGGCGGATGTCGTGGAAATCAGAACAATTTTGACACTTTCAGTCAGTGTCGCAAAGCATGCAGTGCTTAAATTATTATAGCGATGAATTCGTAACTTAGTTATAATTTCTTATTTATAAATTACTGGTCGCATACAAGGTCAAATGAAATTAAACTGGCAATACTTTATAGATATGAAACATTACTTTAAACTGACAATTATTATTTCAAGTACAACAGCCGCACGGGTCGACCATCAAGGGTAAGCAACGCTTGCCGGGGCCGGTTCGTGGATGGGTGACCATTCAATCCATACCGAGACCCGTCCGTGACTCGGAAGGTCCCGGCTGTCATTCGTAGACCTTTGACAGTCGTTGCGGGAAGTCAGAAGCCCGAAAGTCTGACAACCAGTCTTGGCAATATCGTGTTACCCAGTTACTGAGTTGTGGAGGTCAGATTGGCAGTCGCTCTATGTAAAACACTGGTATTCAGCTGCATTCGGTTAAACTGGAAGCCAACCCCAACATAGTTGGGAAAAGGCAAGTTGACTAAGTTATTAACTCAAGTAATTAAACTACCAGCGGCCATTTTATTCAGCTGTAGTCAGACTTGAAATTATGAGTTTTTTTATAGTTTTATCATCTTTGGACATCGACGCCATCTTGTCTGTGAAGTTTCGCTACTGAATTTAATTTGACCTTGTATAGTAACTACTGTTCGGTTTTATATTATTGTTGAATACACTTTATATTTCAATTTGTTTTGTTTTAATTGTCCTGCTGCACCTTTATTTCAAACTCAAACTATTTATTTCAAATAAACCAATTACAGGCACTTTTGAATTGTCAAGGTCGGTCAGTCAAAAAGATGAAGCTAGTTGCCCATTCCAAAGCGTAGTAGGTACCTATGGAGAAGAAGGGGCAAGAAACTCCATGGACACTCTTTTAAATCATAATAATATTGTTACAAAGTATTGGTTACATCATTCATGTTCAAAATTATGCATGTCAGAACGTTGCAGAACGTTAAAAGCATCCGTAATGAAAAAAAAGAAACAATTCAAGTTTAAATTAAATCAAAATAAGCCATGGCAGCAAAAAGCTTCTTCTTCTTCTTATTTCTTAACAAGCTTCAGCCCGCGACTTCATCCGCGTGAAATACCTTATTCCCCGACCCACCCATCGCATCGCATCGCCTGCCCACTTATTACTTCGTTTTCGCCTAGCATTCTTTTAGCTTGACTTTTTCTGCTCGGCTCCTAAGCGTGGCTTTGGCTCTTAGCGTTATGTTAGGTTAGCCTAAAGCCTTCCTCAAGAATTGAGCTATCAATTGCAAAAATAATATTTCAAATCCGACTGGCAGTTCCAGAGATTAGCGCGTTCAAACAAACAAAAAAACTCTTCAGCTTTATTATTATTATACAGCGTGGCGCTTTAATGGCGACATTAATTTAACACACGTATACGGTTTTGCGATGTAGTTTTATAAATATATTTTAATTTAACTAAACATTAATATTCTTACATGTCCTACATGTCATTTGTCCTACATGTATTTGTTCCGAGTCTGGGTGTTTTTCTATCTATAATATGTATATATAGTTTATCAGCCATCTTGTTACCATAACACAAGCATTAGGTTGCTTAGCTTGGGACTAGATGGCGCTGTGTGAAATGTCCAGGGATATTATTATTATTTATTTATTAACAATTTTATAAAATAGCATCTTAGAGCAACCTACTTAAAGAACTGTAGAGCAGGGGTCATTTGCCGGGATCACGGATCATAACATCGCATCAATGTAATTAAAACAATTAACGAGCAAAGAGAAGGCGAATTGAAGGAAAGAGAGAGAGCCCTATGTCGGCGCGCGGCGCAGGTGGAAGTTTTCAAGTTACGATTTTTTTTATGTTGTTATAATTTTTATGATTACTGGCCACTAGCCCTACCCGTGTGTTAAATTAATGTCGCCATTGTAGCGCCACGTTGTATATATTAGTAGAGATCTATCTGTAGATAAAGAAAGAAAGAAAAATATTTTATTCTGCACGAACAAAACGCACAATTGCAAATAAAAAATAATAACAATAAAAAAAAAGACATAAGATACACAGACACACAGTCAAAAGACTCGTACTCAAGCATAAAATGTTGACCCTTTTGTCTATTGCTTGATGTCAGATAATAAAATTCACAAGTAGCTTATATCTGACAAAGTAATAAACTGTTGCAACTGCAGAGGAGTGCGATTCTGTAACCATTTCACCGTGAAAACTTAGGTGAAGTGAGCGTGGAGTGAGCTGTCATTCCAAATAATGCTAGGGATTGACACTACTGACAACTCACATCAAGCTCACTTCACTTGAGTTTTCACGGTGAGATTTTTACAGAATCGACCGGCTGTAACCATCTCACCGTGAAAACTCAGGTGAAGTGAGCGTGGAGTGAGCTGTCATTCCAACTAATGCTAGGGATTGACACTACTGACAACTCACTTTAAGCTCACTTCACCTAACTTTTCACGGTGGTAATGCCCGGCCTTACGTGTTTATTGTTTTTTTAAGGATATTGCTAATCCATTGCTTCAAATGTTCGAAAAATGTGTCTACTCAACAACGTAAATAACGCAATGAATGTTATTGAACTGTCTTTCGCAATAACCCGCTGATAAGTTTATGTATGTGCTTATGAGAATTGCGTCTACAAATGCTTTCATGATTATACAGGAGAAGAAAATGAAAATCCAAAATGATGAACCTACCTAATTTGTAAAGATTTTTTGATACACACACACGGCTAGATATAAATTTCCAGTTTTAGCTGACCTCGCATTGTATAGGTTTTTCCTACAATCAGAAGTCAGTTTATACTGGTCTGTATAGCTTCATGTGTAGAGGTGCATACACAGTCCCAATTAATTAAATAAATATTTTTTTATTTAACTTTCAATCAACTCAGCCTATCGCAGTCCACTGGTGGACATAGGCCTCTCCCAGGCTGCGCCACACACCCTGTCCTTTGCCTTCCGCATCTAGTCTACCCCAGCCACCTTCTTTAGGTCGTCCGTCTATCTAGCTGGGGGGCGTCCCACACTACGCTTGCCGATACGCGGTCTCCACTCCAGGACTCGTCTGCTTTAAAGGCCATAATTTTAACCTTGGCTTCTAAATAATAAAATTAGTGCCAAATCAAATTGGTACACAATTCGGAACATTATTGAAAATGTACTAAAGAAAAAGTATTGCCATTTTCTTTAGTTTCAAGAAATACTAGCTTTCGACTATTTTGTATAAAACAGCTGTTTTAGGATTATGTCATTTTACATTAAAATAATTTCAATTTTTAATTAATGTGAAATTATTTAAATATTTTCCATAGTTAACGTGTATGCACAGCCGTTCATGATAATGAAATAACTGTCGCATTATGTGGTCTTGAGCAGGGCCGGATTAAAAAATTAAAGAAAGAAAATTAACTAAAGGACACACAGGAAATGCAAATAGTAAAAAAAGGATCATTTGAAAATAACAAAGATAGGTACATTAAAAACAAACAGAAAAATAAATAAACCGAAAAAAAACCTTTGCGAGGACTAAAAGGCTCCTATCTCAGCATATAAATACCGCAGCACTGGTAATCTGATAGGGCCCACCACGGACACACCAACAGACATCAGTCTATAAATCCCACTATGAGCGATGCCAAACGGGAGTTGTCAATGCGTCGGATGATTTTGACAGTTCAACAACATTCATTGCGTTATTTACGTTGTTGAGCAAACAAATTTTTCGAACATATGAAGCAATGGATTAGCAATATCCTTCAAAATGATTGATGATGTGATTGATAGTGTGACGCCGGTTGCGAGTACCACGCACCTGATATTTCTGAAGAACATCACCAAGAAGGTGACTATTCAATGTAATGTAGGTATGTACGAGTATGTATGTAGGGTGTCTACATTAATTTAAAAAAATGCTAGAAATGAAGGCAGCCTTAATACATCCCTGTTATTCAAACGATTTTCTTTAGTATAAATAGCAAGAAAATATTTCAAGTTATTGTAGTTTGTATAAATACTGTTGTATCTTTAACATTTTTTGGAAAACTACGTTACTTAATTCAAAATGAAACTGTTTTTCTTTCTTGTAGTTTTAACTGTGGGAGTTGTTTACGGTGATTTAGGTAAGTTTCAATATACTATAAAAGAAGGGAAATGTCAAAGAATGGATGTATAAATGTGTGAAAAAAATATTGAGCTTCTGACGACCCGTAACGGCTGCCACAAATCCAAGATTGACAGCCGGAACCAACGGCTTAACGTGCTTTCCCGTTCCCGTCGTTTAACCCATCCAAGGACCAACCGCGGCAAGCGTACCTTAACCTGATCGATCGACCCGCGCTGCTGTCATTACTTAGCCACAAGCCCCTCTAGATCTTATCCTTTTCATTTACTTAATGATGTTTTCTGTTTTTAGATCCTTTATGCCTGCAACCGCCTGAGGCGGGAATGTGTTTTGGTTACTTTACCAGGTACGTTTATGTGCAGATGCCAGCTGCACATCAGGCGACCCGAAACTGTCAAATTTTCCCAATGAACTTTGAACCTTATACTTTAGCGATAAAGTTGAAAATCAACTAAAGAAGTTTGTCAGATTGTAGTAGCTTGATGTGCTGGCGTCTGCACTGTTTCATTATTCTCAATCTTTATTTTTGAAGTGAACACTTCTTTAGCGGCGTTGTGCACTTTTTTTGTGATGGGTAAAAAATGTTAAACTCGCGTCAGGACACGTGACATCATCATCATCATCAAAAAATATCTTATAGCTATGCACCGTTAGAATACTTCGTTTTTGATTATCGTTCTTTCTGACTTTATTTCATTTTGTTTAACTCCTAAGGCGGCATCTTCACGGGCGAGAGAATCGCGGCGATAGTCTTGCCGTGCCATCTAATTCTCGCCGCGATGATATCGCCGTGTGTAGACACGTCCTAAGAGAGTATATAGAAATACGTGGCACGACGATAATATCGTCGCGATTCTCTCGCTCATGGAGACGGCCCCTATGGGTAAGGGAGGGGAGCGTGATATTAAATACTATATAACCTTCCTCAAGAATTAAGCTCATCAGCTTCTGCCTAGCCTTTTCCCAACTATGTTGGGGTCGGCTTCCAGTCTAACCGGATGCAGCTGAATACCAGTATTTTACATGGAGCGACTGCCTATCTGACCTCCACAACCCAGTTACTGGGTAATACGATACCCCTTGGTAAGACTGGTTGTCAGACTTTCGGGCTTCTGACTACCCGTAACGACTGTCAAAGATCCACGAATGACAGCCGGGACCAAAGGCTTAACGTGCTTTCCGAGGCACGGAGGGGTCTCGGTATGTAAAGATGGTCACCCATCCACAGACCAACCGCGGCAAGCGTAGCTTAACCTGACCGATCGACCTGTGCGGCTGTTATTATTTAGCCACGATCGAAAATTCGTTAGACGGAGCTCACGTCAGGACACGTGACCTGATCGAAAATTCGTAAGACGGAGGGAGAGTAGACCGTATTCCAAAATATCAAAAATGCACAACGTTAATATTCAAGTTTTCACTTCTGCCGCCACTCCCAGAGTGCAACCCGGAGTGTTTTTTTTATCATATCCACTTTCAGCTAGGGGTCCAACTTTTTGACGAATACAATCGCGAACTTAAACAGCGGGGTAATTGCATAACCCACTAACTGTAGCCATGGCTTTCATTTTGACAGTTCAACAACATTCATTGCGTTACTACGTTGTTGAACAGACAAATTTTTTGAACATATGAAGCAATGGTTTAGCAATATCCTTCGAAATGATTCAGATTGTAATGAATAGTACCTATGTTACTCAATTAGGGTACTGGGTGCAAAAAGGCGTATTTTTACTATTATGCATAAAGCATCGTTTGCACATTGTATATTACATAATAATTCCATGCTTTTTTCAGATATTTCTACAACTTGACTTCTGGCAGTTGTGAAAGTTTTGTTTATGGCGGATGTGGTGGAAATGAGAACAATTTTGAGACTTCTTATCAGTGTCGCAGAGCTTGTCGTGCTTAAATTATGATAAACATCAATTTGAGAATATTAATACAGCCTAATTATTAATATTCATGGCTCACATTAAAACGATTGAAAATTTTAAAATCTTTTTTTAAACTCATATTACATACTAGCTGCGCGCCGCGGTTTCACCTACATAAGTTTCAATGCCGTGGAAATATCGGGATAGTAAGTATCCTATGTGATAATCCTGGTTATAAACTATCTGTGTGCCAAATCTCCATCCATACATACTTTCGCGTTTATATTACTTAGTAGGATTTTTAGTAACTGCACTTCGAGCGGCGGTTTTAGGCATAGACTAGAAATTATGAGTGAGTAAAAAAAAAAAACTTTTTTTTATATTACCATCATTAGACATCGAACCATTTTGTCTGTGAAATTTCATCCCTGAATCTAATTTGAAAAATTCAGTTTTCTATTTTTAATAATACTGATTATTTTATTATTTTCACAGAATTATAAAAAACTTGTAATAACCGTTGTACTATTTAATAATGTGATAACTGATAACCTTATCACCACTCTGTATACATTTAAATGAGTATATACAATATATAACGCAACTGACTAGTTACTAAATTAAATGACTAATTAACTACGTACTTACAAATAAATACAAAAAATAAAAAGACGCTAAAAACTTAGGCGTCGAAGCACTCGTCCGTCCGCATCGCTGTCATCCGGAAAAACCGTTCGTGCCCAGAAAACTGACAGGATTACCACCGCTTATTTCCAATTGAACATTTAGCCCCGAATTTATTAGTACACACTTCCCATATCTGTAACAAAAAAAAATACATCAAAACCCATTTACCATAAACAAAAAAACATAAAACTAAGTAAAACACAGATAAACAAAAAAATAAATAAGTAAAGCTAACTCCACACAAACGAAGAATAGACAAGAAAAAAGCTGCAACATTTTCATATTGTGCGCCGCTTGGCAAAGGCAACTACGTTCTGCCTCTCATCATAAACCATGTAAAAATAATATGAAAAAAGAGCGGGATACAGTGCTCTCAGTATAAAGACAGTGAAGGGAAACTGAAGGAAAAAAAAATGCTCTTATGCGATACTGAATTGCGTAAAAGCGCTACAAGACCGCGTTCAGTGAGTAAAGGTGAGCATTTTGTGTGTATACGTTTATTTATTTATTTTTCATTCATTTATCTTTGTACATGCGTTCCTTTGCGAAGCATAAGCGGTGTTAGTATGAGTCATAGGCTGAGAAATGATGTGATAAGGTAACCGTGCGTTTAAAAAAGAAGATGTAGTGACATAAATTTAAAAAGTGTGATTAGATGGTTTGGTCTTGTCGAGAGGATGATTGAAAGGAGACTAACAAAAGGTATTTGAGACAAGGCAGATGTTAGTGGAAACGCCGGGAAGGTATTCCCTAGGAGGATATTATAGTGACCTTATTGGTGATGTTATTAAAAATGACCTTATTGGTGATGTTCTTGAAAAAAGGAAGAAGGAAGATGAGAGGTCAGGTGCGTAGTACTCCCAACTGCGTGTATGGCAAGAGGGGCAATTCTCGTAATTTTAAGAACGTTCACAATCTGAGGCGCGATTCTCGTAATTTGAAGAACGTTCACAGTCTGATCTCAGTCTCAATCTGTCAAAAACACCTCTGATTTCCCTAGATTTTTGACAAGTTTTGGACATTGATTGTCGCTGAGATGAGATTGCGACTAGATTTTCAATCATATACCTAAATAAAATACCTAGTTTTTGACAAGTTTTTGACATTGATTATAACTCAGATGAGATTGCGACTAGATTTTCAACATATTTAATTACGGGAATTGCCCCTCTGATCTCAGTCTCAATCTATCAAAAAACACCTCTACTTTCCCTACATTTTTGACAAGTTTTTGACATTTGTTTATTTTTTTTTCTGCTTCTGCTTTATTTATGGACTAGCTGCGCCCCGCGGTTTCACCCGCATAAGTTTCGTCCCCGTGGAAATATCGGGATAAAAAGTATCCTATATGTTAATCCTAGCTATAAACTATCTGTGCGCCAAATTTCATTCAAATCTGTTCAGTAGTTTTTGCGTGAAAGAGTAACAAACATCAATCCATCCGTCCATACAAACTTTTACGTTTATAATATTAGTAAGATAGTAGGATTAAATATTAAGGGTAATTCAAAATTTAATTGTGTTACATGTAGTTGTAGCATACAATGAGTTTGTAGCGGCATCTACAGCGCCACATGTGAACTACGCATCAGTATTATACTGCCGTCACGCAACATTCTGCATCGCACAAGCAGAGTTTACCGTGCAACTAGCAATAAACAACGTCCTGGCATCAATCAAAAATATAATGTTTGCTGGCACCTACCTACATTAATGTGGGTGGGTACCGGCAGCACTATACATTTTTACTTGCCTAAAATACGATTCTTCAGTTACCTATCAGCAACATCTACGATGAAAAACATTTTTACAAAAAAAAAAACAACCGCCTTCCAAAAAACACACTACAAAGTCAAAAGTAACTTTAACTTCGGAAGTCGGTGTCGTGAAATCGCGAAAAAAAAATCAGCTGCTCCCTACATTTTGACGAGTTACGCGAACATAAATGTAGGGAACAGCTGATTTTTTTTTCGCGATTTCAGTTTTGGTCCCATAGTAAAAGTGGTTCATAATGATGAGTACAATGACCTCATAAGAGGATGCTGGTGTTTTACAAATAAACCTGTATATTACGCAATTAGGGTGAATGTCAATAGCAATTTAATCAAGTTTAGTTATCTCCCCATTAAAATAGGTACTTCGGTATTGGTAGTGGTACATACTTATTGAAGCCATATGGCCACAAACACTTTCACTGGTCAAGCCCCAAACAAAACAAAATATGAATAAACGAAAACCATGAACTTAAAAAAAAAAATCACAGCATTTTTTAATTGAAATCACGAGCAGAACAAGTTTTTTAAAACTGCAAAATAGTTTTTATGTGAACACGGCCGAACGCAACCCCATTTAGTCCATAGACAATGGACAATTTATTTTTTTCTATAGCACGCACTGGCCACTAGTTGGGTCACATTTAATAGCGCGGCATAGAATAAAATTCGAAATTGGAATTGATTCTTATTAATGAGAAAATGGTGGCGTGACTTTGACAGAATTAAAAGGATTTTATTAAAATAAATGGATGATTATTTAATTTGTTTTCGTGACCTTTAACCCTTTTAGTTTTAATTGAACATTAAATAACAAACTTTAAATGAATAGTCTAACTACATAAACTATAAAACAAATGTCAAATGTTTCAAAGGTCAAGTTTTTTGAGTTATTGGTAGGTACGCGGATAGATCATTCCAAATGCAGCCGATCAATTCTGTAAAAATCTCACCGTGAAAATTTAGGTGAAGTGAGCTTAGAGTGGTATCAATCCCTAGCATTAGTTGAAATGACAGTTCACTCCACGCTCACTTCATTTAAGTTTCCACGGTGAGATGCAGTGCGATTCTGTAACCATCTCACCGTGAAAACTTAGGTGAAGTGAGCTGTCATTCCAAACTAAATGCTAGGGATTGACATTATTGACAGTTCATTCTAAGCTCACTTCACCTAACTTTTCACGGTGAGATTTTCACAGAATCGATCGGCTGATCAATTCTGTAAAAATCTCACCGTGAAAACTTTTCACGGTGATATGGTTACAGAATCGCACTGCAGATTCGGACTGCAGGTGTCAAATTCTTAATCAAGATTGGAATTGACAAACACTACCGTACTAACCTAAACTGGATGTGGTGGCCACTTGCACTTGCAAAAGCAATAACATTGAACTTGCCTGTGAATTGAGCGCAAAATCTGCGTGTCACTGATTAAATTTGCACTAAATAGGATACACGTGTCGTATTATCACACTCACTTTTACATCCTGTGCGTATCAGAAGAAGCAACAACTCATCCCAGTCAGTCTTCGCTTGACCCCTTTTTTTTTGGTTGGGAAATTATCAAATGACCTCTCCCGCTCGGGGCTGAGCGGAAGGGCGTGTCAGACTTTTACTGACTAAAACCCACCCGTGTTCCTTCAGTTGCCTGTGCCAGGGGCCACGGTATCTCTTTCGAACAACCCGCAGCCCCGGCGGCTTCGCTTGACCCCTCAAGTTTTAAAATGTAGCGGTATCTACAACGCCACATGCGAACAACGCGTCATACTGACGTCACGCAAATCCTGCATCTCGCAAGCAGAGTTTACCTCGCAGTTAGCATAGATACAATTTCCCAACATCAATCGTTGGGCAATAGCCCGCCAGACACAACACCCGTCTGGTCGGAGGATCCTCCCTTTTCTATGGAGGATCAGTGAACTTTACACCCTGTTCCTCATCCCTCCAAAAAAATTATACTGATACAACATTGAATTTGTTACGACTCATAACGAGTTCTTTCAAAATGAGTTTTGAACCAACGTATTGCCCAAAGTCACCATTCAATACCGAATGTAGAAAGGAAAACTGTTTCTGGGAATTGAAACACCAATCATAATGGGAAAACCTCCGAGCTAACTAAACGAAAACAAACATTACTTAAAATGTTCTTGTGTGTCGTCAAATGTTTTTGTAAAAATACAAATCGCTATTATTTACCTTTGCCGAATTTGAACTTGCATGTCTTTTGCTGGAGAGGTGCAGATGCCAGCAGGTCAAGCTACCCGAAACTGTCAAATTTTCCCAATCAACCTTGAACCTTAATGCTTTAGGGATAAAGTTGAAAATCTATTAAAGAAATTTGACAGATTATAGTAGCTTGATGTGCTGGCGTCTGGACCTAGTGGGTTATTCCGTTTATCCACCCAAAAAATCGTAACATCGATAGCACCAAAACATAAATTTCATACTACCACATCACTAAACCATAAACAATTTCGAGCGGCCATTGTTGTTTACATTCTGGCAAATTTTAAAACGCCGGACCTTACTTATGTAACAGTACAAGAGCCCACAACCAAAACTATTGTATCATGGTCGGTAGCTCGGTCAAAACAGTGTAAAATATTTGTAACGAACTCATAACTGCTATAAATATTTGAGTTTTTAGTCTGAAAATAAGTTCCGTCGCTTCTACCCCTATAATCTTTGATGCCGGACGACAAACAATCGTGCAATATAGACTTATTATTAATTGAAGCCACGAGAGGAGGGTCGCATGCTTTAGTAGTCCAGCTGCTTGCCTAGACCAGGGGTCAGATGTTGAGGGCCTTGTGGGTTGTCAGATTACAAAAAAAAAACCTCAAAACAGAACAGTAGTTTTTTATGTTTTTTTTTCATAGTTGTAAGTAGTTACGCATAGTTTGATAAATAATTTAGTACCTACCTATAAGAAGTTTATCCAGTGTACTTATATATTTTTATCCTCTTTAATAAAATACTAGCTTCACCCGGTTTCACCCGCATAAGTCTCGATCCCGTGGAAATATCGAGATAAAACATCAAAATCATAGTTATGTCTTTATCCAGGTCATCCATGTGCCAAATTTCATGTAAATCCGTTCAACAGTTTGCGCGTGAAAGGTGTACCTACACGTCAAAAAAAAAATTTTTTTTTAATAATATAATTTTAGGTAATTTGCATAGAAGCACTTATACATATACATAGCATTAAAATACTCCTTCATGTTCAAAAATATAATAATGGTTTAAATGTTGATAGATCTGCAGTGCGATTCTGTAACCATCTCACCGTGAAAACTTAGGTGAAGTGAGCGTGGAGTGAGCTGTCATTCTAAATAATGCTAGGGATTGACACTACTGACAACTCACATCAAGCTCACTTCACTTGAGTTTTCACGGTGAGATTTTTACAGAATCGACCGGCTGGTTCGATTAAGAAGAAACAAGTTATGTTTTGCAATTTATAAACATATTCCTTGTCCCACACGTGACAGCGGGCCCATGTTACATTTTTAACTGTCATTTTCATTCAAAATGTTGTCAACACGTAGGCGGAAAGATAATAAACGACAAATAATAATTTACCCTCCAGCAGTGCGATTCTGTAACCATGTCACCGTGAAAACTTAGGTGAAGTGAGCGTGGAGTGACCTGTCATTCCAACTAATGCTAGGGATTGACACTATTGACAGCTCACTCTAAGCTCACTTCATCTTACTTTCCACGGTGATATTTTTACAGAATCGATCGGCTGTGCGTAATATTTTTATTCCTTGATTTGGACAATAAGTTATTATATTTACTAAATACGTCACCGGTGACAAAGATCTACCAAAACCTACCTAAGTCACATTAAAATAAGGTAAACGTCCCAGAAAACGTCCGGCGACATCGAGGCAGGCCCAGAAGAATATGGCGGGATGAGCTATACCCCTACAGACAGAATTGCTCCACACTATCTCAAGACAGAGAGGAATGGAAAGGAGAAAGGGAGGCTTTTTTCAAGTGGGACTAGAAAGGCTAAAAAAAATAACATTAAAAAAAAACATTTTTTAAATTGCGGCGAGTTCTGGCAACACCACGTCATGCCCCCTCCTACTTTGAATAGTAAGTGCTTCTCTAAAAATTCTATGGTCATTATTTTCTAAGTATGATTTCTAATCTGTGGCTAGGTCCTCTAGGTTTATGGTTCTAATGGGAACTGGACCTAACGGACACACTCATAGGTTCATTATTCTTATAATTGATATGGAAAGGAGAATGAATACGGGAAGTACAGAGAATGGGGTAGATTTACGATTATGACTAACAAGTCGATGACCATAAAGTCTCAACTACAAAAAATAGAATTGATTACTTATGTCAAATTTTTTGAACATATGAAGCAATGGATTAGCAATATCCTTCAAAAAAATCAATTGATAGTGTGTTACTCAGATAAGGTGCTGAGTGTAAAAAGATATAAAGTCAAAGTCAAATCATTTATTTCTAAAAGGCACATAAAAAGCACTTTTGAACGTCAAAATTTACAAAAAAAATGAATTGATTTTAGTCGCCAAAAGGTATAGTTTCGTATGGAACTCCACCGTTACTCTTTTCAAAAGTTTTACAACATTTTGTATACATTATTTATATATTTATATGTGAAGACGATGACTTAGAATAAAATAAGTATACCACAATAGGTAAAAATAAAGCAATGAGAGGTAAATTAATTAAGTGATTGTTAAATAGTGCTCACAAATTTACAGATATTGTAAAAGTAGACGATGATCCTAAAATTTTAACAAGTGTGTGAGTTAAAGTCATCATCTGCCTTGCCTTTTGCCAACTATATTGGGGTTGGCTTCCAGTCTAACCGGATGCAGCTGAATACAAGTATTTTACATGGAGGTAAGACCAAGGGGTCGTATTACCCAGTAACTGGGTTATGGATGTCAGATAGGCAGTCGCTCCATGTAAATACTGGTATTCAGCTGCATCCGGTTAGACTGGAAGCCGACCCCAACATATACCTATTTGGAAATAGCTAGACCAATTGAGTGGCAGAGATTCGTGGGTGATGTCTGATAAATTAAGATCGCGACATTGTCAAACGAAGTACACTCTAAAACGTACATTGTCCCTCGAAAATATCTAGATAAATATTTATTATACAAACAAATAAATAAAATTGAAGTTTCTGTTTGTAATGTCAAAATAACAGCTTTTTACTAAATGCATAACAAAGTATATATGTAGTATTTTTGTCTGTCTGTCTGTTTATTCCGGCCAAACTCCGAAACGGCTGAACCGATTTTGACGGGACTTTCACTTGCAGACAGCCGATGTTATAAGAAGTAGGCTTAGGCTACTTTTATTTTAGAAAAAGAACTAGGGTTCCGCGCAAAAAAATTAAAATCCATGAAATCCAATTTGTTTTCCGACATGACCAGAACAAAGTTGCGGGGCACAGCTAGTATAAAATAAATGAAAACGTTTTAGTTGTAACATACATTGTATTTTTACGCGGTCATATCGGCCATTTTGTACACGTCACTGGTACCGAGCGGTAATTAATTTGTGGGAACCTACAAAAGTGGAAGCGCTAAAAAGTGTGGTACAAGTGAAAAGATAAAGGCGATTTTGCTTTGATAATGCTTGGGTGTATTAAAATAGCCTCTACGATACTTAAAAAGATACAATTATTTAATCTTTGACGATACGGTTGACGCAGTGGTTAAGCGATTGACTGCTGCGCTGCGTGTCGCGGGTTCGATTCCCGCACGGAACAAATATTTGTATGACCTACAAGTAGTTTTTCCGGGTCTGGCTGTTTGTGTATGCGAGTTTAAATGTTTGTAAACGCACCCACGATACAGGAGAAATTCCTAGTGTGGGGCAAGGTTTTAATTTTTTTTTTTTTTTAATCTGTGATTCGCCCTCTTGAAGATTCATCATTTCAGCCCAGAATCACCCACTTCTGGGTATAAGTTTCCCCTTACTTCGGCCATACTTTCCAGTTCTGTGCGTATCTCATCCAGTTATTTCCCGCGACTTTGACGATATCGTCAACCCAACGCGCTTTTGGACGGCCCTGGTTTCTTTGGCTCAACCTTGGCCACCATTCGGTCACAGCTTTACTCCATTGACTCTTGAAGATTAAAAAATGTAAACTCTGTGCATAGATTGGTTTTAAAGTCGTAGGCAAGCTTCACCCAATAGCCAATTGAGATGTCAATCAGTTAATATTTGGGTCGATATTGAACATTAAAATTCTTTCACAGATATTTTACATCTGACAGTAGCAATTCAACAGCAGCCTTATTGTAACCAGAATACAGAAGGCGTATTCTCGTAATTTAAAACGTTCAAAATCTAGTCCTGTCTCATCTCGGCGACAAACAATTAATGTCATGTAGCGAAATTAGAGGAATTTTTGACAGATTGAGACTGAGATCCATTGATATTATATCAATGCTGAGATCAGAGTGTAAACGTTCTTAAAATTATGAGAATTGCCCCTCTGATCACTGCGATTTTGTTGTCAGTGCCAGCAACCCAACTGCAAGATTATTATAATCTATTACTTATAATAAAATAAATCTGTAGAAGTGAAAATTCTGTACATTGAAAATATCAAAAAAATAAATGGCAGGGAGTGGTGTTACTAGACCGACACCGAACCCAAAAATGTGATTAAAAAAATTTTTGTCTGTCTGTCTGTCTGTTTGTTCAGGCATCACGCAAAAACTACCGGTTCGATTACGATGAAACTTGGTATAATTATTCTTTAATATCCTGGGCACCACACTGGGTACTTTTTATCCCGGAAAAGTATATACAATAAAAAACAAACTTAATTTTGCGGTTCGATCTCTAGACCCATTATACTGTGTCAACCGCAAATAATAAGTTTGTCGTAGGTTATGTCACCCGCAGTGGAGTTCATTTTTATTCCTTTTAGTTTTTAGAGTTATTTAGGTTTATTTTCATATAAGTCGTAGGTATAGATTTTAATTTTAAAGTATAGGTAGCATATTTGATAGTGTACGTAGTGACCGTAGGTTATTTTATAATACTGTTAGGTAGGATTATTCATTCGTATAGATATTAGTTTTTAGGGATTTTGCTTATTTATTGAGTTTAGATTAGTTATCATCAGAAATAGGTTTATTTAGGTAGGTATTTAATTTTCTGTTATTGAGTTTTTTTTTTTTATTAGGTAGGTACTTAGGTAAAGATATAATATAGGTACCCTCTTAATCACCACTAATGAGACACAATTGGTTTTCTATTGTTATTAGCCACAAAGGGCCCGCGAGATACATTCTGGGGAAGCACATACATTTTATCCTGTTAGCACGTTCCCGTGGGATAATTTTCGACATCCACGCGGGCGAAGCCGCGGGCAGAAGCTAGTGAGAATAATAATAGTGTTATTTACCCTTTTTTTTCTTCTTTTTTTAATTACTCTAATGGACAGAGATGCAAAATCACAGGTTTTTTTCTATTTCTGTGCCCTAACAGGGTCCATAAGTCTTTTTGTAACATCTTTTATACAAACCCAATAAATTAATAAGTGTGATTATGGGGTCAAGAAAGGACTGTTTTTTGGGGTGCTAAATGTTATTGTTAGCACGTTATGAAATCAATCATGGTCAAGTTGAGATGAATGTACGATGTCCGTGCCAATAAATACCTATACAGACGAGTCCTGGAGTAGAGACCGCGTACCGGCAAGCGTAAAAAGAACCTAAAGAAAGTGGCTAGGACAGACAGGATGCGGAAAGCGGAGGACAGGGTATAGTGACGCAGCCTGGGAGAAGCCTATGTCTAGCAGTGGACTGAGATGCTGGTGTATTTCAATCAATCAAGTAAGCCACTTGATTGATTGAAATACACCAGCATGCATAACTACCTACTCTTCAAACCAGAATACAGTAACGATGGATAGAAAGGTAGAAAGAAGCACGGTGGACGGTGGTAGTACCTACTTATTTATTTATTTTTATTTATTTATATATACTTTATTGTACAAAAATACATAGCATAAAAAATACATGAAACACTACAAAATATACAATGGGCGGATCACAACGACAAGTACTTCCCCGGCTGCTTCACAAAGAAGCAAACAACTACTACTTCTATATCACTTTTCTCTCATAACTTGTACCACACACAAATCGCGAATCAAGTGTCGATATATTAACCGTCGATATGGCCGACCTAAATGGCGCGCAAAAAGAACCCGTTTTTTTAATATGCCACCGAATCTCCCGCATAGTGCCAACTTTGAAAATGGAACTCCATTAATTTGAGCATTGGGAGTTAAATATGGGAAAGGAGGATTTAATGGAAGCTGTTTTTAGGGAAAAGTTTATTTCTCTAATTGCCTAGTCTAGTGCTCGTAGCTAAATAAATTAATGATTTAAGGTTTAGCTACGCTTGGTGCGGTCGGTTCGTGGATCATCCCGTCCACATCGAGACCCCTCCGTGTCTCGGACGGCATTTTAATTCGGTCCAGGCTGTCATTTGTAGATTTTTGACAGCCGTTAAGTCAGAAACCCAAAGTCTTACCAAGGGGTATTGTGTTACCCAGTATCTGGGTAGTGAGAGGTGACATGAGCTGTTGCTCCATGTAAAATACTGGTGTTCAGCTGCATCCGGTTAGACTGAAAGTCGACCTCTATATAGTTGGGAAAAAAAGCTAGGCAGATTAATTTGCCGCCTTGGTCTAATAGTCGCATATGCGACTGATGACCAGGGTTCTAGGTTTGATCAAAGGGCGGAATAGAATAGACTATTCATTTTTTTGAATCAGAATGTAGGTATTTACAATAAGGTGGTTACAATAATATGAAAGAATCCTTGTACAGACGCCAGCAGGTCAAGCAACCCGAAACTGTAAAATTTTCCCAATCAACCTTGAACCTTAATACTTTAGCGATAAAGTTGAAAATCTATTATAGAAATTTGACAGATTGTAGTAGCTTGATGTGCTGGCGTCTGTACATTCTGCCGGACAAAGTATTATTGGGTTTTTCAGAAATTTCTCATTCGCCGTCCAGTCTTTGCGAGAAATTGGCGCCTCATTTTTGTCATTTTTGATAAACTTTTTGAAATTTCTCCTAAAAAAATTCTCACTATACAAACGCTACTACTGAGCATAAAGTAATATTTCGATTCCCTGGTCGATTAAAGTGTTTTGGAGGTATGAGGAACAGGGTGTAAAGTTCACCCATCCTCCATAGAAAAGGGAGGATCCTCCGACCTCCGGTGTTATGTCTGGCGGGCAATTGCCCAACGACTGGTGTTGGGAAGTTTGTATGTACTCGTATGCTAATTGCGCGGTAAACTCTGCTTGCGAGATGCAGGATTTGCGTGACGTCAGTATGACGCGTTGTTCGCATGTGGCGTTGTAGATACCGCTACAGTGTTATTGGGTTTATACATTAGGAATTTCTCAGAGCATTCCGAGTCTGGATTTCTGCCTGGTTGATGGCAATAGATTTGCCCCCTATTTCATGGGAATTAAACATAACTGACGAAATGTGGATGTACTGTAAGTACACCCCTGCCTAACCCTGCCTAAATTTTGACATTTTAATGTAATTTTTGTAATGTAATTTGCTTCTTTGACTATATTGTAATCACAAATCATAATTAATTATTTAAATCTGAATTATTTTTGACATTTACTCAAAAAATTATTTTGACATTTACCTAACAAATTATTTTGACGTTCATCTAACAAATTATTTTGACATTTACCTACCTAACAAATTATTTTGACTTTTGTTCCTATAGTAATCAAATAATACAATCATTTATATGATTAATTTGTAGTTTAGTACGAGTAAGCTCTTTATTTGCATGTAAAAATTGTAATTAATTATTTTTATATGCCTATTATAGGCTGATCATTGCGCACATTAATCTAAAACATGTCCAACCACTGTACCTACCTATGTATCACAAATAAAATATTTCTGATTTCTGATTTCTAACCCTTCGGAAATTACATGCATGATGTCATGTTACGTCATAATTTCTCACGCATTGTGTTCTCTTATTTTTTCTTTTGAACAAATAGTATTTTTCTACCGTAATTATTTTCTATTGCACTTTCTAACAACAAAAAAAATCTATTCGCGCCAATCATTTCGTTTCAATTTCGAACATGTCAAAAATCATTGAGCCTTCCATTTTTATTCGCAGCAATTTTTAATAAAAATAAAATTTAATAAAAAAAATATTCAGTCGAATGATTTTCAACGGCTTTTATTATCCCACAACGTCACTAGGCAAGACAATAGTACGAGTTATTAATAGTGCGTCATAGACAAAAGAGTTCTCTATGGTTGAACGCCTTTACGATATGGGGGCTAAATAATGGGGTGTCGGTTTGAAGTTTTTAATATTGTGAAATATCAAACGGGAATGGGAAAGTACCATCTCGTTAATATGCGGGATCAAAGACTGTTGTGCAGTCAGGCAACTTGATTGTTGAGCAAATTGACTACAGTTCGTTTTTTTAACCCAGATACTAATTTGACAGGTGTCAAAGGAGATAGTTTTTTTTGGGCCCACTGTATTGTAACATCTTCGTATTATACTTATAAAAACGTAACCGATTTATCATTTTAAAATGGTCGATTTTTTCATTACAATCTAACTGGAATCACGAAATCTTAATAAAAAGAAAATGTTTTGATAATGCACTCAATTGATTCAATTCCAGATAATTATGGCCGTCAATGTCATAAATGCATGTATTGAAACGTTTTTAACAATTTTAAGAAGAAAAACAATATATATATACCTAATTACAGTTCGATGTGGTAAGACGCTGCAGCAGGTCCTCCTGAATTTAATCCCATTTTTAAGTTTGCTTACTCTCGCGTAAAGTAGTTTAAAAATCAACATGAAACGGATTGTAGTTTTTTGTTGCTTGTCAGTTTGACTCTAGTGATGTTACTCAGTCATTAACGTTCCGGCACTCGATTGTCTCAATTATGTAATTCACTAAGTTCCCAGCAGCTTTATACGTTTGAAAATCACACAAAAAGCACTTAAAGAAAAGAATGATAGCAAGATCCAAGATACAGCAAAGAGTTGAGGTTTAAGTCACTGACATTTGTCTAAGATCGGCCTTTTGTACGAATTTATAAAGCGCGTCTTCTCCTATTCACATTCCACTGTCAATCTTATAATCAATGACGATACGATGACGAATTTACTGACAAATTACACATTAATCAACTGACAGCACTCACCCACAAAATATAATATTATATTTGTCGGAGTTATTCGTTTATTCGGAACGCCAGTGCCATCTCGTGGCGCTCGACAGAGTCTAGCCTGAGTTCGTGGGGAGACGAGAGCTACAGCTACAAGAGCGGTGTGAGCAGAGCTCTCGGGATCATCGAAACATTGGGCATCGTACGACAACATGTGCTTAGAAACTGTCTCGCGTTCCGTATCGTCGAGTTGTGTACCTACAGTGTGTGATTCGCTAATGTGACTAACTTGTTCGTAAATTATAATCTGATTTGAACTGCAAACCGTTTTTTCTATTGAGCTATAACCAACACCACCCATAGTACGCCCACAGTAATTAAAATATGCCTGATGTTAACGAGAGACAGACATACCTTCTCCGACATATTTTTACTCTTATTAAAACTATGTGACTCTGTACATCATAGTAGACGGTTTATTACACAAAATATATCTATTCCCTGGTTTATTACATCTTTGTATTTAATTATAGAATAAAGAATGATAGTTAACCATAAATAGTGGCAGTGTTGGTGATATCTTTCTAATAGCGAGTACTCGAGTGGCGCCTCGAGAGAAAATGGAATAGTGTTTTTATTTTATTTACTCGAGTTACGAGTTAAATAAAATCAAGCCGCATCACTATCTGTCACTGTCAGAAAGAGGAGTGTCAAGTGACCACAACACTTCATTCATTTAATATTTTCCGTTTCTTTCGAATTATATTAAATAATTGATGTTTCTGTTTCCTTGTGTGTAATTGAAGGATTATAATGAATATGGAATTTTTAAGATGGTATATAGAAGAAGATGAATGAGTCATAGAAGGATGTTATGTTGTGTTAATTGTTCAATAAGATTACAACGCAATGTGCAAAGACATTGTCCGAGACTGCTGCAGATGCACGGTTACTTGTCTACGCATGGATGTCTCACTTCTTTCAGTCAAACTATCTAGATGCAGTTTGAGAAAGTGCGTATTGATGATGCAAGAAAGTATTGAAACTGTTTATTAATTATGGAGATTTGGATACAGGAATATTTACATTCCAAGTCGATCTGCAAAACAAACGCATACTTACGAGATGAGAGGTAGAGCTACCTGCTTCTTTTTTAGATGAAATACATACTAGGTATCTATTTCTAAGTCTGTGTTGAAATTGAAATATTTATAGTAATAAAAATGATTTTTGATTTCATGAACCGTTCAATACACCCTATATTCCTAGTGTGTGTTATTAAACAGTGCACTATTTTACTATATTACGAGTATAATAGCGATGAGGCCAACCTACTTACAAAACAAAAGTTTTATTAGTGATGAACCTAAAAAGATTATGATCGTTTTTCTCAGTATTCCCGTTAGGTAGAGTATAATTATTACTACCACTGTAATCTAGAGATCATAAGGAACAAATCAACAGTCATTTCATTACTAAACGCCACAATTATGGTGGGCCTAATCGCCGAACAAAAAAAACTATCTCTTTTCTATACTAAAAAAATGCAAACACAAAAGACTTAAATGTCAGATTAGTATCTGGGATTGAAAAAACGAACTTTACGTAAACAGTCCGTTTATTCAAATCACAACTGTCAAAATGACAGTTGTATGGAATGACTCACGGCAAATTGACGCAGGTTGTCAAATCTATACATTACATATTAATAAATTTATTTCGTTTGCCTCGGCGTACAGTCACGAGCACCAATATGTCAACACTTGGCAACTTTCAATTTCGATTTTTTTGTGAAATAATTTTGTGTGCAACGTTGAAATACGACACATTACATAAACCTATGGGTTCAAAAATGCTATGTGCGTAACAACATAAAATTTCATTCCAAAATAAAGGAGTAAATCGCTTTTGAACAAAGCCGAGTGTATACATACTTTTGCTCGTGACTATACATCTCGATAGGAAACAAACGTGGAGATACCACATAGTGAAAAACGTGACGAGCTCAACATCCTACTTCGAAAACTAAACTGGCTCTTAGGAAGAACATAACACTTATCACTGGAAAACTAAGTACCTACATCAAAGAGATTTATGATAGGTACAAATTAAATAATTTAATGTCTTTGACCTACATACTCACCTACAAAGCATTATTAAAGCCTGTCTGCGGCCTGCGGGCGGAGAGTAATGGGTAGCTCTCCGTCCGATCAGGACTAGGCCCGTGCCGGACGGCGTGTACGTGTTCCACGCGCGCCTCAAAGAGACGTCAGCATAAGCGACGGGGCCCCATAGGGCCGAAGCCTGCTAGGGTAGCGGGATCAACCGAAAGGTTTACCGCTGCTCTGGAACATAAAGGGTTAAGGAAGGAACACAGGTGGGTTTTAGTCAGTAAGAGTCTGACACTCTCTCCTGCTCCACCCAGAGCGGGAGGAGTCATTTGATGATTTCCCATGCTCAAAAAAAAAAAAAAAGCCTGTCTGGACATACGGAGTTGAGCTGTGGGGCTCTGCGAAGAGCTCAAATGTGGAAATACTCCAGCGATTTCGGAATAAAGCACTCAGAATAGTATCAAATGCTCCTTGGTTTATGAAGACCTCAGAATTACATGAGCATCTACAAATCAGAACTATAAAAGAAGAAATAGAACACAGGATACATTCATACAAATATCGAACAACGTCACATACCAACACCTTAGCTACAGCCCTTAGTGAACCAAAAGCCGTGGAAAGGCCCAAATGACACCACATATGGGACTTTATTGAATACAGCCTCAACAACTTTGAGAGGCAGATCTTCGCTGGAAGAATTGTCCGCAGCAGTCAATATCCGAACAAAAAAATCTGCTAAAGGTTTATTCTCGTAATTTAAAACGTTCAAATCTAGTCGCAGTCTCATCTCAGCGACAAACAAATGTCAAAAACTTGTCAAAATGTAGGGAAATTAGAATTATTTTTTGACAGATTGAGACAAAGATCGGACTGTGAACGGTCTTAAAATTACGAGAATTGCCCGGCTGATTGCAAGATAAAAGAAATGTCGATGTGTTTTAAAGTCGTTAAAACCGAGCGCAGCAGAGGCGGGTCGCTAGTTGGTTAATAAATTGTTTAGCAGAATGACTAGATCAATTTACCGTGTTAGCCAAATAGGTCATCGACAAAATACGCAACACCACAAACTAATACGCTCCAAGACAGGTATTGCCGATGTTGGCGGCAAGTCTGCGAGACGGAAGTGGGACTGGACGGGTCACACTTATAGGATATAGATGGGCCAAAGTCGTCACACAGTGGGTGCCTGAAAACGGGCGTCGTCACCGAGCCAGGCCTAAGAAACGCTGGCGTGACGATTTGGACTCATTCCTAACCGATTGGACGGTGAAGGCACAGCACAAGGAAAGGTGGAAGAATATGGGGAGGCCTTTGCCCAGCAGTGGGACAGTATAGGATAACGAAAAAAAAAAGAAAAAAGATATGCCTTTTTTTTCTTTTTTTTATCCTGTACTGTCTGAGGGAAAGCCGATCTTAACACTAATCGTATTAATAGTTATAATAAACGCGAAAATTTGTATGGATGGATGGACGTTTATTACTCTTTCACGCAAACACTACTGAACGGATTTGAATGAAATTTGGCACACAGATAGTTTATAACCAGGATTAATACATAGGATACTTTTTATCCCGATATTTCCACGGGATCGAAACTTATGCGGGTAAAACCGCGGGGCGCAGCTAGTATTAACATATTTAGGAAAAACTATTATTTTTCCGTCTGGGGTAATAATTTAGGAACAGTCACATGTGTAGCTATTCCATACAGCACCCTAATTTCGTAACACACAATCACTCTCAATCCGAGTCATTTTAAAGGATACTGCTAGTCCATTGCTTCATATGTTCGAATAATGTGTCTGCTCAACAACGTAAATAACGCAATGAATGTTGTTGAACTGTCAAAATGAAACCCCTTTCTACTTATAGTGTACTACGCATTTTTTTTTCTTTTTTTTTTTTAGAAACGTCGCCCCACTCCTGTATCGTGGGTGCGTTTACTCAACATTTAAACTCACATACACAAACAGCCAGACCCGGAACAAATACCTTTAAGCAATACAAATATTTGTTCCGTGCGGGAATCGAACCCGCGACACGCAGCGCAGCAGTCGATCGCTCAGCCACTACGCCAACCGTGTCGTCAAATTACACTGCAGTTTTCTCTAAATAGGTTACTACACCACTACACAGTCGAATACAAACCTTCAGTCCATTTTACGACTTGTTCTTGATAGATATTATAGAGTTAATAAACCTTAGGCTCTTCTCGTTTACAACCAAATCAGTAAAAAAAGGGAATAAAACGGTCGCGAAACCAACTAAAAAACAATAAAAACCGACCTGAGACTCCACAAAAAAATAATTTAATTTTTTTGACACCATTTCCTAACCTTTTACGAGGTATATTTTATTTCGCGCCATTTTTAACGTCAGAATAAACGAATTGCCCCCGAAAGTGAATAAGGTTTTCATTAGACAAGATATTTTTTTCTAATGTCCTCAAAATGCGTCGCCAAGATCCTATCTCGTCCTTTCAAAAGGCTCTCCATAGACATTAAAAAAAATATAAAGAGTTCTTAGGAAAAAAGTTGAAGATTTTCCATTTGAGAGGCAGGAGGGATGAATATTTTATGTATATGGCGGATGCGGCACGTTTTTTTAGTTTTGAGATTATTCAACCTTCTTTAGGATGTAAGTACCTACCTAGATGACGTTATAAATATTGCTCTTTATCTTAAAATAATAGCCACATTTTTATAAAACTCCCCGTCGTTTTTCGCTAAGAATTCATTCTGACTTTGATTCTTTTGTTCCTAGCGTGATTTTAAATAGCCTTCCTCAAGAATTAGGCCATCAAAAGCAAAAATATTCTTTCAAAAAGAGTATTTTTAGTTTAAAAAAAAACAAAAAAAAAATCCTTCTGGCAGTTCCAGAGATTAGCCCATTTAAACTAAAAAACAAACAAACTATCAGCCGATCGATTCTGTAAAAATCTCACCGTGTTAGGTGAAGTGAGCTTAGAGTGAGCTGTCAATAGTGTCAATCCCTAGCATTAGTTGGAATGACAGCTCACTCCACACTCACTTCACCTAAGTTTTCACGGTGAAATGGTTACAGAATCGCGTAAAAAAATCCTTCTGGCAGTTCCAGAGATTAGCCCATTTAAACTAAAAAACAAACAAACTATCAGCCGATCGATTCTGTAAAAATCTCACCGTGTTAGGTGAAGTGAGCTTAGAGTGAGCTGTCAATAGTGTCAATCCCTAGCATTAGTTGGAATGACAGCTCACTCCACACTCACTTCACCTAAGTTTTCACGGTGAAATGGTTACAGAATCGCACTGCTGGTTACCGCAACGAGGTGATCCGACCGAGAACCAAAATTGTCGACATAGCCCACAGCATGAGCAAGCTGAAGTGGCAATGGGCCGCGCATATTAGCCTTAAAGCCAATGACTGTTAGGACAGATGTGTTCTTGAGTGGAGATCGCGAATCGGTAAACGTAAGGTAGGACGCCCTCAGGCTAGGTGGAGCGACGATCTTCGCAGAATGGCTGGTAGCAGCTGGATGAGAGTTGCCGAAAATCGAGTTGAAAGGCGTGCAATAGGAGAGGCCTATGGCCAGCAGTGGACCGCTACAGGCTGATGATGATGATGTCAGGTTACCCTGTGGGCAGTTTTTTTAATGGAAAATAATACCAAATTCGAAACAATCGTTTCTTTCTTACCTCTGAGCCCCAAAACTTCGAAGCACCGTAAATAATGTAGGTATTATTGCATATTTCTCGAATATAAACTCGTCCACCGTCCGCCATCTTGGTTCTCTCAATGAGGCAATACAGCTGAAGTGTTGCCCACTTAGAAAAATGTTGCCAAGTTAAATTAATACTTCACGCTACGCACTGAAGAGGTTAGGCTGGTCATTTTGTATTCCGATATGGAAAATATGTCATGAAATATTTTTGGGTTATCGAGAACGTATTTTTTAGAGAAATCTTTTTTGAGAGGAATGTGTTAAGTTGGGTCTAAGTGAGGGCTTGTTTCGATATTTTTAGGGCAAATTCACACTTCAAAAATGCTGATAAAAATGTTTTCTCTTCGAACGAATATTGTGAAATGCCTAAGGCGACGCTGATTGACGTAGACGTTAAGAATTCTAGAAAATATATAGATATAAAATTGTTGTCTAGATCACACAAAAAGGAAATTTTTTCCTTATTTTTTTTTAGAAATTGTTTTAAATAAATAAAAAAATTCATTTAATTCAGATAACTAATTGATCCATAATTCTATACAGTCCGACTTAAAATAAAAATAAATAAATATAAGATTAAATTAAATTAAATTAACCCTCTTTTTTGACCCTCTCTAGAAATTATAAATGTAGCGTAAAGTCACACCCTGGAAAATATTATTTCTTTATAATAATTTCTTTGCAGTTTTTTTTTAAGCTATCCTACTAATATTATAAACACGAAAGTTTGTATGGATGGATGGATGGATGTTTCAAATCCATCCATGATGGATTTGAATGAAATTTGGCACACAGATAGTTTATAACCAGGATTAACACATAGGAGATTTTTTATTCTGATATTCCTACGGGATCGTAACTTATGCGGGTGAAACCGCGGGGCGCAGCTAATTTTAAATAATTCTATACCCAGACTCATTACACCTCCAGTATTGTCTCTTCTTTCTCTCTAAATCTATCCAAAGGTTTAGTTTGGTAAATGAACTGTTTGGTTTCTATTAATTAAATAAAATTTTATCCGAATACATCAATCCGTTTTTTACTAAACTTCAAGTATATTTTGGTGACCGTACATAATAATAAAGAGTTTTCTATTCTATTCTAAGTCAAATACAATAGAAAAAATATACCCTAGAAATAACACTAAAAATTATCTAAAACACCCTTCTAATTTAAACATTTAATAAACCATTAAAAAAAAAACTCACTCGAATTCCCTTCAGCACCTCTAAATTAAAAAAAACTTTCGAACCAAAGAGTCTTTGACACATTAGATCAATGCTAATGTGTGCCAACCTCGTCATGTACAAGTCGTGATGGTAAACTAATGACGTAGGTAATGAAATGAGCTCATAGCACTTGTGATTGTTGCGAATCTATAGATGTCTATAGAGTGACGTAGGGGGCCGTATTCATAGTGCTGTTTGGGCTTGTCATCTTGGGACGTTGTAGGATTTCGACGCTCTTTTATTTTAAGTTATAGGGAATTCATAGATGCCCTTTGTTTGAAGACAACCATCTTTATCATAAACAGACGAGCTTCTGGATCTAAGTATACAAGGTGGCCCATGAAATTATGTCCAGAGAAAAAAAATTGAAGTGTCTCACCAAGGGCTTCCCGAAACATTCCCTATGTATGTTTAGCGATTATTTATAGTAGCTGGGCGGTTTTCAATATTTTTTTGGGAAATTCTCACTTGACTTCAGACTTTTTTGGTTTCCTCTTACTGCAACGCATTTTTTGAAAAAAAAAACTTTTTTCTGGTACACTTGAATTATGGTCTAAAATCGATAAAAAAAAACTGTCTAACCATCACCCAACCGATTTTACGGGCCACCATGCATAGTTACTAACATTGCTGCATAATTTGCACATTGAGAAAACATATTTTTTGTAAATCGTCGTTTTGCGCGTCGTCTCCGTTTACATAACATAATCAGCCTACAATGTTCCCACTACTGACACAGGCCTTCTCTATGTGAGAGGGAGTGGGCCGTAATCCACCACGCGGGCCCAGTGCGAGTTAGTAGAAAACCTCCATAAATACCTGTGTGGAACTCTCTATCTAAAACACGGTGTACTATATTCACGCCCAAGTAGGTACTGTATTCAGTTTCATTACCAACATTTACACAGCGTAATTTACTTGCTAACATCACTAAGCTCGTTCCCAAATAAACAACTGAAGGTACGGTCAATCACACGTCTCTGTAGTAACCCGCACCCTAATTGCGTAACACACGATCAATCGGAATCGGTTACATTTTGAATTGACGAATTTGACGACGATTACGGTTCATAATAAAGCAATGGATTAGCAATTTGCTTCAAAATGTAACCGATTCCGATTGATCGTGTGTTACGCAATTAGGGTGCCGAACTACGAAAACGCACTTAATCATCATTCTCCTGGACCTTTCCCAAGTCTTCTATACTTCTCTATTAGTCGTCATCTTTGTCGAGGAGACCTAGAGTGGAGACCACGTATCGGCAAGAGTAGTGTGGAACAACCCCAGCTAGATGGACGGCCTTAAGAAGGTGGCTGGAACGGACTGGATGCGGAAGGCGGAGGACAGGGTGTTGTGGTGCAGCCTGGGAGAGGCCTATGTCCAGCCGTGGACTGCGATAGGCTGAGTTGATTGATTATTGAGTCGTCATCTCTGTATTCACTCCCATTCTAGCCAAAATCATCTTTCACACAGTCCATCCATCGTTTCTTTGGTCCTTTACCGCTACGAAATAAAGGCGCTGTCAAGGTCCAAACTTTTACCTTGGATGTCTGGTTGACTGTACGCTCACTTAACTTCGTATGACCATTTCATTGGGTGTAATAACAATAAAATGCTGTTGACTATACCGTAGCCCAAATGTGTTAACGTGAACACACTTTTACTGTCTATCTAGTAGGAATTACTTGGCACACTGCCAATGCATCCTACTTGACTGCTTAGTTAGACTGTGGCCAAATTAAGTATCGTTGTGTCAGCACCCTAATTGCGTAACACACATTTTTATACACAATGGCGTAAAAAAAAAAATGGTCAGTTATCATAAAAATATTTACTGTTTTATAGAAAAGTGCTATACCTACGCGGTCAAAATGTAAGGAACAACAGCAGTCACTTTCTCCTTTTATATATATAGATGATAATTTTTTACCCTCCGGGGCCTAGTATCATATGCTGAATTCATGTTTACAGCACCCTAATTGCATAACACACGATCAATCGGAATCGATTTCATTTTGACAGTTCAACAACATTCATTGCGTTATTTACGTGTTGAGCAGACAAATTTTTCGAACTTATGAAGCAATGGATTAGCAATTTGCTTCAAAATTATTCTGATTCCGATTGATTGTGTGTTACGCAATTAGGGTGCAGGTTGCGCAATGGTAAAAAAAACCTGTATAAGTGGTATCTGTAATGTGACATTTATTCGGCTCTAATTACAGACTATGAATACGGTTGACTGCGTGTATTTCTATATTACCGTGGTACGGCAGCACGCTCTTTGACGAACCCACAGTTCGATAAAATGTAACACAGGGCTGTCACGTACGCCGTGTTTTAATTATTTTTTTCTATCTATTTATATTCATAATAATTCATATGAATCCGTCAAAAAATATGGTGAAAAATAACAAATTTTCTTTTTAGTGTGTCGATAGCAATCTAAATGGATTCGGCCCAGAATTCAGCTACTTCTTTGGCGCCATCACCAGCGTCCAACAGTTCCTGTAACGTGCAGCTGCAGCAAATTGCTAATGCATTGCTTCATAAGATCGAAAAAATTGTCTGCTCAACACGTAAATAACGCAATGTATGTTGTTGAACTGTCAAAATGAAACCGATTCCGATTGATCGTGTGTTACGCAATTAGGGTGCCGGACAATTTAAGTTAGTACTCAATTTGCTAAACAATCCGGTACCCTGATTGTTTTTAAATATCTGACAGTAGTTGTGGAACAAAAAAGCAGAGCTAATACTTGTATATTTTTCTTGTACTTGTAATTTTATGTGACATGTGAAATCTACCAACCCCCGACTGGGCCTACTTGGTGTACGCGTCCACTCCCTGTCACGGAGAGGAGGCCTATGTTCCAGCAGTGGGGACATTATAAGCTGATTAAGCTTATGTAATTTTATGTGAAACATAAAAAGTATAACACTTTTTTTTTGCTGGTAATATAAAAGTCTCATCTCATCAACGCACAAAATATTATAACTGTCTAAACCTTCTTTGACAGCCCTACACCTAGATCCCCTCCCACTAGGGTTGTGCAACAATAGCGCCGTGGGGTTGTAATTAAAAAAAAGCGCGTAACGTGCTGGCGTGAATTTTCACGCGTACCACTCAATGGGTTGTCTATGTGTGTGTATTTATAATATTGCGCGCGTATGCGTGTGAATTAGGAACGCATGTTCGCGATTTGAAATAAATATTTGTTTCTATTTTTGTTTTTTTACTTGTTTTTTTTTTCTTTTCTACGTAAATTTCTGCCTTTTCTTTTTTTTTATTATTGTCTTTGGACCGAATGCTTTTGAAATAATTGTTTCATAGTGGTTTTTTTTTATTCGGTTCTATCTAACAAACTAATTTTGTAAAATGGTATGCTAAATAAAACTTAATATACCTTATTATTAAAGAAAATGAAAGTAAATTATGGCCATTAACTAAAATAAAATCGCAAACATAAAAATTTCTCCCGTCGCATGTGTGTACCGAGCCTAAAATCATGAGATATGTTATAAAACGCGTCAGTAAGTAATTAAAACACTAGCTCATGTGCAATCAGGCCTTATTTATTAAAATATATACGACTATCGTGTCACATGGGGTGAAGAGATTTACTTATGTACAGGTGGCAGATGTTTGGGACATTGAGTCTTAGATAACTTATTAGAAAATAAAGTACAAGAGAGATTTAGTATTACAGAACCTCGCCTCAAGACACAAGCATTACTTTAAACTAATTTAAAGCCATTTGATTGGTTGAAACTTTTGTTGGTACTCAATTTGCTATATACATATTTGCTTAGGGCTGGTTTTTTAATCCGTAGTTAAACTCAACCTATTGTTAAAAATAGTAACTATTGGTAAATTTTTTGCAAAATGTGTTTTTTGATAATTTTTTAGTTTATCTAATGATATAATATCATGCTAATGGTCAAATAATTAAGTATTAGTTTTTAAAAAATAACCATTATATAAACCAACAATTGATCAAAAAACACATTTTGAAATAATTTCACCATTAGTTAGGTACTATTTTTAACAATTTGTTGAGTTAACTACGGATCAAAAACACCGGCCCTTATTGTGGAAGACAGAGATAGTTATATTTTTAACCGATTTCAAAAAAAGGAGGGGTCTCTCAATTCGTATGTATTTTTATTTGTATGTTTGTTACCTCAGAACTCCGTTTTTATACACCGATATGAAAAAAAAACATCGTTTGTTTGAAGGGTGTACGTACAGGGTGGTCCCATATAAATTTGATGAAGTTCTGAATCTGATGAGTGGTTTTTGAGTTAGCTTCAATAATACATACTTTTTCCACTTAATGTATGTCGATGATGCTATAATAACTTCCTGCCGGTCGATTCTGTAAAAATCTCACCGTGAAAACTCAAGTGAAGTGAGCTTGATGTGAGTTGTCAGTAGTGTCGTCAATCCCTAGCATTATTTGGAATGATAGCTCACTCCACGCTCACTTCACCTAAGTTTTCACGGTGAGATGGTTACAGAATCGCACTGCTGTTACTTTTACTTAGCAAGTGAGGTAAATATACGAATTTGTGTGGAGGTGCCACAACTAAAAAGTGAAAATTAACTTTAATTTCGGAAGTCGGTGAAAAAAACGAAAATACAAAACCGACTTCCTAAATTAAAGTAATTTTTCACTTCGTATATCTAGTGTTTTTTTTTTTCATGCTGAGATAGGAGGCTTTTGGCCTCGTATAGGACTTTCTGTTTCTATTTCTTTTTGTTACTTTTCTTAAAATAATTTGTTTTTTTTTATTTTTGACTGTGTTTAAAATCTAAGCCTTAATAAATTCAAATCACTCATTAAACGTAAGTTGTGCCAGACGCCCTTTTATACCGTTCAAGATTATATCGAGGACAAAAAGGCTTGGGATTGAGCGGCTTCCAATTTTTACATAAGTATTTAATGTTTTTATTTTTTTTCTCTTTTGTCGTTTTTTTTTTATATACACGCATTAATTAATTTTAAATATACAATGACATTTGCTTACTTTGTAAAGTATTCTATTATTTTTAACCCCCGACGTTTTTTTAATTTTCTCTGTTCTGTTAGTATTAAAAAAATAATATAATTCTTTATTTTTTTTATTTTGATAATAGATATAGACAATTCCAACGAAGAGCAGATACAGAGCAGGTGGAGTGGTTCCGCAAACGATGTAATACATAGCACCATTCCTTGCGTGGCCATAGTACTTGTACGTCAGAGGTACTATCTACAGACGCCACGCGCGAACGCGAACTAAGCAAAACTCGTAACCAATTTCTGGGCTGACAAACTAAGCCAACTAATTCGATTGCCGTGGACCAATCATCGATGTTGATGTGACGAGATGTCAGTCGTCCGGCGGCGAGATGGGCAGACTACATTGTTGCCATCACAGGCAAACCCTGGATGAGGCTGGCACAGGAAAAGAGAGGCCAATGCTCAGCAGTGGTTGTAGTCGGGCTGGATGATGATGGTGATGTCATCGATACGCTAAAAAATTAAAACAAAAAAAAACTTTTTAAACAAGCTTTTATTACCTACCTATTAATAAAAAGGACTAAAAAATTAAAAATAACTTAAACCTGATAAGATATAAATAAAAGCGTGTTGGGGTTGTGTCGTTTAATTACCGAGTTCCTATGGCCATCTTGGGCGGCACGGTTGGACTGCTGCGCTGCGTGTCGCGGGTTTGATTCCCGCACGGAACAAATATTTGTTTGGCTTATAAGTAGTTGTTCCGGGTCTGGCTGTTTGTGTATGTGAGTTTAAATGTTTGTAAACGCACTCACGATACAGGAGAAATTCCTAGTGTGGGGCAACGACAAAAAAACAAAAAAAAATCTTCCAGCTCCATCAACAGACCTTGATTACCATCTAGCACCAAAGTTCTCGTCAAGACGAATCAAACGAGTCCAATACTCGATGGGGTTGTGTCGTTTAACTACCAAGTTCCTATGGACACCTTCCGGCTCCATCATCCAGCTTCAAAATTGAGTTGCAAGAGTCCACCGGAACATACATACATACATGCATCGCAAGTTAAATAAAAGCTTGCAAAAAGAAGATCATCATCTGCCTAGCCTTTTCCCAACTATGTTGGGGTTGGCTTCCAGTGCAGCTGAATACCAGTATTTTACCAAAATTTCAAGATTGGTTGCTTGTCACTTGTCTCTATAGTTTTCAATATTCGTTTTTTGAATGTCGATTTGTTACAGTTATATAAATCAACTTCTGATAATTCCGAGTTATAAATTCGAGCAATGCGAGTCAGTACACAGTTCTTGGCATAGTTCGATAAATTTGTCTGCTCAACAACGTAAATAACGCAATGAATGTTGTTGAACTGTCAAAATGATAGCCATTACTACTGATAGTGTCTTACGTAATTACCCCACTGGTTCACTTTAGATACCATTAACCTAAACCACTATTTTCAACCTCCTACGCTACGATGTTCTATCCAACGCTATCAACCCAACTAGCTTTGCAAATAAAAATAAAATAATGACTTCCACCTAATGTAATGAAAGAAAACTTATGTATGTAAATATGTAATTTCTAAACACATGACGCGTATGTACAGCTTAGTACATACAGCTAGGTTTAAAGTACCTACCTAGACGCCTGTGCGGGCCGTACGCACTTTTCAAGACTAGCTACCGTTTCCATTGCTCCAGTGAAAATGACGGATATCATGACGCCCAGTTCAAGTTTAATAGTAACGTATTTTTAAACAAGTCCTACTTCCTATATTATATAAACGTGAAAGTTTGTATGGATGGATGGATGGATGTTTGTTACTCTTTCACGCAAAAACTACTGAACGGATTTGGATGAAATTTGGCACACAGATGGTTTATAACCCGGATTAACATATCAAGGGGTCGGCTTCCAGTCTAACCGGATGCAACTGAATACCAGTATTTTACATGGAGCGACTGCCTATCTGACCTCCACAACCCAGTTACTGGGTAATACGATACCCCTTGGTAAGACTGGTTGTCAGACTTTCGGGCTTCAGACTACCCGTAACGACTGTCAAAGATCCACGAATGACAGCCGGGACCAACGGCTTAACGTGCTTTCCGAGGCACGCAGGGGTCTCGGTATGTAAAGATGGTCACCCATCCACAGACCAACCGCGGCAAGCATAGCTTAACCTGACCGATCGACCTGTGCGGCTGTTATCATTTAGCCACGGGCCCCTCCATCCCTTCATTGCCATCAAATATGTAAAAAAAAATGCCACCGCAAATCAATGGAAACCAACCCCAGTCATTCTTAACGAGCCTAGCTCCCCTCTTACACACACACACATCACTCACGCACTTTTGCACACACATATACCTACACATACCCATATTTACAAACCCTCGCATACAGCCACTGTTGAGGGTCGACGTATGTTTGATATTTCAGAGCGTTGACTTGCCTAGACCGACCCAGTTAGGGGTTTTTATAAAATTCAGTGATGGGTGAGAAATTGTATTGCTTGAGTTCTTCAGGGCCCTATTGATTGAGATTACTGATTAAAAATCGTAGGAGAAAAAGTAATGTCTGTGTATCTGTACCTACTATAATTACTACTATAGTTACACCTACAGTCAGCGTCAAAAATATCGGGATGAACAGACTGTTCAAAATGATCTCAACAACTAAGAAAATGAAACTTTGTCTCAATTGGATAAAGTTCTTGTCAGAATGACAGTTGTCGTATACTGTCTTCATTCTGAAACATTCTTTGTGTCATTGAGTTAATATTTCATTTTCATAGTTGCTTAGATCATTTTGAACAGTCTGTTCGTCCCGATATAATTGACGCTGACTGTACAACCTACTATTGTATAGAAGAAGAAGCAAGTTCTTATAACTGAACAGCCGATCGATTCTGTAAAAATCTCACCGTGAAAAGTTAGGTGAAGTGAGCTGTCCATAGTGTAAGTCCCTGGCATTATTTGGAATGACAGCTCACTCCACGCTCACCTAAGTTTTCACGGTGAGATGGTTACAGAATCGCACTGCAGACCGCTGTGTTTACTAGTTTGTTACGCCACTTCTCCTTCCCAGCGAAAGCAGTAGGAAGTGGTGAAGGATTTGCGTTTTGGGGGACTCTCTTATGTAATATTGACGTTCGAAGAGTTCTGATTCTCAGCCTAATTTCAATAAATGACTTTTGATTTTGACCTCTCTGAATCCTTCGGGGAATACAGGCGTCATGTTCGTCTGTATGTCTACTTGTGTTCTATTAAGCAAACATCATCTACCTCGCCTTTTCGCAACTATACAGGGTGTTATTGACAGCCCTCCGCAAACTGATAGGGTGGCTTCAGTACATCATATTAAGATGACCGGTACATGTAATTCTTTCAGGAACATTAAGGGAATCCAAAAAACCAGATTTGTTTTATTACCTCACACGCAACGTATCGTTACCGTGGCAAAACGCACGTAGCGGACGGCAGCGCAGCGAGCTTGAGCGAGGCTGTTTTCAGCTGTTTTATTTACATAAATGGTGTGTTGCATACAGAGAACGTAATTTTACATTGAAATAAAGGAATATCAGCAGAAAAATCGGCATAAAAAATTATTTTTTTCCTGAGAAAATTTCCAGTGGGATATGATTCAGAATAAGGACCTGAATCAATCCTGGGTTTTTGTGGAGGGCTGTCAATAACACCCTGTATTGGGGACGGCTTTAAGTCTAACCGGATGCAGCTGAATAGCAGAATTTTACATGGAGCGACTGCCTATCTTACTTCCAAAACCCCGACTTACGAGTTATGGTTGTGGGTTCGAACCCAGGCAGACACTTTACTTTGTGTAAATAATTTCATCACCATTGCTCTCAAAACGGTGAAGGAAAACATCGTGAGGAAACCGGCACATCATAGAATCAAACATTTACAGTTTACAAGGCTTACAACGCCCCCCAAAAGGTGGAAGCTATTATGTCCAACTACTCGTTTCCACACCATGCATAAACCGTTTCTTTGCGATATAAGTGGACTCCCAATCGATATGTAATCGTGCACTCAAATAGAAGTTCCGGTAAAAGATGAACACTGAAAAATATGTTAGAGCAACCTGTACATGTATACAGGATGTTTCCGGCGTACTGCCGGTGGATGTCTATCAGACTGAACCGTATCGTTTATTCACACGACACGTCCCATATGTATGTCGGCAACCTCGTGCTAAGTCAAGATACTTGTTTTTTTTTATGGTTCCGTAGCCAAATGGCAAAAAATGGATTCGTCATGTCTGTCTGTCCGTCCGTATGTCACAGCCACTTTTTTCCAAAACTATAAGAACTATACTGTTGAAACTTGGTAAGTAGATATATTCTGAGGACCGCATTAAGATTTTCACAAAAAATAGAAAAAGAAAGGGTTCCCCATACTTAGAACTGAAACTCAAAAAAAATTTTTCAGCAAACCCTGAGCCCTGGGGTATCTATGGATAGGTCTTCAAAAATGATATTAAGGTTTCTAATATTTTTTTTTTCTAAACTGAACAATTTGCGCGGGAGACGCTTCCGAAGCGGTAAAATGTCGGTAACTTCTAAAATAAGAGAATGATAAAACTAAAAAAATATATATGATGTACATTACCATGTAAACTTCCACCGAAAATTGGTTTGAACGCGATCTAGTAAGCAGGTAGTTTTTTTTTTTAATATGTCTTTGCTCGATATCAATAATGGCAACAGATAGGCACTTGAAATATTCACAAAATACTTAGTTGTATTTTTACTTTAATAATAAACCCTTCGTGCGCGAGTCCAACTCGCACTTGGCCGGTTTTTATTGATTAATACTGTTATTACTCTGATTTTACTGATTTTTCACGGAGGCGTAGCTTCATAGATGCGTACGACGTACGTCTACGACGCGTGTTTGTGGAGGTATTCGTTTGTTTCACAAGATCCAAGTTGCAACAAGCCGGCCTAGCCTTTACCCAACTGTATTAAGGCCGTCTACCAGTCTATCCGGATGCAGCTGAACACCATTAATTTACTTGGAGCGAATGCCTATCTCACCTCCGAACCAAAACCCAGTTACTGGGTAACACGATACCCCTTGGTAAGACTGGTTGTCACCCGTAACGACTGTCAAAGATTTACGAATGAAAACCGGGTCCAACGCAACGGCTTAACGTGCTTTCCGAGTCACGGAGGGGTCTCGATATGTAAACGATGGTCACCATCCACAAACCGATCGCGGCAAGTGTAGCTTCACCTTCGATCGACCCCAGCATCCAAGACGCAACAATTATTTCTTAAATATTATTTTTTTATTGTTACAACATGTCGTGGTGCTACGCTACGGTGTAACAGTTCCCCAATATAAAGGTATGCACTCACTCCAGGAAGCGCACACGACTGCGCTACAAATGTAATTCAAGTTGTCCCTCACACGGTTACATGTGTTGAGTGTTGACAGATTAAACGTCATTTTCAAACATTATAATACTAGCTGCGCCCCGCGGATTCACCCGCATAAGTTTCGATCCCGTGGGACTTTCGGGATAAAAATATCCTATATGTTAATTCTGGTTATAAACCATATGTGTGCCAAATTTCATCCAGCCGGTCAGTAGATTTTGCGTGAAAGAGTAACAAACATCCAACTATCCAACCATCCAGCTTTCACATTTATAATAATAGGGGTTAAAGTATGAAATTGCCGTTTTATTGTAATAGGTACTTCGAATTGACATAGAACTTTCACGGTTTGAGATTTTTGAGTGAAACTTTTTTCACATGGTACAGTCCCTCGTCAATATTATCTGACCCACCCTAAAAACAAACGAATTTGGACCCTCTGGCTGTAACATTAAGGTTTATTCAATTTATATGAGCTTAACAGACAAGTCCTCGAGGACTCGATGAACAAATACAATAACAATACAGACACGCAAATTTGACCTTTATAACGTTAGCATTAGGTTATATGTTATAACTACTTGTTATAATATAATTAGTGTAATAGCTTATTTTAAACTTTAAAAATGGTAATATTTTCGCATAACTTGTAATAAGTGGGTAGTTGAAAAATAAATATTATTTATTATAAAACTGGTATTCAAATGCTACTAAGGGTATGCAGTGACTACGCTCAAACATATTTTACCTTGTCTTACTAAATTGCAAAAACAACGTCTCTTTACCATTTTTTATTTTCTATTTTATAGGTAGATTTTTTTATTATCATGTCTCAATGGAGTGATTATTTAAAATACAAAATAATCTATTTGCACGAGGAGAAGGTTGGCTGCTTGTGCTGTGCAAGAATAAACTTTATGAAAGTATACTATATGGTTCAAATTCTTTAGAATATTGCGTCTAGCATAACAACTAAGATCAAATTTCAATGCGGCTTATAAGAGTTGAGTTGGTCTTGTGGTCACTAAGGTAGTGCGGTGTTCATCGTTGTCTACGTTCGAAACCGAGTTTAACCTAAATGTAGCTTTTTGCTCAGCTGTTTTTTTTTTTAAATTATTTTATTACACTTTTTTTACATTTCTTTAATGGACGACGTAGGGTCTTGTTTTTTTAAACGGGCAGTTTGTATAGAAATAAAACTAAAAAGTTGCAAGTTCAAAATGTTTATTATTTCATTAAAACACTTAGGTAAGATAAAATAAGTAGGTAAATGCTCATATATATTTCCAAATGAATATACCTTCATTTTATATAGTATGCCATAATCAAATCTATAACCATTTATTAACATTAAACAAGGCATGCTTATGCTTAAAAGTTTCGAGAAAATGAATTCATCTGTGAAATGCTTTACAGATTGATAGCTGCCTATATGTACCTAGTGAATAAACATGTTACTTAAATAGAAACAATCTATTTATAACAATAACATCACCACATAATGTGCAACATTTTAATGGTTTAAAAATCAATCCATTGAGCATTTACTTACATGTAATTTAAATCCATATCCGTATCCAGTTCTGAAATATCATATCCATAACATCTCTACTTGTCACCCTGTTCCTCAAATCTCTATAAAGATATCTGGCGTTGTAAAAATCAGCTCTAGCCAGATAAGTAAAAAGAATTACCGCCAACATAACTGAAAACCGTAATCACAGCACATAAAAAATAGAAAATTAAATATAGGTTTCATTGTGCACGAGTTTTTGCGCGGACTTGCGGAATTGGGTAAGAAATATCTTGATAGCACAAGGTAAGTTTAACCATCCATAGACACATGAAACGGTTTAGTTTTGTCTCTGGGATATTTGGATAAATAATGCCTTAAGAAACAGCAAAACAATTAAAACAAAAATTTGTATACCTAGACGTGTAATAAAGAAACACAATAACAGAACAGTGGTGACTAATTTATACAAATTAGATATTGAGAACTCGTACTCTTTTAGGCATGACAAGCTTTACAACACTCCTGCTTAGTCAAGAAATTGTTCCTATTACCACCGCATCCACCATAGATGAATTGTTCACATTTGCCAGAAGAACTGTTGTAATAAAATCTGAAACAAAAAACAACACGGAATTACTTGCCAAAAGGGAACTTACAGAAAATAATAACTTTATTTCGGGTGGCATAGACCCGTAGAAACCTTAACCCACACATTACTTATTACATAAACATTTATAATTTGCCATGGCTCGCCACACCTACACACGACATGACCTACTGATTCTGAAAGGGACAGTCAAAACGTACTGCTATTGCGTTCAGAATGCCGTTGTTGCTATCCCGTATACGGGCTAGCAGGGAAGCTGCTTTTTTGCGCATTATGGCCTGAAAACCATCAGTGCGCGCTTCAGCAAACATCCCAGACGCGCTGCACCGCCACGGCAGACACAACAACATTCTGAAAGCATTATTGTACAGTCAACAGCAAAAGTAGATGATCAAAATCCGAAATTCAATACTAATGAACGGAGTTCGCAGCTATAAGGCAGCTGTACTAGTAGTAAATGTTTGGTATAATTTTCAATCACATACTTTTGAATCACTTCGACGCCACACAGTTCTGACGCGAACTCCGTTCATTAGTATTGAATTTTTGATTTTGATCATCTACTTTTGCTGTTGACTGTACTGAGTGCGCAGGGCTCTGTAGGATCGCTGCATATATCTCACCCAATGTGTGGTGTTAATACCAGGCTGGCCCATAGGTCTCGTGGTCGCAAGTACGACAGCTGAGCGTGGGGTCCTGGGCTCGATTTCCAGCATAACTATTCAGAACCACTCGATACGCTTCCGTACTGTATCGAACATCAATCAATCAATCATCAATCAATCAATTTGACGACACGGTTGGCGCAGTGGTTAAGCGATTGACTGCTGCGCTGCGTGTCGCGGGTTCGATTCCCGCACGGAACAAATATTTGTATGATCTACATGTATTTGTTCCGAGTCTGGGTGTTTTTCTATCTATAATATGTATTTATTTACAAAAAAAAATGTATATAACTAGTTTATCAGCCATCTTGTTACCATAACACAAGCATTAGGTTGCTTAGCTTGGGACTAGATGGCGCTGTGTGAAATGTCCAGGGATATTATTATTATTATTTATCAATGTTATCGTAGAGTCCTCTGAACGATGTTCAAAGGTCCAGAACCCGAAAATGATGTCAATATAAATAGACGATCTCTATTATTCGAACACCTGCAGTGCGATTCTGTAACAATCTCACCGTGAAAACTTAGGTGAAGTGAGCGTGGAGTGAGCTGTCATTCCAAATAATGCTAGGGATTGACACTACTGACAACTCACATCAAGCTCACTTCACTTGAGTTTTCACGGTGAGATTTTTACAGAATCGACCGGCTGTTTGCTGTCTGTCTGTGTCATTTTCGATACGATAGCGTGTCGGATGATTGTTTGGGTTTTTCTATAAGGATTTTTTTAATAACAGCCCGGACTTTGGAAGTTAGCGGTGTGATGCCTCCGTGCCTCAGAAAGCAAGTCAAGTCTCTGGTCCTACGCCTAATCTCTCTGGTCGTGTCGGATTGCCGTCCCATCTAACTATGGGAGTGAGGGAACCGAGAGTGCACCTGTGTCTGCGCGCACACTTGTGCACTATAATATCTCCTGTGCCGAAGGCTAGTCTCCGTTAAGACTGGCCACCATGACAGAAATACGATCTCGAGGATTATTACACATTTCGTCTCCAGACTGATACTGCCAATTTTCAATTACGACGTCATAAAGTATTTCAAGAATCATAATCAGAGTTTTTTTTTTTTTTATTTATTCATTCATTCATCAACAAATTTACATTTGTGTCGAACAGTGGTTTTAAAAATAACAATAAATGTAACACAAAATTAAGTGCCTGGTCATAGTAAAGCCAGAAATGAGAGAAAAAAAAAGAAGAAAAAGAAAATACATTCCACATTGGTCACAACATTATTAGTCATCTTTAACTTAATATTAGTTCAAAATTTAATGTAAATTCAATTCAAGAAATGTATGTCAGTAAAATTAATTAAAATGCAATGTCATGATAGAATGTTACATACTTATATCATTTAAAGTAATTAAAATATAATCACATATTAGTTCGAACTAAAGTACCAAGGGATATCAGTTTACCCAGTAACTGGGTTGTGGAAGTCAGATAGCAGTGGCTCCATGTAAAATACTGCTATTCAGCTGCGTTCAGTTAGACTGGACATTGTTCCCAAGATTCTTGATAAAATGATAAGCAGGAGACAATAAATGAATCATGAGGTGACATATTTTGTGGCGACACTCGACATCAATCGATCGCTCTGTCTAGTTGCACGCTTTTTTTTTTTTTGAGGCTGGGAAACCATCAAATGTCCCGTCCCGGTCTGGGTGGAGCGGAAGGGAGTGTCAGACTCTTTCTGACTAAAACCCACCCGTGTTCCTTCCTTAGCCCTTTATGTTCCAGGGCAGCGGTAACCCTTTCGGACGATCCCGCTACCCTGGCAGGCTTCGGCCCTATCGGGCCCCGTCACTCATGCTGACATCTCTTTGAGGCGCGCGTGGAACACATATGCGCCGTCCGGCACGGGCCTGGTCCTGATCGGACGGTGAGTTACCCATTACTCTCCGCCCGCAGGCCCGCGCCTACGGTAGCCGGGAGTCACACCGGGGGTCGGGGGTGCACCCTTAGTTTTTACCCGACCCAGGGATCAAAGCCAGGACTTTAAGCACAAGCTTCAAGTTAAAATAAATACGAGCTTACCTAGTTAACCGCGCACGACATACTCCTGTTACGGAGGGTTGCAGGCAAATTGGGTCTGAAAAAAGAAAAAAAGAAGTGGCCATTACAGTTTGTGCATTTTTAGTCATGGGTGTCTATTGACACCCATGACTTATCATGGAGGGGTTTGTGGCTAAGTAATAACAGCTGACCGGGTCGATCGATCAGGTAAAGCTACGCTTGCCGCGGTTGGTCCGTGGTTGGATGACCAACTTTAAAGAGACCCCTCCTTGCTTCGGAAAGTACGATAAGCCGTTGGTTCCATTCTGTCTGGCTGTCATTCGTGCTCCTTGACAGTCGTTACGGGTCGTCAGAAGCCCGAAAGTGTGACAAGCGGTCTTTCCACCCACCAAGAGGTTACCTGTCGGATTTGAGTTATTATCCAGTAACTTAATTCCGACTGGTAGTTCCCGAGATTAGTGCGATCAGACAAACAAACTCTTCAGCTTAATTATTAGTATAGATCAATGTAGGTTTCCTCACGATGTTGTTCTTCACCGTCGTCAGTAATATCCAAGATAAACTCAGAAAGTAGAAAGGTATGAATTGAAAAAGTCACATTGGTACTTGCGCGAAATAAGTAGAAAACTTACCTATGTTATCTAAGTGTTTTGCATAGACAACCGCCACGAATGAAATTACGAGAAAATAAAACAGTTTCATTTTGAATATCCGTAATTATCTTCAAGACAAGGTTTCAGACTCAACAATACTATCTGGTAGTATTTTTACAAACTAAAAAATACAATAATTTCCTGCCATTTATATAAAGAGTAGTTCGAATGCCAGGGATGTATTAAGGCTGACTAAATTCGAGGTCTTTTAAATTATATTTTTTAACCGGATCCAACATAAGGCGAAAGTCAGGCGGGGTATTATATTTATTTTTATCTATCCCGCGAAATTCTATTTTTTTTCGAATAGTGCTCATCGTTCCCGACCCGATAGTGCTTGTAGCGGTATCTACAACGCCACATGCGAACAACGTGTCATACTGACGTCACGCAAATCCTGCATCTCGCAAGAAGAGTTTACCGCACAATTAGCATAGATACAATTTCCCAACATCAATCGTTGGGCAATTGCCCGCCAGACACAACACCCGTCTGGTCGGAGGATCCTCCCTTTTCTATGGAGGATGAGTGAACTTTACGCCCTGTTCCTCATACCTCTGAATTCTCATCGACCCATAGGTCTTACCATGAGGCATCGTGTTACCTGTTTAACTGGGTTGTGGAGGTCAGATAGGCAGTCGCTCCATGTAAAATACTAGTTTTCAGCTGCATTCGGTTTTACCGGTCCGGTGACATCAATATAGTTGTGAAAAGGGTAGACAAATGATGCTCTTTTTGTGTCGCCAAGTACCACTGCTGTGTTTTGGTGTCAAGGATTAGTAAAAATCCCTTGCGGGATTAAGACTTCACCCTTAAAGGTCTATGCACACAGCGGGCGGGGCGGGGCGGGACGGGACGGCGACGCGACGCTGAGCAGTTGTAATGTACTAGATAGTACGGACGACGCCACACAGCCGCCCCGCTCGACGGGACGGTAGCCGTCGCGCCCCGCCCCCGCCGCGCCAAGCGGCAAATACAAGTCAGAAGGGACGGGGCGGGACGTGGCGGGCCGCGAGCGCGTTTTTGATTTATTTCATGCACCCATTTCCGTATACATTGTTTTTTCTTAGCTAGCGCAACTATGAGCAATATCGTTTCCATATCTGAATCGCTCAACATCTTTTTTGATGAAATAAAGGCGCCGCGGGACGGGACGTGATCGCGCCCGCAGTGTGAACACTGCCGCCGCGCCTGCGCCGCGTCGCTGTCCCGTCCCGCCCCGCCTCGCCCGCTGTGTGCAGAGACCTTAAGCTACAGTTTCCTAGAGGAGCATATCATAGCAAAGCATAATCAGCATATAAAGTTCCCACTGCTGGGACACAGGCCTCCTCTCTGTGAGATCGAGCGAGCCGTAATCTACCACGCGGGCCCAGTGCGGGTTGGTAGATGTCACGTGTCTTCGAATTTTTGATTCTAGGACATGCCGAGGACATGACATGCATGTCTACGAGGCTGAAATGGGACTGGGCAGGTCACACTTATAGGCTGCATCCAGACAGATGGGCCACAGTCGTCACACAGTGGATGCCTGAAGACGGGCGTTGTCACCGAGGCAGGCTTAATTAAGAAACGCTGGCGTGATGATTTGGACTCTTTCCTAACCGATTGGACGGAGAAGGCACAGGATGTTGTTATGTCTGGACTTTAAAAGAGACTGTGACGTCTGAGTTTGTTTCAGCCTTTCTTCTTAGACTAGTCAGATAGAAAACGCCGACCTCATCTAGTTTTAAAATATGATTGACGTGTAAAAGTGTTTGTACAAACCTACTTACAAAAATAAAATCATTTATCATTTAGGACAAAAAAAAAGTGGCAGAATATGGGGGAGGCCTTTGCCCAGCTGTGGGGAAAAAATGGACATGCCGGTTTCCTCACGATGTTTTCCTTCGCGGACCGTAAACTTGAGTTTCTTTCCTAATACAGTCCTGCTCAATACCAGCTGATATCAATGGTAATCAACGAGAACATTGCTGCTGTCTACACTCGATAGCTATGGAAATTAATTAGGGACAAATATAAAAGGCAACAATCTTATAGCATTTGTAAATAAAACCGTAATTAAAATTTGACTTTACAGTGTAAAACCAGTATTACTTGAAAAGTGTGCCAGGGTGGCGCTGTAAGCAAGAAAATTGTTATTAGATTGTCAATTACAGTACATTTTTTTTTTCAGTTCAAAAACGAAGATTAATTAAAATATAATTAATATAAAGATTTCGATTAAACGCAGAATTACCAAATATGTAACATTGATAGCATTTTTAGGGTTACACACCTAAATCATGCCTCGTGGCATTCGTATATCTCTAAGGGAGCCCACGAGCAACTTTGTTACCAGCAACTTTTTTGTCTCTGTCGCTGTCTCCTCGCCGAGATTTAGCGATGCGTGCACGGGAGCGACAGCCACGCTACTTTTTTGTTAAACTTGCAGTTGAGAGGCAACTGGCTAGCCGGCAACACTCAGCAATCACTGGCTGAGTCTACAAGACTCAGCCCACTATCGACCTCCGTTCTCCGGAGCGGAGTGATGTAGCGGTCTCTACAACGCCACATGCGAACAACGCGTCATACTGACGTCACGCAAATCCTGCATCTCGCAAGTTTATCGCGCAATTGGCATAGATACAATTTTCCAACATCAATCGTGGGGCAATTGCCCGTCAGACACAACACCCGTCTGGTCGGAGGTCCCTCTGTAAGACAAAGGCCTCTTTTCATTAAAAAAAACAGAACGAGCATTGATCACCACGCTTGTTCAAAATAATAATTGGCAAGTCCAAGTCCAGTCCAAGCCCAGTCCAAGCCCAGTCCAAGTCCAGTCCAAGTCCAGTCCAAGTCCAGTCCAAGTCCAGTCCAAGTCCAGTCCAAGTCCAGTCCAAGTCCAGTCCAAGTCCAGTCCAAGTCCAGTCCAAGTCCAGTCCAAGTCCAGTCCAAGTCCAGTCCAAGTCCAGTCCAAGTCCAGTCCAAGTCCAGTCCAAGTCCAGTCCAAGTCCAGTCCAAGTCCAGTCCAAGTCCAGTCCAAGTCCAGTCCAAGTCCAGTCCAAGTCCAGTCCAAGTCCAGTCCAAGTCCAGTCCAAGTCCAGTCCAAGTCCAGTCCAAGTCCAGTCCAAGTCCAGTCCAAGTCCAGTCCAAGTCCAGTCCAAGTCCAGTCCAAGTCCAGTCCAAGTCCAGTCCAAGTCCAGTCCAAGTCCAGTCCAAGTCCAGTCCAAGTCCAGTCCAAGTCCAGTCCAAGTCCAGTCCAAGTCCAGTCCAAGTCCAGTCCAAGTCCAGTCCAAGTCCAGTCCAAGTCCAGTCCAAGTCCAGTCCAAGTCCAGTCCAAGTCCAGTCCAAGTCCAGTCCAAGTCCAGTCCAAGTCCAGTCCAAGTCCAGTCCAAGTCCAGTCCAAGTCCAGTCCAAGTCCAGTCCAAGTCCAGTCCAAGTCCAGTCCAAGTCCAGTCCAAGTCCAGTCCAAGTCCAGTCCAAGTCCAGTCCAAGTCCAGTCCAAGTCCAGTCCAAGTCCAGTCCAAGTCCAGTCCAAGTCCAGTCCAAGTCCAGTCCAAGTCCAGTCCAAGTCCAGTCCAAGTCCAGTCCAAGTCCAGTCCAAGTCCAGTCCAAGTCCAGTCCAAGTCCAGTCCAAGTCCAGTCCAAGTCCAGTCCAAGTCCAGTCCAAGTCCAGTCCAAGTCCAGTCCAAGTCCAGTCCAAGTCCAGTCCAAGTCCAGTCCAAGTCCAGTCCAAGTCCAGTCCAAGTCCAGTCCAAGTCCAGTCCAAGTCCAGTCCAAGTCCAGTCCAAGTCCAGTCCAAGTCCAGTCCAAGTCCAGTCCAAGTCCAGTCCAAGTCCAGTCCAAGTCCAGTCCAAGTCCAGTCCAAGTCCAGTCCAAGTCCAGTCCAAGTCCAGTCCAAGTCCAGTCCAAGTCCAGTCCAAGTCCAGTCCAAGTCCAGTCCAAGTCCAGTCCAAGTCCAGTCCAAGTCCAGTCCAAGTCCAGTCCAAGTCCAGTCCAAGTCCAGTCCAAGTCCAGTCCAAGTCCAGTCCAAGTCCAGTCCAAGTCCAGTCCAAGTCCAGTCCAAGTCCAGTCAACAACACCGACTTCCGAAATCAAAGTTATTTTTCACTTTGTAGTGTAGTTTTTGGAAGTCGGTTTTTTATTTCAAAAATGTTTTTTATATTATATCCTTGGCAGTTGATGAATGAGAGTGGCCAAGAAATGGGCTTTAGGACTGGACATGGACTGGAATTGGACTGGACTTGGTCTGGACTGGACTTGGACTGGACTTGGACTGGACTTGGACTGGATTTGGACTGGACTTGGACTGGACTTGGACTGGACTTGGACTGGACTTGGACTGGACTTGGACTGGACTTGGACTGGACTTGGACTGGACTTGGACTGGACTTGGACTGGACTTGGACTGGACTTGGACTGGACTTGGACTGGACTTGGACTGGACTTGGACTGGACTTGTACTGGACTTGGACTGGACTTGGACTGGACTTGGACTGGACTTGGACTGGACTTGGACTGGACTTGGACTGGACTTGGACTGGACTTGGACTGGACTTGGACTGGACTTGGACTGGACTTGGACTGGACTTGGACTGGACTTGGACTGGACTTGGACTGGACTTGGACTGGACTTGGACTGGACTTGGACTGGACTTGGACTGGACTTGGACTGGACTTGGACTGGACTTGGACTGGACTTGGACTGGACTTGGACTGGACTTGGACTGGACTTGGACTGGACTTGGACTGGACTTGGACTGGACTTGGACTGGACTTGGACTGGACTTGGACTGGACTTGGACTGGACTTGGACTGGACTTGGACTGGACTTGGACTGGACTTGGACTGGACTTGGACTGGACTTGGACTGGACTTGGACTGGACTTGGACTGGACTTGGACTGGACTTGGACTGGACTTGGACTGGACTTGGACTGGACTTGGACTGGACTTGGACTGGACTTGGACTGGACTTGGACTGGACTTGGACTGGACTTGGACTGGACTTGGACTGGACTTGGACTGGACTTGGACTGGACTTGGACTGGACTTGGACTGGACTTGGACTGGACTTGGACTGGACTTGGACTGGACTTGGACTGGACTTGGACTGGACTTGGACTGGACTTGGACTGGACTTGGACTGGACTTGGACTGGACTTGGACTGGACTTGGACAGGACTTGGACTGGACTTGGACTGGACTGGACTTGGACTGGACTTGGACTGGACTTGGACTGGACTTGGACTGGACTTGGACTGGACTTGGACTGGACTTGGACTGGACTTGGACTGGTCTTGGACTGGACTTGGACTGGACTTGGACTGGACTTGGACTGGACTTGTACTGGACTTGGACTGGACTTGGACTGGACTTGGACTGGACTTGGACTGGACTTGGACTGGTCTTGGACAGGACTTGGACTGTACTTGGCCTGGACGTGGACTGGACTTGGACTGGACTTGGACTGGACTTGGACTGGACTTGGACTGGACATGGACTGGACTTGGACTGGACTTGGGCTGGACTTGGACTGGACTTGGACTGGACTTAGACTGTATAAAAAAATAAGTCCAGGCGGGAGTGACTGCTATTTTTACTCTTTTATAATTTCCTTTTTCTGGTCGTTGAGCACTACCAAGTAATCATGTCCGTAAGAGATACGTACTAGTCTGAACTTGTGCAATTATTATTTTGAACAAGTGTGGTGATCAATGTTAGTTCTTTTTTTTTGTATGAAAAGAGGCCTTTGTCCTACAGAGGGACAATAATTGCAGGCAATAATATTTTTGGTTAGCATTACCCCTTACATTGATAATATACCCCTTACATTGGTAATCAACGAATTCAAAACGCACAGTGACATCTAACGACCGAATGTAAAATTACTACAAAACAATTACAGTCCTGTTGCTTGCATTGCTCTTGCATGATTTCCGTGATGATGTATAGATGGCGCTGTTTTCAATACCGTTCCGTGAAAAGTGAAGGGCGGCCACCTGTCATAGAGCTTAGAAAAGAAAGATTCTTTCGTAGACCGTAGCCTTCCCGTAGTTCGTTGGCTGCTACGGCGTAGTTTGGTGCTAGATAAGTATTATTTTATAGTATATCCTTGGCCATTGCTTGCTTATTCTGTGAGCTATGTCGACAATTTTGGCTCTGCCGGATCACCGCGTTGCGGATTCGATCCCTCAGAGACTTCAAGCATAGCCCGTTCCATAGCTCGCTGAGCGACCTTGAATTTATGGACCAGCCGTAGCGTGAGTGTCCACGTTTCGGCTCCGTCAGTCATAACTGGCAGGACGCACTGATGGAAGACCTTAGTCTTTAGGCTCTGTGGACTAAACCATCTAAGCCAACAATAGACGATTGACCGGTGAATGATCAATCAATCAATCAACTCAGCCTATCGCAGTCCACTGCTAGACATAAGCCTCTTCCAGGCTGTGCCACAACACACCCTGTCCTCCGCCTTCCCCATCCAGTCTGTCCCAGCCACCTTCTGTAGGTCATCTGTCCATCTAGCTGGGCATCTAGCTATAATATAATAATATCCCTGGACATTTCACACAGCGCCATCTAGTCCCAAGCTAAGCAACCTAATGCTTGTGTTATGGTAACAAGATGGCTGATAAACTACTTATATACTACATTTTTTTTTTGTAAATACATACATATTATAGACTAGCTGTGCCCGCGACTTCGTCCGCGTGGAATAGTGACTTTTCGGGCAGCATATTTTGAATTACATATACCGTCGTTTGTGTAGCTAAAAATTTACTTTACAGCAATGCTTCTCTGTATACGATATTTGACGTATGGCCATCGGGGATGAAAGCATCCAGGCAGCAACAGGCTCCTAGGATTGCTAACCCGTGACAGAGCCACATACAACTGACCGTGCGAGTAACAGCTGATACTTAGATCTACACCCACAACTTTCAGCGTCTGACCTTGGGCTTTATTAATTGTCATCGCAAAACATAGGCTGACTGGAAACTGGACTCGTTTAAAACTACCTTTTCCACACCCTGTTAAAATCTCTGCTTCTATCAGATTTCGTTGTAAATTGGTCACTTTTAACCTAGTGCCATTGCAAAGTTTTGGGGTCTTAAATTTCTAAGAAGCATTATGGGTTCGCAGAAGTCTCAGACTCACGCGATAGCGCGTGTGCTTCGCGATCGACAGATAAACGTGCCTTCCGTTGTTCCCCGTTTTCCCTATTTCGAGTTGTCATCATTCGAGAACGATTTGAACTCAGTCGAGATTCTCGCTGAGTCGAAGTTTCTGCAGCACGAAACCTAGCCTGATGTTCCCGAGTTGCAGAGAGCCTTGCCTCACGACCTTCCTCAGATTCCTGTGATCGAACTAATTTCATCCTTTTAGCATTTCTGCTACATTGGGAGAGGTTGGATCTGCTTCGAGGCATTTTTACAATAAAATAGAACCTATACTTACTACTTAACACACAGTTATTTAGTAAACACGTACTATCGTAAACAATTAAATTATAAATACTTACAGATTATTATACAGTCTAAAATTATCACAGTTTAAGTAATAAGTGTTAAGACGTGTAAACCAAACGTACTAACTTAATAAAACAAAAGAATTGCTAGAAAAATTTGTTATTGACCTGAGCTAATGAACTTAAGAAAAGAAATGCCTAACCTATACCAAATACTTATAATATTTATAAACAAACCCTAAATACAAATTAAGGTAAGTATACCGAAAATCAAGGAAAGAACCGCCTAACCTATACCAAATACTTACAATATTTATTTACAAAATTTTAAAGAAAATTAAGCAAAAGAACCTAACCTACAAACCCTAAAATATAAATAAATGAAATATGCAAACAGTCAGTATTCAAGTGAATCGAAATAATCGAATGCAACTATTCGTCTATACTCTCCAGGATACGTGCGTTCGCTACGAATAACTGAATCCTTATGGCAGCGGCAGCGGCGCGTTTTTTTTTTATGAATAGCATCTCGTAGTTGACCTTGAGAGGTCGTGAGGACTATCCTGTGGTTGCCTTAAGAATTCTTAAAGCCTCCAGCCAGGGCTACATCTAGATTAAAACTAAGTGACTGCACGCTAAGGGCACCCCCTGTGGGGTACGAACCTCGGCTTAGGGCGTCGCTGGGAGAGGGCAGCAAGGGGACAGGCTGGGTCGAATTAGTATTATTAATGCCTTGATGAGCGCGGCGTTTCCTAGGACTATCTCTGAGAAGAAAGGCCGAAACAAACTCAGAGGTCTCAGTCGGGGCATTTAAAGCTACAGGCTCAGCTACGGCGCGGGCTGGCACTTCAGCGGGCCAGGGTCGGGGATCAGCGGCGTGGCTCTCAGCGTGCTTTATATAGCCACGGACGCGCAGGCGCGAGGCGTGTACGTACTCTGATAGAATACCTTAACAAATGTTCGCCGTGATTCTTTAAATTGACATAACTTTTTTATTTATTAACCGATTGACATTAAATAAACACTAACTGTTAAGTGAAGCTTACTACAATATATTAGTGAAAACCGCATCTAAATCGAATAAGCCGTTTCTGATATTAGCGTGCACAAACACACAGACAAACAGACAAACCGACAAACAGACAAAAAAAAAATTAATTACAATTTCGGGTTCGGCATCGATATAATAACAACCCCTGCTAATTTTTTTTTTATATATTTCCATTGTACAGACACCACTTTTCTACAATTTTATTATATGTATAGATAGATAGAAAAACACCCAGACTCAGAACAAATACATGTAGGACTTACAAATATTTGTTCTGTGCGGGAATCGAACCCGCGACACGCAGCGCAGCAGTCCGATCGCTCAGCCACTACGCTAACCGTGCTGTTGAATGATTAATTATTTCAAAGTGACGTCTCTGAACACCAAGGTTAGGTAGGTACCCATTAATCAAACAAAATATTCCAATTAAAAACCATTTATATTTCTTGTGATAAGTTAGCGCCAGAATACCACAAAATTATTCCTACAAGGTCTGCAGTACTCCTAAGTATGACAAGTTTTACGACACTCCTGCGCACTCAAGAAATTGTTCTTGTTACCACCGCATCCGCCATAGATGAATTGTTCACATTTGCCACTACTACAGTTGTATGCATATCTGAAAAATAAAATATATCATCACTTAAGTATACGCCAACAGGTCCCTAGTCCTAACTAGATAAAATAGTATAGGTGCCCGCTATCATCATCAGCATTAGCCTACAGCATTATTTTGATAGACATAAGGATAATTTCCACTCGAATCGGAACGGATTTTACAATCTTTAAACGATATTAAATCGTGTACACAGTTTTTAAAGTCTATATTACCAAGCCGCGCACAGGAGCTTGACTGCGGGCGTCTTCCGCGACACGCAATCGCAGCCGAAAGTATGCTGCGACGCGCGATCGGCTCCGTTCGCCTGTCGTCGTATCCAATCGAATCCTTTCGGTTGTCGTCGTACAATTAGAACACGTCATTTGTCTAGGCGCAGAAACGGATACGTTCGCAAGCGACGGTAAGGAGCCGATCGTATGCGTCGACTTGCAACAACGAATACAACGAAGCAGTAGAACAACGCAGCAGAAGACTTTACCGTAGTCAAGTTAAAATACATACCGAGGGAAATAAGCCAAACACAATCCTTGTACGACGGGTTGCAAGCAAATAGGATCTGTTAAACAAAACAACATTTCAATTTGTGCAGTTTACGTCATTGGTATTTTGGTATTTTTTTCATGGATTTTGAGGGTGCTCAAAACTGAAAATTAGGTCAAACTTTGGAACTTGACAGTAATAGTTGCTCCGCATATGGTTCAAAATCTCTTGACACTTCACATGACATTGTATGTTTTGTGGTGTTAAATGTATTTTTTGTTATGTATTTTCTGGTGCACAATAAAGTATATAAGTATTATAAATAAATAAATGACACCTCACTTTAACAGTGTTAAGTAACACCCCAGATGGAAGTTATCTTAAATCAACCAACTCAGCCTTTCGCAGTCCACTGCTGGTCATAGTCTTCCCCTAGGCTACGCCACAACACCCTCTTCTCCGCCTTCCGCATCCAGTCTGTCCCAGCCACTTTCTTAAGGACTTCGATCCATCAAGCTGGGAGGTATCCCACCCTGCGCTTGGCGATCTCCACTTCAGGAATCGTGTGCTCCGCTGGCTATTGATCCTTCGACAAATATGGCCAGCCCACTGCCACTTCAGCTTGCTTACTCTGTAAGCTATGTCGGTAACTCCAGTTCTTTTCCGGATTACTTCATTTTTTATTTTATCCTTCAAAGAAACTCCGAGCAGAGCCCTCCCGCAAAGAAGTTATCATACGATTGATAAATAAATAGAAAAACTTACCTATATTATCTACGTGTTTTGCGTAGACAACCACCACGAATGAAATTATGAAGAAATAAAATAGTTTCATATTGAATAACCGTAATTATCTTCAAGACAGGTTCAGACACCACAATTAGGTACTACCTTGAAGTATGTAGGTATACTTGCAAACTAAAACAGACAATATTTTCCTCCTATATATATTAAATAATCATTTGAATGTCAGGGCTGTATTAAGGCTGCCTTTTTTTTTGGGTGGGATATCATCAAATAACCCCTCCCGCTCTGGGCGGAGCGGAAGGGAGTGTCAGACTTTTACTGACTAAAACCCACCCGTGTTTCTTCAGTTGCCTGTGCCAAGGGCCACGGTATCTCTTTCGAACAACCCGCAGCCCTGGCGGCTTAAATTAAGGCTGCCTTAATTCTAAGTTAAAGGACTCTTTTTTAATATGGCTATTTAATTGGAAGCAACTAAAGGGCTCGTTCACACGTATCCACCACACCAAAGCATAGCAACAATTTTTTTTGTCAAAACAAATGCATTTACGGTATTATAATGTCTGTAAGAAGTCATAAATAAGATAATTCAATAACATTTGGCAGTTTATATACTTATTTATTTTGTTACGCATTTCAAAGTTAACTTTTACGTAATCTGGAATAGTACAGCGCCCTAATTGCGTAACACACGATCAATCGGAATCTGAATCATTTTGAAGCAAATTGCTAATCCATTGCTTCATAAGTTCGAAAAATTTGTCTGATCAACACGTAAATAACGCAATGAATGTTATTGAACTCTCAAAATGAAACCGATTCCGATTGATCGTGTGTTACGCAATTAGGGTGCCGTTCTAAGGCAGCTGTCAACAAACGGTTAGCCTAATAGATAGAGTATAACAGTAGTTTTTTTTTTTTTTTGACGTGACAACGTCTTATAAATAGGTTTGCCGGGTGACACTTCAAGAAACTGCGTTACGCTCCGCTCACGTTATGCGCTCACAATGAGAGCGAGTGAGAGGCACGCGTCCCTTCCACTCGGGCATGGTTAGCCCGCCTAAGAGCGAGAGAGACAGACATAAAAAGTGAAAGGCACGCGTCCCTTCAAAGTCGTTGTCACGTAAAACTTTCGCCCGTATACCGACTTTACAGGCAACCAATTTTTTTAAATCATATTGTCATAAGCAAAAAGTTCGCTTCAAAATGTAGTTCCTATGGACATGGTCAAGAGCTTATAAATGTTATGCATACTCTTTTTTGAGGTTGGGAAATCTTCAAATGACCCCTCCCGCTCTGGGTGGAGCGGAAGGGAGTGTCAGACTCTTACTGACTAAAACCCACCCGTGTTCCTTCCTTAGCCCTTTATGTTCCAGGGCAGCGGTAACCTTTTTGAACGATCCCGCTACCCGGTATAGCAGTGGTTACGTATGGATGGTGTCGCTGCAACTTCTTGCAGTTGCGATGTAGTAACGTTGTGGCTAGTGTTTGCAGATAGACCGGCCATTATGCTTGCGATGTGGACGGCCCATAGAGAGAGATATAATTTCTATGGGACGGACACTTGGGCCGCTAGCCCGCTAAATTCTTTTTTTTACGTTTATTGAAATTGGAAGGTTTTATCATGGAGCTTCGTGTTACCCGGTAACTGGGTTGTGGAGATCAGATAAGTAGTCGCTCTAAGTAAAATACTGGTTTTCAGCTGCATTCGGTTATACTGGAAGCTGACCTCATCACCTTTCATAGTTGTGAAATGGCTAGGCAGATGATGCTCTACTTGTCCGCCAAGTAACACTGCTGTGTTTTGGTTTCAAGGGTTTGTTAAGATCCCTTTTAGAGTTAAGACTTACACCTTCAGCTACGGTTTCCTAGAAGAGCATAGCATAGTATAATCAGCCAGTAACGTTCCAACTGCGAACACAAGCTTCCTCTCTGTGAGAGAGCCACGCACACGTCCACCACGCGGGCCCAGTGCGGGTTGGTAGATGTCACGTGTCTTTGAATTTTTGGTTCTAGGACATCTTGGTTTCCTCACGATATTTTCCTTTACCTTTTGAGAGCAGTGATGACGAAATAAATTACACAAAGTAAAGCGCCTGCTTGCTGCACGACCTCTACAACCAGTTAGTTAGGGCCGTTAACCCTGGGTTACCAGTTTACTACTGCTCTCCAAAAGAACGGTTCTGACAAATCGCACCCCCGGTGCGACACTGTCACTTTTGCAAAAAAATGCAAAAATGAGTTAAGTATCTAAAAATGATCCTAAAGCACTCCTTCACTTGGTGCGATAACGTTACTTTTGTAGTACGCATAGTTTCCGTATGAAGCCGTGAGTGTCATTGCCGTTTTGGTTTGTTTTGGTGAGGTGTCAAAGTTTTAAATGCTTCTCCTGAAAAACTACATTTTTGCATAAGTGACAGTGTCGCACCGGCGGAGGTGCGATATTAAAATGTCTATCTATCTATCTATTTTTCTCTATGGCAATGGTGCCGATGTCGACAATTCTGCCAATGTCAGATGTGATATGAGAAAACGTGTGGAGAAAACCATTAAAATGTCGTTGATGTCATTTTGTCTAGTATTTGACATAAAGGTGTCAAAAAACTCTCTCTACAATCGACACACTTAAGCGACACGTGTCTTGCGACAACGACTGTGGAGAAAACAAAGGAATGAAGTTGTTTAGAGCATGCCAAAAGTAGTGCTCATTGTATATGAGGGGCACGTTGCCAACAGCAGAGGCAACTGAAGCCGTCGACACTCGTCGGCGGCAGTCGGCGACGAGTCTACGGCTGCCACCGCCGAGTGTAAATGAGCACTCACCGAGACGCAAATTTCGCAGTGATGGACGGAAAGGAGACGCGCGGCAAGTCGCATCGCATGGGGTCGTGAACGGGGACAGTAAGCCTAAGTTTCTATTCTAATACAGCCCTGCTCAATACCAGCTGATAATGCTGATATCAATGGTAAACAACGAGGATATTGCAGCTGTTTGCCTTGATAGCTATGGAAATTAATTAGGTACCTACATATATAAAAGACAACAATCTTACAACTGGTTATCACAAGTTGACTATAGAGTATTTATTGAAACTTCAGTGTGGCACTGTTAGTCAAGGAAAGTGTCATTACGAAACAAATTGCTTGAAAAATGAAGTGTTGATCATCACCTGACATACAGCATAGCGTCCCCATATTTCGTTGTCTGCTACTGCATAGTTCGGTGTTACGACGAGAGAGCCCCCATATAGATAATTGTTATTATACATACAATTATACAAGCTGAACTTTTTCTAAATAATTTTAGAAAGTGTTCAGCTTGTACAAACGCCAGCAGGTCAAACTACCCGAAACTGTCAAATTTTTCCAAACAACTTTGAACCCTAATGTTTTAGCGATAAAGTTGAAAATCTATTAAAGAAATTTGACAGATTGTAGTAGCTTGATGTGCTGGCGTCTGTACCACATAGGTACCTGCATGACAGTCTCTTTCAAGCTAGATCTGTCTTAATAACGCACTGACCTCTAAATAAGTACGCTGGACTAAATATACTATACGAAATGACAGTTGTTTTTTGTGCCGATTCAAAGCGCCCCGCTCGAGCGTCTCAGGAACTAAATTGACACATTATTGCAAATGGCCGTCGTTTTGTTTTGGTACATCTCCGATGATTTAGGTCAAAATCGAGGAATAAGACTTTTTTGTGTATTTTGTGTTTACTGCGAGATATTTAGAAAAAAAATATTATGAGAGTAAGCGCATTTTGTAAAACTCGCTATCAAAAATATTAGTTCCACGGACGCTCACGTTGCTATCAGCGCTAAAATGGCGAAAATCAAATGTCTTCATTTTGTCATCGATAGTGTGAAGTCCAACGTACTTGTTTAATAAAGTCAGTGTAATAACGCCTGGTTAACGTATTGAAAAATAAAACTGCATTTAGAAATCATTCAATTTAATTAAGTAAATCTTAACAAGCCGCTTGGCAGTCCTCTAAGGTAGCAAAACGGTTATCGTTACCCATACAACCTCCATAGACGAAACCCACACATCTTTCAGATGCACTGTCGAACGTAAACCTGAAATAAACAGATAATTAAGTTAGTAGGTATAATTTAAAATCTAATCTGTGACACTGCCCCTGCTTCGCACTGTTTTTTCTGAACATATTTAAGTTTATTTTTATATATTAGGCTCCTACTTTTTTTTGGGTGGGAAATCATCAAATAACTTCTCCAGCTCTGCACAGAGCTGGGCGTGTCAGACTTTTACTGACTAAAACCCACCCGTGTTCCTTCAGTAGCCTGTGCCAGGGGCCACGGTAACTCTTTCGAACAACCCGCGACCCTGGCATATATAAGCCTACTAGGTGCGCCCCGCGGTTTCACCCGCATAAGTTTCGATCCCGTGGGAATGTTGGGATAAAAAGTATCCTATGTGATAATCCTGGTTATAAACTCCCCATGTGCCAAATTTCATCCAAATCCGTTCTGTAGTTTTTGCGTGAAAGAATAACAAACATCCATCCATCCATCCATACAAACGTTAACGTTTATAATATTAGTAGCTGTCCCACTGCCAGATAAGGGTTTCCCCACTTCGCGATTTATCTTTGCCTGCTGCCTTTTTAGCCAGTCAGTCTCCCGACTGACTAGCTGAAAAGGCTGACGTGACGAACTAGACTCTTGTCTAGTTCGTCACGCCAGCGTTTCTTAGGTCTACCTCGGTAACGACACTCGTCCTTAGGTACCCGCTGAGTAGTTTAGAAGAACAAGGCGGTCTCACAGACAGATACGAAAAGCTACACACTACAACACCCCACGCGACGGGGCGCGAAAAACATCCAAACTCCACATATTTATTGAATTTGTATGTCAAAAATCACACGCGGGGTCGCGTTATCTGCGCGGCGTGGCGCGTTCGTTGTAGTGTGAGATCCGCCAAACAGTAGCGACTAATATACCTATATAGATTATACATACATCGGGTTGTGTCCATAGCATATCCCTGCATCTGTAGGAAGTAGGCATCTAGGATCTGAAAGCAAGTGGTATATTTTATTAAACTGTCGTGATCAATCGATCTGCCTAGCCTTTTCCTAACTATGTTGGGGTCGGCTTCCAGTCTAACCGGATGCACCTGAATACCAGTATTTTACAAAATCAAAAGTCATATATGCAAATTAGGCTGCGAATCAGCATTTTTCGAACGTCAAAATTACAAAAGACAGTCCCCCAAAATCGCCCGCCCTTCCCTATCTGACCTTTTCTAACCAGTTGGGCTAGGCAGATGATGATAGAGTATTTTACAATATTCGTATACTCAATATCTACCCCATTAATTTGCAATTAAACAGAATTTGTGTAACATTATTTGCAAAATAACCAAAACTTCAGCTTATTCTGAAAGGTGAAAACGACTTTCACTGATTTAAATCTCCCTTTTCTGTATCAAAGACAAGGCAAGATAATATTTTCAGAATTAAAATAATATGTTATGTATATATGTCGCAAGTCAAGCTATTATTTTCTGAATTAAAATAATAATATGTAATGTATATGTCGCAGCCAACTGGTTTAATTAGCCGTTTAGTTAACCGCCTAGCCTTTTAACTAAACGGCGGCCATTCAACTAACGGCCTCAATAAATTATAGTTTAGGTTGGAACTGTAACCAATCACGTGCGAGCCGAACTTTTCGCAGTAACTAAGCCAGGGCACCCCGACCAAATGGGTTAGGTTAGAACTGTGATCAACCGCGTGCGAGCCGAGAGAGCGAAGCGAGGCGAGCACTACTTCCAAAGGCCAGGCGGTTGACTAAACGGCTAATTTAACCAGTTGGCTGCGACATATACGAGTATGTATAAAACAAAACAAGGGTAAAGAATCATTGCATGCAGCTGAGATGAGAATGCTAAGAGGGATGTGTGGTGTTACACGAATGGATCATAGAATAAGAAATGAGTAGGTATATAAGAGGAAGTCTGAAAGTGGCACCGGTAACTGAAAAGTTGTGTGGAAATCGGTTGGCATGTGATACGGAGGAATGAGGAAAATGTCATGAGGAGAATTTTGGGTATGAATGTCGATGACTATAAGAGAAGGAGAAGATCTTGGGAAGACCAAAGAAACGATGGATGGAATGTGTGAATGTTGATATGGTTAGAAAGGGGGTGACTACCGAGATGACGACTAATAGAGAAGTATGGAAGAAAAAGACATGTTGCGCCGACCACAAATAAGTTGGAATATGGTGATGATGGTAAAGAATCATGGGTCATCGAAAAGTTCTTCCGCATCGCTGTCAGAGAAAAGACAACATTATTGCCACTTTGAAATACAATAAATACAAGTTAAAATGGTTTTAAAACTTACCCCTAGCTTCACATAGGGCCAAAGCCACAAACACTAGGACAAGAAAATAAAATAATTTCATTGTAACTAAGTAAAGTTGACTCGTTCACGTCGAAATAAAGTCTGCGCTGATTATATTGATATTAACTAAGTACTATGCTTAAATTCGGCAATTGTTTTTAAAGCAGGGACGTATTCAGATAAACTTACATCAATTGGCATGAAAAAAAAATTAGCTTCGATTTAGCGCTTGCCGGCCGCTGATGCGGCACCGCTCGCTTCGCTCGCTCGGCTCGCACCTTTCGCTACAGTTCTAGCCTAACCTAATCCATTTGGTCGGGCGGAACCATCAATCGGACACGAATCCAGACTCCGGGCTGCTACTGCGAAATTCCAGATGAAAAAATTCAATAATTTAACACTTGAAAAAACTCCGTTATTTATAAGCCGATTTGCAAAATTATTCTATTCTCTACTACTTAGTTCGGGCTCATATTTTATATAATTTTATCAAATACGGCCCGTAGCTAATATCGCTGAGGTCAACACATATCAGCCAACATGACCTCAGACTCGATAATGTAACACGTTTGACCTTTTACTGAGAAATATTTACGTTTCACTTCTATCCCGGTAAACAATTATAGGCCCGTTCTATCTCGAGGTTATCAAACACGGACAGGTCTAGCTTCAGATCCGTCTGCATATTAGCCTATAACGTTTCCACTGTTGGGCACAGACACAGAACTCCTCTTTGTGAGACGGAGTGGGCCGTAAGGGTGTATAGATTAGGTACTAAAAGCATAAAAGTAATGCTTGAAATTTATAGTGCACAAGTGTGTGTGCAGACACAGGTGCACACCCTCTTCCCTCTCTCTCATAGTCCGATGCGACGGCAATCCGACACGACCGGAGAGAGATCAGGCGCAGGACCAACGACTTAACGTGCTTTCCGAGGCACGGGGGTATCACTCCGCCAACTTCCAAACTATTACTAAGAAATTCCTAATAGAAAAACTCTTCCTAATAGAAATAACACTTTGGCGATTGACTGCTGCGCTGCATGTCGCGGGTTCGATCTGGCTGTTTGTGTATGTGAGTTTAAATGTTTGTAAGCGTTTACAAATATTTAAACTTACCTAGTTGTAAATACTGCCTAACTGGGGTTAGTCTCGTGGTTGCAAGGGCGACTGCTGAGCGTGGGGTCCGAGGATCGATTCCCGGGTCGGGCAAAAGTTTTTTTTTTTTAAGCGTTTCCCCACGCTAGTAATTTACAGGAGAAATTACTAATGTGGGGATACGTTTTTAAAAAAAAAAAAACTTCTTGACCCGGGAATCGAACCCTGGACCCCCACGCTCAGCAGCCACGAGACCAACCCCAGTTAGACAGTATTTACAACTAGGTAATTGGCAAAGCGTTTATATTAATTTACCAAGCTTGAAAGTGATGTAAGTATAATTAGGAATTTAAATGATTAATTAGGTAATTTCCTATTTCTGTTATTAATTATCGTTTCGAGGCGACACACGGTAAAGTCTGTACCATGAAAAATCTTTTTAATTTTCTCTTATTCATTCTAATCAGTGTATTGGAAATTCAAGTCGTTTATGGTAAATACATCAATAATTCTAACATATAAAATAAAGAAATACCGTTTATCATAGGATAAATGATATTTCGTTATCTAAATTAGTCCAAAAAGCAGTTTTAAAGTTGATTTCCACCAAACGGCTCGCATCGCATCGGAGCGGAACGGATTTTGCAATCTTTAAACGATATTAAATCGTGTACACAGTTTTTAAAGTCTATATTACTAAGCCGCGCACAGCAGTTTGATCGCGGGCGTCTTCCGCGACGCGCGATCGGCTCCGTTCGCCTGTCGTCGTATCCGATCGAATCCTTTCGGCATTAGAACACGTCAACACGGTAGGAACGAAACTATATGACTAGGCGCAGAAACGGATACGTTCGCAAGCGACGGTACGGAGCCGATCGTATGCGTCGGCATCCTGCCGGATACGATCGGCTGCCGCCGCATCCGTTCGTATCCTTTTCGATATGATGCGCGATGCGCACGCATCGTACGACACCAAACGGTACGCTCAGCTGACACGTCTAAAAATAAATTATGTTTTTAAAATTGGATGAGTTTGGCGTTTCCCATAGAAATGTAATTTCCTGTGTCTATGGTGTTTCCTAACCAACAACTCTGAGAATTCAAATGGATTAACTGGCCAAATGTGGGTATACTACAGGTACACCTCTGCATTACCCTTCAGGGGTTACAGGCGTAATAATAATAATAATATATAATATAATATAATAATAATATCCCTGGACATTTCACACAGCGCCATCTAGTCCCAAGCTAAGCAACCTAATGCTTGTGTTATGGTAACAAGATGGCTGATAAACTACTTATATACATTTTTTTTTTGGCGTTTTGTTATGTTAAGTGTAAAACTATCATCATCTGCCCAACTATGTTGGGGACGGCTTCCAGCCTAATCGGATGCAGCTTAATACCAGTATTTTACATGGAGCGACTGCCTATCTGACCTCCACAACCAACTGGGTAATAAAATACCCCTTGGTAATACTGGTTGTCAGATTTTCGGGCTTCTGACGACCCGTGACGACTGTCAAAGATCCATGAATGACAGCCGGGACCAACGGCTTAATGTGCTTTCCGAGATACGGAGGGGTCTTGGTATGTAGAGATGGTCATCCATCCACGGTCCAACCGCGGCAAGCATAGCTTAACCTGATCGATCGACCCGTGCGGTTGTTATTACTTAGCCACAAGCCCCTCGTTATGTGTAAAACTAATATTATATAATTGGAACGAAGTTCCTTATCACGCGTTGCGAAAGGAGGCTAGACGGAAAAAATTAAGACCAAAAGTTGGAACGACACTTTTTGCTATAGTTGTAAGCCGTGCGGCGTGCGCGTGTTTCTCTGTCTGTCTCTCTCTCTCTTTGAACTTCGTTCTTCGATTAAAATGTGTCGAAATATTTTCAGGAGAAAAATCGCCCAATTGCTTGGTGCCATATCAGGAAGAAACTGGACTTACTTGTCTAGCTTATATTCCAAGGTTTGTATACAGTATAATATTCCCACTGCTGGGACACAGGCCTGCTCTCAGTGAGAGGGGCAGTAATCCTCTACGCGGGCCCAGTCCGTAAAGGTTTTAGCACCGGAAACCACCTGCTTCGGCAGGTTACACAGAAGAGTATAACGCCTGCCTCTCTGCTTAGTGTTGGTAGACTACGAGAAAGCCTTCGATGCGATCGAGACATGGGCTGTCTGCAGTCTGTTCAACGATGCCAGATTGACTATATGCACATCGAGGTGCTAAAATGTCTGTACGATAACACCACTATGTCAGTCCCGACCTGAAACCTATCCTGCTGCAGCGAGTTGTGAGACAAGGAGATGTTATCTAAAAACCCGCACTGTCTTCGAAATTTTAGTTCTAGGACATGCCGGTTTCCTCACGATGTTTTCCTTCACCATTTTTAGAACAGTGGTGATGAAATAATTTACACAAAGTAAAGTGCCTGCTTGGATTCGAACCCCCGGCTTACAGCTCGTAAGTCGCGACTGTTACCACTGGTTCTCCACTGCTCTTCATGACCATGACCGTTACTTCCATAGTTATTGGTAATTTCTCCATCTTAGCCACTCAAACCCATATTTCAATAATCATTTTTGTTTCTATATACTGCAAGTCCTGCACCAACCAGGGGTTGTCCTTGGGTGCCTTTGCACAGTACATAATCGTCGGTTGATGCCTCATTCAATTTTTTAAAAATTAAGGGGCCTCTGCGAGTTGGCTTTGGCTCCCCGTACGCCTTCCAAAGGACCGGGACCCCATGGTCATGACGTATGGTAACATATAGGATACATTTTTAACCAGTTATTTGAATTCAGTGCTCTGCCATACATTATAATAATATAATATAATATCCCTGGACATTTCACACAGCGCCATCTAGTCCCAAGCTAAGCAACCTAATGCGTGTGTTATGGTAACAAGATGGCTGATAAACTACTTATTTTTTTTTATTTTTTTTGTAAATACATACATATTATAGATAGAAAAACACCCAGACTCGGAACAAATACATGTAGGTCATACAAATATTTGTTCCGTGCGGGAATCGAACCCGCGACACGCAGCGCAGCAGTCAATCGCTTAACCACTGCGCCAACCGTGCCGTCATATAACCGCGTACTGGTAATTATGAAAGAGAAGATTTTCTTTTTATGAAAAATTTCAACTCTGTGGTACTCTAGAATCATGGTTAAAAAATTGTCGCAATAGTCCTACACAGACCGGGGGTTGTCCTTGTGTGCACTTGCACAGTGCATACAGGTATAATCGAACGTCGGTGCCTCATTTCATTAAAAACGTCGAACGCGCGGAAGGCGGGAACAGGAAGACTTTACAGAATTATAATCAATCAAATCTTCAATACGGTTGTATTGGAGATTTGAATATTATAAGTTCAAATAATCCCATTAATTGATATTTCATGAAATAGTCATTCAATAGGATTATCAATAAAATTGTCATACAACCTGACATTGACCTGCAAATTGCAAAAAAGAAAATTTGTATTTCGCGGGCCACCCTGACGCTTGCCCCTTATTTTGTTATATCGGCATAATTTATGTTTTTGCTATATTGGTTTTGGAACGAAGTTACTTATCGCGCGTTGCGAAAGGGCGCTAGACGGAAAAAATTAAGACCAAAAGTTGGAACGATACTTTTTGCTATAGTTGTAAGCCGTGCGGCGTGCGCGTGTTTCTCTGTCTGTCTCTCTCTCTCTCTTATAGAAAGCAAGCCAGTTATACTTCGTTCCATCCGGGTGGCCCTTGACACCTCTCAAGTTTTTTATTGATACTAAGGGCTGACTTTTTCAACGCCAGATGATTTTATCCGAGGAATAATTTTGAATTTTTGGCAGTACTTCCATACAAAATATGAGGGGCTTCTGGCTAAGTAATAACAGCCGCACGGGTCGATCGATCAGGTTAAGCTACGCTTGCCGCGGTTGGTCCGTGGATGGATGACCATCTTTACATACCAAGACCCCTCAGTACCTCGGAAAGCACGTTAGACCGTTGGTCCCGGCTGTCATTCGTGGATCTTTGACAGTCGTTACGGGTCGTTAGAAGCCCAAAAATCTGACAGCCAGTCTTACCAAGGGGTATTGTATTACCCAGTAACTGGGTTGTGGAGGTCAAATAAGCAATCGCTCCATGTAAAATACTGGCATTCAGGTGCATCCGGTTAGACTATGGAAGCCGACCCCAACATAGTTGGGAAAAGGCTAAGCAGATGATGACTTCCATACAAAATCTGTAAGACGTCAATTTTATTCCACGAAAAAAAATTACCTGTCGATTGAAAAAACAGCCCTAAAAAATTGTTTTTTTTTTTCTAGCTATTACTATGACATAGAGAAGGATAAATGCATTTTCTTCATTTACGGAGGGTGTGGCGGTACTGATAACAACTTTATGAGTAAAGAAGTATGTGAGCACGAATGTGAAGTTCAAACGAACGTTCAGATTGGTAAGTCAAAGGCCAACGTCCACCGCCAGCGTCAACTGGACTTCAACGAGAAACTAAATTGTTCTTACAAACCATACACGCATATTCAGCCTATAACGTTCCCATTGCTGGGACACAGGCCTTCTCTCAGTGAGAGGGAGTGGGCTGTAACCCACTAAGCGGGCCCTGCGGGTTAGTACATGTCACATGTCTTCGAATTTTTGGTTCTAGGACATGCCGGTTTCCTCACGATGTTTTCCTTCACCGTTTTGAGAGCAGTGGTGATGAAATTATTTACACAAAGTAAAGCGCTTGTCCGGGTGTGAACCTATGACCTACAACTCGTAAGTCGTGGCCGTTACCACAGGGCCAGCACTGACCAATTATTCTTATACAGGTTAAAATGAAATTAGCTAGCGAAACTCTGCTTCAAATACTAGATTATTAGCAGTGAACCAATTTTGGATCTGCAGTAGGGCGTTATTTACGTCGTCATGATTTGATGCACGTCTCCTAATTCTAAAACTTAAGGAAGTATCATTAACACATCACATTGTTTGTGGTTGGGTTTTAAAAACATAGGGTAGATCATTAATATATACTATAAAGAGGAAAGGACGTAATATCGAACCTTGTGGTACACCAGTTTTACTTATAAACCGAGTGAATTGACAACATTTATTTGAACTTGCTGTTGTCTATCGTTTAAATAAGATTTTACTCAACTGAGCACAAGTTTTTCAAGACCGTAATGCTCAAGTTTTAAGAGTAAGGTTTGGTAGTTGACGTTATCAAATGTCTTGAAGTGGTCACAAAAAAATCCTATGGCGTCTTAGGCCTGTTCCCACGCCGTAAATATGTGTATTAATAAGGTGACACCGGTGTCAGTAGTACAACGTTCCTTGGTGAAATCATACTGTTGATCGTATAATATTTTATTGGTGTTACCTTTTCACGCACCTTTGTCAAATTGGAAGACATTCCAATTGTTAATGTGTTACCTAATTACCTATATGAGACATTTTTCAGCTTTATTTCCACGATGGCAACACGATGCGATGGCTCTGGTATTCACGATGTCCATAGAGGCCAATTTCCGTAATTAAAATCGTACAAAATCTAGTCGAAATGTCCTCTCAGCGACAATCAATGTGAAAAACTTGTCAAAAATGTAGGGAAATTACAGGTAGTTTTGACTGATTCAGATCAGATTGTGAACGTTCTTTAAATCAAGAGCATTGCCCCTTAGGAGGCCGTCGCGTCGAGTTGTTTGCCATTCAATAAAAAATTTAAAAAAACGTAAATGTCAAAATGCTGTTTTACAGGACCACCTTCGTGTTTAGTGCCATATGAGGAACCAATACAACATTGCCTCGCTTATATACCACGGTTTGTACAACACTTAAAAAACCTCCTGGCGCGTGGCCAAAATCGGAACTAACGCTGCCATCTTGTTTTGTCAATTACACAAAGTTCACTTCCTTTCTCCTTTAACATTATCGTTATATTTTCTTTGCTCCTGTTTCATGTTTATTATTATATATATTCATTTCTTTAGATTAGTATAATGTACAGACGCCAGCATATCAAGCTACTACAATCTGTCAAATTTCTTTAATAGATTTTCAACTTTATCGTATATATAACTATATAAAGTATTAAGGTTCAAGGTTGATTGGGAAAATTTTACAGTTTCGGGTAGCTTGACCTGCTGGCGTCTGTGCTTTATAATATTAATTATTTATTTATTTAATTTGACAACATTGGTCTAATGGTTAGTACATACAACAAGAACTTATCAACTAAGGGTTAGTAGTTAATATTAATTAAATTAATTTATGTTATTAACAATATAACTTTTATGTATGTATTTATTGTATGATGTAAATGGTACACCACAGACTACATACAGTATTTGTCTCTCCTTCCTCTTTTTAATCCATCCAAATATTGTATTTAAAAGATCGCTCTTAGCGATAAGACCGCCCATTGTCTCACCCTTTGTAAAATTTCTGTTTATGTCAGTAATTTATATGGTGTACAGTCAACAGCAAAAGTAGATGATCAAAATCAGAAATTCAATACTAATGAACGGAGTTCGCAGCTATATGGCAGTTGTACTAGTAGTAAATGTTTGGTATAATTTACAATCACATACTTTTGAATCACTTCGACGCCACACAGTTCTGACGCGAACTCCGTTTATTAGTATTGAATTTCTGATTTTGATTATCTACTTTTGCTGTTGACTGTACAATGTACACCATGAAATAGAATAGAATACTTATTATTATGACTCTTTATTTTTTCTATGACAATTTCACAAATGTTTACCCAAATGTATGCCAATGTGGATGTAGGCATACAGAGTATATAACCAAATCTACACATAATTATGGCTCTTACTTTAAAACGCCCTTCCACACATGAAACTTCCACTAAAACTGTTTCAAAAGATCGAGTTACAGAAATAAACATTTTTTTTAAAGATATTACTATGACATGGCGGCAAATAAATGCGTTTTATTCGTTTACGGCGGCTGCGGCGGCAACGACAATAATTTTTACAGTCAAGAGGAATGTGAACAAGTTTGCGTGAAAGCACCAAAGATGCGCAAGTCTTTGAAACGTAGGTACCTATAAAATACATAACATAACATCACGCTAGTCATCTGCCTAGCTTTCCCAACAATGTTGGGGTCGGCTTCTAGTCTAACCGGCTGAATACCAGTATTGTACGGACGCCAGCAGGTCAACCTACCCGAAACTGTCAGATTTTCCCAATCAACATTGAACCTAATGCTTTGGCAATAAAGTCGAAAATCTATTAAAGAAATCTGACAGATTGTAGTAGCTTGATGTGCTGGCGTCTGTACATGAAGCGACTGCCTCTCTGACCTCCCCAACCCAGTTACTGGGTAATGCGATACCCCCATTACACAGTAACTGGAAGACTGGTTGTCAGACTTTCAGACTTCCGACGACCCGTTACGACTGTCAAAGATCCGGGAAGAATGACAGCGGGTCCAACGGTTTAACATGCTTTCCGAGGCACGGAGGAGTCTTGATATGTAATGATGGTCATGGTGGATCCACAGGGCAAGCGTAACGTAACGTAACCAGGGGGCCTACTCCGAAGTGCAAAGTCCGAATGTTCGGATCGGACCGACGATGGCCGAACCGAATATTATTGAAAAATGCGAAAAAAGTTCGAATCGGCTCAGTTGGGTCGGGACCATAGTCAATATTCGAAAGAGTGTAGGAGTGTAGGATCGGAACCGACCGAACCAAATAGTAACTTCGTAGCAGGAAACGGCCGAACATTCGACCGATACTACTTCGGAGTAGACCCCCTGATCAATCGACCCGTGCGATTGTTGTTACTTAGCCACAAGCCCCTGTAGTCCCCGAATGGAAATGCAGAGGTGCACCTACATACGTAAATCTATAAGTAAAACCAATGCAAACGTAAAACAAAATAAGACCAAACCCCGTAAAACATCATGCTTACGAAATGATAAGGATCGCCGCCATATTGAAAAAAAAATGGCGGACCGGTAGGTATTCTTCGGACCTTCTACCTTACGTAGTAGTTTTTTAAACTATAACTAATTCCAGGCACGCATTTGACACAGCAACAGATGAAGGCTTTAATTCCATCGGATTCCAAGAAATTGGCGGCACTTCGAAACCATAGACGATTGTGAAGAGCAGAAGAAATTTGTAAGGTATAAATAATAAATATTCCTGAATAAAAGTTTTTTTTTTATTTGCCCTTAGTCTTTCTTCGTGTCGCTGGCACGACTGTATTTTAAATCTTGTTTCCCCAAAACTTTGCCACTTACACGGTGTCGGTTGTCGGTGGCAGCGTAGAGCTCATTTTGACTGCATGTTTTGGGAGACAGACGGCAGGATGGGAAGTGGAGCATCGTTTGTGACATAGCTCCACAATCACACCCTACTGCCGTTCCGTCCAGGTAGCCCCACTTTACCAGGTCAAACTTACATAGGTAGATAGTAAGTAGAAATTGTGAACATTTAGGGCCTTCAAACTAAATATTTATTTCCTTAATGTGTCTACTTACGAAACATGTTTGGCTAATCCTCCGCCTAACACTCTGTATAAATTATTTTTCCGTGATTATCTTATAATTATTTTAAGGAGTTGTTTAAAATGTCATTTAAAAAACATTTTAAACAACTCCTTAAAAAGGGGTTTGAAGATTTTTATATGGAGCCTGGCATACCTACTGTCGCGCCATTTTGAAAGTGGCGGCTACAAACCGGCATTTTTATATTTTATCACGATCACGGTCGAAAGCGCACTAATTCGCGAAGACGGCCATTTGCCTAGTTTATGATCGCGTTGATCACACCGCGACGACACAAACACGCCTCCTTGCCACTTCTCCTGTTTCTTACGTTTCTATGCCTTTGCTAGGTTTGAAGATTTTTATATGGAGCCTGGCATACCTACTGCGCGCCATTTTGAAAGTGGCGGCTACAAACCGGCATTTTTATATTTTATCACGATCACGGTCGAAAGCGCACTAATTCGCGAAGACGGCCATTTGCCTAGTGTATGATCGCGTTGATCACACCGCGACGACACAAACACGCCTCCTTGCCACTTCTCCTGTTTCTTACATTTCTATGCCTTTGCTATTTCCTTTCATTCCTAAAACACTTAATATAAGAAGCAATTAGTAGGCCAGTAGAATATGGTTTTGACTTTATTATTTTCTAAAAATGATACAATAGATTTTTTTATGGATTTTAAGAGTTAGCTTATGCTTTAGCTTTTACATGCATACTATATAACACTCCCTAAACGTTTTAAAATTATTTCCGTTGCCTCCGCAGCCGCTGTAGATGAATCGCACACAATCATGCACTATTGGCTCGTAACCCCATCTGAAAATACACCCAGAATTAAGTAAAGTTTTGGTTTCCCAGGAAAGCGGTTCCGTCATAGGTCCAGGTCCAGTTGAAAACCAGCGTCAGGCACTAGTTGTCTGGCATTTTTGTTGAACTGGGCCTTTTTGGCGCAGCCGTGAGGCACACTTTCCTGCTAATTTCTTACATCGGACTTTACACTTTTGAAGTGAAAACTTCTTTAGCGGCGTTGTGCACTTTTTTGTGATGGGTAAAAAATTTTAACCTCGCGTCAGGACACGTGACCTGATCGAAAATTCATAAGACGGAGCTCGGGTCAGGACACGTGATCTGATAAAAAATTCGTAAGACGGAGGAAGAGTTTTTTGTGATGGGTAAAAAATGTTAGCTCGCGTCAGGACACGTGACCTGCTCGAAAATTCTTAAGACGGAGCTCGCGTCAGGACACGTGACCTGCCGATCGATTCTGTAAAAATCTCACCGTGAAAACTTAGGTGAAGTGCGTTGTTGAGATGGATGCGTTTAATATCCAACAATCATATTCATTTGGTTTCCACATAGCATAGCACTGGTGGAAACGGGTTCAACTAAGCTATGTTTTTTATATACGGAGGGATGCGTGCCATACCAAGTATGGGAACTATGGATGCGCGAGTGGTGTAGCTATGGCAGAGTACTCCCCGTGTCTTCCCTACTATCGATGCATCGCATAACTCGAGCTGCGCATCTTCCTCGCACAGCAACATCGCACATCTTACTAGCTCCGACTTACATTACTCCGCTTAGCATTAGTGGAAACGGTCGCATGGTTTCGTAGCTTACGCGGTGTCCTGCGTGAGCGACGAATACGCAACACGCGCGACATAATGCGACGCGATGCTACACGCGACAAATGTCCTACGTGATTTTGGTCATTATTTCTCGAATCATGGAGAAGTATGTGTACAGTACAATTTTGTTCGTACCTAGTGTTCATGGTGACGCGTCTGGTCGCCCTCAAAACAAATTCGCGTTACGTCGCGTCTCGCCGCAGACTATTATGCCGTTGAGTTGATCGCGTTCGTCGCGGTCGCAGGACACCGCGTTAGCTTTCACATCCTCGCAGCATAGCTGCATAGCACATCTCGGTAGAATATCAGCCTTAACGTTACGGTTTCCGAGCAGACCGGTGGACGTCACATATTGTCCGCAATTTAACGGTGAATAATTTGATTTAAAAGAGTGTCCGTGGAGTTTCTTGCCCATTCTTCTCCATAGATACCTACTACGGTTTGGAATGGACAGCTAGCTTCATCTTTTTGACTGACCAACCCCTTGACAGTGCGAAAGTGCCTGTGATTGGTTTATCTATACTTATAATAAATCTGAAAATATCAAAAAAATAATTTACAGGGGGTGTTACTAGACCGACACCGAACCCAAAAATGTGATTAAAAAAATTTTTGTCTGTCTGTCTGTCTGTCTGTCTGTTTGTTCAGGCATCACGCAAAAACTACCGGTTCGATTACGATGAAACTTGGTATAATTATTCTTTAATATCCTGGGCACCACACTGGGTACTTTTTATCCCGGAAAAGTATATACAATAAAAAACAAACTTAATTTTGCGGTTCGATCCCTATACCCGATTACCACTGTCTGTACTGTACCAACCGCAAATACTAAGTTTGTCGTAGGTTGGGTCACCCGCAGTGGAGTTCATTTTTATTCCTTTTAGTTTTTAGAGTTATTTAGGTTTATTTTTATATGAGTCGTAGGTATAGATTTTAATTTTAAAGTATAGGTAGTATATTTGATAGTGTACGTAGTGACCGTAGGTTATTTTATAATACTGTTAGGTAGGATTAGTCATTCGTATAGATATTAGTTTTTAGGGATTTTGCTTATTTATTGAGTTTAGATTAGTTATCATCAGAAATAGGTTTATTTAGGTAGGTATTTAATTTTCTGTTATTGAGTTTTTTTTTTTTAATTAGGTAGGTACTTAGGTAAAGATATCATATAGGTACCCTCTTAATCACCACTAATGAGACACAATTGGTTTTCTTTTCTACTGTAATTAGCCACAAAGGGCCCGCGAGATTGATGGCATTCTGGGGAAGCACATACATTTTATCCTCTTAGCACGTTCCCGTGGGATAATTTCCGACATCCACGCGGGCGAAGCCGCGGGCAGAAGCTAGTTTGAAATAAATGCTTTCCGTCTTATTACAAAACGAAACCTAACTTTAGTTCTAGTCTAAACTATTGAGCCAGTACTTACTTGTATTTCGAACTTATTTTGATTTAGGCAAAGTTCTTAATACTAAAATGACAACTTAGCACCGAACTAAGCTGTCATTTTTGTATAAAGAACTCCATTTCTATAACAGTTGGGTTCTTAATCCAATAACCCCAGTTATTGAATTAAGAACCAGTGGTTTAAGCATCGAAAGAAAAACCTTGTTTTGTAATAAGGGGGTTTGAGTTTGAGGATAAGGAGCGGCGGCGGCGCCTTTAAAGATGTCATACGATGCATTAATGTTCAAAAACTTACCTATATAAATACCTCGAACAATTACGACTTGAGTATTCGTTGGGTTTTTTTAAAACTGGTTCATAGCATCTTGGATCAATAACATGACCGTCGTCATCGTAATCAACTGAAATAATAATATGTAACGATTTATTTTTTATTTTTAAATGTTTTTATACTTTATACATTCTAATATTTTATTATTACAAATTACATTACAAATTATATTTTTAAATGTTAGAATGTATAAAGTATAATTATACATTCTAATATTAAAAAATATAATTTATATTGAAATACAGGAGATAATACATATTATCAGACCGACTTACCAAGGGGTACAGTATTTTTATCTCACGAAGCGACGCGCGCTTTACTTATGTTAACCAAGTGTAATGTGTAAGAATGTGTGCGTGAAGACGTGTAGCGTCAGTACATAACACACACACACACACCCCCACACACACTTCCCGACTTCGCCATTGTCTCGGACAGTACCGCTTACACACATGTATTCACAGCGTGCTTGTACAATTGTTAACCACAAGTAAACCGCGCGTCTATTTGTGAGATAAAAATACTATATCATGACTGTGATCCCTTGGTATACAATTTACTGTAACCGGATGGAGGTCGGACAGGCCGTCGTTCCGTGTAAAATCCTGGCACTCAGCTGCAATCCGGTCCGGTCAAAGACTGGAAGCTGAACCCAACATTTAGTTTGCAAAAGGCAAGGCAGGTGATGATCACAGGCTGGATGATTAGTTCAGTATTGCACACTCGTTCTATCTGTCAAATCAGTCAGCGCCTGACGTAAATTGACGTATTTTTACTATAGTTTGACCAAAACCGCTGTACCGCGCCTTCGGTATACACGGCGAGACGGGGGGGCAGTGCAGGCCGCTCATTCGTCGTCGCTCACGGCGTCCCGCCCCCCGCCTCGCCGCGCATTCCTAAGACGCGGTACAGCAATTTCGGTCAAACTATAGCCATGTTTTTAATCACGTCTAAACTGTCTATGGAGTATCTTAATTTGACAGGACTAAACTAATACTTATCTTCTGTCCATTTTCTTAATGACATGAAAAGAAAAAGATGCAATTAACTTAAATTTAGTTTAGTTGGTGAACAAGGGAATCGGCGCCATTGTAGACTTGACGACTGAAGAATAGAAACATTCCTTCTCTTCATCGCCATGCTTAGGACGGTAGAAATCTTTCTACAATCTGTCATTTTGTCTATTTTTCCATCGACAAAAACTGGGGGCCTACTCCGAAGTGCAAAGTGCGAATGTTCGGATCGGACCGACACTGGCCGAACCGAATATTATTGAAAAATGCGAAAAAAGTTTGGATCGGCTCAGTTGGGTCGGGACCATAGTCAATATTCGAAAGAGTGTAGGAGTGTGGGATCGGAACCGACAGAACCAAATAGTAACTTCGTAGCAGAAAACGGCCGAACATTCGGCCGATACTACTTCGGAGTAGACTCCCTGATTCTCTAGTGGTCATGTTACACGTCATCATCTGCCTAGCCTTTTCCCAACTATGCTGGGGTCGGCTTCCAGTCTAACCAGATGCAGCTGGATATCAGTATTTTATATGGAGCGACTGCCTATCTAACCTCCACAACCCAGTTACTGGGTAACACCATACCCCTTGGTAAGACTGGTTGTCAGACTTTCAGGCTACTGACGACCCGTAACTAGTTAAAGATCCAAGATTGACAGCCGGGACCAACGGTTTAACATGCTTTTCGAGGCAAGTAGGGGTCTTGGTATATGAAGATGGTCACCCATCCATGGATCCCGCGGCAAGTGTAGCTTAACCTGATCGATCGACCCGTGCGGCTGTTATTACTTAGCCACAAGCCCCTCCGCGTGCAGCTAACTAATTATTTTTAGAGACACTTACAACATAAAACTTGACTGAAGATTATAATCACACCAAATATAGAAAGCAAATTAATTACAGTTTTCATTGTACACAGGTTTTCTCAACAATTATCAATGGATCACAAAATATCCTGTTGGCTTACACATGGTAAGTTAAACTATCCAATATTTAAGACGCTGTTCCACTGCTGCAGTAATCTACGCGTGGGTACCTACTTAATCTGCGTTTGCGATCTACCTGCCAAAAATGAGTTGTTTTTTTAAATAACTTTAATATGTTACACAATAAAGTTAACTTCAATTTTTTTTATTACTTTTTCAATAGTGCTAGTCACACTGAAATGAACTGAATTACTACTGAAATAAACTTGAAATAACATCAATTGGAAACATACATTTGAGTAGACTTTAGCTTCGCTATGTATGAAAAAAAAAAAAACTTTTTTACAAAAAACAAACATCCGACTTCCGAAAAAAAACACTGCAAATGAAAAATTACTTTAATTTCGGAAGTCGGTTGTTTTTTTGTAAAAATGTTTTTATTTTTCACGTTTTAATTGTATGTACCTACCCCACAAAAAATCATATAGTACTTACTATGTAAATATCAGTGTCAGGAAGTTATTAAAACATCATCAATATAAACTAAGTGGAAAAAAATCGTATTATTGAAGCTAACTCATAAACTAGCCAAGCAAAGTTAATAAAATTTATATGGGACCACCCCAGAAACATACCATACCCATTAAAAAAAATATTTTTGAAATCGATTTACAACTGCCGGAGATATCGCGTAACAAACATACAAAAAAAAACATACAGTCAAATTGAGAACCTCCTTCTAATCTACAGTCAGTACACATTTATTTTACCTCCGAGTTTGCATCACTGTCCAAAGCACAGTAATATCGATTCTCATTCTAATAAGGTTGCTGTTGGGTAGCTGCCACTGACAAGTCTGTCAAAATCATTGTGATCTTTATTCTCGTTACAATAAGGTTTCTCTTAGGTTACTGCTGTCTCAAAGCTACTGTGAACGGACTATACTGCGACGCGACGCGAAACGAAGTAGTAGCACGGGCGGGCGATACGATGCGACGCGATGCAATAATAAAGTCCTCCAGAATGAATTTTAGCCATGGCGACCAATTCAGCGGAAACCAGCCTTCGTCGCGGGAGATACTACAGTGCACAAGTATGTGCGCAGACACAGGTGCACTCCCAATCAATCACTATTTATTTGTGAACACAGGTATTACAATAAGGTCTTAAGTATACATTTTGGTCGAGCTCTATGTCCTACCAATAAAATTGGTGTACAAATATTAGTTTTTTCAGTAATAAGTCTGAATATATGCTATACAAAGTCACGTTCGAGAAAATAATGTCAATTAAATGTTTTATTAATACTCGAATCAGCCATTTTTTTCGGGTTGTTACTAAAAAATTCCCAATGGAAAGTAACACTTTGCCCTACCCGGGAATCGAACCCAGGACCTCACGCTCAGTCGCGCTTACGGCCACGAGACCAACGGTGCAGTGCACGCCCTACGCAGCAGTGGAATTGCACCTTTATCAAATACCTTCATGGCTATTTAACTTAATGGCAAATACAAGTACATTATTGGCAACATTAATCTCTTAATTGATTTTTTTCCCGTGAAATTAATGATGCGGCAATAATTAATTTCGATGTAAATATTACTTATATATAGAATCAGTCATAAAATATAGAATTAATTAAAATGAAGATAATCATTTTAATTTCAAAATGAACTACACGATAGTGCTTCTGGCTATGGTTTTTTGTACAGGTTTTTGTGAAGAAGAATATTATGACGAAAATTATTCAAAAGGTATTTTTGGTCTCCTTTACTCTTTCACACGCTGTCTACATCTCTCTATCTATTGTCCTATCGCAGGTGTGCTGGAAGAGATTTCTTATAAGCATCACCTCTGTACCTATTTTCTTGTCTTTTCATGTATGATGTACATATGTACAGACGCCAGCACATCTGACAGTCCACTGCGATAGGCTGAGTTGATATAGCCCGTGGCCGGTCAGGATTTGCGTCCGAAAGATGACAATAGGCTCCCCCATACTACATAGGACAAATAATGGGGCAGTGGTGGGTTGTGGCATTATGTTGAGTGATGGCAGTTTTGCGTGGATGTGACGCATATTTTCCTCCAAGTTGTTGTTTTTTGTGTTCTTTCTCTGCGTCATGTTTACTGCGCATAAACGGATTTTCTTTCTTTTCTTTCTTGGTGTAGTATTCGCCTCTACCTTACCTTTCGGTTTCTTTTTTCAGAAGTTTTAAATATGGATTGCGTTCTCCCGATTTCGTTTGGACACTGCTCTGTGAGTGTCACTAGGTAAGCATTTCCCTATTTAAATAACATACAGTTTGCTTAGTGCTGCAGAGAAACAAAGTTGTCGACATAGCTCACATAATAAGCAAGCTGAAGTAGCAAATATTAGCTGTAGAACCGATGACCGTTGGGGAAGACGTGTTCTTGAGTGGAGACCGCGAATCGGTAAACGTAAGGTGGGACGCCCTCAGGCTAGGTGGAGCGACGATCTTCGCAGAATGGCTGGTAGCAGCTGGATGAGAGTTGCCAAAAATCGAGTTGAATGGCGTGCAATAGGAGAGGCCTATGTCCAGCAGTGGACTGCTATAGGCTGATGATGATGATCGCTTATTTCTCGTGGCTAAATAATACAAAAGTCCAAGCCCAAAAGTCTGACAACCAAGTCTTACGTCTTACCAAGGGATATCGTGTTACCCAGGCAGTCCCATCAAGTAAAATGCTCACTGCTCTTAAAAAACGGTGAAGGAAATCATCGTGAGGAAACCGGCATGTCCTAGGACCAGAAATACGAAGACATTTGGCATCTACCAACCCGCACTGCTCTCAAAACGGTGAAAGAAAACATCGTGAGGAAACCGGCATGTCATAGAACGAAAAAATTGAAGACATGTGACATCTATCAACCCGCACTGGATTAAGGCCCACTCCCAGTCACAGAGAGGAGGCCTGTGTCCCAGCAGTGGGAACATTCTAGGCTGAATATGTATGTATTGTGTACATTTTCTATTTTCTTGTGAGTTAAATTCTCTTTGTACAGTAGGCCGTTAGTGGACCTTAAGCCCGGTTTCCACTGCGAAAGGGTAATGAGCGGGAAATGCTTAAGCGGAACGCATTAAATAGGTTTATATTTCCACCAACAAAGAGTTGGTCATTTGATTTCCACTGCAAAATGAAAATGAGATAGAGAAATGAGCGGAGTGAGCTGAACGGAAAATGAGAAATGAAAAACGAATAGTGAATTTCCACCGAGACCGAGTTCAGTTGAAGTTTTGAGCTGGTTGCGTGTGGTCGTGTTGTTGCGATGTTATCGAGTGACACGGAATCGAGTGATGACAGTGATTATGATACAGAAAAAAGAAATACATATTGTTGAGTCCGTTCTGAACTAGTCGGTGCAGGCCTTGTCGCAGCGGACTCTTTTCAACTTCTTTTTACTCGTTCAATCCGCCCCGCTCACCACTTTCTGTGTGGAAACGCTACTATGTAAATTGTAATTGCGAGTTGAGCGGAGTCCGTAAGTACTCCGCTCCGCTCCCTAGAACTGAGCGAGCTCATTTCTACTCTTTCTACACGCTCGGCTCTTTCCGTCCGACTATTTGTTGGTGGAAATAAAAGTATGCAGTTTGCGTTTGCGAGTTTAACGAAGTCATTAATGGGTCCGTTCCGCTCGCGGTGGAAACCGGGCTTTATAAGCTGGCCGAGCTTAGTAGTACGGAGTTGCAATAAAAAAAAATACAGGGTCAAATTAAATTAGCTAGCAAAACTCCGCAGACGTGATGTCTGCGGAGTTTCGCTAGCTAATTTAATTTGACCCTGTAGTTTTTTTAGTATCAATATCTAAACATGAATTTATTATTGTTTCTTAATTTATGCTGCATCGCGTGTACTCAGAGCTGAATCGGATATACCAGTCGTTTTAAATACTATCTTTTGGTCATTATTTTCTTTGCGTCTAGTTTTACCGCATCATCAGCCCACAGCAGTCCACTGCTGGACATAGAGCTCTCCTATGTCACCATTCAAAACGATTTTCGGAAAAACCAGCCATCCTGCGAAAATCGTCGCTACACCTAGCCTGGGGGCGTCCTACCTTACATTTACCGATTCGCGGTCTCCACTCAAGAACACGTCTACACCAACGGCCATCGGTTCTACGGCTAATATGGCCGGTCCATCGCCACTTCACTTTGTTTTACCGCAAAAGAAACGAATTTTCTGTCTTGTTTTTTTTTTTTTTTATTATTATTTTGGCTTACAGGTATGCCTTTATGCCTGAAGTTAACGCATGCATCCAATTTACTTACGGTGGCTGTGGGGGGAACAACAACAACTTCAGAACGCATGAAGATTGTAAAACCATGTGTCCCGGCCTGGCATCCGATACATATAGCGATGAAGATGAAGAGGAAATAATATCTTATAGAATATTCATTAAACGTGCTTTCTAATTTTTTTATTAGATGTTTTCGTGGATGGGTGACCATCTTTACTTACCGAGGCCCCTTCGTGCAAAAAAGTCAGGACATTCTATTCCTTTTTCGCATTTCTTTTTCAGAAATCATTTTGGTACCAATTTTTTTTTTTTTCTTAAAAAAAATCCTTTTTCGTCAAAAACTCCGGACGAATGAAAAACCCGAACGAAGTCAGGACGCGCAGGCAAGAAACCGGTAACCCCCGGACGGATAGTGAACCTGCCTGCGTGTAAGCATATATGTATTTTAGCTGATGACTGATTATTTCTAACGACCGGACGTGCAAGGTCACACTATTATAATATTTATATAATATATAGATATAATTTATATAAAGATACTAGCGACCCACCCCGGCTTGGCGCGGTGTTTACGACTTTACAAAACATCGAAATTTCTTTTTGTCAAGTAAATAATTTAATGTCTTTGTTTCTTTATGACATGTAAGTTTAATATTGACGTTTCATACGCATAAACCTTCCGGAATAAATTCTATAAATGATGGTGAAAAGCGACTCAAAATCCGTTGCGTAGAAGAACAACGCAGTCAGCAACACAGACAGTCACAGAAAGCGACTATACATCAGGGGGCCTACTCCGAAGTGCAAAGTGCGAATGTTCGGATCGTACCGACACATGGCCGAACCGAATATTATTGAAAAATGCGAAAAAAGTTCGGATCGGCTCAGTTGGGTCGGGACCATAGTAAATATTCGAAAGAGTGTAGGAGTGTAGGATCGGAACTGACCGAACCAAATAGTAACTTCGTAGCAGGAAACGGCTGAACATTCGGCCGATACTACTTCGGAGTAGACCCCCAGGGAGGCAGGGACATCGACGCGCAACCTATAACCATGAATTCAGCACATGATTTTAGACCCCTTAGCGTAGAAATTTTTTGTCGGTTATCAAATAAAATATCGGCTGTTTCATAGGAAAATGCAATATCTACGCGGTCAAAATGTATAGAACAGCTAACTTTTTTTTTAATAACCGATGAAATCTATCGACGTGAGAGTGTTTGGAATCATCTGCTGAATCCATGGTAACAGATTGCGCGTCGATGTCTGTCCCTGACACCCTGTATATTTATAATATGTAGCTCCTTCACGAGGAGAACAAGAAATTTCACTCGGACGAAGTCGCGGGACTTCGTCCGAGTCGATCGTCCGAAAGGGTTACCGCTGCCCTGGAACATAAAGGGCTAAGGAAGGAACACGGGTGGGTTTTAGTCAGTAAGAGTCTGACACTCCCTTCTGCTCCACCCAGAGCGGGAGGGGTCGTTTGATGATTTCCCATCCACAAAAAAAAAAAATCATAACGTGACGGCGCGTTGTGTTCCACGCACACCTCAAAGAGATGTCAGCACGAACAGACGTGGTCCGCTAGGGCCGATGCCTGTCAGGGCCGCGGGTTGTTTGAAAGAGATAGAGCAGAGAGATTCGAAGAATAGAGCACAGGCAACTGAAGGAACACGGGTGGGTTTTAGTCAGTAAAAGTTTGACACGCTCCGCCCAGAGCGGGAGAAGTCTTAAGATGATTTCACACCCAAAAAAAAAGGGTGATAGCGTGATTTAAAATAGCCTATAGCCTTCCTCAAGAATTGGGCTATAAAATTCAAAAATAATTTTACATATACGACTGGTATAGGTAATTCCAGAGTTAAGCGCGTTCAAACAAACAAACTCTTCATTATTAGTATAGATAGATACCTACTCATATCTATAAATATAGATATTATATAAGCGAACTGACGAGAATCAGTCTGCTTCTTGTTCTAACATAAGTCAGTGCTCAAAAACTTGTAGGATCTACAGAAATATGAAGTTTTTATATCCCTTTATGTTTGTTGTGATTGGATTTTTCTGCAATGTTGATGGTAAATATAGTTGTTACTGTAATATGTATCACAACTAACTACAGTACAGTGCAACCTTAATATAACGTACCTACCTCAATATAACGAATTCCTCGATTTAACGAATTCTTCGTAATCCCCCTGAATTGTCCATAAGAGTCAATGTAAAATATACCTTTACATTGCGAAGATTTTTTACGAACAACCTCTTTATAACGAATTTTCAACTACCAAAAAATTAATGAATTTTGTCTATCCAAAACCTTCACATATGTATAACGTTCCCAATAGTATGTGATTCAGTCGCGACAGGTTTCGACACGTGTTTACAACTACAACCTAACCACAATATAACAAACCACAGTTTAACGAATTACTTACTTATTAAAACGATTATTTACTTGTTCCCTTCCGATTTGTTATATCGAGGTTGCACTTTACACTAGCTAACTAACTAACTACACAAATAATACAAAAGACACTAATGTTGCTTTTCCATCAGAGATGTGCTATGCTACGTTGCTATGGATGCGATTGATATCCACCAATCATATTCATTAGTCCACATAGTACTGGTGGAAACGGGTTCAACGAATACGAATAAGTACGTGTTTTGCGAACTTGTTCTAGGTTTTTTATACGGAAGGATGCGTGGCATGGATGGGACGTATGGATGCATGAGTGGTGTAGCAATGTGCAGAGCAGAGTAATCCTTCGCCTTCGATTTTACATCGATGCATCGCATCGCATAGCCCGAGCTGCGCATCTTCCTCGCAGCCTCGCACAGCTACCTCGCGGCGGCATATCTTACTCTCTCCGCTACATAGCTTAGCATTAGTGGAAACGGTCGCATAGTTTTATAGCCTAGCTTTTACATCCTCGAAGCATAGCTGTAGGTATAGCACATCTCTGGTGGGAAAGCAACCTTAGGTGTCGAAGTACTCGTCTGCATCACTGTCATCCGGACACGTGCCCAGAAGACGGGCAGCATTGCCACATTCAATGGCAAACCATTGCCATTGAACGTGGCAATGCTGCCTTCTTTGGTCACGGCGGTGAAAAACAAGAAATTTCTATGCCATATGCTTTTACTCCATTCACCTTTTCTTCCCTGTTTTTGTCCATACGGTAAAAAAATCAACCGGTATACAGGTCAAACTAAATTAGCTAGCGAAACTCCTGCAGACGTGATTGGTATCGATATCTAAAAATGTTAAAACAAAAAAGGAAATAATTTTATGTTTTTTTTTTGTCCGGTCATCGACCGCTGTTGCGGTATTTACTTGAAATATCAGTTTAAATAAACAGTTTTTCGTTGTATAAACTTCACAGACGTCATTGGTATCGATATCTAAAAACGATAACACACATTTTCTCAACTACTTCAAGTTACAACACTACCAGCGGTCGTTGACCCCTAAGTACCTGCCAGGGTAGCGGGTTGTTCGAAAGAGATACCGTGGCCCCGGCACAGGCAACTGAAGGAACACGGGTGGGATTTAGCAGTAAAAGTGACACGCCCTCGGAGTTCCACCCGGAGCGGGAAAAGTTATTTGAAGATATCCCGGAACCCAAAAAAAAAACCCCTAAGAAAAAACATCAAATCTTTTTTATTTTGGTTTTATCGCGTTTAAATATTGATACCCATCACGTCTTCCGAGTTTTGCTAGCTAATTTAATTTGACCCTGTAAATTTTACATACATTACAAAAAAACGTCATTTTATTTAATGTTGCATTTTTTCAGGTGCCACAGACAATAAGTGTTTGCTTTCAATAGATAAGGGACCGTGTCTGGCGTATTTCCCCATGTAAGTACTGCGACATTTTATAGGTAAACTGCGTTTGCGATTTATTTGCCAAAAATGTAAACAAATATAATTTTATGGAAAAATAACTTTAATACGAGTACCTACACAATAAAGTTCAGTTTACGCTACAACTTCAAACATTTTTCTATTTTTTTCAGTAATACTAGTCACTCTGAAATCATCTTAATTACCATTGAATAAAGTTGTTAACTTTAACTTGAAATAACATCAATTTGAACCATAAAGGAAATGGCTAAATTGAAGTTTGGACGAATTTTCAGCAATGAATAGACATGGTACCTAGCAATATGTAATGCTGAATAGCTGATATTAGTATTTCATATAAAAAAGTTTCAGGAACGTTTTATATCTATAAAAGCCTGAAAATGAAATCGTGTAGCTCCTACATCAATAGGCATAAAAAAAATGCAAATAAATTACATTGCTATGAACTTTTACCTAGGTGGTACCCAAACAACACTAGATTTTTGTCCAAAACCAAATCCCTATAGTAAATGTACTCGAGAGGTGGGTTCTGGACGCTGAATGGGGCCACGCGCGTAAGAAAACACTCAGGCAGCAGGATTTTTCTGACTTGATTTACATTGGTCAATACAACCTACACGAATGTATAGCTAAGCCTTCCGGAAGTGACCAGACTTTCGGGCTTGTGATGACTCGTAACGACTGTCAGTAATCTACGAATGACAGTCGGGACCATTGTCTTAACGTGCTTTCCGAAGCAGGGAGGGATGGATGGTCACCCATCCACGGACTAACCGTGGCTAGCGTAGGTTAACCTGATCGATCGACCCGTGCGGCTGTTATTACTTAGCCACAAGCCCCACGCCTAAAGTTTAATGGAGCGTTGTTTTCCAGGTACACCTATGATGCCTCTAAACGCAAGTGTGTGGAGTTTATCTACGGAGGCTGCGAGGGGAATGATAACAAATTTAACACCATAGGAGAGTGCGCAGATGAATGCATATGGAAATCCTCGCGCGAATAGTTATAGCGGCACCTACAACGCCATATGCGGACTACGCGTCACACTGACGTCACGCAAAATCCTGCATCGCGCAAGCAGAGTTTACGGCACAACTAGTTTATAGAGGGTCACATAAAATTACCTATTGAAACTCCGTAGACGTCATGGGTATCGATATCTAAATACGATAAAATAAGAAAAATAAAAAATTGATGATTTTTTTTTGGGGTCACCGACCGATGGTTGTGTTGTTACTTGAAGTACCTATGAGTTGAGCAAATCTATTCTTTTTTTTTATCGTGTTTAATTATCGATACAATTTACAATAAAATTTTCGTGTATTGTATTGTGATTTATTTTAATGTGTTCGTCCTTGTCAAACTTCCTGTACCTAGTGAATGATGTGGTCACCTATAATTGGAAGCGCACACCTGTATGTGTCCTTGTTCATGTTTACATGCATGTCACTGTGTAGCCTCTGTTGGCGATCCAATAAATAAATAAATACCTAACACGACTGTTAAGTTTACACAAAAAAAATATACTGATACTTCAAATGACACTACCACAGCGTCTGCGGCCCTGTCTCTTATAGAGTATTAGCATTTGCGTGGATGTGACGCATGTTTTCCGCTAACTTGTTATTTTTTTTTTTTTGTTTGTGTTCTTTTACACCTGGATCTGCCGCTGAGCCTTTTTGGCGCAACCGTGAGGCACACTTTCCTCCTAATTTCTTACATTGGACTTCACACTTTTTATTTAATCTTTTTTTTATTTTATCTGATGTATGTATCCGGTGTATTGTGTCTTTTAGTTTGTGCCAAATAAATGTATTTTCTTTCTTTCTTTACCTGCGATTGATGACTAACACAAAAAAAACTAATCAAATTATTATTATTTTTTGTTTCATCATGTTTAGATATCGATACCCATCACGTCTGCGAATTTTCGCTAGCTAATTCAATTTGACCCTGTATACAACATCCCGACATCAATCATCGGGCAGTTGCCCACCAGACTCGACACCCGTCTGGTTGGAGAATCCTCCTCTTTCTATGGAGGATAGGTGAATTTTGCACCCTGTTCCTCTATACTGATGACCCCGACATAACACCCAACAATATTTGGATAAAGTCAGTAAAATTCATTGTTTACCTAATTAACTATTACCAACTTAAAATCACAACTGCGCGGTGACTGACTTCCGCAGAAGGTCACAGCATTATGCTGAGCGATGGCCGTTTTGCGTGGATGTGACGCATACCCCATCTTGTTCTTTTATGTGTTTGTACTAATCGCTGTCAACAGGAACATTGCCACGTTGTATAGAGATCCTAATTTTTTGGCCAAGAAACAGGCGCCCTCTGGTGCCTACATCTTAAATTAGTTTTAGATAAATGCGCCCTTGTAGGTATGTAGTTATTGTAACTTGTCCCCTAGTGTGGACAAGCCGTTATAAAAGAAGACATACATACATCTTCTACCGGACGACTTTAAGGCTCTGCCGATATAAATATATATTATAATCAGAAAAAAAATGTTCTTAGTTTAAAAAAAATTAAGTAATAAATCATTTTTTTTCTCTATGGCAATTAGTGCCGATGTCGATAATCTATCCAAATAAATAAAATTGAAACGTGTCTGTTTGTAATGTCAAAATTGCTTTTTATTATATGCATCATATGAAAGTTTTTAATGCATTTTTTAAAACATACCGCCCTATCTCACTGATCCCGTATAATATAATATAACAAACCACAAATCTAGAACAAGGATTTTTTTTAATAGTGTCATTTGTTACCAAAATGAATGAGCTATTGTTTATTTTCCTCAATTAGTGGTTTATTTTCTCTATCCCCCTTCAACAATTAAAGCATCAATATTTTCCTTAATCCATCACTAACTTTTTTTACTAATTCTAATTGGGCTATTAAATGACAATTATGACATAAATTAATAATGGTTTACGCGGTGACCTCAAGTGGCAAGATGCAATATAAAATGGATTGCTACCTCGTATACTTTACTAAAACTCATAAGGAAGTTTTTTAATACAAAACATTGTAAAGTGCACCTCGAATCAGACTAAATCATTTAATGGGGCTGCTGAATGCCTTTATCATCTCCGATTCCAGGGCGTAGGTACCTAACCGCCCTACAGCCACCCGTTGCCGAGTATACAATATTTCGAAGTATTCAGTATTTAAAAAACTAGCCAAAATGATAATTGGAAAAATGCATGTATTTTTTTTTAGTTATAAGACATTAAAATCCGATAAAAGTTTAAAAAACCATTTTTTTTTTTTAATTAAACACCAACAATTTTCTAATGCAGTTAAAACGTCCGTGACTGTCGCGGCCATGATGTGACATCATTATTCTCGATATTGCGTTGTTTACATCTCAGTCATAGTCGGCTATGACACTATTGAGCCCGACGTTTGTAACTTATCATCATCCTGTATCAGACTATCAGTCAAACAAGTGAAGTTGCTGAACATAAGCATCTCCAATCTTAGGCTACTCTCATCTAGATGCTACCAGAAACCCTGCGAAGATCGTTGCTTCATCAAGCCTAAAGGCGTTTTACCATTTTTGCCGCGTCGCAGTCTCCACTCAAGAACATGTCTACCCCAACTGTCATCGGTTCTACTTGCTTCAGCTTGCTTATTCTATCTATCAGTACTATAAGGACTCTAGTCTGTGCTCTAATATTACTGGGTCGAATAATGAAAGGCGTATTTAGATTAATTTTATAATTATTCCTACAATAATGAATTCTTACCCATTTTGCATCATGACACGCACTGTCAGCTGATACTCCATTCTTTTCTAATCTTCCAAATATGAAATAGTGTACATCTCATTATACATGCATGCCATCATCCTTTAAAATACTAGCGGTGGGAAGGCCCGCAGGCTTGTACTCCATTTACTTATTACTCTGTGTAAAATGGTTACAATGTTTCAGTAACCTTGTAACAATTTCATTGAGATAACTGCTTAAAACAATTGGTATTGATAGAAGTCTAGACTTTACTATCAACTAGCCGCCTTTGAAGAACTATAAATTATTTTCAAGTTTTAGATAAATATTAGGTAATTAAAGTTAGTGAAATTCTTATCGAAATTCGTCCTACTATAAACGGTTAAAATAAGACTGCTAAACACCATAATTGAATTTTGTTTTTTTTTTTTTTACTGTAGACATCAAGCTAACTACAATCTGTCAAATTTTCATCAACTTTATCGCTAAAGTATAAGGTTCAAAGTTGATTGGGAAAATTTGACAGTTTCGGGTAGCTTGACCTGCTGCGTCTGTACGTAACTTAATTTTATTTAATGTCTATGGTGAAAACAATGTCAACTTTTTGGTGTTTGTGTGCCTTTTTAACACTCGTCAATTTGGCGAATACACAGCAAATAAATGGTATGTATATGTACATATAATAGGTACTACAATTTCGGTTTCATTACGGCGCATAAACCGCGCCATAGAAAAAACACTACCGCGCCATACAACACTAACGACCGTTGACCGTGTCTACACACGTTTAATAAACCGTAGTTTTTCACGTTAAGAAAACGCCTGTGTAAAAAGCTCAAACACTAACCCAAATAAGCAAGGATCAGCACCCTCAATCAATCAATCGTAATGGCTTTCATTTTGACAGTTCAACAACATTCATTGCGTTATTTACGTGTTGAGCAGACAAATTTTTAGAACTTATGAAGCAATGGATTAGCAATTTGCTTTAAAATGATTCTGATTCCGATTGATTGTGTGTTACGCAATTAGGGTGAAGTAAGGATGAACAAGGCCCCCTTTTTAAATGACTCCGCAAGATTCTAAAACTCTGTAAACTGAGGAGGGGCTCGTGGCTAAGTAATGACAGCCGCATGGGTCGATCAAAGCTTAAACTCGGGTCTACTTTCAGTCTAACTGGATGCAGCTGAATACCAGTATTTTACATAGAACGACCGCCTAATAGGGTATCGTATTACTGGGTAATTCGGTAGCTTAAGTGCGTAAAACTATCAATCACCACCTGAATCATTATAAAGGATAGGTATTGCTAATTCATTGCTTCATATGTTCGAAAAAATTATCTGCTCAACAACGTAAATAACGCAATGGATGTTGTTGAAATGTCAAAATGACAACAATTCCTACTGTTGGTTTGTTAATGCTATTACTCCGCAGCTCCTAATATGCCTAAAGTATGATTTCCTCCAAACGGCATTTATCATCGCTTCGAATCGGAACGGATTTTACAATCTTTAAACGATATTAAAACGTGTATACAATATTTATTTACGAAGACGTGCACAGCAGCTTGAACTTGGCGTCTTTCGCGACAAGCGATCGTAGCTGAAAGTATGCTGCGACGCGCGATCGCCTCCGTTCGCCTGTCGTCGTATCCGATCGAATCCTTTCGGCATTAGAACACGTCAACACGGTAGGAATGAAACTATTTGACTAGGCGCAGAAACGGATACGTTCGCATGCGTCGGCATCCTGTTGGACGCGATCGGCTGTAGCCGCATCCATTCGTATCTTTTCGGATCCGATGCGATGCGAGCCGTTTAGTGGAAATCATCCTTCACATTCCACCATCATACATTACGCTATTCAGCCTTGAGTCTATTTTCAGACGCTACCTGTCAATTACCTATCGATCCAGGCAACTGTGGCGTCCTGTCTGTTCTATCTACTCCTGCTCTTAGGTAAGTTAAGTATCTGTAACATATTGTTTACCCTCACTAAAACCATAGTACCTACTTCACTAGCTAAGTAGTTCTTGTGCTGTTCTGTGGTACTTGTCCGCGGAAGCGACGGAACACCACGTCCTGCGGCCAGAAGTCTTCTTAAATGACAACGGGCTGATAACAATTCGGTACACGCACCACAAACGCCTTGAAGTTGACGTTGCGGTGCGACTCCAGTAACTGCACCCTCGGCGAGTACCTCTTTTTCTGGCGCACGTACTCCACGATTTCCTCCGCCTTAGTGGTGTAGTGTAGGCGGGAGATGTACACCGGTGTGTTCGGTGTGTTTACCCTAGAACCACTTTAACAATACGACCAACCCTGAAATCGTGAAATCATTAGTCGATCTAAGAACACGAATTATGGAACAGCAGATTTTAGAGCTTCATGTTTGGTCGCATTGTAGTAGGAAAACGCAGAAGTTTGCGACATACACTCGAGAGCAATGAATCCGGATCACTTGAAGAATCCTAAAAATCTCGGAAACTAAAAATGCTAGGTTAATGCAATAAATTGTATTTAATAGATAATGTAATACTCCTTAAATGAAGGTATTAAAACTTCTTAGTTATTGTAAAGTTATATCATAAAAAAATCAAATTTGAAAAAGGGCCACTTTCGAAGATGGAACTACGAAATTACAGCATTTGGTTTTGCTTTTGTTTGTAATCTGTCATTTATGTGGGTACATAAACCATGTTGATAGTGCTCTATATTCATTATTCAAGCTGAAATTATGTCGCTTACGCCTGAAGAATGCACCAGAATACTTACAATGCTGGAAACCGGCCGGAGTCAGCGCGATACAGCCAGGACTGTCGGTGTGTCGCTGTCAACAGTACAAAGAGTTCTCCGACGTTACGAAGAAACTGGTTCTAACCTACGCAGACCAGGAACGGGCAGAACCAGGTGTACCACAGCACGAGAAGACCGATACTTGGTGAACACCATGCTTCGAAATCGCTTTCTCACAGGAACTGAACTCACAAATCAGTTTCGACGCCTCGGAGGAAGTAACCCAAGTGCATGGACAGTAAGACGTCGGCTTGCTGAATCTAACTTAAAACCCCTTAGACCTGCAAACGGCCCTAAACTGGAGCGTGGGCATCGTATTTCAAGACTAAGATATGCCCAGAGCCACGTAAATTGGAGTATTGAAGATTGGTCAAAAGTTATGTTCTCCGACGAATCAAAATTTATGCTCTACAAGCACGATGGAAGACACAGAGTGTATCGAAGACCAGGGGAAAGATTCAAGCAAGCATGCATCGAAGAAAAAGTAGCCTACGGTGGTGGGTCTGTAGTTGTGTGGGCCGGAATTTCTTCTGAAAGTCGCACAGAGCTGGTGATCATAGAAAACGGCTCTTTAACTAGCGTAAGATATGTGGAAGAAATCTTCAATGATCACGTTGGTCCATTTATGGTCAATTTAGGTGAGGATGCTATATTTATGCATGACAATGCCCGACCTCATACAGGTAGGATTGTGAATGACTACCTTCAAGAGATGAACATTACTCGTATGGAGTGGCCAGCGCGCAGCCCGGATATCAACCCGATCGAGCATGCTTGGGACGAGCTAGGCAGATGCGTAAAACAACGAAACCCTCCCCCAATCACGCTTCGTGAACTCAAAATTGCTCTCACAGAGGAATGGGAGAATATTCCCCAAAATCGTATAAGGAACTTGGTGTACAGCATGCCAAACCGCGTAAACGCAGTAATGGAAGCACGAGGAGGCAATACGAAGTATTAAAATTCAAGAAAATCGTAATAAAGTTCAAAAATTTCATGTTTCCTATTTTTGTTTTAAGGAGAGATCAGCAGTTTTTTTCTTTATGTAATTTTGTGTTAATAAAATGTATGGTGACTCATATTTTTTTTACTTTCATTTAAGGAGTATTACATTGTCTATTAAATACAATTTATTGCATTAACCTATCATTTTTAGTTTCCGAGATTTTTAACATTCTTTAAGTGACCCGGATTCATTGCTCTCGAGTGTATTTTTCGCTCAGTCCAAAAACTCTTTTTTTTTTTTTTTGTTTTGTTGGTCTATATTATCCCACTGCTGGGCAAAGGCTACCCCCAAATCCTTCCAGGAACTCTCTTCCCGCGCCACCTCAAACCACCCCTTGCGGTACACGTCCAGGTCATCTCGCCATCTTGTCCGTCTTCAAGCACCCGTTGTATGGAGATTTTTGCACAGCGGTCATCGTCACACCACTCAAATATGTCCTTTTTGCTCATGTTCAGGTACGGCTACGACAGAGCTAGCGCCCAATGTGTCCAGTTCACGTACTCCGGCTGCGGCGGCAACACGAACAGGTTCACCAGCTACAACCAATGTCTGACTACTTGCTTCTCATCTCAACAGGTGTCTTTTAACGACTTCGTTAATTTACTTGGATATGTATTGACTGGTCAGAGCAATATAAATCGTTTAGCTGGGTGATATTTTGTTTTTATTTACTAATCCCAGCGGGGTAAATGCGTAACACATTATCTTTTTTTCTTTTCTTTCTTTTTCTGAGCGGACATTGTTTTTGAACACCTGACATGAAGAATATTCAGTGGGTCAGCATGTCTTTGAAGGATATTCCTAACGCATTGATGCGTTAGGAATATCCTTCAAAGACATGCTGACCCGCACTGGGCCCGCGTGGTGGATTACGGCCCACTTGCTCTCACAGAGAGGAGGCCTGTGTCCCAGTCAGCAGTGGGAACTTTATTGTCTGATGATGGGCGACCGGATGTCGCGTGGTTGTTTCCGGGCGGATATGAATGAACTACGCGTGTTCGAATAATCGTGGTAACCAAACATAAGTAGTAAATCAAACAATGGAAATGTAAACAATGTATACAGGGGCGTGTAATGTGTTTTGAACGTGAAACTGTTTTCACGTGACCACATCTCACTGCCTCGTTGGTTTAGTGGTCCTTGCGACCGGTACTGCTAAGCATGACGTCCTGGCTTCGATTCTGGGTCGGGTTAAAATGTTATAAGGCTGTGTTTTAGATTTCTTCACGATCAACACCTATTCTATTCTATTTCTCTCGCGATGATGCCAATGTCGTCAATTCTGCCAATGATAAAAAAACCTAAATACTATTCTAATTGGTTGACGAATAAGCATCACTAAGACGACACAGTCGATTATGTTTACGGTTTTGACAGATAAACAAATCGGTTGACGTTTTAGACAGCAAATTTTTCAGATGACGTTTTTGACAGCAACAGATTTGACATTTACTTGAAACATTTTCGAATTAAGGTCTATCAACACCGTCATATCAGGGCTGTGTCAGACACCGTCAGGGCCGTGGCACACACAAGGCAGACACTAAAAAAGAGAGAAAGAACACTATCTGTCCACTTCATCATAGTTGTGTATGTATTTATTTTATTTTAGAAGTATTTATGTATGTTTATTTGTATGTATGTTAGTATACTCTCGTAATTATTGTTTAGTTTTTAAGTGAATTGTTTATTTTTGATTCTATGTATTATTGTTTGTCTCCTTTGCTCTTTCACACGCTGTCTACATCTCTGTATCTATTGTCCTATCTCAGGTATGCTGGAAGAGATTTCTTATGAAATAAGCATCACCTCTGTACCTATTTTTCTGTTCTGTTTTTCAATGTCTGTTTATATATGTGTGTACATAAATGGTAAAATAAATCAATAAATAAATAAAGCTCCGTCGACGTCCCAGACTCGGACGTGTGTGAAAGAGTACATAGAAAATGTACACATCAAAATTTATTTGAGCCCCTAACGCAGCACGGTCCGTCTACGTCCCAGACACGGCCGGATATGTGTGGATACCTTTATGATTTTGACAGGTACCTACTTAAATACATTTTAGAAACATTTTACTAGCCTGCTGTATATTGAAAGGAAATTGAGCACGCCATAGAAACAAATGAAAACAAATGAAACGCTACCCACCATGACTAAACACGTGCGATTTGTAGCTGAGAACCTAATTTAATTGGATTACTTTTAAAAAAATGTTGAAATGAATAGTTATTATAACTAATTGAAAACATAGCCAGTTACTTAATCAATTAATTGTTTAGTTAAGAGAATACAGTGTTGTTTCCTTGTTTGTGCAGTTATGAAAACAAATTACGGACAATAATGATTAATTTTAGCAATTACTATTGCTTAGTTATATTATTAATTGTTAGAATAATCACATGCCAAACAAATGACTCCAACACTACTGACATAGAGATTGACGTCTCCGATGGTAAGTAGAATTTATCATCTACTAGCTGTGGCCCGCGACTTCGTCTGCTATCCAGGATAAAAAGTAGCCTATGTCCTTCTCCAGGTCATGGTCTACCCAAGTGTCAAAATTTCATCCAAATCCGTTCAGCCGTTTTAGCGTGGTAGCGTAACAAACAAACAAACTTACTTACGCATTTATAATATTAGTTTTACTAATTACCTATTTATTTAACATACACTGATTAATTACCTATCTAAAACTTAAATATATATACAATTATATAAAAGTACTATATAATAAGAAAAAATATAGAAAAAGGCAGGAGCCCACAGACGATATAAGTCAGTGCAGGAGCTCATTGGGCATCAAAAAATTCGTCCGCATCACTGTCAATGGGATAAGTGCCCAAAAGGCTGGCAGCATTAACACGTTGGATGGCAATGCTGATTCTTTGGGCTAAAAATAGGCCAGCCTTCTGCAGTGCGATTCTGTAAGCATCTCACCGTGAAAACTCAGGTGAAGTGAGCGTGGAGTGAGCTGTCATTCCAACTAATGCTAGGGATTGACACTACTGACAACTCCCATCAAGCTCACTTCACTTGAGTTTTCACGGTGAGATTTTTACAGAATCGACCGGCTGGTCACGTGAAGAGTCAACAAACCGCTTGGCGATGTACAATAATAATAATAATAAAACGTTTATTTCTGAAACTTGCTCCATAGATCAACAACAATAGTAGTTAGGATTTCTATACTGATAATAAAGCTAAAGATTTTGTTTTTTTGAACGCGCTAATCTCTGGAACTAGCAGTAGGATTTGAAAAAATATTTTTGCGTTAGATAGTACAGACGCCAGCAGGTCAAGCTACCCGAAACCGTCAAATTTTCCCAATCAACCTTGAGCCTTAATGCTTTAGCGATAAAGTTAAAAATCTGTTAAAGAAATTTGACAGATTGTAGTAGCTTGATGTGCTGGCGTCTGTACAATTCTTAAGGCAGGGTATAAGCTATTTAACATCACGCTAGGACCCTTTTTTTTTTTTTTTTGGGTGGGAAATCATCATATGACCCCTCCCGCTCTGGGCGGAGCGGAAGGGAGTGTCAGACTTTTACTGACTAAAACCCACCCGTGTTCCTTCAGTCGCCTGTGCCAAGGGCCACGGTACCTCTTTCGAATATCCCGCAGCCCTGGCGGCATCGGCCCTAGAGGGCCCCGACAGTTCGTGCTGACATCTCTTTGAGGCGCGCGTGGAACACAACGCGCCGTCGACCCGGGCCTGGTCCTTACCGGGCGGCGAGCTGCCCGTTGCTCGCCGCCCGCAAGCCCGCGCCTACGGTGGCCGGGAGTCGGCTATTGACTCCCGTCCAGGGCGTCTCCTACGGCGGCTAGGGGCGTGAGGGCGCAGCGATTGCCTCTCCCTCACGCGCTCCGCCTCCTCCTTTGCGAGCATTACTGCTTCGCAGAAGGAGGTGACGGCCTCCCATTCACTCTCGCTCCGTACCATGGCCTGGACCAGGGCCGGACGCGAGAGATCGCTGCCGCCGATCGCCGCCACGAGGACACGGCGGTGCCCTGCCCAAGCCGGGCAGACCTCCACCGTGTGCTCCACCGACCACCGTGTGCTAGGACCCTGAGGAGACGACCAAAAAGAAAAAAGTCGGAAAGAATGCTAAGTAAAAATGTCGGTGGCAGCCGAAGAAGTATCGGCTGCGGTTTACGTAGGCACGGTAGATATCGGGAATTACCAGCATATCTGTAGTTTCGCTAGCCAATTCAATTTGAACATGTATACTTTACCTACCCATCAACCAGGTATATTCATCAACATCATCTCCTCGGCCAAATATGTTAGAGTCCGATTTCAGTCTAACCGTAAATGATTTTATTTTGTAAGTAGGTTTGTACAAACACTTCTACACGTCAATCATATTTTAAAACTAGATGAGGTCGGCGTTTCCTATCTGACTAGTCTGAGAAGAAAGGCCGAAACAAACTCAGACGTCACAGTCTCTTTTAAAGTCCAGACATAATCTTGGTCAGCATATGTAGCTGAGTACCAGTATTTTACATGGAGCGACTGCCTATCTGACTGTGGGGCTGATTCTCAGACTTTCAGGCTATTTGACATCGTTGACAAAATATAGTTAGTAAGTAATGAAGTGTTTTTTTAGATTTCTCTGGATCAGCTGATGATGTTTCTGGATCAGATTTAAAATTCGATCCAGACATCTGTGAACTGCCAATCGATGAAGGGGACTGCAGGAACGAAAGCCTGGGCACCGATGAAGACAGTGACAATGACAACGTAATCAACGAACTCTACCAACTCAACGACGTCAACGAACTTATCGACCTTAACGAACTCAACCAAAGTAACGAACACGATAACCTCAGTGAAAGTAACGAAAGTAACTCATTCTAGTAAGTTATAAAACTATCACGTTAACATAACATCACGCCAGTACCAGTAAAATTTGCAATAAAAAACTTTTATACAAAAAAAAATAAACAACCGACTTCCAAAGAAGAGAATAGAATACTCTTTATTCTATTCTATTCTATGCCAGCAGGTCAAGCTACCCGAAACTGTCAAATTTTCCCAATTAACCTTGAACCTTAATGCTTTAGTGATAAAGTTGAAAATCTACTAAAGAAATTTGACAGATTATAGTAGCCTGATGATGTACTAGCGTCTGTACAGTCACGAGCAAAAGTATGTATACACTTGGCTTTATTCAAAAGCGATTCACTCCTTTATTTTTTAATGAAATTTTATGTTGTTACAAACATCATTTCCGAACCCATAAGTTTATGTACCCACCCTACGCGCAAGGAACAAAATCAGATCCTGCCAACGAAGTATGGAGAGAAGCATTGCAAACGTGAGAAAAATACAAAAAATCCCACACAATATCATACGGGAAAAGACTAAAGTTACAGATGCACTTAATTTCTCACACAAGTTAAAGTGGCGCTGGGCAGGCCATGTAGCCAGGATGAGCGATGACCGATGGACTTCTAGAATGACGTTATGGCCCTGCCGGTATTAGAAAGAGAGGAAGACCGGTAACTCGTTGGGATAACGATATAATAAAAATAGCTAGTAAAAACTGGAAGACAATTGCCAAAGATGGAAATAAATAATAAATACAAATGGAAAAGTCTGGAGGAGGCCTTCACCCTCATAAGAGGGGTTCTTGCATGCCTACATGAGAAATTATTGGTACCTACCCCTTTTTTAAATCTTTTAAATCTTATTTCATATAATTTATCAATTCAATTAATATTATACTCATTACTACATTACTTATTCTCATTACTATCTATTAATATTATTAAATGTAATCCGTAAATATATTTTTTTAATTATGCGAGCAATAAAAGGCTTTTTATTTTATTTTATTTATTTATTAAGTTTATGTAATGTGTCGTATTACAACGTTGCATTCGTTATTTTACGAAAAAATCGCAATTGAAAGTTGCCAAGTGTTGACATATTATTGGTGATCGTGACTGTACACCATATAAATAACAGGTAAAAAAAATTGACATTTTACAAAGGGTGACACAATGGGCGGTGTTATCGCTAAGAGCGATCTTTTAAAGGCAACCTTTGGATGGATTAAAAAGGGGATAGAGAAGACATTACAAAGTGAAAAATAACTTTAATTTCGGAAGTAGTCGGTATAGTTGCATTTTCGTTGTTTGACACCGACTTCCGAAATTAAAGTAATTTTTCACTTTCACTTTGGAAGTCGGTTGTTTTCTGTTGTAAAAAAGTTTTTGTTTTTCACTTTTAAGTTGTACTTACCCCACACAAATTATATAACACTACTTGCTATGTAAATATCAGTGACAGAAAGCTATTATAACATCATCAATATGAACTAAGTGGAAAAAATACGTATTATTGAAGCTAACTCAAAAACTACCAAAGCAAGGTTTATAAAATTTATATGGGGCCACCCCAGAGATATACCCTATACATTAAAAAAATATTTTAGAAATCCATTGAGAATTGCCGGAAATATCGCGTAAAATACATACAAAAAAAACACAATCGAATTGAGAACCTCCTCCTTTTAAAAACTATATATTTTTATTCATTTACTTAACGTTATTAATTTATCAATTTTTTTTTTTTAATATGTAAAAAATTTAGTATAAATTGATAAAATCAATGTCAAAAAATAACCAGTTTATAATTTTTAATTAGCATTTCATATATTTTCATTTCATTTTAATGCACCTCCCTCATACCAACCTCATCTAGTTTTTTAACTAAGATTGATGTGTTAAAAGTGTTTGTACGGACGCCAGCAGGTCAACCTACCCGAAACTGTCAGATTTTCCCAATCAACATTGAACCTAATGCTTTAGCAATAAAGTCGAAAATCTATTAAAGAAATCTGACAGATTGTAGTAGCTTGATGTGCTGGCGTCTGTACAAACTTACTTAGGGCTGATAATTCCATCGCCAGATATAGCTTTTATTCGAGGAATAAAATTGACATTTGACAGTTTTTGTATGAAACAAATTATGTCAAAATTTCAAAATTATTCCTCGAATAAAGTAGGTATCAGAGGGGTAATTCTCGTAATTTTAAGAACATTCACAGTCTGATCTCAGTCTCAATCTGTCAAAAAATACTTCTAATTTCCCTACATTTTGACAAGTTTTTGACATTTGTTTGTCGCCGAGATGAGACTGCGACTAGATTTTGAACGTTTTAAATTACGAGAATTGGCCTTCTGTTATCTTTATTCGATGAATAATTTTGAAATTTTGAACAGAAATAAAATCGTTTATCATTTACTTATTTCAGTTTTGGCTACAACAAGAATACGAAAAAATGCGAACAATTTAATTACGACGGCTGCGGAGGCAATGCAAATAGATTTGACACTGTTAACGACTGCAGGAAGACCTGCTACACACCACTCAAGAATTTCCTAGCTAAAGTTACCGACCTCTTAGTGTCCAGAGTCACAAATGGTACTTCGGAATTGCCCGCCACGTGATTTGTGTCATCGTCTGCCTTGCCTGCGGTTGCCAGTCCAACGGGATGCAGCTAAATACCAGTATTTTACATGGAGCGACTGCCTATCTGACCTCCACAACCCAGTTACTGGGTAATACGATACCCCTTGGTAAGACTGGTTGTTAGACTTTCAGTCTTCCGACTATCCATATAAAAGATCTACGCATGACAGCCGGAAAATCAAAATCAGGCTGCGAATCAGCACTATTCGAACGTCAAAATTATATAAGATAATCCCCCAAAACGCCTGCCCTTCACCACTTCCTAGTGTTTTCGCTGGGAAGAAAGAGTGCAACCAACTCCCCAGCAGCACAGCTGTCTGTTCAGTTAGAAAATACTTGATTCTGTCTCGATTCGGTCAAATCTGTCTTAAAATTGTTTGAAAGAATGAAAGAAAAAGTATTTAATAATAATAATAATAATAGCTCTTTATTTCAGATTACAGGATCCATAATGTGTTAGTATTGCCTTAACCTATTGTTAGTGTAAAATGAAATTAAAAACAAAAGTGACATCACAAATAAACAAAAAAAAAAAACAATTAATTTGGCACATGTACGCACATGTCTCCCAGCCCAGTGCCTAATAAACGGCCCATCTATTTTGTCCGCCAGTGTACGCAAAATATTGTTATTATTGTTTATTGCGACTCGTACAGGATCATAAACTAAACTAAACACAGTTAAAAACGTGACGTCACGCAAAAATCCTGCATCGCGCAAACAGAGTTTACCGCGTAAGTGGCGTTGTGTACAACATCCCGACATTAATCGTCGGATATTGTGCACACCCAACACCCGTCTGGGGGCTTACCAACAGCTCTTATAGCAGGGCAGAAGTTAAAGCCCCTGGTCGGAGGATCCTCGCTTTTCTATAGAGGATGAATGAATTTTGCACCCTGTTCCTGATACCTCTATAGCAGATGCTACATGTCTGCCACCGCTCTTTTAAAAAACCGTAGCTTTAGCGTGCTACGTAAGACGCGCACCCCAAGCTAAATGGATCGATTTAAAAGGCAGTTGGGCATTGTAGATTGATTTAATTTTTATACTAATTCAATTAAATCCTAAGCATAATCAGCCTATAATGCTCCCACTGCTGGGACGCTGGCCTCTTCTCTGTGAGAGGGAGTGGGCTGTAATCCACCACCCGGACCTGTGCGGGTTGATAGATAACACATGTCTTCGAAGTTTTGGTTCTAGGACGTGCCGGTTTCCTCACGATATTTTCCTTCATTATATTTTAAGGCCGCGTCCTAATGACCAAAAGCTATTGCCTCGCGCGCGAGTACGGTTATTTATGAACGCATCGATCGCGTATTTGCGATGCAATCGCATTCGGTTAGGACGTGGGGTTAGATAATTATTCTATCCACGTTAAAATAATTAAGAGACAATAAATTATTGAAAATGTAATTTATTTACCTATGATTGTTATTAATAAAAATAAAGTAATTTTTATATTACTTGTAGTTTCATTACAATATTGTTACGAGTATTCTTCTTTATCTAAGGGCGGATTTTGCCAACAAAAGATAATTTTATCTGTGCAATAATTTTGAATTTTTGACAGTTCTTCCATACAAAAACTGTCAGACGTCAATTTTATTCCACGAATCAAAATTATCTGGCCTTGGAAAAATCTGCCCGAAATTCAATAAATTTTATTAGTCTTTAACCGGTCTTGTTCTGGAAATAAAGTTTCTTGATTTTCCTGGCTCCCAAGAAATGGCTGGCGGAAACTGTGGTGAAAAAAAAACATTCTAAAGCATATGTTCACACAACACTTTGAATAGACAGTCCGCTTCTACGAATAACCGCTCAGTTATTTTTCTCTGATTTTACATCCCTGTCAAAATCACAGTGATCTTTATTGTCGTGGCAATAAGATTGCTATTGGGTTGCTGACATTGCCAAATCTGTCAAAAACATGAAAATCATCTTTATTTTCGTCTTTATTGATTGTACAGTCGAGATCTACTTATTCTGTAAAAATCTCACTTTGAAAATAGATAATTTAATATCTGTTCTAGTTTTATTAATTTTATTGTATTTTTTTTTTACTATAGGTAATTTTGTATTGACTGTAATTATGTATTTAAATTGATTGAATTTTGACTATAATTTAATTATTTCCTAATTTATATGAAGCTTCAATATTTTTGTTTGTAATTTATATAGTGAAAGAGATAAGTATGCAGAGTCGTCGGATATAGTTGAAGTATAGTAACAAACCGATGGATGTTTTCGAATGAAATTTAGTTTAATAAATGAACTGTTTGTTTTCTATTCATTAAATAAAATTTTATCCGAAAACATCAGTCCGTTTCTTACTAAACTTCAACTATATCTGACGACCCTGCATACTAATCTCTTTTGTTGACTGTACATAATAAAGAGTATTCTATTCTATAATTCCAATTAAATATTATAAACTATTTTGTAAGCCGAATATGGCAAAACATGTTGAACCAGCAATATTAAACTCTTTTCCATCCATATGTGCATATCTATGTATCATGTTACACAGATTTATATGTACAAATATATCTTTAAGAATCGCCTCTAGAAGCCTTTTATGGCATACCGGGAGACCTCAAGGCCAATTCTCGTAATTTAAAATGTTCAAAATCTAGTCGCAGTCTCATCTCGGCGACAAACAAATGTCAAAAACTTGTCAATATGTAGGAAAATTAGACGTATTTTTGACAGATTGAGACTGAGATCAGACTGTGAACGTTCTTAAAATTAAAAGAATTGCCCCTCTCGTGTCCCGGTCACATTTTTTCCTCAAAAAACAAACACGAACAACTTTTCCAAATAAAAAAAATAACTTACCCATGTTAGTAACTAAAATATAAAAGAACACTGTTAATAACAGTAACATAATCAAGGTCTTCATTTTTGTATCAACCAACACGTTTGTTCAGCGGATGTCAATATGAATTAATGGTTGACACATTCGTCATAAAGCGCAATTATATATGAATACGAGGAAAATCCAACGTGCATTATACTAGCGTAGGTGATTTACCTGATTCTTATAAGTACTTAACTTACCTAAGGTGCTGCTACACTGAGATCGTTCGATGAAAAGGACCGCTGAACAGTCGATTTCATCAATCGGTGCAGTATCAAAGTCAAATTCAAAATTAATATATTTTATTTCAAACTAACTTACATGGGAAGAAACGTCAGAAGCTAGGTGCACGGTTCCAATTGGTCGTTTCCTATGGAGAAGAGCCGGCAAGACACTCCACGGCAAATTCAAATCGATACCTACAATGAAATAGTATCGAAGTCAAAAGTGTACAGACGCCAGCAGGTCAAGCTATACCCGAAACTTCAAATTTTCTTACAATACAAACACCTTAGCGATAAAATTGAAAATCCATTAATTTTCTTTACAAAAGCTGTCAATCCTACTATCCATACTAATACTGTTGTTGATGTTTGTTACTCTTTCACGCAAATACTACTCAATGGATTTGGATGAAATTTGGCACTCAGATGGTTTATATCCAGGATTAACATATAGGATACTTTTTATCCTAGTATTCCCATGGGATCGAAATATAAGCGGGTGAAACCGCGGGGCGCAGCTAGTTTATGTTTATTCCTCAGAAAAAAGTTATGTGACTATTGCAAAATCAGCCTTTTGGCATTTTTGATTAGTTTGCCCACTTTAAAATAATTTTGAGAAAATAAATTATTGATAGTTTTTTTTTTATTGCTATGAAGGATGTATTAAATGTGATTAGGCGGGTCACATCAGCCGCATACACGATGGCCGCTGGCCAAAAGTCTCCAACAGTAGGAGCCACCCTAATTGCGTAACACACTATTAAAATTAATCTAAATCTGAATCATTTTCAAGGATATTGCTAATGCATTGCTACATATGTTCGAAAATGTATGCAGTGCGATTCTGTAACCATCTCACCGTGAAAACTTAGGTGAAGTGAGCGTAGAGTGAGCTGTCATTCCAAATAATGCTAAGGATTGACACTACAGTACTGACAACTCACATCAATCTCACTTCACTTGAGTTTTCACGGTGAGTTTTTACAGAATCGACCGGCTGTTGAACAACGCAAACAGTATGTTGTTGAACTGTCAAAACGAAACCCTTTGCTACTGATAGTGTGTCACGCAATTAGCCCGCTGGACGGCGGGTTTGAGAGGTGGCGCGGGAAAGGAGTGGCTGGACGGACTTTGGGAAGGCCTTTGCCCAGCAGTGGGACCATATCGTCGGTGAGCGTGCAAGACCGCGTAGGAGCAGTTTGTAAATACCGCGTAACAGCAAAAGTCGCAATATTGACATAACGTGCCTACATATCCTTTAACCTAATTCCCTTATAGGTACTAGATCCCACGCGATTTGAATTAGCCGATAAGAAGCGTCGTTTTTGCCATCGAAACAATACCGCGTAATAGTAACATGCCTGAAATTGGCACCAATTCCGCGTATTTACCAAATCGAAGAAGAAGCCACTAGACGATCGATAGCGTGCTCCCGAAAATAATTATTTTGTTGTAAATAACTACCATGTAAGTATTTTAAGGTTGTTTATTTAAAGTGTATCTTTATCAATATTAATTGAGTTTTTTTTTATTTCACTAATTATTATACATATACATGCATTAACTGCAGATCTTCAGGCTGTAAAACTGTGTCCTTTCCTCAACGCCAGAACATTTAACAAAGACTGAATGCTGTGATTTTAATGAGAACCTAAGAGACTTTTATTTTTTTGTTGTGCTTAATAAAATTATACTAACATAGTCATAAAAATTATTATAATGAGAAGTAAACATCTTTTCTAAGTAGGTAGATGGTCATGTTTTAGAATTTTTTTTTTTTTTTTGTTTGTTTGTCATAATGAATTCAATACTTAATGAAAATGTTTCATTTCTAATCCGCGTACCTACTAAAAGTCTACTACATTTTCTATTATTTATCGCTACAAAACCGCGTAAATGACTTTACACAGACTCTAAACAAGCTATTGGTAAATTTACGTTATTTTTTACATTCACGTCCTATGATGATGACGTTTTTTGTTATCAATATATATTTTGCATCACGCCTGTAGAAGCAAGTTTATTTAAAATGAATGCTATTTTGCATCTCTAGCAATAAAGCAAGACTGTTGGCACCTCTTTGGACTTTAGATGCATTACAAGAAAACCAAGTTTCCGAACGAACAAGCTAACGGTTTGCTCAAGTTTGCTGGTAGCAACACTGTTCACGTTCTGTCAGGTAGACATTAGTTTTCAAAACGTCAATCAATTCTTCATTTTAGTTTGGAAAAAAAGCGTGTATTTCATAAATTAAGTTGAATTCATTCGTATTCCATCTCCACTACCACTTCTAAATGTAAGTATTTTTTATGTTATGTCCTTTCAAAGCGTTAGTCCGTAAATAAAAATGTGAAATGTAGATAGTTCTGCATAATTATGGCGTTGAGGTTATTACAAATAGAAAAATGTGTGCCAACGCCGCGTTAAATTAGAAAACGAAAGAAATGTTTCTTTTCCTTTCACAAAATAATAAAAGTTGGCTTGAAAGGATGAGTTTTTTCTTTGATCTTTTGTTATACTACGTCTTTCATACGAGCATTTGAACATTTCATTGCACAATGTTTTTCTCCACAAAGTAATAGAATTATATCAATGTACATTTTAGCATTTCTAATAACATGATCAAATCAAATTATTTATTAGGATTACATAGAAAATAGGTATTTTTTGAAAAAAAATATAACAAAATGTTTTCTCCTAAACTAAATAATTAGTAAACATAGGTATATGGGGGTTTTCGTAAAAAGCCCTTGGTGAGAGGCTACCGTACTAGTAAAAACTGCAAAATAAGTGTCATAAATGATTATGCAAATAAGGATGCCCAATGAATGCCAGTTGTTTGTCGATAATTACCTACTGCAAAAACGCAGGTAAACTATTGATTAGTTCATTCGCCAAGTAGTGGTAATACACTCACCACAGTTACACACAACACTAGCACTGCTCCGTAAGGGGCATAAGTCAGAGCAAGAGGTCCGTTTCAAAGGATTTCTATATCTAGCTTTGTGTTTGTAATGCCCCAAGTATATTAAATAGTTTTGGTCCAATGTATTTTTTACAGCAATTATAATAATTGTTGTAGAATCCGCTTAATATGATCCCAGATTCAGTATTTTCCAATAACAAACTGGACTTTGTGACCACTGAAAAATAGAATTAATAAAAATAGTTACATTGTCAACTGCACATCAGTAGTAAAACGTGAAGGCCATTTCCTGTATTCAAAAACTTTCAAAATGAAGTCCCATTTTTCTTTACAGATTCAGACTACTGTAATTAGAATGTGACTGTTCTAGAAAAATATGGTTATTGCCTATCTGAACTATGGAAAAAGATTCATGAATACTCTTTATTATGTAATATACACCATAAAAATTAGAGATATAAATGTAGAAATTTTACAATGGTGCTGCCTAGGAGTTTTGAATACCCGTATTAATAACGCATAGAAAATTTCCAATACTGGGATCCTGGTATTATACTAATTTTTTGCAAAATATATTTTTTTTTTAATTACTTAACTAATAAGATTTGCTACAAAGCAATAAAGTACCTTTTTTAAATACAAAATCACTTTTTTATTGTAACTATACTATTGTATAGGCCAGTCACAATAGTGTAAAACCAAGTTTTCAGCTTCGAAAGACCAGTGCTAAATGCGTGGTGCTCGAAAAACCTAACTTCTAAAAGGTTTACCTACGGAAAAGTCACCAGATATATTTTTAAAGTATACAAAACTGTGCAAGAACTAGGCGTGGGAGCACTCCGCCGTTCCCCACCTTCCTTCTCAGTAATCTCAGGATAGTACTTCATACTTCTATTTGTTCTATGTACCTCTTTGCCGTCTAAACCAAGAGGCAAAAACAAAGACTACCATTTTTTTAATACCATTTGTTACCTGCGCAGTTAGTAATAAAATGTAAACGTCTAAATAAACCACGAGATAGTAACATACCCAAAAAAAAAATGGTTGGAAATATAATGTGCAATAGAACGATATTGGGTCACTGTAATTTCTGCTGAAAATTAAATAAAATCACCAATTCCGGTATTGGATATTTCAATACCGGTATTGAAAAATTACAAAAATTGTCCAGGATCCCGGTATTGAAAGTCCTAGTGCTGCCCACTACTCCGATAAAATAAAAGTTATGTCAATGAGAAAATGTTACCATGATTGTACAGTGAAGAACTGTTTACTGCTAAAATATTATGCATATGACATAATTGTCACGAAACTATAAGCACTCATTCAGAGCGATGGATTACAAGCATTGTCCTTCGTTTAAAGCTGGGTGCTATATTAAATTGATTTTCACACCACTGTTTGATATTTAAAGACCATTTTGTGAAAATTAAACATGTTTATTATCAATCAAATCAGTCTATCACAGTCTGTTCATGGTCATAGGTTTGACTCAACTTGTACTTTTTCTTTCTTTTCTTTACGAGCATGCTCAGTTCACTGCGTTCTGTATCTTGTAACACACCACACACAATTCTGACTCAAGCTAATTTGATTAAATAACGAGCGGCTGCCCATGAGAGCAAACTCAAAGTATTTATTTCAAATAAACCAATTACAGGCACTTATGAATCGTCAAGGGGTCGGTCGCAGAAACTACTGATTACCACTGGTTACGATCCTTACATTCTCATTTTGTCTCATTTACATTCATACATCTGGCCATACACATATGCCAGTTACCAGCACTAAGCACCTGACCTTACTGAAGAACATCGCTAATAAGGTCATTGTCAAATTAAGAATAACATTTAAAGCCATACATTACCATATTAGTGTATTTAAATATACTAATATGTGAGTCACAGTTTTGAAACCGTGCATTGTTAATTGGTCAATATTAGACGTGACATCCATTGTAGGTCATGTGAGAAAAACTTCTTTATATAATCCTTTTTTTATAATATTATGTAGCTAAATATCTACTATCTACATACTGGGGAATTTTAGGCCAATAAAATTTTGAAGCCTCCGGTGGAAAATCTTCAGTTCAATGTTGGTCTTCACTGAAAGAAAATTAATTGTATATCTATTTTTAAACCCATGGGTTGATGTGGGGTGTCATAATAAAATGTACCCTATTATCAATTTATCCACTCTGCTCGACTAGATTTTGACATATGACATATCAGCTGACTCGACGGGATGTTGCGAATTACGTCATGAAATTCAGTAAATTACATCAACTTCCAGCATTCAAATTTATTAAGAAAAATATGTTTCCGCGCTTATTTTATACAATATATTTGTAGCAAATATCTTTAATTATTTGTTGAGGTCGGTCAAACTTCGTTAGTCTATTACGAAAGTTGTATAAAATAGGTATTACTACACCTATCCAAAAGGTAGGCACCTTAAACTCGCTGGAAATATGTACATATATAACCTATTCTCTTGCTGACAATATGCAAAAGGGAAAAATAAAGATATTATCATTCTCTCCGCGTTCTTACTTCTTACTTAAACTACTTATAAAACGCAATCAAGTCTTGATAAAAATTACAAAAAATTGTGTTTCGACATGACACTTCTTAGTGCTGGCCATCCGTCCAGTTTTCTTATTTCGATTCAAAAATTGCATAAAGCCTAATCGATAATCGGAATTTGCAAAAAAAAAATAAAAAAGGTGTAGAAACTATATAAACTCTTTGGTATATTTTTAATGAATTAATTTATTTTTGAAATTAATCATTTTAATTACCGTACGTGTGTGTACACGTACACGTACGGTGTGGTTAGGTGCGTAATTTTTTATGGTTCCGTACGTCCAAATGAAAAAACGGAACCCTTGCAGGATCACTTGTGTCTGTGGGTCTTGTCTTTTCTTATTTGCTTCGAATCTACTGGACCGATTAAATTGAAATTTGGTACACATATGAATTTCTGTGACCCAAAGACGGACGTGTAACGTAAATAAATTAATTTTGAAAATGGGGTCACTCTTGGGGGGCAAACTAGAAAAAAAAATCTTTGCTGTACCTCTGTGTGACATATCAAATGAAAGGGCTTGTTGTGGGGGTTTTAAATATATTTGCTTAATAACTAAAACAAAAGTTATGTGGCCGTCTGTCTATGTGCCGGTCGGTCTGCCTCTCTGCCGTCTGTACAAACCTAAACTAACCGTAAAATCTAGATTTTGACCAATTTGCACCGGCCAGCCTTTCTTACAGGGTGAACGCGGGCGTTTTCGTGGACGCGCGTTGTGGGACAAAGTAGGCACTCCTTATGTCCCAAGCTGCCGTTCTGTAGCTTGGGATAAAATTTTAAGAACTTTAATTGTCTGATTTCTAATTTAAATGATCTGAAAATACTCTTACGGAACCCATAATTTCGTCATGTCAGTCTGTGCGTGCGTTCGGATGTTAATGCCATTAACCATTTTACTCGTAGACGTTAACGAGTGTTAATAACACTATATCGTATTCGTATTCTATGCACGCAAAATGGTGTAGTAAAATTACGATAAACATAATTAGAGGTAGCATTCCCCATGCATGTACCCGAGGGTTGAAAAAAATCTATGCACACAAGCGTGTGGGAGGTATTGTTGGAACTTATAATTAAAATTACAAAGATGTTTCTAATTGACTTTAACTTTTAAAGTCAATCGTTTTTGAGATATGAGATATTTCGTTTAAAACCGCAGAATTAACTTGGTTTTTTACAGTTTTTTCGAGAACTTTTATGAAATACAAACTTATTTCTGCAGTCGATCAAATTAATGATATGCGCTGTGCATGCGTAAATATTCATTCCTAGTACGGGACCTTTCACTGTGCATGGTCCGACATACACTTGGCCAGTTTTTTTTTTTTAATATCGTTGAGAAACTACCCCAAAAAGTAAACAATTTCTATTACTCAAGTAAACTAATATAAATAAAAACTACCAAGCTCATACAGCTAACAAAACATAATGAAATATAAAGTGTTTGTGGAATACTTAATTAATCTCATCATCATCATTATCATCATTTTCCAAACTTTTGCTAAGCCTATCTAAAAATGTATACTGGGCATTCTGTAGCAAACTATTAGAAAGTATCAAAAATTAATAATTGCACAATAAATAAAAATAATTTTGAATAGCGAGCGCATTCCGAATATAAATTCAAATATAGAAACAATTCGGCGCGAAATTGAATAAATGACTATCTATGGTCATAGGTCCTCTGTTATTGACTCAGTTTCAATATAATGTCCAAAAAACGATTAAAATTACATTAGGAAAGCATAAATCATTATTATAAATAATGCTTGTTGTATTTAATGCTTAAAATAATTTTATTTCAATTTCTGAGAATCGATTTCTGACATTCGTCATATTAATTACTCGGGTCAATCGAAATTAAAAAAAAAATCGTTTGGCATAATCGCTTTCGCACATCATTACGATAAAAAAAAACAACAATGGTCGGCGATTTTGAACACAAATTCAGTAGTGGTAATGAATAATACGTGTTATTGGACCTGTGTTTCAATATTACGTTATGATTTGGGCATTTTCTTGTTTTTTATAATATTTGTAATAATATTTTTCACATTTTACATCTTATCTACATGTGTGTGTGTGACTTTTGTGAAAAGTAAAAATGTAAACACGCACGATTGGCGCGAAACTTCGACTTTAGATATCAAAAAACTACATTACCACTACTTATTTAACATGAACAATGGATGAATTCGTCAAATAATTAAATGATGTATTATTCATTGCCCCTGTGGTGGAGTTTGGATTTTCGAAATCCCCAATTTTTATGTTTTTTAGCCTCGACCACCACTGTCATCAAAATGGCGATTATCGCATTTACAGACTTGAATTTAATAAAGGTAAATTAATAAACTTGCGCGCTAAATATGGAAGATTGAATGGCGATAACATATGAGTTTTTTATCCAACTCTCTTAATTAACGCACATTCATAAGATTTGATGGGTAGCATAATCAATATTTACATTATCATTAAGGGTGTCGTATGTCGTCATTTCAAGGTCCAATGGGACCCCTTACTGAGCCAGCGGAGGTTCGTGTGTTCGGGTCCATTCGGGGGCGCTACCGAACTATACGGTTAAGTTTGCTTAAAATGAAACCAGATTTTTAATATTATTTTATTTGTGATATTTACAGATGTCAGGCCGTGAAGGTGGTAAGAAGAAGCCGCTGAAGGCGCCCAAGAAAGACTCCAAGGACCTAGACGAGGATGACTTAGCTCATAAGCAGAAGCTAAAGGAACAACAGAAGGCGTTACAGGTTTGTACTTTTTTTTAACAAAACCTCCTTTTGTTTAAGCTACTAAACAGACCAGTAACACATACCAGCCATAATATTGTGCCATAATAAATTTTTTGAATGTGATCATTGATTTATAATTTCTATGATAGCTGTGAAATTCCCATAAAAAAAAAAACATGTCAGCTGCATGATCTATGACCTATCGAGAATGTCATCTCATCACTCATTATACCTTTGCCAAATAATTTCATGTAACAAGGTATTCTTTTATTTTTCAGGAGGCGAAAGCAAAGGCCTCACAAAAAGGTCCTTTGGCAACTGGAGGCATCAAGAAATCAGGAAAAAAGTGACACAATAACTTTATAATAATTTAATTATAGGCTATAAATTCTAATGTAAGAATTATTAAAAGATCTTTGTTGTTTTTATTTAATGGATACAGCTGGTTCTTTACTACTATCATGTAATTATCGTTACTGGACATCGTCATACTGCAATAATATGGCCCATATAAACGTTTCTAACATAAATACCAAACTGTAACATGCATTTTTATAAATAAAAAAAGCATTTGATAATTAGATTTTAGGTTTTATTTATTAGGCTGTATGAATTTTGACCTTTGCCTGCATGCTCATTTCCCGCCTTTTTGAATCGAAATTGACATTGTTTTCTGTAGTTGTTTACGTACTTATTTTTGGGAGAGTTTAATATTTTTTACTAAAGTCTGGAACTTTTTTGGACAAAGTGAGTATCTATCTAATTATTATAATGTTATGCAGGGATCTGTGTATCCAGAATAGCAATCACGATTGTATAAGTACTTACCTAATTTCTGAATCAATGTGTCGATAGCATTGTACTGCAATATTATTATTAGAGCAGTGATATGTTTGTACTCAGTTCAGTAAGGACCTACCTACGCAGCCTAAAATGTGGCACATGGACAGAAAATTTTGTCTTTGTTAGGGGCTGTTAGAGCTCACTAACCAGTGTCGACGGCTCCCGTTGGTAACGTGCCGCTTGTGTATTTGAGTACCTACGTACCTACTCAAATACACAAGTGGCATGTTGTCGACAGCTTACAGCAGCCGTCGAGGGTGTTTAGCTGTCACATAAAGTGCCCTATTGACCTAGTTAAATGCGAGCTATTTTGAAGATTTGTCCAGCCAGCCTGACTTTTTATTATTTGACTCATAGAGGTAGGTAACAGAAACCGCGGCACCTAAGTGCTCATCTATGTACACGAGCGGCACGTTGCCACGCACATTCGACATGTGACTCTACCTGAGTCACATGTCGAATGTGCGTGTCAACGCGTCGACGGCTGCATTGCCATATTTGTCACTGCCGTTGGCAACGTGCCGCTCGTGTACCTATATGAGCACTTAGGTGCCGCGGTTTCTGTTACCTACTGTTGCCTCTATGAGTCAAATAATAAAAACCCAATGTGCCATATTAACGCCCAGGTAGGTACTACACATTGTATGCGATACATATTTTATTAGTATTTTCAATTTTGGTGAAACCTGAATTTATCGTCGGAAAGATTTAAGTAGGTAAGTATGTCTACCTACTTACGAGTACCTTAGCATCCTTGACTGACTGCCTGTTTCCATTGACGTACTATTGACTAGGCACCTACCTACTACTAGGTACTAGAAATCTTAGGTAGGTATGCCCTTAGCCATAGATAATAATGTGTCTACATATTATTATATAGGTAATTAAATAAACTCTTGATATTCCAGCTTACAATGAACTTGTTTCGAATTTTCGAATTATTTCTACAAACTGGAAACAATACGCAAGAGAATAATAATACGAGAACCAGAGAAACATCTATTGATAATGATCAATGTCATTCACAAATAAATGATAATAATTCAAATAAACCTGATACTGAATCTAATGTTACGATAAATAATATTGAAGATAGTACCACTACAAACGATTTCTCTGTTGTTAGTATTGAAAAATTCGGTGTTACTAAGATTCTTCATAATTTAGAAAATGTTGCTCATTCTGATAATACTTACAAAGAATATAAAGTAAATGAAATACTTTTAAATAATGATGTTGTACCTGAAGATGATAGAATTCTTAATAATGCTAATGATGTTAGTTTTATTGCTAACGTTATAGAAGATGAGCCTAACACAAACCAAAGTAATAATGATCTCACACAAATTCAAGGTACTCACAAAGCTGTAGTTTCAAATGACGCTACATATAAAACTCAAACCGATGCATTCAACAATGTTATAGATGATGAAACTATTGAAAGCCTTAAAGAATTTGAAGAAGCTTTAAATAATATAGACAAAACTGCTTTAGCTGATGATTCTGGGACAGAGTTGATCAATTTAGACGATTTTATGGAAATATTTGATGAACTGAACGCTGTGAGTGAAGATTTGGGTTCTATAAACGGTTCTGTTAAAAGTGTTTTTGAGAATAATGAAATTGCAGCTAATTGTAAAGAGAATGAAATAAAAAATCCTAATAAAAATGAAACAAATTCGAATATAAATGAGAATATCGATATTATTTCAATAAATTCGTCAACTGATGACGAGAAAAGTCAAACAGAAGAAATTAAAAACAGAATTTCAATGCATGCTATTTCTGATGAACTAGATTCTGATGATGGCTACAACTCATCAGATTTTGAATTAATATCAGAGACTGAGGCATACATGGCTGGATTTGTAATTAATTGCGGTCATAAATATAGCCAGAATCTATCTGAAGCTAGTTCTGAATCATTAGTTTGTCCTTCTGGACAATATTTCGATGATAAGGTCAGAAAAGAAGCGTCTGATCCAGGGGAAGGCCCTAGTAGACCAAGAAATGAATTTGAAGACAGGAGTTACAGAAATGATCATCATATTCCTATAGGAGATGATTATTTGGGGTTGTTTCAAGGGATTTACAACCCACTGCTGCCTTTGTCGGAAATATATTTCTTGGAAAATAAGTCAGTTAGAGCTTCGGTGATGAATAGCCAGTATGATGGGATTGGGTTCGATAAACAGTTGGCGTTGAGGAGACATCAGCCGGATAGCTCTGAAGATGAATGTGAGTTGTATTTTTCTATTTGTGTTAATTTTTGAGGGCGACAAGCGAACTACTGATGATAAAATGACTTCAAAGGAGCCGTTGCTTCATTCCATCCATCGCGGCAGGCCAAGACGAAGATGGCGGGACGAACATGACTCCCACCGTAAGGACTGACCGGCACTCGCAAAAGACAGAATTGTGTGGAAAGAGGAGAGGGACGCCTTTGCCCTGCATTGGGACAATACATAAGGTACCTCGACCTGTTAGGACTTACCCGCATGGGCACTTATAGGCATTCGGGTAAAATTAATGAAAATACCTTCCTTTTAGCAATATTTTTTGCAAACATCGAATCTAACAAGGTCAATCCTTGTGTGCGGTTTGCAAAAAAGGTCGGATTCGATTCCCGGCTATGCTAGGGCCTACTTTCTGTCATGTCACCGGAAGGTTCAAACTGAGATTTGGTGCGCTAATCAATGATATCAATCGATCGTTCTTTTTATTCTAGCTTTATTATTTTTGTATGTCACTCTGTCGGGCTCGTGCATAAATAATAACAGCCGCACAGGTCGATCGATCAGGTTAAGCTAAGCTTGCCGCGGTTGGTCTGTGGATGGGTGACCATCTTTACATACCGAGACCCCTACGTGGATCGGAAAGCACATTAAGCTGTTGGTCCCGGCTGTCATTCATGGATCTTTGACAGTCGTATCGGGTAGTCAGAAGCCCGAAAGTCTAGTCTTACCAAGGGGTATCGTATTATCGTAGAACCCAGTTGGGTTATGGAGGTCAGATAGGCAGTCGCTCCATGTGAAATACTGGTATTCAGTTGCATCCGGTTAGACTGGAAGTCGACCCCAACATAGCTGGGAAAAGGCTAGGCAGATGATGATGGTGTGTAATATTTGTATGTTACTGTGTTAGGACAAAGGCATGCCCCTTATAAACTTGGTATATATAACACCCTTTATACACCGTTAAATTTTGATCGTTTTAATCCATAAAAGGGGTCATTGTACTCATCATTATGAACAACTTTTACTATGGGACCAACCCTGAAGTCGTGAAAAAAAATTTTGTTTGGTGGAACCAATCACCAATCTTCTGCGAAATTGTTTCTTGTGAATTTCCTAAAGTTGTGGTATTTTTCAGTCGAAGATGAAGCAAAGGAATCTGCCAAAAAGATCCTCAACATGTATCCTGGAGAGAACAGAAAGAGAAGGCGACGATATTTATAGACCTTTTTTGTGTTTAATAAGTAAATTATATGTTTATATAATTTCGTGTTTTATTGGATTCTGCAACTTACCTTGTCCTGTACCCAACTGTAGTTTAAGGCGAACAATCGAACATTACTAGGTAAGGTACCTTTTTTCCGGAAAAAGATATACCAAACCGTGTCCTATTGTCCAGTCAAACAGCTGTGCTGCTGGGGAGTTTATTGCGCCACTTCTTCCCAGCGAAAGCACTAGGAAGTGGTGAAGGGCGGGCGTTTTGGGGGACGGTCTTATGTAATTTTGACGTTCGAAAAGTGCTGGTTCTCGGCCTTATTTGAATAAATGTATTTTGATTTTTTTGTGTTATTTCCTATTTGTTAGAAAATTTAGGTTAGATCAGTATATTGGATCCGAAATACTGTATTATGTGTGAACTGGCTCATACAACTACATACGCTAATAACACATACGTTTAAACGGACCTGTAAAACTGATTGCTGCTTATTTTGTCGGATCGGTATTTTCTACTGGATCCGGAATACTGTATTATGTGTGAACTCGCTCATACAACTACATACGCTAATAACATAGGTACACGTTTTAACGGACCTGTAAAACGGACGTTATATGTGAACGCGCCCTTAAAATCAGTCCTGTGTGAATACTATCTCCAGTAGCGACGGATCCTGTAAAACGGACGTTATATGTGAACGCGCACTTAAACGTTTTTTATCCCGATCGTGTATACGTGTTGACAACCTGTGTTACCGATATAATTAGGTAGGGTAACATTCGTGTAAATGGTGTGAGGCATTTTGGGCTAAATTCTGCTTCTATTACACCACTGAGCAAAACTGCGGATCAGCATAGCTATTCACAACCATTCGACAGGCTATCGTGACGAAAATGACACATTTGAAGAGTAGCGGCCGTTGATATGGTTTCAACTGACAACATTTTGGGGTGTCATTTGTGAACAGCGTTTAGAAGACTCCTACGATACCATTGAATGATATCCGATTCGGCACGGAAGCGTATCGAATGTTTGTGAATAACTATGCAGGTATATTGGCGCCGATTCCCTTGTTCACAAGCTTAACTAAATGTAAGTTCAGTGCATCTTTCTTTCTATTTCAGGGCTGACTTTTCCATGGCCAGATAACTTTTATTCAAGGAATAAAATAGAGTTTTGAAATTTTTTGTATGAAATAACTCAAGATTTCAAAATTCGAATTCTTAATTCTTCAAAATATTCTTCGAATAAAGTTATCAGATGATTGAAAATCAGCCCTAAGAAAAGGACAGAAGATAAATATTAGTTCAGTCCTGTAAAATTAAAATACTCCATAGACAAATTAGACATGATTAAAACATGGCTACTAAAAATACGTCAATTTACGTCAGGCGCATCTTGTGTCCTTTTCTTAATTAAATACAAAGAAAAAGATGCACTGAACACAAATTAGTTTGTGAACAAGGGAATCGTCGCAAGACTCAAGTAGGAAGTTTTCAGCTTTTACCAAATAAAACCAAAGATTCATATATGTAGGTATGTTTATTGTAAGTATTTACAATGTAAATTAAAACTAACATTTATCTCTATTATAAGTCTAATACAATAAAAAATGTACTTTAACCATAAAGATTGTTTCGAACAGATGCAAGATGACAAAAGTAAACTTTTTGAAAAACATCCATATACCTACATGCTTTTAAACGTTCCCAATCTGTGCTGAAATACTATTTTCCATATACAATTTTCTGAAAAACCAAACTATGTACCTATCTCTACTTTTAATCACCCAGTAAACATGATATTTCTTGCAAAAGCTATGCACAACCTAGTTACATAATGAACTAAGATATAGAGATACCTAATTTTCTCAAAAAGGAACTAATTTTATAACAAATGAATGCTGTGAGTTCCATACAGCGGCGAAATTGCGTAAATCACGAACAATACCAATGCCATTAATTTTTATTGCGTTATTTGCGTTGTCAGCTGGTGGATTTTTAAAACATAAGAAGCAATGGATTACCAATTTTCTTCAAATCCGTGCAACGCAAGGCATGGTTAATTTTTCAAAATAAGGCATGGATATTACTCTTGCGCAAAACTAAGCAATAGAATTAGCAAATAAAGGACCTTATTCTGATATTTACTTCGAAAAAGGCGGCGGATTCATAATATGTCATTATTAATTTTAGAAAGGCATAATAATATACGTTATAATTTATACTTGAATTTGAGCAATGCCATAAAATCGTATTAGTTTTGCCAAGATATTATACATTACTTTAGCTGTTTATAACAATTTTGATATGAATCAATTTGTTGGTGAAGTCTTAATATATTCATAATCGAAAGAAAATTGATTTTAAATATTATAAGCGGTATCGCGAAAGATGGAAGGAGTGGAGGGAGACCTTTGCCCAGCAGTGGGACTGCGTAGACAAGTAAAAAAAAAAAAACAAAAAATCTGTTCTGGACTTAGCCTAGACACAATATGGAAGTTGGGAACGAAAAAAACTTCCATAAAAAAGACATTGCATACATAACTTATGTAAGAATCATAAATTATATGTTTTAAAGATTCACTTTAGAAACTTTAACGGCGTTTTCATACATGTCATACTAATCTATGATTATCTCAATTATTTCATTGAAACTGGTTTACGTTAAATTTTTTGACATAAAAACTAGCGGATTCACCGCTTTCTCATTGTGGATGCATTTTTAAATTGTATTTGACAAAAATTGTTAGAATCAAAATGACTTAAAACAATTTTAATTTGTAAATTTTTGACCATCTAAATACAACATTTGAAAAGTCAATTCATTTTAACATATCTAATGTCGTCTATCTAACATAATATAATCGCGACATATTCGATAAAAATGTAAACAAATATGAGTTCATGGAAAAATAGCTTTAATTCCTACGTAATAAAGTTCAGTTTACACTACAACTTCAAATATTTTTATAACTTTTTCAATAGTGCTAGTCACTCTGAAATCAACTTAATTACCATAATTATAAAGTTGATATTTGTTTAACTTGAAACAACGTCAATTTGAAACAAATAAAATTCGAACTTAGTTTCACTTTTGTCATATCTAATATTCATTACATATGTTGGTCAACACACAACAACTGCAACCATGACATTTGACAGAAGTTTTACTGATGTAAAGTACAGGCGAATCCTGCTCAGCAGTGAGATTCTGTAACCATCTCACCATGAAAACTTAGGTGAAGTGAGCGTGGAGTGAGCTGTCATTCCAACTAATGCTAGGGAATGGCACTATTGACAGCTAACTCTAAGCTCACTTCACCTAACTTTTCGCGGTGAGATTTTTACAGAATCTATCGGCTGGACGCAGCACTTGCCTCCGCGCGTCGTTTGTTTTAATGATTAAGAACTCAGGCGGCTTTTCACGCCAGTTTCAACACCAGCATACATGTTAATTGATGCAATCGGCGCGAACCGGACTTCGTTCGGCATCCCGTGCAGGGTTCATCTCGTTTAGCCAGATGATAAGACTTGATTTATCAGAAACGGTGATGGTAAGTAAACTTCTGACAAAGGCTACAGAAAGTTGAAGAATTTAAAAACTTATAATTTGATCAAATATTATAGATATGTTAGAATATGATGAAAGTATGAGATCGAGCAGTAAGGAACCACTAAATAATTTGCAAAAGTACCCTCACAAACAACAACCATTTTACAAAGCCCCTGAATGCAGTTAGCATTGTTGAAAAGATATGAATGCATAGTTTTTAAAGGCTCTTTTCATATTTTAAGCCAAGCCATTACTGCCCGATTTTCATCCATCTCCCAAAGCAAATATTATTAAATATAAAATAACATAACGCCTGTATTCCCCGTTGGGTATGCAGAGGAATGCACCCACATTTCGCCAATTATGTTTCAAGTAATATTGATTAAAAATATATTATTTTTCTAATACAACATAAAAATGCACCCACAGTACATAACAATACCGCGCCGCGCGGCGTTCGTATAAAAATAAAATCCAATGTTGCTTTATAAAACAAGATTGTTTAAAATTTTGACTTTCGCTTAGCAGGTGACCTTGGCGGCGGGGGTTCAGTCTTCTTGCTCTGTAAATAATTATAATTTTGTGAATACAAAATTATTTAAACATATAAAGGTAGCATTTGGTGCCCTGCGATCGACGGCAGGTGACAGCAAAGACAAATTTAGGGATTAACCACACTCTTTTATTTTGTATGGCGTATGCGTACCTACGCATCCGTAAAGCTGAACGGACGCGTACGCATTCCATACAAAATCGTTGTCTTCTATGGACAAAGGTTGAACAAAGCTGAATAACTGTGGTTAATCCCTAACTCATGATCTTATAGTAAACATATGAAGAAAAGTTGCTTAATCAAATTAAACCCATATGGAATCCATGGTAAAAGTTTTCGTTACGATGTTTCTTACATCGTATATTTTTTATTAGTGCAAGTTTGGTCGCAATGACGTTGCGGCAGTGTCGATGTCGTCTGTCGTTTGTTAAAGGGCACCCAATGCTACTTAATTATATCCAGAGATTTGAGTCAGGGCCTTCCGGGCTCCGGGCTGTACATTGCATGAACGTATGGCACGTCCCTGATGAGGTCTACTGGCAGCCGATTTGAGAATTTGAAGTTGAGGACTTGCCAAACACTACTTATGCGTAGCTCGCGAAATTAATAATTTCTTACGATTTTTTTTTCAAAAAAATCTTCAATCTCTTTCGATAAAAGATTTTTTTTTAAGCCTGGCATGACGCAACATGGTCAGTCGTGACAAATTTCATGCACGCCCGCTATTTTGACAAAAAAATATCAAAACAGCGGACAGTAGGTACGCCACGGACTTTTAAAGCCCTTTGAATTCGCGTTCGTCACCTTAAGTAATGCCAAAGTAGAGTTTGACATGTTTTCAGCTTCAAATTCTCAATTTAAAAACCATGCCGGAGCCCTAAAGGCCCAGACCCTGATATGTTTATGCACATTAACATTTTAATTCGAGCAAATGCTGCATATGTATGTATAACTCGAACACTGGTTAACAGCGGGAAAAATTAAAGTAAGTTTTATCATATTGGGTATTGTTCATCATTCTTAAAAAGTAATTCTTAAAGAAACGCAAATTATGTTAATTAGAACTGATTTTTCCAACGCCAGATAATTTTATCCGAGGAATAATTTTTCATTTCTGACTGTTCTTCCATACAAAATCTGCCAAACGTCAATTAAATTCTACGAATAAAAATTACCTGTTGATTGAAAAATTTGCCCTTAGTAAAGTAGTAGTAGTAGTAATAGCCTTAGTGTTGTAAGCATCAAAAATATAGGAACAACCAAATTGTTCAAAATGTTCAGAGGAACGATATCTAATTAAATATCAAAAAATCTTAAATTCACTGACAGACAATGCACAGCCTAAGTGACTAACCAGACTTATTCAGCTCTGTTCAGCTTTTGTCAATAGAAAACAACGATTTTGTATGGAACGCGTACGCATCCGACAAAAGCTGAACAGAGCTGAATTTTCAAAAAACCTACCATAATAGGATTTATGAAAATTCATCTCTCATCGGGCGCACAGCTTTCTCGATCATTTTTTTATTGTCAAAATGGCCGTTGCATTGTCGCATACTGTGCTCATTCAGTTTAATTTTCTTAGATTTTTCCAACGCCAGATAATTTTTATCGGAGGAATGATTTTAAATTTTTGACAGTTCTTCCATAAAAAAAACTGTCAGACGTTAATTTCATTCCACGAATAAAAATTATATGTCTATTGAAAAATCAGCCCTTAGTTGTTCCTTATTATTTGCAACAGTCCTTTATTTTGACGCTGGCTGTTTATTAAGGGTGAACTTCACTAGTGACACTGAACGTGATTAGTACTTTTAAACCGCGTTCAAGACCTTTAATTTTCAGCATTGTTTTGGAAACTTTGACACTGATAGTTCTTGAACGCAGTTTAGATTTGTTGATCGCGTTAAGTTTAATTGGTGGAATTCGACCTAAGTTGTTGAAATCCCTGCATGTCACTATCAAACCTCATTGGCAACTATTGTCTAAAATACGTTAGTAGCTACTTTTGTGTTACATTACAAATGATACATATAAAATGTTAGCGATTATTTTACCTATAAACTACCAAAACAATGTATTATACCAATAGCCAGAGTACAAAAAAGTTGCATACCATTGTCGCAGCAACATTGCATGCAATATATTATGTAAACACATGTTCCCAGTAACACAAAACCATGTTGCTGCAACAATGTTGGGCGATTTTTGTTTGCCTCTCATGTATCTCCGAGGGTGTAGGCCGCGGCGTATAGCCAATTACCCACATTTCGACACTTATAAATCCCGAATTGCAGGGGGCGAGCCTATAGCCATTTAGCTGTCACGGATCTTAGAATCCATAATCTTTATACACAATATTATCTTAAAGACAACTTTTTAAATGCCTAAAATAACACAGTTTTATACCAAATTTGATTTGTATTTTATTTTAAGCTTAATTGTATTAGAGTTCTACCCATTTGTTAAAAGGATTTTTAAGATCGTTATAATACTTAATTTTGAAGACCAATATATTTAATATTTTAAGATAATATATGAATATATAAATCTGTGCTACTTGCAAAGTACTATTTTAGTCTTTTTAAAGGCCACTTTTATACGAGATCGAATCACCCTATTCACATACATAATCAGCCTATATCCCTGTCAGGACTTAATCATTTCTGTGAGATAGGCTTGCCTAAAATGTATATTAATAAAAAATATAAATAATAATATTTTTTGTCTGTTATTTTAGAAATATTTTTATAATCACATAAGTATTTTTGTTAGCAACATTATTTTTGTGCTCTAAAGATTTGGTTGGTTTCCTACGAAAGCGGTGAACGGTCACATAATAATGCCTGTCCAACTACAGAGCATTCTTTGACACCAATAAGACAAATACTGGTGAAAAAGGTAAGGCCGCCTATTGTATGTTTTGTATTAAGGATGATTTCCATCAAACGGCGCGCATCGTATCGGATCGGCACGGATTTTACAATTTTCAAACGATATTAAATCGCCGGCTCCGTCCGCCTGTCGTATCCGATCGAATCAAATTAAAAAATTAGAATACGTCAACACGGTAGGAATGAGACTATTTCACTGGGCGCAAAAACGGATACGTTCGCAAGCGACGGTACAGAGCCGATCGTATGCGTCGACATCCTGCCGGACGCGATCGGCTGTCGCCGCATCCTGATCGGCTGTTTGTATTCTTTCCGATCCGATGCGATGCGAGCCGTTTAGTGGAAATCATCCTCTAATAATCGTATTTTTCTGTTATGTATTTCTGGGGTACAATAAAGCATATTATATGATGGCCACCGCTCTCCTAGAAAACCGTAGGCATTATCATGCTAAACTATCTGAATGATATAGCCCTTAATCTTCTATAGACAAGCTACTAAAATCAAGCTGTAACTCCTAATCCCAAAGCAGCATGTAAGAAATGTTAAGAAAAAAATAATTAGCAAAACTAAATTCGCGAATGCATTACTTCAAAAGTTGGGTACTTGACTACTTCGTAAATACTTCGTGCATAGAGAAAATCTATTAAAAAAAAATATCTGACCCTTTCCGCGATAGAATTGTTTTGTCTATAGTAACATCATCATATTACATGGATTCGTCTCCTTCTAATCTGTAAAAATGAAATTCTTTTTTTAACTTTTTTGCTGTACATTTTTTCCATGCTTTTTTTGATTAAATAGAATGTTTTATTTTTTAACAAAGATCTTTGTGATAGCTATGTCAACCGTGAGAAAAAAATATAACCCTTCCTTTCGGCTTCGCCGTAGTCGGGTAATAAGGATAGGTTAGAAAATTTAATATCTTTATTTTTTTTTTAATCATACCTAAACCTCAATTTAGGTTAATATATGTTTATAAACCCTTTTATGCAATTTTAATAAACTCGAAATACAAAGGTTTGTCGCAAAGCTGTCAAATTGATCCCAATTAAAAAAATCATTCTGTATACTAGTTTAAGCAATTTCGAAATCTATATTGTTTCATCACTACCAAGATTAGCGTATTTTATGCATGCATGCAAAAGAATTATGACTTTGACTTTGAGGATTGACTTTCACTTTAAGGATTTGAGCACCCATATTAAGACATGAAAATGAAAGATTAAGATTATATTTTAAGAAAGGTTTAACTCTGATAGATCAAGTTACTGAGATAAGAATACACCTACACTACACCGAAGGCAGCACAACGCGTTATTAGAACGCGAAAGAAAAATATCGACCTACTGTAAACTAGTATTTTTAGCTCATGATATTCGATTAGACAGATTCGCCGAAATTACGTGGCGTTGTGTTTCCTACAATATTGCGGACTTTAAAACGTGGTCATTAATATAATGGTCATATCAATGAAAAAAGTATGTTCTTTACTTAGTAGACAATTTCAGACACTAATCTACATGGTCTGACCAAGATTATGTCTGACTTTAAAAAAGACTTACCCATTTCTTCTCAGAGATAGGAAATGTCGACTTTATCTAGCGTATTTTTTTTTTAATTATGACGTCTAAAATAAATTCCGAAATCCTATTTACAGAATAAATAAGTTTAATTTCAGTACTATTTCTATTCATCCTAAAGTTACACATAACATCACGCCTTTTGAACGTCAATAAATGATTCGACTGAGTTGAAATAAATGATTTGACTGAGTTGAAATAAATGATTTGACAGAGTTGAAATAAATAATTTGACTTTGACTGTTTTCCCCCCGATGGTTTAGGCCACTGGCGTACGGTAAGTTACTACGCATAGTACATCCGCATTTCGCTAGTTACGTAGACCTAAATAGTAGTTGTTGTGTTGTTATCTTAAAATTGTCTAGCAGAAATCGATGATAACGAAAATACCGCCCATTGTATCACCTTTCATTTGATTTTCCTTTATTAGGTGTGCAATATAGGAGTATTCTATCTATTTCCTAAATAAAAATAGTCAAGTACCCAATATTAAAAGTAACCAATTTAAATAGTACTTACCGGAAATGTACATATTTTACTACTAAAAAGGATAAGCTGCTCTCACTGATCACCCAATGCTCACCAGAACATTAGGTTGGATTATGTTACAATTTGATAATGGTGAGCATTACCCAGTCTTACCGAGGGGTATGGTGTAGACAGTCACTGCGTGTAAAATACTGCTATTCAGCTGCCTGGCCGGTTAGACTGGAAGCCGACCCAACATAGTTAGGAAAAGGCTGGACAGATGATTAAGCTTTTTTGTAATAAAATAGGTACATTTCTGGTGAATGTTTCAACAGTATCCATATTAAAACAGCTGACAAGAACTAACCTCTCTTGATCGTTTCGCTCTCGGCTCTCCGATATCTTCCTTTTCTTTAACTTTCTCCACCTTCTCCGCTTCATTCTCCACAACTTTCTCTTCTTCATCCTTCTCAACTTCTCCATTCTCTTCTTTCTCAGCTTCTTTGTCTTCTGGCGGACTTTCTGTCTCTTTTTCGGGCTCTGGGGATTTTTCTGGGGTTTTTTCTCGGTTTTCGTCTACTTGTTCTGGCACTTCCTCGTCTGGTTTTGTCGCTTCTGAGTTTTCTGTCGTCGCTTCTGGTGGGGTGTCTTCTGTAGTTTCTTTCTCTTTCTCTTCTTGTTGTAGTTTCCTAGAGGATTGCCGTTTGACTGGTGGTTTTGCTGTGCTGTTCGCTTCTTTCTTGTCTTTCTTTGATTTTGCTGTGGATAGGTTTTTGACGTTAGCAAAATGTTTGATACTGGGGAATGAAGGTATATACTGTTTTAGGAACGTTTTTAATGGGAAACTGAAATAGCACAACCATAATTAACCTATAATCCACCACGCGGGCCCAGTGCGGATTGGTAGATGTCACATGTCTTCGAATTTTTGGTTCTAGGACATGCAGTGGTGACGAAATTATTAGCACAAAATAAAGCGCCTGCTTAGGTTTGAACCCACGAGCTCGTCAGTCGGGGCCTATAACAAGATTTGCCTTCAAAATTGGAAAATTCGGGAGAAACTGAAAGTTTCTAGAGATTTTTAAATGAATCGTTGAAATTTCGACAGGACAATATCCTGTCGGGTTAGCTAGTTGTAAATAATAATATGTAAAAATATATAATCATTCACTCCATTTGCTGTGTTATCAACCACTGTAAACAAACAGAAGAATCACGGTTGTATTATATAAATTGAAGCCGCAATTTCTCTGACTCCTAAGATACAGGTCTGCGTACCTAGTTTAGGAGCTCGGAAAGCTGACAATAATTTTAAACTTGGTAGTACAGCCCACTGTTTAAATATGGTATGAACTGTGTTGTAGTTTTTATGTACACACGGCTACACGTCAAGCTATACAAAACCAGTTTGTCTTGGCCTCACTTTGTATGATATTTTCTCACAATGAACGGTCAGCTAATACTGGTTTTGCATAGCTTGATGTGTAGCCGTGTGTACTAAAAAGCTTATTATTATTATATTATATAACCTGGCGTAGATTTCTTCTTGGTTTTTTCTGTTGTATCTTCTCCTTCCGGTTGTGTCAGTTCGAGCTGCTCCGCTTCATTCGCAGCGTCGACAGCCTCCTTCATATCGTGCGAAGAGGGGACTGACATCTCTGAAACATGAAACATAACATGATACAAAAGAACATCCACGCCTGTATTCTCCGAAGGGGTCGTCAGAGGAGTATAAACGTAACACCTACTCAATGAAATAGTCAAAATCACATAATATTAACAAACGTAATTAAGGGGTTTGGCAGTAGTGTAAAATACATGCTAATCTTGCGAGTTATGATTCAAATCCTATGTAATACGAGGCGAGTCAATTGCTAACCACTAGGTATAATTCCAGACTCCAAGCTGCTTCTGAGAAAGTTCTTGTGGAGAACCCAATAACCTTGCCCAACCAAGAGTTAAACCCCCTTAATAACAGTTGTGCTTGCTCTAGACTCTCTAGATAGTCTAAACTCGAAATCTAAAAGTATAATAGTCTAATCTAGTCTAAACGTTGAAAAAGTTTTAAGCTACTTTTTTTTGTAATTTTATGAAAGTAATAAGGTACATATTTGTTTAAATGATAAGTGATGATTCTGCAGAAGATGATTGCAAATGTTAAATCATTTATTTAACATTTGCAATCATCTTCTGCAAGGATTAATAGTAGTGCTGCTATTTACCACACTGGATCGATAGATTCTCATCCTAATTTGAATAAACGACTTTTGATTTTATTTGGAGAGCACTCACCTAGTGGCTCATGTATCATCTCTAATAGCTCATCGGCGCTTATCATAGATGTGGCTTTCTTGAACTTGAGCACTCTATTCGTGAAGAACTCCCAGAATGATAGCCCTTCTAGTTGAGTGAACAGGTCCTGAAACAAACCACCATAATTAGTAAGTAATCAGTATCGTAATTATTCTCGACTTTACCCGTGGCTAATTACAAGCCGCACGGTCACAAGGTCGATCGATCAAGGTTAAGCAACGCTTTCCGCGGTCGGTCCGTGGATGGCTGACCATCTATCTCAGTTTTAGTAGAAATGCTAATTATACCTTCATCTTCTTGTAAACACAGTCGGCTTGTTTCCTGATGCGGTGCGCCTGCTTAGTGAACACGAGCGCTGCGCTCTCCGAGAGCTCCCAAGAGGGCGTGTTGCCGACGTAGGCGCGCATACGTTTGATAGTCTCCAAACATGTCGGGTGTTTTAGCAGCATTAATGGTTTTATATCTAAACCTGTAAGGAATTATATTTTTACTAGATTAACTCTGACGCTTCGCTAAGGCAATTTTTTCTAAATAAAAACTATACAGGTATATATATATACTACTATATCGCAAACTGAAACCATGAATTCAGAACATGATTCTAGACTAGCGTAGTTTTAGTATTTAATTTATGAAAAAATTTCAACGCTGCGGTTTATTCAATCATGCACTGAATCCATGGTACAGTCAACAGCAAAAGTAGATGATCAAAATCAGAAATTCAATACTAATGAACGCAGTTCGCAGCTATGTGGCAGCTGTACTAGTAGTACATGTTTTGTATAATTTACAATCACATACTTTTGAATCACTTCGATGCCCACACAGTTCTGACGCAAACTCCGTTCATTAGTATTGAATTTCTGATTTTGATAATCTACTTTTGCTGTTGACTGTACCAGAGGGGTAATTCTCGTAATTTTAAGAACGTTCACAGTCTGATCTCAATCTCAATCTGTCAAAAAATACTTCTAATTTTCCTACATTTTGACAAGTTTTTCACATTTGTTTGTCGCTGAGATGAGACTGCGACTAGATTTTGAACGTTTAAAAATAACGGAAATACGGGCCCTGGTTGCACGTCGATATCCCTGCCACCCTATATACGATAACATTCTGCATTCTTTTTCCACCATTTGATTCGCTAGACGATTATCACAAGGATCAAATCTCTATAATAAACGTTGAAGGAAGTTTGTCTGTAAAGTGTGGTCGTCTTAGAAAAAAAGAAAGAGAAAATACGTTTATTTCCGGTAAGATGAGACGCAAAGAAAAAAGTCGGGGGAAACATGCGCCACATCCACGCAAAACGGTTATTGCTCAGCGTAATTCTGTGACCCTATGCGAAACAGAGCCACAGCGCTGGATTTCAGCTACAGCCAACGTTGACGTGATGACGTCAACCGTGTCTATTCGTCTTTTGATTTTATGTGTGTTGTGTATAATTAATTATGAAGCACTTACCCATTAAATCGTCCAAAAGTTTCAAACACATATCGGTATCTGCCTTTTCGAGAGACAAGCACGTTTTAATTTTAGCATCTAGTTCTATCAACTTCATTTCAGTCTTCAGAAATTGTACGCGGGACTTTTTCTCTTCTGTAAAAGAAAAAAATATATATTTAAGACAAATGTATGCGACTACGGGCTAAATGATAAATGATTTTATTTTGTAAGTAGGTTTGTACAAACACTTTTACACGTCAATCATATTTTAAAACTAGATGAGGTCGGCGTTTCCTATCTGACTAGTCTGAGAAGAAAGGCCGAAACAAACTCAGAGGTCACAGTCTCTTTTAAAGTCCAGACATAATCTTGGTCAGAGCATTATGAAGACCATGTAGATCGATGTCTAAGATGGTCTTTTGAGGAAAGAACCACACAGAGGACCTGTCCAGTCAGTGCACGCATTTGTCAGAAAACGTGCAGCTTAACTCAAAACATAAGGAGCTCGATGATTCGACGAACAATACCAAAGAAAGGCTGCCCAGTTGGTCTCGTGGTCGCAAGCGCTACTCCTTGGTTCAATTCCCGGGTCGGGCAGTGTTATTGCGCTTTTCCATTAGTTTTTTTTTTTTTTATTGACAATGGGCTCACTCTTGACCTCAATCCAGCCCAGAGGCAGGGATGAGATCTACGGTGGAACGAGCTTGCCCAGAAGAAGCCTATTCACTCTCGCCTTGAAGAGATTCGGGTTTTATGAACTCGGGAATGCAGACGCAGGCAGACGGTTCCACTCCTTAGCTGTGCGCATCAGAAAAGATGACGAGAAGCGCTTAGTGCGTATATATGGTATATTAACCAAATAGGGGTGGTATCCCGCAGTGCGTCTGGACTCTCGATGGTAGAATTTAAATTTCTTAGTAACAGCCCGGAGTTTGGTAGTTGGCGGTGTGACCAACGTCTTCACGTGCTATTCGAGGCACGTGGGTGCCTCGAAAAGCACGTGAAGCCGTTGGTCCTGCGCCCGATCTCTCTCCAGTCGTGTCCGATTGCCTTCCCATCGGACTATGAGAGTGAAGTGTGTGTGCACTATAATATCTCCCGCGCCAAAGGCTAGTCGTGGTTGAGATTGGGCGCCATAGCAGAAATACTGTCTGGAGGACTATTATTATTATGCGACTAAGGGCTGATTTTTCCAACGCGGGATTGTCCGAAAGGGTTACCGCTGCCCTGGAACATAAAGGGCTATGGAAGGAACACGGGTGGGTTTTAGTCAGTGAGAGTCTGACACTCCCTTCTGCTCCACCCAGAGCGGGAGGGGTCATTTGATGATTTCCCATAGTAAAAAAAAGGCTTATTTTTCCAACGCCAAATAATTTTATCCGAGGAATAATTTTGAATTTTTGACAGTTCTTCCATACAAAATTTATCAGACGTCAACGAATAAAAATTATCTCTCGATTGAGAAATTGAGGAATCGGGCTGATTCCTCAATTTCTCAATCGAGAGATAATTTAAGAGGTAGGAATCATACAATCTGCCGACGACATATTCACCACGTATGCACACTGAATGCCAACAAACATGTGTGAGGAAATTCCCTAAGCTATGGGTAAGTTCATCAAAGAGTCTTTGAAGCAGTCTTGCCCAACTGAGTTTGACAGTATGGAATAGGCTTCCGGAAAATGTTGTGATGGCTCCCACACTAAACCGCTTCAAGAAACGACAGATTAAATATCTTCAAACTATTTGAAACACACGCATCAGCTAATTAGATGCCAATGTGTCTTACTAAATAATAATAAAGTATTATGATTCGTCATGTCTTTTTCTTCCATACATCTCAATTAGTCGGCATCTCGGTAGTTACCCTCTTTTTAGTCATATCATCTTTCACACAGTCTACCCACCGTTTCGTTGTTCTTCCCCTACTCTTAAAGCCATCCACATTTACTCAACTATCCTCGATTTCATTTCATTTCATTTGGTTCCTAGTATTGTATACATGCAACTACATATATTCTAACTGACTGAACAGACAGCTGTGCTGCTGGACAGTTTGTTGCGCCACTTCTTCTTCCCAGCGATAGCACTAGGAAGTAGTGATGGGCGGGCGTTTTTGGGGGACTGTCTTTTGTAATTTTGACGTTCGAAAAGTGCTGATTCTCAGCCTAATTTGAATAAATGACTTTTGATTTTGATTTGATTTTGATTCAGCACAGCTTTTCAGTCACTGGTGTCACTTTCAAACTTCCTGTTATATGCACATTTCTTATTCTATCCATTCTGCATTCGTGTAACACCACACATTCCTTTTAGTATTCTCATCTCAGCTGCATGCACATGTATTACTAAATTTCCTTTCATTTATCCCTTGTGTGGCCCAACGTTCTGATCCGTACACAGCAGAAGGCAATTCCCGTAATTAAAAACTTTCAAAATCTAGTCGCAAACTCATCTCAGCGATAATCAATGTCAAAAACTTGTCAAACATGTAGGGAAATTAGACTTATTTTTGACAGATTGAGACTAAGATCTGACTGTGAACGTTCTTAAAATTACGAGAATTGCCCCTAAGGTCTGACCATTGTTTTATAAATCTTTGCCTGAAGTTTAAGGAAAATGCGGGAGTCTCAGATTGTTCCCGTGACCTGCCGCCATTTCATGTATCTAGTATTAATTATATGCTAACAGTCCGATGTGTAACAAAATTATATTATTTCGTATACTTCGCGGTAATTTATAATTATAACATTAGTCTTTGAAATTCATACCAATAGTACGCCGGCGGAGTCCGTCAAACGTCAGCGTCCATGGAAACTTTAGCATTTTTTACGAGCCATATAAATAACCTCTAAATAAAGTCCTTTGTCCAAGGCTTTCTTACGATTCCCGTTTGAGATTCGTAAAATGTATTTAATTCCGTATAACAAATGCCTGATTAGGCACTTATTTCTTGCGATTAGCAATTGATTTCACTTATAAACACTTGCAATACTTGACGCCATTTTAGTTGTATTGATTTTTGTTGTCAGTGCCACAGGTGGCTGAAAACTGAAAACGTTTCTTTAATTTGCCGCGGAATTTTGTATACGGATCGCCAATTGGGCTTCATGGAATTTTACACAATGCCTGCATTGTACATTTTGCCCATTCGGCATTTCACACAACAGCGACCGTTTGTAAACGGTCGACGCCCGCCGTTTGCATAATGCCGAATCATTCAATATACAGACGCCATTTAGAACACCTATATTTTGCCAGTTATGTTATAAACTCCATGTTTATGGGCGCACCCTATAAAAATCGACCCAAACTGGGGTTTCCATGCATAGGACGCGTGGTTGCGACCACTAAACTAAAAAGGCAGTCGGTATCGATGTCAATATTTTGATATAAAAAAGTTTGTAGATTCAGTATGTGGCCATGATCATGGCACATAAAGATTCAGAAAAAAGTTCTTCTTTGTAGAGTATCGTGTCTTTCAGTGTCTTTCATAGAACATGGAATCGCCTAGAGACGGCAGTACTAATAAAATTCGAGGTTTCGAATGTTGGTTGAGGACAAAATTTCTATCATCGACCGCCTTTTAGGGACTAACCCCACTTATTCAGCTCTGTTCAGCTATTTTCCATAGAAAACAACGATTTTGTATGAAATGCGTACGCATCCGTAAAGAAATTTACGGATGCGTACGCTGCTGAATAAGTGTGATTTAGTCCCTAAGCCGTGAGTTTCTTGACGTCATTTGTGTCGTTATGGGAGCAAGTGCTTAAACACACGAACGACACGCGTCGACGACAAAGGCAACTGCATCCGCCGTCAACGCCCACCGTCGACCACGTGTCGCTCGTGTATTTTACGGTGCTCAAATACACGAGCGGCATTTTGTCAACGGTAGTCGCCGACGCGTCGACGGGTGCAGTTACCTCTGTCTTGGACGCGTGTCGCTCGTGTGTATGCACTCTAAACGGTGCCAAGACACCGAGTTTCCTCCACCTCCAGCAGCGGCCGCTGAGACGTCTCCAAGCTCTGTATGCTTCTGAAGCTTGATGCGTCATATTAACGCCTCGGGCACATACATACCAGTTTCTCTTTCCTTGTCGAGGGTCGCTTTCTCTTCGTCTGTGAGGTTAAGGTCTGTCACCAGCTGCGCTACAACCGACTGCGATGTTATGTGGCCTTTTTCTGTTGACAAAAAACATTATCTTTAGACAGTTTCAACTTGAGGTGAGATATACTCACCACTGCCAACAGTTATTGGCACCGATTCCCTTGTTCACAAACTAAACAAAATTTAAATTAGTTTATCTTTTTCTTTCCATTTCATTAAGAAAAGGACAGAAGATAAATATTAGTTTAGTCCTGTCAAATTAGTCAGCGCCTGACGTAAATTGACATATTTTCAGTAGCCATGTTTTTAATCACGTCTAAACTGTCTATGGAGTATCTTAATTTGACAGGACTAAACTAATATTTATCTTCTGTCCTGTTCTTAACCAACTACCTACAACACCTCATTTGTGAAATACTTTGAGTATCTGGAATAGGTTTATTTACAAACGTAGAGAGAGAGAGAGAAAACGAGGTTACCTGTGATGTACCACAAAGATGAAATAGAAAGAAAAAGATAAACTGAACTTAAATTTAGTTTAGTTTGTGAACAAGGGAATCGGCGCCATTGTTTGAATAACATTATTTACATAATTTAAAAAGGTAACTATATTAAAATAATAAGAACCCCACCGCCGTATCCCTACGTTGACGTCGTGGTGGGGTTTGCGCGCTCTGAACTCTAGACCTGTGCCGGAATACTTTACTTTGCCAGAACAGGTCTAGGATGAAGAACCAGACCAAGAGATAAACAGAAACCCGGGACAGCATATGACGAGCTGTTGGACAGTAGCGACTCCATGGACCCTATCTCCCTGGAGTGGTCTTGTTCTTCACCTCTGGCTTGCCTTTATTGGCCGGTTTGAGTGGAGATTTACAACAGCAAACGTGCTCGGAGGAAGGAAGTAGTCCAGTAAGATGCTGGTAGGGATCTTGAATTCTTTACCGTACTTTCGGGATTGTCCTGATAGCCGTGGAATACCTCTCCACTCCTCATTAACACCTCAGGACATGTTGTCAATTTTTTGGTTCTAGGACATGCCGGTTTCCTCGCGATGTTTTCCTTCACCGTTTTGAGAGCAGTGGTGATGAAATAACTTACCAAAAAGTGCCTGCGGTGCAAACTTGCCACCTATAATTCGTAAGTCGCAGCCGTTTCCTCTGGACCATCACTAATCTTACATCCCTGTCGCCTAACGTACTAAGTTAACACAAAAACAACTTACCCAGCTGCATTTTAAGTGTGACAGCATTCAAAGCAGCCTGCTTATCCCACTGTAGCCTTGTAGATTCGTTTTTGAAGCTGTTTGGTCTTGACTGGAACAGCTTGATTCCGACATACTGCCCCGCAGGCAGATAAGCTATTAGAATGTTTTCTTTCTCTGCATCTTCTGCAAAAAGAGATTGTTACGGTTATGTGATGGGAAAATAAATAATATAGTTACAAAAAAACAACATGAAAATAAATACATACATTGAATTTACAATTTTCTCGGCTCATAGAAAGAGACTGTCACACAACAAAGACAACGCTCTACAAAGCAGTTTTTTTTTTTCACTTCATGTGTCATATCACTAATGATCATAGTTATTTGGATAACAACCTCAATGTGTTAAGTAAATATGTAACATCATGCCTGTATTCCCCGAAAGAGTAAGCAGAGGTGTACCTAGTCTACCTACATTTCGCAGGTGTGTCTAAGTCCCATGTAAATAGGGGGCGAGACTATTGCCCTTAAACCGTCACAAATCTATACAAATCCAGGCTGCTACTGAGAATTAGCTAATAAAAAACTGCGTTACTTAAATCTATTCAAACTAATGTTTCATATTGATGTTATTTCAAGTTAAACAAATATCAACTTTATTTTAATGGTTATTAAGTTGATTTCAGGGTGACTAGCACTATTGAAAAAGTTATAAAAATGTTTGAAGTTGTAGCGTTAACTTAACTTTATTGTTTAGGAATTAAAGTTATTTTTCCATAAATTCTTATTTGTTTACATTTATGGCAAATAAATCACGAATGCAGTTTAAATGCAGTAAAATGAAAATACAAAAGTAACCATACAATTTTTATTTCTACAATTCTACTTGGCCAACTTTTTCTTCAATATACTGTTCTCTTTAGGATACATATTTATAATCTTTGAACAAGTCTCTTTTTCTTCCTCAGTTTGTTCATCAATTAATCCAAAATCTTTCATTAAATCGGAATATTTTGTATTAAAACCTATATCACCAAACTCAGTACTCATAGCTACAGGCTTGACTGTCGCACAGGAATTATTTTTAAATAAATCGCAAAACTCATTTCCTTCTGGTATTCTATGTCCGCCATTTTTAAAACTATTGCAGTCTAAGTTTTTATAGGTCTTACTCAAAGAGGTTACAGAGCAAAAGGATTGATTTTGAGTTTGTGAAAGGTTTTTTATGCTTTCCTGATCAGAATGTAACTCTAGAGAAAGATTTTCAGTAGGAATTGTATGTTCATCATCCAATATGTTTAAAGAACTTGAAATTATGCTGCCAAGTATGTTTGATTTCATTCTCTTTGGTAGAGAAACTCTATTGTTGATTGTACTTTTTTCTTTACGGGATGACTCTTGTGAGTGTGGTAACACTTCCGTATTTGATGTATTTTCTAATACATTATTAACATTTTCAATTCCTTGCTGTGTATCGAATAAATCTATTCTACTTATGTTTATAGAATCATTTAAGGTAGTTAGTAAATTAGGATAAGAATCAATATTATTAATATTCTGAGTAATTTGCGACATATTATTATCAAATCCCATATTCATAGTATCAATATTTTGCATGAACTGTGATGTAAAGTTTAAGCTGTCAGAATCATGGCTCAGATTAGGCTTGGCTTGGTTGGTCAATTTGATCTTGGGTGTTGGTTGCAAATGTTGGTCCAAACTTTCTTGTATTTTACCAGTAATATTAGACTTATTTGAATTTTGCTCATTATTTGAAGTCTTTTTAACTGGTGGGACGAATTTCTTAGGTTTTACAGCTGGTTTTAAAACATCTTTCTTCAAATTCTTCGGTTTACCGAATGTAGGTATTATTCTGGCTTGGGAAACACTCGGTTCTATTTTTTCTTTGTTTGAGTTCGAATCTAAAAATATTTATAAAACATGAAGATAAGGTAAAAACGCGTCGAATATATATTTCTTTTTTGTAAGTCGTTTTATACAAATCGTATTATCTTTTTGCAATAAGTGTCTGTCATATAGAATGCATTTTAGATAACTTATCCCACTAATTACTATAAACGTGAAAGTTTGTATGGATGGATGGATGATTGTTACTTCTTCACGCAAAAACTACTGAACGAATTTGGATGAAATTTGGCACACAGATGGTTTATAACCAGGATTAACGTAAAGGATACTTTTTATATCCGATATTCCCACGGAATCGAAACTTATGCGGGTGAAACCGCGGAGCGCAGCTAGTATTATCTAAAGTGGAATTTAAACAACTATGTATCCGAATGCATAACTTCCTACTTCTTCTGAAGTCGGTAAAAAAATGCATAACGGCAAACAACTTTCATTTATCTAATATCTGCTGCTAGTAGTAATTACTAATTAACTAGGTATGACATCTTCTCATAAAATAGCTAAAAATTACGCTCAAAAGTTCATCTCTATGGTCAAAATAATTTATCTACACTGGATCAGCGATTATGATTTATTTACGAAAATTAAAGACAAATTAGGGAATAATCGTTACTATAACAGATGCAATAATAGAACGGGTTGCATCAAAACAAAAGATTTCTCTCAAGAAGTCTCTCAAAGTCAAAATTACAGTGTATTAAATATTATGAATTTACTTAATTACAGGAATTGTAATGTGAAAACAAGTTGAATTTTGCTGCAACACGATCTTATTGTTCGTAAAAATTACCTTCACGCATTTTAGCGTCCTCTGATCCGATATTATTCTCATAGCTCTTCAAACAATCTTCCGTAGCGAAATTATCGTCATATTGACTGAATATGTCATCTTTAAACTTAAATTGACTATTTTCATTACTTGTATCGTCCATTCTTGAAGTAATTTTAATAAAAACAAAACAATAGCACTTAATTTTTGCAAAAACAATCTGTAACTTTGGCGGTAAAATAAAAAATTTGAAATTGGAATTCTTATTGGAGGACTGGAAGTTTTTTTTTTTTTTGCAAAGGTCAGTACGTGTTCAGCCAAAGTTAAATAAAGCTTTAGTCAGACGCCATTTTAACGTAGGCATAGATTTCTGGGTTTGAATACGGATATACTTAAATTGGTGGCACTAATAATGTTACTAAAGGGTTTTTCAATAGGGACGCTCGAACTTTGACAGCGTATAGCGGCCATCTTGGTAAAGCGATAGCTGTCAAATTTGCCGACTGGTAGTTCCAAAGATTAGCGCGTTCAAGCAAACAAAATCTTCAGCTTTGTTATCAGTAGGTACTAGCTGCGCGCCGCGGTTTCAACCGCATAAGTTTTGATCCCGTGGGAATATCGGGATAAAAAGTATGCTATATGTTAATCCGGGTTATAAACTATCTGTGTGCCAAATTTCATCCAAATCCGTTCAGTAGTTTTTCCATCCATCCATCCATCCGAACTTTCACGTTTATAATATTAGTAGGATTTGTGCAACGTAGATAAAAAATCAAATAAAAAAAACGATCTAGTCGGCCGGCAAAAAACAATTTATATTTACGTTTTTAATATAATACGGCGTAGAAGCCTGAAAGTCTGACAACCAGTCTTACCAAGGGGTATCGTGTTCCCTAGTAATTGGGTTGTGGAGGTCAGATAGGCAGTAGCTCCATATAAAATATTGGTATTCCCGTATTCAGCTGCATCCGGTTATAATAGAAGCCGACCCCAACATAGTTGGGAAATGGCTAGGCAGATGATGATGATTCACGTTTTTAATAGTTTAACAAAAAAACTATTATTGGTTGATTTTTATAGGTAATTTGGTATTGTTGCGCGCCAAAATTAATGCCTGGTACATGGTGACATTAGTTACAACTAACGCCATCTAGTATCGAGTGGCAGAACTAATAGGGTCAAGATCCGTCTAGAAATTTCGATGCTAGAACTTTCTAGAACTATCGACATCTGGTCAGTCGGGGCCGGTATGTACTCGAACCTTCTAGATGTTTCTACAATAGAAGGCTATCTGCGGCACTATATAAGGCATGAGCCAAGACCGAGGAGAGTTAGATAAGCGATACAAGCGAATACATCGAAAGCGATCTTCAAGTGCGACTTAAGTGCAATTGTGTTTTATAATTAGTGTGTTTGAGTTGTTATTATATTATGTTTTTGGTAATTTATATCGGCAGTTTTAATTGTATCAACTTATAATAATGGGTTAAGAAATAAAATAATAAAGTATTTTCCTGGGTTTGATTCCCGGGTCTGGCAGTGTTATTGGATCCGTAAGGCCCAGAACACATGGTGAAACGCAACTGCAACGAAACTGCAACTACTAGTTACTTTTGAGTTTCATTTGAGTTTATGCCATAGATACCTTTGAGAGACAACACACGTCGCAACTAGTTTGAAACCGGTTTGAAACGCGTTGCAGATCAGTTGCTTTGAAACCAGCGTGCAGGAAACTCGTGTCGGATTTGGCGTCTTTTCTGTTCGACAAATGCAGTTGCGTTGCGATTGTGACTAATTTCATCATATTTAGGTTGCGGCGTGTGTGGAAAACGTTTGAAACTGGTTTCAAACCTATAATTTCAAAAGGGTTTCGTTGCAGTTGCGTTTCACCATGTGTGCTGGGCCTAACGAAACTCAGAAACAGCCGAGAATAGAAATTTGTGTCCGGTATATGGCAATAGCCTTGCCCCCTATGTCATAGATCTTATAAAAATCTGGCGAAATAAAGAAAGAAAGAAAAAGTATTTATTGAGACTCGTACAGGATCATAAACGAGAAAAAAATAAAAAAAGTGAGTTAAAACAAGGTAAATACGAGTTTAGTATACACATTTGCCTACCCTTTTGTGGAATACGGCTTGATGTTTGTTATATAAAGTATTAGGTTTCTTACCTGGTTTAAACGGCTCTTTCAGATCTTCAAGTTCAGACTGTAAAAAATAAATACAAATGTCAATAGTATTATTTTCCTGGCCGACATGACATTTGGTCACAGCAGCCAATCTGAACGGAGACTGGCAAAGGAAGCCGGAGATAGTATATACCTAGAACAATTTGAACCTCAAAGATCTCCACAACTTGATAAAAGTGAGAACTAAGTACTGTTATAAGTACTTGATTATCGAAATAAGAATACCTTTGATTGAAAGAGACCTATACGAAATATTTAATCTCATTCCAGTCCCACGATCCTTGGGGGTTGGATTTGGGGGGTGAAATAAAAAAAAAATCCTTTGTTTGTACACACGGCTACACATCAAGCTATGCAAAACCAGTATTAGCTGACCGTTCATTGTGAGAAAATATCATACAAAGTGAGGCCAAGACAAACTGGTTTTGTATAGCTTAACGTGTAGCCGTGTGTACACCACCTTCGTTATATAAGGAACCCTTCTGCAAACTTTCAAGTTTCTAGACCTTGCAGTATTGACTGCGTTGTCTGTCATTGAATTTAAGATTTTTATTAAGCAGATTTTCTTCCGAACTTCAGTGACTACAAAACCAGTAAGCAAGCCTCTTAATTCTATTGAGACTCAGTACTACTTTAGGCCAGTTCAAGGTCAAAGTGTAACTAAGAAGATGCACTAACCTGTGTAACAGCATTGAAGTGTTTAATATTCTTTTCAGCAACCTTCTCCTTTTCGTTGGGGTCGGCTTTATCCTTCTCTTTATCAGTAATGGGCGAGCCGCCGCGGCGCTTCTTCGGCGCAGGCAACGGTAGTGTTGTGTTCTCTTCTGTTTGTTCGTCCATATACCTGCGGATGTGACGTTTTTTTTTATATTATGATGATGAGGGGCTCATGAGTCAAGCCAGGGATACACTAGGAGACAAATGTCCTGCGACACGTGTCGCCGACGACGTCGAGGGTGGTGGCGCGACGTTGCCAGACTTCGCTGGACATGTCTGGCAACATGGCGCGATATGTGTCGCCAACGACGTCGAGTGTGGCGCGATGTCGCCAGATATGTCAGGCGAAGTTTCCCGAAATCGCACGACTTTGCCAAATGTGTCAAGCGAAATCACCCGGCTTCGCTTGACATGTCGCCGACACATGTCGTGTACTACTACTGTATCCCTGGCTTAAATGATAACAGTCGCACGAGTCGATCAAAGGTTAAGCTACGCTTGGCACAGCCTTTTCCCAATTATGTTGAGATCGGCTTCCAGACTAACCGCATGCAGCTGAATACATGTATTTTACATGGAGCGACTGCCTATCTGACCTCCACAACCCAGTTACTGGGTAAGACAATACCCCTTGGTAAGACTGGTTGTGAGACTTTCGGGCTTCTGACGACCCGTAACGACTGTCAAAGATCCACGAATGACAGCCGGGACCATCGGTTCAACGTGCTTACCGAGACACGGAGGTGTCTCGGTATATAAAGATGGTCACCCATCCACAGACCAACCGTGGAAAGGGTAGCTTAACCTGATCGATCGACCTGTGCTACTGTTATTATTTAGCCACGGACCCCTAGTGTACAATAAAGTATATGAATATAAATAAATAAATAATTTCCCTGACTGTACTTTTATGTATTTGTACGTCACAATCGCTACCACAGTTTAGAACTCAAAAACTGCACTACGGCACGAGACGCTTTTTTTTATCTATGGATTTAATTTAGACCTATTGATAACTTTACAAAATGTCTGTACTCCAAATCCAATGTTAATATAAAATTAAAATAAAACAAAATATAAATGCAGTACTACGAGTAAACTTACGCGCCTCGACAAACTTCGTGTTTCCAAGTAGTAGGTACGAAAAGCTACTTGTATCTGTCGCTCAAAAGTTTTGAAAACTTATTCGGAAGTAGGGTTTAGAGTTGTACATATTCTCATATTGTTATTTAGTTGAATTTATTAAAACCTTGGTTCCAGCAAGGAGTTTCTTACTCTCTAATGTCGGCGGGCATAGCAACCATTATCAGATTCCAACTTTATATTCATTTCGTAATTTTTGTCCCATTAAAAAATAAAATTGAATATGTACTCTAAGATGCTGTTGGCGTTGCCTCGCTTTTGCAGTGCATCAGGTATGTTTGCCCTTGTCGACTGCTTTAGGGCCTCCCTGATGCGCCGCGTGCGAGGCAGCACCAACCTGCGTGCGAGGCAGGCCTTCCCGATATGGTATTCAGAAGTGATCACCGGGCAATCAACCCTTGTTAATTGCCTGGTGAGGCACTGGAATACCGTCGACGGTTCTGGAGGTTTTAATATTAAATAGCGAAACTTTGTAAATAATAATCCAACTAATATTTTAAACATGAAAGTTTGTATGGATGGATGGATGTTTGTTACTCTTTCACGCAAAAACTACTGAACGGATTTGGATGAAATTTGGCACACAGGTGGTTTATAACCAGGATTAACATATAGGATACTTTTTATCCCGATATTCCCACGAGATGGAAACTTATGCAGGTGAAACCGCGGGGCGCAGCTATTAATGAATAAATAATATATATTTTTTTACTAACATAGTTATCAAGTATCACTAGCTTCGCCTAACTATCTGTGTGCCAAATTTCATCCAAATCCGTTCAGTAGTTTTGGCGTGAAAGAGTAACAAACATCCATCCATCCATCTAAACAACCTTTCACGTTTATAATATTAGTAGGATTTACTAACAATGTATAGAATGTAAATGTTATTCCGAAATAAAATGAAATAAAAGATTATCATCATCGCGCGCTCGTATTTCCGAAGATTGAACATAATTGCCGAGGCGCATAACTTAAATCGTAGTACTGTATGCTAAAATCAAGATAAAATGACAGTGTAAAACGGATGTACAGGGTGGCAAGGACATCGACGCGCAACCAGGGGGCCTACTCCGAAGTGCAAAGTGCGAATGTTCGGATCGGACCGACACATGGCCGAACCGAATATTATTGAAAAATGCGAAAAAAGTTCGGATCGGCTCAGTTGGGTCTTGACCATAGTCAATATTCGAAAGAGTGTAGGAGTGTAGGATCGGAACCGACCGAACCAAATAGTAACTTCGTAGCAGGAAACGGCCGAACATTCGGCCGATACTACTTCGGAGTAGACCCCCTGTTACCATGATTCAGTCATGGTTCAGTCTTTTCGTGTCGATGGTACCCTTCTTCGATATTTAATATTGCTTAAGCACAGTAGGTGGCCATGTTGATTGCGACATCAGTGGCATTCATTAAGTCATCCAAGGTGCAGGTGAACGGGCACTTAGGGCACTCCAGCAAGTGGGGCATGGGCTGATTAGAGGCACCGCACTCGCACTGGGTATTGGATGGGCCAGTAATCCCCCAATGGATTCAGTAAATGCTACAAAAACACCTGCGTTGAAAAAAAGAAATTGCTTTTCTATACATTTTGACCGCATAGATACATATAGCATTTTTCCATGAAACAAGCAGACTTTCTCTTTTTGATAACTAACCAATAATAGCTATGGACAAATGCTGCACTTGCACGCTGCGTGAGCGTGCCCGAACCATCGCCACTCGTTCGATGTCCACCGCGCACAGGATGGATTGAAAGCAGCACATAAAGTGATTTTTTGCTCCATTGGTGTAATTGCCGTATGGCGTTCCAGTGTGAGGATAAATAAATATCAAATAATTTGTATGTTAGGGGGTAGAATCATGTGCTGACTTCATGGTTACAGTTTGCGCGTCAAAGTCGCAGCCACCCAGTACGAATAGATTAAATAGATTGATAGTCTGGGTGTTTGTGTATGTGACTTTAAATGTTTGTAAACGCACCCACGATACAGGAGTAATTCCTACTGTGGGGCAACTATAAAAAAAAAACAGTACCTCTTCGGCCGTATCTTCCGTCCGCTTCTGCTGACAATCTCCTCCTCCTTCTTCCCTGCCTCGTCATCATCTTCTCTAGCGGGCTCGTCCTTCTTGCCTTTGCCTCGAGGAGTCTTCGGCTCCTTCACAGGTTTGACTGGCGTCTCCTTAGCTTTCACGTCGTTCTTAGTCTTTTTGGTCTGTTTTTGCTGTAAAATCGTTCACTGAGTATTTCTTTCGTGCCATTTTATTTTAGACAATCTAAAAAGTTGCGTAAAGTAATAAAATATGAGAAATTGGAGCGTTTTACCCAGAAGAGGCGCTAAAAATGGAATTTCTTGAAATTCATACTCAAAGCATTTATTTCAATTAAACCATTTACAGGCACTTTTGAATTGTCAAAATTAAATGTCGGTCGGTTAGTCAGAAAGTTGAAGCTAGTTGCCCATTCCAAAATGTAGATCTCTTTGGAGAAGAATGGGCAAGAAGCTCCAAGGACACTGTTCTAAATCAAGATATTACAAAATCCTGGGTATATTATTCTTGTTGCTTCTATATGTGAGAACAATGTAAAAAACGAATGAATGAATTAAATGTACAGGAGATTTTTGTATTATGGCAAATTCAGTTTTAAGAGACTGGCCACAAAGATATAAGTGACAGACACGGCGCCCAAAAAAACCAGAGGTGCAATTCTCGTAATTTTAAGAACGTTCACAGTCTGAAATCAGTCTCAATCTGTCAAAAATCCCTCTAATTTCCCAACATTTTGATAAGTTTTTGACATGTGTTTGTCGCCGAGATGAGACTGCGACTAGATTTTAAACTTTATAAATTACGAGAGTAATCTTATTGGCCTTCTGATCTGTTTAAATCTGACAAAAATACCTCCAATTTCCCTACATTTTTGACATTAATTGTCACTAAGATGAGATTGCGACTAGATTTTGAACGTTTTTTAATTACGGGAATTAGCCTTCTGAACTTTTTCTATAACTCGACGCGCCATATTAACTGTCAGGTACTAAGTAATATTAACATGTATTGTAATCAACATACCTTCCCTTCATCAATGACCAGGTTTCCGGTGTCATCTGAATCTTCGACTGCGGTGTCATTCTGAGTAGCGTTGAGAGTAGTCTGCAATTAAAACAAATAAACTAAGATATGAGCGCCGTTGAATATTTTCCAGCTGAACAGACAGCTGTGCTGCTGGACAGTTTGTTGCGCCACTTCTTCTTCCCAGCGATAGCACTAGGAAGTGGTGAAGGGCAGGCGTTTTGGAGGACTACTTTAGTAATTTTGACATTCGAAAACTGCCGATTCTCAGCCTAATTTGAATAAATGACTTTTAAATATATATTTTTTTTTATTATAAAAAAAAATGGCTTAAACACGTCGCGTCGTGGGCCACTGTAGCTCAGGGACCCCGTATCGTTGATACGGCTGATACAGCGGTAGCTACGCCCCTGACTATACCTTTATGGAGCTAAGCATTAAATCAAAAGCTAAAGATATTTTTTTTACTGTTCCAAGTACGTTGTGCTTTTATTAAAATATAACAATCGTTATTGATTTTGTAATAAATTGGAAACGTTTTAATTGATTGGTTATGATTACTAATTTGAATGAATGACTTTTGATTGATTGATTGGTTGTGATTACAGGGACATGAGATGTTTCAGATTTACTTCTTTGATGACAATGAACTGGACTTTAAAAGAGATTTTGATCAGGGTTTGAAATACCGGTATTTTAGGGAAAACCGGTATCACACCATGCACCAATACTACGGGTTAGTACCCACTATCCCGTACTATTGGTACCGGTAGGTAATTATTAGGTGGAGTACCGGTACCCGTCTAAAACCGACACCCAGGTAGCAAAAACCGGTAAGGAACCACTACTATTGGTACCGATTCCAAGCGTCGAACTTGACTCCTGAGTTTGTTTCGCCATTTCTTCTCAAGGGTAGTCAGTTAGGAAATGTCGACTCCATCAAGCTTATTTTTTGGAACGAAGTTCCTTATCGCGCATTGCGAAAGGGAAAAAACGTTTAGAAATACTCACATCATCCGCTATAGTCTCATCAGCCACCGTAGTATCAACACCGGTGTCATCCAACGTATCATTTGTTGCTGAATCATTGGCGGAGTCGTTGGTTGAAGATTCAGCTGGCGGTACCTGTTGAGGAGCAATATTTTATTAATATTTCTTTCTAACATAACTTACAACAGCTAAATGTGTGATAAACCATGATGCAACACATTGCAAAAATATTTTTTACATTGCTTGGTAAATTTTATTTGAACAATCCCAAACTATGCTACAGGAATATGCGCTGCACTGCGTTCCGATGCTACATGAGTCTGCGCTAGCCTTTATACAGCGCCGCCTATGATATTCATGAATCTATTCCACAATTTTGTTATACATTCTATATTTTCCTCGCAAAACAGATCAGTGTACTGAATAGTGCCGGAGCTGCGATGAAATCTTTGTATTTCGACTTCAGATCACAATAGTACCTACTGTCTAGCATCGACATTATAAAGTTATCAGTTTCCAATTTTTTTGCTGTTTATTTTTATCCTGATTTACCCCCCCCCAATATAGAGGGGCTACAATAACAGCCGCATGCATGGGTCTATCTTCAAACTTAAGCAACGCTAGCCGAGATTGGTGCTCGTGGCTAAATTATTACAGCCACTATTATATATTTATTACAGGGTTGATCGGAGGTTTAAGCTACGCTTGCCGCGGTCGGTTTGTGGATGGGTCACTATCCATAACATTTCGAGACCCCTTCGTGCCTCGGAAAGCACATTAAGCCGTTGGTACCGGCTGTCATTTGTAGATCTTTAGACAGTTGTTACAGGTAGTAGAAGCCCGAAAGTCTTGCCAAGGGGTATCGTGCTGGTCAGATCAGGCACTCGCTCCATGTAAAATACTGGCATCCAGCTGCGTCCGGTTAGACTGGAAGCCTGACAAAAGGCTAGGCAGATCGATTTTTGCCAAATGCCCTATTTACTGTCACTGTTTTCAGAGGCTCTAAAAAGTGTAAAGTGGGAATAAATTTGATCTTACCTCAACAGAAACCCCTATCACTTGCTCCAGCGGCACTTTGTTCGCGAAGTCATGTTCAATCTGCTTCACACCGTCGTTAAAGTCTCGTCTCTTCACAGTTTTAGTCAGAAACTTGTCTTTATTGTCCGCATAGTCGAATATCATGTTCGGGGAGAGGTTTGCGCTGGAAATAAAAAGAAATTGATTTAAAATTATGACTACAATCCATTCCAAAAGTATCTGATGAAAGTGTAAACAAACCTTGTTTAGGTTGAATTCTTACGCATAAGAGATTTAGGTACACATTCATCTCTATTTAGAAGGTTTCAATTTTAAATCTTACCAGTTTTCACACAATTATTGTAGAATAACATTAATAAGTTGGAATTGAAAAATAATCCATGAATTTCGTGGAAGTTTTACCTCTTTAATTAAACTACATGAAAAGCATGTTTAAAGTGATTCTGTGACCTCCACCAACCCAGTCTGCACCCTAATTGCGTAACACACGATCAATCGGAATCTGAATCATTTTGAAACAAATTGCTAATCCATTGCTTCATAAGTTCGAAAAATTTGTCTCCTCAACATGTACCGTAAATAACGCAATGAATGTTGTTGAACTGTCAAAATGAAACCGATTCTGATTGATCGTGTGTTACGCAATTAGGGTGCTGAACCTTGGATTATGGCTAGCTCTTTTTTGGCACACAGAGTCCAAACAGTGGGAACATAAAGGTTAATGCTATGGTTTAACTATAAAAAAATAAAAAAAAAATTGTAATAGAATTAGTTTACAAAAATGCATGTTTCAGTTCCATTGAAACAGGGACTTGACTGTGATAAGACATTTTAATTGATAAATTGTATGTTTTCAATTGAATCATTATGATAAGAAGAATTGTTACAGAATTATTTCGGTTAACATGAGATACTTCTCTCATGTTAACCGAAATAATTCTGTAACAAATAAAACTATAAACATAATCATAATTTGCAAAAAAAACAAGTTAATTTCAGAGCTAACAAATAGCGAAATCGAAAATTTCTAATGTAAACATAATTAACACAACTTAAAAGAAATAATTGTTCAGTTGCTTTCATATTTTTTTTTTTTTGTTGCGAATAGAATAATTATGTAAATGTGTTTTTTTGAACATTTTTATTTCAGTAAGGGCTGATATTTCCAACGCCAGATAATTTTTTTTGAGGAATAATTTTGAATTTTTGACAGTTCTTTGTACAAACTCTGTCAAATGTCAATTTTATTCCACAAATAAAAATTATCTGTCGATTGAAAATCCAGCCCTAAATAAAGCATCAAAAACATTTTAGTACACTTACGTCTCTCCCGTGCCATAGAAATATACAAAATACTTCTTCCCATTCAACTTTTGCACCTGAAATTAAAGAATTACGTTTTAAACGTATATAATTATGAAACAGTATGATATTTTATGTGTTTGTAGGTGAATTTATACACCAACTAGCTGTGCCCCTCGGTCACCCTCATAAATTTCGATCCCGTGGGAATATCGGGATAAAAAGTATCCTATGAGTTAATCCTGGTTATAAACTGTGTACCAAATTTCATCAAAACTGGTCCAGCCATTTGAGCGTGAAGAGTAACAAACATACAAACACACAAACACAATCACTCACTCACTAACTATTGCGTTTATAATATTAGTGTGATGCCTACCGCTGCAAGGTATACAGGCATGATATAAAGTTTGTACTAGTAGCACCCCGCGGTTTCACCCACATAGTGTTGATCCTTTGAGAATATCAGGATAAAAATTGTCCTATGTGTTAGTCTGATGTATAACCTATATTACTGTACTTTCGTTAAAATTTGTTCAGTAGTTTTTGCGTGAAAGATTAACAAACATCCATCCATCCTCACAAACTTTCATGAATATTCGTAAGAGTAGGGTATTGTTTTTTTTTTATGGATGCAGCATTTAATTCTATGTTTCCTCATGACATAAATGTTTTAACAAATAACTGTATGTCATCTGAGTAGGTGAACTATCATTATTTACCTCAGAAATACAAATATAATTAAATTACTTAGAATTATTTTAACAATATCACATGATTTCACTATTTGTATAAAAATTATTATAAACAAAATGTGGTAGTAGTTTTTATGTAAATACAATAATATTAGATGGATTAAATTGCCATACAAAATTGCCTATCTCAGACTTCACATCATCTATTTGTCTTGGTACAAACAGGAACGAGAAAAATTGACAGTTAAGAACCAATATCTGTCAATTTTTCACATCATCATATGTTGATGTCAACATCTTTACATTCATTATTAAAACTACAACAAAATAAAGCTTTGAGGAATTACAACAATACATAACATGCTTGGATATTTTATCTAAGTCCAAATCCTTGCAAAGTATAGCAAAATGGTTTGGTTCTATCTAATTGTAAGTGTCATTCACCCACAAAATAATGGTGACAAAATTTTATCTATAGAATTCTTTTTTTTGTTAGAATTCATGAATAATTCTGATATGTGCGGAAAATATGATTTGAACGCAAAAATTGCTCCATATGAAAAGAGTCGATAAAATCGCTAAAGTAATGTTATTAAAACAATGTTATCAGTAAATTAGTGATCAGTTGCGGAGTCAATATCAAACATGTAAATTATGTGGATAATATAGTCTATTTGCTTTCTGAGACCTTGGGGCAGTGCGAAGGCGTCGGGACCGCGATACAACATGTCTTCCCGCGCTTACACCCAATTAGAACACAAAGGGTACAGCTTTTTCATTCTAACACACAATGGCAACAGAATCACTTATATTTCACACTCACCCTAGCTGGCCATGCTGGATATCCTTTTACTTTGGCGAAGATGAAGTCGCCAGCTTTATATTCCTTTACTTTTTTGCCCATTTTCAACGAACGCCGCTGCAATACCTAATGTATTCTTGAAATTTCCAACTGGTCACTGCCTTTTCACAGAAACTGGAACCGAAACGTTATTGCACCGGTTATTTTTACTTGTTTATCAACGCGTTTGTGATGAATAATCTGTAATTATTGAGCTTATTCATAAGGACGCCAAGATAAGTAATAACCTATAAAAAAATTCTTACCGCGGCAACGAATTGACGGAAAAGAAATAAACATGGCGTTTGTCAGAGTTACCATGTAAAAATATTCGTAATCTACTATTAAGCCGAAGCTCCACAGCCTCATACATTGCGATGATTTATAGAGTAATAGAATAATTATGGCACATCCGCTTTAGAAAATGCCAAAAACACTTGCGATTAATATTGTGATAATATAGAAGAAGAAAGAAAATGCATTTATTTGCGGAAAACATGATGCATAAAAAAAAAAACAAGTTGGGGGTAAACATGCGTCATGCAAAACGGCCATCGCTCAGCATAATGCTAAGACCCTATACGAGACAGAGCCCCAACTCTGGTTTTCAGCAGCAGCCGGCGTTGACGTGATGACGTCAACCAGTGCAGCATAATAAATAAAAACAACAATCAAAACATGACATAAAATAAAATAGATTAAAAAAACGATGGTGAAACATGAATGGTATTAGTAATCTGTGCGCGTGCGCAGCTGTCACAATGCTATAGATTTGACGTTTTGACATATTGAACGTATTATTTTAGCAATAACATGGCTCATTGCTAATTAATGTAATGATACAATTGGAACGAAGTTCCTTATCGCGCGTTGCAAAAGGAGGCTAGACGGAAAAAATTAAGACCAAAAGTCGGAACGACACTTTTTGCTATACATAGTTGTAAGCCGTGCGGCGTGCGCGTGTTTCTCTGTCTGTCTCTCTCTCTCTCTCTTTGAACTTCGTTCCATCCGGGTGTCCCTTGACACCTCTCAAGTTTTATAAAATATGTATCGGAGAAGTTATGTCTGTCTTTCGTTAACATCAGGCATATTTTAATTACTGTGGGGCTGGGCGTACTATGGGTAGTGTTGGTTATAGGCTAGCGCAATAGAAAAACGGTTTGCAGTTAAAATCAGGTTATAATTTACGAACAAGTTAGTCACACTAGCGAATCACACACTGTAGATAGATATACACAAGTCAACGATACGGAACGCGAGACAGTTTCTAAGCACATGTTGTTCGTACGATGTCCAATCTAGTCTTTGATCCAATCTTTCGATGTTTCTGAGAGCTCTGCTCACACCGCTCTTGTAGCTGTAGCCAGCTGTAGCTCTCGTACCCTTCCACGAACTCAGGCTAGACTCTGTCTATCGCCACGAGATGGCGCTAGCGTTCCGAATAGTCAAACGAATGACTCCGACATAAATGTAATAATAATGATTTAGTTTATTATAGTTCTTGGATTTGTAGCAGCATAGGTACACTTTTTACTTTGTTCTGTAGCCCTCTCATTTTGAACAGCTGCCCGATGCCACGTACATACATTCTTCTTTAAATGTAAGTACACTTGGTTTTGGTCTTTGCTGGTCGTAGCGTAACTTCGAATAGAATTTTTATTGTTGCTGCAGGTGGTTAACAAATAAAGTTGGTGAAAATTAATAAAATTGTCTCTACAACATACCTGTGGGGGGGTGTACAATCATTTCAGCCTATCTTAGTCCACTGCTGTACATAGGCCTTTCCTAGGCTGCGCGCCTCAACACGAGTCCTCCGCCTTTCGCATCCAGTCTGTCCCAGCCACTTTCTGGGTAATGTAGCTAGGGGGCGTTCCACGCTACACTTGCAGATGGTGGTGCTCTCCATTCCAGGAGTTTTATGCTCCACCGACCATCAGTCCTTCGACAAACATGCCAGTTCTTCAGTTCAGTTCAGTTCTTAAGTTTGCTTACTCTGCAAATAAATTAAAGCAAAATAAATTCAAAGAATATTCAGGATAAAATTAACAGAAAACTTAACAATAACTATTCTAAGTTAAACAGGGAAGGGAAAGGTAGAAATATAAAACAAGTAGGTATAGTAAAAAGAACGGAACCAAAGGAGATTAGTAACCAGGGTCGTCGGATATAGTTGAAGTTTAGTAAGAAACGGATTGCTGTTTTTGGATACAATTTTAATTAATAGAAAACAAACATTTATCAAACTAAATTTCATTCGACAACATAACATCGGTTTCTTACTAAACTTCAACTATATCCGACGACCGTGGTTACTTATCTCCTTTGGTGACTGTACACGTAGATTTAGTAGAAAAAAAAATAGTTCAGGGAGTCTTTTCTAGAAAGTTTTCAATATATTGATTAATTGAATAATAACATTTCTGTAAATTTCAAAGACGCGTCACGATTTGGCACATTTCGTTACATGCCTAGACAGAGAATAGTAGTCTATCCTTTGTCTAAGGTTACATGAGAGAGTGACCAGTGATACGCAGAGTCGAAGAAAGATCTAACTATCTCTATCTTTCTATTAAATCTCCCTTATTCTTTATGAGGTTTCACTTCCATGACGTTTACGGTGCGATCCGCGCAGTTTTTTTTAAATATAGGACGTTTCTCTTTATTTGACTGGTGTGCCTATTATAAATATGTAGTATTGTACATACCTTGCAGAAATGCTAAGCATGACACCCTCAAAGAATTTTCTCCTACTGTAAATAATTGATTAAATATTGTTTTTTTTACTAAAACATTGGTTTTCTACGTTTCTAACGACGAGAAACATTTTGTTCAATGCAAAATATTTGAAAACACAAACAAAATCCTCAATAATGTGCCGATAACAGCCCCATCCACCCACTTAACTCTATTTGTCTATACGCAAAAACATTAATATTTTAATTGGCAACCCAGTTACTATGAGTGGTCGTGTCAGACGGATGCTTCGGGCGAGCATTTTCGCGTAAACTAAATTGATTTCTTCTAATTAAATTATAGTGAATCATTGTGTAAGCGATGCAAGTGTGATGTGAGCCATGCGAATTAATATTGTGCAAATATATAACCGAGAGACTTCAAAATAGGGGATGTAACAGAAAAATAAAAATGGCTTCAGGAGATACTGATCATATCGAAGTGATGGACACTTCGGCTTCTAAAAAGCCTGATAGCGCGACTGGACCTTCGGGCGCTGACGAAGATGGTAGTGCATTGCTAAATCTAATAATACTACAACGCGTTCCATTGTTGTAATCCCTTTAAAACAAGATAATAACGTTGTCAACTGGGACGATTTTCACAATACTCATCGGCCCAATTTTCTTCTTTTCAGATCGAGACAAGAGTTCAATCGCTGAGAAAAATGTACCGTACGACGTAAGTGATTGTTTTATTTGTTATTAATTTGACTATTTCATTCATAACTGCGTGAAAAGTTGGAAATATTGTGGAGAAAGTGTTGCAGAGATTGGCTAAATGAATTGTGTGTAATTAGCATTCAAGATTCATTAACAATTACGCGGTGAGAAACTGCTAAGTAACACTATTGTGCGTACAATATAATCTTCGCAACACATACATATACGCCTATCTATAGCTAAAAAAATACGAAAACAGCATCCAATTTTTTCTAGAACACTACCATGGTGAAATTCCCATTAAAAAATGTCAAGCAGTTTTTAGTTTGTGTCTGTATAAATTTGTTTTTGATTGTAATGTAATCAATATAATAAAGATAAGGTGTGTTACATCATTGCCAGATTTAATTTAATCTTTACAACCACAAACAATCACAAATATTTTTTGTGAATTGTATATACATTCAAGGCCTATTATTTGGACATTTATTCAGGCCCTTTCTCCCAATTTACTCAATTTCCTAACTCATTATAGCGAATATTCTACTGATTTCTACCTAACACAACCCTATGCTGGATATAAGCATGTCCTTAGCTAAGGCAGTCATAAAAATATCAGCATTGTCCATGCCCAACTTGTCCATGATTAAGATGTACACATAACTGTAGCAGAAACAAAAAAAAAAAAAAGGTCTTCCTGCCAAATTCAATAATTTCAAAACCAAAAAAAGAATGCCTTAGCAACCAATACTTAAAACCCATTGTAATCAACAATAGTGCTTACTAGGAATGCTAACAAAAAGTTGTATATTTTTTTTGTCATATTTTTTTTTTTAGTAGATTCTCTTCTTTTGTCAATAGCTTAACTATACTACCTGATTCTAACAGGTTTATTGCTATTATTTTTGAGTAAATTGCTGTTAGTTGGAATGGACTTGAATTATTAATTTTGGTTGTCAAAACAACAGTATTATTACTAAAAGTTTCCTCAAATAAACAAATTTAATAATTAAAATCAGAAAAGTTCAAACATTTATGTAAATACTTGAACTATCATAAAAACTGATTCTAAAATTATGCAATTATTTTCCTCATTATAAATACTCTCACTTAATGACAATTATAATTATTTAATATTTTGTTTTCCTACTGTGATGCAGGTGCATGTACTTATATCAGTACTTAGTTACTTAAAATTAATGACCGAAATAAGGAAACAAACAAACTAAATCGTTATTATCAAAGGATGCTTAGCTTATTCTTTTTTGAAGTCATTATAGAATCAAGTTCTTCTAATTTATCAGACAGCTGTGCTGCTGGTGAGTTTGTTGCGCCACTTCTTCCCAGCTCAAGAAGTGAAGTGGTGAAGGGTGGGATTTTGCAGGACTGTCTTATGTAATTTTGCCAGTCAAAAAGTGTTGATTCTCAGCCTTATTTGAATAAATGACTTAAAATTTTGGTTACCTGTCCATTTATTATGGGAGATGTTTAAGGAAAATGTTTCTTCTTTTTGTATCAGCTGAACAACTATATCCTATTGATTATTAAAATTTTGGGTGTTTGTTACCTACTTAATCAAATAATCACACTGTAACAGCTAACAGAAGGCCAATACTCGTAATTTAAAAAAATCAAAATTAGTCACTACCTCATCTCGGCGACAAACGAATGTCAAAAATACAGGGTAATTAGAGATATTTTTGACAGATTGAAACTAAGATCAGACCGATAAAAAGTATCCTATATGTTAATCCTGGTTATAAACCATCTGTGTGGCAAATTTCATCAAAATCCGTTCTGTAGTTTTTGCGTGAAAGAGTAACAAACAATCATCCATCCATCCCTACAAACTTTCATGTTTATAATATTAGCAGGATAGCAATTTCCTGGTCGCCTATTGCATAGGAGTTTATAACAGGAGAAATATGTATGCAGAATTTCTCAGCCAACCCCTTTAAGGGATACAGGATGGTGTGACATTAGGTATGTCATGATTGAATAGAATAATGACAAAACCATAGATTAAAAAACTCAGTCTTTCTCTTTCACTGTGATCTATGTAGATACTTGTTTATTTTTATTACTTAAAGATTTATGGTAATTAATGTTAGTGATAACATTTTGTTATTTAGGTATGTGAGTAATTATGAGTTTTAAATGGCATTAAATAAGTAATAATGTACTTGTTACCTATTTCCAAAAAACGAAACATTTAAGTAGGTATGACACTATTAAATGTGTTCTAATGCTGTTTTACGGAAAAAATACTTACCTAAAAATAATACTAATAGATTTTTTTAAATCATTTTTCCTCTCCACCAAAGCACCTGCCATCTAATCTCTTCACCACCCTTGGTTGACTAGTAGAGAATGCCTAAGGAATTAAATGATTTTATTTTGTAACATGACATGTCTATGGTCCTCTATGCGCTACGTCGACGTGGCGTCAACCAACGCTTATACGACGGCACCCGAAGTCCCTATCTCATTGATTCAATTAGTAATTGATAATGTCTTAGAAAATAATTATCAATGGTTTTTTTTAAGTCAAAAGTTTAGCACTATGTTATCGCTGGTCAATGACCCACACTGATAAGACAACTCTTTATCAGTCCCGTGGGAAAAAATGGGACTAGGCATCACAACAAACAAAACATCACGCCTATTCAAGGAAGGGTATGGCAGAGGTGCCCAATGATTCATCATCATTCTTCTGCCCTCATCCCAATATTTTTGTTGTCTGTGCAACATGTATTTTTCTTTCATACTTCTCTCATAATTATAATCAGCCTATCTTGTTCCCACTGCTGGGACACAGGCCTTTTTTTTTTGTTGGGAAATCATCAAATGACTTCTCCTGCTCTGGGCTGAGCGGAAGGGCGTGTCAGACTTTTACTGACTAAAACCCACCCGTGTTCCTTCAGTTGCCTGTGCCAGGGGCCACGGTATCTCTTTCGAACAACCCGCGGCCCTGGCAGGCATCGGCCCTAGCGGACCCCGTCAGTTCGTGCTGACATCTCTTTTAGGCGCGCGTCTAACGCAACGCGCCGTCGACCCGGGCCTGGTCCTTACCGGGCGGCGAGCTGCCCATTGCTCGCCGCCCGCAAGCCCGCGCCTACGGTGGCCGGGAGTCGGCTGTTGACTCCCGTCCTCGGGCGTCTCCTGCGGCGACTAGGGGCGTGAGGGCGCAGAGATTGCCTCTCCCTCACGCGCTCCGCCTCTTCCTTTCCGAGTATTCCTGCTTCGCAGAAGGAGGTGACGGCCTCCCATGCACTCTCGCTTCCTGAACAGGTACAGTCGCCAGCACATCAAGTTACCCCACTTTGACCTTGAACGCGTTATGAGCAACAACAGCGAGAATCGTGCGAAAGAGATGTGTAGCTTTTTGTCAGTTCTAACTTGTAATGTTTCGTGCTGCAGTGCGTGCGTAAGGGTGTGTGCGTGTGCGCGTCGTGTTGTTGAATAAGATGCGATAAGAAATTGCGTGGCAGGTTGAAACTTGAATGGAATGGGATTATTGGCATGGTAATAATAACAGGCGGCCCGCGCAATGCCTAAAATACCTATGAAAGCTTATAATCAATTTGTTTTATTGAAATAATATCTTACTTAATCCTTAATTTATACATATTTGTTTCTATGTGGGTATTACCTATAAGTATTAAGTAGGTATTACCTACTCATATTACCTACATTTAAACAGGTAGGTAGGTACGGTATACACCGTTACACAATTAATTAGCGAAATTACACGCTCTCGATGAATGTTGTTAAGTAGCCAGGTAGGTATAATTCGATGTGAGAAAATAATATGGATACTTACCTACCCCATCAGGAACCTGTGTGAAGTTTAGCCAATTAATTATTCCTATAAAAAGACTTATCAGTCCGCCGTGTTTGAGATTAACGTTACCTGCGTCCGCGACAAGATCTCAGCTGCTACCAGCCATACTGCAAAGATCGTCGCTCCCCCTAGCCTAGCGTTACCTACTTCTTTACATCCTAAACATTTTATAAATGAGAATAAGAGTTTCTTTGTTTGTTACGTATCGTCATGAAATGTTGCATGTAACACGTTGTCAGGGGTAGGTACAGAAAAGGATATGGGTTCCCGTAGGAACCTATTCCTATGGGAACTCGGGTGAAGCCTGACTGAACTGAGTTTGTTTATTTGTTAGGGTTTCAGTGTTCACGCAGCGGCGTAGCTAGCCGTAATGGGGCCCATATCAAATTATCTTGGCGGGGTGTTTTGCAAAAAGGACAGTGAGTTTTCAACCGACTTCAAAAAAGGAGGAGGTTCTCAATCCGATTGTATTTTTTTATGTTTGTTACCTCAGAACTCCGTTATTTATAAGCCGATTTGCAAAATTCTTTTTTAATTTGTAAGGATATACTTTTAGATCGGTCTCATAGAAATTTCATCAAAAACAGTTTAGGAGTTTGGTTTTTAAATCAAATTTACTGGTAAAAATTACCTACAACTTAAGAGTGAAAAATAAAAACGTTTTTGCAAAAAAAAAAAACAACCGACTTCCAAAAAAGACACGTGCTACAAAGTGAAAAATAACTTTAATTTCGGAAGTCGGTGGCAAACAACGAACATCCACCGACATCGACTTCCTAAAATAGTTATTTTTCACTTTGTAGTGTCTTTTTTGGAAGCCGGTTGATTTTTTTTTTTGAAAAAAGTTTTTTTAGGTAAGTAAATAAATATGCCCCGGGCCCCGTGTAATAGATACGGCGGTAGCTCCCCTGCTTTTGGAACCTTAACTACACAACCGATCATCATGGAATTTTGTATACCTACCTATCAGAAAAGGACATAGGAATAGGATAGGTTACTACGTTACTACTAGATAAAATCTCAAAATAAAATGCGGAATAACAATCTTAATCATTTTATTTAATATAATTGAAAACTTAAAAACAAATACCCATTCTAAATTAAAATATACTTACAAAAAAAAATTATAAAACCAAGTTAGACAATAGAATAAAAACAAGTAGATAATATTTATTTTTACAAGCTTTTATTTTTAGAAAGAAAGAAATACGTTTATTTGTGGTAAACATGACGCGAAAAGAAACACAAACACAAAAAAAAACACAATTATTAGTATTAGTTTTTATTGATATTTGTAACAGATTAATTATACAGTTACATCTGTCACCAATGGTCACCAAACAAAAGTAAGCTTTTACCTAGATTAATATAATTTGACTGGGCTGTATAAGGACAATTTCATTGATACATCACAGCCTGCTTTGGCATCCTTCGGAACGTTCTGGCATGCCGTGGCATCCCGAAATGTGAATGCTAACCATGATAAAATAAGATCTCAAATCATTTGCGCTTACTAAAATCCCTTGTCGTGCCATGCCGCCAGTGGGTGACGGCCCTAACTTAAATTATCACCAACAATTAGTAAAGGCAAAATGCTCAAGAATATAACAATGGTGCGAAAAGGTTATTAGAAGAATTATCCATACTAATATTATAAATGCGAAAGTAACTTAGTACAGACTAAGTTACTTTCGCATTTATAATATTGTTACGCCTTCACGGCCAAACCGCTGGGCAATTGTGATGAAAAATATGGAGATAGTTTGAAGCCTGGGGAAGGCAATGGAGGAAGCTAGTTTATTATATAATTATGACACAACATCAACGAACGACATGTCTGGCGTCTTTCCCAAATCGAGCAATGGAAAAATAAGCGTTTGAGAAACAGTTCAAACAGTGGATGGAAATACCTAAATACCTTTATTTTGGTAAATAAAATAATTACAATATTAAAATACAACTTATTGATTGTAAAACTGCTCTATTTGATGTGAAAGTTTGTGAGAATGGATGGCTGGATGTTTGTTACTTTTCACGCCTTAACTGTTAAACGGATTTCAGTGAAACTTGGCACTTAAATAGACCATGACCCGGATTAATACATAGGATAGGTTCCTACGGAAACCCGGGTGAATAAAGTGTATTATTTACTAGTGCCGTAGAATCGGAGTTCGTCATCTAAAGGTAAGTTTAGGCTACGACACTATACGCCGTGCACTCAGTGTCCGGCACAGTCTCTGTGTGTGTGAACACTCATAAACTCAACGAATACCTACACCTTGCGACGCCGAGTGTCTGTGTTCAGACACGGTGTCAGACATTGAGTATAATGCCTATACCTAGTGCTGTAGACTAAACTAAGTTCGCTAGGGTCTTATTAGCGACAAAGAATATGCCATGACCTAAAAGAGCCCAAACTTGACCTCAGAAATACGCAACAAGATCGGCCTTTCAGTTTTTATGAAATATAACTACATGGGAGCGTAATGCGTTGCCAAAACTATATAATAATATTAAATGATAAATAAAAAGTTACTTACATAAATTAAACTCTACTAACTATAGATACTATAAAATTGTAATAACATAACAATACAAATATAATATATATTATTATATAAAATGCAATTATTATAATATATTTAACAATTTATATTTAATATTTGGTCGGACCACCTTGCGCGTCTAAAACGGCGTCCAGCCTGTCCTTCATGCCGGCCACCATGTTCCAGCAGGTGTCCTTACCTCTGAATTGCTCCCATGTAGTATGGGCTTCTCGCCGCAAGTTTTCGTTGTTGCGGATTTCTGAAGCATCCTAATCGAGAACCATGAGACCCCATAGATTCTCGATTGGGTTTAAGTCGGGGCTCTTTGCAGGCCATGGCAGGCGGATGACGTCATCCTGTGCCGTGAACCACTCCTGCACCACCCTGCAATATTCTTCCGCGAGCGATATTCTTCCACTTGCCCGATTTGGCAAAGTATTCACCTCCACATAGCGCTCATTCCTATTGCGCCATAATATTTTTCTTCCGTCCATATCCGACCGGAAGCTTTTTTCATCTACAAAGATGACGATATTGTTTGCCCAGTCAAAATTATAATACTCTAGGCAAAAACTTACTCTTGCCTCCTTATGGGCCTGAGTCATCAAGATCTTCTTGGCAGGGCGGCAGCATTTCTTTCCGGCGTCCTTAAGGCGCCTCCTGTGTCCATTGAAATCTAAAACAAAGAAAATTTTGTCAATTTTAATAATTACCTAGGATTCCTTAGTGTGACAACTAGTACGGGCCGACTTAACTAATCTGTATTCGCGATTTATTTACCAAAAGTGTAAACAAATATGATTTTATGGAAAAATAACTTTAATTCCTACACAATAAAGTTCAGTTTACGCTACAACTTCAAACATTTTAATAACTGCTAGTTTAGTAGTGCTAGTCACTCTGAAATCAACCTAATTACCATTAAAATAAAGTTGATATTTGTTAACTTGAAATAACATAAATTTGAAACATTAGTTTGAATAGACTTTATATGAGTACGAGTAATGGGACGGTTAAAAAATATTCTTCAAAATATAAACAAACAATTTGTCGAATTGAGAACTTCCACCTTTGTTGAGGTGGATTATAAAGAACTGAAGATTTATCTAATAGTAGGTAATACTAATAAGTAGTAATAAACTGAGACTGGCTGCGCGGCGCGCGTAAACCGGTAAACAAATATGAGTTTATGGAAAAATAACTTTAATTCCTACAAAATAAAGTTCAGTTTACGCTACAACTTCAAACATTTTAATAACTGCTAGTTTAGTAGTGCTAGCCACTCTGAAATCAACCTAATTACCATTAAAAAGTTGATATTTGTTAACTTGAAATAACATAAATTTGAAACATTAGTTTGAATAGACTTTATATGAGTACGAGTAATGGGACGGTTAAAAAATATTCTTCTAAATATATACAAACAATTTGTCGAATTGAGAACTTCCACCTTTGTTGAGGTGGGTTATAAAGAACTGAAGATTTATCTAATAGTAGGTAATACTAATAAGTAGTAATAAACTAAGACTGGCTGCGCGGCGCGCGTAAACAGGTAAACAAATATGAGTTTATGGAAAAATAACTTTAATTCCTACACAATAAAGTTCAGTTTACGCTACAACTTCAAACATTTTTATAACTGCTAGTCACTCTGAAATCAACCTAATTACCATTATGATAAAGTTGATATTTGTTAACTTGAAATAACATAAATTTGAAACATTAGTTTGAATAGACTTTATATGAGTACGAGTAATGGGACGGTTAAAAAATATTCTTCAAAATATAAACAAACAATTTGTCGAATTGAGAACTTCCACCTTTGTTGAGGTGGGTTATAAAGAACTGAAGATTTATCTAATAGTAGGTAATACTAATAAGTAGTAATAAACTGAGACTGGCTGCGCGGCGCGCGTAAACCGGTAAACAAATATGAGTTTATGGAAAAATAACTTTAATTCCTACACAATAAAGTTCAGTTTACGCTACAACCTCAAACATTTTTATAACTGCTAGTCACTCTGAAATCAACCTAATTACCATTATAATAAAGTTGATATTTGTTAACTTGAAATAACATAAATTTGAAACATTAGTTTGAATAGACTTTATATGAGTACGAGTAATGGGACGGTTAAAAAATATTCTTCAAAATATAAACAAACAATTTGTCGAATTGAGAACTTCCACCTTTGTTGAGGTGGGTTATAAAGAACTGAAGATTTATCTAATAGTAGGTAATACTAATAAGTAGTAATAAACTGAGACTGGCTGCGCGGCGCGCGTAAACCGGTAAACAAATATGAGTTTATGGAAAAATAACTTTAATTCCTACAAAATAAAGTTCAGTTTACGCTACAACTTCAAACATTTTAATAACTGCTAGTTTAGTAGTGCTAGCCACTCTGAAATCAACCTAATTACCATTAAAAAGTTGATATTTGTTAACTTGAAATAACATAAATTTGAAACATTAGTTTGAATAGACTTTATATGAGTACGAGTAATGGGACGGTTAAAAAATATTCTTCTAAATATATACAAACAATTTGTCGAATTGAGAACTTCCACCTTTGTTGAGGTGGGTTATAAAGAACTGAAGATTTATCTAATAGTAGGTAATACTAATAAGTAGTAATAAACTAAGACTGGCTGCGCGGCGCGCGTAAACAGGTAAACAAATATGAGTTTATGGAAAAATAACTTTAATTCCTACACAATAAAGTTCAGTTTACGCTACAACTTCAAACATTTTTATAACTGCTAGTCACTCTGAAATCAACCTAATTACCATTATGATAAAGTTGATATTTGTTAACTTGAAATAACATAAATTTGAAACATTAGTTTGAATAGACTTTATATGAGTACGAGTAATGGGACGGTTAAAAAATATTCTTCAAAATATAAACAAACAATTTGTCGAATTGAGAACTTCCACCTTTGTTGAGGTGGGTTATAAAGAACTGAAGATTTATCTAATAGTAGGTAATACTAATAAGTAGTAATAAACTGAGACTGGCTGCGCGGCGCGCGTAAACCGGTAAACAAATATGAGTTTATGGAAAAATAACTTTAATTCCTACACAATAAAGTTCAGTTTACGCTACAACCTCAAACATTTTTATAACTGCTAGTCACTCTGAAATCAACCTAATTACCATTATAATAAAGTTGATATTTGTTAACTTGAAATAACATAAATTTGAAACATTAGTTTGAATAGACTATAAGAGTACGACTAATGCAGGTAATACTAATAAGTAGTTATAACAATCACTGAGACTGGCCGCGCGGCGCGCGTAAACCGGTTTGCTTGAGCGCCGAGCGGAGCGCCCTTCCAACAACCTACATTGTATGTCTATTATGTAGTAAGTAGGTATTATTTTAATAAATTTTGCTACCTATTCACTTTATAAGAAAACCATAATTATGATAGGTAAGTGATAAATAAGTTGAGGTGATAAGTATGATTACAAGCTACACATGGACTCACGCTGTACGAAGTTGAAGTAATTCGTGTGGTCAAAAAAGGATCGGCAGAGTGTGCAGCTACCATAGCCGCATCGTCTTCCACCGTAGTGGCTCATGCGTAGAGTTGGCGGCGATAGGCTTCAATGGTCCCGCTTTCTTCCCACCGCCGAAGCCAGAAATAAACAGTATTTTTCTGGAACGAAACAAATAGCTCTAGTTTATTTGCCCATTATTACTCAATTACTATAGGCAAAGATGTATTAATACTTATATAATTCCCTTCAATAATAGCTTACCGAGTGATTAAATTATTTATTTACACACAAACATCGCTACCATTACAGGGTTACACTCAATGCGATAGCGTGGTAACTAGATTCGAACTAAGCAGGGGCTGCAGTCCCAGCAATGTTTCAACAGACAAAAATAAAGTGCGTAATTGCTTAGACATTTACTTTAAAATCCAATCACTACCTACTGGATTAAATTTTGTTTAGAATGTTTCATGACTAAATGGAATCAAAAACAATACCTAGTTTATCGAATTCTATAACTATGAATTTAAGCTGTCACGGTTACTCTACATTTTAGTGACGTTTGAATAGCGCGCAGCATTAACTAATTTCGAAAATTCAGTAGAAAAACACCATTGACATATTTTGTCAATATTAGCCTTTGTTTATTTAAATTCAAAAATTGTAATTACAAAAAATATATTACTCACCGTTATGCCCGTCTGCCGACAAATATCGATCACCCGGCATCCACTCATTCGAAGCGCTATAATGCGCTCTTTCAATTTGCGTCAACTGAGGCGCCATTATAATATTATATTTATTAATTGTTTTCACAGCACACACCACACAGTACTATTGCAAATCACAGGACACTATTACTCCTAGCGGAGAATGCTCCTCCAACTGACGAACGATGTGACGAGTGACTTTCGTTTAATTTCGTGAAGGATCGGGAAAACTCGGCAGCACCGGCGGACGCGCAGGGGCGAGTGGTATTATTATTATACTCTTTGGGCGAGTGGGTGTGGCTTATTCCTAGTGAAACATGATAATTGGCTCCCGATGATTAGTATGTGCAACCATTGGGCAATTTTAAAAACGTTGAAAACTCCACCAATCGTGGCAAGGATACTTTCTTTCTAACACTCCACGGCGCGTCGTAGTTATATTTATGTATAGAGTTTACGTTGATGTGCTGTCGTCTGTACCTCCCGAAACAACCGTGTCCGGTGAGGACCTGCGTCAGGCGGAAGGTGAGGGCGCCGCGCCGTGGCGCCTCTCTAGCCACTCCTCAAAGAGGGGACTTATCGCCGCAATTGTGGCGTGCCCACTGGGACACAGGCCTCCTCTCTTCGAGAGGGAGTGGGCTTTAATCTACCACGCGGGCCTAGTGCGGTCTGGTAGATGTCACGTCTTTGAAAAAAGTTTGGTTCTAGGACATGCCGGTTTCGTTTCCTCACGATGTTTTCCTTCACCGTTCATACTTCTTTATTAGTCGTCATCTCGGTAGTCAGTCCCTTTCTAGCCATAATATATGTTTCATACAGTCCATCCAACCTTTTTGTTGTGTGTGTGCTGTGTGTCCCTACTCTTATAGAGGTGCTCAATGATTGTGAAAACAATAATTATTAACAAAATTACTGGCTGACGAATTACCAGTTTGTATGTTTATACTTTCACTTCACAACTTTTAATGTCATACTGCCTATTATGGCAAAAAATTGAGTGGTTTTTCTTATGTGTTGATAAAACAATTGAAAGCTAAAAGAACCTTGGAAAGCTTCATTTTGAAGACATTTTTAGGGTTCTCTATAAGGAATACAGAACCATAAATAAAATCACTCATGTGTTTGTCAGTCTATTTTTTATTTTCAGACGTTTTTCTCAAAAACATTGTTACGTAGGAATGAGGTCAAAGATTCATTCCCTAAAAAAAAAAGCCCAAAATATTACTGGCGTAATGTATACAAACACTCCTGCTTACTCCTCCTGGGGTACAGGCGTTATATTACGTTTATCACGCAAAACATCGATAGCTATAGTATAATCAGACAAACGAAGGCGTCTGCACAACCTAAGAAATCAGTATTCAGCCTTTATAAATATTGTCTATGGGGAAAAAGCAATACAAAGCTGGCATACGGCCAGTGCTGAATAAAGAGTCGTTTCCAATGAAACTGCGCGAATATATCTTCATGCTTTTATGGCTGTGCGCAGACTTAGTCAAAACAATGTTGTCTGTCGTTGTGAAAAGAGCAGCCTTGCGCCCACTGGCGGTACGGCATGGCAAGGGATTTTTATGAAATGAATAGGATTAGATAGATTTATTGATGTACCTTATATGTATGTCAATAAAATTTAAATTTCAATGATAATGCTTTGGCGGCACGGTTGGCGCAGTGGTTAAGCGATTGACTGCTGCGCTGCGTGTCGCGGGTTCGATTCCCGCACGGAACAAATATTTGTATGACTTACATGTATTTGTTCCGAGTCTGGGTGTTTTTCTATCGATAATATGTATGTATTTACAAAAAAAAATATGTATATATGTAGTTTATCAGCCATCTTGTTACCATAACACAAGCATTAGGATGCTTAGCTTGGGACTAGATGGCGCTGTGTGAAATGTCCAGGGATATTTTTATTTATTATTATTAATGCCGGACGTCGCGGCATGCCTAAGAATACCGCGGCATCGTTGCCGTTGAAATTTCAATTTTACTGTCATATTTTTAAGTTATATTTCTATTCGTGACATAAAAATACCTTGCCGTGTCGTGCCGCCGGTGGGCGCAATCCCTAAGGCTCTTTGTACACGGCGCGGAGTATAAACCACTCCGTAGTAAAAACGTGTCCGTCAACTCCGTCAACAAGCTTCCGTAGTGATCCATACAGCACTTACGACCGTGCCCTACAAACAGCGAATAAACCGTAGCTTTTCACGGCAAGAAAAACGTGTTCAAAGGGCCTTATTGTTTAACACACTCTGAATACGATTACCAGCCACAGTCAAGCCCCCATAATTATTATGACACCTGAAGGCATTTTTTTTCGATGAGTGTCGATAAGCTTTAGCCCAATTCATGCGATCACACAAACCTCACACCTTTTTCCGTCGAAGTACTAAGGTAGTACGTTGGAAACGATAGAACGCAACCTCATTTTAGCCGACGGTCACTCCTGGACATATGCCTCCCCCAAACACCGCCACGTCGACCGGTACTGTGCCTCCAGCGGATTCCTGCGGCCTTCACAAGGTCATCGTTCCACCTTGTCGGAGGCCTGCCAACGCTACGTCTTCCGGTACGCGGTCGCCACTCCAGAACCTTTCGGCCCCCATCGGCCATCTGTTCTGCGAGCAATGTGCCCTGCCCACTACCACTTGAGTTTGGCACTTCTTCGGATTACGTCGCCGGTAACCTTGGCTCTCTTGCGGATCTCTTCATTTCTGATTCGATCTCGTAGGGAAACTTCAAAAACATGCTACGAAGTTACCTCAATCGTGACCGATAGTAGTTCTAATTTTTGTCGTCTTAATTCTGGTCTATTAACGCCATTCCTGAAAAGGATATAAAACAATTGTGCCTCGGATTATCTACATCAGTACTGCAGCAACGGTGAAAGAGAATTTGCAATAGGTATCATAAACATATTCGCGCCAGTAATCTCCGTAGGGCTAGGCAGTGGTGCACCTACAGTACACCCACATTTAGATTTCACCAGTTATGTTTAAGTCCTTTGTAATAGGGGGCTATTGCCATCAACCAGGCACAGATCCAGACTCCAGGCTGCTACTAAGAAATTCCTTGGATAACCCAATAACACTTAGTCCGACCTGGGAATCGAACCCAGGACCTCGTGCTCAACAGTAGCGCTGCGATCTCAAGACCAACGAGGCGGTAATAGGGTTGCGCGCCACAATTAATGCCTGGTACATGGTGACATTAGTTACTACTAGCGCCATCTAGTATCGAGTAATAGAACTAATAGATCCTTCTAGAAATTTCGATACGTGAACTATCGACATCTGGTTAGTCAGACAATAGAAGGTTCTGGAACTATCTGCGGCAATATATAAACCCGGAATTAGCCGCGACCAGTCAGACTTAGATCTGCGATAGAAGCGAATACATCGAAAGCGTTCTTCAAGTGCGACTTAAGAGCGATTGTGTTTTATTGAGTTTTTATTACAGTTGTTTAATTAAAGTGTAACTTTTGGTAATTTTTATCGGCAGTTTATTGTCACGAACCCGAACACAGGCAGAGTTTATTGTCACGAACCCGAAGCTCGTAACAATAGGTATCATTTCTAGTGCAATTGCGCTGGTGGTCTTGAAAATTGAATGGAAATCAAATTCCATCAACAATTCAAGGAAAAAGCTAAATCATTGACAAAAACTCATAATACAAGGATTTTAAAATAACATTCTTCACATAATGTCGTGTTAAGTACTTCATACAGTGTGAGAATCAACCTTACAGTCCATTGTGAGTTCTGAGTCAACCACTAAGCGTATGGCATCACAATGTATTGTAGAAGCCAGATTTAAGTAATGTCATGTCTTTTAGTACCTCTTTGTGCCGAGGCTACATTGTCGCGATAACGCGAACTAAACCTCGCGCTCTGTCTGTTGTACAGCGAGAGTACAGCCGGTTTTTTCTGTAAAAATCTTACAGTGAAAACTTAGGTGAAATGAGCTGTCATTCAACCTGCCAAGTTGTTCTGTAACAATCTCACCGTGAAAACTTAGGTGGAATGAGCTTGAAGTGAGCTGTCTATAGTGTCAATCCCTAGCATTAGGAAGAATCTCTCACTTCACCTAAGTTATCACGGTGAATTTCTTACAGAATAGACCGGCAGTTGTACGTACGAATGAAATTTCTCATTTTAATCTCGTCTCAATCTGTCTGACTCTGATTAGCCTTTTTTTTTAAATTGATTGTCGTTGAGATGAGATTGCGACCTTATTTTGAAAGTTTTTAAGGACGAGAATTGGTCTTTGGATATAAAAGAGGTCCTTAGCTGTTACTGCCAGATGGGCTACTTATTTGCCATATTTCTTCTTAGCGTATCGATAGCAAAAAGTTCAAACATCTTTGGCCCAAAATTAAGCTGCGCGAACTCGGCTCACTGACGCAGTCATAAGATCATCAAGTGCACAGGTGCAGGATGGAGAGTGGGCCATTGTCTGCGGAGAGGTGCCGCATACGCACTTTTTTTTTTTTTTGTGGATGGGAAATCATCAAATGACCCCTCCCGCTCTGGGTGGAGCAGAAGGGAGTGTCAGACTCTTACTGACTAAAACCCACCCGTGTCGTCCTTCCTTAGCCCTTTATGTTCCAGGGCAGCGGTAAACCCTTTCGGATGGTCCCGCTACCCTGGCAGGCTTCGGCCCTATGGGGCCCCGTCTCTTTTGCTGACATCTCTTTGAGGCGCGCGTGGAACACGAACACGCCGTCCGGCACGGGCCTAGTCCTGATCGGACGGAGAGCTACCCATTACTCTCCGCCCGCAGGCCCGCGCCTACGGTGGCCGGGAGTCGTCACGCGGCTCCCGACGCCCGGAGCGTCTCCCGCGGCGGCTGAGGCGTGAGGTGCGCAAGGCGCGTTCTCTCGCCCACCCCGCCACCTCCTTCGCTAGCATGACTGCTTCGCAGAAGGAGGGCCGCATACGCACTTGAGATCGGAACCGTTTGTGACCCATCTGTGGAGATTGTCTTTGCTCCGGCCGACTTGGGTTCGAAGTCTATTTAGAGATTTCCATGTCGGCCACGGTAACGCGTGCCCAGGCGGAAGGTTCTCAGATGGTTCGATAAAATTGCCATACTGGTTAGATATTCGATCCAGGGTTTCAAAAACCGTGACTTCGCATGGCGCCCAGTATGAAATTAGCCTTACATTTGTCGGGACAAACCGACTAATGCCGATCTAGACAGTCGTCCTAATAAAGCGCTTACTTGGCTACAACAGTGTACGAACTCCAGGATATTATGTCATCCCTGATATATGGCTATGGTTTTGGCAAAAGAGGTTGTATTTAAGCCTACACGTTATGGCGGAATATGGCTTAAAAGCTTTTAGTTGTCATAGTGAAAGTTAGTATGTAAACTGAACCCTTTTAGGGATAATAGGACATTTTCGCTGGGCGTTCGTCTAGTTTGGCTTAGGTGTGTAAATACGTACGGTATTCGGGCATATCGGGCTTTAGAAAGAGACTGCCACATAGGTATGAGTGATACGAGACTCTACAAAGCCGAACAAACTTATGTTGTGGTAAAAAGATTAGCTAGTACTGACTAGCTAATCTTTTTACCACGACATAAGGTTGGTAGGGGAGCTGGCTGCTCAGGGTGCACAAGCATAATCACCCTATAATGTCTTCACTGCTTGGTGGGACACAAGTCTGTTCTCAGTGATGGGAGTGCGCCGTTATCCACCACGCGGGCCCAGTGAGGGTTGGTAGATGTCATATGTCTTCGAATTTTTAGTTCTAGGACATGACGGTTCCCTCACGATGGTTTTTTGCACCGTTTTGAGAGCAGTGGTGATGAAATAATTTACACAAATTACTGCGTCTGACTGTGTTCTAACTTACGACCTACACCTTGTAAGTAGCGGTCATTAACACTGGTTACTAAATCGTCATTCGTGAAGGTTCTTTCTGCAGCAGAGAGAGTAGTGGTGTGTCAGGACACGGATAAGACGGGCGTAGATTCGATTCGAGACAGGCACTTTACTCATGAAATCGTAAAGGAAGACATTCGTGAGGAAACCGGCATGTCCTAGAATCAAAAATTCAAAGATATGCGACATCCACCAACCTGCTCAGGGCCGGCGTGGTGTATTATGGTCCACTCACTGAGAGGAAGCTTGTGTCTCAGCCGTGGGGGAACATTATAAGCTATGTTTATGCTTCATCTCCAAACTAAAATCAGTGAAAATGTAACACTTTACATCTACCAGATTAGAAACACAAAGAACATTCAAATGTATCAGAATATAACAACTCAGTCTTATTACGACTAACCCATCATTGTTTGAGACCATTGACCTTACCAATTTAGGTGGTGCGGCCATGTGACAGTCAGTGGCAGAAATACCACTTAAAATGGGTGACAAACTCATGCACAATGTTCTCAGTTATTTGGTGTGGTATCAAAATCAAGACAGTCATTTATTCAAATTAGGTTGAAATTCAGCTATTTTTGAACAACGTCAAAATTACATAAGACATCCCCCAAAACGCCCGCCCTTCACCACTTCCTAGTGCTTTCGCTGGAGAGAAGTGGCGCAACAAACTCCAAAGCAGCACAGCTGTCTCTTCAGTTAGAAAAACTTGATTCTGTATAATAGTATGCAAAGTAATTAATTAACACTACAAAACAATCGTTTTACATACCGACATTTACATTACATTCCACACATTGGACATGTTATGTCCAGGAAAATCACTGTCCATTCTAAGGTTGCCTGGAAGAGGTCGCAGAAAGCGATAAGGCCGCCCATTGTGTATTTTTTAGTGTTTAATGTATTTTTTATGTTATGTATTTCGGTGGTGGACAATAAAGTATATATATTTGGAGGTATGAGCAACAGGGTGTAAAGTTCACCCATCCTCCATAGAAAAGGCAGGATCCTCCGACCAGACGGGTGTTGTGTCTGGCGGGCTATTGCCCAACGATTGATGTTGGGAAATTGTATCTATGCTAATTGCGCGGTAAACTCTGCTTGCGAGATGCAGGATTTGCGTGACGTCAGTATGACGCGTTGTTCGCATGTGGCGTTGTAGATACCGCTACATATAAATAAATAAATAATACCGATTAAAGACTCACCAGTTGCGCCTGCGGTCATTAGACTAATATAGTAGTCTCTACACCAACAACAAGACAGTCAATATCTGCCTAGCCTTTTCCCAACTATGCTAGGGTCGGCTTCCAGTCTAACAGGATGCAGCTGAATACCAGTATTTTACATGGAGCGACTGGCTCTCCAGACCTCTACATTTGCTATCCTGTAGCGGTGTTTTAGTTCTGCAGGTAGACCTTGATAGTTTCTCAGTGAATTTTTTAGTACAGAATAGTACTCTTTATTATATGTACATAGTACATCAATACATCATATGGATTACATAAATAAATATAGAAATTTTGGATAGGGTGACATTGTGTCGCCCTATGTAAAATTTCTACATTTATAGAGCAGTCTTATTACTAAAAGCGATCTTTTATAGGCACAGAATAGGCAATATGCATGTATTTTTTTAATGTTTTTAGTCGATAGTTTACATCGCCATATAATAGTAAAAAAATATTCGAAAGCCGAAAAAGCAATTGAAAGTACTTTAAAATAATAGCGAACCGACACAGTTTTATAGAAGTGTTTGCACTTCTATAAAACTCATTGACATTTATTGTTGTCATAGATTTTTACATCACATTATTTCTGACTAATGGGGTCGCTTTTCAAATATTTAAATTTCCAGTTTTATTTTGCACTACAAAAAACGATTTCTTGCTCAAAAATAAATTATAATCGTAATAGATATTATATATATTTTTTTATATACTTAATATTTATATTTTACCGCTGCGGCTGCAGAAAACCTCAAGCAGCGTAAATATAATAATTATATTTTCGAGCCGTTTGGGGTTGAAACCCTCGGGCCGTGGGGTCCGAGTGCGCATGGTCTTTTTATGGAAATTTTGAAAAGACTGGTTGACACTTCCCATGACCCAAGGGCTGGCTTTTACCTTGGCCAGAGGCTAAGCATTGCCATACAACGTGGCAATGCCGCCAGTGTCTTGGGTACATTACCTGTCGATAGCGATGTGGATGAATTTTTCGGCGCTATTTTCGTTTGTAAATAGTTTTAGTTAATTTAGGATATTATTTTGTTATTATAATCGAAAATATTTATTGAGATGGAGAAAAATAGAGTTTAAAAAAAATATGGGTCCTTATTTGAATCACAACATGCATATTCCCATTGAGAGTCCGTTTTATACATTCTGTTGGAAGTCAGTCTTCTGCTCTGTCCTTGTAAGTGGTGTTACCGCGACGCTGGTGGGTGGATGGCTATAAATAAACGAATGTAGGTGAAAGAAAGGTGGTAGGGGGAGCTACAGGCTGCCAAGTTAGGAGATAGAACGGTTGTCTGAAAGTTTGTGACATATTTATTAGAAATGTTAGGAATTCTGTTAGTTCTGCGTCTCCCAATCTAATATTAGTCTAAAAAAGGACAGACGTTGCCTTTTTCTGTGTTATTATCTGCAGGGTAATAATTATTGCGTAACACACTATCAAATAGCAATGGCTAACATTTTGACAGTTCAACAACATTCATTGCGTTATTTATGTTGCTGAGCAGACATTTTTCGAACATAAGAAGCAATGTATTAGCAATTTGCTTCAAAATGATTCAGATTGAGATTGATTTTGTGTTACGCAATCAGGGTGATGGTTCGTACACACGGCTACACGTCAAGCTATACAAAACCAGTTGGTCTTGGCCTCAATTTGTTTGATATTTTCTCACAATGAACGGTCAGCTAATACTGGTTTTGCATAGCTTGATATGTAGCCGTGTGTACGCATTCCATACAAAATCGTTGTTTTCTATGGAAAAAAGCTGAACAGAGCTGAATACGTGTGGTTAGGCCCTTATGGTGCCACGTCAGGGATGCCAACGACATCACGCTAAGACAATTAGGAGCCGAGCAAAAACAAAGTCAGTTAGAACGCTAAGCGAAACGAAATATTAGCGCGGGCGGGCGATGCGATGCGACGTGCTGGGTCGGAGGCCGAATTTCACGCGGACAGAAGCTAGTCCTAGGTACAGCTTTCAGCTGAATATACTGTGGGCGGCCGCCCTTTATCCCCATCGCGATCGTTAACTTGTACAGCCAATCAGCAGTGCAATTCTGTACCTAATCATCTCACCGTGAAAACTTAGGTGAAGTGAGCGTGGAGTGAGCTGTCATTCCAAATAATGCTAGGGGACACTACTGACAACTCACATCAAGCTCACTTCACTTGAGTCTTCACGGTGAGATTTTTACAGAATCGACCGGCTGGACCGCTTCAATTTGATGTCAGATCGCGATCGATATTGACTACGCATACACAGTCAATATAGATCGCCATCTGTCATCAAATTGCCGTGTATCTACTCGTGTTTCACGAAACAAACATCGGCTCACCCCTCCAAAAATACGAGTTTTCCGGTCGGATCCCCTGAACTGATCACTTGCTGTTTGTTATTACGTTTTAATTCTGATACATTATAAACTTGTCGTTCCGTTCTGATCCCCTTCTTCTTTTTGTTTTATTCCGGTCCCGGATCCCCTAGTTATCTATTAACATTTTGGTACAGACGCCAGCAGGTCAAGCTACCCGAAACTGTCAAATTTTTCCAATCAACCTTGTACCTTACTACTTTAGCGATAAAGTTGAAAATCGATTAAAGAAATTAGACAGATTGTAGTAGCTTGATGTGCACTTGTCTGTACAGTCAGCAACAATACATTAACCCGGAAGTCAGAGTTTCGGCTAACGGTTACTCGTAAAGTAGGCTGTTTTCCTATCAACCATCGATTGAATAAAGCCCATAGGTACTAGAAACTACGATAACCATGATGTCCGTAAATGACCTTCTTCATTTTGACAGTTCAACAACATTCATTTGTTTCGTTGTTGAGCAAACATTTTTTCGAACACAAATGAAGCAATGGACTAGCAATGTCCTTCAAAATGATTCAGATAGTGTGTGCAATTAGAGTGCAGGGCTTTCTCAATTTTCTAACCAGCAAAGAAAAAAGATATGGTTAACGATAGTTAAAAGAATAAATGCACTAAGCTGCATTTACTACTTTGATTAAAATATAGATAGAATACTCTTCCCCTCTTCTTGTTTTTTTTTGGAACGAAGTTTCTTATCGCGCGTTGCGAAAGGGGGCTAGACGGAAAATTGGAACGACACTTTTTGCTATAGTTGTAAGCCGTGCGGCGTGCGCGTGTTTCTCTGTCTGTCTCTCTCTCTCTCTCTCTTATAGAAACCAAGCCAGTTATACTTCGTTCCATCCGGGTGTCCCTTGAGACCTCTCAAGTTTTTGGAACGAAGTTCCTTATCGCGCGTTGCGAAAGGAGGCTAGAGGGAAAAAATTAAGACCAAAAGTTGCAACGACACTTTTTGCTATAGTTGTAAGCCGTGCGGCGTGCGCGTGTTTCTCTCTCTCTCTCTCTCTCTCTCTCTCTGAACTTCGTTCCATCCGGGTGTCCCTTGACACCTCTCAAGTTTTTTTCTGTTTCTTTTTATCATGCTGATGGGAAGCCTTCTTGTCACAGTCATGACTTGCAGCTGTCGACTATTTCTGTTTTATGCTCGTGATTATGTATAGATCTATATTGTTTTTCTTTTAGGGCTTGTAGACTTTAGATCTGTAGACCATTTTTTATTTTATCAAGTTGCTGGTACTTGTTGACAGGCCTACGCTGTCCTCCCATACCTACTGTAATTTGAAAACATTGTCAAAGACAATTATTTTTAAAGGCTCTTTCTTCTCCATAGGAAACGACCAATTGGAACCGTGCACCTAGCTTCTGACGTTTCATAAGTGCCATGTTGGTTTACGTAAAATAAAATATTTTTATTTCGTTATTATCAGAGTTAATTATCTTTTTGTATGCACGTATTTCTGTGACAAATAAACCAATTTTTCTTTCTTTCTTATTATGTACACCATAAAAATTAAAGTCCGCTATTTGGATAGCCAAACTAAAAGTTAGCACAAAACAGTTTGCTTGCATGGACGGAGCTACCGGAAGCGAGAGGTCACAGACTGCCAAGACGAGGTCAGCGTCGTCGCACTTGTCACGCTTCCCTACTTTGTGCCAATTTTGTTACACCATCACCAGACGTGTAGCATAATAAGCAATCAATCAATATAGTTCTCAGTGCTGGGACACAGGCCTCCTATCTGTGAGAGGGAATTCAAATTCAAAATTGTTTTATTTATCACTAGCTAATTCGTTGCAAGGCCATTTTCATTTTTAGAGTTCCGTACCTCAAAAAGAAAAATCAGAACCCTTATAGGATCACTTTGTTGTCCGTCCGTCCGTCAGTCTTTCAAGACCCTTTTTCTCAGGAACGCGTGGAGGTATCAAGCTGGAATTTATATCAATTACTCAGGTCTACTGACCCTTGCAGCTGCGAAAAAAAAACTTCTAAGCCAACGCAATCAAAAGATACAGCCGTTTATGCCGCAAATTTTCGACACTCGCAAGGGAATCAGAAACTTCAGGATACTTCCCGTGAACTCAGAATCTTGAAATTTGGTACGAACCAACGTCTTATAGCACAGATAAAGGAAAAGGTGCGAAAACCGTAAATTTTTAGTTATATCACATAATAAAAATATTTTTATTAGTTTTAAATTGTACGGAACCCTCGGTGCGCGAGTCCGACTCGCACTTGGCCGTTTTACTTGGTTTTGGTCGGCTCCTATTGGCGTGGTGTTAATTGTTAGCCTTTCTCAAGAATTGCGCTATCAAATGCAAAAAGATTTTTGTTCCAGAGATTCAGCGCGTTCAAAAAAACAAAATCTCTTCAGCTTTATTTTAAGTAATACATAATAATAATAGATAGATAGATGTTTAAATATTTGTATGCCAGTCTAGTGTTAAATAAAACAAATTGTAATACAACATATACGTATGTTAAAATTATAATTGTAACACATGTCTTAGAACATTGGTATTAGGGTTTTCTATCTATTTGAACAATAATAGATACATAAAGTAGTATAATGAAGGCTCAGTATCATATCTTATCTATTACGTTTTTTTATCAAATAATTCTTTCTATGAAAACAATTTCCAACAAGTGAGAGGAGTTCATAACAGCCGAATCCTATATCAGAAGGCCAATTCTCGTAATTTAAAACGTTCAGAATCTAGTCTCAGTCTCACTCAGCGACAAACAAATATCAAAAACTTGTCAAAATGTAGGGAAATTAGAAGTATATTTTGACAGATTGAGACTGAGATCAGACGGTCTTAAAATTACGAGAATTGCCCTTCAGTTTTGGCATACTGGAGGTAGAAAAACCTTTCTATCTCTGGTTTTAACGTCCCAATAGTCATGTCAGTAGCGAAAATTAAGGAAATCCATATACAGTTTAGACGTAATTAAAAAATTGGCAACTAAAAATACGTCAATTTACGTCATGCGCTGACTAATTTGACAGGACGAAACTAATATTTATCTTCTGTCCTTTTCTTAATGAAATAGAAAGAAAAAGATGCACTGAACTTAAATTTAGTTTAGTTTGTGAACAAGGGAATCGGTGCCATTGCCACGATTTTATTTAAACGTGTAATACTAAGTCGGAAGTCAGGATAATAATACAACGTGGCGCTATAATGGCGAAATTAATTTAACACACGGGTAGGGCTAGTGGCCAGTAATCATAAAAATTATAACAACATAAAAAAAATCGTAACTTGAAAACTTCCACCTGCGACTACCTTCCAAGTTCCAAACAAAAAAAAAAATATTCATAAAACTACAACGCAAAACCGTATACGTGTTAAATTAATGTCGCCATTAAAGCGCCACGCTGTATAATTTTCACTGGGGCTTCTACTGCCTCCTGAGAGTCTCAAACGCCCATGAGGGGGTTTTCGTCCACGTTGAGAGCCTAAACTCTATTTCAACTAAGCAAAGGTTGTCACATACACAACTTCAACATGACACATACATATCTCACTACAGTTTTCGTTCGAGATAAGATGATTTTTTTTTTATCAAGAATAACATTGTTGTAAAAATGATAACGCAATGTTTATCTTTATTAGTCAAGCCTACCTTCGTATTTCTAAGGATTCAAGAAGAAAAATATTGTGCACAGCTTCGACTTACTCATACATAATGACTTGCTGAGAACCCATAGTTGAAAAATAAATCTCCTTTTTGTATATATCGGCGCCATATTCCTATTTCATTATTTTTAAGGATGGCTATAAGAGTAGCCAACCCGCACTGGGTCCGCGTGGTAGGTTACAGCCCACTCCCTTTCATAGAGAGGCCTGTGTCCCAGCAGTGGGAACAATAGAGGCTGATTATGCTATAAGAGTTGGGGAAAACCAAAGAAGTGATGGTTGGAATGCGTGACGGATAACTATGGCCAGATAGAGGGTGAAGGGAGCTGATAGAGAAGAATGGGAGAAGATATACTGTGTAGACCACAAACAAATTGAGATAAGGGCTCTGGGTAGCGGGATCGTCCGAAAGGGTTACCGCTGCCATGGAACATAAAGGGCTAAGGAAGGAACACGGGTGGGTTTTAGTTAGTAAGAGTCTGACACTCCCTTCTGCTCCACCCAGAGCGGGAGGAGTCATATGATGATTTCCCATCCTCAAAAAAAAGGAATTGCTTAGTCACAGTTTTCTACAATAACATCATCATCTCATCTGCCTAGCTCTTTCCCAACTATGTTGGGGTCGGCTTCCAGTCTAACCGATATGCAGCTGAGTACCAGTATTTTACATGGAGCCACTGCCTATCGGACCTCCACAACCCAGTTACTGGGTAATACGAAACCCCTTGTAAGACTGCTTGTTAAACTTTGTGTGTTAAGTTACGCGCTGCGTGTCGTGGGTTCGATTCCCGCTCGGAACAGATATTTGTATTGCCTACAGGTAGTTATTTCGGGTCTGGCCTGTTTGTTTATGTGAGTTTAAATGTTTGTAAACGCACCAACGATACAGAAGTAATTTCTAGTGTGGGGCAACGTTTTAAAAAAAAAAAAAACAAGTTTTCTACAATAACACAGATAAGAAGACTATTGATTGATTGGTTGAGAACAGTTAATGTTTATTTCATTGATTGAAACTTAGCACAAAAACACACAAAACTGACACAATCAAGAAATGATGTCGTATTCATAACAAACTCGTTATGCAAAATGGGATCAATCGAGGTTGAACTCGAATTTATTACTTAATTTAATGTCCTCTTTCTCTACGTAGTAAGAACAAAAACTTGTTTATAAAACTACGCTTTGATAATATTTTCTTTAGAATAAATACCTAAAGGCTATATAATATGCAAATGCTTAATGAGTTCTTTCACCCTGGAAGCTGAATGGATGTCTGGGGAGTTATCGTTATAAAATGTCTAGCCACACATACTCAGGCATCTTCTGGGCACGCTAGTTCCACCTGTCATCCGTCAGGCAGGATGACACCTCAAAATTTTCCGTGTTTTCCAATTTTAATGTATTTACTTTGCAAAATTATTGAGTTTCAAAAATTCGCAATGAATGTGCGCGCAATATGGAAGGAGTGATGGGGCTATGGACAAATGCTGCACTTGCACGCTGTGTGAGCATGCCCGAACCATATCGCCACTCGTTCGATGTCCACCGCGCACAGGATGGATTGAAAGCAGCACATAAAGTGATTGTTTGCTCCATTGGTGTAATTGCCGTATGGCGTTCCAGTGTGAGGATAAATAAATAAATAATAAATAGACCTCATCCATCGCTTTCCATCAGGCGTGATCGTGGTCAAGAGGAGTGCCATTTAGCAATGAAAAAAAAAAAGTTTTGATTGTGTTTTACCCCAATATAATGCTTTAATAGGTACCTAACAAGAGTGCAGACAAAATGGCATTCCGAAGAAGAAGGATTTAATAAAAATCTATGTCATTTACTTTTTAGCAAGACGAGGTTTTTTGCTACCAGACTGTCTTTATGACCTTAAAAGCGTCAAAGACCATGGATTTATCTAAAAAAATCGGCCACGTGCGAGCCGGACTCGCACACGAAGGGTTCCGTACCAAACGTCGAAAAAAACAATTCTAAATACACACTGTAAAAATTTCAACGGTCTACCTATTACGGTTCATGAGATACAGCCCACTGACGGACGGACAGTGGAGACTTAGTAACAGGGTTCCGATGGCAACCTTTGGGTACGGAACCCTGAAAACCGTCACTCTACTGATTTAATACCATCTGTACTGTGGGTACGTTTACAAACGTAAATCTCACATATACACAAACAGCCGGAATAGAAACAACCACTACGAGTACTATCAGCAGCCAACACATAAACACATCTATCTCTTCTTATAATAAAGTTTGTTTGTTTTTTTTGACTGTCTGCTTGTTTGTACGCGGTAATCTCTGGAACTACTAGGTAGTCGGATTTGAAAAAACCTTTTTTGCATTTAGCATTTAATAGCCCAATGCTTGAACACGCTAGCACTTTTAGGAGACGAGCAAAAAGTAAGAAATAATTCTAAGCAAATACGAAGTAATAGCGTGGGAAGGCGATGCGATGCGATGGAGTAGGTTGGGGGAACAAGAAACTTCACGCGGATAAAGTCGCGTGTCGAATTATTGTATTTTTCAACAGCTATCCGTCGCTCGGCCTCTGTGCCAAGTTCGCGTTGCCGAAATATAAACGAAACAGTTCCAAAAACTGTTTGACAAGTGACTGATCATTTATTTATATTTTTACTAGCTGCGCCCCGCGGTTTCACCCGCATAAGTTTCGATCCCGTGGGAGTATCGGGATAAAAAGTATCCTATATGTTAATCCTGGTTATAAACCATGCTGTGTGCCAGATTTCATCCAAATCCGTTCAGTAGATTTTGCGTGAAAGAGTAACAAACATCCATCCATCCATCCATACAAACTTTTACGTTTATAATAGTAGGATAGTAGGATTTATTTTACCATAAAACGGCCAAGGCTAATTAGATTATTTAATGACACAAACACATAAGTTAAGTCATCATCTGCCTAGCGTTTTCCCAACTATGTTGGGGTCGGCTTCCAGTCTAACCGGATGCAGCTGAGTACCAGTATTTTACATGGAGCGACTGCCTATCTGACCTCCACAACCCAGCTACTGGGTAATATGATACCCCTTTGTAAGACTGATTGTCAGACTTTCGGTCTTCTGATGACCCGTAACGACCGTCAAAGATCCACGAATGACAGCCGGGACCAACGGCTTAACGTGCTTTCCGAAGCACGGAGGGGTCTTGGTATGTAAAGATGGTCGCCCATCCACGGACCTGCCGCGGCAAGCGTAACTTAACCTGATCGATCGACCCGCGCGGCTGTTTTTACTTAGCAACAAGACAAACACAAGTTAAGTACGATAACAAAAAATATACAACTATTTGACAGTCATACGCTTATCTCACAAATACAATACCCCAGACATACTGACAAGATCTTCTTCCATTCATCCGCGAACACATCGCAGTCAGGCTTAGCGTCCAAAAGAGCGTTGAGCGTATAGAGCGTGCAAAATATCTCTCCCTACGTTTTAAGTCATTCAAACACATAAAATTCTAATGAAATTTTTCGTTACAGCCGGCCGTGGGCCCCTCGGGGGCCATCAGCAAGGTGCACAAATCGGACAGAAAGATCGGTCATCGGCGAGTCGGCGAGGGTGGCGAGATCACCTACAAGAAGATACAGTCCTCGCAGATTATGGGATCTATACAGCTCGGTAAGTCTAATGAACTTTAAAATTATGATTGTATTGTGCAAAATAGGTAAGTGAAATGTAGCTTGTAAAAAATATCAAAACCGACGGAAAACTTTCAAAAAAAAACTTGTAATACTCGTATAAACTTTGTAATTGTCTTTTGTGCAAAATAGTCTTGGTATGTGCAAAATTTTCCTTGTGTGTGCAAAATAGGGGAGTGTCGTGCAGCCTGAAAAAAATATCAAAACCGACGGAAATTAGTAAAATTAAAATGGTCTTCGTATGTGCAAAATATTAAGCCTAGGTCCAGCAGTGGACTGCAATAGGCTGACTTGATTGATTGATGTTCAAAATAGACGATATAGACGTTATAGCATTAGCATAGTGCACATAGCCGATGGCGTTGGAGCAGACGAGTCTTGGATTGGAGACCGCGGATCGGCAAGCGTAGTGAGGGACGCCCCCCCAGCTAGATGGACAGATGACCTCAGAAAGGTGGCTGGCACAGACTGGATGCGGAAGGCGGAGGACAGAGTCTGTGCATGGATAGGATTTCTGCGTGCCTTTTCATACAGAAATCTTATATCTCTATCGGGTGTTGTCTAGGTTTCTCCGGTACCAAGTTGTAGAATTCGTAAATGCGTTTATAAACATAAATCTCTCATACACAAACAACCGAGCAAGAACTGTTTGTGCGTGGATAGGATTGCTGCATGCCTTTTCATACAGAAATCCTATATCTCTCATCGGGTATTGTCTAGGCTGTATTCTGAGACACTCTTCGCTGGAGAAACTTGTACCTAATGGTCAGATATCGTCTGTATCACAAACTTCATGAAGCTTGGCCTACAAAGGTCTTTGCTTTACTGTAGGTCAGCTATGCCCCTTTTCACGTACACTAGACAACACTATTAAATGTAATCTAAATTAATATTATCAAGTGATAAGATTAGATTTCTTGTATGTTTGTGTGTTACGCTATCACGCTAAAACGGCTGCAAGGATTTAGATGAAATTTGGCACATGGGTAGACTATGACCAGGTTCAGGACATAGGATAATTGTTATCCCGATATATCCACGGGATCGACACTTATGCGAGTGATACAGCGGGGCGCCTTAGTGCCTAAGAAAAAAGCGCAAATCTAACTACTAATATTCAGGCAATACATTTAAGTGTCTTCTTATGTTAGTAAAAACAGGCATTACTGCCTTAATACCTATTTTGATCTTACATCATGTGCAAAATAGGCGACGAACTGGGTTTTTCAGCCTCACCGCACAACCTTTTTATAAATATGCAAATTACACTGGTTACTACTCATTTCCAACTAACTAAAGTCTAATGATAATGGTGAAACGTCATCGGCCACATGTGACATCCACGTACATATTACGTGTTATGTGTAGACTGTATTTACATACTAATAGAGACCATTACGTACCACATAATGTATCCTTTTATTGAGAGGGTACTTATGTGATGACAGGTCCATCGTAGATTGGACTTTGTGTAGCATTTTTCTGAGCAGAAGATGTTTGATTATTTGTTGTAGGTAGCGATTTTGTTAGTCAAACTTCAACTTTCTGCCATCGAAATAAAGTCGAGAGGGTCTACGATAAGGGTCTAGAATCATATGCTGCGTTCATGGTTACACTGTTTTAAAAAAATCCTTTATACCCTATGAGACTCTGCGATACTGTAGCTTCCCATTAGAGAAAAAAAATCGGAATCGAATGAGAAATTCCGAAGATTACAAACACAAATTTTCTCTACATATGCGAATATTTTGACTTCTTTATAATATTAGTATAGATATAGACTGCTGTCGTTTCAGCTTTCCAGGATACCTAGATCCCGAAAATCTTGACACTGCTTTCACCTAGTCAAAGGGTCCTACTGTTTCCTATAACAAGGTCTCATTACCCAAAATTTTCTCGTGTTTCCTGAAACCGTCATAAAATACATGTTTCGTATGGGGATCGAAAAAATTTCAGTCTGGTTTATTTTCACCTGAAAAAAGTGTTATGTGTCCTTGTAACTTGTTATGTTGTCTGTCCTCTGCAACCCTCGTCAAGGATGGCAGACGATATACGTCCTTCCGTGGAAAACCAGATACCTACCCCTACGGCATGATCGAAGGACTCATACGCATTAACGCATACAACATGTTTCTAAGGCGTTAGGAAGACTCCATCGCAAAATGACCACTTCTTAAATGGTACCGCGGGGTAATTGCGTAGCATAATTATCAGTAGCAATGGGTGTCATGTTGACAGTTCAACAAAATTCATTGCGTTATTTACGTTATTGAGCAGACACGTTTATCGAACATATGAAGCAACTAGCTGCGCCCCGCGGTTTCACCTGCGTAAGTTTCGATCCCGTGGGAATATCGGGATAAAAAGTATCCTGTGTTAATCCTGGTTATAAACTCCAATATCCTTCAAAATTGATCAGATTTATAGTATGTTATGCAATTAGGCTGCCGGACGCAAAATGTCCATTTCTCAGAATTTTGAGAAGTGGCCATTTTGCGAAAGCTGTTAGGGTTACCATACATAGTCAGTTCTACTTTCAAATCCGTCTGAATTAATGTCTGTGGACTAATTCACGTGATTTCATGACGCAGCGATCAGGTTGCACTGCAGTTGTAGTTAAGTTCAGGTTTGAGTGCTAAGCCGTATGTATTCTTGTAATCTTTGAACTGCGCGTATAGTAGTATAATGCGCTATAATTGCCCTCGCGTGACGCGAACTTTACGCGAACGTATCTGACAGCGATAGAGAATACAAAAAAGTTGGTCGTCACGTCCGTCACGGGACGCCCGGCAAATATGAAACATCGAAATTGATGGTTATTAAAAATATTTATAGCAAGCCTTTGCCGGTGGCTTCATCCGCGTGGAGGTTGGAAATTATACCACTGGAACGTACTAAGGGAACAAAAAGTATCCTATGTGTTAATCCAGGCTATAAACTATGTGTGTGCCAAGTTTCATCCAAATCCGTTCAGCCGTCTTCGCATGATTGACTTACAAACTTTCACATTTAAAATATTAATATAATAAAATTTAAGAATACCATACAAGAATACATAATACCCATAAACAAATAAGGAGAAAAAAGGAAACATATTTTTCTGACATGACGGGACATGAGAGAGTGTCATGTTGTTTGCCCGGCGCATAGAATAGAATACTCTATAGTATGTTCACCATATAAATTACAGGCATAAATATAGAAATTTTTCAAACGGTGGCACAATGGGCATTCGTGTCGGTTTTACTCATTAGGCGCGCCTATAGATATGTCACATCAAAAAGCCTGGTTTTGATCGAAACTTAACAGCACTGCATCTACATAAACTTCTTTAGTTGCCTACGTAAATTAGCCTACTGATCTAGAAAAGTAGCTAATAAATATCAAATTCTCAAAACACGTATTCGTTTGTATGAAACTGACGATGTCAAGAATGCATTCTTTCGTCGGCCGCCACTGTAGCTATTGCGTAACACTATCAGCCGGTCGATCCTGTAAAAATCGCACCGTGAAAACTCAAGTGAAGTGAGCTTGATGTGAGTTGTCAGTAGTGTCAAACCCTAGCATTATTTGGAATGACAGCTCACTCCACGCTCACTTCACCTAAGTTTTCACGGTGAGATGGTTACAGAATCGCACTGCAGTAGCAATGGTTTTTATTTTGACAGTTCAACAACATTCATTGCGTTATTTACGTTGTTGAGCAGACAAATTTTTCGAACTTAAAAAGCAGTGGATTGTGATTGTTAGTTAGTGTGTTACGCAATTAGGGTGCAGTCTGATGCGTATGTTATTCTGCCGGACAATCCAATCTTGCGCAAGTTGTCAGTTCAGTCAGAATGCCTCGTCGAAAACAGCTAACAATGATACCAGTTGATATTCTTTTTCGTTTCACGATATTAATAACGTAACCCATATTTAAAATGAACCGTTTTAGCCGGATGTTGATAATCCAAAGTATTTTTATATTATTTCCAACGGGTTTTGCGTTGACCTGAGACATTTAAATGCTTTTCACACGCAACCGTGGGACTTTAGTATGAGCATTGGACAATTTAATGTATATGACATCAGCTAAGGTCTGCGATTATATAAAATCTCTACTAAAATATCGTCAGCTTCCATAATATCCCTGGACATTTCACACAGCGCCATCTAGTCCCAAGCTAAGCAACCTAATGCTTGTGTTATGGTAACGGTGGCTGATAAACTACTTATAATACATTTTTTTTTTTTGTAAATACATACATATTATAGATAGAAAAACACCCAGACTCAGAACAAATACATGTAGGACTTACAAATATTTGTTCTGTGCGGGAATCGAACCCGCGACACGCAGCGCAGCAGTCCGATAGTTCAGCCACTGCGCTAACCGTGTTGTCAAGTCAGTTGCAAGCGCGTCTGCTGACAATGGGGAGGACCTGTTTTTTATATATTTTTTTCTTTGAGAGGACCATCCATGCAACGGAATGCACGTTAAGCGGTTGGTCTCGGCTGTCATTCGTAGATCTTTGACAGTCGCTACGGGTAGTCAGAATCCCGAAAGTCTGAGAGTGTTAACAAGGGATATCGTATTACCCAATAACTGGGTTGTGGAGGTCAGATAGGTAGTCACAACGTGTAAAATACTGGTATTCAGCTGCATCCGGTTAGACTGGAAGCCGACCCCTAGGTAGTTGGGAAAAGGCTAGGCAGATGATGACCATCCATGCTCAGACGTTGGGCTCTGTAGTGTCTTCACCGTAAAATAGACCTTAGTAGTTTATATGTCATCATCACTAATACCCCTTTTCCCATTAATGTAATTTTTGGGTGATACTCATTTAAGTCAACGGTCCATCCATCTCAATAAGTGTCGAATAATCGTCTGATTCTTCATTTTCACATCTTAAGACAAACCTTCTAGTACTTTCTATGCCAGTACTAAAAGTACAAACACATTGTTGAATGTCAATAAACAAGCGTTTAAAGGCATTACAATGTTTATTTACTCGATTCGCCGATTAAAAGCCACTTGTATTGATCAAGGCTGCGCATTTAATGGTTCCTATCATCTAATAGCTGGTGCATTATAGTGATAGGACTGTAAAAAGTAATTAAAATGTAGTTTTCTTTGGTGTTTATGTTTGGTAAATAAACGCCCGCACGATTCGATCCAAAGTTAAGCTACGCTTGCCGCGGTCGATTCGTGAATGGGGACCATCCATTCGATATCGAAACCGCTCCGTGCCTCAGAAATCACGTTAAGCCGTTGGTCTCAGCTGAAAAGTAAAAAGTCTGACAACCAGCCTTACCAAATGATATCGTGTTACCCAGTAACTGGGTTGTGGAGATCAGACAGCCACTCGTTCCATGTAAAATACTGGTATTCAGCTGCAAATCAATATTAGGACGAAAAGTGATGAGTCCTACGATTTTGTACCATCTGCAGTAAAACTGTAAACTACTACCGTGACTTGCACTGCAAATGATGGTGGTAATTGTTCAGTTTCACTATGGACATCAGACCTAGAGTTAGGCTAAAATGTATCATGTTACAGATTTTCAAATATGCTTGCTATATTTTGCGAAATCATTTTGATTGACTTTCTTTTTTAAGAAGTACCTAACAAGTGACACTTTTATAAAGTGACAACTTTTGCAATGTTGCTCTACTGTCACTTTCTCCTTTATGCAGAAAAAGTAACTACATACACATTGTCACTTGTAGCAGTAAATCTCTTGTGAAAGAGCTCGCCCGGTAAATATTACCACCTTATTTCTGCGCTCAAACAGCAGCGTTGCCGCGTTCCGATTCAAAGGGTATAGCTGTCGATGAAATTAAGTACAAGGACATGAATGAATACTTCTGCTTCGTTTCTGACATGGTAAAGCCGCGTCCCCACTAGCCACCGCGCTGCTTCGTGAGACCGAGCCTCGTGAGTTCTTATAATGGGGACGCGTTGCAAACAATAGCAAAAGCCTCACGCGGGCCTCGCGAGGCTTTGATCCGCGCGGCCTGTAATGGGGACGCGCCTTTACGCACCTGCCATGCCTCTGGTGTTGCAGAAAGAAAAATATTTTATTTGGGACACGTGCAAGATTTTTTTTTTAGCCTACATTGTGTGGGGCCCGTGGCTAAATAATAACAGCCGCACAGGTCGATCGGTCAGGTTAAGCTACGCTTGCCGCGGTTGGTCTGTGGATGGGTGACCATCTGTACATGCCGAGACCGTGCCTCGGAAAGCACGTTAAGCCGTTGGTCCCGGCTGTCATTCGTGGATCTTTGACAGTCGTTACGGGTAGTCAGAAGCCCGAAAGTCTGACAACCAGTCTTACCAAGGGGTATCGTATTACCCAGTAACTGGGTTGTGGAGGTCAGATAGGCAGTCGCTCCATGTAAAATACTGGTATTCAGCTGCATCCGGTTAGACTGGAAGCCGACCCCAACATAGTTGGGAAAAGGCTAGGCAGATGATGATGTGTCCCACTACTGGGCAAAGGCCTCCCCTTGTTTCTTCCAAACCTCCCTGCGATCTCTGGCCATGTTGGCCCTGCAAATATTACCACATCGTGGCACCACCTTCGCTTTGGTCTACCTCGACGGCGATGTCCTCCCTCAGGCGTCCAGTGAGTGACGGTTCTTGCTCATCGCTCCGGGTGCATTCGTGGAACGTGTCCGGTCCACTCCTCCCCCCCTAAACATTAAAAAAAAACGGGTTGCACTCCGGGAGCGCCGGCAGAAGTGAAAACTTGAATATTAACGTTGTGCATTTTTGATATTTTGGAATGGGGTATACTCTCCCTCCGTCTTACGAATTTTCGATCAGGTCACGTGTCCTGACGCGAACTCAGTCTTACGAATTTTCGTGTCCTGACGCGAGTTTAACATTTTTTACCCATCACAACAAAAGTGCACAACGCCGCTAAAGAAGTTTTCACTTCAAAACGATCTAGTCGGCCGGCAAAAAATAATTTATAATTACGTTTTTAATATAATACTGTGTAGAAGCCCGAAAGTCTGACAAACAGTCTTACCAAGGGGTATCGTGTTCCCTAGTAATTGGGTTGTGGAGGTCAGATAGGCAGTAGCTCCATAAATACATGTATTCAGCTGCATGCCGTCATTTACTGGGGTTTACTATCACAAATACTTCAGTAGCAGCCCTGAGTCAGTATTAGTGCCCGGATGATGGGAATAGCAGTGGTGACCCAGTGGTAATTGGCTCCGACTTACGAGTTGTAGGTCGTGAGTTCGAACCCAGGCAGGCACTTTACTTTGCGTATTTAATTTCATCATCACTGCCTTAAAAAATCACCACTGCTCTCAAAACGGAGAAAGAAAATATCCTGAGGAAACCGGCATGTCCTAGAACCAAAAATTCGAAGACATTTGTCATCCACCAACACGCACTGGGCTCGCGTGGTGGATTAAGGCCCACTCTCTCTCACAGAGTGGAGGCCTATGTCCCAGCAATGGAAACATTATTTATGCTGATTATGCTATGAAGGGAAAGGGAATAGACCTGTCCCCTATTGCATGGTACTAATACATGTTACTGGCGAAATGCAGGTGCATAATTTATTACACTTCTGCATCCTCAATACTCAATACATTTATTTGCGTTCTACAATGTGAACTTAGGTGGTAGGTCTAGGTACAGATGCCAGCAGGTCAAGCCACCCGAAACTGACAATTTTTCCCAATCAACCTTGAACCTTAACACTTTAGAGATAAAGTTGAAAATCTATTAAATAAATTTGACAGATTGTAGTAACCTGAGGGGTAATTCCCGTAATTTTAGAAATGTTCACACTCTGATCTCAGTCTCAATCTGTCAAAAAATACGTCTAATTTCACTACATTTGACAAGTTTTTGACATTTGTTTGTCGCTGAGATAAGACTGCGACTAGATTTTGAATGTTTTAAATTACGGGAATACGGGCCCTGATGTGCTGGTGTCTGTACATTATAAAATATACATAATTTTAGATCATTGTGGACCCTGTCGGGCACATCAAGATAGGATAGAGGAAGACGGCTATTATTATATTATTATTTGAAAAAGTAGAATATAAATGTTTTTCTACTACTTACTTCGACTTTGACTCCTTCGTAGATATACAAGCGTAATGTTGTGTTAACCTGAGGGGCAATTCTCGTAATTTTAAGACCGTTCATAGTCTGATCTCAGTCTCAATCTGTCAAAAAATACTTCTCATTTTGACAAGTTTTTGACATTTGTTTGTCGCTGAGATGAGACTGCGACTAGATTTTGAACGTTTTAAATTACGAGAATTGGCCTTCTTAACACTGCTACGTTTGAAACAGATAATTTTCCACTACCGTTACTATACAGTTTATTTTGTAAACAAACCTTAGGATGTTAGCTTGTGTAATGGTTAAAATTAGATCGGCGACTGTGGGTTGTGTTGTAAAGTAGGAAGATAATGGATGTGGTAATATTTCAGAAGATTCTTCTTCGTTTTTATTAACATCATCATCTGCCTAGCCTTGTACTAACTATGTTGGGGTTGACTTCCAGTCTAACCGGATGCAGCTGAATACCCGTATTTTACATGGAGCGACTGCTAATCTCACGGGCTTAGTTTTGGAACGAAGTTCCTTATCGCGCGTTGCGAAAGGGGGCTAGACGGAAAAAATTAAGACCAAAAGTTGGAACGACACTTTTTGCAATACTTAGTTGTAAGCCGTGCGGCGTGCGCGTGTTACTCTGTCTGTCTCTTTCTCTCTCTTTGAACTTCGTTCCATCCGGGTGTCCCTTGACACCTCTCGAGTTTTTTTAATACTACGGAGAACCAGCCCAGCCTGCCTATTTGTGTTTGGTAGATTACGGCCGGCTGCGGGGACACATACGTCCTCTCTGTGAGAGTGACGTCACAGAGAGGAGGCCTGTATCCCAGTTGTGAGAACTAAGGGTTGCCAACCACCGTACTCTAATATAGAGTAGCATATTAATCAGCCTATAATGTTCCCACTGCTGGGACACAGGCATCCTCTCTTCGAGAGGGAGTGGGCCGTAGTCCACCACGCGGACCCAGTGCGGGTTGGTAAAAGTCACATGTCTTTGAATTTTTAGTTCTAGGACATGCCGGTTTCCTCACGATGTTTTCCTTCACCGTTTTAAGAGCATTGTACTCTATTTCGCTTATGCGTACTTACTTTATAATAACCAAAAGCAATAGAGTATGCTTAAGTACTCTATTTATATAGACTCTGACTTTGAATTAAAACGGTTAATTTCTGCCACTTCAGTTTCAGTATTTGCTGTTAGAAAAAAAAGCTGTTATACGATTTATTATAAGTCTGTACTCTAGCTAGACCTCTCTGACACCCGATATAATCTATCATAAAAATTGGCATCCCATTGAGAACGTATAGGCTAATAGAAAAAAAAGAAAGAAAGAAAATACATTTATTTAGCACAGACTAAAAGACACAATACACCAAAAGGCCAATTCCCGTAATTAAAAAAAAAAAAATGTAGTCGCATCTCATCTCAACGACAATCAATGTCAAAAATTTAGGAGATTTTAGAGGAATTTTAGGAACGTTCTTAAAATTACGAGAATTGCCCCTCTGATACATACGTATCAGATAAAAACAAATAAAAAGTGTAAAGACCGATGTAAGATAATGTTGTGTTGTATATGTTTGAAAACGCATAAAAAGATTTAAAAAAAGTACTAGAAAAAATAGTAAAAAATTACTTACATTTACTTCAGTCGTAAATATTTTCTTCACAATTCATGTGCAATAGAAAATTATATAGTTTACGATAACACGTTTTGTAATGTTCTAGCGATTTAAATTATACCTTTTATGGGTTTCCTTGTCTTGGGTCATGACGGGTCAATGTGGTATGTAACAGTGACGTGTTCAAACAAAGACAAATCAATGTGGTATGTAACAGTGACGTGTTCAAACAAAGGTAAATATATAAATATAGTGTTAGAAGAGGATTATGTAATTCTTGTTGACTAAGGAAGTTGTACGGAAATCAGTTTCCATGGTACCATGGAACCAGTTTCCATATGAGGCGGAGGGAAGAAGGAACAAGTCGTGATGAAAGATTTTAGTATGAATGTGGATATAAGAGTAGGGGAAGAACTAAGAAACGATGGATGGATTAGTGAAAGATGATAGATACATAATGGCTACAAAATGGGCGACACTGAGATCTTATATTTTGAATTGTTTCTTCATTTGTTTTTACATTGTTCTCACATAAAGAAGCAACAAGAATAATGTGCCTAGGACTTTGCAATATCTTGATTTAAAAGAATGTCCTTGTAGTTTCTTGCTCGTTCTTCTCCATAGAGATCTACGTTTTGGAATGGGCAACTAGCTTCAACTTTCTGACTAACCGACTGACTATTTTTTGACAATTCAAAAATGCCTGTAAATGGTTTAATTGAAATAAATGCTTTCGAGTTTGATGAGAGCTAATAGAGGTGAATGGAAGAAAATATGCTGCACCGATCCCAAATAAATTGGAATATGATTCGAGATATAAGAGGATAACAATATGATAATAATAATTCTAGAAAATGTGTCCAAGCACTTCAAAGTACAACATACTGCGAACACAAACGGCTTCAATATTAATTTAAATGTTTCAAACTACTGTAGAAAATATTGGTTAAAACGTTTTGTTTTTCCTTTATCCTATATTGCCCCACTGCTGGGCAAAGGCCTCCCCATATCCTTCCACCTTTCCTTGTGCTGTGCCTTCTCCGTCCAATCGGTTAGGAACGAGTCCAAATCGTCACGCTAGCGTTTCTTCGGCCTGTCTCGGTGACGTCGCCCGTCTTCAGGCAACCACGTTGAACACGTTGCAAAACAAACATGCCATATCCATTCTATATCCCTCCGTGTCACAGTAATAGCACTAACCCGAATCGTAATATTATGGTTCATCTGTGTATTGCACAAGGTCGATTTAATTGACAGATGAGCGTACTTAAACCTACTCTGCCCTTGCCACATCCAGGAAAAGTGCAGTGCAAAAGAATATATAGAAAATAGAAAAAAAGTACCGACCGAGACAATAGCCAAGTACGCAGGAGATAGTAGGTATAGTGCACAAGTGTGTGCGCAAACACAGGTGCACTTTCTTCCTTCGCTCTTATAGTCCGATGGGACGGCAATCCGACACGAACGGAGAGAGATCAGGCGCAAGCTCGACGGCTTTACATGCGGTGACTGCAGGGTACCGCACTGAAAAAAAAAAATGTTGAAGTGTCCCAATTAAAGCTATCAGTGCCGTCTGGGATCAGCGTAAACATCACAAAGTATTTTTAGAAAGAAAGAAAATACATTTATTTAGCCGCAGACCTCAAGGCACACTGCATATTGTTAGAGAGCATTTCGAGACCAAATCACAAAGTACACACGGCTACATGTCAAGCTATACAAAACTAGTTTGTCTTGGCCTCACTTTGTATGATATATTCTCACAATGAACGGTCAGCCAATACTGGTTTTGCATAGCTTGATGTGTAGCCGTGTGTACATTTCCATAGCAACCATTTTGATGCAGCATACTGTAAGACGCTGTATGCGGCCAGTGACTTTAATACCGCAGCGTAACTTTTGGCGCGACCCGGTGCCGGGACCTCAAACCCTATATGCTAGTCACAATGACTAGCCCAACGTGGCAGTTGGCTAAAGACCAGAATAGTAACAACATGACACTACGAAGGTCAGTTATCAACGGATGCTCAAAGCTCATTACTGATGCCTATCAGTCATTCATTTGTTATATCTGACGAGCAAGTACCAGGCTACCTAGGAAATGAGCTGTGTTTACAATACAGTGTTTATTTATGGCAACTTCCATGTGTGACAAGATCATTTGTAATGGAAAGAGTGAAGAAAAGGTATTGATTAGTTTTGTTTCATTTCAAACTAAATTCGGTCTTGCAAATTATACAGTCTGTTAAAATAATAAAATAATCAATTTTACTAAAACTAGAAAACTGAATTTTCAAACAAAATAAATAATGTAAAAATTGGCACGAAATAGACCATCTGTATAATAAGGCACTAGACACACGCGGGGCGATGGTATGAAAAATTCAATGCAAACTTTGTGGTATTGTTACCAAATAACCACAAATTAAGTTTAATGTTGATAAATACTTAAACGAAAAAACCGGTCCTACGATTAGAATGCTAATTGTTATTATTTATTTTAATTGTGTACATTTAAAATACGTAATGAATTATTACGTAATTTAGAATACGTGGTTTAAATTAATGTGCTGATAACCTAATCGCCACACTGTATTATATGCTAGAAAAAATCATTTGTAAACGGTCAAAGACAAGTTTGAAATAAATGCTATTTCAAACTAGCTGTTGCCCGCGACTTCGTCTGCAATCCAAAAGGAGGCTATGGCCTTCTCCGGGTCATGATCTACCTATCTGCCAAATTTCATCCAAAACTTACTTTTGCGTTTATAATATTAGTAAGGATAGGCACATAAAAGGCATTTTTGAACGTCAAAATGTACAATAAAATATATGTAAAAGAAGGGCCATTAATTATTTATCAATCATCATCAACTAGCCCTGAAAATGATTATGAGCCCCTGATTGCCAATCCTGCTCAGTCCAAAAATCTGCTATACGTTCTGCGTAAAGCTGCGTACTGAGTAACCACAGACCACCTCGATTTGAGGTAAAGAGTGTAGTAAATTGGATTTTAGAGACAGCCTTTGATGACTGCTTTGAGCTACGAGACAACCTCGAGTGGATACATAATCAGCCTATAACGTTTCCACTGCTGAGGCACAGGACTCCTCTCTCTGAGAGAGAGTGGGCCGTAAACTACCACACGGGCCCAGTGCGGGTTGGCGGATGTCACATGTCTTCAATTATTTGGCTAGGACATGCCGGTTTCCTCACGATGTTTTCCTTCACCGTTTTGAGAGCAGTAGTGATGAAATTAAATACATGAAGTAAAGTCCTGGGGCTTGGGTTCGAACTCTCGACCTTACAACTCGTAAGTCGGAGCTGACACCACTGGGCGACCACTGCTTACAGTGTTCGAGTGGATCATTATCATCATCATTTCAGCACGGCATCACCCACAGCTGGTTTCAGGCCTCCCCTTTCTTTTGCCATACTTCCCGGATCTGTGCGTCTCTCATCCAGGGGAGGCCCCCTGGATGAGAGACGCACAGATCCGGGAAGTAGTAGACTCCGAAGTGCAAAGTGCGAATGTTCGGATCGGACCGACACATGGCCGAACCGAATATTATTTAAAAATGCGAAAAAAGTTCGGATCGGCTCAATTGGGTCGGGACCATAGTCAATATTCGAAAGAGTGTAGGAGTGTAGGATCGGAACCGACCGAACCAAGTAGTAACTTCGTAGCAGAAAATGGCCGAACATTCGGCCGATACTACTTCGGAGTAGACCCCGGTCTTTCCCGCGACTGACGATATCGTCAAACCAGCGCGCTTTTGAACGGCCCTGATTTCTTTGGCCGAACCTTGGCCACCATTCGGTCCCAGTTTTACTCCCACCGTCCCGTCCCGTGAGGCACATTTTCCTGCTAATTTCTTACATCGGTCTTTATACAAGTTTTCTATTTGTTCTTTTATTTGTTGTTATCTGATGTAATGTATCTGGTGTATTGTGTGTCTTTTGGTCTGTGCTAAATAAATGTTTTTTCTTTCTTTCTTACTCCATCGGCCATCTCTTCGTCCAGCTAGATGTCCTGCCCAACTCCACTTAAGGCGCATCACTCTGTCCCCGACATCGCGTCGTAGACTTTCGACCAACGACAGTCGAGGGGATACGAATCTTAAACGTATGCAGTCTGCGCAGTACTCAGTACAACCCACTGACCAACCATTATCCTCAAAAAGTGAATTTAATATAGGAATGAGGAATGCCATATTTAGTATCTAAATCATAAGCGCCTGCAGCACAAAACATTGATATAGAATGATTCATCAACCACAAAATATGTAAACACACTATGTATTACTCATAGTGCGTAACCTGATAATTTCTGCTATGGATGTTATCGTTGTAAACAATAATTTTATCGTTGTTTTCATTTTGTTTCGGAATCGGCTGTCGCGAATTTAATGAGTTCGCTTTACCAATAAGGTGAAATCTTAGATCCCCTAATTGCTGTCACGCAATTAGGGGATCTAAGATTTCACCATCATTTACAATCCGAATCATTTTAAAGGATCTAGCTAATCCACTGCTTCATATGTTCGAAAAATTTGTCTGACCAACAATGTAAATAACGCAATGTTTTATTTAGGTAGTAAGTTTTTATTTACATGTTAATTTTAATTAATTATTTTTTAGCTTGAGTACGTATAGTTTTTATTGTTGGTATATTGGCGTGGCTAGCTGACATATGGCAAATAATTTTATTTTATGTTCTGTGCCTTTTAATGTTAATTACTTAACACCTGCTGCACCACAGCTGTGCTGCTTCTTCTTTGAGTGAGTTTGTTGCGCCACTTCTTCCCAGCGATAGCACTAGGAAGTGGTGAAGGGCGGCGTTTTTGGGGGACTGTCTTTTGTAATTTTGACGTTCGAAAAGTGCTGATTCTCAGCCTAATTTGAATAAATGACTATAGATTTTTGATTTTGAATGAATATTGTTGAATGGTCAAATTGTAAGCCATTGCTATTTAAGTTCCCTATTTACCCGCTGCTATATCTAATAGTATCAGATAATTTACCGCTATCAATACTATTCTTCCACTACAGACTATATTAATCCGTCATCAAAATCAGGTAGCGGATTCCGGCTAACCAATGATAACACCTTCTGATTCGACAGATAATCTTATCTAAGTTGAAGATATTATCTATAAATAAAATTGAAAAGTCTGTAATGTCAATATAACATCTGCAGTGCAATTCTGTAACCATCTCACCGTGAAAACTAAGGTGAAGTGAGCGTGGAGTGAGCTGTCATTCCAACTAATGCTAGGCATTAACACTATTGACAGCTCACTCTAAGCTCTTTTCACCTAAGTTTTCACGGTGAGATTGTTACAGAATCGATCGGCTGTTTACTAAATGCGTATGAAAGTTACTGTTAGCCTGCTTCATCTCATTGCTGGCAAAGGCTCTCCCCAGGACATCCAGCTCTTTCGATCCAGGGCTAAAGAGGACCACTCGTCGTTTGTTTTGTCCAGCTCGTCCCGCTATCTTCTACGGGGTCTGCCGCGAGGCCTTCTAACTGCGTCAGGGCTCCACGTGGTGGTTATTTTGGTCCACAACTTATTGGGCATACGGCAGACCTGGCCAGCCCAGTCCTACTTCAGCTTAGCGGCTTTTTGAGCAACGTCAGTAATCTGTGTTTTGGCGTATGATAGTACACACGGCTACACGACAAGCTATACAAAAACAGTTTGTCTTGGTCTCACTTTGTATGATATTTTGTCACAATGAACGGTCAGCCAATACTGGTTTTGCATAGCTTGATGTGTAGCCGTGTGTACATGCGGTAATTAGAAGAAAAAAAAAACTCTGTTCCGACTGATCTCCGAAATGGCTAGACCGATTTTGTTCTGGACTTTCACACGAAGATAAATGCTGTTATAAGGAGTATCTAAGGCTTCTTTTATTTTAGAAAAAGAATTAGGGTTCCGTGAAAAAAAATAAAACCCATGAAATCCAATTTGTTTTCCGAGTTTTCCGACATTCACGCATCGTGGGCACAAGTATTTGTAAATACATGAGTAATTCTATCACAGTCCACAGATTATCAGCATACGTCACGAAGTCACGACATGTGAACGGGCTACGTCACTGCTTGATATCTCTTATTGATCTACGTCATTGATCAGTTATCGGAGGTCAGGTAATAACATGACGTAGGGTAAAACTGTAAAAGTTTTGGTCTTGCGTAATGAGGATTCCGGGTGGCATGCGCTTCGGGGATCTATCGATCAACAAGTTGATTTGCTGTGAGCGTTTCCACAAATCCATAGTGCAATATGGTTGCGTTGAGAATTTTCGCATTAGCATTTCGCGTAGCATATGTCCTTCTCCAGATCATGGTGTACCCATGTGTCAAATTTCATCTAAATCCGTACAGCTGTTTTAGCGTAAAAGCGTAATTCTTAAATTTTCTAATTTTCTGCGCAACTTTCTTATTTTTTTTCCGTAAGAACCTTCTACAAAGTATTAGAAAACTTAAAAAAAAAAAATAGATGAAAGCGGTAAAGTCGTTCTCAAGTTATGGTGTGACCAAAGGAAATAGGGGTTAATTTATATATATATAGATTACATCATCAGCTCAATTAAAACAGTCCACAACTCTTATTAATTCTTTAATTTGCATCAGCATCTTTGATATTACACCACTAAACTCCTCGACGACCTTCAATCGTGTTTGTGTATTTAGTGTAAGGCTTTAGTGAATGTTACCGCACCCACGATGCAGCAATAATCCTAGTGTAGACAAAGGATTTATTCTAATAAATATATATTCATGCCAGTGTTATAATAGTATGACGTAATCATACTATTATATTCTAGAATCGAGTAATCTAGAGTTTAACATCCCACTGATGTAAAAAAGCTTTGCGCTAAATCATCTGCCTAGCCTTTTCCCAACTATGTTGGGGTCGGCTTCCAGTCTAACCACCAGTATTTTACATGGAGCGACTGCGTATCTGACCTCCACAACCCAGTTACTGGGTAATACGATACCCTTGGTAAGACTGGTTGTCAGACTTTCGGGCTTCTGACTACCCGTAACGACTGTCGAAAATCCACGAATGACAGCCGGGACCAACGGTTTAACGTGCTTTCCGAGGCACGGAGTGGTCTCAGTATGTAAAGATGGTCACCCATCTATCTGACCTCCACAACCCAGTTACTGGGTAATACGATACCCTTGGTAAGACTGGTTGTCAGACTTTCGGGCTTCTGACTACCCGTAACGACTGTCGAAAATCCACGAATGACAGCCGGGACCATCGGTTTAACGTGCTTTCCGAGGCACGGAGTGGTCTCAGTATGTAAAGATGGTCACCCATCCACAGACCAACCGCGGCAAGCGTAGCTTAACCTGACCAATCGACCTGTGCGGCTATTTAGCCACGGGCCAAGCTTTGCGCTAAAGATGTCCAATGAATTTATCTAATTTATTGTTTTGTATTTTAATAATCAATTGTTTTTAATTTAAGAAAATCTGAGTAATGCTAACCTAGAGGCACTTTTTACCTTAATTTAATTTTGTTAACATGCGGATAATGTTGGGCTGCAATGCTGTTAATACTACTTACGAGCCTATATTATTGTTATTTGTAAACATTTTATATTGTAGCTGTTTATAGTCCCTTCCTACTAATATTATAAATTCGCAAGTTAGTATGGATGGATGGATGGATGTTTGTTACTCTTTCACGCAAAAACTACTAAACGGATTTGGATGAAATTTGGCACACAGATGGTTTATAACCAGGATTAACATATAGGATACTTTTTATCCCGATATTCCCTCGAGATCGAAACTTATGCGGGTAAGACCGCGGGGCGGTAATAAATCAAATAAAATAAGTCATTTATTCAAATTAGGCTGAGAATAACGTCAAAATTACTTACGACAGTCACCTAAAACGCCCACACTTCACCACTTCCTAGTGCTAGAGCTGGGAAGAAGTGATATATGTAGACCAGGGGTTCCCAACCTTTTCTTGGTCAGGGACCACTTTTATATTATTCTTGTTAGCAGGGACCACTATGTAGGTATAATAAAAATAAACTGTAATAATCCAATTGAAACTTTCATTAAAAAGTTAATAGGAATTACATACGGCGGCTCGACGTACCGCCCCCTCCACCCGCGCTCTTCTCACTCACTGCACGGCGACCAACGGCTCACCGCCCGCTAAATTTAAAATCGTTCGCGGACCACATTTTGGCTTCTGCGGACCACTGGTGGTCCACGGACCACTGGTTGGGAACCACTGATGTAGACAAACCCCCCAGAGGGAGAACATTCGCATTCCAATCAGTCTCAATCTTTTAAAAATACAATTAAGTACCACAAATTAATAATTAATACAATTTACCTAAATCATTATGACATTGGTTGTCGCTGAGCTGAGATTGCTACTTGAATTTAAACGTTTTTTAAGTACGAGAACTGGCCTTCAGGTATACCCAAGTAGCATTTTACTCCATTTAAGAGTACACATTTAGTTCCCAGGTGTACTTGAAGCATTATTACAGTTCACTCGTGATGTACAAGCTGCATTATTGCGATTAATTACACCTACACCTGTCTAAGGGACTTATAGGAGTGTAGAGTTATACTTTTATATGTTTGTTGGTGTTATAATACTCTAACAATTATCCTTTAGTCAGCCGTCTGATTAAGAGCATTATAGGAGGGTAGAGATACAGCAACCGCTGTTTAACGGCCTACTTGTACGATGTTATAGAGCTAGCATTTTAATAGAACACACATGGTCATTTATAAAGCCAAAGGCTGTTATGTTTGCTTGTTTTAGACTGTTATACAGCTAGTAGCTGTAGTAGGACTTGTTTGTGATCATTAAAATAACCTTTTTTTACTATCTGTACAGAAGTGTTTAAATGGTTCGCATGTGCACTGTAGGCTGGTAAAAGGACTATATGTGTTGTCCATTAACATCAATAGCAGTTTATTTGTCCACAAGTACTACTCTTATTTGCTGTAAGCAGAACATGAATGTGAATGTGATCTTCTATTACACTTATCCCACAAGCTGTGTGTTTATTCGTCGCGTGCTACAATTTGTGAAAATGAATAAAAACTCTTGGAAAATAAGAGCGAGAACCGGTGGAATAAGAAGAAAAATTGCAAAAGAATATTCGCAAATTGTAAGAATAAACAGTCGATTGACAACGACGCCCGAAAATGAGCCCGTCGATACGGCTTCAACAAGTGCGACTTCAACCGTTGTTCATGGTGGTTCTGTACATGATGCAGAGGAAAATGTGCCTGAACCAGAAAGTTCCCTTCCAAATATACAGATATCAGAGTGTGGTGATTGCAGTTCTAGTGATAGTGAATACAATTTTGATTTGGACAATCATTTAACCTTTCGCAAAAAAATAAGAACATGGGCTATTGAAAATAGTATTCCTCATTCCGCTTTAAATAAATTGTCAGTAATAATAAAAGAATTTAATAAAGTTTTTGTAGTCTTTTATTGGGACCTTCGAAATGTTGCCACGGCTTCCCCCAGACCAGGAGCATTCGCACAGAAACTCACGTGAAACCATTGAGTCGATCAATTTATAGGCAAAGGTCAAGCCATTTCCTTCACAGGGTTGAAACAAAAACCCCAGCTGTTTTTGTAGTTTTGATCTCTCAGTTTTATTCATTAAACTTCTTTCCAGATTTTCTAGTTGTTGCTTGTCACTTATTTGTTTGAAACTAAACGATTCATTATCAACTTGGTTAGCGTCTTTTAATAAAGTAACAGACACTGGCTGCTCGATTTTTTCCATAAATTTTAACATGCATTCATCTAATTGTACAGACAACTCGGCCACTTTTTGAGTAAGTTTTTGAACGCTTTCAACAAGATTTTTCATGATTAATTCTTGGTTATTAACTTTTTGAATTAAAATGTTTTGATTTGCAATACACTGTTCGCCGTCGAAGATGGTCAGACATGGCATTACATCATTAGCTTCGATTTGATTACTTGTAGCAGAAGTGGAATCTATTGGAGTCCCTCCCGCGTTGAAGGTACTTGGCATCTGAAACAAATAAAAAATCATAACTCTTGTCTTGTACGATGATAATAAAACTTTGCAGTTTGGCTGTTATATTTATTCCAATGATAATTTATATATAGAATTAGATAGGTGGATTTACATCCATGGTTGATGAGTCGCCGACAGAACCACGAGCTAACGAATCCTTTCAATATTTTCAGAAAAATTAAAAGTTTATCTTAGTATATTTTAGTAAGTAGGTAGGTAAACAGTTTGATATCAATCTGTTTAGTGCCAAATTATAATCAGTCTTCTTGAAATAATAAAATACTATTAGTCAGTGGTAAAAAAAATTGATTAATATTTGAATAGTAATAGAAATTATCTGTGAAAATCCAAAAAATATATCAAATCATAAACAGGTAAATTAATTGCAGTGTTGCCATGTCAAACAATTGTCTCCGTTTTAGGGGTGCCTAGCCTACTAAAACAAAATACCACAGATACTAAATTGTAACCTTGCCTCGGCAGCCCGCGCTCGGTGCAATATACTAGTTTTTATTATATGTTTGTAGGTATGTGTTGCTGAAACAAAATAAAATCACTTACCAAATTTTCCACCATATTTTCAAAAGGGTTTGATGGTGGTATTGCCGCTGGTCTTACAGGTGCTGGGATAGGGCGCGATGCACTTGTTTCATTGTCTGTGTCTGTACAATGTTCCATATTTTGTAGTTCAGTTTGCGCTTCGGCGTACATTGCAATATTACTTCGTTTTACCACGCAATCCAAAATGTCCCAATTCGGACTTGGAAAAGAGTTTTCATCTTTTGCGAGTCGTGCTCGGTTTTTAACTTTTTCTGTAGGCCAGAATAGTTTTCCACCGTCCTCCCAAACAGACGGTACTATACTTAATCTTGGTCGTCCTTTTTCCACAGTTTGTACAATCTTAAACGGCATTGTCTGAAAGAAAATAATTGGGTTAATACCTATTAGTACATTCATCATCATCAAAAATAATAATAATAATATCTGTTTTTACTAATTAAAATTAAATACGAGACACACATTAACACATACACAACGAAGCATTACCCTTGATCCAAAATACCACCATACGAATTTGAAGAAGCGATAACACATCCCGATTTATCGGGCCCGATTCACATTCCATTGCTGGTTATTATGGATGGAATTACCTACAATAAAGTCAAGATGAGAACCAGCAATGTATTCCGAATTGGGACGTTTTATCGCTGCTTTATTCAAAATATCGTTTGGAAATCAAATCCGGAGACGGTAGTGCGTGATATTAAACCTCTTTATGAAGACAAATTACCTAGCAAGTATTTATATATAGATTCACATTTTCATAGCTTAACATAAAACTGACCTAAAACCACAATGAAATCAGTCACATAAATGAATTTATACTAATAAACAAATAATACACGCTCCTTAAAGCAAACAAATAATACCTTTCTAAAATACGAATAACGGTGACACTCACAGAAACATGCACTTCACGTGGTCTTTATTTCGCAACTAAATAACAATACAATAACTAATCCTATCCTGGCCATCACGCACGCCACAGGCGCACGCGAGTGATCAGAGGATCTATACCTATCCCGTTCCCGCCTCTATTTCTCGCTTACTTGTTAAAAGGAATGCGCATGATTACTTTCAAGGTCAGGAAGAAATGGCATAAACTTTGTCTAAGTAGATATTTAAGGCGATCGTACACCCGTCAGGGCCGTACGCGCCAAGTCTGCTAGTGTAACCATATTTTACAGAATTTTAACAGATAAATATCAGAAATAACAGTTATTTATTACATAAATAACAGACATAACAGTTATTTATCTGATAAATTCTGCAAAATATGGTTACACTATTACACTTGCCGACTCGGCGCTTACGGTGCTGACAGGTGTATATTCACCTTTAAAACATTGTAAACAGTGTTTGTTACTATGGCTGAGTGACAACTATTATTTTCTGTCCTTTTCTGTCGCAGGGTATAATGTTGTCCACCTTTATCTAATTTGTTTACATTCTTTTAAATACCTTCTTGAACAGAGTACTAGTAGTAGTGTTTTTTGTAACTCTGACACCAAACTGTACACACAGTAACTCACACGAAAACAAAAAGTGATTTTTGTTAGTTTGTTACAAAATTTGTACTTTAGGTATTCATACTTGACTTAGTACCTGGGCTAGGCGATTTAACGGACCATAATTATTATTGCGGATCTCTAAAATTTCAGTATATCTATTGAACGATGATACACAATTGACCTGAACTACATCTTAAAGCTGTACATAAGTTCACATTAGAATAAATTTATAGACATTGGCTCTGTAGTGGTACAAATGTGGGACTTCATATAGATAACAGCATACTAACAGAACACATGTGAACCTATATACGCTCAACCGCATTAAATTGGAGTTATAACAGTTCACATAGCGGTATTTCCTTTCCACCATTTTGTTCTAACCTAAAATATTTACCAAATAATAAATCTCAAAAATTATCATGCAGATTTATCACAAAATACGCAGATAGAGCGATTGAGTTTTGGTTTCAAATATATATACATTTCACGATAAAGTTGCATTCCCATGGCATTAACATTATTAAGTCTTTGAAACAGGTACTTACCGCGTGTTATCATAATTTTTTATCCAAATATCCGCCGGAGTTAATGTTTTCTGGATGGCACACACAAAACCAAACAATTGTGAATAATTATAAAATGAAGAAATAATTTAGGACACACGTGAATTTTAGGTAGCACTGGAGTACTTTTGTTGGATTTTATAACTGTGAAGGCTGTGTATTTAGCCACTTGTTACTCTTTATTACGCTCATGTACATTGTATGGATCACACTGCGTCCCACATAGTGCCGCAAGTCAGCCTTAAGTCCGATGTTACTACGTAAACTGCTAATATAATGCTATTATACTACTAATGTACAGCCATAGTGAACTTAAGGCTGTCTAATTTGTGCCCAAACTGGTTCTATAAGAGCGTTATAGCAAGCTATACAGCTCTTATACAGCTGACTTACACAGCTTGTGGAGTACATGTGAACGACAAGACATCTTATATAGAACCCCGAATGCTACTTGGGTAGGTACTATAATTTTCGCCCAATTAGTGACGCAACCATCTCTTAATTTCATTCTCCGAGAACCCAGTCACAATTCGAGAACTTTTTGTATTATTTTCGGTGCAGCGATGACTCAATATAAGGAATTCTTTCCTGATAATATTCTGACTCAGACTAGCCATGTGATTGGCACTGCCATTCGCCAGCCAAATTCACGAGATGCATCGAGTATATCCGTTTCCGATTGTCATTGTTAACGATTGTGATCATTGTCTAAATTAAATGCTGTTTATTTCATTGCTAAATAATAACAGCCACACGGCTTGATCGGAGGTTAAGCTATACTAGACGGCACGGTTGGCGCAGTGGTTAAGCGATTGACTGTTGCGCCGCGTGTCGCGGGTTCGATTCCCGCACGGAACAAATATTTGTATGACCTACATGTATTTGTTCCGAGTCTGGGTGTTTTTCTATCTATAATATGTATGTATTTACAAAAAAAAAATGTATATAAGTAGTTTATCAGCCATCTTGTTACCATAACACAAGCATTAGGTTGCTTAGCTTGGAACTAGATGGCGCTGTGTGAAATGTCCAGGGATATTATTATATTATTATTATTATACTTGCCGCGGTCAGTTCGTGGATGGGTCCTAACGAGACTCGGAAAACACGTTAAGCTGTCAATTGTAGATCTTTTAAATGTCTCAGGTCAACGCAAAACAGTTGGAAATAATATACATACACCGTTAAATTTTGATAGTTTTAAATCCTTAAAAGGGGTCATTGTACTCATAAAGTCATAATTATGAACAACTTTTTACTAAAATCAGTTGATCCATACATTATGTCGAGTTATACGAACATATTATATCTATGGATCAACAGATTCTTTTTTCACGATTTCAGGGTTGGTTCCGTAGTAAAAGTTGTTCATAATGATGAGTACAATGACCCCTTTTCAGGATTAAAACGATCAAAATTTAACGATGTATACGTATAAAATACTGTTTGGATTGTCAACATCCGACTAAAACGGTTCATTTTAAATATGGGTTACGTTATAAATATCGTGAAATGAAAAAGAATATCAACTGGTATCATTGTTGCTGTTTTCGACGAGGCGTTTTGAACTGACAACTTGCGCAAGATTAGATTGTCCGGCAGAATAACATACGCATCAGACTGCACCCTAAGTGAGTAACACTAACAACCACAATCTGTATAATTTTGAAGGATATTCCCAATCCACTGCTTTCTAAGTTCGAAAAATATGTCTGCTCAACAACGTAAATAACGCAATGAATGTTGTTGAACTGTCAAAATAAAGCCGTTGCTACCGATAGTGTATTAGGCAATAGGCTATTTTCCTAAAAAAAATCTCATGTCATTTTTTGTTTGATTGACAAAAGAAAAAATACGTGTCCATTATTTTTCGATAATCTAACTGACGAACTAAATATAATAATTATTTTTTTACCCAGGTAACTACCCTATTCGCAGCATCCGTTGCATAGTTTAAAAGAACAACGTGGTCACACACACAGACACAAACGAAGAACTAAACGGTCGTGCAGGCAGACGCGAAAAGTGACTAAGGGCTGATTTTTCAATCGACCGATAATTCTTATTCGTGGAGTAAAATTGACATCTGACAGTTTTTGTATGAAAGAACTGTCAAAATTCAAAATTATTCCTCCGATAAAGTGGTCTGGCGTTGGAAAAATCATCCCTCATAGTGAAGAATAATTTATTATGAGTATAGATATATGTAGATTATAGAACTACAAACACATAATATATGGGGGTCTGCCCCTCATGGGTTCACTGGCCCTTCAGAGATGGGGAAAATAAAGCTTGCGTCGTGGTTTGCATACATTTTATATGAACTTGTTCATACATTTCCGCACGACCGGAAATCCCTGAGCCGGAACTGTGTAGATATAGCTAAAAGCTGTCAAAATTATTTACGTATCAGGAAAAAGGTAAAAGACTAAAAAGTCGGAGATAGACGTGAAATCCATAATAATAATAATATAAATGCAAAAGTTATACATGTACAGTCACGAGCACCAATATATCAACACTTGGCAACTTTCAATTGCGATTTTTTCGTGAAATAACGAATGTAATGTTGAAATACGACACATTACATAAACCTATGGGTTCGAAAATGCTATGTTCGTAACAACATAAAATTTCATTAAAAAATGAAGGAGTGTATCGCTTTTGAATAAAACCGAGTGTATACATACTTTTGCTCATGACTTCTATACGTCTAAACTACTGAAGCGATCATTATGAAACTTGTCTCATTGGTATCTTGGGACCTGGAGAAGTTCATAGGTACCCTCATTGCGTAACACACTCAATCTCATTCTGAATAATTAGGAAGGATATTGCTAATCCATTGCTTAATGTTGGTCAAAATTGTGTGCTCAACAACGTAAATAACGCAATGATTGTTGTTGAACTGACAAAATGGAAGCCGTTGCTACTGTTAGTGTTACGAGATTACCCCGCTGGATATTTGTATTAAAAAAAGTTTTCAATTGTTGAAAAATTGCTTTCTGCACAAACAAAACGCACATTTAAAAAAAAAACATAAAATACTGAGTGGCTGGGACATCGACGCCCAACCTGTAACCATGAATTCAGCACATGATTTTAGACCCCTTCGCGTAGAAATTTTTTGTAATTTTTAATAACCGATGAAATCCTTCGGCTTCAGGGTGTTTAGAATCATCTGCTGAATCCATGGTTACAGGTTGCGCGTCGATGTCCCTGCCTCCCTGTATACACATACAACGTAGTCAAAAGTCTCGCACTCGAGCATATAAAAAGTTGCCAATTTTGTCCATTGCTTGATGTCAGGGCCAGGGACCAAAGACAACATACTTACATTAATTGACATTGAAAGAAAGAAAGAAAAAGTATTTATTGCGACTCGTACAGGATCATAAACTAAACTAAACACAGTTAAAAATAAAACAAATTGTATAAAAAAGTAACAAAAGGAAAAAAAAACAAAGTCCTATACGAGGCCAAAAGGCTCCTATCTCAGCATGATGCTTCGACATTTAAAAAATAAATGTCGACATTGACAATACATCCATGACATATATCTTACCCGTTAACCCTTCGTATCCACGCGAGAACAATGGCTTTTTAATTGTTTCTGTAATCATGGCATTCTTCCGGTTAATTAAGGTAAGATTGGTGGTCAGACTTTCGGGGGTCCACCCATAACGATATTCAGCCAGCTTCACCGTGGTATGTAAGGAACGTAGCAGGTGGCTTTCTGTAGTTCCTGTCTACGCCCATGGGAAGGTGTGATTTTGTGGTCGGTGTATCGAAGTTTTAGTTTTACTTACCCATTAATTAACAAGTCAACGTAATATTTAGTTAATTTAGCTACAAACCAACATAATCGGTGTGAACGGTTCAATTATCAGCATTCGTTCACAGTTCAAGGTTTTCCTAAGGCATTGAGCTCGTTTTCGCGTGTATGTTATTGTTATTATCGCTTGTTTAAACTTAAGGACAAATTATTTATTTATATTATTTCCTTCATATGAGGAGAAGGGTTGGTACAGTCACGAGCAAAAGTATGTATACACTCGGCCTAATTCAAAAGCGATTTACCTACTCCTTTATTTTAGAATGAAATTTTATGTTGTTGCGAACATAGCATTGTCCAAACCATACATTTATGTAATGTGTCGTATTTCAATGTTGCATTCACAATTTCACGAAAAAATCGCAATTGAAAGTTGCCAAGTGTTGACATATTGGTGCTCGTGACTGTACAGATGTTTAGAGTGACATACCGACTGATTTGACGATGCTAGGGACTCTTAGCATAATCAGCCAATAATGTTCCCACTGCTGGGACCCAGACCACCTCTCGATGAGAGGGAGTGGGCCGTAATCCATCACGTGGGCCCAGTGCGGGTTGATGGATGTCACATGTCTTAGAGCTTTCTGTTTTAGAAGATTGGTCCTTGGCAGCTCTGGACTGAGCTGGAAAGAGAGTAGGGAGGCCTTTGCCCAGCTGTGGGACATTAAAGGCTAATAAGAACAGTAGTTGCAAGCGCAGCTACCGAAGGCTGGACATGGGGGCCGATTCCTAAATCGGACAATGTTTTCATTATTGAAGGAAGAAAAAAATTGGTCTATACTCTATACTCATATGCAAATGAGGGGCCCATGGCTAAATAAAAACAGCCGCACAGGTCGATCGATCAGGTTAAGCTACGCTTGCCGCGGTTGGTCTGTGGATGGGTGACCATATGATATGGCCGGCCCATTGCCACTTCAGCTTGCTTATCCTTTGAGCTATGTCGACAGCTTTGGCCAAAAGCCACCAATCTTTAATTCTGTAGAAAAACATTGGAGGTATAAAAGGGAATTCATTCATGAGTGTTGTAGAGTGATTATGTCAGAGACACGATTAGAATTTCTGATATGAAAAATACTCATAATTATCAATTTGATCTATATCTATACTAATAATAAAGACGAAGAATTTGTTTGTTCGAACGCGCTAATCTCTGGCTAAACTACCGCTCGAATTTGCAAAAAATCTTTTGGCATTTGATAGCCTAATTCTTGAGGAAGGCTATAGGCTATTTAAAATCACGCTAGGACCCTTGGGAGACGAGCAAAAAGAAAAAGAACGCTAAGCGGAAACAGTGATAGCGCGGGCAGGTGATGGATGCGTTGCGACGGGGGAACAAGAAAGTTCTAGTTTATTTATTCGGTTCGATTCCCGCACGGAACAAATATTTGTATGACCTACATGTATTTGATCCGAGTCTGGGTGTTTTTCTATCTATAATATGTATGTATTTACAAAAAAAAAATATGTATATAAGTAGTTTATCAGCCATCTTGTTACCATAACACAAGCATTAGGTTGCTTAGCTTGGGACTAGATGGCGCTGTGTGAAATGTCCAGGGATATTATTATTATTATTATTTATATGCAGTGACAACCTTATGGAAAAATGACTAACTGTCAACCAATACCAAACATTGGACGCAATAAATACTGATATTCAGGTCCCACTTCCCGTTGTAGCAGATACTGAAATCAGTCACTCACCAACCGCCAATTAAACAGGGCAAAAAACAGTCATTCTAACCAAGTTATTATTATTAAAATTAACAGGAAAATATGCAATAATCCGGCTGGTGGAAGTTTTAAGGAAATAATTTGTGAATATTAACAGTTTTGTGCTCGTTGTCTCGCGTTATGGTCATAGTTTTAGTGATGTAGTGTTGAAAAGTTGATTTTAAATGGTGTTTTTTAGTGGTTTTGTTGTGTATTAGGTGGTTAAAATGGATTCTAAAAAGCTGATGCATGATATTGTGTGGGGTAAGCTTTATTTGTTGAATAAAATTATTCCATTGTTCCCGTATATGATATGTCTTAAAATAGTTATAGGTGTGGCTATTAGTGGCGTTCAATTAACATGGTTTGGTGAGGAAACCGGCATGTACTAGAACCAAAAATTCGACGACATGTAACATCCACCAACCCACACTGGGCCCGCTTGGTGGATTATGACCCACTCCCTCTCGCAGAGGGCCTGCGTCCCAGCAGTGGGAACATTATAGTAGTAACGGTTCAGTAACAAAATTGCAACTTTGTGTTAAACAGTCCAACTTGAAACAAAGGAACAAACTTTTAAAATACCTATTCAAAAGATTGAACCAAGCTTTCATAATAACATATAAGTATTGGTTCTTTTATGACCAGCATTTTATTACAAACTAGCGGACCCGGCAGACGTCGTCCTGCCCGAAAAAGCAGCGCCACCTACCGGGTCCAATTGTGTATAAAAACCTTGTCCTGACAATACCAAACAAAAAAAATAATAATCTAATTTGGTGCAGTCGATCGGAAGTTATGCGCGTACATACATTTCGGTGATTCATTTTTATTTATATGTATAGATAGATATAAACCTTCTATCAAACTATATTCATAGAAAACCTTAATGTAATCGACCCATCCGTTATGGAGCTGCAATGCCACCCACCCACAGACAAACTTATAATCGTATAAGTTTATCTTTTCCATTTGCTACGCGAGGCTAAAGTGAGATGAACTTCTAAAACAATGTTTACTCAATACTCAACATATTTATTACATACCGAGACCCCCTCCGTGCCTCGGAAACCACGTTAAGCTGTTGATCCCGGCTGTCATTCGTATATCTTGACAGTCGTTATGGGTCGTCAGAATCCCGAAAGTCTGACAGCCAGTCTTACCAAGGGTATTGTGTTACCCAGCGACACGGAGAGGAGGCCTGTGTCGGCATTGGGAACGTTATAAGCTGATTATTATTTGTAGTTTTGTTCCACGAACTGTTTTCAAATAAATCATAATTCTTTCTTTCTTTCAAATTCGCTATTCCGTTCAGCATTAAATAAACATAAAACGTCGTTATGGGTAGTCAGAAGCCCGACAGTCTGACAATCAGTCTTACCAAGGGGTATCGTATTACCCAGTAACTGGGTTGTGGAGGTCAGATAGGCAGTCGCTCCATGTAAAATACTGGTATTCAGCTGCATCCGGTTAGACTGGAAGCCGACCCCAACATAGTTGGGAAAAGGCTTGGCAGATGAGATGCTTGATGTCAGGGACAGGGACCAAAGACAACATACATTAATTGACATTGACAATACATCCATGACATATATCTGGGAAAAGGCTAGACAGATGATGATTAAACAAACATAAAACATAAGTGCCTACCTACACAGTAACGAATAACTTTAAAACAAGAGGAAAAATATCAACAGTAGTGTTTCCTGTGGCGCATAGGAAACCGATATACATCCAAGGGCGCGCTATCGTTCAGTGCCAAGTGTGTTTCAGCCACAAACATCGCGCCTGTACGGTTAGACAGAGGTAGAGGAGACCCTCATTTTGTTGCCATGCAATAGGGGGCGTAAACATATTAACTAATGTTATAAAGATGTAAAATTTGTTTGTGAGTTTGTATGTAGGAGGTAATCTCCAGAACTACCAGACAGGTTTGAAAAAATATTTTTGTATTTGATAGCCCAATTCTTGAGGAAGGTTACTCGTATAGGCTATTTAATTAATTTTTTTTTAATAAAAAAACGTTGTCCCACACTAGGAGTTTCTCATGTATCGTGGGTGCGTTTATAAACATTTAAACTCACATACACAAACAGCCAGACCCGGAATAACTACTTGTAGGCCGTACAAATATTTGTTCCGTGCGGGAATCGAACCCGCAACACGCAGCGCAGCAGTCAATCGCTTAACCACGCCGCCAACCGTGCCGTCACATTGACAGTTCTAGTCTTCTAGTAGTTAATAAAGATCAAATTCCCAAAACACGTATTCGTTTGTATGAAACTGACAGGTGTCAAGAACGCATTCTTAAATGTCAAAACGGGCCTTTTATTGTTTGACAACATGATGTCTCTATAGAAAAAACACCACCCTCATTTCCTCTTAAGCTGTATAACAGAAGCCCAATTCTCGTAATTTAAAACGTTCAAAATCTAGTCGCAGTGTCACTGTCGTCTCGGCGACAAAAAATGACAAATACTTGTCAAAAATGTAGGGAAAGAGGTATTTTTGACAGATTGAGACTGAGATCAGACTGTGAATGTTCTTAAAATTACCAGAATTGCCTCCCAGTTTGCTAAGTTTATTTGTCAACAACATGTAAATTCAATGTAATTAAAACAAAAACAACCGTTTTCCTCCTACACATTTGTAATGTTTTGATGTGTCACAATAATACTCATAACAAAAATGAGACTGGGTGTCTGGTGAAAAGTGGGGATATACTTAGGCTATTTAACATCACACGTTGACCCTTAGAAGCCGAGCAAAAGGAAAAAGTTAGAAAGAACGCTAATCAAAAACTAAGTAATAGTGCGGGCGGGCGATGCGATGCAAAAAAGCAAAAAAATTCACGAGGAGAAAGTCGCGAGCAGAAACTTGTCAATAATAATAATCTGATTCTAACAGTATAAATATTGAACAGTCAGCATGGTGGTAGCGAGGCTGACTGCCCAGTGTACGCCAGACGTTCAGTCACCAGCACGTCAGTGTCACTTTAACTGGCCCTTTCAAAGTCAAATTGTTGCCTTAGATGTGCGGTTGACTCATTATTTCGTGAGCAGTGGTGCTCCAGTTGTATCGGCCGCGACGTTCGTGTTCGTCGAAGGTTCGGACCTAGACAGGCTCTTTACTTTGTGTAAATTATTTCATCACCACTGCTCTCAAAACGGTGAAGAAAAACATCGTGAGGAAACCGGCATGTCCCACAAATTCGAAGACATGTGCCATCTACCAACCCGCACTAGGCCCGCCTGGTGGATTACAGCCTGCTCCCGCTCACAGAGAGGAGGCCTGTGTCCCAGCAGTGGGAACTTTATAGGCTGATTATGCACTCATGAAAACCAAATCTTGACAAAAGCCAGAACGTTACGATACATTCATCAGTTTGACACAAAAATCTAAACTACCCAACAAAAGAACTATCATTCAAATCAATTTAAAAGTTTTTGTGAGAACCGAAACTAATATTTACGAGTATATTCACAACGGCCTCCATATTTCACTGTTTTTGAACTGAAAACTTTTTATCCACGTTCATTGGTTATAGATCGTCGGAATCAATAATGGTTAGGAACGTAACATCAAAGGTATGGAGGGGTACCTCTACCCTCCATAATCGAAAGCAGTCAGGGTGGCAGTGACATCGAAGCGCAAACTGTAATAACTGAAATTCAGCACACGATTCTAGACCCGCCTGTAGAAATATTAGGACGGTTATTAAAAAAAAATCTGCTGTTTCATAAAAAAGTGCAATACCTACGCCGCTGTCAAAAATTATAGAACAGTAATTTTTTTTAATAGGTTCAGAATCATATACTGTGTTGGTAGCAGAAGGCCAATTCTCGTGTTTTAAAACGTTCAAAATCTAGTCGCAGTCTCTTCTTGGCGACAAACAAATGTCAAATACTTGTCAAAAATGTAGGGAAATTAGATGCATTTTTGACAGATTGAGACTGAGATCAAACTGTGAACGTTCTTAAAATTACCAGAATTGCCACCCCTGCCACTGTATACATATAAAAATAGTTCACCCTTTAATCATAAAAATCGGAAAACTAAGATATTAGTATGTCTACTGACATCTTACTTCATTGACTTCTTTTTCATGTCCTTGGTATTTTTTTTGGCCCAGTGTTTACAAATTACTACGGCTTTCTGAGTGGCAGCACAGCAGCGCAGGCAAAAACTAGATAATTAAAGTATTTTTGCGAAGATGCCAACTTTCAGAATGCTCTCTTAATTGTCTGCCTTGAAAATCGGTCAGATTATTCAAGAGTTTTAGTATCATTGGGACCCCAATGATACTAAAAGTACCACCATCCTTACCATTCAGCAGTTCTTCCTCTGCTGGAAATTTCCGCTGCTGAAAATAGGCCTCCCCAAAGCACTGCCATCGGATTCCCGCGACCTTCACCAGGTCATCTGTCAACCTTTTGGCATTGTATCCTCGCAATGCTAAAAAGTGACAGATGACCTGTTCTGCGGTACTGCGGTTTGGTCATGATGACTGTCACAGTCATGAGCAAACCGCAGTAATTATACCACTTTTCTCGATCTAAGATCCCTTTATAAAGTACTAACTACTGCACGAGACTTGATCCGCATGAAACAGTCTTCAGCTTTATTATTAGTATCGTTAGAAGGTTAGTATATAATAATTGTATAGTTCCGAATATTTAGGAATAATAGTTAGTATATATAGCCCATAAACAACTTCGTGAAGTAACTGAATCATTCATTTGAAGTTTCGATCGTCACTTGAATGCTATTTTTATAAGAACGGAAGTTCTTGAAACTTCTTTACTTGAATATTATAAATCGCGTAACAATTTTGGAGTTTACCGCTTATGTTACACTCGTGTAGCAGTACAAAATTAGTCGAAAAGTAAATTGTCACGCGATTTTGTACCATATAAGGTCTAATTGTAACCTTGACCTGTACTCTAATTGCGTAACACTATCTATCACAATCTGAACCATTCTGACGGATATTGCTAATCCATTGCTTCGTATGTTCGGAAGATTTGTCTGCTCAACAACGTAAATAACGCAATGAATGTTGTTGGACTGTCAAAATGAAAGCTATTCCTACTGTTAGTTTGTTACGCACATTACCCCGCTGCCCTGCTTTACCTGACCGTCAAATGATTGGCAGGGTTCGGATTTTTTGATAACAAAGTAATAAGTGGAGATTTGGTATCTCTAAGCTAGGATAAGACGGATTTGGGAGAATCTAGCGTTTTGATATTACTTTTCTGTAACTGTGTCACTCTCACTGCAGATCAAAGATTTCATGAGAAAGAAAGGATGAACATTCTTCTTCTTAGCGTGTCTATGGCAAGCTAACGTACTCGGACCAAAATTCGGCTAGGCTACGTGTTTGGCGCAATCACTAGCGACCATCAGTTTCTTTCTGTAACGTACAGCTGACAGGACACGACATTAAGTGTCCCATCGTTTGTGGGTGAGCATTGGTGATCATGCTCACCTATAGCATAATCAGCCTATACTATTCCCACGCTGGGAAACAGGCCTCCTCTCTTCGAGAGGGAGGCTATAATCTACCACGCGGGCTGGTAGATGTCACATTTTTCGAATTTTTGGTTCTAATAAATGCCGGTTTCCTTACGATGTTCTCCTTCACCGTTTTAAGAGCAGTGGTTATGATTTTTTTTACACAAAGTAAATCGTCTGCTTGGGTTCGAACCCCTACAACTTTTTAAGTCAAGGCCGTTACCACTGGGCCAGCACGACTCGCCCTTTAATAAATTCAAAATGTAGTTGTACCACCTCTGCTTAATACAGGCGTGATCGTCGTCATCATCAACTGCCTAGCCTTTTCCCAACTATGTCGGGGTCAGATTCCAGTCTAACTGGATGCAGCTGAATACCAGTATTTTACATGGAGCGACTGCCTATCTGACCTCCACAACCCAGTTATTGGGTAATACGATACCCCTTGGTAAGACTGGTTGTCAGACTTTCGGGCTTCTGACGACTCGGTAACGAGTACGACTGTTAAAGATTCACGAATGACAGCCGGGACCATCGGCTTAACGTGTTTTCCGAGGCATTTAGGGGTCTTGTTATGTGAGAAGATAGTCACCCATCCACGGACCAACCGTGGCTAGCGTAGCTTAACCTGATCGATCGACCCGTGCGGCTGTTATTACTTAGCCACATGCGCCTAATACAGACGTGATGTTATGCAAAAATACCTTGTGCATAACCTCTTCGCCAATCTCTTCAATATTATGCAAATGTTCATTCATTTTCAAGGTCGATTTCTCAAGAGTAGTCTTTGACCGTGGACCCGTGGTGTTACTAATGACTTAGCATTAGCATCGTAATAATAATATAATTATCTTGTCAGCCATTACATGTTGCATGTTGTGTCAGCAAGACAAATGGCATAAATGAATGAACACTTTTTTATGAGATGAGGAGTTTTTGTCGCGGAAGCTATGTTTTAGCTGATTTGCTCATTGACGTACTTTTTTTTGTTTGAATCTTGTTTCTATACAAAGAAGTAAATTGCACTTATTGATACTTGAAATCAGTTTTTGTAGGTTTGTCCTATTATGTTCGTGATTTAGTATCCTAACATGTCCACAAATATATGGTTTTGGATAAATAACTTTATTTACCCATTTGTAAAGTTCAGTTTACGCTACAACATCAAATTTTCATGTGCTTTTCCATAAAACTAATTATTCCGAAATCTACTTAATTGATACCAGTATAAAGTTGATATCAATTTTAATGGAAATGACATCAATTGGAAATGGACTTGAATATATCTTTTCTTCAGCCTTTCACCACCCAATGCTGAGTGCAGGCATCCTGCAATGCACGCCACTCTTCCAAGTAATCTGTGATTCTTCTCTGTCTCTCTAGCCTTCCTAAGTCAGAGAATCCTATCCTTGTATACTGGGCCCTAATTCACTATGATTCCTCACTTCGAAACCACGTCAATTCCTTAGTCACGCCAATTTCGCGTCCATTTCGCGCGGTTTCGTTCATTGTCATAAAGAATACGGTTCCTGTACAGGAACCTCCTGCGTGGTGTGGTGTGGTGTGGTCTCATGGCCGTTCGAGTCTCGACGTTCCGTGGTTCCGTGTCGTGGTTCCGTGGTTCCGTCTCGTGGTTTTGCCAGTACCAGACTGTAAACAATTTTTATATTGGGGATACTACATTTAGGGTATTTATATTTGTTTTTTTTTTATCTTTTCTATTACGAACGGTTTTAACGTGCACGTCTTTCTACATCGTTCTCACATGTATAATTTCAACATTAATGATGTCACCAACATTTTGTAACAATATTTTGATTTAAAAGAGTGTCCGTGGAGTTTCTTACCCATTTTTCTCCATAGGAACCTACTACGCAGTGGAATGGGCAACTCCTTGACTAACTCCTTGACAACTCAAAAGGGCCTGAAGGCCAATTCCCGTAATTAAAAACGTACAAAATCTAGTCGCAATCTCATCTCAGCGGCAATCAATGTCAAAAACTTGTCAAAATGTAAGGAAATTAGAGGAATTTTAACAAATAAATTCCATGTGGTTTTGTATCATAACATGACTCAATAGTAAGTTAATCAGAATAATTACAATTACAACCATCTAAGTACTATAAACGCAGTGAAACAATAATAATAATAATATTTTTTATTCATAAGTTCACACAGAAGTATAAATTACATAGAAGTTACATCATTACAAAGTACCTTAATATTATGAGAAAAATAATAATCTACTTATGCCTAAAATAAATCTAGTGTATATCTTCTAAATATTCTAATCATTGTGTTATGGGCCTTATTAATCATGTATTGTAACCCTCAACTCATGCACACAGCACACCTACCCGCAGTGGAGATACGCATACGACGTCGTGCACTTAGTTTCTTGTGAACTTCTTTGCAACTACCCTTTTACTACTACTTTAATTATTAAGAAATATTAATGTAATTTTGACTTAGGTACTAACCCACTACCCCATCGGCTATAAGTATTTTTAATTATAATATTGTATTTTCTCTGTAAGTGATTTTGTAAATCTTTTGAGAAAATAAATGTCTAAAACCGTAAACCGTAATTTTTGCCAGACTGATATTAAAACGTTCTTAAAATTACGAGAATTGCCTCTGTGTAGGTAATTGTTTTATTTGAAATAAATGCTTTGAGTTTGAGGGCTTCTTCTCAAACCTCAAGTTATTACACAATGATATAAAACAATAATCAATCATTTCCACCCAATTGTTGTCTGGAAAAGATTGCTTGTAGCGATAACACCGTCATTTATACCGCTCGGATCTTTGTTATTCTTGATGTTTTTCCCCCGATTGTATGTACAGTCAGCGTCAATAATATCCGAACGAACAGACAACATGATCAGAATGAGACAGTTCAAAATGATCTAAGCAACTATGAAAATGAAATATTAACTCAATGACACAAGGAATGTTTCAGAATGAAGACAGTAAACGACAACTGTCATTCTGACAAGAACTTTATCCAATTGAGACAAAGTTTAATTTTCTTAGTTGTTGAGATCATTTTGAACAGTCTGTTCGTCGATATTTTTGACGCTGACTGTACAAGCAACAGCCAAAACCGATGAAAACTTTCGTTTTCTTAATCTTAATAAAATGATTGAGCTAAATATTTAATTAAAATGAGAACAGACTTATAATTAATTCTTAGCAGTTATTATATGAAATGCTGAAATGCAATGTATCGAATAATTTTAAGTTAATTTAGATGATGTGTAAAAGAAGTAGTAGTCGTAGGAATTTCTTAGTAACAGCCCGGAGTTTGGAAGCTGGCGGTGTGATACCCACGTGTCTCGGAAAGCACGTTAAGCCGTTGGTCCTGCGCCTGATCTCTCTCCAGTCATGTCGGATTACCGTCCCATCAGCCAATGAGAGTGAGGGAAGAGGGTGTGCACCTGTGTTTGCGCACACACCCCTGCACTATAATACCTCCCACGCCGAAGGCTGGTCTCCGTCGAGATTGGACGCCATGGCGCCTAAATTCCGTCTGGAGGGCATTTTTTTAAAGTAGCGATGTTTAACAATTTTGTCTTTGACCGTACAATAAATAATATCAATCCCCATTTATCGAAACAACATCTAACAAATACCTTTTCTTTTCTCCCACAGGAATCCAGCATGCAATCGGGGGGCTAGCATCCAAACCCGAGCGAGATCTCCTCATGCAAGATTTCATGACTGTCGAAACGACGAACTTCCCACACGAAGGATCCAATCACACGCCCGCACATCACTATTCGGAATTCAAATTCAAGACTTACGCGCCAATAGCGTTCCGTTATTTCCGCGACCTATTCGGGATACAGCCCGATGATTTCTTAGTAAGATTACTGTATTAATTTCTTTCGAAGCTTTAGTAGATGTTCTTCTGTTTGGTAATGTAGAATTGAAGACTCGTTTTCATGGCGATTTAGTGTCAATTTCACCATACCTAAACTCCGTTCAAGATCTGTCAGTTGAATATTCTACAGCAATGATGACACTGACAGCTCTGAAACGCAGTTTGACACTAGTTTCTAAGTCGTGTGTATACTAACCAAATGGACTTGACAAAACTTTTGCCGCCTAATGAAGATGAGTCTTTGCGCTAGAGGCTGTGGTTTGCGACATTATAGAGCGGAGCGGAAAGCGATAAACAAATGAGCCTGTCCACGAGGCTAATGTGTCCATGGAGCTAATGGGTCCACGAGGCTAAAATGCCCGACACTCTAATTGCGCAACAAACCGTCCGCGTCAATCTAAATCTGAATCATTTTGAAGGACATTGCTAATCCATTGCTTCATATGTTTGAAAATTTTGTCTGCTCAACAACGTATACAACGCAATGAATGTTGTTGAACTGTCAAAATGACAGCCATTGCTACTGATAGTTTTTGTTACGCAATTACCGCGCTGGTGGCAAATGTATTCATGAGGCTAATTTGCCACGGGGCAAATATGTTCAAAAACGATTTCCTTATAAGTCCTGGTTCCGATCCCTTGGTCGAAGAGTATTTCGATTAGTGTCAGTTAATGGAAACTGGCTCTCCTTCTATTTCATGGGCGTTAAAATATGACCGGCTAAATGCAGGTGTGCCACTGTACTGTGTACTCACCATTGCCTAATACGGCGTGATGTTGTGTTTTCTAAATATAATGCCCTTTTTGTGGAACTATACTCGGTGCTTCGATTATTGCTGCTGTAGTTGGGCATCGTCATCAGGTACTTGGCTCTGTTCAATCCGCTCTGCTTTGTTCCGCTCTGCTCATCCACTTCAGCGGTATCGCAAGCCGCAGCCTACCAGTAGATGTGATAGTTTAAAGACTAAAAAGCACCGATTTAGATATTTTCTTTAATGTCCTTTAATAACTTCACGTAGCTTTGATCAATGTTTTTAGCACGATGCATGTACAACAAATGTGTGACACGTACAGTTAGTGTCGAAAACTATATTGACGAACTGACTGTTCAAAATGATCTGCACAATTATGAAAATCACAGTTCATCTCAATCTCAACCAAACGTAGCCGGCCTTATTACAAAACCAGAGGGGCAATTCTCGTATTTTTAAGAACGTTCTCATTATAATCTGTCTCCATCTGTCAAAAATACCTCTAATTGTCATTCATTTTTGACAAGTTTTTGACTTCATTCGTGGATCTTTGACAGTCGTTACGGGTAGTCAGAAGCCCGAAAGTCTGACAACCAGTCTTACCAAGGGGTATCGTATTACCCAGTAACTGGGTTGTGGAGGTCAGATAGGCAGTCGCTCCATGTAAAATACTGGTATTCAGCTGCATCCGGTTAGACTGGAAGCCGACCCCAACACAGTTGGGAAAAGACAGGTAGATGATTGTCGCTGAGATAAGATTGCGATTGGATTTTGAATTAAAATACAGATTCAACTTTAGATCTAGTTTTAAACTATCAAGCCAGTTTTGATGTCCAAGTTTATTCTGGTTTTGTCAAAGTTAAAAAAAAAACCCATGTCTAAGTGGTCAATTTTGTATTTCGAACCTTACCACAGTTGAAATATGGTTCGATACAAAATCTGGCTGAATCATTTCAGCTGGGACCAAACTTAGAACTCCTTTTGCAATGAGACGGAATGTCTATGAACTGAATGAACGGCATAAAACTATCATTCTGACAAGAATGCTACCCAACCGAGATGAAGTTTAATTTTCTTACTTGTTCAGAACACTTTGGACAGTTTGAAGTTCAGTCGAGTAGACCCCGCTGTGCTAGTTTGTTGATTATAATAGCATGAAAACAAAGACTCATTACGACCACACATTTGGTCTTAGACTAATATAGGCAAAGGAAATATTTATTTATTTATTTATCACATGGAAAACCAACAGCTTTACATAAATACAATAGATATACTGGAATAAGAAACATGACGCCAATTATAGGTTTTCACGGCTAGCTATACAATAATACAGTAAGAGATCTTATACACGACAAATTATAAAGAATATAAGCGCACCAACAAATCGGTACCGCCAAACATAAGGAATAAACTACACTAAAATTAAATTAAATAAGTACCAGAACTAAATTAACACTAAAAATTAATACTGACGAATCCCGTCATACGAAATCAGTAGGTGAAATGTCTTGTTATTCGTGCATTGGAAAAGAGTCAAACACTCAGAATACCAAGTCTTTGGTAATACAAGTCGTTTTTTTTAATAGAAAAACACCCATCGACATCAACTCAGCCTATCGCAGTCCACTGCTGGACATAGGCTGGCTGGCAGGCTCTCCCAGGCTGCGCTACAACATCCTGTCCTCCGCCAAAAATCACTACTATATTTGAATTATGAATTTGAGATAATTTTCAAGTTATGGAACAACAAACTGAATGTCATACTTAAAAAAGTTCAAATTCCGTTGCAACTTATTGTTACAAATGGTCACTCAAAAATCAACTTAGAATACATTTCACTAAAGTAGATTACTGATTAAGTGACGATGGCATGTAAATAATCTGAGATTATGAACACTGCTATATAACCACTTAATATGACCCGTAGGCTTCAGAAACCGGGGCAAAATTCTAAAGGCATATTTTTCCAACTATGTATTATTTTATTTCCACGTTATATATATTTAGCGAGTACAAAAAGTACCCTATGGCAATTGAAATAGAGTAGGTATATTTTGGATTAGCCAATAACATAACAGTTATTGGCTAATCCAAAATAAACCTACTCGTCGTCATAACATTCTCATAGATTGAAGACAAAACAAATGATATGATCTGCGTTTGCGATTTATTTGCCAAACATGTAAACAAATTTTTTGGAAAAGTTACTTTAATTCCTACACAATAAAGTTCAGTTTACGCTATAATTTCAAACATTTTTATAACTTTTTCAATATTGCTAGTTCTCTGAAATCGACTTAATTACCACTTCTATAAAGTTGATATTTATTTTACTGGAAATAACATCAATTGGAAACAAATTTGAATACACCTTAGCTATACTCGTTAGCTACACAATATTATTTACCTACTAAGTTGACAAGACACTTAATATATTTGTTTTGCGTGCAACTTTTTCCGAGAGTCGTGGCAATGATGACATATTGATATAATATATCTGCGGTGTTTAAACTACAATAATATTATTAATACATGGATATTATCTCATCAGTCACGACTTTTCCTTATAGGTGTATTAGCGAGTTATAATTGTGTACCTGTATCATGTAGGTATGGTCTATTCAAATTCATGCTTCCAATTGTTATTTCCAGTTAAATAAATATCAACTTTATTTTAATGGAATTACCATTAAAATAAAGTTGATTTCAGTGTGAGTAGTACTATTGAAAAAGTTAGAAAAATGTTTGGCTACACCAAACATTTTTCTAACTTTTTTTTCACTTTTTAGCGTACACTGAACTTTATTGTGTAGGTATTAAAGTTATTTTTGCATAAACTCATATTTGTTTACATTTTTGGCAAGTAAATCGCGAATGCAGTATAGGTGAGTTAAATTAAACGTCCAATTTACCTAAATGTATATAGGGAAATCTCATTTTTTTTTATGTATGTCAATATATTGTTATTTACTAGTGATTATAATAGGAAAAAGGCGTGTTTTGTGTAGTGCAGGTAATTTAATCTGTTAGATATGAAACGGTTTCCTCAATGATTTTGATCAAAATATTATTATGGTTGACTTTTATTCTGTTACAAAGTTGGTGGGTTTTAAAAAGCTATAATTAGAACGATTTTATACAAGGGCGGACATGATTTCAGAAATAATCATAATATTATGGCATTTAGGGAAAATTATTATAAGATTAAGGAAATCGGGTCAGTAAAGTGTGGAACTCTGGCAGCGTACAGATGTGTTCCCTTCCACGTATAACCCGTTAGCCTTCAATGCAAGAGTGAATAGGCATCTTCTCGCCTCGCTCGTCCCATCATACTCCTCATCCATCGCTCTCTATCAGGCGAGATCGTGGTCAAGAGCCCATTTTGCAATTAAAAAAAGATTAATTGATTGCACAAATGTTTCATGAAACACAAATGTTGCTAGAAACATCAATGCATACAGTATGTGTCCAACACACACAAAATCATTTTAGCTGCAGCAATTAGAAACACTAATTCCAGACACTTTGGTTTAAAGAAATTTATTTCTCAAAAAGAACATACACGAAAGAATATCTTAAGTAATGAACAAAGTCGTTCGATCTATCGACTACGTACAGTAAGTAATGATTTATTATCGTTGGTTAGAAAAATACAACACAAACCTATTTTTTTAAATGTTCACTTATGAAGAATCTTTTATTTCTTTCGGTAATTTATTATATAGCAGCGCTCCCTCAAACTAAATAGTTTTTACATTCATAAAACGGCATTAAAAAAAAATATAGAATTAGGGACTTTTACTGAGATTAAATTGACTTAAAAACTATCACAGAAAGACAGTCTCGAACCTGCAGAAGAACATCACAACCACACCTATTAAACTAACACATATCACTATAGCGCCATTCCAAACCATATTATGTTAATCGATTTCTACCAGATGTCAATGTGCAGCGCCCCGCTGCGCGAGTTGAGCAACCCGGGCGCCAGCGGCAGCATCTTCTACTTGACAAACGATGACGAGTTCATTATCAAGACGGTGCAACATAAAGAGGGGGAATTCTTACAAAAACTTTTGCCTGGATACTACTTGAACCTCGATCAGGTGAGTTATTTTGGACCTTATTTACTAGTAGTAGAGCTCTTTGTGAAGGAGAAGAAGTCTGGGGAAGTACTGCCAATCTTTGCTGCGCGAATACACCACAGGGCACAGTTATTCCGTTTATCCACCCCAAAAAATACACCATAAAGCCTCATTTAGATGGAGAGAGTTTCTCGAATCGAAGATACGATTATCGAAAGAACATTAAAAAAGTCTCTTCGTGTAAACATTCACCATTGTCGCCCTGCCCCTTGGGCGACAATTGCCTCGCAATAGAATATATCTGTCTCCGTGTAAACAGAAGTATAAAGCGAGAATTGTATTTCGAGTTTTTGTGCCAGTCGCTACTATGAGTGCAGTGCGCGAGGGTGTTTTAATAATATCTGCTCTTTTAAGACAAGAATTAATAAAACGAAAACGGAAAAAAAGATGTTGGGTTAAAAAATGGATAGCGAGAAGAAATACTTTTGGAGCATCTAATACTTTGTGTCTTGAATTACAATTGGAAGATGAAGAGACATTCAAAAATATGTTTCAAACTCAAACTCAACTCAAACTCAAATCATTTATTTCAATTAAACCATTTACAGGCACTTTTGAATTGTCAAAATTAAATAGTCGGTCAGTTAGTCAGAAAGTTGAAGCTAGTTGCCCATTCCAAAGCGTAGATCTCTATGGAGAAGAACGGGCAAGAAACTCCACGGACACTCTTTTAAATCAAGACATTTTTACAAAATCCTGGTTACATTTCGAGTTACAAAAGCCCAATTTTCATATTTACTTCAAGAAATTGGACCTTCTATACAAAAAAAAGATACAAATATGCGTCAAGCTATAGCTGCTCGTACAAAATTAGAAATAACTTTAAAGTTTCTGGCTACAGGAGATTCCTTTCAAACATTATCAGAAATATTTATTCCTCAACTCCCAATTCTCTTGCAAATGCATTAAGAGCTGCATTTCTTGCATCACGATTTTTATAATGCACATTCTCCGTATTCCACAAACACTCGTAATTTCTATAAAGTTCAATGAACTTAACATTATCGGCAGTACCAAATTTAAACGATTTTTGTGTCATTTTGAGAACAATACCGTAGTAATCGCTGAACTCGAATGGCAAATCTCGCACTCAAAAACGGTTCAAACCGATTTGTACGATACTCGTATGAACTTGATAAAATGTCATACGAGATCGTGTATAGACAAGTCGAGAACTCGTAAGCAAAAATCTTCTTACTATATATTTCGCTGTGTAAACAGTCGCAGTCATTTATCGCCTAGCGATAAATTACTTGCGAATCTCGTATGACATAATCGTAGGCGAGAATTTAGTTCTTGCCTGTATGTAAACATTATGACACGATAATCTTATGGCGATTTTTGCTTGCGATAGTAGCGTACGATTTCTCGCCAAGAAACGTTCGAGAAACTCTCTCCATCTAAATGGCCCTTAAGGAACATCCGAAAGGGTTTACCGCTGCCCTGGAACATAAAGGGCTAAGGAAGGAACACGGGTGGGTTTTAGTCAGTAAGAGTCTGACACTCCCTCCTGCTCCACCCAGAGCGGGAGGAGTCATTTGATGATTTCCAATCCTCAAAAAAAAAAAGGTGCATCCACCCTAAGCCTATAAATTCTGTTTATCCAACTAGGCCTAGGGTGAATTCTCGGACATGGGCTTCCGCGTATCCACCTTAGGGTCGATTTTTTTACCTTTTACTTGACAAACGATGACGAGTTCTACTTGAACTTTGATCAGGTGAGTTTTTGGAGGAATGAGGAACAGGGTGTAAAGTTTACTCATCCTCCATAGAAAAGGAAGGATCCTCCGACCAGACGGGTGTTGTGTCTGGCGGGCAATTGCCCACTGATTGATGTTGGGAAATTGTATCTATGCTAATTGCGCGGTAAACTCTGCTTGCGAGATGCAGGATTTGCGTGACGTCAGTATGACGCGTTGTTCGCATGTGGCGTTGTAGATACAGCTACAAGTTATTCTGGACCTTATTTACTAGTAATAGAGCTGTTTGTGAACGACCTCGCCTGGAGTACTACCACTAGATGATGGGTTCATCTTAAAGAGGGGGAGTTTCAACAGACTCTTCTGCCGGGATATACTACTTAAACCTTGATCAGAGGGGCAATTCTCGTAATTTTAAGAACGTTCACATTCTGATCTCGGTCTCAATCTGTCAAAAAATACGTCTAATTTTCCTACATTTTGACATTTGTTTGTCGCTGAGATGAGACTGCGACTAGATTTTGAACGTTTTAAATTACGAGAATTAGCCTTCAGGTTGTTTTTTTTCTTCTCATAGACCTAATAATATGGACTATACAAATTAGGGACTGCCTCGATGGTCGAACTAGGCTGTGGTTGCAAGTCTGAGTGCTAAGCATGAGATCCAGGGTTCGATACCCAGATAGTAAAATCTGTAACAGCACGAAGTTTAGATTGGTGTCCGGTTGATGGCAATGGGCTCTCTCCTCTATTACTCCGAATTCAAACCTATGTAACTAGTCCAATGTGATACACCTTTAGCTACCCAGTCACGGAATACAGGTCATCATTTCATCATTCTCCTGCCCTTATCCCAATTTATTTGGCGTCGGCGCAACATGTATTTTTCTTTCATACTTCTCCATTAGTCGTCATCTCGGTAGTCACCCCCTTTCTAACCATATCATCATTCACACATTCCATCCATCGTTTCTTTGGTCTTCCCCTACTCTTATAGCCATCGACATTCATACTCAAAACTCTCCTCACGACATTTTCCTCATTTCTCCGTAACACATGCCCATACCATAACAACCGATTTCCACACAACTTTTCAGTTATCGGTGCCACTTTCAGACTTCCTCTTTACAGGTGTTATGTTAATTTAATAAATAAAAAAATCATCCAATTAAACTGTTAATTAAAAATCAGCAGTTATGCTGATCTAGACTTTAACTCAAGAAGTGGTCATGCATTTAAAACAGATCAAAATTAGACAAAAAGAAAATTGCCAAACGATTTTGAACCATTTACATTGCAATTGTTAACCGTCATCTTGACCTGCACCCTAATTGCGTAACACACAATCAATCGGAATCGGTTTCATTTTGACAGTTCAACAACATTCATTGCGTTATTTACGTGTTGAACAGACAAATTTTTCGAACTTATGAAGCAATGGATTAGCAATTTGCTACAAAATGATTCTGATTCCGATTGATTGTGTGTTACACAATTAGGGTGCTGTTCTGCAAATATGCCAGGTGCTGCAGAATACTAATTACATTTTTGTCTTAAATTTCAGAACCCACGCACGTTATTGCCAAAATTCTTCGGTTTATACTGTTACCAGTGCAACAGCAAGAACGTTCGACTGGTCGCCATGAACAACATACTGCCGTCATCCATCAAACTACATATGAAGTACGATCTCAAAGGGTCTACTTATAAGAGGAAGGTATGTAGCATACTAGACTTATCATTGTCAGTCTATAATGTTCCCACTGCTGGGACATAGGCCTCCTCTAGGTGAGAGGGAATGGCCTAATCCACCACGCGGGCCCAGTGCGTGTTGGTAGATGTTACGTGTCTTCAATTTTTTGGTTCTAGGACATGCAGGTTTCCTCACGATGGTTTTCTTCATCGTTTTGAGAGCAGTGGTGACTAGACTTACAGTCGTTGTCATGTATGGAACAGCAATATTTTTTTTAATAACCGACGAAAAATTTCGACTCATGGGGTCTAAACTCATTTGCTGAATACATGGTTACAGTTTGCGCGTCGATGTCCCTGCCACCCTGTATTACACAATTATTGTATTGTATATTATGTAATTATTAATTCACAAAAAAGGCCAGCACCCTAATTGCGTTTTGAAGAATATTACTAAACCATTGTTTCATATGTTCGATAAAATTGTCTGCTTAGCAACGTAAATAACGCAATCAATGTTGCTGAACTGTCAAAAGCCATTGCTGCTGTTAATGTGTCACGAAATTAACTCGCTAGTAAAGCCGTGATCCTGTGCTCACCTTCTTGCTCCATCATCAGGCTATGTTCACTTGTTCACCATCTCTGTCACACACCTGGCAACAGTTTTAAGCCTTTTTTTATAACCAATAATTATATCACCTGTTTTACGTTTCCAGGCGAACAAAGGTGAGCGTCAGAAGACGTCACCTACCTACAAGGACTTGGATTTCATGGAGCACCACACTGAGGGTCTGTTCCTAGAAGCGGACACGTACAACGCGCTCATTAAGACTATGCAGCGCGACTGTCGAGTGCTGGAGAGTTTTAAGGTAACAACAAGGATTCAGAATCTTAGTTCATTATCAAGTTGTGTTACCGCAAACTCAATGTCATACAGGACAAAGTTCAAATTCCATTGCAACCAAAAATGTAGAACCTTTATATTATTACAAATAGTCACTCGAAAATTAACTTACACCACATAATGCTAAAGTAGATAGTTGAAGGTAAATATTAACGCCGCTTGGCGGAGACAGGTAAGGTCTCTGTCAGAATACTAAAATTTGGTACAGTACTACTACTTAATTTATGCGCCTCGGCAATGTTTGTGTTCCTGAATATAGACGATGATAACCGAGGCGCATATATAAACCGCTCATTTAAAAAAAAATAACTGGGAAAATATTTGCTCCTACCTTGAAGCCATCTGACAAAATATATGGCTGGTGAACACGTCTGGTCTACTAACTAGCACTCCCTAAGCGGGATACAGACCACACCACCGTGTCCTTTTTATTCTTATAATAACTCGATAAACATTGTCATCCTCAGATCATGGACTACTCTCTCCTAGTCGGCATCCACAACCTCGACGAAGCTCAAAGGGAGAAGACGGAAGCCCGAAAGCGTACGGACTCCGGTCAGAGCGAGGGTGACGACGCCGAAGGAGAACCACGGAAAGGACTTAATAGAACGAGGTTTGTAAAGAAAAGTTATTATGTTTCGAAGAATACTTATAATAAAGAAAAATGGTATACCTAGTTGTACAAGGATCTTTTGGCGCGTGGCCAAAATCTGAACTAACGCCGCCATCTTGTTTTTTTCAAAATATTTTCACAATTTTTTACCGTCAACGCCCCCTTGTCAATCTAATTCAAGCTCAATAAGATTATTGTACAGTCGTTTTACAGTTATTCAACAACAACCTTATTCCAACAACAATAAAGGTCAATTCCAACAACAATAAAGGTCACTGTGATTTTGACAGACTTGGTTGCTCCAACCCAATAGCAACCTTATTGTCACGAGATTAAAGATCACTGTGATATTGTCACTGATTCAAAATCAGAGGTAAAATAATTACTGTGAATGGACTACTATACTCCGTTTGAAATAAGATTAGACATTTAAATAAACCTTTTTTTACAGTCCTTCAACCGATTTTGAATTCTATTCCGTAGGCATAAGGATGGCAGTAAAAGCAAAAAAGTGGTTACAATACCAACTGTTTACTGCAGCTGCCATTTGTCATGCCACCAACGCAATAGAAGTCGGTTGAACGGACTATATGTATAAAAGTTTTATTTAAATGTCTAATCTTATTGCAAATGGAGTATAGTACTGTATATTCTAAATAAGCCACAGACTAAGAAGAATGTTTTTTCACAGACTAAAGAAAACAGTAGACAAAGTAGATAACTTCTTATTAATAATAATATCAAGCATTTTTATTGTACTGATGCCAGCAGGTCAAGCTACCCGAAACTGTAAAATTTTCCCAATCAACCTTGAACATTAATGCTTTAGCGATAAAGTTGAAAATCTATTAAAGAAATTTGACAGATTGTAGTAGCTTGATGTGCTGGCGTCTGTACAACTGTTTTTCTTAGATTGTGATCTGTTAGTAATCGATCGAATTTCGAGAATTTATTTTTATTATTTCTGACATAAGTTTATATTTATAAAAATACTTGAAGATAATTCTTACTTAGAATAAATACACATTAAATGAAATAACACTAGACAAACCACTACTGGTTTTTTTTTTTTCGAAATGTTAGGTCACATATAAATAATAATAATATAATTTCGGGTAGCTTCACATATAATAATGTTTGTAATTCGTGTTAAATTAATTATTTAATTGCCATAAATCGTGGATATAATTTTCCTTATATTATATTATTATGCAAAAAAAAAAAACTCGTATTATTATAAATTCTCGTGTTTTCTATAAGTATTTTACCGGTGGCGGTACTGTATCTCTTTTTTTTTATTATAAAACCATTTCAGATCGGAACAAGGCAGGGAGGATTTCACCGCGCAGGTCAAACGAACGCAGTACGATTAAGTTTCATATTATGTTTTGAATGTTTCTTTTTATTAATACGTATTATAATTTATTATTATTGTCTAACATTTTCGTATGTATTTTTTTTTTATTTCTTGGTGGTGTGTTGGTTATTGGTGTGTGGGGTGGTTCGATTGGGTTTTTCAAATGTGTTTTGTCACATTGGAACAGAAATTATTTGTGGTATAAATATTTTTGACATATCTGGGTGTTTATGTAACTGTGGTGTGTCAGCGTTTGGCCGCTATCTGACCTGATGTCTATAAATGCCCAGAGTGGTGGACTATCAAAGTGTATCGGTCGTCTTTGAAACAAGACGATTTAAATGAATGCTGTTAGTTTTCAGGTAAAAACAAAATTTTAAAGCCACATGCACTATAAGACACACAATTGAGTGGCTCGTGGTTAAGTAATAACAGTTGCACAAGTTAATCGATCTGGTTAAGCTACGCTTTCAGCGGTAGGTTCGTGAATTGGTGACCATCTTTACATACCGAGACCCCTCCGTGCCTCGGAAAGCACGTTAAGCCGTTGGTCCCGGCTGTCATTCGTGGATCTTTGACAGTCGTTGCGGGTCTTCAGAGGCCGTACGTCTGACAACCAATCTTACCAAAGGGAAGAACTCAGTAAGTGGGTAGTGGAGGTCAGATAGTCGCTACGCGTAAAATATTGGTATTCAGCTGCAAAAGGCTAGGCATATGATGAAATGATAAAATATAATCAGAAAAGTAGACTATAATTGTTTCTATCAAAAGACTGCTCTGACTGTCTTGACTCTTTTGAATCCTTTACAAAATCCCGTGGAATTAGTGAATAATTCCTGCTATACATTGAATATGGTTAAATGAACCATAATATCTAATAACCCATCAAACGCATTCGAGTGTAAAACAAGAATATCGACTAAGAATCGAATGAATTCGACATACTGGTAATCGATACACCACTACTCTACTCGTCATGTGATCTAATAGTTAGGTATTATTAACTCGAGTAACTGGAGACAAACTACCTCTATAACTGTGTATTATTACTGTTATTTATTATGCATGTTCTAACAAATATATTGAGGCTCCATTGTGAAATGATACTGATTACTACACATACATACTTTAAACTATCAATGAACAATTTATTACTGTGAGACCAAATCTGAAATATCGAGAAAAAAATATCGTCACTCCGATTCAAACTATACGGCACCTCTGGGGGCCTAAAAAGGCCACTTTGGCAGAATCATAATAGGATAACAATATGAATCATATTAAAAATCGTAAAATGGTCACAAACTGACAATTCATAATATGATCTGTGTGCAATTCATATCACAATGAAATAACATTTAAACTGTAGAAATAAAAAACCAATTTGATTAATAAAAACTGTAATGAAAAATTTATCGATAAAATTACCGTTTTTATTTTTTTCATGCGGCAATGTTTACTCCAAATATGAAATGAAATTTTACGAAAATTAGAGGAATTGCTAGTGATCTGCTGGAAATTCAGGAAATGAATAGCTTTTAGAGGTATTGCTTAAAGTGGCCTATTTAGGCCCCCTGAAGTGTGCTTCTCACTGCGCAGCACCTCACCCCTCACACCCGCTGACATGTAAATTTAACAAATTCATCTGTCAGCGGGAGTGAGGAGTGAGGCGCAGCGACTCGCCTCATGTTTCGAGCTGCTATAAAGTTTGAATCCGGCTGTACATACTTTTTGGCCGTGTTGTTGGTAATAATTACACTTTGATTTCAACAATGCAAACAATAATAATTAGTCGTTTACACGATGAGTGGATTAAGGTATCTGGCGATTCTCGCCTACGAGTCTCGCACGGACATTCCCGCACCCGTCGACAGTCGGGTAACTCGCCTAGTACAAAACGTGCAATAAAAAAAGATTCTTGACCATCAAGAATCTCATCCAGCTGTCATGCACGACGCTGGATTGATCTAAACGACGGCAAACTAATTGATCTGATACTCTGGAGCCTCAAAATGTGAATGTGTATGGATATCTAAAAGCATGCATCTACATGTTATTGAATGCATTCGCTCATTCAATTGTTCGTTCAAGGTTTTTTTAATGTACTGAAGTGTGAAATACATTATTCTTGATTACATAACACAATACAGGTGGCAGGGACATTGATGCGCAACTTGTTCCCATAGTTTCAGTACATGATTCTAAAACCCTTGCGTTGCAATCATTTGTCTGTTATAAAAAAAAAAAAAAATGCTGTTCCATACATTATGACCGTAGGTAGGACCACTTTTCTATGGAATAGCTAATTTTGTTTTTTATAACCGACGAAACCATGGCTACAGTTTGTGCGTCGATATCCCTGTCACCCTGTATATTATCATTACATCTGTAGTCCCTGAAGGGGTTAGTAGTGACTCCTTTCATGATTTTAGCATGTTTTATTAAAACAAATGCGGTTAACGCCTTAACGCCTGTTGCAAAGACTTGCAAATAACATTCTACTAAAATCACTCATAACTAAAACCGGAATCTTGTATTTCACACTAAGGAAGAGTAATCATTTGTTGCACTGTTCAAATGTGTACAGTGTCTTTGTGTGTGAAAACGCTGATTGTATGCCCAAATTGTATTTAAAAGTAATTCTACAACTCCCTAATAACTGGTAACTAGTAACCGAGTTGTGGAGGTCAGATAGGCAGTCGCTCCATGTAAAATATACCGGTTAGACTGGAAGCCGACCCCAATATAGTTGGGAAAAGGCTAGGCAGATAATGACTACAACTCCCTAATAATAGCTTCAGGTTCATTTGCAGCCAGAAAACAAAAAGATGGGAACATTTTTTCTAAGGCTTTTGATCCTAATAATTTGGAAACTAAATAATCTAAATGCAAACTATTTTTTGTTTAGTATTGCCTTATTTCTTACAAAAATAATATTTTCTTAACTATCATTTTGAAAGAAAGAAAGAAATAGTATTTATTGCGACTCGTACAGGGTCATAAACTAAACACAGTTAAAAATAAAAAGTACCAAAAGAAAAAATGAAATAGAAAGTCCTATACGAGGCCAAAAGGCTCCTCCTATCTTTGCCAGGTTTGCTTTCGTAACAGCATGAGTATGTCAAGATTTCATGTCTTCGAGACACAATTACGATATAACTGATATTGTGTAACTTTCGTTTCCAATAAACCGTCTTTTTACCCTTACCCCTGTGCATACAATCGGCTCTTTACCCTTCACTCCTACTAAACAAAGCCGTCTATTCCAGATCTATCAATCGTCAGCGGCTGGTGGCCCACTCCACCGCGATGGAGAGCATACAGGCTGAAAGTGAGCCTATCGATGAGGAGGAGGATGTGCCGTGAGTGATTTTTTTTTTCTATATATTAGACCAGCCGTTTGTGACTCGTCCGATAGAGTAGATTACTACTCCCTTCTTACGTTATCGTGTTAGTACTACTATAACGTAAAAGGCCGTGGTGTTTGTAGACTACACCTACACTATACTCCATTCGGAATAGGATTAGACACTTAAACAAACCTTTTTTACAGTCCGTTCAACCGACTTTAAATTCTATTCCGTAGGCATAAGGATGGCATTAAAAGCAAAGAAGTGGTTACAGTACCAACTATTTACTGCAGCTACTATTTGTCATGCCACCGACGCATTAGAAGTCAAAATCGGTTGAACGGACTGTAAAAAAGGTTTATTTAAATGTCTAATCTTATTCCGAATGGAGTATAGGCCAGTTGTTTTCCAGGTTAAATTCCATGTAATAGAGGGCGAACCTTTTGCCATCAATTGCGTTATTCCAGACTCTGGGTTGTTAATGAGAACCTTGTGATGGGTAAACCGTAGCACTTTGTCTGAACTGAAAATAAAAACTCCGCAGTCTAAAGTCGGAAGTCGGTGTCGTTTCGTTCACATTTTCGTTGTTTGCCACCGACTTCCGAAATTAAAGTTATTTCTCACTTTGTAGTGTCGTTTTTTTGGAAGTCCGTTGATTTTTTTTTTGTAACAAAGTTTTTAAATTTCACTTTTAAGTTGTAATTTTGTTTAAAAACCAAACTACTAAACCGTTTTTGATGAAATTTCTATGGGACCATTTGGGAAGTATACCCTTTCCAACAAAAAAAAAATTTTTTTCAAATCGGTTGGCAAGCGACGGAGTTATGCGCGAACAAACATAAAAAAAAAAAATTACAAACATCCGAATTGAGAACCTCCTCCGTTTTTAGAAGTCTGTTTAAAATATAAATTCACAATAATATTTACTATTTCATGTCCAGTCCTGGCGGCATTCCTGCAAGGAACGCGCGTGGCGAGCGTCTCCTCCTGTTCTTGGGTATCATCGACATCCTACAGTCGTACCGCCTCCGCAAGAAACTGGAGCACACGTGGAAGAGCATGATACACGATGGGGTAAGTACCCGCGGCAAGGGTAACATAGGGTAATATTATCGGCAACTTGCGAACCACTGAGAGCGAGTCGAAGAGGATTATCGACTTGGATGTTCCATTTCATACAGTCACGAGCAAAAGTATGCATACACTCGGCTTTATTCAAAAGCGATTTGCTCCTTTATTGTTGAATGAAATTTTATTTTGTTACGAACATAGCATTTTCGAACCCATAGGTATATGTAATGTGTCGTATTTCAACGTTGCATGAGTTATTTCACGAAAAAATCGCAATTGAAAGTTAGTGTTGACTAATTTGACAGGACTAAAGTAATATTTATTTTCTGCCCCTTTTCTTAATGAAATAGAAGGAAAAAGATGCACTGAACTTAAATTTAGTTTAGTTTGTGAACAAGGGAATCGGCGCCATTGGTGGTTATTACAATAATTTTTAACATATTTTATTCCCATAATTTCAGGACACAGTTTCCGTGCACAGACCGAGTTTCTACGCGCAGAGATTTTTAGATTTCATGGCTAAGACCGTGTTCAAGAAAATACCTTCGTGTAAGTATTACTCTATGCTTTCCATAACGTCCGTCTACTCTATGACCATAACCAAAAAGGTTCCTTTCACTATGGTATTAAAATGTTGCCATCTACAATTTAGGGTTAACAGTCTGAATAATTTCAAGTTTTTGAATTTTCTCTTTTTCTATTAAAATCCTGTCATTAGTTAAGCTCTTTATCATGTCGCTATTAATTCTCTTATAGATTACCAAATAGTAAGTCCCAATGTTATTAGAAATATGTGTTTTTGAGGTCAATTTGGAGATGGGTCGGCAGCAGTATTTTTGATCGATGAAATTGTCAAATTTTTAGTTTGTGCAATCGCAAAATGACGTTTTAATCATTTCTTACAATTATAGATTTATATCTAAACGCACATAACAAATAATAATAATTGTATTCTCTCCTATGCGTAAATAAAAGAAAATTTGTTTTGAAAATCACTGCAGTTATCTTGCCCTCCTATCTCCAATTGAACCTTATATTGAGAAAGGACCCTACTGTAGATCCAAAGTTACTATGAAAGTATGAACACGATTGTCAGCGTTAAGATCAGCTGTCTTGAGAAAAACAACGAAGTTAACAATATGCCTGTGTACTCAGAAAAGGTAGGCAGATACATAAGTGTCATGTGAAGAAGCCTTTTGCCAATAACCTGGTACGAATCTAGACTACAGGCTACAAGTAGACTCCTACAAGTACGAAATAAAATATAATATTTTCATTTAAGTACTTCCACCTTGGTCTATTGTCCATCTTCACAGTGACTAGTGACCAGTCGAATTTTCACCCTCCAATCCAGCGCACTGTGCGACCCATCGCACAAAAAGGCAACTACGTCAAACAAAATAGTTTCAGTATTATTGTTTACCAAAAATCTTGTAAAACTTGCAACAAAATCGAAGAAACTTCCTCTATGGATTAATAAAGCCGTGTTCACACCTTCATAGTACACTCGATCTCCGATAGTTAAATGCTAACATTGTGTCTAACGTCTAAATGTTGCCTAATCCTTAGGGGGCGGTGTTAAAATTAACATAGTTTTAAGACTCCATAACAAAATGTTAAAAAAGGTCGAAAAAGTTCGTTTTGTTAAAAGTTCGCCCTGGTTCATATTAGTTTTGTAAAAGTTCGCCCCGGTTCAAATTCCTTTTGAAAAAGTTCGTCCGGTTCAAATTAGTTTTGATAAAGTTCGTCCCTATTCAAATTCGTTTCGTAAAAAGTTCGTTCTGGAAAGGACTACAGATACTGTACCTATTTTTGTTGCATTAAAAAAATAAGGAATTCTTACAATGACATGCACATGACAATATTATATTACTATAAATAAATGGAGTCTTAAAATTATGTAAACAAATATTCTACTAAAAATATTGTAGCCTAATGTGTGTTCTAAAACAAAGTTAAGAATATTCCCCTTTTTACAAAATTACATCCCTGTTCTGTGGCGTGGCTTAGAGAATGGATTCTGAGAATTGGCTTCGAGTTTTAACGTGAATACAAATTAGAATAATAAGCATTTTTAGTACAAATAAAAAAGTATTTTGGAAGTGAACAATTGTTTGTTTGGCACAGCATTGCCAAATGGCTTCTTATACCATACTAATGAAAATATGTAGATGCTGATCTAGACTAAAAAAACTGCGTCTTCATCTATCTATCCTTTTCCCAACTACGTTGGAGTCAGCTTCCAGTCTAACTGGAAGCTTAATAAATAAGATAAAACATTATTATGATTCTGAAATATAGCCATCTATAACCACGATCATGTATTTATGCAATTTCACAATGAAATCTTTACAAGTTTTACTAAGTATAACTAACGTGGTTTCGGCAGCGACAAAAATATCGTAACAAAGACTGCCGAAATGAGTTAAATTTAACTATATATATCACTACTATACCCTGTCCATTAGGAAAACCGTTTTTTGACAGATGGAATTAGCATTATTGATTGCAGCAACACACAATACAATGATTGATACACGTACGGTATTATAATGTATGTAAGAAGCCATAAATAAGATAATTCAATAAGATAAGGCAGTTTATATATTTATTTTATTACGCATTTTAAAGTTAACTTTTACCTAATCTGGAATATGTACAGACACCAGCACATCAAGCTCCTACAATCTGTCAAATTTCTTTAATAAATTTTCAACTTTATCGCTATAGTATTAAGGTTCAAGGTTGATTGGAAAAATTTGACAGTTTCGGGTAGCTTGACCTGCTGGCATCTGTACTTTCTAAGACAACTGTCAAAAAACGCTTAACCTAATGTACAGGGTATAAAAATTCACCACCTCCTTGAAAAAGCTCGCGACCAGTTCCCACCTCTAGGCCACGCCTTCCAATAAACTTACTAAATAAAAATGTATGTGTTGCATCAGTGGACCTACCAGAGATCAAGGGGAACCATCGCAAGTTCCGAACGCTAGTGACCTCTTACATAGGTACCGTAGGGATTACTGTGTTACTTGTATATTATAATGTGTGTGGATGTGAATAGGGGGGCGGGTGTTGGTGGGATATTGTTGAAAATGTTTTCGTAGTAGTAAAAACAAGTGTTCTGTAATGTCGTTCATAAAAACTCGTAGGAGGAGGCGAAAATCGCCTGGCAATTTATCGCATTTGTGCGTGAAATTTCGCTTATACGATGCGACATTTGACAAACTCCTTCTCGAAACAAGTCTTGAGAAAAGTTCGTGAAAAGAACAGGGCTGCATCGAAAATAAGTTAAAACAGAGCGGCTACAACTTCTATTCAAAAGAAGACCTCGGCAGTTTTATTGCGTTATAAAACAAAGGCTGTTAAATCGAATAAAGTGCTTTTTTTAATAGTTCTCAGAAACACCAAATAGATTTTACATAACTCTGAAAAAAAGTTTGCATTATGCAGAGGTAAAATCATTCTGTACTTAAAAAGTGCGCATTGTGCAGAGGTAAAATCATTCTATACTTAAAAAGTGCATTATGCCGAAAATGTTTTATGGGTGGGACACTAATTTCAAGCCTCGTTTATCGTAAAACATGGGAAGAACAGCTGTAGTAGCATAGTGTGGTTTTATTTAGATAAAAGCATGGTGTGTTAAATATACCCAATGGCCCTGATTCCCTGGTTCACAAACTAAACTAACTTTAAGTTCTGTGCATCTTTCTATTTCATTAAGAAAAGGACAGAAGATAAAATAATAGTTTAGTCCTGTCAAACTAAGACACTCCATAGACAGATTAGACGTGATTAACAACATGGCTACTAAAAATACGTCAATTTACGTCAGGCGCTGACTAGTTTGACAGGACTAAACTAAAATTTATCTTCTGTCCTTTTCTAAATTAAATAGAAAGAAAAATATGCACTGAACTTAAATTTAGTTTAGTTTGTGAACAAGGGAATCGGCGCCAATATCTCATTCGTGACTAAAAAGGTGTTATTGACTACACAAAAGTCAATTTTATTTTATTACTTGTCGTAGACAAGATATTCGTTTGTTAGAAGTATAATTAATTGTCTATGTAGTGTATTTATATTTAAAAAATTGAACCTAAGGTATACATTTTATTATGAGAAGTATGTTTATGTAATAGTATAAAAATTGGCTTATGTAGTATTTTCTTCATAGTTGTATCGTGTTTTTAGTAGAAAAATGTTTTATTTTGGGGTTAGAAAGGGATAAAACACCAACACCTAAACCTCATTTTTGTAGGAATTAGCTGAATAACGTGGTTTTTATTTCAACTAAATATTTAATTTCGTTTTTATTTAAATTATTTTTCGTTCGGAGCAATATAATCAGGCATGTATTTAGACACTTTTAATTTTATTTTAAATATTTATTTTTAATTTAAAAAATATAATTGGATGCAATATAGCATGACGATATAACGGAGATCATGCACGCCCTTGAACAATGTTGCCAGCCGAAAATAATATCTGTGTTTTTTTCCATTTTTCTTCCCGACAATTGTCCGTAATCGGATACTCGCGCGGGTCCGTGGAGGTCTGAGTAAGTCCCAGTTGTTTTGGGGGTCCCAAAGCATGATGATGTGACCTTGTGACCCTGACCCCCCCATTTCATGATCTTTTGACCCCTCGATGTTTTTTGGATTGTTTCCAGTATTTTTGTGTGTGGTGTTGTTGTAAATATGATTTTTGAAGGAGTATTGTGGTACTGAGCCTGGAATTTTCTAAGATCAAACTTATATGGGCATGAATAAGTTAAAAAAAAACTTAAACCAGACAGTAATTTGAAGAAAAAAAAAAAGACATCAAACGCAAAACTATATTTTTGATAAAAAATGTTTTTTATTTTTTACTTCAATTAAAGTACCCTATACTGCTATAATTATTTACCACAACTACCCGCGAATGTGTTGTGATCTTGTACTAGTATTCCCCGTCATCCCAAGTGGCTCCATCTACCGAGCTCACCCCTCATTCATTCCCTACCGTAGTTAGCTACCTCTCTGTGGTTTCTTTCGACTTTCGACGAAGCACGTGTACTCTGTCTGTTTCTTCATTTTATTTTTTTCGTTTGACAGATGTCATTTCGCAGTTGTTTTTTTACCTCTCTGGATTGAATATCGAACTTTTTTGTTTTTAAATGGTGAATGCGAAATGATGTCAGATGGAGTTTTTGATGACGTTAATTGTTATATAAATAATCAAGTTTTGTTTTTTATTTTATTTTCTACTTTTGGGGATAGTGACAGCGTAAATAAATATTATGTTGTGTAAGGGCTGATTTTTCCAACCACAGATAATTTTATCCGAAGAATAATTTTGAATTTTTGACAGTTCTTCTAAACAAAATCTGTTAGACGTCAATTCGAGACTAATATTCCACGAATAAAAATTATCTGCCAATCTAAAAGTCAGCCCTAAATAACATAAAAATATCATTAAAATTGCATGCAATTTTACCAAAGATTGCGAGTTTTACTGCTAACAGCGTTTTTAAAACTATATTTATAATCATTTCTGATGTTACTATCCTCTCTAACATATTTTTCACTGTATTAGAATGCTTTTTGAGAACATTTTGACAATTATTTTGCGAATTTAAGCGTTCACGCTGATGTTTTATTTTTGAGAAAAAACAGCTTTTTTTTTCAATTAGTGAGCTGATGTTTTTTTTTTATTTTAACTGTTTTTCTTTTTAAGTTTTGTACATATTTTGGAATATTATTGTGGTCTGCGTAAAATATCAATTTTAATATAATGTGAGAAATGCAGCATATCATTGAAACTGTATAAACTCATAATATTTTTTTCGTATGTTCAAAATTGGATGGTATTTATATCTGAAATTGATTATGTATCCAGCTTTAATGATTAATAAAAAATACATGCATTAATTTAAAACAAAAATAGCTGTGTTTTGACATGTAATAGTGTTTGTACAAAAATACTTACATTATCATTTATTTTAATTTTAAAAATAGTACACAAAATCAAAGTTACGATAATATTCATAACAAGAATTTTTTTACTTTTAAAAAATCGCTGACTTCTCTAATATGAATGAAAGATTTTGGCGATTTGTAAGCATATGTGCAATTGTGTACTAACTTTCAATATACTATTATTTGTTTTAAGAAATCAAACCACAATAATATTCCTTTCTCCGCCCATCACCACGTAACCTAACCTCTTCCTCTTCAACTCCCACAGCCCTGAAACACTCTCCGTCGAAGAGGAAGAGCATCGCCAAGCCATCGAGACCGCAGGAGGAGATTGATACACCAGGTATGATAGAAACCATTGTTTTTAGTACTCTTGGTATACCTATTTTTTCTTAGTTTTTTTTTTGTGAAGCGAGTTGACGATTTTTTTTATTGGATTATAAAAGGAGGTTTCAATGTCATAATATTTAGTGTAAATGCAAACTTTTTGATAGTTAAAAAGATTTGTTCAGTTTTTATTTTTTATTTAAATTGTTTATAAACAAATAAATTGAAGCTTTTACGCAAACATGAAAGAATTACGTCCATAAAAAGGTCAAAAAAATCTCTTAATATTATTAAAAATAAAAATATGTAAGGAATTAATTAGCATACCATTCTAATGAGATTTCAATAAATGAATAATTATAGTAAATCGTCAACTCGCTTCATAATGAATGCTCGAATTTTTCAAAAACTAATGTTAGTTTATTATTAACCATTACAATATTATTTTAAACAAAGTAGTTTTCACCCCAACTTACCCTAACATTGAATGCGAATTATGTTGGTACCTATATATTATTATACATTTCAGTTTATTTTATCCCCCACCCTTCCCCCCTTTCCGGTGTTTGTTACCCCGCTGTTGTGAACCGTCCTATTTTTCGTTTCCTTATTCTTGTAGTATTTTTTTTCCAATTTTTTATACCCGCGTTTGACGTTTTACAAAAAAAAAAAAAAATTGTGATGTGTTTTTTGTGCTAACGGTGTTGGTGGTCAACATGTTCAAAGCATGGTTTGCCGACGGGGGAGCGAAATAAACTGAAATGTACCAAAAAAAAAAAACGTCCAAACGATACAACCATTTTGACAACGACGTTTTTTATTCAGGACGTATCTACATCGGCAGACCGATTAAAGATTACAACCCTGACCTCATGAGGCAGTCGAGACTATCGCCTAGATCTTCAATTAGATCCAGTATGAGCGATTTTACTGACACTACTATATCAACTTGGAATCAAAGGCATCCGAGCGTACAGCAGCCTACCGAGTACCCCTCTGTCCTATCTGATAGACTGAAGATAGATAGAGACAGAACGTTCCCTAGACGTATAGAATTCGATACGTCAAACTTGACTCGAGACCCAGGAACGTCGTATAGTAACAATGTATACAGAACCTCGATTCAAGACAGAATGGATACTCTATCCGACCAACTAACAAAAGTCTTGAGTACAGGAGCGGGAAGCTCCCATATAAACGGTAGCCTAGCTGACAGCGGGATCCAAACTGACAATACCAGCACAAGTGTACCTCAAATATACGTAGAAGCACACACTAACTTCCCGAAGAAAAAGGACGCAGCCGTAGACACGAGGAATGAAAACAATCTCCAAGATATACCCTTTATAGACGACGAAGATGAAGACGCTAAATGGAAGAGACGATCGAACATTCTAGAGAAACACAAAAGCACTTCTAATATACCTGCGAGAATCGACGAAATAAAGGAAACTTCGAATGAGAGACTTAGCAACAGTCTCAACAGAGCGAAATCTCCAACATTCGTAGAAAAATTCAAGAAATTCTTCGTAGATATAGGCTTAGTGAAGACAGAAAGCGTTTTGAATGCTGAAACGTCGAACACCTTACCAAAAAGCCTGACTTCCAGCTATAGGAAGTCGGCAACACCAAGTTTAGAAGCCAGAGAAACGGCTACTCTGCCCAAAGACATGAGATTTCGTAAAGTTATATCCACACAAACTGTTTATATTAAACCAGAATCTCCTATTATGAGGGAAAGGAATCTACAGTTAACCGAACATGTGTCCGTCGTACAATTGAATGGCGACGAACATATTAGAGATTCGGAATCGAAAGAAGAATTTATCAAAGAGGTTGTCTATATCAGGAGTATAGAAAAAGCTGAAATATATTCTGGAAAAGACAGCGGGAGTACTATAATTGTGGTACCGCCTGCAGACTGAAGAAGATTACACAAAAATTTGGTATCACACAAATTCGATAGTTTTGTCGACCGTCTCAAATATATCTGACGTCACTTTACTATTGATATATCGATAAATTTTTAGTGTATATGTCGAAAATTATCGATAGAGAAATTACTGTCCTAAGTTATTGTTAGAAAGCGTGTTTTGAGAATCGATATTAGGGATGTTAGTCGATGGATGTAGTGATGTATTTGTGTATCGATATTGTACGATTATCGAAGTATGTAGTTCAGTTAAAAGTAAAAGACATAGTTCATAAATAGCCTAGTATTTGTTAATGCTTTATTTGTGACTAGTGTAATCCTTTGTAACTTGGCTAGTATTTGCCAAGTCAATTCCCACACCGAGTATCGATAAATTGTACCTATAGATCACATTGTCTATGTCGTAAATATAAAGCACTACATATTGACAATACATATTTAATAAATGTCAATGAAAATACAAGGCCGTAGATTTTATATCGATAAAAATAGACGGTATATAACTGAAATCCCCAAATATGTATAATAAACATTTGAAAAGTTAATGATTTTAATATAATAATGTCTAGTTGATATTATTTAAAAATAGATTGTATTACCATACATTCTTATGGTAAATTCAGTTGACATAACTAACATTTTTAACATTTATTTTTCTATCAAATCGCTGAACTATTGTGTCGTCTTACTAAAACTGAATTAAAATTAGAATTCAACTAGGACACAGGTAGTCATTTTGTCTGTTTTGTTACCTATACTTTATTCCTATGTAACACGCTCCGGGATACCTAAATCGTGCCACCCTGTACTTTTTGTATAGACTCCTATAACTTTTTAAAGGTCACATAAACATATCAGGGACGTGGACGGATCGTACTCCGTCAGGGGCTCAATAAAATATCGGTGCGTACATTTTATATGAACAAGTTCACACACGTCCGTGTCTGGGACGGCGACGGAGCTTCAGTGCCTGCCTTGTGTGTGCCACGGATTCGAAACAATGACACCAAAATATTGGCCAGTATGTCGGAATCAAAATTGCATAAAAACTTTTTCCATAACGCATGATTATTTTGATGTTTGGCCTTTACCTCATATGGTCGCACGGTGGCTCGGTTTAGTCCGGGAGTGTATCTTAATTTTAAAAGATGTAATATATGCAGTATTTTATTTCGAATGATTGTATGTGCGATTGAGTTCTTTTTGAGGTTAAAGCAATTTCTAGTAGAAGTTTCGGTTGCATCGTCTGACTATTTATTAGAAGAATACCAATTTTGAAGTGAAAACTTCTTCAGGCGGAATTTGAGATCTTTCTGAACAGTGAATGAAACTGAACCGACAAGCTCAGGTCGTTGATGCTGAATCTGAATCGCGTTTACTCGGCGCTAAATCGGGTATACTCGGCTCTAGTCGTAAGTTTTCACTTCTATCGTGCGGTCATAAGCACACGCGCTCTTTTTTTGTACACTGACCAAGGAAATGTATTGAACTTTATACAAATAACGCTTTTCTTTCGTTTCACAATAGCTCTTGCAGTGGTAAATTATTAGGTAGCGGGGCTGACTGTCCAGGGTGCGCCGGACGTACCGAGTAACTAAATATGGGTACTTTTAGTTATAGTAATAAAAATATTTATTACTAAAAGAATGGGTACAGTAAACCTCCTTAAAGACAAACAAATTTGGTTTTTTGTAATGTGCTCTTAGATGTCAAAGGAGTGATTTGGCACTCGTACTAGGATTACCCTGTATCACGAATGCCATAAAATAAAAAGAATAGGCACCTTGAAATTAAACATACCGAATGCCGTATCATTCGGTTTAAAATTAAATACTTGTCGGAAGTGTCAAAAATGTTCCTTTGTTAAAAGTGGTTCAATAGATATTTTCTGATCAATGTATATTTTTGTGCTAAAAAGTTTATCAATTTTGTGTTAAAATTATCAAGAAAATTTGATGTTCTTTAGCCCAGTGATGAGAGTAGGTTCTTGAAGACTGCACTTCAAACTATATTTACATAATTTAGAAGTTGCAATGCAAGCTGTACACACGGGTACTCATCAAGCAATACATAACCAGTATAAGCTGACTTCTGATTGTACGAAATATCTAAATGACGCGAGGTCAGCTATAACTGGAAATGTATAGCTTGATGTGTAGCCGTGTGTACAAGCATACAAAAAAGGGAGGGAAAGAATCATAGGGCATCAAAAAATTCGTCCGCACCGTCGTAAAATAAATAAAAATAAAAGGAGCACTTTGATATTTCGTTATATACTAAAGTGCCAAGATGTATGTGTTTTTATTAATATGAAAGCACGTTAAGCCGTTGGCCCCGGCTGTCATTCGTGGATCTTTGACAGTCATTACGGGTAGTCAGAAGCCCGAAAGTCTGACAACCAGTCTTACCAAGGGTATCGTATTACCCAGTAACTGGGTTGTGGAGGTCAGATAGGCAGTCGCTCCGTGTAAAATACTGGTATTCAGCTGCATCCGGTAAGACTGGAAGCCGACCCCAACATAGTTGGGAAAAGGCTAGGCAGTTGATGATGATGACATAAACAAATATCAGAAAAACATACTGCAAAATAATTATTTCAAAGTTTTTTTTTCCTAATGAAAGAGAAGTGAACTGAAAATTAAATAAACGTGGTGGATTACGGCCCACTCCCTCTCACATAGAGGAGGCCTGTGTCCCAGCAGTGGGAACATTATAGGCTGATTATATGTTGTAGTGCAGTCTTTAAAAATAAAAAAAACATTTGAACTGAAATAATTTATTACGATGTGATGTAAAGAGTTTGTATGAATTGATTATTATTTATTAGAGAAATATTATTTTAATTATTTTATCTTAATTTAATTGTGGTGTCTATATTTAATTATTTCTGATGCGTAAGGTTTTTTCCTAATTTGTTTAGGAAGATAAATGTAACTAGGTATACTTTCAGGCTGCCATTCAATTTACGAATGACAGAATGTGAATAGATTACTTTAGTAAATGGTACTTCTCATCATACTAGCTGCACTCCGCGGTTTCACCCGCATAAGTCTCAATTCCGTGGAAACACCGGGATAAAAAGTATGTCCTAAACCAGGTCATGGTCTACCCATGTGCCAAATTTCATCAAAATCCGTTCAGCCGTTTTAGCGTGACAACTTAACAAACAAACATACAAAAAAATCAAATCTTTTCTCTTTATAAATTAGTTTAGAACAAGAAGATTGACGTCACAAAGTATGAATTGAATTATCAAACTATTCGTTTTTAAATTAAATATTGATATTTATGTCAGCACCTTCGGGTATTATATTTAAAAACAACAAAAAGTCTTCCAAGTATTTTTATGGTACTTTTAATTTGAAAAATACTCTCATAAAGTATATAGTTAATAATAATAGTTCTCCAGACCGAACTTCTGCCTTCGGCGCGGGAGATATTTAATGCACAAGTTTCGATGACGGTGATGGTGTAGAAGTAAAATTGATATAATAGAAACCCTTTACTGAACAAACCCTATCTTAGTTAGTTACATTCCTTTAAAAGAAAAAGAAGTATTGATCTTGTCACAATTTTAATGCCAATCACTTATGTAATATTTTATTTTCATTGTAAGTACCATTATTTTTATTACCACTAATTTAACAAAGACACCCTTCACACAATGTAATGAGATTAATTAATTGAATAAATATTAGTTAATTTAAAAATTTTAATGGCTGATTAAGCTTTTGTGTGCGATTGTACATTTTTCAATTTTGTTATAATTATTTGTAATAAATACGAAGGATTTTTTTGGAGAAAAAAAATAAGAAAATTACAAAAAAAAATTAGGTTTCTTGTACAGTCACGAACAAAAGTTTTGTAGTTATTTAACACTGAACCAGTGTAAGTTATAGTATACTTGTGTGGTAGACTGTTAAGTATTGTATATCGCTTGAGCTGTTTGACCAAAATTTTATGTATATACTATGGTAATAAATGTGAATTTTTGTTGGCTGGAATTTATTCGTTTTATTTACTATCTCGAAACATTGGAGTATCACGTTTGAGATTTAATATTTACGAATGTGTATTTATTATACAATGTTCTCGTACTGTCGACCCTATTCTGTAAAAATCTGACCGTGAAAACTTAGAACATGAAGGGTGCTGAAGGGGACTTGCATGAAGGGAGCTACCATTCCACTTGATGCTAGGGTTTGCCACTATTGACAGCTCACTTCCCCTAAGTTTTCACGGTGAGTATTTTACAGAATAGACCAGCTGGAATACGACTTGACGCTATTTTTTAGAGTAAATGCGACCGTGCAATAATTAATTAACCATTTAATTTAATTTAGAAAAAAAAAGCGCCCACCCATTAAATTAATTGCGCCCCGCCATTTAATTTGGAAAAAAAACGGCGGTGCACCAACCAAGTTCGAAAACACTTTTTGCAAAATTAACTGTTATATTTTTATAAAACTATTGCTCACGAATATGACGTAATATTTTCACGCTATCAAACGGATAGGAGCAGGATCGAGCGGTGTCGCGAGCGTCAAAGCAGGTGAGACTGAATGTCGTATTGTGTTTTGTCGTAATGTGACAACTATTTGTCGTTTTTCTACGACAATTTTTTTTCGAGATGAAAAAAAAATAATGATAAAATATATTAACTAGTGTTTGAAAGAAAAATGTTTTTGGTGGGATATGAAAGTACAGAATGGAATCATCTGCTATATGCTTAGGCCGGGCAAAATGCTATCGGGTTTTTCGTTCAGGAATTTCGCAGTAGTAGCCTGGAAACTGGATTTGCGCTCGGTTGATGATAATAAGCTCGCTCCCTATTACGTAGGAGTGTAGGTGTAGAATACAACTCTACTTAACCCTTCTGGGGAATACTGAGGGGCAATTCTCGTAATTTTAAGAACGTTCACAGTCTGATCTCAGTCTCAATCTGTCAAAAATATCACTAACTTCGCTACATTTTCACAAGTTTTTTACATTTGTTTGACTCTGAGATGAGACTGCGCCTAAATTTTGAGCGTTTCAAATTACGAGAATTAGCCTTCAGGTCTGCGTCACGTCTTGTAAAATAGCATTACGCCTATATTCATTTGAAGTAACTACAGTTCAATTAAGGACAGTATGTAACGCAAAAAAAATAGCGATTCTGTACTTTCCTATGCTACAAGACATTAAATCAATGAATTTCTACCTACACGAAGTACTATCTATCTACGATAAAATATAATATAACAAAAAGTGTAGCAAGGAGTACACTTTTAAACCTCAAAATTATTTTTAATTGAAAATATTAAATCAAAATTGTGTAAAACTGTTCCCACACCCATTAATCGCTTCAATCAATTAAATATTCAGTTGTCATTCAATTATACATTAAATCAATCAATTGGCTAAATGTAGATTTTAAATTAATTTGCTGCTTCATCGTCGGTGCCAAATTTATTTTATATTTCATAAATAAAGTCACTGTTGCTTGTGCTTTAAATGGCGAGTCAACAAATTGGATTTCACGCGAAATTATAATACTCAAAACGTATTCGCACCTTTTTTTTTTTTCAAAATTTTTGTCACCATAATCAGTTTAGCGACCCATTTGAAAGGTCTGGATCCCTTGCTACGCTTTTTGCTTAGTAAACAAAGGCTGTTTAAAGGATTTTCATAAATGTATTTATTCATAGTACCGAAAAAGATAAATGATCACCAACAAAAAATAAACCAGTAAGTATCACTATCTCTTTCTGTCACTGAGAAGTGCAATTCACTGGAGCCAGAAGTCCATTCGCACGTAAAAGCGCTTTCTATGTGAATGAGAGCGAATAATCACAAGCGATCTTCTCGCTCTAGAAAATAGCGGCTCTAATGGAAAAAATAAGAAAATTAAAAAAAAAAGATTTTTTGTACACACGGCTACACATCAAGCTATGCAAAACCAGTATTAGCTGACCGTTCATTGTGAGAAAATATCATACAAAGTGAGGCCAAGACAAACTGGTTTTGTATAGCTTGACGTGTAGCCGTGTGTACAGTCACGAACAAAAGTGTTGTAGTTATAGTATTAGTATATTAATAGATAATACTATTAATATACTAATACTATAACTACAACACTTTTGTTTGTGACTGAACAACAAATAAAAAGAAAATCTTGCAATTTTTTATATTTACGTTACAGATATATGTCTATCACACATTTACACACATGTGTGGTAGACTGTAACGTATATAGAAAGAGATAGAGATACAGATTTGTAATTGTGATTTTGCCCTTATCCTTTTTGATACTAAAATGGGTACATTTCTGGTAAGAATTTAAATTGTAGCCGTAAATAAATATTAAAAAATATATAAAGAAACTTATGGTCATGTTATCTCTCCTTTTTCATGCTGCTGTGGCCTTATTGGAACTTTTTTCTTATTGGGTATACCATCAATCTTCGCTTTTCTTTTTACTCCCTAAATCTGCATGCTGTAATTTATTTTTAATATCTAATACATAAACTTGATGCACCAATAAAAAATACGTTATTTAAACGGTCAAGCTCCATCTAAAAAATATAAATTCAAACACGCCATTTTGGATATTTAACGATATTACGTAAAACCCGTCTGTAACTGTAACAACGCTTCCAATGATACACAAATCTTTTAATATTTTTATTATTGTTATAATCTGTTTTTCTAATGTGCCAAATTTTTCGTTTATACATTTTATTATTGTGTATTTTAATTATTAATAAACCTATACAAAATTTTGAGCGTTTTTGTCGATCGCCAGTTTCTTTATCGGATGTGACAGCGCATATAACGCCGATATCGGTGACGTCACCGGTCTCGACTGCCGCTAAAGTCACCATGTCGTCGACTAAGACGACTATCGCCGTGTCAGAGCCCGACATCGCGTTCCCCGCCGTCTTGAAAGGCTCCCAAAAGCAGAGAGTCCCCCCTCCGGTCCCTCCGAGAGGGTCTCCTAAAGCTAAACGCGGAGGCGCCTCCTCCCAAGCGTCTAGCATCGACACGAAAGGTGATTATCCGAATTTAAATATCTCTGTGAGTGACATCCCTCCGCAGACACCTATCACTAGCAGTGATGACGATTTCTGCTTTTACGGGCATGATTTTAAGTTTAAAGAACCCACTGCATGTCGCATCCCACTATCCGTATCAAACAGTTCTGTTAAGATCACAAAATTAGTTGCTTCGAACTCTTTCCTAGACTTCGTAGAAGAAGCTGACAGTATTACGGAGAGATCTCATCCCGGTAAAGATTTGGTTGCTCAAACTTCAATGATGGCTAAATTTAATATCGATAAAGTATTGAGAGAACATTTGGACTCTGGAGATTACGATGATACGTCTCTTACTGAATCTAGTAGCGAAGAACGGATTGTTATTCAAGAAATACGCGAATCTGTCGATGATGTTAGAACTAAACAGTCAAAAAGTCCATCGCAATTCGTAAAGGAAGTTGTGACCCAGATAGGTGATAAATTGACCGGAAAAACTCAGATAAACTTAGATTTGTCGAATGAAAAAGTGAGCGTTCACAACGTTAAATCATCAGATCTGATATCAGCGGCCAGAACATTGAGAAAAGTAGCTCCGGCTGATACAACGAAGGTTGAACAGAGCCCAAAACCAGATATAGAAGTTAAAGTAGAAAAGAACGGCTCAAAAGCAGGAATTATATCAGGCATATCGAAAAAACTAAACTTCACTCAATCTAAAAGAGACAAAAACCGTTCTCAAGAAAAGAAACCTAAACCAAAAGTAGAAATTAGAACCTATCAACGTGGAATGACGAAAGACGAAGCTATATGTCACAAGAAAGCTAAAACGAAGATCGATATGTTCCAAAAACATATTTTTAAAGTCCAAACGGATTCTGATAGTTCAAGAAGAAGCTCTATATCATCTTCACAAGATAGTAAACAATCAGAAAATAATATTGACACGCAAAGATTAGTTAAAGAAACTAAGAAAATGTTCGAACCTATTGAATACGCTCACGGTAGTTTAACCGCGATTGACAAGAAGCATTTCTCGTTAGCAACAACGGTTGTAAACCCAGTAGTTTCGAAATCAATTAGTGGCAATGTCCACGAAAAAATTAAACAGTTTTCCGAGACGCCATTGACGAAAACGCCAAATAAAATACCGAGACAGAAAAAGAAGGGGAGTTTTAAAAGGAAATCGGATAAGAGGAAGATGATTATCAAGATGAAGAAAGAATTTGAGGAGATGCTGTAGACGAAATTGATAAAAATTTACGAGAAGATGAAGTTTTGTAAGAAAAAAAAGAAGGAACCTATGATGTCCTAAAAGTTTAAAACGAAAAGATACAAATAAAATTACTAGACTAGAAAGTTGGATCGAAGATATATTTAACGAATTAAAATTACAAGACAATAATTTAGAAAGATGGATTGATGGAAGATATATTTCGTTGAGGCTCAAAGCCACTTTAAATACTGTTGTTGCCACTTTAAATACAAGCATGTAGATGTTTCTAGATTGTGTTGTGATCCGTTATGACTGCCATTTTTTCTATAGCGTTATATATTATTGCTCGGTCGTTGGATTTTCATATTTTATTAAACTCCTTTGCTCCTTAACATAGTGCATCCTTTTTAAATAACACGTTGACTATATAACTATTTATTTGTATGTATTTAATTGCTACATTATCAATCACTAGTATTTATTTTAGATTGTATGTAGATATGTCTTTATCATGTATTTTCCATTTCTGAAAAGCGGGTTTCTTGCGTTTTAGTCATATATTGTTTGGTAAATTGGGGACGGTAGTAAATCGTCGAGTTAAAACAACTTTACTGATGAAATATTCTATGTTTCATTAAAATTTTGCCAGATTGACCGTTGATCTTTGTCAAATGAATTATAGAGGGTTAAAACTCGCCGAGTTTTTATAAAAACAAAGGACAAGGAGGGATATATTTGCAATACTTCAAGCTGGGCAAAGCTTCAAATGATATCTATGCAGTAGATATTTTCAGTCTTTGAAGTTTTGTTAAAAATGACAGAATAAAAATCATTCTTTGTTGAAATAATTTTTCATCCTACCATTAATTTAAATATCCTCAATTCCATTAGCTTTTTAATACAATAAATATTTCAAGAAGATTGACTGTAGAATTTGGGCATTAAGGGATTGAAGATTTTTATATGGCATACCAACGGTGTCCGCCATTTTTTTTTTTTTTTTGATGTTGGACAGTATCTATGCCACGAACCTTCAAAGCCCTTTGCAGAGTATTTCTACAGTGAAACTTCACTGATTCATAGCTTATTATTAGTAGATTTGTAAATCCACGCCATTTAAAGTACAATAGAAAACATATATCGAACTATTTTTAAACAAGCACCTTTTTACATGCAGACATAAATTCTTTTAAATTCTTACTAGCTAGAACTAAAATCGAACTAGGATTTAGTGACCTAAACAACAGTAGAGCTAGAATATTTTGAACTACCATTAAACTACACAAGCGTAGCCATTTTTGAATTGAAAGTCTGTCATAACAAAAGCAACATAAAAAGTAATATGATCCAGCGTTCATATTTGAGACATTTCCACGGACCGGACACCGTGACAAATACGCGTGACATAAACAGTAAAAAGTAATCTAAAGTCACACATCGTATAATTCTGAGGCCTAATAAAAATACACAGAAAATCGTGCCATTGTCACGTAGGATTGGTTTTTAAAATATCACGCATTTGAACGCAGCTGTAACAGTAACAAAACCATTCAAAAAGCTACACTTGTTACCATCATCATCATTGTTACCACCACAACCATTCCACCTTTACCCACCAAACATTAGCCCACCTATCCTCTAAGACTGTTATCTTGCTAGTCCAAGTAGTAACGCTAGCTTACCACCAGGCGGTGCTCCTCTCTCGTGTTGTTCGACGCCTCCACCGCCTTTCGAAGAAGCTCCACCTCCCAGGACAAGTCGCACGAACTCTTCATCAACGACGTCGTCAAGTGCTTCTGGTAGACGTAGAGGCGCGTCCAGTGCGGCGAGTGTGATGACGACGTCTTCAGCGTCGTCTTTGGCTTTGACGCCGGCTGCGTTGAGCAGTGCGCGCAGTAACGATGCCAGGTAACAATATTTGACGTAAACTTTCTTCAGAACATAGCTAGACTTTGTAGGCAGTCAAGTGGCTGCTGTCAAAAACATCGATCAGCGAGCCAAAACTATTACTCCTCATTAATCAGATTTAATGATTGGTGATCACAGTATTTTATTAGTCAGATACTGAGCCTGGCGTGCCCTTGCTTGCAGTCTTAAACTGTCTCGGGTGACAATTTTACGAAGATCAGCTTTTCAAAGAATTGTCGATATGACATATTTCGTTTAGGTACAGGACATATGTCACATGAGAGACTGTCACGCATGAGTATCAGAAACGAAAATTTTCTCAATGTGGACGTCTAGTTGCAAGATCTTGCTGTTGTACAGGCGCCAGCACATCAAGCTACCACAATCTGTCAAATTTCTTTAATAGATTTTCAACTTTATCGCTAAAGCATTAAGGTTCAAGGTTGATTGGGAAAATTTGACAGTTTCGGGTTAGCTTGACCTGCTGGCGTCTGTACTTACGATATTTTACCCTATTTGCTCGTTCTTTCGTGTCTACTTACTTATAGATACCACTGCTAAGCGTGGGGTCTTGGGTTCGATTCCCGGGTCGGCCCAAGTGTTATTGGTTTTTTCCCGTTGGGTATTTCTGAGTAGGGAATTTCCCCCGTGCCTCGGAAAGCAAGTTACGCCGTTGGCCCTGCGCCTGATCTTTCTCCGGTCGTGTCGGATTGCCGTCCCATCGCAAATGAGAGTGAGGGAAGAGGGAGTGCACCTGTGTCTGCGCACACACTTGTGCACTATAATATCTCCTGCGACGAAGACTGGTTTCTGCTGAGGTCGGTCGGATATGCGGTCTGAAGGACTTTACTTAAAGATGTGCATGTGTTTTCCAGTGTGTGCTGGACGCCGCCCGCGTCTGTTGAGGGTTCCACTCCGACGTGGACGGAGGGCACGCCCAGCTTCACCGAGTCCAGTAGTAGTGAACAAGGTACGTCATCATTTACAAGTTAATCTTTCGCGTCCTACCGACAACGCGATGTCTAAAAGAACTATGAATAATAATATAAGAACTATGAATAATAATATCGTAAATTAGTTTCTCATTAGTCCAGCTTTGGTAGGCAAAATCGCTGTTTAACAAAATAAAAATGGTCGTTGAAGAAAGATGTTATTTCTCTACAGAAAAAGACCACTCATCAATATTTTTTAAAAATTTTATTAGCCTATATTGTCACATTGCGGGGCAAAGGACTCCCCCAAATCCTTCCAGGAACTCTTTTCCCGCGTCACGTAGAACCAGCCCTCGAATAGGAATTACAAGCAGTGTCCCGCGGTTTCACCCGCATAAGTTTCGATCCCGTGGGAATATCGGGATAAAGAGTATCCTATATGTTAATCCTGGTTATAAACCATTTGTGTGCCAAATTTCATCCAAATCCGGTCAGTAGTTTTTGCGTGAAAGAGTAACAAACATCCATCCATCTATCCATTCATCCATACAAACTTTCACGTTTATAATAAAAAAATATTTTGTAATCATTACCTGATAATACTATTTTTTGTAAGAGCACGCAACGACCAATTAAGAATCAAGCAATGCGATTATATAAACACCTATACTTTCAGTCATTTTTTTTGAAGACTAAGCCATAACCACAAAAAATTAACTTACTCAAAAATGAAGCAAGGAAAGAAAAAATATATTTATTGAGCACAAAAATAAGCACAAGCTTACAAAGGTCTTTTCCACAGGCTACCCAATAACGCCAGCTCGCGGCGCCACGCCGTGCGACTCGCGCGAGGGGCGCCGCTCCCCGCGCCCCCCGGCGCCGCCCGCGCGGGCCCTCCCTCCCACCACTATTAACTGCCTGACCAGTGAAGTGGTGAGTGATTCATACGCTGTCTGATTGATTCAAAGCTGGGTGATTGATTCAAAGCTGGGTGATTGGTTCAATTTTGGAGAGATGGTTTGATTGATTCATTGGTGCGAGAATTTTAGTTGATTGGTTCATTTAGAAATAGATGCTTGATATTAGATAATTTTATTTAATAGAGTTGCAGTTTCTCTGCTATTTCAATTTCAACGTATAAAATATCTTTGAATTTTTGATCAATCGTCTCTTCAAAATTTTGGTACTTTTGACTAAATTGTTAGAAGGAAGGGTAAGTAATTAATGTCACATGATTTGGTAAAGGATTTAATATACTAACCACACTGACAAGCATTATACACGCTACAGCTTCTATCCGATGCGAAAGTGAACGATAAAAACTAAAAATATATTTTGTACCGAACTTTGATGGGTGACCATGGTTTGTAAGGTTTTTCTGTATTACGTGATATCAAAGATATATCAAATATAGGATGTTGTTTTGAAAGTAAAGAAAAGTAACTGTCTAATTAAAAAAAAAAAAACAATTACAGATTGGAAATTTTTTATCGTTCATTTTAACTCGTACATGTGTTGCCAGAAATTGTTTTCTTTTTGTTTATATTACAAATGATTTCAATTATAACGTTTCCTAGTAAGTAAACCGAGCACAAGTCCGTTATAATTCGAAAATATTACACCAATAATTCGATGAAAGATGTTTCATGTACAGACGCCAGCACATCAAGCTACTACAATCTGTCGAATTTCTTTAATAGATTTTCAACTTATCGCTAAAGCATTAAGGTTCAAGGTTGATTGGGAAAATTTGACAGTTTCGGATACCTTGATGTGCTGGCGTCTGTAATTTGGTTATTTTCCTGCTAACAATTTCTGGAACAAGACAAATGCCTACATACATTATATTCTTACATACTATGCATACTTTAATTTTTTATATTTATCTAGCGCATACGCCATATTAATGAATGCCCTTTTTCTTTGGACGCTGCTTACGGTGGGTTCTAGTTGCATCTTAAAGAGAGAGTAGAAAAGGATTACAAATGATTAAAATATCAATAAACATATTTATAAACGCTTATAACACTGTTTTTACGACGCTAGCTTTTTAGGAACATTTTTTGTCATGGCAATCTCAATATTTAATAAACACAAAATTGGGTGCTTCCATTTTAAGGAATGCGTAATAATGAATAATGCTTTTTGAAAAAAAAAATGGCGCAGGTGTATCTAATTTTTTAAATAAAATTAAGCAATAATAACTGTTGCGTGAATATCGGCTGGTGTAACTTAATTTTAAACTAAGTGTTACCATTGTCTTGTTGAAAAAAATATCGTAAAATGAAACGCTAGTTGATGAATGTTGTGCCGTGTGCGCCGTTTTCGAAATATTTAATAATTGCCAAAAAGAACGGACCCATTTTTTTAAAACAAAAAATGTTTTTAGACTATGTAACTTAGCTATTGTGTAGTAAGTAATAATTTTAATATAATTTTTGTACTTTGGGACTTATTTTATAGTTACTTAGATAACAAAAATTTAAAAAAATAGGTTAATTTTTATTTTCAATTTTATTATTAGATTTGTTGTCCTTTAAAATTCTCGATTTTATTTTGCAAAATAAAATAGTAATGTCAGTTTTTTAACTGTATATCCGTTACAAAATTACTTTAAATCTGTTAAATAAGTCCCAAAATAAAGGTTTCGACTGACTTCATCTAATCATATTCAGCAATCGACTGATCTCGACATATTAGTGGAGTTAGAGATAAACAGGGTGTTATGATGAAACAAGTATGTGTGAATAACGTGAATATACGAATATCTATATAACACAACTTTGCACACCCTGTATATAAATACCGGCTACAACCGCTCAACGATGTTTTTTTTTTTTCAATTTAATCAGTTGTCGTATGTCATATACAATACGACAGTCGATTAAACTTCTCAAGAAACAGATAGACGCACATAAAGAAACATGGCTAAAAAGAAATTCGTTGAAATATCGATCTCTTTGTAAGGGCTGATTTTTCAATCATCTGATAACTTTATTCGAGAAATAATTTTGAAATTTTGACAGTTCTTTCATAAAAAAAACTTTCAAACGTCAATTTTTTTTCTAGAATAAAAGTTATCTGGCGATGGAAAAATCAGCCTTAAGAGAATGACTTTAATAAAATAATGCGTTATAAAATAATAACATCCATTCAACTCAAACAAAGCCGGTATTGCCCGTAGTTATTTCGACAACTGACAGTCTAACAATTTAGTTTTTTGTAATTTTGTTAGCAGACTAGAGTATGCGCATCCAGTCGTTCGTAAGAAGTCATATCAATTCGTTGCAAAGTACAAAATTAAAAAGACGATTGAAAACCGAACTTCATTTTTTGAAAAATAACTGCCACGAGATCCAGTGTTGCCAACACTAAGTCGACCAAAACTACCACTTTCGTATTTATAACTTCCGTTTAAATGTATTGCTAATAATAAAATAAAGGTTGTCAGTTAACAAAAGCAATTCGTTGTACGCTTTTGAAATAAATATAATCCGCTTTCATGTGAGTGTAATAATATTTATGAAACTGTATGAGATCTGTAAGTATTTTTACCGAAAAATAAAGTTATAAATTATTAATGTTAATACATTTCCGACGGCTTTAAAAAGTTACGATTTATTTGACCATAATGCTTATAGGCAAGGCTCAGGTCAAATGTATGCATTTTCTATATTTAAAAAAATAATAATATTCGCAATAATACTGCATCTTAATCGAAAATAAAACAAAATTATAGTTATACAACTGACCATTTTAATATGTAGAATAGATTTGTTCGTTATAGTCAAATATTGTAAAAGTGCTTACAGATCAAAAAACTAAATTAAAACCTTTTTGTAAGTGGTGACCTTTCCTTGATAAGAATTAATTAAAAATAAATGTGTTCATTGTAGGATCACTGGTACAGTACAAATTGTATATCGATTAGTGTAGTAGTATTTCAATTTAAATACACCTAATTTAATGTTAAAATTGACTTAAATTCATTACTTACGGTGTGATGTTAATTTTAATACGACATAAATATGTGATATTCACATATTTTTATTAGAAATTCAACAATTTAAGAAATGAAGGTAACATTTTCTCTTTCACGTTCATTAAAGGTTAATAAACACTGAAATCTTTCCGTAAGACATATAGATACGGGATGACAAATATACAATGATTTCAAAACTGAGTGTCCTCTATATAGGATGGTAACGTATCTAAGGGTAATTACATGAAGAGCCCTCACTGGGATACCTCGTGGTCGTGGTTTAGGTCGCTACCTCGAGGTCACCTCCATATAAAACAAATGCATGCTAATGGACACGCACGCATATGCCAGGCATCGAGGTAAACCCTCAAGTAGCCCGCGATGTATCGCAGTGAGGTATCCTTGGGCAAGTGTGTGGGCGTCTATTAGCGTGCATTTGTTTCACATGAAGATAACATCGAGGTAGCGAGCTATCGCAGTGAGGCATCTTCGGCATGTAATTACCCGTAGATGCCTCTAGTATTGAAGAGGTTCATAGGCATCGGTGACAACCTCAACCTCAGGTTGACCGCCTGCTTGATTGAATAACAAAAAAACATCGAGTTTACAAATAATAAAAAAGTAAACATGTTGGACAAGCATTATGATGGTATAGACTATAGACTATCCTTTCATCAAGTCTTATTAATTATTGCAATTTGGAACTCATGCCATTGTCATAAAAGTAACAGGATTTTGTGAAATGGTCTGACTTTAGTAAAAAAATACAGATCAAACTGATTTTTCTCCACTGGTCACCCTTGCAAAAACGTAGTCTGGTGTGTATAAACTGTTACGTTTCTCGTCGTTGTTACTATATATCAATATAATGTATATTTTGTTGTTGTTAACTATTTAAAACGACCGACATGTAGAATAAACATTTGAGAAAAAATTTACTGAATATTTTTAATCCTTTTTATGACCGTAGCACGACAACACAACAAGCTATAATTTTCCAGTAATAGCTGACATTTTTGCTTACGTTTAGCTGACGTTGTACGGAAAACCTATACAATGCGAGGACAGCTTGTACACACGGCTACACGTCAAGCTATACAAAACCAGTTTGTCTTGGCCTCACTTTGTATGATATTTTCTCACAATGAACGGTCAGCCAATACTGGTTTTGCATAGCTTGATGTGTAGCCGTGTGTACTAGAAATATGTAGCTAAAAAAAGAGAAAACGTATTGAATTTCTGCCTTACTTTAAAAACAAAATTAGTTGAATACGGCATTCAAAATACATATGGTTTTTTACTTTCCATAAATTAGAATTTTAGGCGCATTTCATAACAATCCTCTAATACTGTCATAGAATAAGCACTCACTACAACCTTTTTCAATTAATCTTAACTCAATTAATATTTATTTACATTATATAAGCTAACATATAATATAATGATAATATGTGCATGTGAAAAAATACGCAAAATAATCATAAGGCATAAAAAAATTCGTCAGCATCGCTGTCAAAAGTAAAAAAAAAAATGGTAAAATAAATAAATACATTTTACTCAATTAAACCTACATATTTGACAGTAGTTACCTTAATTCATATTATTATATTGTAATCAGGAAATTAATCATTTTAGTTAGTTTTGACAGGTTCATTATTTCACAGTAATTATTGTTAAAGAAATCTACTAATAGTATGTATTATAATTAGTTGCCTGTCCTAAAATTTCTACCATTTAGTCTTATCATCATTTGAAAATACTACTAAAATAGTAATCATGCTTAAAGCTTACCTATGGCTGGCTTAAAGCGGACATCCTTAAACGTAGTTTAATATGGATACCTGCTTGCAAAAGGTAAGAATTTTATACTGTATGATATTATATTATAAGTATGGTTTAAAAGTCGTGGGTAAATTATAATTAGCAGCACATATTAGCTTAGAAAAATTAGACCATTAGTTCATTACAGTTCATTTTGTTATGTACAATATCGTTACGAAATCTCAATTCCACTCCGTTCCGCGTCAATGTAAATTAACCCTAAGTTTTACCCGACGATGCTATGTCAATTCACCTCGAAATATGACGACATGATTTTTATTTTAAGTCCTTTCTATAATTTCCCTACGACTTCACTAACATGGAATTAACATAAATTAAAATTAATTACTACGTAGTTTAGTATAGTAAAGTATCACTGATAATACTAAAATGGGTGCACCAGAGTGCCTCATTGTTATTGCACAAATATACAGGATCAAATTAAATTAGCTAGCAAAACTCCGCAGACTATATGGGTATATACACGATTAAACAAAAAATAAGTTAATTTGATTACTTTTTTGTGATCAAAGTTAGTGTAGTCACTAAAGACATGTTTAATTTTTTTTTTTTAATGTATACTTCACAGAAGTTTAGATATCGAAACCTATCATGTCTATTGAGTTTCGCTAACTAATTTCATTTGATCCCGTATATAAGGTCCCATCAAAGTAAGAGAGTACCTACCGGGACTATGAACTTAATTCATCATCATAATCTTTCTATCCTTATTTCAATAATATATTATTGTGGTCTGTGCAAGCATGTCTTCTTCCATATATCATGAACTGTGATTAGGGTTTGGGAATTCCCGACCATTTCAAAGTCCCGGGACACGAGACAGCCTACAAGCAAAGTCCCGGGAATTCCCGGGACTTCGAAACTTTTAAGAAAATTTTTTTTCTTTTTGTTTTTTTTAAGAGGGGTGAGCCCTTTTTTGAAGAATTTTAGTTAATTTATTGAGTTAATTTCTGGTGAAACGTATAAAAAAAGGCATTTTTTTTAATTCAACATTAATTAAACAGAATATTAAATGTTAATAACTTTAACGTTAATTTCAGTCTTAATAATTGCTTTGGTTATTGCTTTTAATCACACACAGATTCGATTTTAAGCAGTTAAATCTTATAGTTATAAAACGAACTTAGTTAAAAATCGTACTAATTCTTAATAACTTTACTATTATCTATTAATTCTACTATCTAATCTAGCAATTTCGACAATCTTGTCTCGTTTCGAGTCTCGACCCGAAACTCCCGGGACTTCAAGACACGAGACGTCCCGGGACCCAAACTCTAACTGTAATCTCAGAATGAATGAATCGTCGCCATTCCTGCCCTTATCCCAATTTTAAACTTGAAAATTGCCTTCCATACTTTCTCTATTAGTCGTCATCTCGGTAGTCACTCCCTTTCCAGCCATATCATCTTGCCCACAGTCCATCCATCGTTTCTTTGGTCTTCCCCTACGCATATAACTCAGAATGAATTAATGCAGTTTATAATTTTAAGGGCTAATTTTTCAATCGACCGATATTTTTTATTCGTGGAATAAAATTGACGTCTGACAGTTTTTGTACTGTCAAAAATTTATAATTATTCCTCCGATGAAATTATCTGGCCTTGGAAAAATCAGTCCTAGTGAAAAAAAAAGTCACTTACATTAGTAAGACGCATTGAATACAGTGCAAACAATGGATCAGAATTTTTGATGGGCCCTTAAATAAAAAATAAACCATTTTAAGAAGCCGTAAGTGTAATAATGACTGCACAAACTGATTATAACTTTTGATGACAGGTGGAAATTACGCACTTAAGATCTGAAACATCAAGAATAACAATATCAAGTTACGAAATACACACAGATGCAGACGACGAGGAACCTTGTTAGATTATTGAATAAAGCAGCTATGTTTGTAATTTTAATGCAATATAATTCTATGAAACCGTGCAAGAAAGAGAAAAATTAGGTCGATTTTCTCCAATAAATCTGAATACAATCTGGTGCTGTATTATGACGGTTTAATGCCATCAAGATTCCTGTGTAAGAGAGACGGGGCTATACATGACCGATTCCATTATCCCTTTTTCGCACTGGAATCATGATGGCATTAATCCAGCACATCTAAACCGCATTCAAGAGCTGTCAGTGTCACTACTGTTGTGGTATTTTGTGCTGATTGCGTTCGAGAGAGAGATGCGAAACTTTCTTAACAACTGAAATTATATTGCAATAAATCAATACAATAAAACATATTATCCTTGCTATTAACATGTAGCTGTTACGAAGCTTAATGTAAACGTTCAAATCAGTATTTTATAATTGGTGCTTTACCAATAAAATATGGCTTTACTGGAGATCAAAAAATGATAAATGTACTTAAATGAATCTCTTCTATCTTAGTTAAACGTAATATGGCAACTACTGAGTCCACAAGATATATTTAATCATCGGTTTCTGAAAGTCTCGGATCAAGCAAATCTGCTGTAAGCATATTGTGAAGGGTGTGTAGCTAAATAATACAGATAGCAATATTGAATTCCTTTTGCAACGCAACATTGATGGCTTTAAAGAAAGCTTTCGTAATAGTAATCCCTGTTGCGATTCAGTCATAAAAACAATCAACTCAGGCTATCGTAGTCCACTGCTGGACAAAAGCATCTCCCAGGCTGTACTATTACTATTCCTCTGCATACAGTCTGTCCCAGCCAACTGTGACATAGTAAGCGGAATTCTTAAAACCTAATAATGCAGGACTTTTAGAAACCGTAGTATATATTTTTCATGTTTTCCAAGTCTTGCTACATATTGAAGAAAATGAGAATTACGGTCTCCAGTTACTATTAAAGCCAACTTACTCGTAAAACTTTTCTTAAAACACTATGTCGCCAAATGTTCTGAAGAAGCATATTAATGTTGCCATCTTTAAAGTAATTGTATCAATAAAATTATATTAATCGGTATATTATTACATATTAGGATAAGAATCTACCCACTGCCATTGTTGTTAATTTTAATATTATAGAGAGCATTTTATGAATGGCACTCTTAGTGACAAATTTACTGTAGTACCTGATACGACAGCTGATTATTAACACAGTGAACGAATACTACAGTCGGTTTCGTAAAATAAAATTGAAAAAATGTTATTCATTAAATCTCAATTATGCCTAAATAAATGAATTATAAAATACGAATTTATACAATGGCAAAATAAAATATAAAATCGATCTAAAACTTAAAAAATAAGGTGCCATTCATAAATACCTAAATAATTTACGTTAGTTAAGAATAAAAATACCGTAAATCAATCATTTGAATAGAGAAGTTGCAAAAACATTAGTTTTTACTCTTTACGTATTATTGTGTTTAGCCCCAAATCAGTATTTTTAATCTCATATTTTAGGCAACTATATGTTCTTGCCTATACCGTCATATAAATACACTAGGCAGCTGGTTTGTTAGCCAATAAGAAGTAATCCCCTTGTATTATGTATGATGTGTCTATTCACACTGTAATGCCCAAAATCAATCTGCCTTTTCCCAACTATGTTGGGGCGGCTTCCAGTCTAACCGGATGCAGCTGAATACCAGCATTTTATATGGATCGACTGAGTTTCTGACCTACACAACCCAGTTAGAAGATAACACTAAACCCAATTATAATCATTAACGTCATTATCGTCTGACTGCAGGTCAAATATCTTTCATAAAGAAAAGAAACCACCATTGCTTGCTTGTGCGTTGGCCATTTAAGATCAATAAATCAGAGATTTCTAAGATAACTCACTAAAAAGTGTCATTGTTAGGGTTCCTTATTTTAAAGTGAAAACTTAATTAGACGCACTTTGCGCTCTTTCTGAACAGCGAACGAAACTGAACCGTCACGCCCGGGTCGGAGACGCTGAATCGGCTATAATCAGCTCCAGTCGCACGGTGACGCTGAATCGCGTATACTCGGCACTGAATCAAATATAATCCAGTCGTAAGGTTTCACTTATATCGTATCATAGGCACACATATTTTTTTATTTAATTTTCTTTTATTGTACTTTTATCTGCGTATTTAAATTGGTTTCTCAGCCAGGTTGCCAGTGTGTTGTTTAGCTATACTTAATTAAGTTTATTTCGGTATGTTGTTGTAAGATGTTAAGTTATTATAAAAAAGTTTTATACTGATCAAAGGGATGAATTTAGAGGCTCTTGCTCACAGAAACATTGCTAGATTTCTAACTTTTAAATAGAGCCATTATTCCTCTTATTTATAAAAGTCTGTGCCAATGACGTAATCTGAACTGCCAGGGTCGCGGGTTGTTCGATAGAGTTACCGTGGCCCCTGAAGTAACTGAAGGAACACGGGTTGGTTTTAGTCAGTAAAAGTCTGACATCCCGCTCCGCCCAGAGCGGAAGAAAGTTATATACGATTTTCCACCCAAAAAAAAAACCAGATAAATGTGTGTTGTCAAACATTTTTAGAACAAACACCAAGTCTGCAGTGTTATTGGTGGACTGATATAACCATCGATCTGCCTGGCATCTTCCCAACTATGTTGAGGTAGGCTTCCTGTTTAACTGGATTATTTTACATGGAGCAACTGCCTATCTGACCTCTACAATCCAGTTACTGTGTAACACGATACCTCTTGGTAAGACTGGTTGTCAGACTTTCGGGCTTCTGATTACCCATAACGACTGTCAATGATCTACGAATGACAGCTGAGACCAACGGCTTAACCTGCTTCCGAGACACGGAGGAGTCTCAGTATTTAAAGAGGGTCACCCATCCACAGACAAACCGCGGCAAGTGTAGCTTAACCTGATCGATCGACCCGTGCGGCTGTTATTACTTAGCCGCTGACCCTTGACTGATATAACTTCAACCAAAAACATCTTGTCATTAGATTTGACAAAAATTGAGTTGGTTTTCAGGAAAAGTGTTGTTGACACTTTTATAAATAAAGGGATAATATATATGTAATTATGTACTAAATAATCCGTTTGATTTGTAAAAAAATAATACATACAAATGATTGAATCTGAATTTTATCTTTTTTTTTCTAATTTAGTCAGCTATTATGTTTTACCATTTATTTTTATTTCTTTTGATCGACTGATTATCTTAGATCTGATTTTTTGTTTTATTTTAACTTATATACAATGAAATCGGTTTTTACAAATCAATGATACAGAAACGATCATTCTTTTAATTTTTAAGTAGACCAATCTTATTTTATGTTTAGTAAATTATTATAATCATGCTCATTTTACTTATTTCTTTTCAATTTTGCATGTTGCGAAATATTTTAATTATTCTGAAAATATCATTTAAATAAAATAATTAAGTAACGCATTAATTATATTTCAATGTTTTACATAATGGTACAAAATATATAAACATATTTGGTGGTACATCTTGTTTTGAAGCTATTATATTTTGTAGGTAGTTGTGGCAATGTCTAAATGTTGTTGTGGGTTTAAATATGAACGTTTGTAAACTAAATAAATAAAAACGTTTATGTTTTTAATAACTTTTTAACTGAAATTCAACGTTAGTCCTTTTAAACATAACAGATTCAAGACATCGGGGTAATTCGTAACACACTTACAGAACAGTAGCAATGACTTTCATTTTAACAATTTTCATTGCTTTATTTAGATTGTTGAGCAGACAATTTTTTTGAACGATGACGCAATAGTTTAGCAATAATATTCTTCAAAATGATTCAGATTGTGATTAATAGTGTGTTAAGCTATTATGATACTTATCACATAAGACAAAGCCACGTCACATCTTTCTAGATACTAGGACGGAGACATTTCATTCCATGAGGTCAAATGTAACATAAATTTCACCTGTCACACATTTCTAGGCATAAACCCGTACCTATGTGTTATAAATATTTTAAAATATAATAAAGCCATATTCTGCATAGGCAAGTCACAAAATATGCACGGTCACACAATAAACTTTCACATGCTAAATACATTAATATCTTAGTGCTTGTCCAGAGTGAGTGGCAAACTCGGGTGTTGAACCTGCGTCCTCATTTGTGACATTTCAACAGACTATATGTGATCGTATTGTCTTGCAAATGTACTGTTCTGAAGCTCAGTGTAACTTTGGCTAGATTTAAGTGTTCCTGTCCTGCCTGTCCAAATCTAAATATGCACTGCGCTGTAACATATTCGAAGTATTTTAACAGTTATTTAATTGAACACTCAATATGCAAGGTTATTCTTCATTTGGCTCAACAGATATAAATATGAATTGAGAATGCTAATCAGATTTCCATACTTACAGATTATTCAGATGTTTTACATTGTCGGTAGGTGATATATACATGTATGAATACGTGTCGATTTTACAATGATTATAATATTTGAAAATTGAAATGGAGTGTATCCATTCCATGTATGTTGCAACGAACACAAAAACGTTTTTTTACGTGTTATAACTGCTATTATTTTAATTTCCATAAAAGAACAATGTTTTTATTTACAAATAGTTAGGCATTTTTTTTTAATGTCTAAAGCATATTGAGCCTCTTTTAACGAACATACGACATTTGATTAATTAATCAGTACTACATATGATTAATGAATTTAAATTAAATAAAAAAAAATATCAATTTCAGTTAATCCACCGATGTAATCAATTATTATTAGAATTAAGAAAGGTGACATCACATTTAACTTATTTTAATATCTGAATTTAATGGAATATTAACTGTAGGTCTGACTTTAGGGTTATTTTAATTGAGATCTGCGTATAAAATCTATGCAATTGAATGTTGAGTTAGTCGCAATACACTTTATAGCGTAATTTATTTATTTTTTAAATAGTAACATGTAAACATACTTTTTTTTCATATCAGTCACTCGTACATGAAATAAAAACCTGATCATTTTATTATAATGAAGTAAGCTAAAACTGATTATACCATAATTGTTGTTATATAATGTAAATGTACAAAACTTTTGTACCTATCTTGTTGAAGTTTGCTAGTGCTGTACCTACCATGTTTATCGATAAATGTATTTGTATTATCCTGTGTACTTTTCTGTATAACGCGAGAGATATTTGAATTAAATGCGTATTTCCAATATGTGATTTTTTATTTACCTCAATAACCCTAACAGTTTAATTAAGGAAAGCAGAGAAAAATACAATTTTAAAAACAAAATAAAAGATACCCATTCATTTTAACAGATAAAAAACGAAAACTTCGGTAACAAAACCTGAAAGGCACTACATACGACCACACTATTGGCTCAAAAACCAATGAAATAATACACTTCGTGCCTTAGAATTCTATCAACAATTTCTCCAGAAAGATTACACTTCAGCCTTCAGCTAATCTCTTCTGTAAAAATTTCACCGTGAAAACTTAGATGAAGTGAGCTGTCAATATTGGCATCAGCTGGAATGACAGCTCACTTCAAGTTTTAACGGTGAGATTTTTACAGAATAGATGAGCAGGTTTTAAAAAGCCCACAATATTACTTTATGGCACAATCTATTATTTCCACTGAAGGAAAATTCTACAGGTGTACACTTCAGTTCACAGATGTACTCTGGGCTCAAACTTCGGGCACAAATGTTCACATTTATTCGGCACTTTTGTCTTATTGTGTTAACCACTGGTGGTTGGTGATCTAAGGTAAGCCGGGTGTGTTTATGTTGCATGTTTTTGTTTATATACAGACGTCAGCAGGTCAAGCTACCCGAAACTGTCAAATTTTCCCAATCAACCTTGACCCTTAATGCTTTAGCGATAAAGTTGAAATTCTATTATAGAAATTGACAGATTGTAGTAGCTTGATGTGCTGGCGTCTGTACTACCTATATTCAATTTACAGTTTGTAAAAGAAATTTGTGATCATATCTATGGGTGGGGTACAGACCATAAAATTGAACATTTTTCCCCATGGGACCAACATCGTAATCGCGAACAAATACCTTACTCGACGCAAATGTTTGGGACAGCTGATAATTATATTTTTTTCACAATTACGATATTGGTACCGTGGAGAAAGTTGCTCAGTTTGATGGTATGTATCCCCTACGCCCTTAAATTTGACCACACATTTGCTATACACTGTATAAAATGTTTAAACTAAAAAATAATTAATGTCGAAATATTATGTTGATTTTTTTATTAAGGCAAGCTGGGCTTTTTGGCTTGTATACAGGTAACGTTATTATTTTTTTATATTTATAATTCAATTCAAATTCAAAATAATTTATTGTGGATCATAGGTTCACTAGAGTAGTAAGTAGATTCATTATCATAGTTTAGGGCTGATTGTTCAATCGACAGATAATTATTTTTATTCGTTGAATAAAATTGACGTTTGACAGATTTTGTAGGTATGGAAGAAATATCAAAACTCAAAATTATTCCTAGGATGAAATTATCTGGCGTTGCGTGGCGTGGCTGGCCAGATAACTTTTATTCGAGGAATAAAATTGACGTTTGACACTTTTTATATGAAATTACTGTCAAAATTTCAAAATTATTCCTCGAATAAAGTTATCAGATGATTGAAAAATTAGCCGATAAACTATTATGTTGTTATCTTTTTGTATATAATGGTGAGTATAGACTACAGCATTTACTTGTAAAAGCATCGAGCATTGGCCCTTTTTAAATTTTATCGAACCGAATCCAACACGACACTCGATGTTTTGTTACAACCTGATCTTAAAAACCAACGAGCGTATTGGCGTAACATTTTATCGAACAAAGAGCACGTGCCTTTACCTGGTCCGACATTTCAACGTTGAACGCAAGGTAGAAAGAAACGTTACAGGTAAATGCTTCACTCGCCCTGAGCATTAATTACGTCGAACGCAGCGTCGAGATTCGCGGAAACGTTACATTACATGGAAATGCTTTTGGAAACTGAGCTTTTGCCTGTATTGTAGCATTCGTAAGAACGTTACATTACCATAGGTTCTCAACAATAACACAGGGGGCGCGTGGGCGTTTAAGACTTCAGGGAGTGCAGTAGACCCAGAGAAAATTATATGTATATTATCTTACGACTGTATAATGTTACACGTTTCAATATAATCGCGACAATAGCTGTTCCAGGTTCACTAGAAAAAAATAAACATTCTCAAAGTGGGAGGTAGGCAAAATAAGGTTGAGAACACACGCATTACACGGAAATACGCGAGAAAATGCTCAAGTGTATACTCGCCTTAAGAGACCGAGAAGAGGTGTGGAAGAACATCTTGTTATTTTCGTAGATATATATAGAATATGCTTTATTGTTCATACTAAATGTTTATTTACTCTGTGCTGCTATACTTTAACCTTTTCACCGCCAAGCACTTCTATAGAAGTTCGGGATTTTCGTGCCACCAGCGCCACAACTTCTATAGAAGTTGTTCATTTTAACTATCTTATTAAAATAAATTTACTGTGATTAAAAGCTTTGTTTCATTTTATTATTTAAGATAGCACTGTCTACTACCCTGTTTTTTATTTTTCTACACAAAATAAGCCCTAGTTTGTCCTAAAATCGGCAAAAACAGAAACTCCGAATTTTGTTACTTTCCTCAGAACGCCAATCACTTCATATCAAGTTGGCCAGTGATGTGCCGTGAAAGGTTGATTTCACCATTGAAATATTTATAAATACAGAAGGTTACGAATATCGAAAACAATTTGAGGTCAATAAAATATGAACTTAGTTATCTACTTCATTACAAAGGATAGTAGATGAATTTCGACCTTCAGGTAGATGCCGATACGTAATTATAAAGTTGTTACCAATTCTTGTCGATAGTTATTTTCCCATCTCTACAAAACAATTGGTCGTCTATGCCCCTGTGCGCCACCGAGTGCCACGAACTACTATAGAAGTTGGTCAGTGACGTCATAGGCGTGCGGCTGTCAAGGTCACTTTGGCATAGTGCAGCACAAAATCGGATTCGCGCGCACGCATCTTTCTTTCACTACGAAACAAATAGAAAAATGAGTGAAGAACTTGATTCGGACGAACTTTTAAAAATTTTGCAAAGTGTGGAATCGGACTCGGAGTATTTTGTGGAGAACATTGAACCAGAAGATAATTCTGAGGTATGTCTAACTGGATGATAATAATAATGTTTATTCATCAAAGAGTAGGAATTCCGGCACAGATTTACCGCGCACAGATGCGCGGGGTCCCCCGCGCGCAGATGGGTAAACGGTACCGATACATGAGTTAAGAAAAGAACAGAAACAACACTTAAAAAACAATGCTTTGTTAGGTACACGGCTACAAGCGTGATAGAATTTAAATATATACTTACTTTCCATTTCAAAAAACACTTTAAAAACAATTAAAAATTCTGCCACTTAGATACCTACGGTAAAAAACGTTGACTGAAGTTATTAAAAAAACACAGGAATAAAAAAAAATAGAAGAAAGAAAGACCATAGACCCCATCCCTGATCAGAATCGAATTCAACGTGCCCTCAGTGCCAATAACTTGATATGAAGTTAAAGAATGAGATCATGAAACAAATAGAGATGTACCCCATTCCTTATAGTTCTAATTGAGTTATGTATTAGTTTCTTTGATACTCATAATTTATACTGTTTTTTCTTATTAAGGATACTGTGAAATAAAACAAATCTGGAAATATTTAATCAGTTTTTATTTATATTCGTAAAATCAACTTTAAATCTTAACTTTACGCGTACAAATCTTATTCATCGATATGACGATATTCCCATCACTACTGTTTACTGTATATTTAGTTATACATTTATAGCTTGGCGCTCGGCGAGGCATTGCGTTTTGTGTACGTTGGCGGCGAAAAGGTTAATAAGAACAACTTTATGATTCCAGACTCGGCTGTAAGAAGACCGATGCAGTCCTAACTTCATACCAAAGGAAACTATCTCTAATTGTCTACTACTTAGAGCATTTTATTAAATGCGGCTCCTATTCTTAGCATTTATGTTTTAGCTCAATTTTACATTTACCTACGAGTTTACGCAATGATATATACCAAAAATGATTCTGAAGACTTGTGTATAATTTTTAATTAAATATTTTAAATAAGAATTCATTAATCCTTAAAAGTGTAATACTTATTACGCCGTGTTTGTAATGTTTTCTTCGTTTTCTTTAGTAATAAAATAATGAAAAATATAATGGAGAAAGAGTCTGACCAGAGAAGGCGTTTTACGTTTTAGCCGAGACACTAGACCTAAATAATTCCGTCCATACACGTCGTTTTGCGCACGTATACGCGCGTTTCTCGAATGTATCTCGGCACGCTCGTGAAAAGCCTTATCCAGGCAGCCTAACATATAGTAAAGCAGGTGCAGCCGATCGATTCTGTAAAAATCTCACCGTGAAAAGTTAGGTGAAGTGAGCTGTTAATAGTGTCAATCCCTAGCACTAGTTGGAATGACAGCTCACTCCACGCCCACTTCATCTAAGTTTTCACGGTCAGATGGTTACAGAATCGCACTGCTGGTACAGCCCGATTCAAACTTCATGGCGGCTCTGAACATGAGGCCAGTCGCTGCGCAGTAACGTGTCAGCGGGGGTGAGGGTGACACGTGAATTTCGAAAGTTGAAGTGCCCTACTCTTTGCGCAGTGTAGCGCAACGAGTAGCGCACTTATAAAGTTTAAATCGGGCTGTATAAAACATTGATCAATATTGAAGCGATATCGATGTTATAATGTCAAAATAATCGTAAAATTATAATCGAATATTGTATACGAATTGAATGATATATATAATAATGTAATATTAAAAGTATTGGTTGTAAGTTGCAACCCCACCCGCCGCACTATGGCACAAAATAAATAGGTACAGAATGTAGATGCCATTTAAAGAGTAAAATCGGGCCCACGCACACATAGATGGTCTGTTCCGAAATTATTTATACCTTTGGATTCCAAGTGCTTTGACTTGATTCAATGAATACTTAAACCCCCTTACTAATTTTAAATCATCTTAAAGTTGTTTTAATTGTCTGCTCAACAACGTAAATAACGCAATGAATGTTGTTGAACTGTCAAATTAAAGCCATTGCTACTGTTAGTTAGTTATGCAACTACTCCGCTGACCTTCTGTACCTGTCTTTTTTGTGCTACTGACGTGAATCCACTCCCATCGTAAGCATTATGATATTTAAGTTTAGTTGAATGGTTTAAAGAAACAGGTACTATAGCTTGACCAAAACCGCTGTACCGCGCCTTAGGTATGTGCGCAGCGAGACGGGGGGGCAGTGCACGCCGCTCATTCGTCATCGCTCACGGCGTCCTGCCCCCCGCCTCGCCGCGCTTTCCTTCCGCCTCGCCGCGCATTCCTAAGGCGCGGTACAGCAGTTTCGGTCAAACTATAGTTGGTAGATACTTAATGTGTTATAGTTACCGGCACGTAAGTTGGCAAGAGATTTTGTAGTGGAGGAAGTTCGCGCACGCACAATTTCATACATTTTTACATGGGGAACTTCCCCCACTATAAAATCTCTTGCCAACTTACGTGCCGGTAACTATACTTCGCATTCATCTTCTTTTTTGTGTCGCCGGCACGACAGTATTTCATACCTTGTTGGTCCAAAGCTTCGCCACTTCTGCGGCGTCATCGGTGGCAGCGTAGAGCTTACTTTGTCTGCATGTTTTGGGACACTAGAGAGCTGCCGATCGATTCTTAAAAATCTTACCGTGAAAAGTTAGGTGAAGCGAGCTTAGAGTGAGCTGTCAATAGTGTCAATCCCTAGCATTAGTTGGAATGACAGCTCACTCCACCCTCACTTCTCCTAAGTTTTCACGGTGATATGGTTACAGAATCGCATCGCAGGATAGGAGGTAGAGCATAGTTTTGCGACACAGTTCCACATCCACACCCTGCTGCCATTCCGTCCAGGTAGCCCCACTTTACCAAGTTGGAGTTACATGTTCCCATTTGTGTCCGGAGAAGGTTCAGGCACTTTCAAGTGGGCCACGAAAAGTCGTACCCTGCAAGGAGATACTCTTTTCGTGGGGGAAGAGTATGTAGCATTCATCCTAATCATCATGTCAGTCGAAAGATATCCTCAGAACCAAATTGCTCATTCGATTGTGGGAATCAGCTGGATGCAGGCAGGCAGTACCGAGCCAGGCGTATCTAATGGCGAGGTTTCGAGGAAGCCTATGACCTACAGCAGGTAGATTTACTTCGGCATAGTTTTTAATATGGGTAAAACTGATCTCACGTTGGACTGAGGCTCTTGAGCGCAAATTAGGACGGGTCGCATCGCAACGTAACGCATTCGTCTTCCTGCGTCATTCATCACTTTCGTAGATTTTCAATGAATTTTCCAGCGCACCGTTTTTTATGAAAATGCGTTGCGCTGCGGTCCGTTGCGGCTGTAATGTTCGCTAGGCTTTAGAAAGCATTGTTAGAATGTAAATGAGGGTCTTTCATAAGGTTCGCGCAGGATTTCAACGCTTACTGGATTTTCAACTCTCATTGTGGAGCCGAGCATTACGTTTAAAATACGGTGGGCGAAAAAAAATCACCGCACCCGCCCTAGCAAACCTAGGCTAGTAGGTGCGAGATCTTTATTTTAAGTAATTATTATGATATCCCTAATGATCTTACATTTTCTAGTGATTGAATTTATGTAGTTTTTTTATATGATTTGTGTATTGTGGGTTTATTAAATATATTTTTACAGAGCTTGCTATTTTCATTTGCGATTCCTATACACATACAAGGTGTTGACGGGCTTGTGGCTTAGTAATGACAGTCGCACGGGTCGAACGATCAGGTTAAGCTACGCTTGCCGCGGTTGGTCTGTGGATGGGTGACCATATTCACATACCAAGGCCCCTCCGTGCTTCGGAAAGCACGTTAAGCCGTTGGTCCCGGCTGTCATTCGTGGATCTTTGACAGTCGTTACGGGTAGGTAATCAGAAACCCGAAAATCTGACAGACCCCAAACATTTTTGGGAAAAGGCTAGGCAGATGATGATGCGCATGCAAGGTGTACAAAAATGTCCTGAAACGTGTCTTCCTTTTTTTTAAGTACCTATGTATATGTGCATCTGGACTGAGGGCCATATATAGTATGGGTGTTTTTCTCTCTATAATATATATTTACAAAAAAAAAATGTATATAAGTAGTTTATCAGCCATCTTGTTACCATAACACAAGCATTAGGTTGCTTAGCTTGGGACTAGATGGCGCTGTGTGAAATGTCCAGGGATATTATTATTATGGCTCCGTGCTGAGTAGGAAACTCCTCATGGACACGTACCTTTACGATCTTCCTTATCGGTACGAGGTGTAAAGTTATGATTTCCTTAATTCCGATCCAATCTGTCCCTTGCTGCCCTCTCGCAGCGACGCTCTAAACCGAGGTCAGTACCCCACAGGGGGTGCCCTTAGCGTGTAGTCGCTTAGTCTTTAAGTTTTTAAGTCCTGGCTGTTAGGCATCCACAGGCGCAAGCCCGGTTAGCAGACGACAACCTCGTAGGTTAAACTATGAGATGCCATATCGAAAATAATAAAAAAAAGTTATGGTTTTCTAGAAGAACGATGACCGCCACATAGCGTCAGCAATTTATTGGCGAATGACGTCACTGAAACGTTACTTATGAAACTTTTCCTAGAGAGCGTGTTTTTGACACCGTAAAGTTAAACCCGCTGCCTTTATTTTCATGACAGCCGTCACTGCGGCCGCTATTGTGCGGCCACCGCTCTTCTAGGATAATGTGCATTTGAATTGAGTGATCTTTTTTTATAACCGTAGCTTTAGTAAAGCTGCAGCAGCAGTTGTTGATAATGACCTTTCCAGCCGATCGATTCTGTAAAAATCTCACCGTGAAAAGTTAGGTGAAGTGAGCTGTCATTCCAACACTATTGACAGCTCACTCCACGCTCACTTCACCTAACACGGCAAGATTTTGACAGAATCGATCGGCAGGTCCAAAATTATCTGGACCTGGAAAGGTCATTATCAACAACTTTAATATGGGATCATTTTTTACATAAGTACATCACAAATCATGTGATGTATGTAAAAAAGGCTGATTATGTATGTGTGACACATACATAATCAGCCTATAATGCTCCTACTACCGGGACACAGGCCTCTCTGTGAGAGGGAGTGGGCCATAATCCACCACGCGGGCCCAGTGCGGAGGTTGGTACATGGGACATCTCTTCTTATTTTTGGTTCCTTCACCGTTTTGGGAGCAGATAAATTTTAATCAAGTAAAAACTTTAAGAAACAAAATACCGTATATTCCAATAAATAAGAACCTAAACAATCTACACAGATTCCCATAAAAGACAATAAAAAGCTACTTTCGATATTATTCACTATCTCTTGATAGCCATCATGATAATATTTTTTTTACAAACAGATTTATAGGTGTTGCTCGCCATAGCTTCGTAATTCGTTTGAATTTCTTGCTCTCTGTCATACACAAACTTCGGTAATTTCGCTACCAAATGCTCTCCGTCGTCCGAAATAGTTTTTTCTGTATATATCTCCAGAACGGCTTTCTTGGCTGCGTAAGACTGCAAGATGTCTGAAGCGTGCATCACTGTCATATCTTTTTTCTCGTCTCGAGTAGTTGAACCACAGAGTAATACGACTTTTTCTTCGTCCGATATATTCAAAATAGCGTCTTTGTTGCGTTTCCTCATTTCACATTCTCTGATATGGCACCTTTCAGGAGAAATCGTCTTCCTCAAGCTCAACTGTCTGGAATCCACGTTTAAAACTCCCGAATCTGATTTTATACCTTTTTCCTTAAAGTTGAAGCTGCCATCACTACTAGGTCTAATACTGCTGTGTACTGATAAATTGGTGCTATTAATTTTGCTCGTCAAATATCTAGAATTTTGCGTTTGTACGTCCACAAATTCCGCTGTTTTGTAATCGATTTGCGTGTAGTCGGATTCCCTCTTCAAATCGCAAGTGGTTTCTTCGTTTTTCTTGAATACTTCTTTAGCGGCACAGCAACAACCGCCTCCGTCGCATCCGAGTCGTGAAGCTAGTTTCAATCTGGCAGCCACAGTGCTGCACATGCATCCTCCTCTCCTCGATTCGTTCTCAGATGATAACACGTCGACACTTCGGACGCTGTTACTGCAATCACTATTATTCTCGCTTGATGGATACACAACTTGCCTGTTGATTGCTGCTTCTGAAAGTACTGTTTTGCTATCCACTTTATAGTAATTATTCATGCTGTCAGTATCTCTAAAATAGTTGGGTTTCAATGAAGCGTAAGTAACATCTTTAGCTAAGTCGCTGGCCGGTACCTTATTCTCATCATGATCACTGCTATCAGAAGTTAATATGACTTTAAGCATATCTCGTAGTTTTCTCATTCGAGTTTTGTTCTTGTATCTAGTATCGTGTACTCTTTCCATCACGTGTTTTAACATTTCTTTCTTTTCGTCTTTAGTTTGAGGTTTAACAATGACGTCTATACTTTGTGATTTCTTTATTTCTGGTAGCGTGTCTGGTTCGTCGGTATCTGTAGTGGACATGAATGTATCGTATGTTTTATTAGGATGTTTTTCCGTATCAGTCTCGGTATCATACTTCGGCGGGTCGACTTGTCTGTCTGTATCTTCCGTTTCTTCCGTGTCGTATTTCATTGGTTTGTCTGTGTCGGTGTCCTCATTATATTCATACTTGTGATCTGTTGGTTGTGTATCCGTTTCTTCTGCGTTCTCATGAACTTCTTTAGTACTACTGTACTTTTGACTTGGATATGACTTCGGGTCATTATCTTCACTCTTTTCCTCCTCCGTCGTAACGCATCTACATACAGACACTTCAGAAGAGCCCATTAAAATTGCTCTTCCGATTTCGTTTGCCGGTTCGTTCATTATTTCTACGCTTCTGATGCTGTTCACGCTATTCTTGGTGAGCATGCTTTTTTTACTGTGAATGCTTCTGTTGCTGTGCATACTTGTGTGGTCCGTCTTGGTGTTATCGACTGAAGATGTTAGATCAACAGTAGCTCTATGAACTGAAAAAACCTTGTCAGCGTGGATAACGTCACTGTATCCAGTAGAAACTGTGTGGAACTTAGCAGATATCTTCTTTGAAAAGTCATTATAGTCCTCGTGTTTTAGGTTCACGGACTTTTTCTTCCCCGATTTAGCTTTAAAGTTTTTTATTACTATGCGAATGTTAATATCGTTCTTTTGATCCGAATGCTCAGCAAGCCGTTCGCCTTCATTTTTTACTACGAAAACTTCTTGAGCAGATTTATTTTTTGGCTCTTTGCGCTCAATATTGTCTTCATTTACTTTTTCACCGTCGTTCGCTATGTCAATTTCATTCGTTTTTTCTCCTTGTGTGACTTTGAGTTTAAACTGAATTTCTATTAGATTTGCTATACTAGCATCGCTTTCGACTTCTTTCATTTCTTTGCTTTTGTCTTTATCTGTTCCTATGGTTTGTGCAGAGTCATTTGTGGTTACTCTGCGTATTTCGGATGCCTTGTACATTTCACCTAATATCGAAGATCGCCTGTCTAAACTGCAATCTGCATGTTGCAGTCTGTAATCTTTTCTCTCAAATAAAGTCATACCGTCTTCATCTTGAACTTTTATATTAAGGGCTTCTCTTATCTCTTCTGTGCTTGGCGTTTCTTTTTTCAGTCGTATGGTAATTTTCTCTTGGGAATTAAGACTTATACACCCGTCGTCCCTCTCCAAGACTAGGCAATCTTTAGTATACATTGGCTTTTTAATTGAAGGCATCATTTTGAGAAAAAGCCCAGATAGTTTTGATCTGCTTTTGCATGGGACTGGGGTCGATACTTTGTTAGGTTCCGCGGGAGGCGATGATGGACTGCGGGCTGGCGGAGGACACTGCATCCCAGGTATCCTAGTCAAACAGGGTAGTCGTGGCAATCCCGAATAATTTGGACAACTTGTCTTGCAAAATATCTTTTTGAGTGCTTGGAGTGAGGGTACCGTTTCACATGACATTTTAGGCATCATTGGCTCTTGATTATTTTGACCAAACGATGTACACGACGACTGATTAGACATTTGATTTTTGGTTGGCCTTGGGCAGTCAGCATTGGAATAACAAGGTGATGTACTACACTTTTTAGATTTTGGCTTAGGTTCTTCAGGCGAACAGGGATGAATGGGGGAATAATAGAAAGGTGCGTCAGGTGGGAATGTCTTACATGAAATCGATTTCGTAGAATGCTGGCACGCTAGTGATTTACAATAAGGTAGTTTACAGGGCATTGGTTTGCACGGGGATGAAGCTGGGCACAGATGGGGTGGCTTCCTTTTAAAGAGTTTCATGATAGAACTTGATGAATTTTTGCAAGGTGGGGGAAGAGCAGGGCATCGATCAGGGTCGGTGCAACATTGCTCAGGTGATAGAGGGCAGGACGGAGGAGCCTTTGGACATTTTTTACTTCTTTTACTGCAAGGTGGTGGTGTGTGTGGGCATGGCGGTGGTGGTGAGTGTGGGCATGGCGGTGGTGGTGTGTGTGGGCATGGCGGTGGTGAGTACGAGGGTGGGGGCGATGGGCAAGGAGGGGAAGGAGATGGTGGGCAAGGTGGTGAGTGTGGACATGGAAGGGGCTTTCTTGGAGACTGTGGAGATACCAATGGTGGACAGAAACACGGTTTTGGTTTTAGTGGTGGGGAAGGTGGTGGTGGGCAAGAAGGTGGTGGAGGGCAAGAAGGTGGTGGTGGCCTAGAAGGTGGTGGTGGGCAAGGTGGTGGTGGGCAAGGTGGTGGTGGGCTAGAAGGTGGTGGTGGGCAAGAAGGTGATGGTGGGCTAGAAGGTGGTGGTGGGCAAGGAAGGGGCTTTCTTGGACACGGTCGAGATGGCAATGGTGGACAGAAACACGGTTTTGGTTTTGGGGATGCTGGACCAGAAGGTGGTGGGGGGCTAGAAGGTGGTGGTGGGCAAGAAGGTGGTGGTGGGTTAGAAGGTGTTGGTGGGCAAGAAGGCGGTGGTGGGCTAGAAGGTGGTCGTGGGCGAGGTGGTGAAGGTGCACACGTTGGTGGGGGTGGTCGGGGATGTGTTATGCAAGGTGGCGTGTGGGGACATGGCGCTGGTACCGCCGGCTTTGGTGGACACTCTACGATGTGGATGTGGGGGCACGATGGATGCGAAGGGCAACGGGTTGGCTTTACACAGGGAGAGGGTGATGGAAAACAAGATGGTGGCTGTATGCAGCAACTTGGTGGGGTTGGTGGACAGGACGATCGGGAACGTTGACAGGGTGGTGCCATCCAACAGCAAGGCGGAGGGGATGGTTGGCAGCTCGGTGGCTTTTTCGGCGGACATGGTGGAGAATGAGGACAGCTCGGTGGCTTTTTCGGCGGACATGGTGGAGAATGAGGACAGCTCGGCGGCTTTTTCGGCGGACATGGTGGAGAATGAGGACAGCTCGGTGACTTTTTCGGTGGACATGGTGGGGAATGGGGACAGCTCGGTGGTTTTTTTGGCGGACATGGTGGTTTTTTCGGCGGACATGGAGGCGATGGAGGGCAAGGTGGTTTCTTTTTCGGCAGACATGGAGGCGATGGAGGGCAAGGTGGTTTCATTTTCGGCGGACATGGAGGTGACGGAGGGCAAGGTGGTTTCTTTTTCGGTGGACATGGAGGTGACGGAGGGCAAGGTGGTTTCTTTTTCGGCGGACATGGAGGCAATGGGGGGCAAGGGGATTTCTTTTTTGGCGGACATGGAGGCGATGGGGGGCACGGGGATTTCTTTTTTGGCGGACATGGAGGGGACGGAGGACAAGGTGGTTTCTTTCTCGGCGGACATGGAGGCGACGGAGGGCAAGTTGGGGGGGACGATGGACACCTTGGCCCACACGGCGAAGGCTTCTTACAAGGCGTAGGAGGACAAGTTGGGGGGGACGATGGACACCTTGGCCCACACGGCGAAGGCTTCTTACAAGGCGTAGGAGGACAAGTTGGGGGGGACGGTGGACACCTTGGCTCACACGGCGAAGGCTTCTTCTTACAAGGCGTAGGAGGACAAGAGGGAAGAGATCTCGAAGCAGATGACGGACATCGCGGTGAACACGGCGGCCGCACGTCGCAAGACTGTCTAGACCCTGAGCAAGGCGGCTTCTTCATCAGCTCACAGTAAGAGGGCGGGATCTCACAAACCGCATGTGGATTCACTTTCGCGTGCTTAGGACACGGATCCTTTTTCTTACACATTTCGCAACCACTCCCTTTGACAGCCAAAATGCTTTCAGGCACCTTAGTGGCTAACTGCTTCGCTAGCATATCGTTCATTGTATCACAGTCAGGCAGAGACACATGCTTTTTGCATGAGCGTCGTCTAGGTTTAGGCTCTACTGTCTTGCTACAAGGCTTAATTAGCTTCGGGCACGCAGTTTGTGGCGTTGTCTGCCCGACCTTCCTACTACTGTCCCAACTCTGCACAGTCGACGGCCCATCGAGGTCCGGGTTAGGGCCACACCATTTGGACTTCATACTCGCTGCATATATCTTCCTTCTTTTAAAAACTTCTATGGAATCCTTGGGTTGTATTCTTCTATCGGGGTCGGGTTTTTTGGCATCATTTTTCTTGTTTTTTTTGTATAAGTCATTAGCATTGTCTTTAAGTTTATAGCACTGGCTACAAGAGGACGCGCCGCATGACGAGACGATGGCCGACGTTTGGAAGTCTTCGAAAATGTTTGGACAGGACTTTGTTCCATCCCCCTGCTTGTGGTAACTCGATCTGGATCTGGAATGATCTGACGAGCACTTGAGCTGTGAATCGCTGAAACGCCAGGAGTATAAATCGATACCGAGAGGCGTCCAATGCCGATAGTATTCTTGTAAGTAGCTCTCTGCAAATTCGCATTTTTTCGTGTGGGGTTTCAGAATATTATGTTCTGATTCTTCGTCAGAAAAGTCATCTTGGATCTTCAAACTGCAATTAGTAAAATATGGTTTGTAATCATTTAAATAAGTCTCCTCAACGTAGCTGAAAACGGATGTGTTAAGTTGAACGCATATTACAGTCGAGAAGCCGCCACAGCGCATCGCATTTCAATTTTGAAAAGTACGGTGCGGCCTTTCTATAGTGTGCAATATGCGCCTTTAAGAGACAATACGGGCAGCGTTTAGTTCATGGTCAAACAGTCAAAACAACTGACATAAAACATAGTAGGTACATTCAGCGAAACTAATTTTTAAGTAAATTGACTGCCAACTTAAATTGTCCGTTTATGCTACGGAAAATTTACGTAGGGTGTCAATTTGGTTAACATTAATTTCCCTGCATTTATTTCTCACACGCAGTAATGCTTTCAGAAACTATGTTTAAACTAAAACATAACATCAGTAAACGTCTACACTTACATTGGTTTCCGTATTTGGCTCAGGTCTCTATGCGTGATGATTCCAACTCCAACAACGTCGCACCTCTTCGGTATGTACACTTTACTGCCTTGTACCACCACGTCTCTATGCGATGGCTTCGTTAACGTCGTCTCCAAAACGTCCTCTACACATTTTTTACTTTCCTTCACACTGACAGTCACTTTTATCTTATTTTGTTTGTGATCGCCTATGTTCATGTTACGAGTTGCTTTGTCCTTCTTCAAGTCACTGCCAGTTTCATATTCTACAATTTTAAAAACCTCTTCGTCACTAGATTGGTTCGTAGTACGTTTGTTGATTTCATCATTACTAGAATCAAGAAAGAATCCTTTCGGGATATCGATCCTTAGATATTCTGAACTTTCCTTCTTATTAAGTTTACGGAAATTCTTAGAATGTAATACAACCTCTATTTTATGTGAGAACGCTTTAGATTTGTCTATAAACCATTTCTGATCTGAGATTCTAATTTCCATGTTATCTTTTCTGTCTTCGTCTGATTTACATGTCATCTGATGTTTAATTTGCTTAACTGGAAACTGTAAGTTCGGTCTGTCTGTAATAGTTTTTGGAACCATCCAGGCTTCTATATTTTGTTGCATAAAGTTTACATGTTGTCTTGTATAAGATTTGTATGACGACTGAACTGTGACTTGACTTTTTGATCTGAAGACTATGCTGGTATCTTTATAGATATTGTCCATCAGTTCGAAGACAGTACTACTGCTTGGAGCATAAGTTTTGTTGTTCCACCGGACCTTGACACTATTTCGTGAATCAATCGAAGGTGTAAGGAATTTCTTAAGCCATGCTTTCCTTACTATTTCTTCATAATCATCAGGCTTAATTTCTGGTTCTTTCTCAATATCTTCAGGGTCAAAAACATTACCGCCAAGTATTTTAATGACTAGTCCATCCCTTACTTCACATCGTCCTGCAGTAACACCTTTCTTAGCTTTAAAAGGCTTTTCTTTAGTCTTCTTTTTATTTTTAAAGAAGAAGAACTTTCTGCCCTCTTTCTTCTCATCTATTTCTGGTTTACTAGTCGGGCTATCTTGTGCCTTGGGTACCGCAGGTTTCTTGGAAGGTCCTTTCCTTGAAGGGTTATACGAAGGTTTCGGAGTGCAGCGTCTCTTATAATTATCTTCTTCCAAGTTGAATTTCTTCCCCCATAACTTAAACATACCTTTGACGCCTTGGCTTTCACTGTCGTCATCAGCAGCTTTTGAAGACCACTCGGCGCTACCACTTTCCTTTTTGTTACCAGTTACAGACCCTCTATAGTGTGAAGATCTGGGATTGTACATTGTTTTGTCTCGACTGTACCTCGTTGCGAAGGGACTGTAAGGTTTCGTGTTGGAGAAAGATCTTCCTTCTAAAGATGGTGGATCAGAATTTATCGAGACGTCCTTACGGCTCCGTGCGCTAACCTGACTCGATACTTTATTGACAATAACAGCATTCTTCTTCGAGTCATCCTTCTTAGCCAAACCTCGCCGAAGAGCTTCAAATCTTCGTTTCAACGTTGAAGTACTCTTAAGATCAGATGCGTGTGAACTATGTTTTGATTCTTTAGACTTGGACTTGGTTGAAAACATATTTCGGTATTCCATCTCAAGTTTATTCTCCATAAGATCTTCGGCCTCTAAGGACATGTGGCTATTATGTTCAGCACTGGGATTCTCGAGATTATGGACATGTTGTAGCAATGAATCTGAGGAGGACCCTTTCTCGGCTGGTTTCTCTTTTGTTTCCACAGCTTTACGTGAATCTACTGTGATCGTTTTCATCTCTATCAGATCTTTCTGAATTATTATTATTGGTTGTTCTTTCTCTTCTGTTGGCTCTACGACTCTGACTTCAGATTTTATTTCAATGTCCTTTTTGATTGAATCTTCGACTTGGGTTGTTGTATTTGTTAAACTTTTCACAACAGAACTACTTCCTATTTCTATGGTTTTATTGAAAGTGGATTCTTTGTAGCTCGTTGATCCTGACACAGTCTGTATTATAGGGGACAGCTTTTCATTTATGACGCAACCCGTATTATATTCCAATATTCCTCCGACGCACTTTGACGATGTTTTTTTATTTTCATAATAACTACTTGCCCGATGCTGCTTGGTTCTTTCTGAAAATAAAAGTCAGCTTATTGATATTTTTTCTAAAATCGTCTAGCTGGATGGGTAGCGTCGCACTTCAATGGGATGCGCTAAGGTAGCCCGCGAAACTTTATAAATTTTTTGAAATTTGCTGGTCAGTGTCAGGTAATCAGGTTGTATACTGATCAAAATATGATTTGCTAGCGTAACATATTTACTTAATAATAATCATAAGGATCATTAATATAAAATATCATGATTTCATGAAATAGTCATTAAATAGGGTAATTTGAACTTAGAGAGTTGTATTGATGATTTGAATGATTATTATTCTGTAAATATTTGTTACGGTCGTGAAGCATATTTTAATCAATCAAAACAAACTAATATTGACCTGCAAATTGGAAAAAACTTAAGATAATTTTAATTTCGCAAGCTACCCTGGTGCTTTTTCCTTAAGGTAACGTATCCTACAGCAAGATCATAATCATCGCTGCTTAACGACGAACGAAGGGGTCTTTCATCGTTAAGCAATGATGTGAGGCTGTCTGTTGTCCACTCTAGATTCTGCAACTGCAAAAACGTCTCGGCGCTCAACGTCTCTTGTACTGCCGATCGATTCTGTAAAAATCTCACCGTGAAAAGTTAGGTGAAGTGAGCTTAGAGTGAGCTGTCAATTGTGTCAATCCCTAACATTAGTTGGAATGGCAGCTCACTCCACGCTCACTTCACCTAAGCTTTCACGGTGAGTTGGTTACAGAATTGCACTGCAGTACGCCAAGTTTGACCGAAATGTTCGCAGGCGAATGGAAGATGAGCTTGTCAGTATGTAATGTAATGTGAGATGAGCTCAGTGGCGTGCACTGGTTTTCAGAATAGGTGGGCAGGAATTTAATTTCGTAATATACGCATATTACGAAATTCCGCCGTCTGGCGACTGCCCACTGCCGCGCGTGTTTGTATGAAGATTTTGTTTTTTGTTAGGTATGATAATTTAGTGTTATTTGTTGGGCACACACAGTAAATGTAATTGACAGGCTTATGGTGGCCCTTGGCACAGGCAACTGAAGGAACACGGGTGGGTTTTAGTCAGTAAAAGTCTGACACGCCCTTCCGCTCAGCCGGGCTCAGAGTGGGTGAAGTCATTTGATGATTTCCGGCCCAAAAAAAGGCTATGGTGATTTATCGAGGTAGGCACTGCTTATATGCCTTTATGCAATGCACGCCACTGGATGAGCTCATCACTATGATTAAGTAATTTGATTTGCCTCTATCTATTTATGTATAAAAGTTGTTCATAATGATGAGTAAGACCCCTTTTAAGGATTAAAACAATCAAAATATAACGGTGTATAAAAAAGAAGACTGAGAGGTAGGTCCTAAAATGTTGGAAGCCTAAATTGGCAGTTATCAGAGAATTTATGTCTATTGAGCTGGTCATCACCACACACTACTTAAACAACTTCCAATCTTGACTTACGTAATAAGTAAGCAGACAATTCAGAACTTCCGACTCCCCTCTCGATTGTCTCTGGTAGATATATCCTTTTCACTTTCTTCCTCTGCAGTGCCTTCACACTGCCCACTCCTATGTCAGTGAAGCTCCTTGTTCTTTGGTATGCGTATATTTGTTTTGGCGACCCGAAGTATCTGATCTCTTGTCTCCTTTTAGGCGGTGCCAGATACCTACAAGTGCATATCAGGTTATCCCGTTTACTATCGTACTGGCACCCAACTTCTTGGGTCTTCTGGTCATATCTTACAGGCTCGGGCAAATATTCTACGTCCCTTATGATCTTCGTAGCGTAGAATTGATATTCTCTATTTAATTCTGCGTTAAAGTCACGTTTTCTCACATAAACAGCTTTACTCTCTTTCATTTCTTCTTATTTATCATAGTTTGTTTTGTGCACTTGCATTTTTCTTCAATTTTATTGCGTTGATCTCAAGTTTTATCTGCAATGCAATTTTAAATGAATAGAAAAAGGCTTATGTGTTATTTATTACTGTATTCTTAAACTATCAATAACATGAACACTGTGAGTTTATTTTGTATGTTTTGTACGCTCCTGACTGTATTTCTACAAATGTGATGTCCAATATTCAATGGGAATCAAAATTCTAATGTTTTCTAATACTAATATATTTGGTAATATTCTTGCTCTCACAGGCTTGAAGCTAAACGATTTCAGTTTTTTGACATCACTTTCGGATATATTATAAACATTAAACGGTGAATTTGAAATTTTTACATAGAATTTTCTACGGAATCTTTCCCTTTGTTCAATTTTATTGACATATGCCTTATTGTTTTCGAGGTGACAGTTTTCGGGGCATCGATAGGAAAAGAAGAATGTAATCATAGACTTTGGAGAAGGTCGGTTAATAAGACCAGTCTTTTCTTTTTGAGGTGATTCATGATCATCATCACTTCAGCCGAAAGTTGCCCACTGCCGGATGGATACTCCCAAATCGGGTACGGGTTTTGACGTGAAAACATTTTTTCAAAAAAAGGAGGAGGATTTTTTAAATGTATTTTCGGGCATAACTCCGTCTTAGAGAGCCGGATTTTTTAAATTATGTTTTTGTTCGAAAGAGATTATTCCGAATGGTCCCATATAAATTTCGTAGAGCCAATTCTCGTAATTTAAAACGTTCAAAATCTAGTCGCAGTCTCATCTCGGCGACAAACAAATGTCAAAAACTTGTCAAAATGTAGGGAAATAGAGATTTTTTGACAGATTGAGACTGAGATCAGACTGTGAACGTTCTTAAAATTACGAGAATTGTCCCTCTGATTATGAGTTTTGGAGACAGACAACGGAACTCTTCAATAAGTTTCAGCAAATCATGTACCTATGCATTGTTTACGCAATCACACAACATAACATCACGCCGGTACCCTCAAAAGGGGTACGCGGATGTGTTCTGATACACCACGTTACACCCTCATTTCTGTCAAAATTATTATTGGGGTACTTCTTATCTTGCAAGTTTATATGAATTTGTGTGGGGTAGGTACAACTAAAAAGTGAAAAATAAAAACGTTTTTACAAAAAAAACAGCAGACTTAAAAAAGAATCTACAAGGTGAAAAATAACTTTTTCGGAAGTCGGTGTTAAAAAACGAAAATGCGGAACCAACGACACCGACTTCCGAAATTAAAGTTATTTTTCACCTTGTAGTTTTTTTGTCGGTTGTGTTTTTTTGTAAAAAAGTTTTCAACTACAATGCTAGGTTTGTTGTTGGGAAATTCATCCCAACTACGGAACCCTTCATTGCGCGTGGTCCGACACTCACTTGGCCGGTTTTTTACAAGTCAAAATTATTCTCAACCATAAGGGCTGATTTCTCCATCGCCAGATACCTAATTTTTATTCGAGGAATAAAATTGACATTTGACAGTTTATGTATGAAATAACCGTCAAAATTCCAAAATTATTCCTCGAATAAAGTTATCAGATGATTGAAAAATCAGCTCTAAAAGGAAAGGATATTTATTCTCACTTACAAGAAGGTAGGTTACATGCTTACTCCTTTTCAAAAGGATAAAAACAAGATAGACTTTTGTTGAAAATATTCTTCTGTCAGATTCAAATATATTTTTGACATTAGCCAAAAATATTTTGATTTTTTAACTGCGTTTTATATATTTTTTTTTATGAATTTATTCAAAAACATTTGCTGGACCGAAATATGAAAAGGGATATATTCGTTCCTGCTCGTGGAGTAAGATCTTTTTGTAGATATTATCTAAGCACATAGAATTGGACCTAGATTTTAGACTTAGCTAACACAGGTCCACGGTGAGGTGTATACAACGCGGCAACATGCCGCTTCAATAGCGACATTAATTTAACACAGATACGGTTTCGCTTTTTCGATTTACGAACATATTTTAATTTCATCAAACGGTATTATTTGTTTATTTTCAATTTTCTAAAATAGCATCTTGGAGCAATCTTTACAATCAGCGTCAATAATATCGGGGCGAACAGCACCCTAATTGCGTAACACACTAATCACACACACACAATTCGTCAATATTTTTATCGTGGACAAGAGGCCTTATGATTCCAGTTATCTTTCACGTTCTCACGAGAATATGTTCAAATTATTTTTAAAGACCCACAAGATAACCCAAAGGTTTAAAAATCATAGCTCGAATCCTCTTATGCAGTTGGTTGTCCCCTCAAGAATGAACAGTTGCTCGTATAATTTTAGGAAACTGTCTATTAGGCAGGAATACAATGTTCATAAGTCTTCTATAATTTCAGAACTTCACATGATATCGGGGGCAAGAACAAAACGCATCCGTATAGACATAACGACTTACAAAAATCACAAGTATTACCCAGGAAACAAAATGGAAGACAAAGTAAACAAAAAATGTTGTAGCAAAGGCCATCACAATAAGGAGTATTACCCAGGAAATGAAATGGACGACAAAGCAAATAAAAATTGTTGTAGCAAAGGATATCACAATAAGTATATATGTGCAATATGCCTGAACTCGAGAACGGAAGGGAATACTGGCGAATGCTGTAAAAAAGTACCTAAAAGTTGTCCCATTTGTCAGAAAAGTAAGGATTGCAATGGAAAAATGAAAGAAAGAGAAACGTTAGTACCACAAAAAGAAACGTTTTGTATGATGAGAAATAAAACCAAAGATTGCAGGGAGAACAGTCCTGACACACAACACAAGTCTTCAGAATGCAGTGAAATCATTAAAGGAAGATTGGCTGTAGAAAAAGATAGTAAAAGAAGAGATCCAAATGTTAAAACAGTACAGACCTCGGGCACGAATGTGGCCCAAGGTTTGAACCTCCTAAATGAAGTGTTAACAGTCTTCCAAAATAACAAAGTGGATATCAACAAGGAAAAAGTTAAATCTGGACTCGTAAAAGACGCCGCTGTTTCTACAACTGACAAAAACGATGAAAGGAGTCCAAAAGACAAACCTAGATTGTCGGTCAGTACCTTCCAATATTCCATCGATGACAAGAAAAATGTCATGGAAAACGGCAAATTCATGCTCGTGAACTGTTGCCAGCCAGTTTATCTGAAGACACAAAATTCACTGGACCTAATCAAGCATAAGTCGTGTTCCATTCCTCAAATGAAATTGGAAGAATTAAAGTATTCTTTGAAAGAGAAATCGAGGTCGAAAGACGCAATTGAAGAAGTTAACAGAATGTTCGCGACTGTAAGAAAAAGTCATAAGAACTCAGACTACTCAAACCGACCCATGGTCAGAAATGGACCCAGAGTACTGCCTCTAGTCAAAACTCACCCAGAAAAAAATAAAAAAGATTTCGGAACTGAACATAGTGATAGCTGCAAGTGTTGTCAAACTTGCATGTCCAGTGGAGATTCTTTTGCGAAAAATGAGTGTTGCCACGATACGGACAAGGAAACGTGCGACAAATGTGTCTATATGCTGTGTTGCCATTATGAGAAGAAACACAAAGTGCAGACCGGGGTGTTGATTTGCGAGCACTGTCGGGATTTGAATGATGAACAGTGTTGCCAGAACTGTGTAGACGACAGTGGTTAGTTTTTTCACAACTCAGAACTCATGTTGGTGACGGATTTTAGTTTCTACAAGATTTTATTTTGATGGTGGTGTCTGTTATTGTTTCTTTAGTTTTATTTTTTGGCTTTGTTTTTAAATAAAGCTTATTTATTTTGAACAAAACTGATGTTTATTTTCTCTAAACTTCTAAAGCATGAGTTTTGAAAGTGTCTTTATCATACTTATCGATAGCATTTTAACTTGGCGAAAACTAAAAAAATAAGGAATGTAGACTCAACAATACCGTCAGTTCAAAACTGAGTTACAGAAGATCTTGGTCAGGTAATCAGGTTTATGCTGCCTCACACACTATGCGACTTGCGACTGCGACGGCTCGACGACTAAACGCAACGGCAGACTACGGCCGAAAACTTTCTTATATTTTGGTCCACACAACAGCAAACGGCATCATTTATCACCAAATTTAAATTATGAGTGGCACAATGTTGTACGTACTCCGCGTTAGACTGGATATAAAGCTCTGCACACTTGGCGTCAAGTTGAAGAGTGGCAACGACAGGCTATTTCGCTGCATGTCGTTCCATCGAGACGCACGGTACCTACACGCGCACACTCACTTCCTACACGACGTCTGACGTGACGAGACGCAGACGCAAACGACAACTTTGCGTCTTGTTGGAACGAAAAGAGATGTGGTGAAAAGAGGAACAGAGAAGTACAGGGTGAAACTCGCCGTATTCCTTGAAAGGGGTTATACTAAAGGTCATTAGCAACAAATCCGTTTTGACCCCCAGTGAACCAGGGGTCAAAACGGGATGGTTAAAAAAAAAAAAACCTTTTATTTCTGAGATTATGAAAAAAAATTTTTTAATGATTACTCATTTTCAACTTTCAGAAAAGTATCAATAACTATGATTTATTTATTTTATCTATTAATAATACATATGTACATGAGAAAAAAAAAATTAAGCAAAAGAATCATAGGGCATCAAAAAATTCGTCCGCATCGCTGTCAACAGGAACAGTGCCCAAAAGGCTGGCGGCATTGCCACGTTGTATGGCGATGCTAATTCTTTGGCCAAGAAACAGGCCAGCCCTCTGGTCACGTGAAGAGTCGACTAAGCGCTTGGCGATATCTCGATAAACCAAGTGGGCACTCGGACCCCATGGCCCTAGTGTTTCAACCCCAAACGGCTCGAAGATATAACTCCCAATCAGGCTGGAATATTTTCGCCTTTTGAGGTTTTCTGCACCAGCAACAGCCGCTCCAGCACAGCCCACCGTGCTAGGAAGATGGGATGGCGCAAGGGTGTCGACACATGTTGCATCCCACACCAAAGGTCTGCCTAACTTCCAGGGCATTATGGTCATTCCGTCTGGTCTCTTTCCATCGTCGCGTGCCAGGCCGTTGGGTTCTAAAACAGCTGGCACCCCGGCGGTGACAAGAGCACGACGGATGATGTCATTAATGCTGGCGTGCCGTGCTATCCGACCTGCGCTCCTACTGCAGGATAGGCCATGGTGTCCGAGGCAGTCGACAGCTTCACCGCACTGACAGCGATGCGGAGCCCCACAAGGAGCACCGAAACGCAGACAGGTAGCGAGCCGGTAGGTGGTGTCACCCAGCATAGTGCCTATGTTGGGTGAAGGGAGTGCTTGAAGCCACAGCCCCGACTCCCACTCACCCACAGCCAGCAGGCGGGCACGCTCAGCAGTATTGGTGGACGTATTGATAAGTTTATTCCGTACCAACCTGCAGAGCGGCTCATCCCACTGTCTCTGGGAAGATGGGTTTACGGGCCGATCTGTATCCGGGCAAGCCGCTTTCCAGGCGTTCACCGCGTCGGTCAAGCAAGGCACTTCAGAGTCAACCAGGCAGGGGGCTAAAATTTTCCCGGTCAACTTTTCGGTGCTGTGGACAGAGGACAGGAACGCCGGTAAGCTAATACTGGTAATTTTGCGGACGCCGAGGCCACCAAAACGGACGGGTAGTGTGGCTTGAAGCCACGCTCGGTCGTCCAAGGCCACATTTAAAATGGTTGTTAATGTGCTGCGGATAATGTGGTCAATTTTGTCCAACAGATGTGGTTGGTTCCATAAAGGGGAAGAACGTAGAAAATATATAAAATTTGGACCAAAACAACAGTATCTAATTAGGGTGAATGCCGAATGTAAATTAATTTTGGAGAGTCTGACCGAAATGTCGTTGAAATTTTTGATTTTTTCATCGATGAAAGGTGAAAAACTATCTTCTAAAATTGGGGAACCTAGGAGGTGTAGTGAACTTTTGTCTAAAATTTTGATTTGTGGGGCTATTGCATTAAATTTATCTAGAGTCAATTGTCTGTCGGTTATGTCAGAAAGGTAAAGTTCACATTTTGAGGGGTTAAGGTCCAAACCAATGGATTGAAATTCCTGTTTGAGGAGATGTAAATCCTCCAAAACAGTGTCTACATTACCTCCTAGCGTTCCATCGTCCAAATACCACACATTAAATTTTGAATTTAGTTTCTGTAAAATTGGATGAATAGCTAAACTGAAAATGACTGGCCCGAGAGGGTCACCTTGTTGGCATCCAACTGCAGATTCTAAAACATTGTCCTTGTATAATAATTTAGAGGGGTGCCTGTAGCACTGCCACATGAAACCATAAATTTCGGGTAGTTCCTTTTTGACTTCAGCCAACAAAGTGTCCCTGTTCACAGAGTTAAAGGCGTTCTTAACGTCAACCTTGAGGATGACCTCACCTTTGTTGGACTTTAAAAAGGTAGAAAGGGCATGCACAGCAGCCTCACAGCCCCCTTTTGAGCCAAAACCAAGCTGCAGGGGCTGAAACTTAGCTGTAAGCGATTCACTATACAGCTTACAGCATATTTTGGCTGCCGTACGCCTGTAGGTGCACCCAACGGCAATGGGACGAATACCGCCATCCTTCTTACGCAGGGCACACAGGTTGGCCCCGTACAAGACATCGACGACGGCCTCGTTCACACCGCCGGTAAGCATGAGTTTAATCATGGCCGCAAGCTCCTTCAAAAGCAACTCACCAGCATCCCCGGCGCCTGAACTCAATAGATCCTTTAGATGTTGTGGAGTCAGGCCGTCGAGGCCGCCAGCGGAACCACTTCGGAAGGAGCTCACGGCTGCAAACAACTGGGGAGCCGAAACGTTGAGGAAGGTTGAATTTAGGTCGGGAGGGTTGGGGGGATCGGGGAAGGTGAGACCATCCGCAGGCGCTGGATGTTTACTCTCTAGAGCTGTTAGTGTTTCGGGAGAGTAAGGCGCCACCACATCGCTGCTGAAAAGTATCCTGGCCGCACCCCTGATGTCACCTTCACTTAATTTGGATTCCACATGTGAACATAATCCTTTTTGAGATTGGTTATGGAAAGCAGGCAATTTTGGATCTAAAATTAGGGCCGAATTGTTACAATTTTCTTTAATTTGGTTCGTTAATGTTTTTTTAGATGCCAAATTTTTTTGGACATGTAAAATCCTGTAAGGGAAGGTAAGTAATTGCTCCCAGGCACTTTGTGAGTTCTCCTGGGTCGCAAGACGGATACATTGCGCCAAACTCGCAGCAACAGATCGTCTCGCGCCCCGGGGAACTCTCTTTAATACAGGGGTAGAATTTTTTTATTTTGCTAGTATTTTCCAAAAACATTGTACTAGTGGTGTTGATGTTGGAGATGCGGCTGGGGGACACAATGGTACACTATGCGATTTGTGGATCTTGCCATAGTGTATCTTCAGCCCCCGTTCGCCTTTAAAAAAGCGTGCCTGTGAGCAATGTGGACATCTCACCAGCTGAACATCAAGCGATGTGGCAGGTTGACTAGCACAGTAAAAAGTATCAATTAAATGTGGAGTGTGGAGTGGCGTAGTTTTTTTCTCATAATTTTAATTGTTAGTTTTGAACCCTAGTTAACTGGACTAAATTTGTTGCTAATGACCTTTAGTATTAACGCCTTTGAAGCAATACGTCGAGTTTCCCTGTCATCCTCCTGTATATTGATACAGTCCATACTAATCCTACTCCTACCATGTAATCTATATCTATATACTTATAATAAATCTGTAGAAGTGAAAATTCTGTACATTGAAAATATCAAAAAAATAATTTACAGGGGGTGTTACTAGACCGACACCGAACCCAAAAATGTGATTAAAAAAATTTTTGTCTGTCTGTCTGTCTGTCTGTCTGTCTGTCTGTCTGTCTGTCTGTCTGTTTGTTCAGGCATCACGCAAAAACTACCGGTTCGATTACGATGAAACTTGGTGTAATTATTCTTTAATATCCTGGGCACCACACTGGGTACTTTTTATCCCGGAAAAGTATATACAATAAAAAACAAACTTAATTTTGCGGTTCGATCCCTATACCCGATTACCACTGTCTGTACTGTACCAACCGCAAATACTAAGTTTGTCGTAGGTTGGGTCACCCGCAGTGGAGTTCATTTTTATTCCTTTTAGTTTTTAGAGTTATTTAGGTTTATTTTTATATGAGTCGTAGGTATAGATTTTAATTTTAAAGTATAGGTAGTATATTTGATAGTGTACGTAGTGACCGTAGGTTATTTTATAATACTGTTAGGTAGGATTAGTCATTCGTATAGATATTAGTTTTTAGGGATTTTGCTTATTTATTGAGTTTAGATTAGTTATCATCAGAAATAGGTTTATTTAGGTAGGTATTTAATTTTCTGTTATTGAGTTTTTTTTTTATTAGGTAGGTACTTAGGTAAAGATATCATATAGGTACCCTAAGAGGGTACCTATATGATATCTTTCATCACCACTAATGAGACACAATTGGTTTTCTACTGTAATTAGCCACAAAGGGCCCGCGAGATAGATGGCATTCTGGGGAAGCACATACATTTTATCCTGTTAGCACGTTCCCGTGGGATAATTTCCGACATCCACGCGGGCGAAGCCGCGGGCAGAAGCTAGTACTACATATAAACGCGAAAGTTTGTATGGATGGATGTTTGTTACTCTTTCACGCAAAAACTACTGAACGGATTAGGATGAAATTTGGCACACAGATAGTTTATAACCAGGATTAACACATAGGATACTTTTTATCCCGATATTTCTACGGGATCTAAACTGATGCGGGTAAAACCGCGGGGCGCATCTAGTAATTATAAATTCGAAAATAACTCTGTATGTTACCCTGTCACGCCTAAACTACCACACCGATTTCGATATAATTTGGCAAGGAGATAGATGGCATCCTGTGGAAGGACATAGGCTACTTTTTATCCCGCACTTTCCCGTGGGCTAATTAATTTCCGACATCCACGCGGGCTAAGCTATAGTCTATAATAAAAGTACCATAGCTATAAAATAAGGAATAGTTTATTGCTAAATATCTTAAAACTGTTCACAAATTATTATAAATTAGAAGTAAAAACTCTCCGACGAAAACTTCTTGTCGCCTCTGAAACAGTGCATTAAAAATATGTTAATAACATTCTCTTAGTGAGATGCAAATATTGGGTTTTGTGCAGTCGATTATCTGCCCAGTCTATTCCCAAACTACGGTGGGGTCGGCTTCCCTAACTGAATGCAGCTGAATATCAGGATTTTACATGGAGCGACTGCCTATCTCTCAACTCACACTGAGATTTATGTACAGACGCCAGCACATCAATCTACTACAATCTGTCAGATTTCTTTAATAGATTTTCGACTTTATTGCTAAAGCATTAGGTTCAATGTTGATTGGGAAAATCAGACAGTTTCGGGTAAGTTGACCTGCTGGCGTCCGTACATATTCGTTACTATTTTTTATTTGTCACATATTTATCTTATTTAAGTATGCATACACACGTCACGTTGCGGTTTAAAACTGATTTACATCCGTCACCTCACACATCAGGTTCAGTTGAAAACCAGCGTCAGGCACTATTGTCTGGCACTTTTGCTGAACTGGGCCTTTTTGGTGCAGTCATGAGGCACACTTTCCTGCTAATTTCTTACATCGGTCTTTATACTAGTTTTCTCTTTGTTCTTTTTTGTTGTTATCTGATGTAATGTATCTGGTGTATTGTGTGTCTTTTGGTCTGTGCTAAATAAATGTTTTTTCTTTCTTTCTTTCTTATCTGCATAGGTATTCACAACCACTCGATACGTTTCAGTACCGTATCGAACATCAATCAATGTTAAGGTAGGAGTCCTCTAGACGATGTTCACAACGCCAAAACCCTAAAATTTTGTCAGTTTAAATCAAAGAGACGACTGTTATTCTTCCGACACCCGGTTGCTATCGGGGCAAGACAAATCAGGGGGTCTACTCCGAAGTAGTATCGGCCGAATGTTCGGCCGTTTCCTGCTACGAAGTTACTTTTGGTTCGGTCGGTTCCGATCCTAGACTCCTACACTCTTTCGAATATTGACTATGGTCCCGACCCAACTTAGCCGATCCGAACTTTTTTCGCATTTTCCAATAATATTCGTTTCGGCCATGTGTCGGTCCGATCCGAACATTCGCACTTTGCACTTCGGAGTAGGCCCCCGTGTTATCGAAATGAGTCATTTTCAATACGATAGCCTGTCGGATGTTTGCGAATAGCTATACTGACCTCCACAAGCTAATAACAGGGTAACTCGATGGAGCATTTTTTTGGAACGAATTTTAAGTTCCATAGCGCGACTTCCGGTAAGAGTTGACGAAATCTGACGTGAGGAAAAACCGTTACGCCTCCTCCATGCGACTTACTCCCCCTCTCTCTCTCTTTCTAATATACGAGTGTATGTGTGCGTGCGAGTATCGGATAAGGAGCTTCGTTTCTGACGGGGGTCCCCCGACCGCCTGTAGCCTGTGCTGCCCCACAGCTGGGCAAAGGTCTCCCTGAAAACCTTCCAGGAACTCTTTTCATATTGCCACCTCTTTCTAGGCCGGCCTCGGCCACGCCGTCCATCTTCAGGCACCCACGACAGACCCAGGTCCCCATAAATATGGCCCATTGAGAAAAGGCTAGGTAAATGATGGTGACTATACGGGTTATTCCGTTTATACCACCCTAAGATGGATACCTGGAAACGCATGTCCGAGAATCCACCTTAGGCCTAAAAAGAAAGAAAGAAAGAAAAATATTTTATTTATATTTTTTATATTTTTTTTTTTTTTTTTTTTTTTTTTTATATTTTTTTTTTTTTTTTTTACGATAAACGGAACTAGTGAGATTATTGATGACCCAGTGGTAACGGTCCCGACTCACGAGTTATAGAGTGTGGGTTCGAACCCAGACAGGCGCTTGACTAAGTGTAAATTATTTCAAAAACAGTGAAGGAAAACATCGTGAGGAAACCGACATGTCCTAGAATAAAAAATTTGAAGACATGTGACATCTACCAACCCGCACTAGACCCGCGTAGTAGATTACAGCCCTGGAGAAGAGAGGAGGCCTGTGTCCCAGCAGTGAGGAACTTTATAGGCAAATTATGCTAAATGGAATAACTGGACTATCCTTAAGTAAATATTATAGCCGTTGGGCCCGGCTGTCATTCGTGGATTTTTGACAGTCGTTACGGGTCGTCAGAAGACCGAAAGTCTGACAACCAATCTTACCAATATTACCCAATAACTGGTGTCGCGAATGCGAAGTAATATAGCCTATAGGTACACATAACAACTATGTAGTCATGACGTGGCGTGAGGTGGGAGAAAGAGGGGGAGCGCGTGGTGATGGTCGGCGCGCGCGCGCTCGTCTCACGGAGTCACTTGGCACCTGAGGGTTGGAGCTAGCAGTATATTGGTGAGCGAACTTGTTCTTTCTCAGTGCATGTCTTCAGATTTACTAGATATTGCATTTCAGTGTTGACGATGTGTGTGTGTATTGTTTTAACAGCGATCAGATTTAGAAATGATACCAAATCAGACCAGCATTCAGATGCGAGGCTCGGGGTGGCTAACACAATGGACCGCATTTGTAGTCTGAATAAATAAATGATTATTATTATTACTAGCTTCTGCCCGCGGCTTCGCCCGCGTGGATGTCGGAAATTTACCCACGGGAACGTGCTAACAGGATAAAATGTATGTGCTTCCCCAGAATGCCACCTATGTCGTGGGCCCTTTGTGGCTAATTACAATAGAAAACCAATTGTGTCTCCTTAGTGGTGATTAAGAGGGTACCTATATGATATCTTTACCTAAGTACCTAACTAATTTAAAAAAAAAAACTCAATAACAGAAAATTAAATACCTACCTACCTAAATAAACCTATTTCTGATGATAACTAATCTAAACTCAATAAATAAGCAAAATCCCTAAAAACTAATATCTATACGAATGACTAAACTACCTAACAGTATTATAAAATAACCTACGGTTACTACGTACACTATCAAATATACTACCTATACTTTAAAATTAAAATCTATACCTACGACTCATATAAAAATAAACCTAAATAACTCTAAAAACTAAAAGGAATAAAAATGAACTCCACTGCGGGTGACCCAACCTACGACAAACTTAGTATTTGCGGTTGGTACAGTACAGACAGTGGTAATCGGGTATAGGGATCGAACCGCAAAATTAAGTTTGTTTTTTATTGTATATACTTTTCCGGGATAAAAAGTACCCAGTGTGGTGCCCAGGATATTAAAGAATAATTATACCAAGTTTCATCGTAATCTAACCGGTAGTTTTTGCGTGATGCCTGAACAAACAGACAGACAGACAGACAGACAAAAATTTTTTTAATCACATTTTTGGGTTCGGTGTCGGTCAAGTAACACCCCCTGCCATTTATTTTTTGGATATTTTCAATGTACAGAATTTTCACTTCTACAGATTTATTATAAGTATAGATTATTATTATAAGGGGAGGTTGGAGGCCACTTTTGGACCCCAAATATCATTGCGATGATAATTAATTCAGTAACGGTTATTCAGTGGAAATCAGTTTACATAATTACAGTGGTAGTTAGATCATAATCTTTTCGTACCTAGACCTATTTTAGAGACATGGTATTGTAGGTTCAGATATTTGTCATAAAAGGGAATTGTGGCGACAAATTGTGGGTTGTGGAGGTCAGATAGGCAGTCGCTCCATGTAAAATACTGGTATTCACCTACATCCGTTCAGACTGGAAGCCGGCCCTAACATAGTTGGGAAAAGGCTAGGCAGATGATGATGACCCGGAGGTAAATATTAGGAGAATAAAATATAGTAGTTACTAAAGCTACTAACTTATTATCACCATACTTGTTTCTGCTCCGGTCCATCTGATCGCTGTGAGCTCGGTCCCACATCCGTGGCGTATTTCTGCTGCTTGACAAAAATACATTATTATTATGTCGTTTATTTATATAGTTTTCTTATTTTGTTACATTTTTAGATATTAGTATAAAAATTCTTGAGAGGTGTCAAGGGACACCCGGATGGAACGAAGTATACCTAACTGGCTTGCTTTCTATAAGAGAGAGAGAGAGAGAGAGAGAGAAAGACGCGCACGCAGCACGGCTTACAACTATAGCAAAAAGTGTCGTTCCAACTTTTGGTCTTAATTTTTTCCGTCTAGCCCCCTTTCGCAACGCGCGTTAGCGAACTTCGTTCCAAAAAAACATTTAAACATATAAAAAAATAGTGATCCACCGGTGTCGAGAGCAGGGTCCAAGCTACCGGTGGTTAGGGCTCCAGAGACCTGTCTCTGGAGCCCTAAATACTAGCCCTAGATACGGCTTGCAAGCCGTATCGAGGAGTACTGCCTTTTGAATCAGGCCCTTAATCCAACCGCCTAACGAGAGCCTCGATAGATGTTGATCGAGGCTTTCGGCCATCAGGCCATTGGCTGATACGACAATCGGCACAATGATAGAAGGAACACGGTTCCGTGTTCCATCCTTAGCCCTTTTATGTTCCAGGGCAGCGGTAACCCTTTCGGACGATCCCGCTACCCTGGCAGGCTTCGGCCCTATCGGGCCCCGTCGCTTATGCTGACATCTCTTTGAGGCGCGCGTGGAACACATACACGCCGTCCGGCACTGGCCTAGTCCTGATCGGACGGAGAGCTACCCATTACTCTCCGCCCGCAGGCCCGCGCCTACGGTGGCCGGGAGTCGTCACGCGGCTCCCGACGCCCGGAGCGTCTCCCGCGGCGGCTGAGGCGTGAGGTGCGTTCCCTAACGTGCTTACACCTTGTTGCTTAGATGTTAGAAATAATCACTGAAAGTTAAGTAATCAAACATATATATATGTAACAAGAACGTTAATATCTCAGAAAGGTGACCATTTTCAGGGTTTGATCTTAGTTTTCCGATTGCATTGATGTCAGGTATCGATTTATACGGGTTGCAAGCGCGGCCGCCATTTTGAAAAAAAAAAACAAAATGGCGTGGCAGTAGGTATGCCAGGCTCCGTATAAAAATCTTCAATCCCCTTTGTCGGCCGCAGCCTATCGTTGCGTCTAGTCGCATTGTGTGCGAGGTGGTTAAAGGTAATATTCATAATGATTTTTAAACTGGCCTCGTATCCGGAGCCCATTAGGGTCGTTCCTGGTTCCTACAAACACCCCTTTCATACACTTAAATACATTCTACCCACAATGTGAGCCACTATTACTATCATACTTACTCTCCTAAGCACAAATCGAAGAAAGGCTGCTCCGACGACAAGTGCTCACGTACATTATGCTTCGAATTCGAATCAAACTCTTTAGCCAAAACCTTCTTCAACGTGTTCGATGAATCCACAAACTTGCACATGCATTCATTCAGAGTTTGCATTTTGCCCATGAATTCATCTTTATCGCATTTCTCCAAAGGATACTTTATTAACTTTTCTAACTCTGCCGTTATCATTCGACAGTTGTTCTTCAAATCTGGGATGTCTGACCATTGCATTTCAGTATTCGTTGACGCATGTTTCAAGATCTTTATCTTAGGTGTCACAGTTTCTATGATAAATTCGCCATCTTCAATCATTTCGTCTGGGAGCTTATAGTAAGGTCGTCGTATGCCGTATAAGGACATTTGAGGATCTTCTTCGGATAGGCCGTCTTTTGTTTTTGCCATGACCAGTTTGAGCAAGTTCTCGAGACCTATTTTATGGTCGTTTAGGAGATGTCTATCTAAGACTGTTATTCTGTAAAGAGGATAATAAAACTCTTGAATCGATTTCTGGAAAATTGCGTCTGGTGAGCTGTATCAACATTAGGTAGATAAGGCCTACCTTATCTACCTAATGTTGATACAGATCACCAAATTTGAAATCAGAAATTTGCTCCAACCAGTGTACGTAGCATTGTTCTTTCACCGTAAACCTATTTACGGTGAAAGAACAATGCTGCGTACACTGGTTGGAGCAAATTTACAGCCGTTTCAGCGTATACAACGTGGCGCTACAATGGCGACATTAATTTAACACACGGGTAGAACTAGTGGCCAGTAATCATAAAAATTATAACAACATAAAAAAAATCGTAACTTGAAAACTTTCAACTGCGCCGCGCGTCGACATAGGGCTCTTTCTCTTTCCTTCAATTCGCCTTCTCTTTGCTCGTTAATTATTTTAATTACATTGATGCGATGTTATGATCCGTGACCCCGGCAAATGACCCCTGCGCTACAGTTCTTTAAGTCAGGTTGCTCTAAGATGCTATTTTATAAAATTGTTAATAAATAAATAAATATTAATGTTTAATTAAATTAAAATATATTCATAAAACTACAACGCAAAACCGTATACGTGTGTTAAATTAATGTCGCCATTAAAGCGCCACGCTGTATATTTCAGCGTAAAAACGTCCACAGCTGGACAAAGGACTCCTCCCCCAAGCATGGCCGGTCCGTTACTAGGCTTAGCTTAATCAGCGTATAACATTCCCACTGCTAGGACACATGCTTCCTTTCTGTGAGAGCGAGTGGGCCGTAATCCACCATGCTGGCCCAGTGCAGGTTGGTTTCAAATTCAGAAATTACCAGACTTAAACCTTATGGTAAATAAAAGATCCGCAACATTGTTTAGTGTTGCTAGCCACTTGTTTCACACTCAAACTGTACCAAATGTTGCTAGCAACGTGTTTCCAGCAAGAAAAGAAGCATGTGGCTTCAATAATGTAGTGCAATTTTAGTGAATTCTAGGCTTGATACATTTATAATAGAGACACGAGGAGCAGAGTGTAAAGTTCACTCATCCTCCATAGAAAAGCGAGGATCCTCTGACCAGACTGGTGTTGTGTCTGCTGGTACTTCCCGACGATTGATGTCGGGATGTTGTATATATGCAGGATTTTGGGTGACGTAAGTGTGATGTGACGTGTGTGTGATGTGCGTAGTAGAAGTCGCCACAAATTAAAAAAAAAGGTTTTACCGATCAGCATCAAACGTGCACATGTGACATGCGAATGTCTCTTTATCGTCTAGCAGGTGGTTGACATTGACATCAGCTATACGAGATATCGAGGGTTCAGCTTTAACAGGCTTTGGAGAGCATTCGGTTCTTATTGATGTGTCCTGGTGGGGGGAAAGAATAGAATTTAGTACTAAAAGAAAGAAAGAAAGAAAGAAAGAAAAAAGTTTACCCAGTTTGTTGTTTGTGTCGTACGCAGTATTAGCCGTTAAAAGTGGAGGGTCATCGGTTGACAGTCTTGAATTCATGAGCCATGAGAAAGAATAACCCGCATAAGTATTAATTCCGCGGGAATATTGGAATAAAAAGTACCCTATATCCTAATCCAGGGGGCCTACTCCGAAGGGCAAAGTGCGAATGTTCGGATCGGACCGACACATGGCCGAACCGAATATTATTGAAAAATGCGAAAAATGTTCGGATCGGCTCAGTTGGGTCGGGACCATAGTCAATATTCGAAAGAGTGTAGGAATGTATGATCGGAACCGACCGAACCAAATAGTAACTTCGTAGCAGGAAACGGCCGAACATTCGGCCGATATTACTTCGGAGTAGACCCCCTGGTCATGGTCTACCCATGTGCCAAATTTCATCTAAATCTGTTTAGCCGTTTTAGCGTGAAAGCGTAACAAACAAACATACAAAAAAATCTCTTTGTAATTGTAGTTTAGACAACATTTTACTGTCTTAGCGCAAACTACAAGAAAAAGATGTAGACTGTCATTCTAATGGACGGTCAAAATTAAACACGGCCACAAAAAAAAACATAATGATAGTGAAAAGTCGAACATGACGAGAATCTTGCAAAAACAGAACTTAAAATAAATAATCTTTTTCTAATGATCGTATATTTTTTACTGGAACTGATTTGTTTGATCGTCATAGTAAAAGTTGGTACTGACGATATGATCTAATTACCATTGATCGCGTTTTTTGGGAAAAGTAGCATTTAAAAATATTTATTCCTCAATTTTTTACAATAGCACCTACCACTGTTTGTCCCTGCTTTACCCAAATGTTGACTGGTAGAAAATGCCTATGGCATTAATTCCGCCTCTGTGCATTTGTGTGTAAAGTAATAAATAAATTATCCTTTTTTAAAACGAATGATTTAACAAAACAAGTACGAGTCGGACTCGCACACGAAGGGTTCCGTACCCACCGTCCAATCAATCAAAATAACAGCCTATCGCAGTCCACTGCATCGCACTGTCCAATATTGAGAAAAAAAAACCCGATTAAAACACGTTTCCAATATTTAATTAATTTTTTCATTGTTATAGCGGCCCACTGTGAAAATTATAAGTTTATAACTGTCTCATCATCTGCCTAGCCTTTTCAGGTCAGCTTCCAATCTAACCGGATGCAGCTGAATACCAGTATTTAAATTATAACTAAAATTAAATTATTATTATTATTTTAAATTATAACTGTCTAATAATTTGACGACACGGTTGGCGCAGTGGTTAAGCGATTGACTGCTGCGCTGCGTGTCGCGGGTTCGATTCCTGCACGGAACAAATATTTGTATGACCTACATGTGTTTGTTCCGAGGCTGGGTGTTTTTCTATCTATAATATGTATGTATTTACAAAAAAAATATGTATATAAGTAGTTTATCAGCCATCTTGTTACCATAACACAAGCATTAGGGTGCTTAGCTTGGGACTAGATGGCGCTGTGTGAAATGTAAAAAAAAAAAAAATCTTCGTAAAATATAGCCCGCTTACAGACAGACGGACGGATGCACGGACGGACGGACAGCGGAGGCTTTGTATTATACTATTATAGGGTCCCGTAGGCACCCTTAGGGGCCGCCTCCACGAGCGAAAGAATCGCGGCGATATTATCGTCGTGCCACGTGTTTCTATATACTCTCTTAGAACGTGTCTCCACACGGCGATATCATCGCGGCGACATTTTGATCGCATGGCGAGACTATCGCCGCGATTCTCTCGCCCGTGGAGATGGCGCCTTAGGGTACGATCTTAAAAATAAATGAACGGGATAATAACCATGAAACTCCCTGCAGCTCCACCGGGGTCGTTAATAGTCATAGCATTAGCATCTAAATCCTCCTCCGGGTGCGAGAACAGTGTTCTGCTCCGACAGATGCGCGCACGAAGCTTGCCTAGCAGCCGCGTCGCTGATGATGTGCGGCCTAGCGCTGTGGGAAAGGGTAGTTATGAAACTTTATACAATAATATACAGGGTGACAGGGACATCGACGCGCAAACTGTAACCATGGATTAAGCTCATGAGGTTAGACCCCATAGCGTCGAAATTACTCGTCGGTTATCAAAAAAAAAATCTTCTGTTTCATAGAAAAGTGCAATACCAACGCGGTCAAAATGTATGGAACAGCAATATTTTTTTTGGAACGAAGTTCCTTATCGCGCGTTGCGAAAGGGGGCTAGACGGAAAAAATTAAGACCAAAAGTTGGAACGATACTTTTTGCTATAGTTGTAAGCCGTGCGACGTGCGCGTGTTTCTCTGTCTGTCTCTCTCTCTCTCTCTTTGAACTTCATTCCATCCGGGTGTCCCTTGACACCTCTCAAGTTTTTTAATAACCGACGAGAAATTTCGTCTCTATGGGGTCTAAACTCATGTGCTGAATCCATGGTTACAGTTTGCGCGTCGATGTCCCTGCCACCCTGTAGATAGTCGATCAAAGGTGGATCACAAACTACAACGCGCCAAACGACGGATCTACAACTCTTACTTCGCGGCCGCTAAACGATAATGATAACGAATTTACTCACAAGAATGCTTCGAGATAATAGAGTTTTAAACCCTCCGTGCCTGGGAAAGCACGTTAAGCTGTTGGTCCCGGCTATCATTCGTGGATATTTGACAGTCGTTACGGGTCGTCAGAAGCCCGAAAGTTTTACAACCAGTCTTACCAAGGGGTAACGTATTACCCAGTAACTGGGTTGTGGAGGTCAGATAGGCAGTCGCTCCATGCAAAATACTGGTATTTAGCTGCATCCGCTTAGACTGGAAGCCGACCCCAACATAGTTGGGAAAAGGTTAGGCAGATGGCGATGGTAAAAATCATTAAATAAATACTTACATTTCGCGTCTTTATCAGTTTTCACGTTATGATAAGTTGGGCTCAGCGAAGAGGCTCGGGGAAGTGTGGTGGACTTTTTCTGAAAAAAATAATTTTATTGAATAAGTACCCATAGAAATACTTTGTCACTCACTGGACGCCTGAGGGAGGACAGTCGTCGAGGTAGACCACGGCGAAGTTGGTGCGACGATCAGCCGGTCGATTCTGTAAAAATCTCACCGTGAAAACTCAAGTGAAGTGAGCTTGATGTGAGTTGTCAGTAGTGTCAATCCCTAGCGTTATTTGGAATGACAGCTCACTCCACGTTCACTTCGCCTAAGTTTTCACGGTGAGATGGTTACAGAATCGCACTGCTGATAAGGTTTGCAGGGTCAACATAGCCAGACATCGCACAAGACAGGGAGGTTTGAAAGGAAAAACGGGAGGCTTTTGCCCAGCAGTGGGGCACTACATTGGCTGAGAATCGAGCTCGTAAAGCCGATGGCCCTGCGCCTGATGTCTCCCCGGTCGTGTCGGATTACCGTCAGGACTATGAGAGTAAAGGGACGGAGAGTGTACCTGTGTTTACGCATATACTTGTGCATTTTAATATCTCCTGCATACCTGGCTAATCTCCATTGAGATTGCCACCGTGACCGAAATCAGTCGGGAGGATATTATAGGTGAAATGTTTTTTTCTATGTATGTTCATTGTTCTGGCTTAATTCCGTCATAACCAGGGTGGCAGGGACATCGACGCGCAAACTGTTACCATGAATTCAGCACATGAGTTTAGACCCCACAGGGGAGAAATTTATCGTCGGTTATTAAAAAAAAATATTGCTGTTCCATTCGTTTTGACAGTGTAGGTATTGCAGTTTTCTATGAAACAGAAGATTTTTTTTTTATAACCGACGAAAAATTTCTGCTATGGGGTCTAAACTCATGTGCTGAATTCATGGTTACAGTTTGCGCGTCGATGTCCCTGCCACCCTGTAGGTATAGACGGATTTGCAAAATTCTTTTTTTGTTCGAAAGAGGTTTATTCCGAAATGGTCCCATTTAAATTTCGTAAAGATCTGATGATGAGTTTTGGAGACAGACAACGGAACTCTTCAATAAGTGTCAGCAAATCAACCGCGATAGCTGCTACCGCATATGTATGCATTGTTTACGCAATCACACAACATAACATCACGCCTATACCCTCTAAAGGGGTACACAGATGTGTTGAGTACACCACGGTTTAACCCTCATTTCTGTTAAAGTTATTTTTTTGAAAGTCGGTAGTTTTTTTTTTCTCATTCTTACCGCTGCCAGTCTGTTTGTCTTGCTTGTGAGCACCGAGCAATTGTCCTTAGTGTCATGATGAAGTTGATTGTGCATCTTCAGAGCACTCTCGAATTGAGACGTGAACGTGCAATGTGAGCAACTGAAATGAATAACATACATGGTCAAATTAAATTAGCTAGCAAAACTCCGCAGACGTGGTGGCATCGATATCTTAAAACATGATAAAACCAAAAAAGACAGCGACCTTCATTCAGAGCGTGTTTGTACAGACGCCATGGCCAGCACATCAAGCTATAGTTTGACCAAAACCGCTGTACCGCGCCTAAGGTATGTTCGCGGCGAGACGGGGGGGCAGTGCAGGCCGCTCATTCGTCATCGCTCACGGCGTCCCGCCCCCCGCCTCGCCGAGCATTCCTCCCGCCTCGCCGCGTATTCCTCCCGCCTCGCCGCGCATTACTAAGGCGCGGTACAGCAGTTTCGGTCAAACTTTACTAAAATCTGTCAAATTTCTTTAATAGATTTTCAACGTTATCGCTAGAGCAGTAGATAGGTTCCAAAGTCGATTGGGAAAATTTGACAGTTTCGGGTAGCTTGATGTGCTGGCGTCTGTACACTTGGTAACCACAAGTAAAGCGCGTGTCGCTTCGTGAGATAAAAATACTACAAGAGTCGTGGAATCACATAATCAGCCTATAATGGTCCCAATGCTGACACAGGCCTTCTCCTTGTTCAGAAGAAGGATCGTGAAATTAATTTAATCAAACCCAGCGGTGGCGCGTATTGCGAGAGCAGAGGGGCAATTCTAGTAATTTTAAGACCGTTCACAGACTGAGGGGCAATTCTCGTAATTTTAAGACCGTTCACAGACTGAGGGGCAATTCTCGTAATTCTAAGAACGTTCACAGTCTGAAGGATAATTCTCGTAATTTAAAACGTTCAAAATCTAGTCGCAGTCTCATCTCAGCGACAAACAAATGTCAAAAACTTGTCAAACTGTAGGGAAATTAGAAGTATTTTTTGTCAGATTGAGACTGAGATCAGACTGTGAACGGTCTTAAAATTACGAGAATTGCCACTCTGATCTGTCTCAATCTTTCAAAAAATACTTCTAATTTCCCTACATTTTGACAAATTTTTGACATTAGTTTGTCGCCGAGATGAGACTGCGACTAGATTTTGAACGTTTTAAAATACGAGAATAATTGGCCTTCTAGTTCGAGGTGACGCAGGAAAAAAAATCCTGGAAGGGCTTCGGGGAAGCCTTTGCCCAGCAGTGGGACTGTATAGGCTAAAAGCAAAACTTGAGAGGTGTCAAGGGACTCCCGCATGGAACGAAGTTCAAAGAGAGAGAGAGAGAGAGACAGACAGACAGAGAAACACGCGCACGCCGCACGGCTTACAACTATAGCAAAAAGTGTCGTTCCAACTTTTGATCTTAATTTTTTCTGTCTAGCCCCCTTTCGCAACGCGCGATAAGGAACTTCGTTCCAAAAACAAAAAACGAAGTTGGTATTTTATGTGCTGCGTAAGTGCGAACATCATGCAGCAGGCGCTTAGCTAGGTACCTTTTTCGTTCGTTGTATTCGATGGCAAACAAACTGACGGCCTACCAGTGCAAATGCACCCGTATTGGGTCATATTATCTGGCTACCTCATCATCATCTGCCTAATCTTGTCCCAACTATGTTGGGGTCGGCTTCCAGTCTAACCGGATGCAGCTGAATACCAGTGTTTTACATGGAGCGACTGCCTATCTGACCTCCACAACCCAGTTACTGGGTAATACGATACCCCTTGGTAAGACTGGTTGTCAGACTGTTGGGCTTCTGACGAGCCGTAACGAATGGCGAGCTGTCTAGCAGCCCTGCCGTGACAGACGGACGGGCAGCCAGACACAAATGCCAAGTAATAGGGCTCCACCTGGCCCAAAATTACTCACTCGTCGACTAATGTTACTCAATCAATTAAGAACAGGAATAATTACTTACGAATGTGTCATTATAAATGATTATATTAATAGTGCAAATATTTGTAAATTATCAAATTAACGTTATCCCTTCGACAGTTGTGTCGAAAATGTCAACCACAGGTGTCAGCGGACGTGTGACAGCAGGACAGAATAAAAACTAAGTTGTATGTATTCTCTATGGTATCAAGGAGTGCGATAGTAATTTGTAGATATCATTTTACGACTTCAAAAAGGAGGAGGTTCTATGTTCGTCTGTATGTATTTTTATGTACATACTAGCTGCGCCCCGCGGTTTCACCCGCATAAGTTTCGATCCCGTGGTAATATCGGGATATAAAGTATCCTATGTGTTATTCTGATGTATAAGCTATATTACTGTAAAGTTTCATCAAAATCCGTTCAGTAGATTTTGCGTGAAAGAGTAACAAACATCCATCCATCCTCAATTCCTCACAAACTTTCGTGTTTATAATGATACTAGCAGCGCCCCGCGGTTTCACCCGCATAAGTTTCGATCCCGTGGTAGTATCGGGATAAAAAGTATCCTATGTGTTATTCTGATGTATAAGCTATATTACTGTAAAGTTTCATCAAAATCCGTTCAGTAGATTTTGCGTGAAAGAGTAACAAACATCCATCCATCCTCAATTCCTCACAAACTTTCGCGTTTATAATGATACTAGCAGCGCCCCGCGGTTTCACCCGCATAAGTGTCGATCCCGTGGGAATATCGGGATAAAAAGTATCCCGTGTATTATTCTGATGTATAAGCTATATTACTGTAAAGTTTCATCAAAATCCGTTCAGTAGATTTTGCGTGAAAGAGTAACAAACATCCTTCCATCCATCTATAGCTATACTCACAAACTTTCGCGTTTATAATATTAGTAGCACTAAGAAAGTAGGATTTTATAATTTTAAGTACAACTTGCTTTCTAGGCTTAGTTTAGACTCCAGATTTCCCACAAATTACAAAATTTTATCGAAATACTTAATGTAATTTGTGAAGATAAATAACTAAACATCATTTTATTTTTATTTTGCCCACGTGCAGGTTGAAAATGATCCCATTACAATATAGATAAAAAGTATCCTAGGATACTATATCTGCTGTGAGCCAAATTTCATCAAGTTCCGCTCAGCCGTTCGCATCTATACTCGCATGGACGGTTTTCATACTAATAAAATGCTTTCATTTCATCATCTGCCTAGCCTTTTCCCAACTATTTTGGGGTCTGCTTCCAGTCTAACCGGATGCAGCTGAATCAAAAGTCGTTTATTCAAATTAGGCTGAGAATCAGCACTTTTCGAAGGTCAAAATTACAAACATTACTTCACCACTTCCTAGTGCTTTTGCTGGGAAGAAGAAGTGGCGCAACCATATAAATGTAAAAAAACAGCTATGGGCGCAACAAACTCCCCAGCAGCACAGCTGTCTGTTCAGTTAGAAAATATTTTACGTGGAGCCATAAAGTTTGAATCGGGCTGTACCTACGTTACAAATGCCTTGCCACTACATCTCCGCGCTGTCAGGTAAAATGTCACGGCTAACTACAAAAAGAAAGGTGCTGCATGATTAGTCAGTTTTATAACAATGATTTGGTTACCTCCACATTCCATAGCTGCAAGCTGTAAGTACGTATTTTGAACTAGCCGAGCCCGAGACTGCCTAGCTTGAAATGAAAACAGAGGGGCTCGTGGCTAAGTAATAACAGCACAGTTCGATCGATCAGGTTAAGCTTCGCTTGCCGCAGTATGTTCATGGATGGGTGACCATCTATTACATAACGAGACCCCTCCGTGTCTCGGAAAACATGTTTAGTCCTGACTGTCTAACGTAGATCTTTGGAAGTCGTTACGGGTAGTAAAAAGCCCAAAAGTCTGACTGGTGGTAAGACTGGGTTTACCAAGGGGCAACATGTCTTTTAATTTTTTTTCTGTATCGTACGTACAACTTTCGTTTTGCATGCTGAGTTTACCTTTAAGCGATTGTACACTATTGTTTATCTGTTTTTGCTTGTTTTTATGCCCATAACTGGTGTAAACAATCGTTGGTAGACCAATAAATAAATAAATAAAAATAAATAAATAAATGTCACCCAGTAACTGGGTTGTGGTGGTCAGATAGGCAGTCGCTCCATCTAAAATACTCACTAACACTACACCAAAACCCACTAAAAGTAGCAATGGCTTTCATTTTGACAGTTAAACAACATTCATTGCGTTATTTAAGTTGTTGAGTAGACATATTTTCCGAACATATGAAGCAATGGATTAGCAATATCCTTCAAAATTTTTGAGATTGTGATTGATAGTGTGTTATGCAATCAGGGTGCTGGTTAGGTGGTTACTGGAAATCAACCCTGACATAGGAAAAGGCTAGACAGAGAGAAAAAATTGTTCATAATGTTGAGTACAATGACTCCTTCAGGTAACGTTGTATTGTCTCAACTCAGGCATGAGATTATAGTCAGGGTCTTCTTAAAGCCCCTTATCTAAATGCAAGCTTAGATGTAACGTTAAGGCGCTGCCCAAACGCAGGACACCGTAAAACGCTCAGTTTTTTGTCGCGCAGTTTGTGTGCATAATATACACGAGTGACACGCGTCGACAAGTCGATGACAGAGGTAACTACAAACGCCGACGCGTGTCGGTGACAAACGAAGACGCGTCGGTAGCTGCCGCCGAAAACGTGTCGCTCGTGTATTTGAGTACGGTGCTCAAATACACAAGCGGCATAATCCATCCGATCCAGCCTGTCATTTACTGCCCTCTCCCAGCGACGCCCTAAACCGAGGTCCGTAACACATACGGGGTGCCCTTAGCGTGTCGACCAGGGATGGGGAAACTACGCCCCGCGGGCCATCTCCGGCCCGCGAAGGCTTGAAATCCGGCCCGCGACCATCAAACAAAAATCAAGAGAATATTTCGTATTGTTAGTAATTTCATTCTCATTGGCAATGGCCAGCTTGCATAGAACAGTTCACATGTCACATGTCCCCACAAAGACCAGCGCTCCTCAACCTTCTACTTCGCAGCTAACTTAAAAGTTTAATTTAATTACAATTTCCAATTTCTTTTTTATTCCAATAGTTATTTTGTAATATTGCACAATAAATTAGTGCTTCAAAAATACATATCAATATTTTTATTTCAGTAATTAACATAGCCAAAAATGAAACAACTTTGCCCGTCATATATTTCGTTAGTATTATATTGGCACGCGAAGGAAAAAGTTTCCCCATCCCTGGTGTAGACGCTTAGTTTTTAAGTTTTTTGAGCCCTGGCTGGAAGCCTTAATTTATTGAGGCATCCACAGGCAGGCCCAGTTAAGCAGGCGACAACCTCAGAGGTTGAACTGCGTGATGTCATATCGAAAAAAAATACACGAGCGGCATGTTTTCGACGATTGCAGTTAATAATAATAATAATATCCCTGGACATTTCACACAGCGCCATCTAGTCCCAAGCTAAGCAACCTAATGCTTCTGTTTTGGTAACAAGATGGCTGATAAACTACTTATATACATTTTTTTTTTTTTTGTAAATACATACATATTATAGATAGAAAAACACCCAGACTTAGAAAAAATACATGTAGGACTTACAAATATTTGTTCTGTGCGGGAATCAAACCCGCGACACGCAGCGCAGCAGTCCGATCGCTCAGCCACTGCGCTAACCTTGCTGCCTCTGTCGTCGACGCGTGTCGCTCGTGTCGCACACTTAGGCGTATTGGTACAAATTATTATTACAAGCCAGAAAAAAAATGAGTGTGTTATCAAATGTTAAAAGAAAAGACTTATTGGAAAATATATCATAAAAATAAAATAGTATCATGATAAAAAAATATTAAAACAGAGTTAAAAAGATTTTTTTTCGTCGAATGTTTCTCAAAATTTTGAACGTTAACTATCATATTTCATCTATTGTTAACGAAGTTAATTCAATCAAATAAATAAATATCTAAAAATGATTCCACTGAGCCGTGCATTTATTTTTTAATTTAATGACAACTGCAAAAAGACTTTTATTTTGGTGGTCATTCGTTTCAACTAACCTATTTTGAACCTTATTTGTTTGCGCGATGGGATATTGTTGTTTAGGTAGGTACCTAAAAATTTGCTTCTCACCGCGCCTTAATGCCACTGCGTTGTTCTATTTTCAACTTTCGGCGGTCAGCCGAGGGTTGAAAATCGAACAGACGCACTGTTGGATTTCATTTTCATTTAGACATTCATTTAGGTGGTCGCCCTGTTAGTGAAAACGGCCATAAGCCTTTCTTATCTTATCTTGTACAATATTACATTACACATTATGAACTACACTAAACCTGTACCTACCTGTGTTAACAGTAAGTGCATTGACACTATTCTACACGACATAATGTGTAAATTATTATTATTATTATTATATTATTATATGAATCATTTTGAAGGATATTGCTAATCCATTGCTTCATATGTCCGAATAAAATGGCAGGATCGTGTTCCCAACTCGGAGGTACTGAAGCGCACAGCAGTGCGATTCTGTAACCATCTCACCGTGAAAACTTAGGTGAAGTGAGCGTGGAGTGAGCTGTCATTCCAAATAATGCTAGGGATTGACACCACTGACAACTCACATCAAGCTAACTTCCCTTGAGTTTTCACGGTGAGATTTTTACAGAATCGACCGGCTGGTACGATGGGCATGGAGGCGATTTTGATAAGGATCCAACTGAGATGGTGTGGTCATGTGCAGCGCATGGATACCAGTAGACTACCTAAAACCGCTTTCTACTCGGAGCTCGCCCAAGGAAAACGTGCACAGGGCGGGCAATACCTGCGCTACAAAGATGTCCTCAAACGTCATTTTACGACCTGTGGCATTCCCGTTGATCGGTGGCAGGAGCTTGCTCGAAGCCGAGAGAGGTGGCGCACTTCAATCCACAAAGCAACTGAATGCTTTGAAACAAATCGTCGTGTAGACCTAGACAATAACCGCCAATTACTTATGCAAAAGCCGCCCGAAGCCGTCCTATGCATACACAACCAACGATGCTGATCAGTTCTTCTGTATTCGGTGTGACCGGGTTTTCAAGACCAAATTTGGTTTTGCTAGTCATCAGAGAGCTCACGAAAGGAAAGAGAAGTAGTCGGGGTCGCTGTCGCCGGACACGGTGAAGAGGACTATATACAGTGTGTAACGGAAGGGGGGTATCAACCCTGAAGGAGGTGAATGTGCTCATGAAAAAAAAATTTGGCCCTCCCTTACAAAACTGACTACCAGCTGATTGATTTACTATGGGAGGGCCAATTTTTTTTTTTCATATTTCGACCTATGTTCTTTGGGGAAAGTTGTTGAGTTTCATGAGCACATTCAGCTCCTTCAGGGTTGATACCCCCTTTCCGTTACACACTGTATATATGTTCGAAAAAATTGTCTGCTCAACAACGTCGTAAATAACGTTATGAATGTTGTTGAACTGTCCAAATGAATGGATGTCACACTCACTATTGACTATAATGTTGACTATTGTCTTCGAAATTGTAGGACTGGCCGGATTGCGACTAGAATTTCTTTTTAGAAAAATCAAAATCGTTTATTTTCATAAATATGATGAGTTCATAATAGATACATCGATCGCTTATTATGCCTTAAATTACGGCATGCAAATACATCATCTGCCTAGCCTTTTCCCAACTATGTTGGGGTCGGCTTCCAGTCTAACCGGATGCAGCTAAATAACAGTATTTTCCATGGAGCGACTGCCTATCTGACCTCCACAACCCAGTTACTGGGCAATACGTTACCCCTTGGTAAGACTGGTTGTCAGACTTTCGGGCTTCAGCCGACCCGTAACGACTGTCAAAGATCCACGAATAACAGCCGGGACCAACAGCTTAACTTGTTTTTCGAGACACGAAGGGGTCTTGGTATGTAAAGATGGTCACCCATCCACGGACCAACCTGATCAATCGACCAGAGCGGCGCGCAAATTTTACATACCGTACCAACTCAATTATTATTTTAAGTACCTAATTTAGAAAAACTCAATATCACTGCCCGAAGCAAAAGACCACAAGATTGCGACAACTGCTAAAGTTGTCAAAAAATAAAAGGCCCGTTTTGTCATTTGAGAATGCGTTCTTGACACTTGTCAGTTTCAAACAAAGGAATACGTGTTTTGCGAATTTTTTATTTATTAAAGACTACTAGAACTGTCAATGTCAAAACGGACCTTTTATTTTTTGACAAATTTAAACCAACTAGCAGTTTTTTTATTTAGCCTACACTGTACACTGCTGAGCAAAGGCCTCCCCTAAATCCTTCCAGGCATCCTAGTCTAGCGCCACCTCGAACCCAACCCCAGCGGTACGTGTCTAGATCGTCTCGCCACGCCACCTTTTCGTGGGCCGGCCTCGGCGGCCGCGGCGCCGTCCAGACTCAGGCACCCAGTTTTTTAATTTAAATAATTTAAAAAAAACTGCCCAAGTGCGAGCCGGTCTCGCGCACCGAGGGTTCCGTACAAACTTTTGGCTAAGTAATTCATCGACTCGAGTTTCGATGATTTTCCTAATAAATCAGTCCCCTAAACATACAAACTTAACTTTGCCGCTGGAAAACTGTTGTCCCCATACATCAACATAGGTCGCGGTTAGTTTACCAACTGCAAATAAGTTTGTAATCGCAAAAGTAATACCTATTCTTTTTGTGATGCAAGTGATGCAACTACAACGATTTTCGGATTTTTTTCTTTACTTGTGCTACATGCCAAATTACATGATTCTAGCTAGGTCAACGGGAAGTACCCTATAGGTTTTAATTCCCTTAAGAGTGTCAAAATATGCGGTTGATCGCGTCGAAGTTTGATTTTTTCACTGCTGCAATCACAGACCTGAGTCATCATCTGCCTAGCCTTTTCCCAACTATGTTGGGGTCGGCTTCCAGTCTAACCGGATGCAGCTGAATACCAGTATTTTACATGGAGCGACTGCCTATCTGACCTCGACAACCCAGTTACTGGGTAATACGATACCCCTTGGTAAGACTGGTTGTCAGACTGATCACAGACATAGTATAAAGAGAAGGAAGTACGTTATCTTCATACAAACGCACCGCGCGCGGCTTGTATGTGTGCGTCAAAGTATCTATGCGTCGCCGCACGCACACTTACACAAATCTCGGCGGGTTTCGCAGCGCGCCAGACGGGGCTAACATCGCACGAGGTTCGCGCGTCACGGCTTTTCGGCACCGCTAAATGAATGAAAAATGTGTGATAATCGCTGGAGAACGTATTGCTGTGTGTTTGGGTGTCTTAATAATTCATCGATTCCAGAATTGTCTCTGTTCAAATTACCTATTGAACAGGAAAGGCAAGAAAGTCACTTTTTCTAGCATATCATTTTTACTTGATGATGAGATACCTACCTACTTACTTATTTTTTGTTGTATTAGTTTTCTATCAGACAGAGGAAGTAGGTAGGCCTAATTTCCCACTAGAATGTACTAGGTACTTTTGATCTGTCAATTGATTTGGCGCTATTGCTTTGTTTATGTTTAGTCATGCCGATTTCTCAGTACCTATTGTAGGTATAGTAACTAAGTACCTACTTACAGTTATAAAATCGTACTTAAAAAATAAGTAATTGAGATAAATAAAGCAAAGTTCGAATCATAACAGCAGAACAAAAATTTGATTATAGTCTAAGAGACAGGCGTTAGTTTTTTTATGTTGTTTTACGATGTTTTTTTTTATAAAATTTTAGTCACTTTATTCATTTTTAGGATTCCGTAGCCAAATGGCAACGGAACCCTTATGGATTCGTCATGTCTGTCTGTCTGTCTGTCCGTCCGTATGTCACAGCCGCTTTTTTTTATTATAGATACCTAATGTATATTAAATGTGCTTTCCATTTCAGACGCCTTCAGTGGCTGCGCTTAATTGACCGCGAGGATTTGATAAATAAATCCAATCATGTTGTTTGTGAAGTCCATTTCCACCCAGAAGACATAATGAAAAACAGCGTTAGAAAATTACTAAAAAAAAATTGTATGCCGAGTTTAAATTTGCCTAATCTGAAAAAAGTTGACAAACATACACAAGTGGAAATAACTTCATATAATAATTCAAGTCAAACAGAAACAACTAGTGCTTCGTGAAAGGTTTCATCATCGTTTAGGTACCCAGACAATACAAGTAAAAAATACAACATCCCGACCGTTGCCCATTTATTGGCACTGAATTAAAATTTAACAAAAAGTGACAACCCTAAGACAGTAGGCAATTATGTCGCGGATTGTGCCGGAGATAGCCTACTTCCTCTCTTTATACTATGTCACAGACCTGAGTATTTGATATTAATTTCAACTTGATACCTCCACGCGTTCCAGAGAAAAAGGGTCTTGACAGACGGACGGACGGACAGACAGACGGACAACGAAGTGATCCTATAAGGGTTCTGTTTTTGTTACGGAGTACGGAACCCTAAAAACAAACATAAAACAGGTATTTAAAAAAAACACAATAACATAGGTACCTACTTAAAACAGGTAAAATCATGTTCAGATATAAACTTAGGTGTAGCAACACCGCACGATGCCTACATGTTTCAAGGTAAACAAAGAAATAATTAAACAAGAATACTCTATGGAAGCTAAATAAAATTCTTTGTCATTAACATTATATTACTTTACTCTATGGTCATTAATAAGTAATAAATAACATACCAAGACCCCTCCGTGCCTCGGAAAGCACATAAAGGCTTGGGGACACCAAAAGCAGGACAGGCGCAGCACTTTAGCAGGGCAGGTCAGTTGCGCCGCGGTTCATGTCACACCAGAAACATGAGCAGTCAGAGAGCAGTTTGAAGTCGCCCCCTGCTTTATAACTGCGTTAAGTGTGTCGTATCGATAGCCACACTCAATTTTTCATTCGTTTCCATGATAAAGTTGTAAAAAATCACAACCGTTTACGACCTGCGCTGCGTCTGTCCCGCTCAACTGCTTTGGTGTGACTCTCATTTTATATATATTAGTCTATGGTGTGAGTTAATCAATATGGCGGACGTAGTAATACAACGTGTACTCACTGCGGCCGCCCCGCGCCTGCGCTGCCACCGCCCCGCGCCTGCGCTGCTCCCGTCCAAAAGTTTTGTAGAAGAGCAGTGCGTGCGCGGCGCAGTGGCGGAGCCGGTAGGATCAGCGGGCCCGCGTTTGTTCAGTGTGTCATCCCTCATATAACTACATTATTTTCTAACGTAGACGCACTGCTACCGCACTGCAACTGCTTTTGGTGTGCCCAAGTTTTTAGCCTGTAAGTTGGGCCCAAACTCCCAACTGTCATTAGAGAATCTTTGACAGTCGTTACGGGTCGCCAGAAGCCCGAAAGTGTCACAACCAGTCTTACCAAGGGGTATCGTGTTACCCAGTTACTGGGTTTTGGTCCTAGACAGAGGACTACCCTCTGTCTACGGTTGTGGTAAGTCAGAGGGGGCAATTCTCGTAATTTTAAAAATGTTCACTCACAGTCTGATCTAAGTCTCAATCTGTCAAAAATACCACTAATTTCCCTACATTTTTGTCAAATTTTTGACATTTGTTTGTCGCTGAGATGAGACTGCCACTAAATTTTGAACGTTTCAGATTATATCGTAATCTGAAACGTTCAAAATTTAGTGGCAGTCTTGCTTTCCAATAGGCAGTCGCTCTACATAAAATACTGGTAGATATTCAACTGCATTCGGTTAGACAGGAAGCTGACCCCAAAAATACTTGAGAAATGGAAGATGAGGGATTAAATGAATTTAACCCTTAAAAGATGTCCGTAAAGGGAATTAAAGAGTCGCACTCAATTTTGAGTACTTAGCTAACTAAACTCCTACAACTAAATCCAATGAACATTGTAAGAGTCGCCTTCTAACCCTTTAATGCGAAACGGATTTAATAAAATCAATTAACAATAATATTAATAACGTTTTTGTATGTAACGATCGAAAAACCGTTTCTATACTTAAGTGATATTTTCGCGGGTACATAACTATAGAACTAACTTTTGCCATAAATGATCTATACAAAATGAGTCATTCTAAAATGAGGTTTCAAATAAAGAATACCTAGTAGGTACGTTCATATAAATATCGAGTATAACTTGTATTCTAAATTGTATGTGGTTTTAAATTCAAAATGAGGAATATATCGTCGTGTTTCGCATAGAGCGTATCCGTTACAAGTCTTTAGTATTTATGCAATGCAACTGGGAACGAAGCTACCTGCGGGTCAGCGTTTACCACCTGTTTTCGGTGTTGCCAAGCTATAATGTTCGCTTGTTTTGTGGGCAATGTCGTAGAATTATTACTGAAGGTGGTAGCCGTGGTGGGTGTTTTTATGAAGTGATTTTGTTTGTGTTATGATGATTTTGTATTTTTGTGTCAGTAAAATTATTTTTGATGTTGGTACGTTGGATAAAATTGAGAATAGCATTCATTTAATTTTTTCTTTATCTTTGTAATGAGCACAGCTAAAGTGGTCATAAATTATTTTAACTTAAGTTACCACATGTAGCGTAAATAATGCATTAATAGAGCGTCTACGTGGTGTCTACGCAACTGGACGACTAGACGGCTTCAATGATACTTCAACACCTTCACATAATATCATCATCATTGAAGCCGGCCTAAGTGTATGCACTTAGGCCGAGATGTTAACACGGGCTTCGACATAGGCATGTTCCCGTTTCTATCTTCCACTTTTAGATTGACAGTTGTGTGACAGTGACAGGGATAACGCTAAGCCACAGCACGTACTAAGTAACTATTTATAGATCTCGGCCTTAGTGCTAGGAGACTCTAAACTGACCAACTCTTCCAGTTATGGTGATGGAAGATGATATATTTTAATGTGAGCCAACGTTCATTAGTCTAACCAGCGGAGTAATTGCGAAACACACTATCAGTTTTCTGGCTTTCATTTTGACAGTTCAACAACATTCATTACGTTATTTACGTTGATGAGCAGACAAATTTTTCGAACATATGAAGCAATGGATTAGCAATATCCTTCAAATTGATTCAAATTGTGATTGATAGTCTGTTACGCAATTAAGGTGCAGGGCTAGGGCCGTATTATGAAGTATTAATCTCATCATGATTCCAGTCTGAAAAGGGGATGGTGCTATCGGTCATGTATAGCTCTGTTTCTCTCTCCCATTGGAATCATGATGGAATTACGTCATAATACGGCACCTGAATCTGAAAAAACATGTTTGCTCGGTCAGAAGTAGTCAGAACTGTGCAGATAACTAAGTCAATCGGCAAAGATAATAAAATTATAGAATTTTCTTATTACTAACGTTTTTTTGTACCTCCAAAATGCTTTAGGACCAGCCGGCAGCCCGGCAACAACTTCCAAGTGATCAATTTGAAAAACTGACAAAAAAATGCTACTTATAAAAACAGGCAGGTGTATAACCAAGCATTGAAGAACACTACCTAGACACTTTAGTATCTAGGTAGTGATTTGATTCGGGCAGTAATGAGTTATTGTATGTTATCAGATGCAAGCAAAAAATATCTTAGTTAATAGCTGATTAACTAGTTTAAAGCCCGCAGACTCAGAGGCAAAAACATGTTATTAAGGAATCAAGATTAGATAGCCGTTTTGCGTCTAAATCATAACAAAATGGCCATTAAAACTCGTCTATGTACTAATTATCGAGAATAACTATCAATTCTCTGTATTTACCCAACAAATAATGAATAATTAACTTATCAACACATTGAACCGGGCTAAACGTGTGAAATCTTCATTTTTTTTCTTCCTATAATGTCATTCAATTAAGTATTTTTTATTCTTTTTCAAAACGATAAAATACTCTTTGTACGCGTTCTATCACGATTATGATTAGAAACAAAGCTTTGTTTTCATGTAAAATGTGTAGATGCAGATGATATCAAACCTTATGTCGGTACGATAAGGAAGTAATAGATTTTTCGATTTGGAAATCTAAGTTTGCATTTGAGCAAAACCTTCTTCGTGCACTGGTAACACTACTTGAGCTGGAAGTCAGTTGTGTGCGGGGGGTCGATGCGATCGCGCGTTGTGTATCTTTCTCCATTTTTATTTCAACACGCCAACAAAAATCTCATTGTAAAACAAATAAATAATATTGACATACTAATTCCTATAATTAAACAAACGTAACTGTGAGTTTCGCAAATCAGATTCTAATATCTAAACTCGTAAAAACCGGTTGGAAGTATAGGAAGTAACAGTTATATAAAAGTTAGTTTTCTTTTGCAAGTATACGGTATACAGCGAGTTTTTGTTTGTGATTTTTTATAAAAACAGTTTTTTATTGTTGTTCTGAAAGTGTTTTGAGAAGTTTAGTCAGTGAAATCAACGACTTCTGATACAGGTGAGGTTTTATTTTATCTAGAGCAGTGTTTCGACCGCTTTCTCTTGATAGTTGCAGGGTTGAATAATTATCTGTTACATTTAACTACTCTGCAAACTATTTACTGTTGAAAGAAACTCCGTTCGTGTTTACGAAGTCCTGTGTATAAATATTGAGTAACAACTTGCGTAACGTACCGGTTTTTTTTAATGTAATAAAATAATATTATTGATTTCGCATAGAGATTGGCGTATTAAATTGTGTGTGGGTAATTATTTTTAGTGGGTATCACTTCCGGCTGAGAGGGGCTCACAAACGGCCGTAAAATAGCACAAAAACTAGACGAATGTTCTATCATGGATGGCACAAAAAATAGCCAATGGAAATACATTGACTAGTAATTACTCATTCGTAGGCAACGTTACATTGTTTTACCTAGAATGAAGACCTACTTACATAGGTACTAGGCAGGACAGAGGCATGAGATTTGCCAACGTTTCTCCAATTTTAAAAAGAATGTAAAAAAGATTAATGCCTGTCGAAAAATGTTTTAAAAACATAATCCGTTAAAATCGTAATAATCTTAAAATTTAATTGATAAATAACACTAAATTGTTAGTTAAAACGGTATCTAGAAATCTTAACTGTAATATTTAGTTCCGTGTCAGTAAATTATTGATTTGATTCTTATCTTCTACCAAAAGTTTGATTTACTAATTGAAAGCCGTTAAAATCCCATTCAAAACAGAAAAAAAACTGTTCAATTTTTTTTTTATCAAAGACTTTTTATAGGCACACCTTTCGATTTTATTTTATAAATGACAAAAGTCCACTCCATTGTGGTTCTGAGTTCTAGGAAACTCGAATTAGCCACTTCTTTTTTCAAATTGCGCGCCATTCTAAAGTTTTTATTTTCGTCGCCGCCATTCTCTGAGTCATACTGTCATTTTGTGGTGAAAACTTAAATAGGCATTGCTGTGTAATGAGAGGTTGCTAACCCATCGGTTACTGGCTCCGCGGTTACTTTTCCCTGTAGATTTATGATTGACTTGGTATTCTATATAGCTTAGAACCTACCTACATTCTAGGCGTTGCGATTAAATGGCGTCTCTTTAGAAATTGAGAAACTTATTGGTGGCCAGTTGTCAACATCCTAGACTGCTTATAATTAGTGGTTTATGTTCCACTTTTAACTACATACCATCACGCCTATAAACCCTGAAGGTGAGGAGGTCAGTGGTGACGTGTTGAAATGTGTCCCACGTAACAGGGGGTGACCCTATTGGCATCAACTGGGCACAAAACCAGGACTCCAGGCTGCTACTGTGTAATTCCCGATGGAAAACCTAATAACACTGCCTGACCTGGGAATCGAAACCCGGGCCTCATGCTCAGCAGTGGCGTTTGCGACCACTAGACCAATGAATGAATCTGCCTAGCCTTTTCCCAGCTATGTTGGGGTCGGCTTCCAGTCCAACCGGATGCAGCTGAATACCAGTATTTTATATAGAGTGACTGCCTATCTGACCTCCACAAGTCCACAACCCAGTAACTGGGTAATACGATACCCCTTGGTAAGACTGGTTGTCAGACTTTCGGGCTACGGACGACCCATAGTGACTGCCAAAGATCCCCGAATGACAGCCGGGACCAACGGCTTAACGTGCTTTCCGAGGCACAGAGGGATCTTGGTACCTATGTGAAGTTACTTTTAACTAATGAATTGAATTGGAATGGCAACGGAATATCCCACAGACAACCAATATGTTTTTGTGTGGTAATCCTCATTGATAGTTCGCCGCCGTCTGAGGAAAACGAAGCGTTATGTCAAGAGTCGTACAGACTAATTCTTGTTAAAGTTATAAACAAAAACGAATCGTTATGCGTACCAATGATAGCATTTTTATTGCCAAACGAGCATATAAATAGATTCGTAAGCTAATTTTACCTGCGATAGCTACTTCCACATGGGAGGGTCACTTGCAAAGCTATGAGGCCTTTGTTTCATTATTGGTAAAGATACAAGGCTTAAATTTTAACAAAAAAAAAAATTGTCCGTTAATTATAGGAATCGGCTATAAAACGGTTCCTCCTGCTACCACAAGTCGAAAGCCCGAGATATACCCGCATCTGTCTCATCATCATCATCAGCCTATAGCAGTCCACTGCTGGATATAGGCCTCTCCTAGTGCACGCCATTCGACGCGATTTTCGGCAACTCTCATCCAGCGGCTACCAGCCATCCTGCGAAGATCGTCGCTCCACCTAGCCTGAGGGCGTCCTATCTTACGTTTACCGATTCCCGGTCTCCACTCAAGAACACGTCTACCCCAATGGTCATCGGTTCTACGGCATCATCTTCATCTGTCAAGCGTTAGCCATTTATTTTGGTGTCGGCTTTCAATCTTACCGCATGCAGCTGCAAATTAAACTTTGTAGCCTCCTACGGCGAGCTGACATAAGCCCAAAGGGCAGATGGTCCGGCATCGAGACATAAATAAACAACCAAACCATTTTAAACACCGTATATTTATAAAATTAAATCTAAAGTGAACCGTGAACCTTAAAGTACTAATTCACCTTAACATTAACACATCAAGTAGGTGTCTATATATATATTGCCAGCCAGCTAAAATGTCAGCAGAAAGAGCTAGGGTCGTGGGGAGTTGGAGATAAACCCAAAGTTTAATTTGAAATACTGATATTCAGCTGAATATCAGTATTTACATGAAGCGACTGCCATTGTACCTCCGCAATCCAGTTACTGGAAATACACAGTAGTCACCATCGTTGGTGGTAGCGTAGAGGTCACTCTGACTGCATTCTTTGTGACACAGAGGGCAGGATAGGAGATTCTTGTGTTGTCATCTGCCCTTTTAGAAACTGGCACCCCAATAGCATAACACGCTTTCAATTACAATCCGAAAGATTTTGAAGGAAATTCATAATCCATTGCTTCAAATGTTTGAAAAAAAAAAAGTTAAAAAAGACAAAAGACTTCAAACTCAAAGCATTGCGGCAAGCGTTGCTTTTGGTGCTGTCCATCCAGTCCAACCAAGCACAAAGCCATCATGTCCTCACACAGCTGCATTTGATAGATGAACACCATACCGGGTAGATAGACCCGTCACTTTTGAATTGCCAAGGGGTTGGTCGAAGCTGCAAGCTGACTCATGTCACCGAATGCGTTACGTCTCAGTGCCCCAGAGGCTGAAGAGCCGAAAAAGTTTTCTGGGAAATTTCTAAATAGACTTCGAACCCAAGTCGGCCGAGCAAAGACAATCTCCACAGATAGGGGTCCACGGATGGCTCTGATGGTGATCTCAAGTGCTTATGCGGCACCTCCCCACAGACAATGGCTCACCTCCCGTTCTGCGCCGCGTGCCTTGTCACTATGCACTTTATGATCTTATAACTGCGTCAGTGAACGGAGTTCGCGCAGCTGAATTTTAAGCCAAAAATATTTAAACTCAAAACTCAAATCATTTAATTCAACTAAACCAATTACAGGCACTTTTGAATTGTCAAAGGGTCGGAAACTTATTGATACGCTTAGAAGAAGGGGTCGGTCGGTCAGAAAGATGAAGCTAGTTGCCCATTCCAAAGCATAGTAGGTTCCTATAGAGAAGAACGGGCAAGAAACTCCACGAAACACTCTAAGTTATGATGTTCACACGCCAGCACATCAACTACTACAATATGTCAAATTTCTTTAATAGATTTTCAACTTAAAGCTAAAGCATTAAGGTTCAAAGTTGATCGGGAAAATTTAACAGTTTCGGGTAGCTTGACCTGCTGGCGTCTGTACTTAATAAAATCGAAACCAGAAGAACTTACACTAGGAATAATTGAATACATCATAAAGCTAATGCATGTGTTTGCATCTCATTAATTCAATTAATATTACTGCTGTAATCGTTTCCTTGTTTCTTTCTGTGTTTTCTTGCTCCTTATATAATTATAGGTGACTTCCTTTTCATAAACAGGTTTTAACTTAAGCCTGATCTGCATATCGAAATCTACACTAATAATAAAGCTGGGGCCCTACTCCGAAGTGCAAAGTGCGAATGTTCGGATCGGACCGACACATGGCCGAACCGAATATTATTGAAAAATGCGAAAAAAGTTCGGATCGGCTCAGTTGGGTCGGGACCATAGTCAATATTCGAAAGAGTGTAGGAGTGTAGGATCGGAACCGACCGCACCAAATAGTAACTTCGTAGCAGGAAACGGCTGAACATTCGGCCGATACTACTTCGGAGTAGACCCCCTGAACAGTTTGTTTGAACGCGCTAATCTCTGGAACTACCAGTCAGATTTGAAAAATGCTTTTTTATAGCCCAATTCTTGAGGAAGGCTATAGGCTATTTAACATTACGCTATGACCCTTAGGAGCCGTGCAAAAAGAAAAAAAAGTCGCAAAGAATGTTTAGCGAAAACGCGCGGGCGGGCGATGTGATGCGACGGAGTGGGTCGGGGGAACAAGGAATATCATGCGGACAAAGTCGCGAGCAGAAGCTAGTATATGTTATAAACAGAGGTCGGAATTAGGTAGAGTTGAGAGGGGCCCGTGGCTAAATAATAACAGCCGCACAGGTCGATCGGTCAGGTTAAGCACCGAGACCCCTCCGTGCCTCGGAAAGCACGCTAAGCCGTTGGTCCCGGCTGTCATTCGTGGATCTTTGACAGTCGTTACGGGTAGTCAGAAGCCCGAAAGTCTGACAACCAGTCTTACCAAGGGATATCGTATTACGCAGTAACTGGGTTGTGGAGGTCAGATAGGCAGTCGCTCCATGTAAAATACTGGTATTCAGCTGCATCCGGTTAGACTGGAAGCCGATCCCAACATAGTTGGGAAAAGGCTAAGCAGATGATGGAATTAGGTAGAGTGGTTAATCAGACTATAATGTCCCCAATGCTGGAACATACTTAGGCCTCCTCTCTGTGAGAGGGAGTGGGTCATAATCCACACGCGGACCCAGTGCGGGTTATGTGCTACACAGAATAAAGACATCTCGATGTTTGGCCAATTTGTAAAAATCCTGCGGGGTCGGGTCGCAGCCGCTAACTTTAACTTTCATTTTTTTTTGTATTTTTAAACAAGATTATATTTACATAATATATGAGGTAACAGACTTAAATATGTACAATATGTATATAAAACTAAACAAGGGTAAATAATCATAGGGCATCAAAAAATTCGTCCGCATAGCTGACAGGTGGAAAAGTGCCCATGAGTTGTGATTTATTATTCAAAAATCTGTGATACTCAGCTGTCTTCAAACCAGTTGATTTCTCATTGATATTGGCCCTGATTCCCTTCTTCACAAACTAAACTAAATTTAAGTTCTGTGCATCTTTTTCTTTCTATTTCATTAATAAAAGGACAGAAGATAAAATATTAGTTTAGTCCTGTCGAATTAAGATGCTCCATAGACAGATTAGACGTTACTGACTAGCTGACTAGCTGACTAGTTTGACAGGACTAAACTAATATTCATCTTCTGTCCTTTTCTAAATGAAATAGAAAGAAAAGGATGCATAGAAATTAAATTTAGTTTAGTTTGTGAACAAGGGAATCGACGCCATTCTAGACCTAAAATTAATCATTATCATAATAGAATCAAGTTGAACGTTTACATATACCTGTTAATTGAGAGAAACGTCGTAATTAAGTATTTCCGTAGCTCGAAACCTGTTGATCAAAATTCAAAAAACGGTGTCCAATATAACTTGGATGTTAAACTGGTTTTCTAAACAAATCTGGTTTAAATTTTTATGCAGAACAAAATTATATATTATTATCTAGAATTAAAAAAACTTGAGGTGTCAAGGGACACCCGGATGGAACGAAGTTCAAAGAGAGAGAGAGAGAGACAGACAGAGAAACACGCGCACGCCGCACGGCTTACAACTTACAACTATAGCAAAAAGTGTCGTTCCAACTTTTGGTCTTAATTTTTTCCGTCTAGCCTCCTTTCGCAACGCGCGATAAGGAACTTCGTTCCAAAAAATCCCTTGAAGCAATTCTTGTCTAACCGAATTGTAACAACATGGAATAGGCTCCCGGAAAATGTAACGGCTCCCACACTGAACTGCTTCAAGAATCGACTGGACAGATTAAATATCTTCAAGCTATACGATACTCCTGCATCAGCTAATTAGCTGCTAGTGTATTTAACCAAATCCTATTTCCTACTAATATTATAAACGTGAAAGTTTGTATGGATGGATGGATGGATGTTTGTTACTCTTTCACGCAAAAACTATCTAACGGATTTGGATGAAATTTGGCACACAGATGGTTTATAACCAGGATAAACATATAGGATACTTTTTATCCCGATATTCATACGGGATCGAAACTTATGCGGGTGAAACCGCGGGGCGCAGCTAGTAAAAAATATTTTTTTATTGCTAAATGGGCCTGCTCTTGATCTCGATCACGCCTGATGGAAAGCGATGGATGAGGTCTATGGTGGAACGAGCGTGCTCAGAAGATGCCTGTTCACTCTTGCTTTGAAGGCAGACGGGTTAAATATGAAAGGGAACTCGTCGACAGAGATTTATATACTTATAGGGTGTAATATTTGTCGATGTCGGTGTGCTATATTTGTCGATTTTAAGACGTAAGGGGTTGCGGGCGGAGAGTAATGGGTAACTCTCCGTCCGATCAGGACCAGGCCCGTGCCGGACGGCGTGTACGTGTTCCACGCGCGCCTCAAAGAGATGTCAGCAAGATTGACGGGGCCCCATAGGGCCGAAGCCTGCCAGGGTAGCGGGATTATCCGAAAGGTTTACCGCTGCTCTGGAACATAAAGGGCTAAGGAAGGAACACGGGTGGGTTTTAGTCAGTAAGAGTCTGACACTCCCTCCTGCTCCACCCAGAGCGGGAGGAGTCATTTGATGATTTCCCATCCTCAAAAAAAAGGGGTTCTATTTAGTAGGCTTGCTAAATTGTACGTCTTAAACCTGAACACAGTTAGAGTGACATGTAAAAGGGGTTCATCAGCTTGCATGGAGGCTGAGGAAACCGTTGCGCATGTGCTCTTTAAGTGCACATGCGTGACCCAGATTAGGTCAGAAACCCTCGAGACACCCAGATCTTACACAGATGTTCTCAACAGGCCAGGAGACGTAATCAACTTCTGGAGGGAGGTGGGCTGGTTGGAATAACCACCGACGGCCGCCATGGCCCACGCACAATGGTCTACTTGAAGTACTAAGTGCGGAAACCAACCCCCATAACATAGAACATAGAAGTGGTTCATCATCTGCCTTTTTTCCAACTATGTTGGGGTTGGCTTCCAGTCTAACCGGATGCTGTTGAATATCAATATTTTACATGGAGCGACAACGAAAATTTACATAATTATGCCATTCAAATCACCTTTCAATTTTTCAATTTTTAAAGTGATTTTAAATTGCCTAAGATTTTTTGGCAGATTACTGATGAGGGGCTAGAAAAAAAAACCTTTAGAAATCTCGGATATTTATTTATTTATTTTCTAATTTATTTTAGGCTTTCCCTTTTTTTCTGTCGCTCTGTCTCCCATAAGGTGACATTATGCTGAGCGATGACCGTCTTGCGTAAATGTGAAGTGCGCATATACTCCTTTTTTCCGCTAGTGATTTTTTTTTCTTTCTTTTAATAAATCTTACGGGAATTTTACATTGTAATAAAATGAAGGTCAACCATTCATAACTATTCCTGCTTACCCCACTAACATACCGCCGTGATGAATGGAATCAGCTGGTACCACAATAACAAAATAGCTAGAATTCAGTTAACGGTAAACGCAGTTTACTGCGAACGTGTGAGCGGGATAGCCTGTCAATTTTACCAAGAGTGAGAGAGAAGGTATGACGGTTGCCGGCGCTCAGAATGAGCTTAAAATTGTCGTCTCCGGTAGTTCTGCTGATGTCATTATCTTGACTATGTAGATTAAGACAAAACGGTGTGGACCACTTTGGTTCGAAGCTTGTTTCATAGAATTTCGACGAAATTAAGACTTGCCTGATGTAGTTTTCCCTAAGACTTTTACAGATCCCCTCTCAAAGGTTTTACTGGGCTAAGCCGGTCAAATTGTTGACTTTCCAGGAGACACCCGGAGATTTACTAAAGCACTAGAAGCGCCCCGCGGTTTCCCCCGCATAAGTGTCGATCCCGGGATGAAAAGTATCCTATGTGTTAATCTTGGTTATAAACTATCAGTGCGCCAGTATCATCCAAATCCGTTCAGTAGTTTTTGCGTGAAAGAGTAACAAACATCCATCCATCCTCACAAACTTTCGCAAGTATAATATTAGTAGGAGAGTATGAAGTAGGATACCCGCGAATATTCCAATTTTTGGAACGAAGTTCCTTATCGCGCGTTGCGAAAGGGGGCTAGACGGAAAAAATTAAGACCAAAAGTTGGAACGACACTTTTTGCTATAGTTGTAAGCCGTGCGGCGTGCGCGTGTTTCTCTCTCTCTCTCTTATAGAAAGCAAGCCAGTTATACTTCGTTCCACCGGGTGTCCCTTGACACCTCTCAAGTTTTTTTTTTTAGTTTTTACCTTTAATGTCCCACTGCTGGGCAAAGGCCTCCTTAGTCTCGTACCACCTCTCTCTCTGTCCAGAACTGCCAAGGACCAATCTTTAAAATAAAATCATATTAAATATTTAAGTAGGTATATCAATATTACCAATCTTTATCAATATTCCTATTAGCCGCTTTATATTTTAACCCGGCCGACGACGCCTTTTGCAAACTACGGCACTCTTCACCTCCCAATTACTATCTACCACCAAAGGAGCATCTCCCTGCACGGTCTAACCTCTCGTGGTCCACTTGGAAGTCTAGTGAATAGGCTCATAATAAATTAGTGCGCTTACCATCAACGATTGCATCTCTGCTTTCCATCAGGCGGAATCGCAGTCAAGCACTAGTTTATAACATTTAAAAAAAAAACTTGAGAGGTGTCACTGTCAAGGGACACCCGGATGGAACGAAGTTCAAAGAGAGACAGACAGAAACACGCGCACGCCGCACGGCTTACAACTATAGCAAAAAGTGTCGTTCCAACTTTTGGTCTTAATTTTTTTTTATTTTTTATTGTTGACTTACTGGACATAATGGGCTTACAATTTTTCCGTCTAGCCCCCTTTCGCAACGCGCGATAAGGAACTTCGTTCCAAAAAGTCCCTGAACCGTCTCTGCACACAATTGGGAAGATGTAACTCCGACCTGGTAACGTAGGGCTACCTGGATGGAACGACAGCAGGGTGCTTTGTCGCAAACTATGCTCTACCTCCTGTCCTGTCCTGTGTCCCAAAACTAGCAATCAAAGTGAACGTCTGCGCTGCCACCGACGCCGCCGTGGATGCGGCGAAGATTTGGTCCAACAAGATTGGAGAAAAGTTTACCCTAGCTTTGGTGGTCCCATTTTTAACTTACCGCTCATATTTCTGAACAATTTATGGTTTCATAGCTTCATAAACTTTGCTACCATTATAAAACGTCATTTTATGTTTATGATACTCTTGTAGATAGTGGAATAGCAAGCAATAACAAATTAACAATACGTATTTTACGAGCTATTTTCACCCGTTCGACTTTACCTACAACAGCTTGGCTATGTGCTAAGAACAGCTGTGTTCACACCTCTACTGTAGCAACACCACTGGTGTTGAATCTGCATATCATCACGACTGTAAGACTAAGAGAGAAAGGCAGAGATGGTTACGTAAGTGCACCTAACATTTCGCTAGTTATGTCATGTGCCTCGTTGATCTAGTGGTCAGTCCTTTCTGGGTTCGATTTCCAGGTTGGGTAGTGTTATTGAATTTTTCCATTGATTTCTGAGTAGCAGCTTGAAATCTGAATTGGTGCCCGGTGAGGGGCTCGTAGTAAGTCGATCGATCAGGTTAAGCTACGCTTGCCGCGGTTCAATTCAATGCAATTCAATTTATTCAGGAACAATTCACATTGTGTTTGAAATTATTAAAATTATAAAACTAACACATTCTTAATACAATAAATCATAGAAAATAAAAAAGAAAAAGAAAATACATTAACAATAAAATTCAATAACTTTACAAGCTACTACATACTAATACTAATATTATTCAGTCTCTCATTAACTAATATATTTATCAAATTTTTAAAACGTGGATAATATGTCGTCGTCGTCTATATGTAGAATACTTACAGACATTTCCTCAATATGAACGCTTTAAGTGTTGTCTTAAATGAGCTCTGGTTAATTATAGTTTTTAATTACAATGGCAATCTGTTAAAAATCCGAACGAGTAACAAACATCCATCCATCCATACATACAAACTTTCGCATTTATAATATTATAGTAGGATAATAGACCTTTAGTGTGGGACGTTACGTGTGTCGATACTCTTGCGCCATCCCATCTTCCTGGCTCGGCGTGCTGTGCTGGCGCTGCTGCTGCGGCTGCGGAAATCCTCAAGCGGCGGAAGCTTAAAAACCTTGCTCATTGCTTTTTCAATGAACTCTCTAAACGGCTGGTTGACACTTCCCGTGACCCAAGGGCTAGCTTTTACCTTGACCAGAGGCTAAGCATTGCCATACAACGTGGCAACGCCGCCAGTCTCTTGGACTACCAGTCGACAGCAATGCGGAGGAATATTACGACGCAATATTTTTGTTAGTATAGTATATCATATTTTTATTTTAATAATTTGTAGTTTACAATAGGTGCCATAACTAATCCATTGCTTTATGGGTTCGGACTATATCTCTGCTCAACAACGTAACCAAAGCAATGAATGTTGTTGAATTGTCAAAATGAAACCCATTGTTACTGATAGTCTGTTACGCAATTACCCCGCCGATATTCTACAACCCATTCATGTTTTCTCTTCCTAATTATACTACCCATACATACATAATTACATAATTATGCTTTAACCACAAGGTCTGTACGGGAATGGGTAAGCCCTGCCTTTTAAACTAGGGTGACCTGCACTGCAGCAGTGCGATTCTGTAACCATCTCACCGTGAAAACTTAGGTGCAGTGAGCGTGGAGTGAGCTGTCATTCCAACTAATGCTAGGGATTGACACTATTGACAGCTGAATCTAAGCTCACTTCACCTAACTTTTCACGGTGAGATTTTACAGAATCGATCGGCTATATCTTAAGAGTCAGTGATCAGCTAAAAGGTATCTTATAAAATAAACAAAAAATTGTGAGGTGTGTCAATTTGCCATATTTGTGTTTATATAATAATAATATCCCTGGAAAAAAAGGAGAAGGGAGTGTAACTCCAGAATGTAGGAGAGTGTGTGTGAATGTATGTAACTGCGAATGTTACGATTAACTTTCTATAACATTAATATAATCACAATTCAGCAGAGCAATGGTGGCCCCGTGGTAACGGTCGCGACTTACGAGTTATAGGTCGTGAGTTCAAACCCAGGGGGTCTACTCCGAAGTAGTATCAGCCGAATGTTCGGCCGTTTCCTGCTGCGAAGTTACTATTTGGTTCGGTCGGTTGCGATCCTACACTCCCACTCTTTCGAATATTGACTATGGTCCCGACCCAACTGAGCCGATCCGAACATTTTTCGCATTTTTCAATAATATTCGGTTCGGCCATGTGTCGGTCCGATCCGAACATTCACACTTTGCACTTCGGAGTAGGCCTCCAGGCAGGCGCTTTACTTTGTGTAAATTATCTCATCACCACTGCTCTCAATTTCTCAAAACGGTTAAGGAAAACATCGTCTTAGAACCAAAAATTCGAAGACATGATATCTACCAACCCGCACTGGGCCCGCGTGGTGGATTACGGCCCACTCCCTCTCACAGAGAGGAGGCCTGTGTCCCAGCAGTGGGAATATTATAGGCTGATTATGTAATCACAATCGGACTGCTCGGAACGCAATTTAAATGGACTTTTACTTCTGAACTCGGACGTAATAGGCGTACCTACATTACGTCCAAATAGCAACGTACGTCCAAGAGGTCGGAGGTCAAATTCCATCTCTCATTTTAGCTTAGAAGCTCACTAAGGGCTGATCTTTTGATCCGTAGTTAAACTCAACCAATCGAACAAATTGTTAAAAATAGTAACGAATGTTTTTTTTTTTTGCAAAATGTGTTTAAGTGACCATTGGATGAACTAACATAAAAAAAACACATTTTGCAAAAAAAATACCATTACTTACTATTTTTAACAAGTGGATCAAAATCTTTTCTCTTTAAAACATCGCAGTAGACGTAAACGTCGCATCGCATCGTAGTTCGCATCGCTCGTTGTTCGCATGTGGCGTTGTAGATACCGCTAGTTTAAAAAAGCCCAGGTTTCCTCACGATGTATTCCTTCAGCAAAGTCAGTTACGTCCAAGAAAAACTCGCCTCCACGCGGGCAAACCTGCGGGCAAAAGCTAGTAAATATCTCCTTGACATGACACATCACCCTCATCATCTGCCTTCTGACGTTTAAAAGTGCTTTTTATGTGCCTAATTGAAATAAATGCCTTGCTTATTGACTTTGTCTAGCGTCTGCCCAACTATGTTGGGGGTCTGCTTCCAGTCTCACCGGATGCAACTGAATACCAGTATTTTACATGGAGCGACTGCCTATCTGACCTCCACAACCCAGTTACTGGGTAATACGATACCCTTCGGTACGAGTAAGTCTGGTTGTCAAACTTTCGGGCTTCTGACTACCCGTAACGACTGTCAAAGATCCACGAATGACAGTACGGGGACCAACGGCTTAACGTGCTTTCCGAGGCACGGAGGGGTCTTGGTATTTAAAGATGGTTACCCATCTACGGATCAACCGCGGCAAGCGTAGCTTAACCCGATCGATCGACCCGTGCGGCTGTTATTATTTAGCCACAAGCCCCTCACATCACCCTGCAAATGATAATTATACGGCCCCCTGATCTACAACAAAACTAACATCAGAAACTTTAAGCTTTTAAGTCAACAAACAATAAGATTGTCGTCTAAAGCCGTCCAGCGACTCTGACGTCATCCCCGACCAGAGACCTACACTGCACTTACATACTTTAGCTATGACTCACCAAGCAGCCTTTGTACTAAGCACAAAGGTATTAAATTGTAGACCGCGTTCACGTTTTAAGATGTAAAGCGCTTCGGTATGATATTCCGTAAGAAGTTCGTAGAATCATTCCAGCGCTGATTTGCTGGATTCGTTTTCTCCTCTACCTAAAAAAAATGCTGGACTGTGACTGAACACTGACCCTCAAAATACAGGCCTCGGCCTAGTTTGGGAGTTGGGACCAATTCTTTGTAATATATTCATACTGTAAGATTGTGACTTGTGAGTGTCTGTCATGTTTTTAATGTATTTATTCTAGTGACAAATAAGGGTCGTGGGGCTTTTGGGACCGGGACCGCGGTCCCGGATTCCCCCTATAAATATAATAATTATTTTGAGTGGTATTTTGGGACCACAAATAAAATAAACAAAGTAATGTCTTGGGAAAGTACGGTCAACCAAAAGAAGTTGTAACTTCTAAATTTGGTTGACCGTACTTAATAGTTTTAGTTGTGTACAACTAAAACTATTTTTATAAAACGATAAAATAAACGTTTTTATTTATTTTAAGTTTTCCTGACAAAGTTTATTTTGTCTTTATGTAGGTATGTATTACTATTTATTCTTTTTCGAGTTATTGATCCCTTATATCGTACCTGCCATGTTTTGTGTCCGCATGATTGATTGGTAGGAATAGGAAATGCCTCAGGCATTAAGTCCGCCTTTGTACAGTATTTTTCTACTTGTGCACAAACTTTTAATAAATAAAAATTCTGTGCACATTATAACCGCTAGATATTGGGCCTGTTTCACAGTCATCATCAACTTCTGCATAGCCTTTTCCAAATCTGTCTATGTGACCTCCACAATCCAGTTACTGACACCCCTATAGACTAAAAAATTCTAAATTTATAGCAACAGACAATAATAGCTTCTCTACTCATAACAGTAACAATAGAACGAAAATTATATCATGCCATGGTAAAAATATTAAGTCATTCAGGTGATAGAAAGGTTGACTGCTACTACGAGGCTCAGTGGCCCAGTGGCCCAACTTACGAGTTGTAGGTCATGGGTTCAAACCAGGGCAACCCGCGTTACTTTGTGTAAATAATTGCATCACCAGTATAGAAAAAGTTGTGAGGAAACCGGCATGTCCTAGAACTAAAAATTCGAAGACATGTGACATCTACCAACCCGCACTGGGTCCGCGTGGTCGATCCCAGCCCACTCCCTCCCAGAGACAGGAGGCCTATGTCCCAGCAGTCGGAATATTAAAATTCTGATTGGGTTCGAAACCACCACTCTTTTAGTCAAATGCAAATAGCAAGACTTTATGATATATCTTCTACAAAAATTGGGTTGATTGATAGATAAAATCACCAATATACAGGTCGATGACGATATTTTTAATTTAATTATGATGATTATAATGCGCGCACGCAATTTAGCAACGTATTCAGAGTTTTGACCCCCTTTAATTATAAGCACTTATTTCTTAGGCAAGGTCTCGATGACCTAGATTATGTTATGATGAGCAGGCAATGGCAGGCATTGACCTGAGGCTGTTATTGTGTTATACCTTTATTACTTGACTTGACTAGTAAATTATTTATATTATATGCTTTGACTAGCCGTGTCCGCGGATACGCCTCTGAATTTTGACGAGTTTTGACATGGTCTACAAGTTTATTAAGATAATATATTATAGTCTAATTCTATCTTAGGCAGGTTTTGGGAAAGTATAATTATGTAAGTTATAATAAATATGCAACATCATTATTATTTTTAAAAAAATACACTTCATGTGACAGAGGGCTGGGTCGTTCTTTGGCCAAAGAATTAGCATTGCCATTCAACGTGGCAAATGGCAATGCTGCCAGTTTTCTGGGCACGTTTCCGGATGACAACGATGCGGACGAGTCTGTACTTCGACGCCAGTGTCCTTTGTTTTTGTATTTATTGTAAAGTAAGCTAGTTAGCTATTTAATTTAGTAAGTATCTAGTGTAAAAAAAAAGTATATTCTAAATATCTGCCTAGTGGGTTTACCAAAGAAACGATGGATAGACTGTTAGAAGTTGATATGGCTAGAATGGGGGTGACTGCTGAGACGACGTCTAATCGAGAAGTATAGATGAAGAAGACTTACTGCGACCCTAAATAGATTGGGATAATGGCATGTTAATATCTTTACAAATCATCATTCAGCTGTAAGAAGTTTACTGCTTGAAATAGGCCTCCCGCAAGCATCGCCACATTGACCTGTGCATGCATTCACCAGCACCCTAATTGCGTAACACACGATAAATCGGAATCGGTTTCATTTTGACAGTTCAACAACATTCATTGCGTTATTTACGTGTTGAGTGTTGAGCAGACAAATTTTTCGAACTTATGAAGCAATAGATTAGTAATTTGCTTCAAAATGATTCAGATTCCGATTGATCGTGTGTTACGCAATTAGGGTGCAGATCTTCGGTCCAATCTATACCCACTCTCCTTCTGATACGCGGTCTTCACTCCAGCCCATCGGTCGTTTTCTAAATAACAACGGTGTCCAATTTTATTGTCCAACGAAAGTAGGTTGCATTGGTAGTATGGACAGCTACCTAAGTACCAAACCCAAACCATTTATTTCAATTAAACTAATTACTTTAATTGAAATAAATAACAGTCTGAAAGTTGAAGCTAGTTGCCAAATCGTAGAAGGTTCCTATGTAGCAGAACGGACAAGAAACTCCTTGCGGTCAGTAGCAGGTCTCCTTGCCGACTGGATAGTATTTGTACCACGGCATAAGATAGAAATATTGGAGCGGAGAAGGCAAAATATTAAATGTATGATTTGAAGACGAACCTTTGATTCAATATATTGAAATGTCATGCAGATGATTTGGAATGCAATTCACGACCCACTCGACACAGCATTTAATGTTAGCACACTATTTATAAGATAATGCATATTGCTTAGCGGTCTTATGTCACGACTGTTTAACGTAATATCACGCTTGTACTCCTCGAGGGGGGAGGCAGAAATGTGGGTATCCATAGATATAAGAAAGAAGTTTTTGGAACGAAGTTCCTTATCGCGCGTTGCGAAAGGGGGCTAGACGGAAAAAATTAAGACCAAAAGTTGGAACGACACTTTTTGCTATAGTTGACTTGTAAGCCGTGCGGCGTGCGCGTGTTTCTCTGTCTGTCTCTCTCTCTCTTATAGAAAGCAAGCCAGTTATACTTCGTTCCATCCGGGCGTCCCTTGACACCTCTCAAGTTTTTCATCCCACTGCTGGGCAAAGGCCTCCCCCAAATCCTTCCAGGAACTCTTTTCCCGCATCACCTCGAACCAGCCCTCGTGGTACACGTCCAGCTCATCTTGCCAGCTCTTTTTGGGCCTTCCATCTTCAGGCACCTATTGTGTGGAGACTTTTGCCCAGCGGTCATCGTGCATGCGGGGCTGATGTGACCCGCCCAGTCCCACAGTACACAAATTCAGGCTCGCTGCTTCTGAGAAAATCCTTATGAAAATACCCAATAGCACTTTGCTTGACCTGAGAATCGAAACCCAGGACGCTCGTCATTCGTGCTTGCGACCACCAAGGCTGTCTGTTTAAACTCAGTATAAAACCACAAACTAGGTCGCGCCTTGACTCTTGACAATTTTGTCTAACTGTTTAGAAAACAAAAAAAAAAAAATTACTAGCGTAGCCAGCGAAAGTCATAGACTATTACTATGCTATTAGAGAAAGCAAACGATTGTCGTCCGCCATTACGCTCTGGCCAATTACGGGTCAGAGTTAGTTTGTGAAGCCAATCACGTGCGTCGAAAGTGTAGAGCGCCAAAATTGGCGGCCGTTGATTGGGTGGCGCGGTGCAAATTCGAATTTCTATTCTTTTTTTTTTAAGTTGTAATTGTGGGAACGTTTGTTTTGGTTCGTCCGTTATGGGATTGTATTCAATTGTCTATTTCTTGGTACAGTTCTCGCCAAAACTGGGCGCTTTGAAGTAAATGATACCAGAAGACCAACTTCCGCAATTAAAACCGTTCAAAATCTAGTCGCGAATTCGCGATCTCATCTCAGCGACAATCAATGTCAAAAATGAACGGGTATTTTTGACAGATTGAGACGGAGATCAGAGGGGGCAATTCTCGTAATTTTAAGAACGTTCACAGTCTGATCTCTGTCAAAAATACCTCAAATTTCCATACATTTTTGTCAAGTATTTGACATTGATTGTCGCTGAGATGAGATTGCGACTAGATTTTGAACGTTTTTATATATATAATACGAGAATTGGCCTTCTGACTGTGAACGGTCGAGAGTGCCCCTCTGGGATGTTGCACTTATTTTTACATTCGCACCTCCATACATAGAGAGACCGATGGGCCATCGTCTTATTTCCCAGTCGATTGCCTAGCAATAGACAGATATGGAAAGCACCTCGGAAAGCACATTAAGCCGTTGGTCCAGCCAGGCTATATCATTCGTAGATCTTTGACAGTCGTTACGGGTCGTCAGAAGCCCAAAAGTCTGACAACCAGTCTTATAGCCCGATTCAAAGTTTATGTCGGCTGTGAAGTGCGCTACTCGCTGCGCAGTACCTCACCCCTCACCCCCGCTGACACGTTAATTTGTTACTGCGCAGCGACTCGCCTGATGTTCCGAGCAGCCGTAAAGTTTCATCGGTCTGTACCAAGGGTTATCTTGTTACCCAGTAACTGGATTGTGGAGATCAGATAGGCAGTCACACTATGTAAAACATTGCTATTCAGCTGAATCCGGTTAGACTGGAAGCCGACCCCAACATATTATAGTTGGGGAAAGGCTAGTCAGAATGATTGGACTGTAATGAACACAGTTGAAAGTAAATGTAGGTACCATAAAGTAATAAGAACGGATATAGACCAGTGAAACTTGTACGTGTCCATAGACTTACTATATTTATGGTACGTGCATAGACTATCAAGCTTCTATAGCATTATGATTGACACTTGATATCTCTATGAATCTATGAATGAAAGTGTTTAATAATCTATGGTATAGGTATAATTTGTCGCTATCGAAATTGTGGATATGCAGCTTGCTAGATAATTTGTGATCAAATGTTTCATGCATTTAGCTACATAATCAGCCTATAATGTTCCCACTGCTGGGACACAGGCCTCCTCTCTGTGGGAGAGAGTGGGCCGTAATCCACCACGAGGGCCCAGTGCCCGCGTGGTGGATTACGGTCCACTGTTAGATTGTTGACCAAGGGTTGTTAAATGTCACATGTCTTCGAGTTTTTGGTTCTAAGACATGCCGGTTTCCTCACGATGTTTTCCTTCACCGTTTTGAGAGCAGTGGTGATGAAATAATTTACACAAAGTGAAGCGCCTGTCTGGGTTCGAACCCTGCAACGAACATGCTCTCCCCCACCTCTTTATCCAACATTAACTATCCCCTCAATAGATAAAAGTCACGATATAACTCCTAACAGACAGTTGTATTAATACTTCGTCTTGCGTTTCTAAAACCTTGACCAATGCTACTAAACACTGATAACTAGCCGCTATCAGTTCTACCGAGAGGTCATAATGCTATCGATGTGCATTTTGAAATCAATTTCCAGACTTGGCCCCTTTTTATGACCGCCATAAGTCCTAAAAAAGGCCCTCGTGGCTAAGTAATAACAGCCGCAAGGACAGATGAATCAGGTTAAGCTATGGTTGAAGCGGTCCGGTCGGTCCGTGGATGGGTGGCCATCTTTACATACCAAGACCCCTCCGTGCCTCGAAAAGCACGTTAAGCCGTTGGTTCCAGCTGTCATTCATGGATCTTTGACAGTCGTTACAGGTCGGCAGAAGCCCGAAAGTCTTTCCATCACTTCTTAGCGTATCGATGGCAAAAAGTTTAAATATTTTTGGCCCAAAATTCAGCTGCGGGAACTCCACTCATGCAGAATACGAACTGGGTAATACGAACCACTCTTACCAAGGGTTATCGTATTACCCAGTAACTGGGTTGTGGAGGTCAGATAGGCAGTCACTTCATGTCATCATTCTCCTGCCCTTATCCCAATTTATCTGACGGCACGGTTGGCACAGTGGTTAATCGATTGACTGCTGCGCTCAGCGCTGCGTGTCGCGGGTTCGATTCCCGCACGGAACAAATATTTGTATGGCCTACTCCGGGCCAGACCCGGAACAACTACTGGTAGGCCATACACACTGTTTGTGTATGTGAGTTTAAATGTTTGTAAACGCACCCACGCGATACAGGAGAGATTCCTAGTGTGGGGCAACGTTTTTTATTTATAATAATAATCTGGGGTCAGCGCAACATGTCTTTTTCTTCCATACTTCTCTATTAGCCGCCATCTCGACAGTCACCCCCTTTCTAACCATATTATCATTCACACAGTCCATCCATCGTTTCTTTGGTCTTCCCCTACTCATAAAGCCATCGACATTCATATTCAAAACTTTCCTCACGACATTTTCCTCATTCCTCCAAGGCAATCGCTTCATGAATAAAAAAAAATATAAACATCCGAATTGAGAACCTCCTCCTTTTTTTGAAGTCGGTTAAAAATACTGTTTTTCAGCTGCATCCGGTTAGACTGGAAGCCGCCCCCAATATAGTGGACAGATAATGATGACAGGGACTCCTAAAAATGAAGTCGCTCGTCCGGGAAAGTGAACATTTCCGAAAGACTTCCACTGCTGGCCATATGCCTCAAGCACTGCCACTTCGCATCCAGCAGATTCTTGCGTCCGGAACTGTGAAAATGAAATGCAATTACCCCGCTGTTTGCCAACCAATAATACAAGATAATTTTTTAATCAGTGCACAAACGATCGATGAATTCAGCACATGACAGACTCCCTAGACCCCCTAGAGTAGAAATTTTTCGTCGGCTATCAAAAAAGAAATCAGATGTTTCATAGAAGAGTGCAGTAGATATAAACATGGTCAACATTTATGGTAGAGCTAAATTTTTTTTATTAACCGGCGTCATACTTCAACGCAGGGGGGCTTCAAAATCATGTACTTACTGACTTCATTGTTATTAAATTATCTTGTTTACATACAATACAACTTCTGTCGAAGATAAGCCGTTCCAATCGTAATATTATTGTTTTTCTCTCCCACAAGATAAATGGGGAAGACGTATTTCCGATGTTGTTTTGTTTTCCAAAAGTTGGGAATTCATAATTTTTGTTTAGAAACCCTGGTGAAGATAGGTGATGACACTATATTTAATTTTTATTACGTGAGATTGCGTTTCGTGGAATCTCTGACAGTTACATGATTAAGAATATAACATAATCACGCCTGTAACCCCCGATGGGTTAGGCAGAAGTGTTCCTATAGTACACCCACAAAATCTATTAATTTGACAGATTGTAGTAGCTGGATGTGCTGGGGTCAACACATCAAGCTACAAACACAAAACTTCCGGAACCAAAAGGTTCAAGCGTCAGCATTATGCTGTCCCTTAGCGGGTTGCTAAGCGTTGGTTTTCAGCGTTTACAAAAAACGAGAAATTTAGCAAAAACGGAATGTTTTTTTTTTTAATTTCTTTGATAATATTAATTCACCAAGACAACACTACTAACTATTACAAGCTAACACTACAATATATGTGATAAATAATTAAAGAAAAAGGGAGGAGCTCATTGGGCATCAAAAAATTCGTCCACATCCGCTGGGATAAGTGCCCAAAAGGCTGGCAGCAATTACCATGTTGGATTAATATATTAAATGATCATTATACATTTAGAATGCCCATACATTACACGATTGAATTAGAAAAATATATTTTTTAAAAACCACATCACTTACCAAGAATTCCAGAATTACGCCCCCGATCTACCTACCAGAGTCAAAGATACCAGGAAAGTACGCCCCTTTAAATGTTTTGCGCGGTTTTACCCGAAAAACGCGGATGACACGGCGTGGTACAGTACAACACACGGAGATTACTAGTGACGTGACGTATTGAACAGGCTTATGAGATATGGCACCAGGAATGTAAATGTTTATTAAGTATTTTTGTGGTTTTTTTTTTCTAGAACAAAAATTTCGAAGACATGTGACATCTACCAACCCGGACTGGGCCCGCGTGGTAGATTACAGCCCACTCCCTCTAGAAGAGAGGGCCTGTGTCCCAGCAGTGGGAACATATAGGATGATTATGCATATGGTTTTTTTTTTATGGGCTTAGTGAGAAGGGCCATTCGTTACGAATAGCCAGACACCCGGAAGTCATGGCAACCAGGCTTAACAAGGGGTATCGTGTTACCCAGTAACTGGGTTGGAGGTCCGATAGGCAGTCGCTCCATGTAAAATACTGGTATGCTGCTGCATCCGGTTAGACTGGAAGCCGACCCCAACATAGTTTGGAAAATATGACCAATATCGTACTTAAAAGAGGAAAACGCTGTTTAGGTAGGCACTTATTTATTTAGTCGTAAGTCGTGTATTTACACCATTGTAAGCTAAACATGACTGATATTCTGTCCAGAAACATCATACACAGTTATCAGGACTTTTTTTTTTGTTCGCTGTTTACATTGTTTTACCTTGTTTAAAGGTTACAGGAAAAAAATAGGTATGCAACTATCAATACAAGATACATAAACACAATATCCAGCACAATTTTAATTCATTAAAATTAATTAAAACTAGGTAAAATCTTGTTAAAATGTCAATAGGCGTATTTGTCATATTTTTTCCGCTACAGATTAACAATCTATATATATAAAATTCAAAGTCCTGACTGACTGACTGACTGACTGACTGACTGATAGATCAACGCACAGCCTAAACCGCTGGTCCTAGAGACATGAAATTTGGAGGGTGGGTTCTTCGTGAAGAGTAGGCATCCACTAAGAAAGGATTTTTCAAAATTCCACCCCTAAGAGGGTGAAAAGGGGGGAATTCGTTTGTATGAAAAATCTTATTCCTTGAGTTAATAAACTTGAAACTTGGCACGAATACTAACCAAAATAAATTATGAAGATTGACAGTTTTTTTTTCGTCTAAACTACCCCCTAATAAGGGATTGGGGGGTTTCAAAGTTTGTATGGAAGAATTTTAGCGCGCAGTCCGATTTACTCGAAACTCGGTAGTTATACCTAATATTGAAAGTAAAGAATAATGTGTATCAGGGTTTTTTGAAAATCTACCCCTGACGGGCTGAAATGGGGTAGTAAATTTTTCAGGGGAGGATTTTACTGCATGGCTTGATTAACTCGAAAATTAGTATAAATAATCTTTGAGTCAAGTTATGAATACATCCCAAACGATTTTTTTTAAATTCCACCCCTGCGGGGGTGAAAAGTGGGGATTCAGTTTATATGAAAAATATTCTTCATTAGGTTAATAAACTTGAAACTTTTCAAGAATAAGTACTCACTAAGTAAGTAGTAGTAATAAAGTTTATCATCATAAGTTTTTCAAAACTACCCCTAAAGGGGAATATAGGGGTGTTGTAGTTTGTGTGGAATAATTTGAATGCGCGCGCGGTCCGATTGACTCGAAACTCAGTGTTTATACTTAAGACCAAAAATAAAGAGTAACATGTATCAAGGTTTTTCGAAAATCTACCCCTAACGGGTTGAAAAGGGGAAGTTAATTTTACAAGGGAGGATTATAATGCGTGGCTTGATTAACTCAAAAATTGGTATAAATAATCTTTGAATCAAGTTACGAATAATCCCCAACGATTTTTCAAAATTACCCCCTTGTGGGGGTGAAAAGCGGGGGATACAGTTTATATGAAAAATCTTATTCCTTGAGTTAATAAAATTGAAACTTGGCACGAATACTTACCAAAATAAATTATGAAGATTGTCAGTTTTTTTTTCTTCTAAACTACCCCCTAATAAGGGATTGGGGGGTTTCAAAGTTTGTATGGAAGAATTTTAGCACACAGTCCGATTTACTCGAAACTCAGTATTTATACCTAATATTGAAAGTAAAGAATAATGTGTATCAGGGTTTTTTGAAAATCTACCCCTGACGGGCTGAAATGGGGTAGTCTATTTTTCAGGGGAGGATTATAATGCGTGGCTTGATTAACTCGAAAATTGGTATAAATAATCTTTGAATCAAGTTACGAATAATGCCAAACGATTTTCCAAAATTCCACCCCTGTGGGGGTGAATAGCGGGGGATACAGTTTATATGAATAATCTTAATCATTTAGTTAATAAACTTGAAACTTGGCAAGAATACTTGCCTAAGTAAGTAATAAAGTTTATCATTATAAGTTTTAAAACTACCCCTCAAAGGGGGATATAGGGGTGTTAAGTTTGTGTGGAAGAAATTGAATGCGCGGTCCGAGTAACTCGAAACTCAGTATTGATACTTTTGACAGAAAATAATTAATAATAAGTATCTAAAGTTGTCGAAAATTTACCACTGACGGGACAAACAGGGGTAATTCAGTTTTTAAGGGGAGGATTTGAACTTGAAACTGTATGTTACATTTTCACGCCTAAACCACTGAACTTCTGATTTGGCATAAAGATAGATGGCATCCTGGGGAAGCACATACATTTTATCCTGTTAGCACGTTCCCGTGGGATAATTTCCGACATCCACGCGGGCGAAGCCGCGGGCAGAAGCTAGTACTATACATAATTTGACTTCAACAGTATGGAAGAATGTGTTCGAGGTAAAATAAAAACATTCACAGATGTTTCAACGGTTATATTTAGACTTTTAACATTTAGTCAAAATCTGTATCTTTGTCTTATTAATATTAATATATACGCCAAGTGAATAAACAGTAAGTTTGTAACTGTTTAAGTGTCAGCTGATAAAAATGGAAGTCAAAAAAAGTTGTGTATGTTTTTAATTTTTGCTTTCGTTTGTTTTTGTATGTGCATATTTTTATAAATACGGTTACTGGAGCATCGAAAGTAAGATTAACATTTCCTCGTAGTAGAAAAAATGTGAGCAATCTTTTCATTAATAATAAAATGGCTGAAAGGACGTATCTACGACCTTTTGATAGACTCTGAGGAGGAATTATCTAGCAGAAAAGACCAATCGCCTAGAAGTCCTCAGCAAACTGACAGGATGAATAAAAAACTAAAGAGGATGCCAATGCCAGTTGTAGTCAAAGGGTGGAAGCTGAATAATACGATGATCATGAAGCTATGGACATTGACCAGGCACTGAACCAGATAGTGATGAGCGAAGGCTTAACGAATGCAGGCTAAAAAGTTGATGGAACAAGAACGATATAACTGATTATGTGAATATGAATCTGGATTGCTACAGAAGGAAAAGAGATACTTAAAACCAAAGAAAAGAGCGATTGTGTGAAAGGTGATTTGGCTAGAAATATGTATAGTGAATTCTGTGATGACGACTAATAGAGATGTTATAATGGATGAAAACCCCAAAATAAATTAGGATAAGGAGAAGAATGCAAAGTAATGAGAAAGTAAGGATGACGGTCTAGTCTACAGTTTAAAGAAAAGAAAGAAAATTCGTAAATTTGCGGTAAACTTGACGCAGAAAAAGAACACAACCACAAAAAAGGACAAGTTATGGGGAAAATATGCGTCACATCCACGCAAACCGGCCATCGCTCAGCATAATGCTAGTTTCTACCCACTAAGAAAAAGGCGTAAAATTTATGACTATGTAATCGTTACGACTTCTAAAGGTGGATTTCTGAGTATTGCAATCGAGGTATCGCCGAGCGATATCACCGATTTGTTTTGTTTTGTTCAACACAGAGCTGCAGTGTCGCGCGCCAGTATGTTCAGACTATCGCTGTACTTACTAAGTAGAATTAAGTGAGGGAAAACACACTATTACACTTTTAATACTAGTAAAGGCTTACTTTCCATATTTTGTATTTTCTGACCTTTATTGGGGTATCGTGGATCTTTGACAGTCGTTACGGGTCGTCAGTAGCCCGAAAGTCTGACAACCAGTCGTACCAAGGGGTATCGTATTACCCAGTCACTGGGTTGTGGAGGTCAGGTATGCAGTCGGTCCATGTAAAATACTGGTACTCAGCTTCATCCGGTTAGACTGGAAGCCGACCCCGACATAGTTGGGAAAAGGCTTGGCAGATGATGATTGGGGTATCGTGTATCTTTAAAAATTGATTGTGTAGCGGAATCAAAGTTAACATAGCGGGGTAATTGCGTAACACTATCAGTAGCAAGCAATGGCTTTAATTTCGACAATTCAAAATTATTCAGATAGAGATTGATAGTGTGTCAATTAGGGTGCAGACTGCAGAGCTGATTTGGCCCTAAGCAAGAGGGAAGCATGGCACGAAAGAGAGGAGGCCCATACTCGGCAGTGGGTGGAACAAGGCTATCAATTATGACAAAGATAATGTTGATGAGGCAGTTTTAGATTGTCACCCAAAAATCTGATGGTGAAGAACGTAAAAGTGACGGTAGAATATTGCATTCTCTAAAGACCATTCCCAATAGCACCCCCCAGAAAACCTCTTTCCTTGAAAGGTAACAGTTTGTTTTGAAATACCGCAGTAGGAACACCTTTTTTTGATGCGAGAACTGTCCTCTCATTACGTCTGATTGGCTTTAACGCGTTTGTCTATCGTTTTCTACCTCACAACACGTACAGAATACTAACAAACCAACTGCTTAACTCACCTCACTGTTTTCCTAATGTCATATCAATCCGGAAATACACATAATACGTCTGTGTGTGTGTCTTGTTACGTGAACAAGTCACTCAGGTATACGCCCAACATATTTGGTTAGCTTATTAAGTAATACATTAAGTGGGCCAAAATAGTGGGTGGACCACTATTGTTTAAATAAATAAAAACTGATCTGTTCTTGATTTTACTAGTGGTACTGGTTTGTACAGGGTTTAGAGTAGTATCTCCGTATATACAGGAAGCAGAGCAGTTTAAAATTGTATGAGACATGAGTGTTCCCTGAAGACTTGCAAGCATAACTCAAAACTCAAAGTAGTTATGTCAATTATATCATACACAGGCACTTTGGAGCTGTCAATGAGTCAGTCAGTCGAGGCTAGTTGCCCATTTGAAAACGTAGTAGACCCAGGCCCCTATGGAAAACAGCTGACGAATATAGAATGGTCGAAATGCCTTAGGTCATATTGCCTAACTAATATAATAATGCGAAAGTAAGATTGTTTGTTTGTTACGCTTTCACGCCAAAAATTTGGTACATGGGTAGACCATGACCTGGAGAAGGACATAGGCTACTTTTCTACCTGGATCGCAGACAAAGACCCGGGCAACAGCTAGTAACTAATACATCGTGACACAATGATCAGTTGCATCAATCGTAAACAAAGACATTATCAAAGAAGTTTTATAAGAATAAATATTTGATGATTGCGATGCTTTGGCGTGCGTCAGCTTTGCATAAACCAATCCAATTATCAGTGCCACAACATCGTCCAGCGGCCATCACACGTTATCTGTCTGTATGAGCGTCCATCATTATATTAACATCAATAAAATAATCGTAGAATAGAAACGTTCAGTGCATCGCCGAACGCCGCGGAGACGGGTCGTGCGCGCAAAAACTGTTACGTTATTTACCTCAACAAAAAGTAGTTTCGCGTTTTATTAAGTGTTTATTAAAAAATGGCAGAAGGCGACGTGCCTTTGGTTCCAAGTTTTAGCGGCAGTGAAATTGAATTTGGCGGGAACGGATCCAAAATGACGAAGGCTAATTCGAGGTTTGTTTTTTTTTTGTTTAGATATTTTGTGCTCGGACTGAACTGTCATCGTTTTTTTTTTTAATGTGACTACAGAAAATGAATAGTGGGATTTTCCTATTTTTTTTAAATTCTAAACAGCGTTTAATACAATAATTATTAAGTAAAAACACAACGCAAGCAAAAACCTTGAATCGTAATCATAAGTTGACTTAGCAAAACTTTATGCTCACTTTGTGTTCAATGCTAAATCTTTGTTTTTCTCGACAACCTTTTTTGTACGATTCTCGACTTTAAAACCATAGTATAGCGAAGATGTCTATATTTACATACGAGTAGATTCTCTTGGCAAGTTTTGTAAATATTAGAACATCGGACGTGCACAATCATTTTAAGATGAAAGGACAATGTAGTCATATCAAAACAAAGAGCGCATAATGAAAACGGCTAGCGACAATAAATATACACAATACATAGGTAGTAGGTAGATAGTCACAGACAAGGCATTTTATTTTTGACTAGCTCACCCGCCAGACTTTGTCCTGTAGCCTTTTCAAATTACTTATACAAAAATCCTATAGAAAAATAGACGTTTAGTTTTTCCAGAATTTGAAAATTATCCGCAATTTTTTTCTAAAAATATCCAAATTGGTTTAGCTGTTCTCAAGTGATACGCTTAAACCAATGAACAGTAGTTAATTTTTATTTATATATGGATAAATGATTAAAGAATACCTACGTCACAATAATTGTGGTTTTAATTGTTTTTTTTTTGCATAATGCCATCCTACCTCCTTCGTGTCATATTCAAAGACAATTTCTTTTTATTTTTTCAAAATTCGAGCTTCAAAATTCGGATACAAATAAAAACAAAATGGCCTGTAATGCATCGATTATTATAAATTAATGTCATGGCCTACATAAATTAAACTTAAATGGTTACTTTATTAAAATGTGAGAACAATATTGTAATATGACTGATATCAGCTGATCGCGAATGACGGGAAATCGCTATCAACGACAAAAGTCTATGATGTATTGAAGTAATGCAATGTTTAAACATATGTTTTATATAATACATAACAATGTAAGTAGTACCTAGTTACCTACATAATAATACGAACACGCTAATATTACATGAAAAAAAAAAGTTATTGAAGTTTGACTTTATAGTGCTTAATGAGTCTCCGTTTTCTCTCGAATCAGCACGATTTATGAGACTATCCTGAAACTGTGGTCGAAATATTAGCCAGTCACCACTCAGTGAGCTGGTAGAGGCGCTGACTGTCCAGCGGGGTAATTGCGTAACACACTTAACAGTTGGATTGTCTTTCATTTTGACAGTTCAACTATTGCAGTTATTTAGTTAGTTATTTACAGACGAATTTTTCGAACATTTGAAGCAATTGATTAGCAATATTCTTCAAAATGATTCAGATTGTGATTAATTGTTACGCAGTAAAGGGTGCAGGATGCGCCTGCCCAAGGATCTAAGTATCGCCTTTAGTAAATTCTATGATATTTTATTTATTTATTTATTAAAGCTTTATACACAAGTAAAAAAAAAAATACTGTACAAAGACGGACTTAATGCCCGAGGCATTTCTACCAGTCAAACTTGGGAGGTGCAACATACGGGATAAATAGCTCGTCATTATTGACCTTATCCATGATGAAAGTACCGTGATGGTTGACAGGGGGAAAGGAAGAAGAATACGCGGTGCTCCGACCCTAAGTCACATTGGACAAGGGCTGGAAGGTAATGACAATGAATGATACGGTAACTATAAAAATGGGTTTACAACGAACCCTCGAAACAATTGAGAAATCGTACAAAAAAGGGACAGACGGAGGCTGAGGCGCCTGAGCGTGGGATTTTTGTAGGAATGAAGAAATTATAAGGAGACGGTCGTGGCAGTTGGTCTGTAGATGTAGTTGATCTCGTCATAGCACAAAATGTAGTCGGAAAAAAAAAACTGCACGGAACTTCATTTCATTGATAAAAAAATACAATAAATAATTACTGTGACAGGCTATCAACCCCTGATAACGGACAGTCAATAAACCCTTTTCCAGTCTATTTTTATAATGTTGCCATATAAATGGTGATTTCTGATTTATTTTCAATTACATATGTGGGTAGAAGAGTGAAAACTATGAAAAATAAAATGGCATGCTTAAAATCGAACCTCTAATGATTCCATTTTTGCGCTCCTAAATTATTATTGAACACTCTAATATAATGATTGCGCCTCTTTTTGTGAAACCCGAACAATTCCTATTTTGGTGCCCTAAAAATACTAAATAGCCAAGTAACTGCGACCATGTAGTCTCATTATTAGAAGCGCAAAAAGTTTTTAGAAGCACATTCGTTTTTAAAAGTGACCATCATAAGAAGGTCAATGAGTTATTTAGAGGGTCAGTTCCCAAAAAAAATGTGGTATCTATCCGCATTTTTACTTGTGCAAAGTGCTAATATCTGACTTAACCAATACCGGAAACCATCCCTTACATAGGTATTTAGGAGAAGGTTGTTTTTTATAGCTGCAACCTTTTACAGCGCAATCTGTTTTAACAGCATTTTTCCTCACACTATCCTTGCACTTTTAACTCATCTAAGTATCTAAACAGTTTTCCCCTTCATTGCAAAATAGAACTAGTGATTGGCTTATGGCCGGGCATTTAGGACATCTTTGGCAAAAACCTACCCAAATTGTCCTTTACCTATGCCCAATTTTACTAGCTATTCATACGGTTCGAATAGACGTTAAGAGATTTCTCAGTGATCTAACAGGGCTCTTAACTCTAGTCTTTTGTGAACATCTTGTTTTACCTTATGGAACGCAAATAAATTAATGTGATTTTTAACTACTGACAGCTGTCAAACATTTGGTCCCGTATTCGTTCGAAGTTACAATCAATGCAAATTAACTGAATTGAAAAATAGCTCTTGGTCGCAAGTAGGTCATCATGGCTGTTGGCCCATTGACTACGGCTATAGGCTACGGTATACGATGGCCCGGAATTAAATGATTACAACTTGGAACTAGCCTACCTATTTTGTTGTTCGAATCAAATGGGAAGTTCCATGTTTTATCATTTAATTCGTAGAAGTTTATTATGCAGATTAATTAAACAACATAAAAATGTTGTTTGTTAACAATAAATGATACTCACAGTTGTGTGTTTTTACGTATAATATTGTGTACATTAGTTGCTACTGGGTTTTCTAGTTAATTTTATTTAAAAAAACTAGCCTCGCCCGACTTCGTTCGCGTAAACAAATTGGATTTCATGAGATTTTTTTTAGTGCGGCACACTATTTTTTTTTTTTCTTAAATAAAACTAGCCTATCTCCTTAAATCATCGGCTATCTGCCAGTGAAAGTCCAGCCGTTTCGGGGATTAGCCGGAACGAACAGACAAAAATATTAAAATATGTTTTGTTTTAATAAGTACCGTATGTATACTTTTTTACTAAATCCATATGAAAGCATATGCATTTAGTAAAAATTTGTTATTTTGACATTACAAACATACAATTCAATACTATTTATTTAAATGATATGATTATTTTTAAACAAACCAAAAATAAATACATTTCTAATACGATCTCACGTCAAAAATTATATCACCTTAACTCAAGTTTTAAAACGAAAGGGGGGCAATATTGTCGTTTATTTAACGGTATAGTTTAGAGAAACTGCGCAACAAAGAATTCTCAAGTTTTGATACGATACCGGTCTGTACATTAAAAGATTTACATATCTGGTAAGGTCGTGGCCGTTTGACGCAACCAAACATATGTTACTTGGAAATACCTATTTGATGTTTGCTGTTTTTTTTTTCTTTTAATTACTCAATATTTCAAAGTAAGTTCGTAGAAATATCCTTGTTTGTCTGACTGCCTTATTGATCGTAAGTGCTACTGCTGGGCATGGGGTCCTGCAGTGCGATGTCGTAAGTGCTACTGCTGAGCCCCAAGATACAGACTAACTGTCTAGTTTGGGGCTCATTAGCAAATACCATATTGTAACCTAGCTGTAGGTAATATATTAAGCCACTCATGCCGTTTTAGACAGAGGATAAAGTATTTTTACGTTGTTAAAACAGGACTCAAAATGTTTAGTATCCAAAGTAGATAGCAAAAGTACCAAAAGCGGCCATTTTTGACCGTTTTGCTATCTACTTTGGATACGAAACATTTTGAGTTCTGTTTTAACAACGTAAAAATACTTTATCCTCTTTGTAACAAACTCCAAGATTAATTTTTTTAATTTTTGTTTTCTATGCTATGCTACGATTTTTTATTCAATGAGGGCGCCACTTAGCTCGGGGTAGCGCCTTAAAAGGGGATAATTATGAACAACTTCTACTACGGGACCAACCCTGAATAAATTCGTGAAACAAAAATCAGTTGATCCATAGATTTATGTTTGCATAACTCGACATACTGTACGGATCAACTGATTTTTTTTTTCTCTTCTGATCAATATTTCTGATCAAAATTTAACGGTGTTAATCCTTGAGAGATTACAGGCGTGGTGTTATGTTATATTTGCGCTATTAATGGGGGTATCATTAATCATCTTATTTTTATTAAAAAAATGCCTTTAATACGATCAAAGTCCACGAATATCGAACATATTATGTGATATTTTAATGGTTTTTCATGCTCAAAAATTGACAATTAGTTGTAATTATGGTAATCTCGTGCTTGACCACTGTCTCACCAGAAATGAAGCCTAGATATTAAAATTTGTCCTTTTACTCAAAAACACACGCATGGCCGAAAATGAATGTAATTTTAATCGTTCCGTTCCAACAAGTGACACGAAAATTAATTCATTTGTGTATGTGGTCTAGATTCCGTGCGTTGTCTGTGGTTTAGTTTATCGCGGTCCCGCCGAATGTGATAGTGAAAAAAAATGTTTAGGCACAGATGTTCCGCCGTGTCTGGTCTATGCGTTCCAAATATGAGGTGAGAAATAAAACGAAATAATTATGGCAAAAGTATCTGCTTCTTTTTGAAATTTCAATAGAGGGTTTTATGACGCGCCTGCGGAGATGTACACACGGCTACACATCAAGCTATGCAAAACCAGTATTGGCTGACCGTTCATTGTGAGAAAATATCATACAAAGTGAGGCCAAGACAAACTGGTTTTGAATAGCTTGACGTGTAGCCGTGTGTACATTGTTGAATTTTCAATGCTCGGCTCAACACCAACGGTTGAAAATCTATTGCGCTATAAAAAATCGTCGCGTTAAAAAATCTTCCGTGCGAACCTTTAGACAATTCTATGATCTTACCAAAAATAACGTTTCTTTTTTAAACTTTGAATTGTGTCCATCATAATCCAATATGTAAATGAAATGGAATTATTATATCTTTGGTTTTTTGTGTTAGCAAAAATATTACACAATATTTTGTTATTTTTCAATCTTTTTAAATTACGTGATCACAGTATGAATTTAGCAAGTTGCTAAACTCGATTTTAAAAGTGGTTCAGCAACTGTATGATTCATTTCGAAAGGCCAAATTTTATTCGGAGGTCTTCTATCTGTTTTGATGTAGAAGTAAACAACTACTTTATCGTTATTGTAAAATACAAATAAATGCTTCGTTGCCACTAGTACCATTAACAGTTCCATGATGGAACTTTAGTATAGGGATCTATTCGTTAATTAGGCAAACAGTCTTGTGTGGAGACGAAAAAAACAACCTTTAACCAACTAATAAAATGGTATTTTTATACTTTTTGGTATTATTTTTAAAGACTGGCAAAAGCCTAAATGGCTTGTGACTTTTTTTCAATCATTCGCATAATATTGTTCGACAACGCGATGGGTCGTGCGGACAAATATGTATTCAATGTGTACAAGGAAAACTGCTTAATATGTTAAGGCTTAATTTATCAATAATTTAAATATCAATATGTAAACTTTTGATAACATAACGACTAGTCTTCTTTTACTGTATAAAAAAAAAAAACAAGCATTTGTGAAATCCACCAACCCTCACTGGCCACGCGTGGTGGATTATGGTCCACTCCCTCTCACAGAGAGGAGGGCTGATTCCCAGCAGTGGGAACATTATAGGCTGTCTGTGGTTATGCTTGTGGCCTCATCCAGCTTTATGACAGTTTCTTTCTAAAGCCCGATGTGTCATTTTAACAACCGGTTACAATATGGCCGACGAATCATGACGGTCTGCACCCTAATGGCGTAACACACGATCAATCTCAATAATTTTGAAGGATATTTCTAATCCATTGCTTCTTATGTTCGAAAATGTGTATGCTCAACAACGTAAATAACGCAATGAATGTTATTGAACTGTCAAAATGAAACACATTGCTGCTGATAGTGTGTTATATCTTATGCGCAGAGCTAAGAGACTCATTGGAGATAAAAAGCTGGTGGAGGCAAAGCTTCACAGTTTGGCTCACCGGCGAAGTGTCGCCTGTCTGTCCGTCTTCTACAGACTGTACTTCGGGGAGTGTGCTCAAGAGCTACATGAGCTCATCCCGCCTTCACCTTTCTACCATCGAGAGTCCAGACGCACTGCGGGATGCCACCCCTATTTGGTTAATATACCATATAAACGCACTAAGCGCTTCTCGTCATCTTTTCTGATGCGCACAGCTAAGGAGTGGAATCGTCTGCCTGCGTCTGCATTCCCGAGTTCATACAACCCGAATCTCTTCAAGGCGAGAGTGAATAGGCTTCTTCTGGGCAACCTCGTTCTACCGTAGATCTCATCCCTGCCTCTGGGCTGGATTGAGGTCAAGAGTGAGCCCATTGTCAATAAAAAAAATATGTTATGCAACTACCCCGCAGAACACAGGCTCTCCGAACTTTCGCGAACGTTCTCTCACTTCTTCTTCTTCGTGTCACTAGCAGGACTGTATTTTAGATCTTGTTGGCCCAAAACTACGCCAATTCCACGACGTCGTCGGTGGCAGCGCATAGATCACTTTGACTACATGTTTTGGGATACAGAAGGTAGGATAGGAGGGGAAGATGTAACTCAAACCTGGGTACCTGGTACTCCGAAGTGCAAAGTGCGAATGTTCGGATCGGACCGACACATTGCCGAACCAAATATTATTGAAAAATGCGAAAATATTTCGGATCGGCTCAGTTGGGTCGGGACCATAGTCAATATTCGAAAGAGTGTAGGAGTGTAGGATCGGAACCGACCGAACCAAATAGCAACTTCGTAGCAGGAAACTGCTGAACATTCGGCCGCTACTATTTCGGAGTAGACCCCCTGGTAAAGTGGGGCCTACCTTGACGGAACGGTAGTAAGATGAGGTTGTGAAGCTATGTTGCAAGCCATGCTCCACGTCCTCTGACCCTCACTCGCCTTATGTCACCATTTAGTTCCTAAAAAATGTTACTGCGCAGCCTTCTGCACGAAGTTCGAACCGGCCACGATACAGCGCCCGATTGTACTGTAGTTATAAATATGTGTGTTATTTTGTTAATGTACAGTAGAGGCATTTAGTTATTTACAAGAACTCGCGTGTTACATACGATGTATCTGACACGAAGGTTACATTACGACTACGAGTTGAATGGAATCGATCATTCAAGGATTCCGTATGATTGTATGAAATTGGTAAACATTTGACAAATTAGTCATGGTTGTACTTCCGCTTGGTTTAATGTCATAATAAATATGGGTATTAATGGTCTATTCTGCGGTTTCTTTTAAGTATTGGACAGAAGTTTTATGGTTTATTATTTCAAGTTTTTTTGTGCTAATTGCAGCTCTAAACGTCTACATACTAGATTGCATGTTGAACAAAATGTGATTTCGTGTATTTTCTCTTCTTACCTCGGCCATCAGCCCTAATTTAGTCGTGGTTTTTGGGTTAACTTACTTTGGCAGAATTTTATAAGTAACGTATAAGTAATCTGTTTACAGAACCCAACAACAACAATTATCATATTTGCATATACATATAATTCTGATAATTGCACACGAAAACATTGAATTTGCAAGATTTTGAGGTTATTTTCGTGCTATACAAGGTTACTTTTAAGTGTTACATATGCGGGTCAAATGTTTTAGATTGATTGTAGGATAACACGGACATTCGCGTAAAATAAAGTAGAACAAGTAAAATTAAAGATTCTGCAAAAGTGACGTAATTAAGTTCATGGAGCAATTTGGGCAGGCCATCCCTGGAATCGTGGGGCAACTAGGGCAGTCAACCTCACCTGCTGCCTAAAATACGTATAGAGTAAGAAAGGGATCTTCCACGAGCGACAAGTTCATGGGCAATTTGGGCAGACTATCAAATTACTATCAAATCTGGAATCGTGGGGCAACTTGGGTAGGCAGTCCCACTTGCCTTCCGGCTAATCTCTGCTCTTTGCTTTAGGTAATGTAGTTTGTCCGAGTCAGGAAAAACCACAAGATCACTTCGACCTCAACTCAGCTGTTCAATGTTCATATTATGATAAATGACATAAGTGCTAATAAAATGAACACATGAAACGCAGTGATGTCACATTTAGAACATGTTTTATAAGTGCTCACTTCAAGCTGTAGGTAGCACTTGGGGTCATGTGCAAAAGGCGTCATCAAGCTAAAGTTCAAGATCAGAAAATAAATATATTTATTTGCGACTATGAAAATGGCACCCTAAGTGCGTAACGCACGATCAATCTTAATCTGAATCATTTTGAAAGATATTGCTAATCCATGGCATCATGTGGTCGAAAAATTTGTTTGCTTACCAACGTAAAACGCAATGAATGATGTTGAACTGTCAAAATGAAATCCATTGCTACTTTTACTGCGTTTTCATTTCAGTCTACTCAACCTTCTGTCAACTGTAGGCTGAGTAGACTTCAGTACTCGCTACTTTTGACAGGGGTATATAGTATTTTCATTAGAGTATTTCCACCGTGGTCCACCGTCCATCGTCGTCCATCTTCACAGTGACTAGTGTCCTGTCGTATTTCCACCCTCCAATCCAGCGCAATGTGCGACTCATCGCACAAATAATTAATATATAAGCAGGAAAGCCAAAAGAAGCAAGTTTCAAATAACGTGAGATGATAATAGTTTAAAAATAACATCAAAAATAAAATTGGCCTTACACATAAAACAGAGATATCGATAGATTACATTAAAAACAAAACACAAATGATAGGTAATAAAAATTAAGACATTGAGTGAGAGAGACAATGAGTCAACAAGATCGCTGTGACATCATGCCTGTAATCCTCGAAGTGTCAGAGGTGTATAGTATGCCCATATTTCACCAGTTATGTTTAAGTAAGTACTTTGGTACTTAAACGGGCATGGGTGAAAGAGAGGGCGAGTCGGGCACAGGAGAAATTCCTGATGGGCAAACCCAAGAAAACTTTGCCCGACCTGAGATTTAAACTTGAACACAAAAAGGGCTTGTGCCAACTAGCTTAACCAAAGAGGCAGTCATTAAGATGCAATTTTTACCCAAAAATCGTAAGAGGAAAAATGGAAAACCTGTTTCAAATGAACAATGAATGAACTATAATCAGCTAATGAATGAAATTGGTATTTTGACATTCCTGTTGAAATTGTATGGTTGTTGTTTTGTCAATTAACTAGCTTCTGCCCGCGGCTTCGCCCGCGTGGATGTCGGAAATTATCCCACAGGAACGTGCTAACAGGATAAAATGTATGTGATTACCCGGGATGCCATCTATCTCTATGCCAAATCAGAAGTTCAGTGGTTTAGGCGTGAAAATGTAACATACAGATTCAAGATCAAATCCTCCCCTTAAAAACCGAATTACCCGTTTTTGTCCCGTCAGTGGTAAATTTTCGACAACTTTACATACCTACTTATTATTAATAATTTTCTGTCAAAAGTATCAATACTGAGTTTCGAGTTACACGGATCGCGCATTCAATTTCTTCCACACAAACTTAACACCCCCCTTTGAGGGGTAGTTTTGAATAACTTATAATGATAAACTTTATTACTTACTTAGGCAAGTATTCTTGCCAAGTTTCAAGTTTATTAACCCAATGAAGAAGATTTCTCATATAAACAGTATCCCCGCTTTTCACCACCACAGGGGTGGAATTAAAAAAAAATAGTTTGGGATGTATTCATAACTTGACTCAAAGATTATTTATACTAATTTTCGAGTTAATCAAGCCACGCATTATAATCCTCCCTTGTAAAATTAACTACCCCTTTTCAACCCGTTAGGGGTAGATTTTCGAAAAACCCTGATACATGTTACTCTTTATTTTTGGTCTTAAGTATAAACACTGAGTTTCGAGTTAATCGGACCGCGCATTCAAATTATTCCACACAAACTTCAACACCCCCATATCCCCCTTTGAGGGGTAGTTTTGAAAAACTTATAATGATAAACTTTATTACTTACTTAGGCGAGTATTCTTGAAAAGTTTCAAGTTTATTAACCTAATGAAGAAGATTTCTCATATAAACAGTATCCCCGATTTTCACCCCCACAGGGGTGGAATTAAAAAAGAATAGTTTGGGATGTATTCATAACTTGACTCAAAGATTATTTATATTAATTTTCGAGTCAATCAAGCCACGCATTATAATCCTCCCTTGTAAAATTAACTACCCCTTTACAACCCGTTAGGGGTAGATTTTCGAAAACCCTGATACATGTTACTCTTTATTTTTGGTCTTAAGTATAAACACTGAGTTTCGAGTTAATCGGACCGCGCATTCAAATTATTCCACACAAACTTCAACACCCCTATATCCCCTTTTGAGGGGTAGTTTTGAAAAACTTATAATAATAAACTTTATTACTTACTTAGGCGAGTATTCTTGAAAAGTTTCAAGTTTATTAACCTAATGAAGAAGATTTCTCATATAAACAGTATCCCCGCTTTTCACCCCCACAGGGGTGGAATTAAAAAAGAATAGTTTGGGATGTATTCATAACTTGACTCAAAGATTATTTATACTAATTTTCGAGTCAATCAAGCCACGCATTATAATCCTCCCTTGTAAAATTAACTACCCCTTTACAACCCGTTAGGGGTAGATTTTCGAAAAACCGTGATACATGTTACGCTTTATTTTTGGTCTTAAGTATAAACACTGAGTTTCGAGTTAATCGGACTGCGCGCTAAAATTCTTCCATACAAACTTTGAAACCCCCCAATCCCTTATTAGGGGGTAGTTAAGAAGAAAAAAAAACTGACAATCTTCATAATTTATTTAGATAAGTATTCGTGCCAAGTTTCAAGTTTATTAACGCAAGGAATAAGATTTTTCATACAAACGAATTCCCCCCTTTTCACCCTCTTAGGGGTGGAATTTCGAAAAATCCTTTCTTAGTGGATGCCTACTCTTCACGAAGAACACACCCTCCAAATTTCATGTCTCTAGAACCAGCGGTTTAGGCTGTGCGTTGATCTATCAGTCAGTCAGTCAGTCAGTCAGTCAGTCAGTCAGTCAGTCAGTCAGTCAGGACTTTGAATTTTATATATATAGATTTAGTTCACCAACAGGGCGCGCGGCGCGCGGACTCGGGAAAGATGGAAGGATTGGGGGGAAGCCTTTGCCCAGGAGAAAAGTAGAAAAAAAAGAAAAAGTATCTATTGGGACTTGCATAGGAATATCACAAGCTAAACTAAACACTCTTATAAACATAAAAAATAAAACTAAAATGAAAATCGGTCAGTCAGAAAGATGAAGCTAGTTTACAGAGCAGACTAGGAAATGATACGTAAAAGCTAACATTTAAAATTTTAAATACTGAACACAAACTTGGCCAAGCTTACAGAAATCACTGGCTACACAATTTATTTAATTATAATTAAAGATGGTAATAAATAGAAAAAAAAACTTTAAAAAAATCTCTACCTCAAATCCGTTAATTTTTCATAAGCATGCTAAAATTAACTCACCAAATGAGTAGGAAGGTCACCTGTAAAGCGAAAGTACATCCTATAGTGACGTCATCCAATGTCGAGTATCTAAACTTAGAGTAAACTCATGTTAGCGTTTGCCTGCATTTAAATATACACCTTGTTACGTGAGAGTCAGAGTTTAAAGTTCATTGAAGGTTATACCAGGATTGTATGTAAGGATTTTAGTTACTGTTTACTTAAACTTGATTAAGTTGACTTTTAAGTGTTTGTAGATACTTAGTGTAGGTATTAACGAGTCTAGGATATCTAGGCAGACTAAATAAGGAAATAAATTGAAATGCAGGTACTTCTTCTTTGCCTGCCTGGTCTAGTGGCTCCAAGTAAAGTCCTGGGTCTGATTCCCAGGTCGGGCAAAACGTCATTGGGTTCCCACCATCATCATCATCATCATTGCTCAGTTGCAGCCCGGTTAATGGTACAGGATTGCCCCCTATTACATGGGGTTATAAGAAACAGTGGCAGTTTGTTAGTAAAGTAATGGTAGCAGTGTTTGTTACCATATTTAGGGAACATTGGGCATTTTTTTATGCCCAATGTTCCCTATTTTTGTAGTAACCCTGTATTGTAGAGGGCGTTTGTACCTACATGATAATTATGCGCCAGAGTGCGTCGCTTGTCGCTAAGTGCATCCTGAGTTCAAATGCAGATAGGTACTAATGGTTGACGTTAAATGGAAACTAGCAAAGTTCGCAACTAGACTCTTGGTCTGTTGACTCATTTGTTTTTGCGCATCATGCTGAGATAGGAGCCTTTTGGCCTCGTTTAGGAAGGACTTTCTGATTTTTACTTTCTTTTTATAATAATTTTGTTTTTTAGGGTTCCGCACAACAATAAAAAAAACGGAACCCTTATAAGATCACTTCGTTGTCCGTCTGTCAAGACGTTTTTTCTCAGGAACACGTGGAGTTATCAAGTTGAAATTGATATCAGATACTCTGGGCTGCAATCCCTTGAAGCAGTGAAAAAATCATACTTAGAGGTCAACTCAATAGCCCTGGACGGGAGTCAATAGCCGACTCCCGGCCACCGTAGGCGCGGGCTTGCGGGCGGCGAGCAACGGGCAGCTCGCCGCCCGGTAAGGACCAGGCCCGGATCGACGGCGCGTTGTGTTCCACGCGCGCCTCAAAGAGATGTCAGCACGAACTGACGGGGCCCTCTAGGGCCGATGCCGCCAGGGCTGCGGGATATTCGAAAGAGGTACCGTGGCCCTTGGCACAGGCAACTGAAGGAACACGGGTGGGTTTTAGTCAGTAAAAGTCTGACAGGAAAAGTCTGTAAAGGTCATATGATGATTTCCCACACAAAAAAAAAAAAAAAAAAGGTCAAGTCAATAAAAAACACGGGCGTTTATGTTCCGTTTATGCCGCATATTTTGGCACTCGCTGGGGAATCAAGCAGCGGAGGCTTCGTAATAGGGTCCCGTTGGCACCCTTTGGATACAGAACCCTAAAACAGTGTCACAATATTTGGCTTACCGTGGGAACTGAAAGACTTAATCAAATTGGACAAATTGTCTATGCATGGACAGATTAAGTATAAAATTGCTCAAACGGCCAAAGTATGCGGCCTTGGTTAAGTAAAATCAGACGAGAAAATTCTCTTCATTTAGTTGTTGGTCTTCATCATCATCACTCTTGTCCTTATCGCAATTTATTTGTGGTCAGCGCAACATGTCTTTTTTTCCATACTTCTCCATTAATTGACATCTCGGTAGTGACCCCCCTTTTTAGCCCTATTATCTTTCACACAATCCAGCCATCGTTAATTGTTGGTAAATATTTGTCTTTTATAAATTTATTATTTAACTAGCTGCGCCCCGCAGTTTCACCCGCATAAGTTTCGATCCCGTGAGAATATCGGGATAAAAAGTATCCTATAAATGTTAATCCTAGTTATAAACCATCTGTGTGCCAAATTTCATCCAAATCCGTTCAGTAGTTTTTGCGTGAAAGAGTAACAAACATCCATCCATACATACAAACTTTCACGTTTATAATAAATATTAGTAGGATAGGATTATTCGCCATTGCAGGCAAGCAAAGGTCTAAACCCATACTGCCTTGTCTATCTTGATTGTCTTCATTTTGCTAGCGAAAGGCCAATTACTTTTGTGGAGCATTTGACATTTCGGTAGCAAACGTCAGTCAGAGTCATGGAATTAGTAAGTACTAACTATACAAAGTCCTAAGTCCTAAGATTGGACATCTGCTGTAATACCAGAGGCATAGGCATAAAAAGTGCGTTGCTATCCCAGAGATAAAGCTGAGATTCGCATGTGCTTATGTTTGGCGGCGAAAATATGTTAGACTATATTGGAGTACGTAATGCCCGTTTTCACTATACCACGTGACACCTAAATTTATGAAGCGCGTTGTTGAATTTGCAGCCCTAAGTCTTAGTGCCGAAAGTATAAAATCCAATAGCGCGCACTGGGCCCGCGTGGTGGATTATGGCCCACTCTCTCTCACAGAGAGGAGGCCTGTGTCCCAGCAGTGGGAACATTATAGGCTGATCATGATAATGTTGGAGTAGGCACCTGTATCTTCGAACGACCTTTTTTTACATATAGCTCTTATTGCTATTGTAGCGGTATCTACAACGCCACATGCGAACAACGCGTCATACTGACACTGTCACGCAAATCCTGCATCTCGCAAGCGGAGTTTACCGCGCAATTAGCATAGATACAATTTCCCCAACATCAATCGTTGGGCAATTGCCCGCCAGACACAACACCCGTCTGGTCGGAGGATCCTCCCTTTTCTATGGAGGTTGAGTGAACTTTACACCCTGTTCCTTGTTTACTAAGTACATTTTAGTCATCGCACAGCCTTTAAAGCCTATTCTTCACTGATTCCCTATTATTTGAACTGGGAAGCCAGAGTACAAACTCCGTAGCAACTTAGCAACGCTTCATAGTAAATATCTAGTTTTATGTACTTATTGTAGTTTACCTCAACACAATACCATTTTGTACACAATTGCGGTGGCTGCTCGATTGAGTAACCAACTTTCTCGTTTATTATCATAATCATGAATTCTGTACCATAACCAAGGAAGTATATTTGAATATTTTTTTCTGTCTGTCTATTTATTCAACATTTACCTGTGGAACCAAAACTGAAAAAAAGAAAGAATAAAGAACCCATTTAAAAAAAAATTACCTCTATTCTGAAAGCTTATTTTTTATCCGTTGTCTATCACATCTCGTGTCAATCTGACATTGTCAAATGATGAGAGGAACTTATAGTACATACTAATTCCAAGCATTGGACTGACTGTTTCATTCCACCAATCACAAGAAATAACGATTTAGCGGTAATTAAAAAATTACGATGGTGTGCCCGGTAACAAATTAATATCATCGGCTACAGTAGGTACAGTATTCATAAAATATCAACATTCTATTTCTTTGTCCAATGCATTCACTATTTCGCACAGATAACCTAAGAGGTCAATTTATAAACGGACTGCCATTGTATTTTATATTTAGAATCTATTTTTAAAGCTAGCCATTCACGCGTTTTTTTCGCGCTCAAAATTCTAGAATCAATTTGAATTTGCCACGGCATATCTAGATTTGGACTTTTGACAAACCTAAAATTGTCAATGAGAAAATATTGTTTCTTTAGATTTTCATTTGAAATTTGGCTATTACGGGCGGTGACAGCTGCAAATGTAAGTTTGTCAAGTATTGAATGACTCGCTTTCGAATGAACCCGGAAGGAGTTGAATCAGAAAATATTATTGTATAAAGTAAAAGTTTGAAGTAATTTTATTTGAACCAATTCAGAAATATGGCTATTCAGTATAACATTTATTTAATATATTTTTTTACCCTGTTATTTGATACAGTCCAGCCGTCGAGAGAATGCGTTCCTGACACCTGTCAGTGACAATTCTAGTAACTAATAAATCTCAAATTCGCAAAACACGTTATCTTTTATATAAATTGTCAAGAACGCATTCTCTCGACAGCTGGACAGTAGTACCTAAATTTTCTGACTGAGATCTGTACGTTTTCCTAAACCTTTCTGGAACTGACCTCTTCAATTCGATAGATACATCCATCACAATGTTAATTTTGTTAAATCAAAATGATTCATTATTAAAAGTTATCTACTGATATATTCTGTAAAAATCTCGCCGTAATAACTTAGGTGAAGTGAGCTCTTAGTTTTCCCGGTGAGATTGTTACGGAATATACTCGATGATATCGTTTTGCGATCTTCAAATCCTTTTAGCACTTTATTTAATGTTTCTTTTGTTTTCGTAACAATCAAGGCTGCCAAAAATTGTTTGAAATATTTTTATTATTGTTAAAGTACCTTACAGCTCAGATATCAGCCTGTCTGAAACGATCGTTGCAGTTCGCTGCTTACCCTTGAATGTCTATCAAAATTTCGAGCAGTACCGTTCACTTTTGCTGATTTTGAACGCACTTGTTTGTTATTAATACCTACATAGTGTTATTATATTTATTATTTAATTGATTGTTTAATTATAATTAAAATCATTCGTTAAACGTGATCTTTAATAATTTGTTTTTATTTTTGTGGGCCTTCGCCTCTAAATTAACTGACATGTCCATTCACACGTCTGTTATTTCTGGAATTCCGATACAATTCGAAGAAAGATCACTTTACAAAAGACTTCCTCTTTCGACGAAACTCTTTTTGATATGGCCGCTGCAGTCTTTAAGCCTTTTGTAAACATACTTAAGAAAAAAAACTTGGTTCTTTGATGGCAATAGATTGATTTGCCCTCCCTGTTGCATGGAACTTTAACAGAACTGGCGAAATGCGGATATAGTACACAACCCTGCCTGTTCCTTTGAGAAATACAGTTGTTACTTCAACATCCCAAATAATTGCCAAACTCAAGTGACAGTGGCCGCAGTGGGTAGGGCACATTGCTCGCAGAACAGATTGTCGATGGGCTCGTAAGGTTCTAGAGTGGTGACCGCACACCGGAAGACGTAGAGTTGGAAGGCCTCCCAAGGTGGACCGATGATCTTATAAAGACCGTAGGAAAGAAGCACAGAACCGGTCGAAGTGGCGATGATTGGGAGAGCCCTATATCCGACAGTGGAAGTCTTTCAGCTAAAATGATGACGATGTCTTCAGATTCTACCGTCATAAGAAAAATACCTCGGCAAATAAGGCCAGAAATTGCTAAGGATCAAGTTATTATTTATAATAACTCTAGACAATGTTATTGCGAAGCGATTGTTATCTGAATCCGAGAGTATTTTGCAACTCATACTCACTATAAATGCAACTGGGTAATAATGTGTGTCAGCGGCTCAGCGTTGGTCTAATAAGTGGCTATTGTATGTCTATTCTAGGTAATGTTATATATTTCCTTTCCAGTATTTGAATTAGCAAAGACAGTTTGTTTTATTTGTTCATTAGTATCTTGTGCGTGTTATCTTTGTGGTGGTGTCCTCAAAATACCATTTCAGTCATCAATCTACATGTCTTCACATGAACTGACCAAGATTATGTCTGGACTTTAAAAGAGACTGTGACCTTTGAGTTCGTTTCGGCCTTTCTTCTCAGATAGAAAACGCCGACCTCATCTAGCTTTTATTTTTTAATAGTATGTAAAGTGCTTCCGATATCCTATTTACAGAATAAACAATTTCATTTCACTTCTTCTGTTGTTATAGCCAATCGATTCTGTAAAAATCTTATAGTGAAAAGTTAGGTGAAGTGAGCTTAGAGTGAGCTGCCAATAGTGTCTATCCCTAGCATTGATAATGATAAATGATAAATGATAAATGATTTTATTTTGTAAGTAGGTTTGTACAAACACTTTTACACGTCAATCATATTTTAAAACTAGATGAGGTCGGCGTTTCCTATCTGACTAGTCTGAGAAGAAAGGCCGAAACAAACTCAGACGTCACAGTCTCTTTTAAAGTCCAGACATAATCTTGGTCAGATCATATGAAAACCATGTAGGTCGATGTCTGAGATGGTCTTTTGAGGAAAGAACCACACAGATTGAGAGGACCTGTCCAGTCAGTGCACGCATTTGTCAGAAATCGTGCAGCTCAACTCAAAACTTAAGGAGCTCACCGATCCGACGAACAATACCAAAGAAAGGACATTTGGGTAGGCCACATTAATTACTCAAACTGCCAGACCATGACAAAAACTAAGAGAACAGAGAGAAAAATAATATAAATACAATGACCCACATAGTCTTCACATTCACAATAATTAAAATAATATAATACTTTACTAAGTAAGCAAATGTCATAGTATATATAAAATTCATTAATGTCAGTGTATATAAAAAAAAAACAACAACAAAACAGAGAAAAACAAAATAAAAACATTCAATACGTAAAAAAATTTAAAAAAATTGGAAGCAGCTTAATCCCAAGTCTTTTTGTCCTCGATATAATCCTTAACGGTATAAAAGGCTTTCTGGCACAACTTACGTTTAATAAATGATTTGAATTTATTAAGGCTTAGATCTTGAACTGGGCTTGGAACTTTATTATAAAAGCGTATACATTGGCATCTGAACGAGCCACCTATTTTCTTGAGCCTTGTTGTAGGTACAACAAATTTGTGTTTGTTCCTAGTATTTATATCATGGATATCACTGTATTTTTTAAATAATTTTATATTTTTATGGGCATATAAAAGATTTTCATAAATATATTGAGAAGGCACAGTCATAACATTAATCTCTTTAAATTTGTCTCTGAGCGAGTGTCTCGGACTCAGTTTATAAATTGATCGAACAGCTCGCTTCTGCAAAACAAAGATAGTCTGAATATCAGCGGCATTTCCCCACAAAAGAATACCGTATGACATTACACTATGAAAATAGCTAAAGTACACTAAACGGGCTGTCTCTACATCAGTTAAATTACGAATTTTTCTAACAGCGTATGCTGCGGAACTTAGCTTTTTTGACAATTTATCTATATGTGGACCCCACTGAAGCTTAGCATCCAAAGTTATGCCCAAGAATACTGTGCTGTCTTCAGGATTCAATTCTTCGCCCTTTATCAACACATTAGTTTTCACCTGCCTAACGTGAGGTAGCGTAAACTTAATGCATTTGGTTTTTTTCTCGTTTAAAAGTAAATTATTAACATTGAACCAGTGGACTACTTTAGAGATCGCGCTATTTACATCGTCAGTAACCTGCTGCTGACGTTTAAGTTTAAATAAAAGTGAAGTGTCATCTGCAAACAACACTATATCATGATTATCCTTTATGAGGTACGGCAAGTCATTTATATAAATAAGAAACAAGAAAGGACCAAGAATTGAGCCCTGTGGGACTCCCATTGTTACTATAGATCCGGGAGATCTTTTTCCATTAACGTCAACGCTCTGAATCCTCTTACTCAAGTATGAAGTAAGAAGATCCAGAGCAGTGTTCCGGATTCCGTAGTGGCGGAGTTTCCTGATTAACGTTTCGTGAAGAACGCAATCGAATGCCTTGGACAAATCACAAAAGATGCCCAAGGCATCGCATTTATCTTCCCATGCATTATAAATATGTCCTAAAAGTTCAACACCGGCATCAGTAGTTGAACGACCCCTTGTAAAACCGAACTGTTTGCTATGTAGTAATTTGTGTTTATTAAAAAATCTTTGCACTTGATCTAAAATTAATTTCTCAAAAATTTTACTAAAGGTAGGTAGTACAGAAATAGGTCTATAATTTGTAGGGTCTGATGTACTACCTGATTTAAACAAAGGTATTATTTTACTATTTTTCATTAGGTCAGGAAACTCCCCACTGTTAATACAACTATTAAAAATAAGAGCTAGAGTAGGTGCTACAATGTCAATAATAGACTTAGCAACTTCTACAGAATTACCCCACAGATCTGCAGTCTTTTTAACATTTAAAGTGTGAAAGGTTTTAATTATATCTCTACAGGTAATATGTTCAAAATGAAATTCCGAATCGCAACCATTAACATTTTCCTTAAGCAAAGACTCAGCAACAGAAGGTGATGAGTTTAGGGATTTAGTAGTTGAAACGGGAATATCTGAAAAGAAATTTTCAAATGCCTCGGCGACTTGTGATTCTGATTTTATTATGTTGTCATTAATAGACAGGCTGTAGTCAGTATTTCGGTTACTAGATCTTCCTGCTTCACTATTAATAATAGACCAGGTCGTTTTAATTACATTACTGCTGTTTTTAATCTTTGAACCCAAATAACGTGACTTGGCCATATAACAAACTTTTTTAAATAATTTTGAATAATTTCTAACATACAAATTAAATTCATCAGTGTTAACATAATACCTTTCATTGTACAGTTCATAAAGCCGCGTTCTACTTTTATGAATACCAATGGTAGCCCAATCACTGAAAGATGCGTTACTATTAACCGAGATAGTCTTGGGAATAAAGGTGGAATCAAATTGTTTACAGTATATATTAAAAAAAGTATCATATAGATGATTAGGATCAGCATGAGTTGACAAAACTGGTAATTTATTAATGAGTTTAACTTTAAAAGCCTCCAAGCGACTTGCAGTTTTGGGGTTAACAGTGATATCCTTTTTAGCCACTTTTTTGTTTTGGTTTTGAATAGTTATCCTTTGCCCGCAGTGATCCGAATCTAGTAAATTTATAATTTCTTTGTGGCTTGGTATAATATCTGTATAAATATTATCTAGGCATGTGGCACTAGTAGGTGTTATTCTTGTGGGCTCCAAAAATAGGTTTACAAGATTGTAGGACTGAAACAGACTTATAATTTTACTACAAGAACCTGAGTTTTCTAATAAATTAACATTAAAATCACCACAAATGATAACGGACTTGTTTGAGTTACAAATCCTGTGTAATACTTCATCCATTACCTTTTCAAAGCAGTCATACAATCCTGAAGGGGGTCTGTACACACTTAATACAACCAAGTGCTCCAATTCTATACAGGCAATTTCAACTGTACGCTCAACAGATAGGCTCACAATATCGTTACGATCTTTAAATTTGAGCTGGTTACTTACTAAAATTAAAGAGCCACCATGTATAGCATTTATTCTGCTGAACGAACTACCAACCTGGTGATTATTAAAATTGAACAAGAACTGGTGACTTTTCAGCCAATGTTCTGTTATACAGAGAATATCAATACTATTAAAATTCATAAATAAGTCTACTTCTAAATCTTTGTTCATAAATCCTTGAATATTTTGATGCACCAGGTTGATACTATTTTGTACATTATAGCTAGAGATAGTTTACATTAGTTGGGATGACAGCTCACTCCACGCTCACTTCACCTAAGTTTTCACGGTGAGATGGTTACAGAATCGCACTGCTGTGCCAATTGTCTTGGTCCCAAAGAATTTAGGCTCCAGTTTTGGGTTTTTCCCCAGTCTTCTCCATAGGTACAATGCTTTGGAAGGGGCAACTAGCTACTTTCTGACTGACCGACCCCTTGACAATTCGAAAGTTTCTGTAATTGGTTTAATTGATATAAATGCTTTGATTTTCGGTCAACACTTTTATGTTCTCGTTGGTTTGAATGCATTTTTGATATCTTTAGGACACTACATTAAACTAATGAGATCACTGCTACCTACCGACTTGTAACCTACTTCAGTAATCTCATGGAAAGCAAGACCTTTATCACCATTTTTATCATGTTGAACCTACTTCAGTTTAATTCTCATCGAAAGCAAGACAGACCTCTCTCTATAAATATATAATCCCAATTTTTCATGTTAAAATTCAACCAAAATGCGCCGTTTAAAATTCTAAATGCATAATTTAGTTGGTCCAATTGTCTTAATTGCGCAGCGTCCGCCTCGCGTCCTTCTCGGTTGAGTTTAATTCTCGTTTCGAGACAAATATTTGTGGACCCTAATGATGTTTGCTCTGCGTTCGAATGAGTGTTGACTGTTGAATGATATCCATGTTGTTAATGCGCCCACAGACGTAGGATATCCATATGTCAAAGTATGAGAAGAAAACATTTCTTTTTACTAGATTATTTCTTTTGGCAAAGATATTGATTCTTTTCGATATTACTACAGGAGGATATTGTTTCCAATCCTGTTGATCTTTTATAAGTTTACGACAGTCATTGAAATAAAACCAATCCTGCTAGGGAGTTATTTGTGCCACTTCTTCTTCCCACATAAAGCACTAAAAAGTGGCGAAGGGCGGGCATTTTGGTCACCGTCTTATGTAATTTTGACGTTCAAAAAGTACCTAATAAATGACTTTTGACTTTTCTTTAAAACAATCACAAAACTACACTTCTTTGAAAGTAAATTACGACTTTGACATTGCACACATTATTTTTCACAAAACATTGACTTTAGGCGAGGTCATAATTACAATTTGTGTTCTTGCAAACAGTATTGAGCAAGCCTCATATGTATGCACGATTCTAATAGTTACAACGCGCGACTTATGCAATAAGTACATTATACAAACAATTGCCAGAGCATAATATTTGCAGCACAAAGAGTTTTCGCTGTTTGTTTTAATTGCAACTGTTTTGTGTGACAAAAGCCTAAGTAACTGGCTGGTTGTAACTAATAAATTGTTTTCAATAATAATTTGCATAAATAGTGCAAATTTTCTAGTGCGTGACGTCAATTGGTTAAGCGTAAGTAAATATACAAAAACTGCTTGTTAATCATCGCGTTTGTATAGAATACTGATTTCATAGGTTAGACAAATGGCATGACTAGACTAATTGCTAGCTTTAGGCTGAAGATACTTAAGAAAAAAACCATGGTGATAACTTTTAAGAACGTAGGAAAAGACAAATGTAACGATGGATGGACTCTGTGGGAGATAATATAGCTAGAAAGAGAGTGACTACCGAGATGACGACTAATAGAGAAATATGGAAGAAAAAGACATGTTGCGCCGGCCACGAAATAAATTGGGACAAGCAAGCAAGATTTTTGTAAACTTACCTTTAAAGAAATAATAATAATAAGGGCAGGAGAATTATGGCATAATATTAAGTGTCGTTTGAGAATTCATAAGCTACCAGTTCGCCCATATTTAATAATTCATCCAATAATTATGATTATTTTCCATTTATTATTACACCAACCCAACGTCATTCTTGTTTCTCCAATGAACACGCGCATGCGATTTACAATATTATTGTAAGTAATTCCTTTATCTCATAAAGAACCGCATAGATAAACAGCAAACGAAAACAAAGGGTGTTATATCGCTTATATTCAAGACAAATCGCCTTTGTCGTATTGCCTTTGTTGACGGCATTATATTATACGGAAGTCGGCTTATTCCGGAATCGTACGTGAATAGGTCGCTTTATGTCTTCAATTTGAATTGACGTTCTAAGAATTTGAAAATGACAATGGCGCCAGTGTCGCGAATGTCATAGAGTATAGAGTGACCTAGTTTTAATTAGAGGTTATGTTTATTTTGTTTTCGCGCGCATTTTTAATGGCGTTGATTGAATCGTCGCCGGCGCGAATGGATTGGTTCGGAGCGGTCAGCAACCCACTTGTTTGGTGCGGTGATTACGTTACGGATATTTTAATTCAGTTAAGTATTTAACTTTTAAAGAGTACATACACATAACATCACGCTTATATTTTCCGAAGGGTTAGGCAGAAGTGCACATAGACAGACAGCCAGAACATCAAGCTACCCGAAACTGTAAAATTTTCCCAATCTATTCTATTAAAATTTGACAGATTGTAGTAGCTTGATGTGCAGCTGGCGTCTGTACACCTACATTTCACCAATTATGTTTAAGTCACATGTAATAGAGGGTAAGCTCATTACCACCAATCGGGCACATATCCAGACTCCGGTCTGTTACTGACAAATTCCAGATGGAAAATCCAGTAACACTGCCAGCCCGACCGGAAATTGAACTCCAGACCTTATGCTCAGCTGGAGCGCTAGCGACCAGTAGACCAACGAGACAGCTACTTTTAAAGAGTCCTCCGTCGTGAACATTACTTTCAACGAAAACTTTAACTTCTCGCGAAAAATCTTGACGGGAAATCAACTTTTGCTGGTTACTTCCATCACATGCCAAAACTTTCCTATACAATATACTCCGCTATACTTGGGTAAGCTAAGTAGGGGCTTGTGGCTAAGTAATAACAGCCGCACGGGTCGATCGATCAGGTTAAAAGCTACGCTAGCCACGGTTGGTCCGTGGATGACCATCTTTACATACCAAGACCCTCCGTGCCTAGGAAAGCACGTTAAGCTGTTGGTCCCGGCTGCCATTCGTAGATCTTTGACAGTCGTTACGGGTCGTCAGAAGCCCGAAAGTCTGACAACCATTCAAGACAAGGGGTATTGGTACAGTAACTGGGTTGTGGAGGTCAACTGTATCCGGTTAGACTGGAAGTCGACCCCAACATAGTTGGCAAAAGGCTAGGCAGAAGATGACTGTAGAGTGTGCTACAACCTTGAATGGGGGTACCTTATTCTGAACGCACGACGCAACCTTGTCAATGCAATCTTAAAAACCGATATATTGCTTTACGTGACTTACAAATGTAATTGTTTTACGTACATTTTGATAACGTTTAATTAAAATTTAACTCTGCACATAATTTTTGCGTTATCGTTACGGTACGTGTTTTGCGAGGTCGACAGATTAAGAACTACTCATCATACGGTACCCTTATCACTTAGTGGAAGAAGGGTGGAACTCCAGCACCCTTATTGCGTAACACACTATCGATTCAATCATTTTGAAGGATATTGCTAATCCATTGCTTTATATGTTCGGAAAAATTGTCTGCTCAATGACGTAAATAACGCAATGAATGTGGTTGAACTGTCAAAATGAAAGCCGTTTTCGGTGTGTTACGCAATTACCCCGCTTGTGAAATTAAAGGCACATAACACATTTTAACACTTCAATAAACACCCTAGATCCTAGATGTATCTGCCGATCTATTTTGTAAAAATCATATTGTGAAAACTTAGGTGAAGTGAGCTGTCAATACTGTCCGGGCATCGGGTGGACTGACAGCCCACTTCAAGGTCACTTCACCTAAGTTTTCACGCTGAGATTTTAACAGAATCGACCGGCTTGTATAGTGATTGTTGCGGGGCTGACTGCCCACAGGGAAAAACCATGCCTATTTTTCTCCTAAACCACTATGTAAAGATGACACATAACAATATATATAACAGTGATTCTAAATCCACATAGGTATAAAGTTATTCTCTTTGATAGGTAACTTGTCGTTTTTCCTCAAGATTAATTAATTTATGGGTTTAGCCCAATTTATTTATAGATAAATTACGTTATGTTATTGACTGACAGGTCGTGCCTAATAGCACGTGACCCCAATATGCCTCATTTTAACGAACTCATCATCATCTTCCTGCTATCTTCCCATGATACTGGATATAACGGGCTCAATGATACAGGGTGGCAGGGACATCGACGCGCAAACTGTAACCATGGATTCGGCACATGACTTTATACCTCATTTTTTGACAGATTGAGACCAGACCAGCCGATCGATTCTGTAAAAATCTCACCGTGAAAAGTTAGGTGAAGTGAGCTTAAAGTGAGCTGTCAATAGTGTAAATCCCTAGCATTCGTTGGAATGACAGCTCACTCCACGCTCACTTCACCTAAGTTTTCACGGTGATTTGTGGTGTGACTGTGAACGTTCTTAGAATTACGAGAATTGCCCCTCAGATGTATGAACGTAAACGAGGCAAAACGATCTTACTGTAGGTTCCATCAATGAATTGTGTTATCTAATACGGCTCCAACATGACCCAATTCATTTGCTCTCGTTTGTTTTAATTCATCAATGAACAAATTTGATAACACACTGCCCTGTGTGTGTAACCTTTTCGTCATAACCTTCATTGTAAGTGGGTTACTGTCTTTATATTCGTATCTGTCTTCTGTTAAAATCTCACCGTGAAAACTTTGGTGAAGTGAGCTGTCATTCCAGTTGATGCTTGGGATTAAAACTATTGACAGCTCACTTCACCTAAATTTTTACGGTGAGATTATTACAGAATAGATCGGCTGTTTGTTAATATATGCGTGCATTGCGCGTGCGTAAAGGGAAATTAATATTAATGTAATTAATTAGACATACATACCATAGACTACCTTCACTGTAATGTTACTATTATTAAACATTATCATAAATCTTTCTGTGTATATCTCAATTAATTTTCGTATATTAAATTTTCCTTCTTTAACAAAAATTAATAAAGAAGAAAAGAGAAAAATATTTTATTTGGGACAAGAAATGGAAAGAATATCTTCTTTCGCCTCAAATAGCTACTGCCGGTCTATTTTGTAAAAATCTCACCGTGAAAACTTAGGGGAAGTGAGTTTGACGTGAGCTGTCATTCCACATGATGCTGGAAGTTGACGCTATTGACAGCTCACTTCACATAATGCATTTTGGTTTTAAATAAATACCGTTACAATTGGTTAGTTTTTTAAGTGTTTCGCCATGTTGCCATATGCGTCGTCAGATTGTTTATCAACATTCTTAAAAAAATAAAAAAAACACAATAATATGTTAAAATAGCAACACCCAATGATATTATAAGTAAATGACTACTTATAATATCATTGGCAACACCTGAGTTAACCTGACCTATTTAAATGGCTGCCGTATAACTGCACACCACACCACACAAATGCGCGAATTTGCGTTTGAATTAAATACGGCCAGGTATTGTTCTTTCAACGGGGCGTTGACCTCTGCAACGCCATCTTGTAAACATCTGTGTTTGAAAATCGAAGTGTTTTGACCCTGTTGTGACTTTGTGACAGCTTTATTTTTTAACCGACACTGACATGGCTCATGAACCTGGCGTAATAAACGTGAAATTGACAATGGCGCTAATTCCCTTATTCACAAGCTAAACTAAATTTTAGTTCAGTGCATCTTTTTCTTTCTATTTCATTAATATAAGGACAGAAGATAAATATTACTTTAGTCCTGTCAAATTAGTCAACGCCTGACGTAAATTGACGCATTTTTAGTCGCCATGTTTGTAATCAGTTAATCACGTCTAAACTGTCTATGGTGTATCTTAATTTTTCCTAATCGAACACGGCCTTCTCTCTTCGAGAGGGCATGTGCTGTGTGTGCACGCGGACCCAGTGCGGGCTGGTAGATGTCACATGTCTTCGAAGTTTTCCTTCACAGTTTTGAGAGCAGCTGACGTTGATACGACCATAATCGACCAATCCATCTCTATGTACAAATTAACCTCAGAAACGGCTGTCCCGCCTGAATTACAGCCGCCTTGATTACTTGAACGGAGAGCATCCTTATTGGTTCAAATTGCATGAGTCACGTTCAAAGATAGCTATTAGAGGTACAGGTAACCCGTTCATCTTCGTTACTTCTCTTGCTGGTAACCGGGAATAGCCATGGGTTTCATTTGCATGACAGGCCAAGGTAATACTCGAAGGGCATATGGTACAAAATCGTGTGACAATCTAATTTTCGTTAATATTGACCTGTTATAAGAGGGTACAGTAACGGTCTTGAAAAATATAAGCCGGCCAGCAACGTTGGCAAAGTGCTGACTGCCTGGGATTCACACCGGCATTCATGGGCCAATTCTATCACCACGTGGGTCCCAGAAAACGTCCGGCGACATCGAGGCAGGCCCAGGAGAAGATGGCGGGACTTGACGCCTACAGACGGGATTGCTCCACCCTAGCTCAAGACAGAGAGGAGTGGAAAGGAGAAAGCGAGGCTTTTGCCATGCAGTGGAGCAATATAGGCTATAAATGATAGAAAACATACGATAAACATGACCCAGAGAAAGAACACAAACATAACAAATTGGGGGAACATATGCGTCACATCCACGCAAAACGGCCATCGCTCAGCATAATGCCAACACCCTATACGAGACAGAGCCCCAGCGCTGGTTTTCACCAACAGCTGGCATTGTCGTGGCATAAAATGATAGTAATAATGGTAAAAGAAGACGTGCTGCGCTGACCTCAAACAAATTGGGAAAAGGTCAGGAAGAAGGTGATGGTTTGATTAATGAAGAATCTCTTTGTTATAAACTAGAATTATTTAACACGTATAATACTACGGTATTCGCTAATTATAATCGTTGACTCAGTCTCATAGTTCTTGCGCAAGATAACCTACTAGGCTACTCGTATAATCTTAGCGTATATTAGTTTAAGTTATCCACTGGTTTGTGTGCCAAGCTGCTGACTAAATCTTTACCTAGTACATCTGAACTGGTAGGTATTAACGGAAGTTTCGCAAGAATATGTTTCGAAATTCCATCTATATAGCCAGTAGTATCCCACAGCTGGGCAAAGGCTTCATTTTCCTATTTCCACACACGTCAGTCCACTGCCATTACGGGGCGGTAGGAGTCAAGTTCGTTCCTGCATCTTCGTCTTGGTCTGCCGCGGTGTCGTCTAGCATTTAGTTGTTGTTTCGGAGCTTGTTGGGCAGTATTCCGGAAACTTCTGGGAATAGTTAAAGCGAAAGACAGATTATGACACGTTTGTGCATATTTCTTTAGCACACTAGCTTATTGGTGGCTTGAATGTGACCATAACGTTTTTTGAGGACTGAGGTGAAAATTTCATTAAGCGCGCTTTGTTGTCTTTCTGAACAGTGGTCGAAACTGAACCGTCACGCTCGGGTCGGTAACACTGAATGAGGTATACTCGGCCGCAGTTAGGTGACGCTCAATCGGGTATACTCGGCTCCAATCGGTCGGTGACGCTGACTCGCGTCTACCCAGTACTGAATCGCGTGTATACTCGGCGGTGTATAGTCGAAGTTTTCACTTCTATAGTGTGGTCATACTCTCACACTTTTTTTTTAATTTGTCTGTTTATCTGTGAACCTCAGAAAACTGCATTATAAGTCTTGCAGGACCACAGTTTCTGTCCTCATCGGTCCTAAAAAGTACGGAAATTACGCCAAATTTCACGCGCATTTACAACTTAAGTGATTTATAGCGTACACTATTAATGCGTAATATCTTTACGCCGAGGTATTACGATGTAGGAAGAAACTGCTTGCAGTGCGTGCGCTTGGAGTCTAATCGGTAATTTATCGAGTATTATATGAATTATCTGATGAAAAGTATGAGAATATTAATATTGTTACATGTAACATGCAACGCGTTAGTTTAATTTTAATATCTATATAAGTAAATAGAACAAAGATGGTTGAGTTAGTTACACAAATTATAACTCAAGAACGGCTGTACCGATTTTTATGGTCTTTGATTTGTTGGATTACAGAAAATAGCAGAATAACTATTAAAACTTGGGAACATACACGATTTAAAAAAAATTAAAATTGATTCCGATGCGGTACGAAATTCGTCGGGTCAGCTAGGTTTAAATAAGTAGCAATGCTGTTCAACAACCTTTCTTTATAATTTTTTCTGTTAGAAAAATCATCGACGAATTATAGAACCACAAAAGTCAAATCAAGATTTGAAGTTGATAGTTGACTTTTGACATTGACAACCATTTGACAGGAGCTGTCAGTTGTCTCAAGTGACGTTTCTAGTTGATATAGAGCTGGGCTGTTTGCCCAGGGTGCACTGGACTTAGCGTACTTAGCTGCATAGCATATATGAATCTTTTTTAACGCATTTCATTCCATTTGATGACATTGAAAAAGTTGTCTGAAAATAAATGTCCATGTACTCAATTTTTTTCTTATTTTCCGTGCAACCTACTTACATAATGTTTTTTTTTTATTTAATCCATATTAATGTATATTTTCTGTTTATTTGCAGGTAATTTTTTGTTCTACGTTGACCTGTTGCAACCTAAAGGATCTTTGAAGGTAACTTTTGTTATACGAATAGGGTACGTACGTACCTCGACATTTGTTAAAACTACTTTAAACAATAATCAATAATTACCTACTACAGTTTTTTATTTTAGTAGGTATCGTTATAGTCTGAAACCCAACTATTTTTAAGACCTCTTGTAAAATTTACGATAAAAATCGAAATCAATTGAATTGGATTTCATCTTAATTTGATACAGATTTATTTTATTACACTACATACCTAAACCTAGATTTTTTATGTGCTAGACCCAAAATATCAGGTAATATGCAGGGTCAAATTAAATTAGCTAGCGAAACTAAAAAACAAAAACAATAGAAATTAAATTGACGATGTGTTTGTGGGGTCAACGCCCGCTTGTAGTGTTGTTACTTGTAGTATGAGTTGAGAAAATCTGTTTTCTTTTGTTTTATCGTGTTGAGATGTTAATATCCTTCACGTTTGTGAAGTTTACACACAAAAAAGCTCAAATCAAATCAAATCAAATCAAATCATCTTTATTGTGGATCATAGGTACAAAATACAGATGGTGTTGTTTAAATATTTAGGACCAGCTATGTCCTACCCTTAGGGCGTACAATAGAATGTAGGTAAGTGTCTAGTGAGTTTACTCGTACATGCATGTCAACAACAATGTAATACATTGGAAATTATGAGATTCTTGAATCTTCTTAATTATTATTATTACATTATATGATTATCTACACCGAACGCATCATGACTCAGGCAGATTGTATTTTAATAGTGATTTGTCATCAAAAAAGTCTTTCATAGAGTAATAACATTTGTTCACTAATAGTTCATGGAGTTTCTTTTTAAATGCTTTTGTTTCAGTGATTGCTCTTATAGGCCTTGGAATATTATTAAATATACGTGGAGCAGAGCAGAAAATACTTTTGTGCAAGAAATGAGTCTTACTAGGCACTATGTCTAGTTTGTCCTGATGCCGTATACGCGTTCGATATTTGAATAGATCAGTATTATTTTTTACAAAAACTGCGACCTCAAAAATGTATAGACACGGTAGTGTTAATACATTCATTTTTTTAAAATATGGTTCACACGAATCAGTTTTCTGTAGATTGAAAATTGCTCTGACACACCGTTTCTGTGCAATGAACGCGCGTTCTTTATCAACACTATTACCCCAAAATATCAAGCCGTATCTAAGGTTACAACTGACGTGTCCATGGTATGCCGTTATTAGTGTTGGTAGGTTTGCAATTTTCCTTAGTCTGTAAAGGGCATATGAGAACTTGCTTAACTTTTTACAGACATAGTCGACTTGTTTTTTCCAATTTATTTTGTCATCTACGTATAACCCTAGAAATTTTGTTGTTTCGGTTTCTTCAATGTCTTTGTCTTGATACTTGATATTTAAGGTGCCCGTACGTCGAGTTCTTATTTTAAAATTCATTATTTTGGTCTTGTCAATATTAATCATTAATTTATTTGAATTAAGCCAGTCATTTACTAATATTAAGGATTTGTTAATGTCAGATTCTAAATTAATTGTAATGTCATTAGTGAATAGTACAGTGCTATCGTCAGCGAATAATGTCATGTCATGACATGACATGTCATGTCATGTGTGTGATTTACTACCGAAGGCATGTTGTTTATATACACAAGGAAGAGAGGGGCGGATAAGATACCCCCTTGTGGAACCCCAAGTTCTACTGTTCTGGAATTAGACGCATAGATTTCTTCTGTTTTTGTGGCTATGTTCACTTTCTTTATCTCTGTAATCTGTTGCCTATTAGATAGATATGACTTTATGAGATTGTATGCATTGCCTCTCACACCGTATGCATATAGTTTTCCTAGAAGAATATTATGATCAACACGGTCAAAAGCTTTTGATATGTCCATATATATTGCTACGGCCGGCAGTCCTTTGTCCAAATTTTTCATTATTTTTCCCAAGAAATTATATATTGCTACATTAATCGATTTATTTTTCCTAAAACCATATTGACTTGGAGAAAAGATGTTATGGCTTTCAAGAAAGGTGTAGAGACATTTATAAATAACCTTTTCTAAAATTTTGGCAAAGATAGGTAATAGCGCTATGGGCCTATAATTGCTCATATTTGTTTTGTCCCCTTTTTTAAAAACTGGCTTAACAATCGATATTTTTAATTTGTCCGGAAAAATGCCTTGTTCTACACACAAATTTATTACATAGCTTAGGGGTTCTGATATTATATCAGCAACATCTTTAACAATTGTAGTCGTAATTCCATCATAACCGGTACTATTTTTATTTTTTAATGATATTATTATTTTATTGATGTCTTCTGGAATTGTCGGGGTCAAGAAAATAGAATTAGAATTATATGTCAATTTATTTAGAGGATTATTAAGGGTATCGAATTGTTGATTGTTATTATTATTTATGTCAAGGAAAAAGTCATTGAAAGTTTTAGCGATGTCTTTGGGATTGGTTATTAATTCGTCGTTGGTAATTATTTGATCTATGCTGTCAACCGGAAATTTATATTTGATCTCATTAATAACATCCCATGTTGCTTTGCTTTTATTTGTAGCAGTCTTAATGTAGTAATCGTTTTGGGATTTTTTTGTCAGCCTTATTATTTTTTTGTATCTCGTCGCATATGTCTTGAATGCGTTTTTGTTTGATGCATTTGGATTTTTCCTGTATTGCCACAAGAGATGGCATTTACGTTTGCTGCATATTTTTAGGCCGCGTGAGATCCATTTTGGTCTTGATTTATTAAAAGTTTTATTAAAAGCTTTATTAAAAGCTGTATTTAAACTGATATTTCAAGTAACTACACGACCTGCAGTCTATTGCAGCTGTCATTTTAGTCTAGCAAATAAAAAATCAGAGTGAGATCATTTAATAACCGTGTTCTGTACAAAAGTTACGTAATCAAGATTTAACCAAAGACAACCACAGAATTTAAAAATTGCATGTACCACAAGACCACAACTCGCCCGAATTGAAAATCGAACGCGTATGACACATTCAATCAGCCTCTAATCGATTACGGACATCGATATTATTTTATCGGTATGACTAAACGATTCATTACATTGTAATGTTATGTTGTTGTTGTTGATGTTGAAATGTCATCGAGTTATGCCTATAAATATTTTTGTTTGTTTTGTATACAATGTGTTAAATAAACATCAATATTATGTGACACAGTTAGCCTGCACGCCATTTTCTTCTTCAATTCTTCTTCTAGTTATTTCAATTCTGTTGGTCCAAAACTTCACTGCTACCAAAGCGTCGATGGTGACAGCGTAAAGGTCACTTGTTGCATGTTTTGGGGCACAGAGGGCAGGATAGGAGGTGGAGCATAGTTTGCGACATACTTGTAGCTCCACATCCTGCTGCCGTTCCGTCGAGGTAACCCCACTTTACGAGGTTGTAGTTACATCTTCCTAATTGATTTCGGAAGTGGCTCAGAGAATCCATATTGCAAATTATGGTTTTGTTTTTATTCGACTTGCAGAAAGTAGTATCTCATACGACCCTTATTTTTTTTTGTATTGAAAGATGATGTAATGTAACATTATGCCTTTATTCCTGCCAATCGATTCTTAAAAATCTCACCGTGAAAAGTTAGGTGAAGTGAGCTTAGAGTGAGCTGTCAATAGTGTCAATCCCTAGCATTAGTTGGAATGACAGCTCACTCCACGCTCACTTCACCTAAGTTTTCACGGTGGTATGGTTACAGATTACAGAATCGTACTGCTGAACAGTGTAGACAGGGATGCATTCGTTCTTATGTACAGACGCCAGCAGGTCACCCGAAACTGTCAAATTTTCCCAATCAACTTTGAACCTTAACACTTCAGCGATAAAGTTGAAAATCTATTAATGAAATTTGACAGATTGTAGTAGCTTGATGTGCTTGCGTCTGTACAGTCAGACAAATTAATTGCACTTATATCAAATTGACACATGAGCACAACGTCAATTTCCCGTGTGTTTTCCCATTGTAAGTAACCATACGATCAGTGAACTACCCACTGGTGCACTTATAATGTGTCATTTACGCCGAAATAACTAGATCCCACGACACAGGATATCCTAGTGTGGGGTCTAGCGCTACTTTATTGCACTATATCTTCAATATTTTTTATTTTTATTTTTGTTTTACTATCTTTTGTTTGTTGTGCTTAACATGTCATCAAAATGTGTCGAAATAAATTTTTTATTATTATTATTTCTTCTAACTGTCAAAGAATGACTTGAATATACCGACAATTTAAGTTTGAAAGCCAATTTACTAAACAATTAATTTCTCTGAATTGACACCCACATTTCACCAGCGATAAGACCCTTGTAATAGGGGCCCAAAAAATCGAAGACATGTGACATCTACCAACCCGCACTGGGCCCGCGTGGTGGATTTACAGCCCACTGCCTCTCACAGGGAGGAGACCTGTGTCCCAGCAGTGGGAACATTATATAGGCTGATTATTAATAGAGGAGGAGGAGGAATATCTCCTTGTTACAACTGAAATTAAAATTAGAGTGACACTCTAAAATGTAGTGTTACACCGCTAAGTTGGCCCATCACCCCCACACAGTGGGCCAATCTTGTCCATCTAATGGTCCTATCATCACGTCTGCAAAGCCAATTGCTTGTCAACAGTGCAAGTGAATAGATGTGCATTCATGCAATTCACTATAATCGGTAGCATTGCAGCGGCACAGGAAGAAATAGATACTTGATCTATTAGTAAAAGAATTGTTAGTTAAATCTCAAGCTGTCTAGCTTTTCCCCAACTATGTTGGGGGCGGCTTCCAGTCTAACCGGATGCAGCTGAATACCAGTATTTTACATGGAGCGACTGCCTATTTATATAAAGATGGTCACCCATCCACGGACCAACCGCGGCAAGCGTAGCTTAACCTGATCGATTGACCCGTACGGCTGTTATTACTTAGCCACAAGCCCCTCTACGTACTTTCGGAGGCACGATACACATTTTTATAAAGGTCATCTGCCAAGCCTTTTTTGCTACTTTTGGGGTTGGTTTCCAATCTCAATGATGTATGCGTTTAGACTAGAAGCCAACCCCAAAATCCAGTCTTAATACGAATAATTAAAAATGTTCACACTTCCTTAGTTCATTTTTCAAACACCTAATTGCTTACGTCACAACACAACATAGTCGAGGAGTTACGTATATATTTAAACACATCATCGACCCAGTTGTCAGTTCGTATGTCCCTAGAAAGAAAGTTGGTCGAGCATTACGTTAAATACAATTTCTATTCTGGCTCCGTGTCATTTGCGTGGCCCCGGCATGTTTATGCTAGCCGCGTTGCGAATATAAGACTTGTTTTAAGAAATGGTATGATAAGCATCATTTTAGACTTTGGGGACGGCTTTCAGTTTTAACCAGATGTGGGTAAATATGTGTCCACTTACATTATTTATACCTTCTATGTATGTATTTGTAAAATATAGTAACGCAAATAACAACATCATCATACAACGTCGATTTTAATTAAATAGTTTGTGAGTTTGCTTTTTTGTCCATATCTCTTTTAAACTGGTTGTCGGCTGGAAACTAAAATTTTGTTTGGTATGTAACTTGCACCCTAATTGCGTAACACACTTTTAATCACAATAATTTTGAAGGTTATGCTAATCCATTGCTTCATATGTTCGAAAAAAATGTCTGCTCAACAATGTGAATAACGCAATGAATGTTGTTGAACCGTCAAAATGAAAGAAATTTTTTTTAGAACTTTTTTGTTGCTGTTTTATTGCTACTGTTACTGTTTTTTGCGATTAACCCGCTGTACTACAAGGATTTTTTCATATTGCTAAAGGGGAGATCAGCTGTTATTTTCTAAAGTTTCTATTCTAAACTGACAAAAATGCGACATAATTTTCACTTCACTTTACTTGAGTCCCAGGCTCCCAGCAGTGGGAACATTACACGACCGATGTTTGTCAATGTAATTGTCACAGCCTTCACATCCCTTGCTCAACTTCATAGTAATTTCAGGTCGTTAAGGCTTAAGTTTTCATACAATTTTTCCTTTACCGTAACTGCAATTAAAGTCACATTGCGGCTGACACAGAACAATATCCAGCAAGACAATGACGGAACGTAATTACCTACTGACCTAAGTAATTACTTATCGAAATCTCGCGAAATTGAGTATAAAAAGTCTTACTGCCTAGGTACTTATAATCACACGCACATTGTTTTCCCCATTTCTTTGGGGTTTTTAACTTATGTAACAATATTAGACCTGTATTCAGCGAAGAGTTTGGCAGAGTTGTACCTTTAGTACAAACTTTCGCATTTGTAATATTAGTAGGAAATAGGATTAATATTATAAATAAATGCGAAAGTTTGTGAAGATGGATGGATAGATGTCTGTTACTCTTTCACGCAAAAACTACTGAACGGATTTTCATGACACTTTACAGTAATATAGCTTATACATCAGATTAGCACACATAATACTTTTTATCCCGATATTACCACGGGATCGACACTTATGCGGGTGAAACCGTGGGGCGCAGCTAGTTGTGCATGTTTTAGTTATTTTGTGAGTTATTTTTCAGTTCTAAAAATTATAAATTCAAAGTTTCAAGCTGCAAAAAAAAATCCATGAATAGATACAGATTGCTATCATCTTTGAACGCACTTGACCGGGAAAAACCAAGTAACTACACAGTTGATATCTGAAATTATTCACCACGTAGTTTCAGACACTAATTTATAATGATGTCAGCAAAAAGCCATGACAAAAACAAATTATGGATGGAAGTACTTGTTTTGAAATGAGTCTTTATTTAGATTCCAATCTATTTTTGCAGTATATCTCTTTGACTATTCAATTCACTTGTTTCTCGTTGCAGGTACATAGAGTCTGATAAATTTGAATTTTCACTCACATTAACGTTAGGACCTTGATGGACGTTGTGTTACCGTTACTTTATTCTTGCAAGGCTTTACTCTTTGATTATACAAATCAAAGGCTTTAAGTACTCAACTAATGTGAAGTTCAATTCCCGTTTTTTTTATTAACCTTCGCATGTTAATCTCAGTCTTAATCTGTCAAAAATACTTCTCATTTTCCTATATTTTCGACAAGTTTTTGATATTGATTGTCGCTGAGATGAGATTTTAACGTTTTTAATTACAAGAATTGGCTTTCTGATGAAAAGTGAATTGTCTGGCCACACTAACTGTAAACTGTCACCTGTCACCTTTTTTGGGTGGGAAATCATCAAATGACCTCTCCCGCTCTGGGCTGAGTGTCAGACTTTTATTGACTAAAACCCACCCGTGTTCCTTCAGTTGCCTGTGCCAGGGGCCACGGTATCTCTTTCGAACAACCCGCGGCCCTGGCGGGTCACCTGTCACCTTGACGTCTGTACATAACTTGTTGTAAATGATTATGGCAGAGCTCCAGATTAACGCTACATTAGACGTTTCTGTAGCATAGAACTGATCGAAGTGGCGATGCTTGGGGGGAGGACTAGTATGTCCAGCTGTGGACGTCTTTCGGCTGAAATGATAATGAAATGATACGTTTCTCTCGTAGGTCAGCCAGATTCACCGACTGATCGGATATGATTCACAGTAACAGCTAAAACCACAATACTTCCGAATTCTTCTTATCATTGTGTCGTCAACGGAAATCCTGGAAGTTGTCCTGAAAATAACACTGCGTCATCATAACTCATAAAACGTTATGTTTTCCAATATATTATGATAGTTACATATATACGTACTATGTACACAACAAACGTAACTCCCGCTTTTTTCTTGTGGATATTCCCATCTCAGCCCGAAATTCCAGCTAATTTGAAGAAGGAATGATATTTAGGTTCGCTCTTCAAGGCGAGAGTGAATAGGCTTCTTCTGGGCAAGCTCGTTCCACCGTAGATCTCATCCCTGCCTCTGGGCTGAATTGAGGTCAAGAGTGAGCCCATTGTCAATAAAAAAAAGGTAAATATTAACTTTTTTTTAGATGTGTCTTGTGTGAAGTTTTTCTTGCGTGACATCTACCAACCCGCACTGTGCCCCCGTAGTGGATTACGGTTACGGCCCACTCTCTCCCATAAATAAAGAGGAAGAGGTGTCCCAACAGTGGGAAAACTACAGGCTAATTATGATGACTTTGGCTCGGTATTCGTGACTCGAGTAACTACACATTGTAGGTTAGATATGTAAGCAAATATGTACTTAAAATGTATGTCTAGTCTACCCCCATTTCTGCAACAATGAACTAAACCCAATAGCTTAAAAGTAATCCAACACTAAAGTGATTACTGGCAAAAATCATTACGGTACGGTACTGACTCTACACTCCATACATTATCAATTTTATACCCTATCTCCTAGTCTATACTGTTAAAATTCCGCTACTCAGAAATTAATCGCTTGACCAAAAAGCTCAGTGAAATTGCAACTCTATGACTGAAATGTTTAAGGTTTAAAGTTCAATGTAAGTGAAAACTAGATATTTTTGCTTATTCAGCCGTGTAGATATTGGATACTGGACATATTAATACGTTAAGTTTAAAGTGTTTCGTTACTTTCATTAAAAGTAATACGAGACGAGTCCATTTCTCTTTAGAAAACTGTAAATTATTTTTACACCCTCCTTCTTGTCAAATGGGTTACAAAACTAAGAGTCAAAAGAAAGACTCGCCGAGTTACCAGGCGGGGTAATTACATGACATACCTACTATAGTAGCAATGACTTTCATTTTGACAATTCAACAAAATCCATTGCGTTATTTACGTTATTGAACAGTTCACAGAACACATTTTTCGAACATATGAAGCAATGGATTAGCAATATCCTTCAAAATTATTGAGATTGATCGTGTGTTCTCTTCTGTGTCTGCTCTACAACCTGCTTCAGATAATAACCTTTTTATCTTACACTCACAATAACAAGAATGTCTGACAAATTCTCATGGTAACAATAGAGGGCGTGATCTCTTTCACTTTTAACCTCAAACGATTGCCATTTTCGCGCCATTCCGCCCGCCATCTTGCTTTACGTGACCTTTTTGCCGGGTTCCTGGATATGATCTAGTGTTTTAGTAATTAAATTGTAATAGTTAAGTTAACCTAGCATACCAAGGGGTATCGTATTAATGAATTGAATAAATGACTTTTGATTTTGATTACCCAGTAACTGGGTTATGGAGGTCAGATAGGCAATCGCTCCGTAGCTGCATCCGGTTAGACTGGAAGCCGACCTCAAAAAAGTTGGGCTGCCTAGCCTTTTCCCAACTTTTTCCAAGCATAATAAACTTTTAAAGCCAAGCCTTTGGAAGCCCGGCTTTTGATAGTTTGTTAAAGTTTTACAAAAATCATAAATAATGTTGTGTAGTATCTTTTTTAGTTTACCGACACTGTCCCATTTCTAGGCAAAAGCCTGGACCCTAGTGAAGATATTTTTCATAATTTTGTTTGTGGATATTTTTATTCGAAAAGACGTTGACATTCTATGTAGGGTGAGGTCGCTTTTTGTTTCATTAAAAAGTAAAAGGAAAATAATTATCATTCAAATGAAAAGAGTTGAACAGTTCGTATTTGACGTCCATTTGACGCTAATTAATTAATTAAAATACCTTCTTTTTATTACAGACATACATATAGGATATTCCTCAGCAATTTGTTGCAAATTGCAATAAAACTAAATTGCTTATATAAAACAATCAGTTGCATAATCATAAAATCTCCACAATATACGATTTGATTAATTTTGGGAGAAACCAGAACTTACTTTATCGGTAGCTAAGTGAAATTAAATTCTAAACAATGGGTGTTGATGGGAATTTGTCTTGAAAACACGCCAGACTGTAGTCGTTTTTATACCTAACTAGTATAAAAACGACTAACATATCAAACTGGGATTTAACAAGAAATGTGTTTGTAAAACGGTTATGAATACCAAATTACCTAAATCGGAATATTTTCGCCACAAAAGAGTAAAACTGGAATTCAATTCATGCGGCCAGCAACATCTCGAAATCTCGACTTCAAACTACTTACTAATAAAATTGGCCTGTTATGGTCCCATGCATGTCCCATCCTACTGCTCGCCCAAACTAAATGATTCTAAAATTCTTTGTTGGCATAAGCCAGATTACAAAAAAAATTGAACCCAGAACTAGGTTACCTGTGTATAATGGCCTTATATAGCCAATGGTCATCACGGCCGGTCTGAATTTTGCGCAGAAGACTGCGTAATAACATTTTTTAGGAACTAAAACATGATATGAGGGAGTGTAAGTGAGTGAACATGCGCGACAGTTCGGAGAGCTTATGTTCATACCGCCCACTATTCCTCGGCCATATTGCACACTAATACAAATCGAGGGAACACACAATCAGTACATAGATATCCATTAAAATTCATGTCTGTAAATTGCATAGGAATTTACTAATTAAAGACATTAATTACACACAGAACAGACTAAAAAAATCAGGCATCAACCAAAAAATCTTAAGTATTCTAAATTTAAACTTCCCTGAACGCAGTTTTTGCATTGTTGCTTTTTTTCTCACTGTCATTACGTTTAGCCTTAGCACACACATGCGGCTGTCAAAGTCGCGACTAATTAACTTAGTTGTGTCGTGCAAAGTTAATTACTGTTGAGGTTTAAGGCTGTCTTCTAATTTTGACCCACTGAGATGATAATTGCGTCTATCGATATTGTCAATGTCAGCATTATCCAATGCTGCCAGCCTTTTGGATTTTTTGCCAGGATTTTTAGCCCAATGAATCAGCATTGCCATGGCTAAAAATCCTGTTGGTTGAATTGTTCCGCAAACAGCGATAAGCCCCTTCCTTATCATTTAGGTAGTGGGTGTTCAATTCAGTTTATGATGAAACTAGCGTGATGATTGTTATAATGATGAAATAAGTACTGTATCATAATCATCATCATCAGCCGATCATGTCTTGCAGTCTTACTAAATACTATTCTGACTCTTGCTTGTGGCTAAACCAGCACCCTGATTGCGTAACACACTGTCAAACACAGTCTGAGTCATTTTGAAGGATACTGCCTATACATTGCTTCATATGTCAAAAACCTTTGTCCCTTCAAAACGTAAAAAACGCAACGAATGTTTTGGAACTGTCAAAATGATAGCCATTGCTTCTGGTAGTGTGTTACGCAATTACCCCGCTGTTGTCAAACTTTCTTGAATATCTGCAACGACTTTTTGCAATGTAAAATTGAAGACCGATGGCTTTGCCCAGCTCTCATTATTTCATTAAGTATTATGATAATCGTCTTCCTGCTTTTATGGAAAATTATTTGAGGTCGTCACAGCACAGTCACGAACACCAATATGTCAACACTTGGCAATTTTCAAATGCGATTTTTTCGTGTCGAAAAATCGAATGCATCGTTGAAATACGATACATTACATAAACCTATGGGTTCGAAAATGCTATGTTCGTAACAACATAAAATTTCATTAAAAAATAAAGGAATAAATCGCTTTTGAATAAAGCCGAGTGTATACATACTTTTGCTCGTGACTGTACGTCGTTTCCTTCCATATACCATCTGTGTGAGATAAAGTGTGCCCCGTTTTTACTACAACAAAATCCTTTCCTTTATTTCAATCCATAGAGAAATCTTACTTTTAACAACAAAATTGCAGACTTACGAATCTTGTTTCTAAAATTCTAATCTGTATTCACGACATATTTGCCAATAACGTAAAAAATATGAGTTTATGGAAAAATAACTTTAATTCCTACACAATATAGTTCAATTTACACTACAACTTCAGACATTTTTATAACTTTTTCAATAGTGCTAGTCATTCTGAAATCAACTTAATTTGCATTAAAATAAAGTTGATACTTGTTTAACTTGAAATAACGTCAATTTGAAACATAAATATAATTAGAATACCTTTGAATTAGAAATGTGTGTTGCCAGTTGCCTATAGTTCAACCGTTTAGAATCACGCGAACCTTTACTTGCCAGTCATTGACCGAAGCTTATGACCCACAGTAAGTAACTTTAAATTAATATTTCTGGTCGTTAAGCAACGGAAAAATCCTACAAATGAAGTTCAGGGACGTTGTTGTGGCAAAAAGTCATTAAGTCCATACATAATGGGTAACATTATGAGTCAAATTCCTTTGTGAGTTGGTGTTATACAAAGCTATTTTCGGGTAAAAATACTTTGCTATTCTTTTCTCATATTGTTACCTGTTAAAAGACATGCTCATGCCAACTAGAGAACATTTGCGATCGTAATAGAGTAGCTATTAAACCTGCATGGGAGCAATTTTTTAATATAGACACTAGGCATGCTCTTTTGTTTTATTATATGCGTGACATTATGTCAAATAGTACTCTGAGTTTGTTTCAGCCTTACTTCTCAGAGTAGTCAAATAGGAAACGCCGACCTCATCTAGCTTATTTTTTTTTAATATGACGTTTAAAAGTGATTCCGGTATCCTATTTACAGAATAAACCATTTAATTTCATTTCTATTGTTGCTGCAGTGCATTACGTAAAATTGTTACTAACCCTATGGACTCCTGTCTTAAATAAAAGATTTCTATTCTATTACATTTCAGTACAATAGGCTAGAAATCGATCTAGATCTTGAAATCTTTGTCAGCGTTGGATTATCTAATTTGAAGAAAGTCTATTTCTCCAAATTAGATAATCTAACGCTGACAAAGATTTCAAGATCTTTCAGTCTGTTCAATGTAAATCCATTTTCTAATGTTTTCTATACCTAACTCATCTCGCCGCCATCTTTGAATCCAAAGCCATAAAACGAATATCAACATGTCAATAAAACATTCAACCAATTCACACCAATAAACGGTAATGCCATTAAAATCATGCATGTATGTACAACTGGCCTTAATATTTATATTTCACGTTAGCACCTTACGTCTTCTATTAGCGAATACTGAGCGGTGACCTAGACACACATTGTGTGTACTATGCCTTACAATGCATTATACGCATATGCCAATGCCGGCCGGTCGTTTAGGAAAAATAAAATATTACTTTTGGTTCTTTGTTTTTTAAATTGGGACTTTTTTTAAGGTTTCCATTTTTAAATTATTGTAAGGTTCTAATTTGGATGTAATGTAAGGCACTGACCTGGGAGATATGTTTGCAAAACATTAAATCAATATTTTTAATATTTATTTAGCAAAAATTCATAGATATTAATTTATTTAATACTAGCTTCTGCCCGCGGCTTCGCCCGCGTGGGTGTCGGAAATTTACCCACGGGAACGTGCTAACAGGATAAAATGTATGTGCTTCCCCAGAATGCCATCTATCTCGCGGGCCCTTTGTGGCTAATTACAATAGAAAACCAATTGTGTCTCATTAGTCGTGCTTAAGAGGGTAGTACCTATATAATCTCATCTTTACCTAAGTACCTACCTAATTAAAAACAAAAAAACTCAATAACAGAAAATTAAATACCTACCTACCTAAATAAACCTATTTCTGATGATAACTAATCTAAACTCAATAAATAAGCAAAATCCCTAAAAACTAATATCTATACGAATGACTAATCCTACCTAACAGTATTATAAAATAACCTACGGTCACTACGTACACTATCAAATATACTACCTATACTTTAAAATTAAAATCTATACCTACGACTTATATAAAAATAAACCTAAATAACTCTAAAAACTAAAAGGAATAAAAATGAACTCCACTGCGGGTGACTTAACCTACGACAAACTTATTATTTGCGGTTGGTACAGTAGTCGGGTCTAGGGATCGAACCGCAAAATTAAGTTTGTTTTTTATTGTATATACTTTTCCGGGATAAAAAGTACCCAGTGTGGTGCCCAGGATATTAAAGAATAATTATACCAAGTTTCATCGTAATCGAACCGGTAGTTTTTGCGTGATGCCTGAACAAACAGACAGACAGACAAAAAAATTTTTAATCACATTTTTGGGTTCGATGTCGGTCTAGTAACACCCCCTGTAAATTATTTTTGTGATATTTTCAATGTACAGAATTTTCACTTCTACAGATTTATTATAAGTATAGATAGATAGATAATAACAGGTAAAATTTGTGCATTTGTCTGTTGGGGGTAATCTTTCACCAATGGAAAGCTACAGTATTGCCAGGTGTCAAAGGATACATTTTATGTTAAAACAAGAAAATTCTTGCTAGTACTTAATAAATAAAAAAGAAGTCACTTCTTATCGAAGAACATGGGATTTTCGCTAATTTATAACAGTAAAAACTAACTATAAAGCAACAGATATCCAAAGTACTTAACTTAATTCTGTCCTCACAATGATGTTTGCTGCAAAAAACTAAATAACAAAAAGTATTAGTAGCATTTGACAATGGACAAGAATGGGCGTACCGAGGCCGAATGTTCAAATGGCTGTAATATACGTACCACAACAAAAACAACATGGCTTCTATAGCATGACCAGCAAATGATTGACAGTTTGTTTCTATCCCATTCTTCGATCAATAATAGTACTAGATTAAGGATCAGGAACAAAAATCAGTCGCTCAAGTGGCCACGTTTGCACACACGTAAACATCTACATTTCTTAGAAAAAAGTTTAATAATATTAACAACTTCAGTTTATTATAAACCTTAATGCTTAAACATAAAGTTTAATTACAATTGCAAAATATATTTAAAATGTCGCTTGAAAATAAAATAATTCTATTTTTAAATTTTCAGTCGTTTATTCTAAAACTAGCTTCTGCCCGCGGCTTCGCCCGCGTGGATGTCGGATATTATCCCACGGGAACGTGCTAACAGGATAAAATGTATGTGCTTCCTCAGAATGCCATCTATCTCGCGGGCCCTTTGTGGCTAATTACAGTAGAAAACCAATTGTGTCTCATTAGTGGTGATTAAGAGGGTACCTATATGATATCTTTACCTAAGTACCTACCTAATAAAATTAAATACCTACTCAATAGCAGAAAATTAAATACCTACCTAAATAAACCTATTTCTGATGATAACTAATCTTAACTCAATAAATAAGCAAAATCCCTAAAAACTAATATCTATACGAATGACTAATCCTACCTAACAGTATTATAAAATAACCTACGGTCACTACGTAGGTACACTATCAAATATACTACCTATACTTTAAAATTAAAATCTATACCCACGACTCATATAAAAATAAACCTAAATAACTCTAAAAACTAAAAGGAATAAAAATGAACTCCACTGCGGGTGACCCAACCTACGACAAACTTAGTATTTGCGGTTGGTACAGTACAGACAGTGGTAATCGGGTATAGGGATCGAACCGCAAAATTAAGTTTGTTTTTTATTGTATATACTTTTCCGGGATAAAAAGTACCCAGTGTGGTGCCCAGGATATTAAAGAATAATTATACCAAGTTTCATCGTAATCGAACCGGTAGTTTTTACGTGATGCCTGAACAAACAGACAGACAGACAGACAGACAGACCGACAGACAGACAGACAAAAATTTTTTTAATCACATTTTTGGGTTCGGTGTCGGTCTAGTAACACCCCCTGTAAATTATTTTTTTGATATTTTCAATGTACAGAATTTTCACTTCTACAGATTTATTATAAGTATATAGATGAAACATAAAGTCTAAGTAATAAGGTTAAAAACATACTAATTTGAAATAAGACCACAAAAGTATTTGTGGTCTTATTTTTCGTGCCGTTTTTGAAGCGCTTATCGGGAATCTAGTACTATTATTGATCGAAGGTCCCATATAATAGCGGGGCGTGCCCAGTCCGATTAGCATTATCAGCCTATAATGTTCCCACTGCTGGGACACAGGCCTCCTCTCTTCTAGAAGGAGTGGGCTGTAACACCCACGCACACGCGGGCCCAGTGCGTGTTGGTAGATGTCACATGTCTTCGATATTGTGGTTCTAGGACATGCCGGTTTCCTCACGATGTTTTCCATCACTGTTTTGAGAGCAGTGGTGATGAAATTATTTACACAAACTAAAGCCCCTAGACGACCTACAAACTCGTAAGTAAGTGGGGCTAATACCATGGGGTACCACTGCTCTATTGCCACAAACCGGGACAAATCTAAACTCCGGGCTTTTTATTAGCGTGTAGGGTTTACTCCTACCACATACTTAGTTCAGAAATACGCCACTAGTGGCGCTTCTGAGTTGTCAACTTTCTGCCATGGCTGAGACATACGTCTATTAATTTTATTCAGTAATTTCAATAGGCTATTTTCCAAAAAAAATCTAATTAGTCCGTCAGTTAGATTATCAAAAAATATTGAACCCGTATTTTTTCTTTTGTCAATTATATAAAAAATATGATGAAGATATCGCCCGTTAAAGTTCCGCGTGGCGTCACTTGCTTGTGACCTTTTTGCAAGCAAGTGACGTCACGATCTGGACTCCCAAATTTTGACGCGCTTTATCTTTGTCATTTTTTGTTTGATTGACAAAAGAAAAAATACGTGTCCATTATTTTTCGATAATCTAACTGACGGACTTAATATAATTATTTTTTTTTTACCCAGGCAACTACCCTATTAATATTGTTATTGTGGTTTTGTGATCTCGTCCTATCTATTGTTTCTTTTTTTTTTCTTTCAAGAGCTAAAAGCGTGTTATCAATCTAGATAAGTCGGTCCAGAATTTGGCTATGAGTTGACTCTGGGCTGACGAATTGCTAATAGAAAAATCCAAATAAAACTTTGATAATCCTGAGCCAGGAATCGACTAACTAGAAACTACCAACTTAATCAGCCCGCATCATAATAGTCCCGCTGCTCCAAGCCCCAGCAGTCACTCCTAGATCTTTGACAGTCGTTACAGATAGACAGATGCCTAACAACCAGCCTTACCAAGAGGAATCTTGTTACCCATTAACTGGTTTGTAAATGGAGGTCAGACAGGCAGTCGCTCCATGTATAATACTGGCATATATATTCAGTTGCATAGCTTAACCTGACCGATCGATCTATGCTTGCCGCGGTTGGTCTGTGGATGGGTGACCATCTTTACATACCGAGACCCCTCCGTGCCTCGGAAAGCACGTTAAGCCGTTGGTCCCGGCTGTCATTCGTGGATCTTTGACAGTCGTAACGGGTAGTCAGAAGCGCGAAAGTCTGACAACCAGTCTTACCAAGGGGTATCGTGTTACCCAGTAAGTAACTGGCTTGTGGAGGTCAGATAGGCAGTCGCTCCATGTAAAATATTGGTATTCAGCTGCATCCGGTTAGACTGGAAGCCGACCCCAACATAGTTGGGAAAAGGCTAGGCAGATGATGATGATGATGATAATATATTCAGTTGCATGCAGTTAGACAGGAAACCGACCCCCAACTTAGTTTGCAAAAGGCTAGTTAGATGAACGGACCCAATGCTGGGACTCGGTCACGACTCAGTCTTTCTCGAGGGATCGGGTCGTTACATACACCACAAAGCAGGAGCCAGGATCAGTGCGGGCTGGCACAACCTTCTACTCACCATTCTAAAAATACAATGAAAGAATAAATAAATGAAAGGACCTTCAACCTTCCAGCACCCGGTACTGCCTCGAACGGAACTGAACGACGTAACAACCAGCAAATTGTCCCTATAATATTTGGACAAGTGACCCGTAGATGACCCTAATAGGATCATCGTTCCAGAGGGGAACAAATTGCTTCAGAGTGTCCACATGACTTGTGACCGGTTCCTTAATTTAACTAATAGTTGGAGTTACCATCCTTGTTCGTAGCTTGTATAGTTTAGAAGTTATCAATAAAAATCAATGATAATTATGATAAACTAGCTACTCCCCGCTGTTTTACCCGCATAAGTCTCGATCCCGTGAGAATATCGGGATAAAATTATCCTATGTCCTAATCCAGGTTATGGTCTTCCCATGTGCCAAATTTCATCCAAATCCGTTTAGTCGTTTTAACGTGAAAGTCGTCCCCTACTCTTATAGCCATCCACATTCATAAAACTTTCTTCACTGATAATAATCTAGGTACTATATGATTAGTTATTTTCTAACTAACCATCGTCGTTAAAAATACCCGTAAAGTTCCGTTAGGTATAACTCATCGTAACTCGTAAGTCACAGGTCTGTAGTGACGCACGATGGGACTAAAAATAGATGATTCCCTGCGATAATATAACAATGAACTGTATGATACTCACTTTGGCCCATTGATACAATTCTACTACATGATACTACTCGCTAGGAATCGGGCAGAACCAACCGATATCAATCTTGCCTAAGAAGTGCTAAGAACCAACCGATATCAACCTTGCGTAGTATTATACCCACAAGATGGACGTCGCATCGATGCCTTGGAAAACGTCGATCTCGTAGGTGGAAGAGTTAAGATGCTTGAGGATTAGATACGGATTGCAAAACAATCGACGATATGATTTGTTTTTGCTATTTTGGTCTACCAATGACAGGTCAGCTAAATCGGATAGCTGGACCCCGATCACAACATAGTAAGGAAAAGGCTTGGCCGATGAACGTTCAGGCCTCCTCTCTGTGAGAGGGAACAGGTCTTAAAAGCTGAGATGGAGATGATGGTGATGGATTTTGTGAAAGATGATGCTTATGGCTAGAAAGGGGAGTGAATACTGAGATGACAGCTGATAGAGATGAGAGCAAATCATCATTCTCCTGGCCTCATCCCAATTTATTTGTGGTCGGCGCAACATGTCTTTTTCTTCCATACTTCTCTATTAGTCGTCATCTCAGTACTCACCCCCTTTCTAACCATATCATATTATAGAGATGAGCCAAATAATAAGGCATAATGGCAAAAATGGTATACGTTTTAGACCAGCCAAATTATTAATTAAGGTTTTAATTCCATTATGAATAATAACCACGTCAAAAACTGCAGCCAAAGAAAAAAAAAAAACAAACGAAAATACAAAAATTCTCTCCTAGCAAACAATGGTGTTGGTACCAATTAAAATGCACAGATTATAAATAGTATTCCCACGACTTGGCTACTCTGTGAATGTTCCACAGACAATGGTTCACATTCATGTGACGAAAAAACACATTTACGCAACCTTCTTTTTGTTTTGGTTTGAGTCAGGACGAATGAGTTATTTTAATATTATTAAATATCTCCTTGATGACTACCACCTGTACCCCAATTGCGTAACATAAGGTTTCTTTCCGCTTCTGACCACCCGTAACGACTGTCAAAGATCTACGAATGACAGCCGGGACCAACAGGTTAACGTGCTTTCCGAGGCACGGAGGAGTCTCGATATGTGAAGACAGTCATCCATCAAGAACCTAAAAACTTGATTGTTAGTGAAGTGGAGGATGTTGTGGTATCGTTTCGATAATCCTTCCATCGATTTTAAGGCTTTCCCGTAATCTTATATACTTTAAAGAAAGTTCTAAAGTGCCAACGTCAATAGATAGCATTTGTTTCATGTAAAAAAACACCCTATTGGAACGAAGTTCTTTATCGCGCGTTGCGAAAGGAGGCTAGACGGAAAAAATTAAGACCAAAAGTTGGAACGACACTTTTTGCTATACTTAGTTGTAAGCCGTGCGGGCGGCGTGCGCGTGTTTCTCTCTGTCTCTCTCTCTCTCTTTTATTGTTCCACTGCAGAGCAAAAGCCTGTTCTCATACAGAAAAGCCATGACCATTGATCACCACGCTTGCTCAAGGAGGATTGGCAATTTCAGACTTATGTTCATTACCTTCAACCGGTCTATTCTGTAAAAATCTCACCGTGAAATCTTACGTGATTTAAGTGAGCTTTCATTCCACCTGATGATCGCTAGGGATCAACACTATTGACAGCTCTCTTCAAACTTGCTTAACCCAAGAGTTCACGGTGAAATTTTTACAGAATAGCACTACAGCCGATCGATTCTATAAAAATATCACCGTGAAAAGTTAGATGAAGTGAGCTTAGAGTGAGCTGTCAATAGTGTCAATTCCTAGCATTAGTTGGAATGACAGCTCACTCCACGCTCACTTCACCTAAGTTTTCACGGTGAGACGGTTACAGAATCGCACTACAGGTTTCATGTTGTTCCATGTAAAACCCAGATATTCAGCAACTGCAAAGGTTTCAACTACAAAGGCCATTTATTTTACTTTTTAAATTCAATAGCACGTCGTCGATGTCGAAATGAAGCCGAAACACAATGCTAAAGTGAAAGGAGCCAAGGAAACTGAATTCAATTGAAAGGTATATTTGTAGCACATAGGGTGGTGGATAGGTTAGGTTAAATATAACATAACATATCACTCCTGTTGTAAGAGAGCCAAGACAAGAGCCATGACGAGCCAAGACCATGCGAATTACATAATGTAATTCGCATGGTGTACATAATAAAGAGTATTCTATTATATAAGTTAGAATAATTACTCGAAAATCAATCAAGACTTTCGGGCTTCTGTACTTAGATTTCTTACGTATTTTTACGTGGATAATAGTCTCTTCAAGTTTCAAAGTAAACAATCTTTATGTTTTGTCAACTACGTATAAATCAAGGATGGGAAAAACCGTCATCATTACGGTAACATTTATCGACTACGTTCCATTTTTCCATAGCACGACCACAACACATGATTACAGTTTAAAATCATCTTAATTAATCTATGGTATGTACAACAAAGGCATATCACAGGTAAAGACATTGATACACACACAATTATTTATTTATGATGTTTGGCATTCGACACGTGTAGTCGATTAAGCATTCATATTATGATATCGATAATGCGGTGTACATCACTATTGCGCAGTGCGCTCGACTGATTGTTGTACGTTTGTTTGTCCGCCATCTTGCTTGATTGTTTACTAAAACTTTCATCTCATTTCATCACCCAAAAACCAGAATCGATCTGCCTAGGCTTTTTCCAACTTTGTTGGGGTCGGCTTCCAGTCTAACCGGATGTAGCTGAATACCATTACTTTACATGGAGCGACTGCCTATCAGAGAGGGAATTCTGGTAATTAAAATTTAAGTAACGTTCACAGTCTGAAGGCCAATCCTTTAATTCCCCTACATTTTGACAAGTTTTTGACATTTTTTTGTCGTCGAGATGACACTGCGACTAGATTTTGAACGTTTTAAATTACGAGAATTGCCTTCTGGCTGTAAACGTTCTTAAAATTACGAGAATTGCCCCCCTGATCTCTGTGTCAATCTGTCAAAAATACCCCTAAATATTTTCATAAATTTTTGACATTGATTGTCGCTGAGATGAGATCGCGACTAGATTTTGAACGTTTTTAATTACGGGTCATTCTTCATCTTTCACCCAATCCAAAGAAAAGATGTATGTCTGTTCTTTGTCTGTCTCTTTCTCTAAAAAGTTTCTTTTTTTTATTCATCCTCTTTGCCGGTTTGACAATAGTTAGATCTAATGACTTTTTCTACGAAAACATGTTCTCATGTGAACAGAATCACGCTAGTTATCCAACAAAGAGAAATACATGGATATTTAGACAGAGCGTCCCAATTTTACCTTTTACGAAATTCATTACTAGTTCAGAACACACTAGATTCTCAACTCTATTCTCGTTAGTAAAGGTTGATTTTTCAGTGTGTGCGAAATTGGGTTGTGATTTCGATTTTGCAATGTGCTTTATACTGTATTTTCGCGGTTAGTCGCAATTTGAAGATAGTTAAATCTAAGTAGGGTTTGGTAACGTAAAATGAGGTTTGTATCAAAATGGATGTGGAATACTTATAATATCTATCTGTCTGTAATTGTGCGAGACGCAGGACCAAATCATTTTCCCATAGAATTCGGCGTTGATCACCACGCTTACTCTCTAGGTGATGTCTCAAATGACTGCTGAACGGTCCCGGCTCCATTTCCTTGCCAGCCAGTGTTATTGGGTTTGCCATCAGGAATTTCTCAGAAGTAGCCCGGAATCTCGGAGTCTACTCCCTAAGCAAGAAATCCGTAGTTTTGGTCGAAGTTACGGGTATTATACATTCGGGCATAATATTAGTCCGGAGTCCAAACTAAGAGTGAAGTGACACGATTTGACAGTTGTCCCTACTGGCGATGTTTTTGGCCGTTCGAAAAATTGAATTTGTCACTTTCACGTGGAGCCCTGACACAGCTAGAAGGCGTCGCGGCAGACCCTGTAGAAGATGGCGCGACGAGCTGCACCCTAATTACGTAACACACGATTAATCAGAATCTGAATCATTCTGAAGCAAATTACTAATCCATTGCTTCATAAGTTCGAAACATTTGTCTGCTCAACAAACTAATGAATGTTGTTGAACTGTCAAAGTATTTATTCGTGTGCTTTTTGGTGATATACAGCAGGTCTTACAGTTATTTTATGAAAACTCAAAAAGCTACCCATTGGGCATACACTCTGTAACAATATAAGAATTTAAAATTGATATGGTATCCAAAACAAAAATGTCAAAATTAAGATTACAATACAATTAATTATTATTAAAACATTACAAATACAATCAATAATAATAATAAATTTTATTTATTTCCAAAAAGGTTACAGACTTAATTTAAAAGGTTATCAAAAAGGTATTATTTATTACATCTAGAGGTAGGGGGTAAGTACAAAACAAGTGGACTAATTTGCAGAAATCTGCATACAATAAATTGGTGAGCCCTGCCTCTCAAACTAGGGTTACCTGTATCTTGAGGGACAGTGTTCTGCCATGGGTCGAGTACAATAAGATTTATACAATTTGTGGGTTGTGTCGATCTACCAAGTGATATAGAAACTACCATACTTTATAATTAGAGGAAAAATAAATTAAATTATAGTCATAATGAAACCGATTCCGATTGATCGTGTGTTGCTGGACAAAACAAACGACCAACGTCCACTTTAGTCCTGGATCAAAAGAGCTGAAAGTCATGGGGAGAGGCATTTGCCCAGCTGTGGGATGATGCAGGCTAATAGTAACTTGTTTTGACGGATCAACTACTTTCAAACGGGCGCGTATCTTCTTTGTCCGACTGAGTAAACTGGTTGGTGGCAATAGGATCGCCTAAACGTCAAACATAGTTCTCTGCAACCCATTGTGGAATATATGTAGTCATCATCATGTTCCTGCCCTTATCCCATGTAACTTGTGGTCGGCGCAACACGTTTTCTTCTTCCATTCTCCCCTGTCAACCGTCACGCTATCATTCACTCCCTTCTCTTTCGTATCATTCTATCGCTATCATTCACTCCCTTCTCTTTCATACCTCACACAATCCATCCATCTTTTCTTTGGCCTTCCTCTCCCTCTCCATCCATCAACATGTATATTCATCACTCTTTTAGTCACATGCGTTTCGTCCATTCTCATCACATGCCCATACCAAGCCAAACGATTTCGTTTCAACTTTTCTGTCACTGGCGCCACTTTCAAACTTCCTCTTATATACTCATTTCTTACTTTATCCATTCTCGTCACTCCACACATCCATCTCAACATTATCATCTCCGCTGCATGCAATCTTTTTTCGTGGAATATATGTAGTATGATGTGATATTATTAAAACGCATTTCAGTGACCTTTGTATCTGATAAAGAAATGGCGCATCAGATTCCCGTATGCCACGAAAAGAATACCAACTAATTAGATTAATTAATTCTTATTACTTTCAAGGAATTAGATAACCCAATTTTTGTGTTCAAGATGAAGAGCTACGTGATAACCTTTCTCCTTTTGGGAACGCCGTCAATGCGCAGAAAGATGGGTTCAGAATTGATAAAGTAATTACAGCTTCTTGATACGTGGTTTCAAATAGGGTCATAGTCTGGATGATAGTCTGTCTGGAGTTCAAAATCAGTGTCTAACCTTTTGCCAACATGTTGGTATCGGCTTCCTGTCTAACCGGATACAGCTGAATACCAGTATTTTACATGGAGCGACTCCCTGTCTGACCTCCACAATCTAGTTACTGCGTAATACGATAATCCTTGGTGAGACTGGTTGTCAGACTTTCGGGCTTCTGATATCCCGTAACGACTGTCAAAGACCCACGAATGACAGCCGGGATCAACGGCTTAACGTGCTTTCCGAGGCACGGAGTGGTCTCGGTATGTAAAGATGGTCAATGATCCACGGACCAAGCGTTAAGCTTAGCTTAACCTGATCGATCGACCCATGCGGCTGTTATTACAGCCCGATTCAAACTTTATGGAGGCTGTGAAGTGCGCTTCTCGCGGCGCAGTACCTCACCCCTCACCCCCGCTGACACGTGAATTTTGTTACTGCGCAGCGACTCGCCTCATATTCCGAGCCTACATAAAGCTTGAATCAAGCTGTACTTAGCACCGATCCTAATGCTTCTCCCATCCTAAAATTACCTATGTGTCCAATCCAATGTATTTTTTCTTCCTTCCTTCATTCCCATTCTAACAACGGAAACTCGATCTAGTCTAACGACATATTACGTATAAAATAAAGTTTAAACGTAACTTAGTTAAAAATTACGTAAGGACACGTAACCGAGGCAGTTGAAGTTAACTGCTATAAAGAAATGTAACCGTTTAGTATTTTATACACGTGAGTCATCGCGGGTTTCTGTTTGGTTAATTATGATTGATGATAGGAATTGCTGATATCTGGATGCTATTAAAGCTCCGGTTTCTTAGAATAATGGTGGCTGCCGCACTTCACTGGCAAATGGCGTCACTGTAACGTTAGTGAAAGTAAGTTGGTGTGTTTTCCTAGCGTTTTTTGACACCGTAAAGTCAAACGCCAGTGCCATCATTTTCATTACAGTCGTCACTGCGGCTGTTATGTGGCGGCTACCGCTCTCCTAGGACAACGTTTACTTCAAATGGATTAGGCGGCAGCAGCTCAGCTTATCATTCAGCCGAAAGTCCACTGCTGGACGAGGCTCAAGCATTGCTCCAACAAGCGGTCTTGTGCCTCAATCATCCCAACGCCCTGTCACCTTCTGAGGGACCAACGGCTTAACGTGGCCCTTGGCACAGGCAACTGAAGGAACACGGGTGGGTTTTAGTCAGTAAAAGTCTGACACTCCCGCTCCGCCCAGAGCGGGAGGGGTCATTTGATGATTTCCCACCCAAAAAAAAAAAAAAAAGCGACCAACGGCTTAACGTGATTTCCGAGGTAAGGGATCTCGATATGTAATAGATGGTCACCCATCCGTGGATCGACCTCGGCAAGCGTTGCTTAACCTAGTATAACGATTCGTGCGGCTGTTATTTTGCCAAGTGCAAGACAGCTAAGTTATGAGCTATTCTCAGAAGAAGATGAACCCAAGATTACGAATCCCTAGTTCAAACCAAAACGTGTTTGCTTACAAAAACAGTAAGTCGAAACTCTAAACATGTTTATAGTCTAAAATCATCTTGCAGTTCTATGAATAGAACCGGTCAAGCTTGTTTTTATTACATAGATACATGATGTTTTTGGCTTCATACCTTTATTTAGCACGCAGAATTTTAAGTAACTCCCACGACTGTTTCGAAGATTTTGACACACTTGTGCACTAACACTGACATTTGTGAGTTGTGACGATGTAAAAATGACAGGCTCATGACACATTCTAGGTTTGTCTCTGGAATCAAAATCAAAAGTCATTCAAATTAGGCTGAGAATCAACATTTTTCGGACATCAAAATTACAAAAGACAGTCCCCCAAAACGCCCACCCTTCACCACTTCCTAGTGCTATCGCTGGGAAGAAGAAGTGGCGCAACAAACTCCCCAGCAGCACAGCTGTCTGTTCAGTTCGAAAATAATTGATTGTATAGAATCAGAATTGCAACGCAACTGTGATGCCTTAGTGAGTAGCGGTTGAGTACGGTGCTCAAATACACGAGCGGCATGTTGTCGACGGCGAGTGTCGACGGGTGTCGATGGCTACCATCAACGGCTACAGTCGCCTCTGCCGTTGACGCGTGTCACACCTGTATGCACACCAAGGTTTCACAGTGAGATGTTTACATAATAAATCGACTGCAACTGAGTGAAAATCTAGTTGCAAGATACTATAATAATGACAGAAACAATGACAGGTCGAAGCCTTCATAGTATTTTCAACGCTTCAATGAGTTGAAACAAAAGTGAAACTATGGGAACTTCGTTGATCTAAAACCCCACTAGTGCACTTTTTTTTTGCACTACCTACATTGGAGGAAAGAGGGTAATGTGTTTTGCGTGTTTTACAGAAGTGATATGTTTAAAACTTGAGGATTAGGTAACCGATTGCAGTATAGTGCAGTTGCTTGACTAGCTTTTGTCTGCGGTTTTGCTTGGTGGTTTTGAGTAATCGAAAATTTCACCTACAAATGATAAATGATAAATGATTTTATTTTGTAAGTAGGTTTGTACAAACACTTTTACACGTCAATCATATTTTAAAACTAGATGAGGTCGGCGTTTCCTATCTGACTAGTCTGAGAAGAAAGGCCGAAACAAACTCAGACGTCACAGTCTCTTTTAAAGTCCAGACATAATCTTGGTCAGATCATATGAAGACCATGTAGGTCGATGTCTGAGATGGTCTTTTGAGGAAAGAACCACACAGATTGAGAGGACCTGTCCAGTCAGTGCACGCATTTGTCAGAAATCGTGCAGCTCAACTCAAAACTTAAGGAGCTCACCGATCCGACGAACAATACCAAAGAAAGGACATTTGGGTAGGCCACATTAATTACTCAAACTGCCAGACCATGACAAAAACTAAGAGAACAGAGAGAAAAATAATATAAATACAATGACAAGATTGGCATTGCAGTGATGATCGATGAATAAGGCGTTTGAGCACGTTGAACGATGTCCAATCAAATTTGAATTAGTCTACTTAATCTAGCCACCAACGAAAGTCAAGTTTTTTAACAATCTTTCGTCAATTATTAATGGCACAATTGACGCCGGATCGATGTCGTATTACCGACGTACAAACGCCAGCACATCAAGCTACTACAATCTGTCAAATTTCTTTAATAGATTTTCAACTTTATCTCTAAAGCATTAAGATTCAAGGTTGATTGGGAAAGTTTGACAGTTTCGGGTAGCTTGACCAGCTAACGTCTGTAAATTAATTCAGGTTAGGTATAGCGACTAGCGACAATATGCCCAACAGCTGGATGAGAGTAGCCGAAGACCGAACTAAATGGTGAGCGATTGTAGAGGCTTATATCCAGCAGTGGACTGCTATTGGCTGCTGATGATGATCGACAATGATCAATAAACGTCATCTTGTAGGTGTTTTGTAACAGCCAGCAGTGCGATTCTGTAACCATCTCACTGTGAAAACTTAGGTGAAGTGAGCGTGGAGTGAGCTGTCATTCCAAATAATGCTAGGGATTGACACTACTGACAACTCACATCAAGCTCACTTCACTTGAGTTTTCTCGGTGAGATTTTTACAGAATCGACCGGCTGTACTTGATACATCCCAGACCAGATTTCGGTTACATCCTCTCATACCTATTAACACAGTAATTTGAAAACATTGTAAAAGCCAATTAGTTTTAAAAGAGTAACCGTGGAGTTTCTTGCCGGCTCTTCTCCATACGAAACGACCAATTAGAACCGTGCGCCTAGCTTCTGACGTTTCATAAGTGCCCATGTAAGTTTATGTGATATAAAATCGATTTTGGTGAATATTTTTGTGTCTGACGAGCATATACTGCTCTATAACATCCTGTATTATATTATTACAAGAAGATAATTTTTGCATGTTCTTTCCTTAGTGACATAACAACTTCAATAAATATTAGATCGTTTAACGTTTTCGTATTAACGTTTCTATAAATTATAATTACATCAGCGATATTAATAGCGTGGGAATAGGAATTGATATCTGATTCTCGACTCAGTGCACATTAGTTAAGATAAGGAGGGTTTTTGTTCTAAGTCAGTTGTAGAAGAAATTAGGTCAATACGTGCTCAGATCGACTCGAGGGACTTGTGGCTAAGTAATAACAGCCGCACGGCTTCAACCGAAGGTTAAGCTACGCTTGCCGCAGTTGGTGCGTGGATGGATGACCATCTTTACATATCAAGACCCCTCCTCCCTCCGAAAGCACGTTAAGCCGTTTGTCCAAGCTATCATTCGTGGATCTTTGATAGTCGTTACGGATCGTCAGAAGCCCGAAATTCTGACAACGAGTCTTACCAAGGGGATCGTATTACCCAGTAACTGGGTTGTGGAGGTCAGATAGGCAGTCGCTCCATGTAAAATAGTTAGATAGGAAGCCGACCCCAACATAGTTGTGAAAAAACTAGGCAACTTCTGGGCGTCCTCTTTCTATGAGAGGGGCGTTATTGGAACGAAGTTCCTTATCGCGCGTTGCGAAAGAGGGCTAGAGACGGAAAAAATTAAGACCAAAAGTTGGAACGACACTTTTTGCTATAGGTAGTTGTACCGTGCGGCGTGCGCGTGTTTCTCTGTCTGTCTCTCTCTCTCTCTTTGAACTTCGTTCCATCCGGGTGTCCCTTGACACCTCTCAAGTTTTTTTTTTTGTTGCTTAGTAAAAAACTTAATCAGCCTGTAATGTTCCCACTGCTGGGACACAGGCCTCCTCTCTGCCAGAGGGAGTAGTCCGTAATCAACCACGCGGGCCCAGTGCGGGTTATTAGATGTCACATGTCTTAGAATTTTAAATTATATTATGTATGTAAGATTATGTTCTATTGCATATTTATTTGAAAAAAAACACGATACAATTCAAAATATGCGGAATTCTTAACTATAACATGGCTGTGTGCGATTTCTTAACGAAACTGGAATCTAATTAAAAATGTTGTTTTTGCAACGTATTTTTTATAATAACTATCTGAAATACTAACATAGTTTCTATGCGGAATAAGGCGGAATTTATATTGTGATTATTTTAATTTGAATGCATCTCAAGTGTTTTTAATTTATTTGTATGTTTACATTGTTTACATACAAAGATACAAAATAAGCAAGCTGAAATGGCAATTAGCCGGCCATATTATTCGTAAAGTAGAACCAATGTCCGTTGAGGTAGACGTGTTCTAGAGTGGACCCTCAGGCTAGGTGGATCGACGATCTTCAAAGGGTGGCTGGTAGCAGCTGGATGAGGCGATGAGAGTTGACGAGAATCGAGCTGAATGGCGTGCAATTGGAGAGGCCTATGTCCAGCAGTGGACTGCTGTAGGCTGATGCTGATGATAATACAAGAGACCAAACTAAAATGTTTCATGTGTCTGTAATTTCATTACACCGGCAACCATACCGTTCAAACCGGGTCACAGCAGCACTAATTGGCGGCAAAAATAAATAAATAATAATAATAAATAAATATCCCTGGACATTTCACACAGCGCCATCTAGTCCCAAGCTAAGCAACCTAATGCTTGTGTTATGGTAACTAAAATGACAGTACTTGTCAGAACTGTCAAAATATTGAGCGCTCTATGGCTCCGATTTTATTTGTTTATTAGGCAAAGGTATCAAAATCCACACAGCCATGTCGCAACTTAAGCCCACTAGTCTAGCGACGGAACACAGCATGCATTAGTTTATCTCACGAACCTAAAACGTAACTCACTATGTCAACACACCTTTTAGTTATTTTAGTCGAATATTCCGCATTGTTCCTTATACAATGCAGTTTTAGTTCTACAACAGTAAAATGACTTGCAAATGTATGGAGCAATATAAATGTAGAACATGGAATGGAATAGCTGCCAAAGTGAGCGGTTTCGCGCGCAAATCGTGTATTCGAATTTAGAATTTGAATAACATAAGGGTGTTCCGTTTATGCAATCGTGTTTACGTGATGTGTCTTTATTTAAATTACTTGATTTTCTTGCTAAATCGGTCCCCAGATTTAAAACCTTCGATTATCGATAGCTAATTTCGCCTTGAGAAAGTTTTGTGACGTCATTTGACGCTAACCTTTGTGCCCGCAATTACATAAGTATCGGCCACTGCACTGCCTTAAGGAACCGTACGATGGATAAAAAGTATATGTATTTAAAGGAACCTCAAATAATTCCCATACTTATTGCTTTCCTAATAAGTAATAATATTATTTAACACTCTAATCCTACTTCATCACATTTATATTATAAAGGCGAAACTTTGTGAGTGAGTGTGTGTGTGTGTGAAATGTCCAGGAATATTTATTTATTTATTTATTTATGTGTGTGTATGTTTGTTACTTCTTCACGCTCAAACGGCTAGACCAATTTTGATGAAATTTGGTACACAGATAGTTTATAAACAGGATTAACACATAGGATACTTTTTATCCCGATATTCCCACGGGATCGAAATTTATGCGGGTGAAACCGCGGGGCGCAGCTAGTCCTACTATCCTACTAATGTTATACCTAAACATGAAAGTTTGTATGGATGGATAGATGAATGTATGGATGTTTGTTACTCTTTCACGCAAAAACGACTGAACAGATTTGGATAAAATTTGGCACACAGTTTATAACCAGGATAAACACATAGGATACGTTTTATTCAGATATTCCCACGGTATCGAAACGTATGCGGGTAAAACCGTGGGGTGCAGCTAGTATAATGATAGATGCGCCTCCTTTTGATAACCCCGAATAACCTAGTCCTAGATTGGTTACGTACTTAGAAAACGTCAGAAAGTCGAAAAGAAGCCCAATTAGTTTAAAGTTGTGTGCAAGAAGCCCAATATGTTAGTTATCAAAATTCTAAATTGGACTTCCTCGGTTCTAATTTATTTCTTTAGCAAAATATTCAAGGAATCACTTACGTAATCAATACTGAACATAATTTTTTATCCTTATATGAGCAAAAATAATCGGTAATAGACAAACTTTGTCTATTACCGATTATTTTTGCTAAAAATAATTTTTTAAGGTTCTTTTTATTATTATAAAAACCCGTTTGCTTGCGTCTTGTTTACAAAAACTTCTGTATCTCTAAAGAGTTTGAATGTCGACGAACCTATTAAAATAAATATGTAGAGAAATATCGCTTGTGTACAATATTTATATCGTCCTCCGATCATCTTACCGTGTGTGCGTGTCCTCCAAAAGTTAGTTGACATTTTCTTCACGGGCCCCAATTCTGTATTATTCTCTGCGAAATCGTCAATATCGAAATGTCAACCGTACGGACAACAGGTATTTCGACAGTTCAAACCACGCCATTGTGTCATAGAGAATACTTTGATAGCAGCTTATCGATTCTGTAAAAATCTCACAGTGAAAAGTCAGGTGAAGTGAGCTTAGAGTGAGCTGTCAATAGTGTCAATCCCTAGCATTAGTTGGAATGACAGCTCACTCCACGCTCACTTCACCTGAGTTTTCACAGTGAGATGGTTACAGAATCGCACTGCTGATGTCGTGGTGATTAACTAAGGACTTGACGTGATTTCGAAGGAATGGCTGTGATGCCATTTATTGACTTAAAATAAAAAATATAAATAGGTACGCCTAATAACTTGATTATTTTTTATAAGTCATAGGTAAAAACGTTATAAGAATTCAAACATTACGATCAGTAGAATTTTAAATTATAATGTGGTGCGTCACAGATGTAGTGAAAAAATGTCAACTAACTTTTAGAGGTCACTGTATGTTCTAAGATGATACAGAAGCGATATCGTTTAAAGTATATGCTTACTTATAAATAAATACATAAAACAAAATAAGTTTAATTCAAGTAACAAGACTCATAATATATACAAACAGATACATAAAAGGATACAGACAGGATAACAAGCATAGACAAAAACGAACATTCACAAGGTAACAATATGTCTGCTGCAGCATTGCCGGATATAAGGGCAATCCAATCTATTGGCGATCATCGTCAGGAATTTATTTATTTATTTAAGGACAACCAACAAAGCATACACCATGCATGATACATGCTAAAGATTCCATGTTTTTTTTTACATTTTATAGTGTAGCCTTAATTAAAGAAGAAAGAAAGAAAGAAACTTCGAAAACGACAAAATATCGAGAGCATCATGTATTTTGTGATCATCATCATCGGCCTAGGCTTTTCCCAACTATGTTGGGGTCGGCTTCCAGTCTAACCGGGTGCAGCTGAATACCAGTATTTTACATGGAGCGACTGCCTATCTGACCTCCACAACCCAGTTACTGGGTAATACGATACCCCTTGGTAAGACTGGTTGCCAGACTTTCGGGCTGTATTTTGTGATGTTTTAGTTAAAAACCTGTAAGCCTTCATTTGAAAGCTCACTAATTAAGACAGCTGATAGCTGTCATCTCAGTAGTGACCTCCTTTCCAGCAATGTCATCTTTCACACAATCCATCCATCGTTTATATGGTCTAGATAAATCTCAGACCACCCATTAAGACCACACTAGATATCCTAACAAAATACTTATAAGTTATTTCCCATAGTGTTCTCGTCACCTAATAAGGAAAAACGTGACAACAGCGATACTGCCTCACTGAACTCCACAGGTTATCGTTATACGCTCTGAGTGCAATTACTCTGAAGGAGGACATGACACATCGCTCAGACGTCACAGGTAGTCTAGGATACCTATACTAGAATACTAAGGTCGGACTGTAATCTTTACATTATGGTCAAAACGATTATATCCCAAAAATGATAAGGACAATAATAACAGAAGGACAATTCTAGTAATTTTAAGAACTATAAAAGTGTTTTAGCAAATACAATAAATACTTTAATTCGTTCACAAAATTACTGAAACGACTTTTAACACTGTTTTGAGCTATTGAATGTGTTCAAGCGTTCCCATAAGCCACATTATGAGCGATCTTAGTCTCATTCGGTCAAAAATATCTCTAATTTCCCAAAATAATGTCGCCGAGATGTGATTGCGACTAGATTTTGAAAGTTCTCTGATGTTTTGGCGCGCTCGCTATCTATCTATCTATTTTTCTCTATGGCAATGGTGCCGATGTCGATAATTCTGCCAATGTCAGATGTGATATGAGAAAACGTGTGGAGAAAACAAAAAACAAAATGAGAGAAAAAAAAACCCTAAAGTTCTAAATCCATTAATACAAATACTCATGTTCTAATTTCAAACAGCTGTCAAAATTCTACATCTGTTTATGGCTTGTTCCAATTGTGAAGAGAGAATGACAATTCGTCTATGTAGATGTTATATTCTAAATTAATTTGTTTCTAGGCAAAGTAAAGCATTTCTAAGGTTTCATTAGAAATAGTATGTGCCCTAACGACTACAAATTGGACTAAAGTAGAACTCAGGGCGGATTTCACTTGAAAACATTTTTATTCGTCTGCATTAATAATCCAAATTAATTTGAGTTAAAATTAATAATTTGCGTCATCTTACTTCCTACCAATATGTATATTATGTATTATATACGCGAAAGTTTGTGAGGATGAATGGATGGACGCTTGGATGTTTGTTACTCTTTCACGCGAAAACTACTGAACGGATCGTCGTTTTTGCGTGAAAGAGTAACAAACATACATACCTACATCCATCCATCCATCCTCAAAAACTTTCGCATTTATAATATTAGTAGGATGGATTAAAGCTAAGTGACGTTTTAACGTCAAAAATGTATGATGAAACAGTCGCTAATCACCGTTTATGAATAAAGGGTTTTTCTTGCTCCAAAGATTTGCATGTAAAACCTACGTATGTATAAAAACTGCTTATCTGCAGTATTCCTTCGGCAAAGGATAGTTTGCAATAACCTAGTCTACTCGGCGTCCGGCGGTGGTGTGCGTGTGTGTTATGCAAGTTATAGTGATGCGCCTTATCGATTATCGTGGGTAACTTGAGATGGGATCATTATTTGTGAGCAGTAAAGGTTAGATTCAGACCTTGGTAATATTGTCTTTGATATAGGAATCTCTAATCGGTATAGTCCTGCCTTTTATACTGATTTTTGAGGTAATAATAAAAGGTGCTGAATTCGTGCCCGGAAACATAACTGACGAAATGTGGGTCTACTACAGGTACACCTCTTTTAACACAGGTGTGATGTGGTGTGGTGTGTTGTGGTGTTAAAAGTCTTCAACAAAGCAAAGGTAGTATGCCAGGATCGTAGCAGGTGGCGTTCTATATTTTCTGCCTACCCCCTTGCGGAAAAGGCTTGAGTTTATAAATGTGTATGTAATAAAAGTATTTCCATCCATGTCAATCAATGGTTATCTCAGTATTTTTATTTTAGTACAAATATCTCTTCTGTGGACATTTCAATGTAAAACTATTAGTACTACTAGTACAATATACTACTATTTAGTGATCCAATGAATCCAATGGAGGGATCTTCGTGGGTTCCGAAGAGATATGATATGCATAAGTCATCATAATTTTCCTGCCTATATCCAAATTATTTTGGGATCTGCGCAACTCTTCTTCCATATTGCTCCATGAGCCGTCATCTCTCTATATTATCTACGATTGGATCCAGTCTGTCCCTCGCAGCTCTTCTTCAGCGACGCCCTAAGCCGAGGTCCGCGTACCCCACAGGGGTGTAGTAGGTGTGTAGGTGCTTAGTGTGTAGTCGCTTAGTTTATAAGTTTTGTGCCCTGCCTGGAGGCCTAAATATATTAAGGCATCCACAGGATAGTCAGTCAGTCATGCCATACCCAAAAAAATCCTAAATTATCTTTTAGACAATTTATCCACCCTTCGTTTCAAACTTTTACGACTATCGGGCACAATTTCACCCCTGCATCAGACCAAAAAACCTGAAATTGCAATGGTTCTGATAGGATGAAATATTAGAAGAAAATTAATCATAACATACATGGTGTAGACATAATTATTGCAGTGTGTAAGCTCGGCACTCAATAACCGAAGTTAATAACAGCCATTATTTTTATTTTTACGACAGTAATTACTACTTTGATTAAATGTTCTAGAGATTGTAATAGTTAGTATTAATTTTAATTTTCCATTCATGTTAATTATGATTGTATTTAGCATTGATTGTGTTTAAAAATACTTTAACTTTATCTGTTTTCTTACGAGGCAACTAAAGATAATATTTACAAACTTTTAATACTAAAGAAACTACAAATTATTAAAATAAAAATATAATATACTAACTAAAACTATTAAAAAACTAAAATATTGCGTCGAAATAATCCTCCGCATCGCTGTCAACTGGTAATGTACCCAAGAGACTGGCGGCGTTGCCACGTTGTATGGCAATGCTTAGCCTCTGGCCAAGGTAAAAGTCAGCCCTTGGGTTACGGGAAGTGTTAACCAGCCGTTTAGAGAGTTCATTGAACGATTGTTTTCTTGGAAGACGTCTTGCTTAAGTCTCGTCTTGCGTCTTGGTTTGCAGACACCTGTACTGCTGGGGAGTTTGTTGCACCACTTCTTCTTCCCAGCTAAAGCACTAGGAATTGGTGAAGGACGAGCGTTTTTGGGAAACTGTTTTATGTCATTTTGGCGTTCAGAAAATGATGATTCTCTGCCTAGTTAAAATTTATTTTGTTATTGCTAAAATTAGCTTGGTACTACATACCTGGAAAAGGACATAAATAAATTAATACTTTAAAAAAAAGTTGATACTTGGCAACTTTGCACTCGGGTTATCGAGAGACCGAAGCCAATGGCTATGTAATAAAAATAAAACAAAACACAGTTATGAAACTAGCAAACGGTTTCATTCCAATATTTTTATGTAAAACAAAAAACTATCAAATTACAACAAAAAACTATCAAATTTCAACAAAAAATACTAAAAAGAGTTTTTTTATAAAATAAATTTACAATAACACATAGGTCGTTGAACGTTTACGTAAGTATGAATAATTTTAAAGAAATATCTAGAATTCAAACGGTATTGTTAGCATAAATCAAGACGGTATAGACTTTTATATAAACATACTTAAGATTCGAAGCTAATTTTAATATTTTGATATTTAAAAAGAAAAATAGAAACTTCTTAAAAATACATAATTATAATTTCTAAGTAGCAGCCAGGTATCTCGATTTCTGTCCAGTGTCTACCCATTTGTAGTATAAAATGTTCTAAATATAGAAAAAAGCAATGAAATTAAGTAATTTTGCCCAAAATTTAAGTAAAAAGATTTTGAAAAAAATTAAGAGTAAAGATAAAATCAAAAAAATATCTACAAGTACTACATCATCTCTTCAAAAGACGTCATTTCTACTTATATTAATTACCTCAGCAACAAAAAAACAGTTAATACTTATTCAAATAACAAAATTATCGTCGCAAACTATCGAGCATGTCCCATCACTACGTTTGACAAGTGTGAATGAACGGCGGTCTGCGCATGTGTGAATAAGCGCCGTATCAGCCGGTACTAAGTACGGAACTTCGACGCCATCCGCATTGCTATAACGTAACAACCGCCATGCCATCATCAATTGAATGTAGACTTTATTTCTATTTTGATAAAGTTGTATTTAAATATGTGGGTGTAAAGAAACAATGACAAAAATTCTTTTGTACGTTTCAACTTTATCTTCTTCGTGATAAGGTTGGTTCTTGCATGCGTTTTGTAAGTTGTAGAGTAGTGTGTGGTCTACAAAGAAGATTGTGATCTATTTTTTGTGTGTTAGGGTATGGTTTAGTTCGTAGGTGTCTCTTTAAAACCAGATCCTTCAAGTAAGACCAGATGAACTGAGTTTATATCGGTAATGTTTGGATAGTTTGTTTTTCGGGGTTATTGCAATTTGTTGTTAAATTAATTAATACCTACACGGTGTCTTATAACTCCGTCCTTTTTAATGTATTCAACCTAAGGTCTTCTCTTTGCAAAGATACCTACGTTTAATAAACGTTTAAAAAATTGAAAAAAAAAACTTATGGAAACAAATTTAATGCACGTCTGGGCACTTGCCCAGGGCCCCGCGATTCATGGGGCTCCCTATTTCTTGCCAGCGTCGCAGGCGTCGCAGCTATCAGAAGCAGGATAGGTACTAAAAATGCTCACTTCTCTCGCTCTTGCATCCTAGATTCTCCAGCCCCACTAACCTAAAGTGCTCAGGGCCTCCACTAATTCGGCCGGGAATTAGTGGTGGCCGGATTAGTGGTTTGTGTAACCAGTGTTAGCACTAAAAAACGGCCCTAAGACCTCTATGATATTATCTACGTATTGACAACACCTCGTGAGTGTTTCGGCCTTTCTTATCAGACTAGTCAAATAGGAAAAGCCATCTAGTTTTTGGAACGAAGTTCCTTATCGCGCGTTGCGAAAGGGGGCTAGACGGAAAAAATTAAGACCAAAGGTTGGAACGACACTTTTTGCTTTTTTTTGTAAGCCGTGCGGCGTGCGCGTGTTTCTCTCTCTCTCTCTCTCTCTCTCTCTCTCTCTCTCTCTCTCTCTCTGAACTTCGTTCCATCCGGGTGTCCCTTGACACCTCTCAAGTTTTTTTTTAAATTATGTTAGACGTGTAAAAGTATTTGTGCTTTGTGCGTACTTACAAAAAAAAAGTAACTAAAACGATCTGTCCGTTAAACATAAAAACACAATACAACATTTTTGTGTAACTTTAGGTCACCTTGCAACGTCCTAAAAATTCTAGCGTACCTAGATAGTTAATTAGCAACACTAAAATGATTAACTCTAATTAGTAGTTACACAAAATGATTCATTAATTGGTCATGTTCTCCGACATTCTGCTATTATCTTAAAATCTTTTTTATTCTCAGTGTTGCCGTCATGATAATTAAATGTAATTTTAGTTGGCAACCCCGATTAGCTGGTTGGACACACGGAAATGATTGCATCACTTTGTTGTGTTATGTGAATATAATCAAGCTTAGTCCCTTGTGGGTTAGGCACATACAAAGACTACAAAATACACGGGACAAAGCAAAATAGACATTAAAATTCGTGATACGCAATGGCAAGCATTCACAATAATTTTCCGAAGCCAAAGGAAAAAATAACATAAGATATAAACATGACGCCTGTATTCCCCGAAAAAGTTAAGCAGAGATGCAATTACAGTACACCATTTCGCAAGTTATGTTTTTAAGTACCATATAATTGGGGGCGAGAGGCTATTGCCAGCAATCGGACACGAATCTGGAGGAGCTACTGAGAAATTCCAGATCGAAAAATTCAATAACACTTTGTGCGACCTGGAAGTCGCACCCAGGACCTCATGCTCGGCAGTAGCGCTTTGACCACTAGACCAAAGAGACAGGCAAAGAATCTTGCAAATCCTACTTCCTCCTACTAATATTATAAACGCGAAAGTTTGTGAGGATGGATGGATGGATGTTTGTTACTCTTTCACGCAAAAACTACTGAATGGATTTGGACAAAATACTAATATTTTAAACGCGAAAGTTTGTGAGGACGGATGGATGGATGTTTGTTACTCTTTCACGCAAAAACTACTGAATGGATTTGGACAAAATACTAATATTATAAACGCGAAAGTTTGTGTGGCTGGATGCTGGATGGATGGATGTTTGTTACTCTTTCACGCAAAAATTACTGAATGGATTTGGACATAATACTAATATTATAAACGCGAAAGTTTGTGAGGGTGGATGGATGGATGTTTGTTACTCTTTCACGCAAAATACTAATATTAATATTATAAACGCGAAAGTTTGTGTGGTTGGATGGATGGATGGATGTTTGTTACTCTTTTACGCAAGAACTACTGAACGGATTTGGATGAAATTTGGCACACAGATGATTTATAACCAGGATTAACATATAGGATACTTTCTATCCCGGTATTCCCACGGGATCGAAACTTCTGCGGGTGAAACCGCGGGGTGCAGCTAGTAAATAAATAAAGTAACGGAACCGGACATCGACGGACGTGATACTAATATAAACTTTAATTCGCTTTATTTAAATGTCCCAAGTCAAGGTTTTCGACTGACCTCACCCGAAGTGACGCGCTGTCCATGTTTACCAACATTCAAATAATGATGCTGCAATAAAACATGGCGGCTACGTATTCTTCATCTTCTCTTTTCAAATTCAAAGCTATAGAGGGCTTTGAAGATCCGGGGCATACCTACCGGCCCGCCATTTTGCTTTTTTTTTTTTCAAAATGGCGGTCGCGCTTGATACTTATAGTATAAATCGATAATTGACATCAATGCAAACGGAAAATTTAATAGGACCAAACCCCGGGGCCCGTAGTGTCACGTTTCCGAGATACATTCAAAGTTGATCACGTGACATCCAGAGGCGCGACAGTTAAAAATCATCAACACCCCTTTATTTACAACTTTGGATTTTCAATAAAGAGTCGGTCAGTTGGTCAGAAAGTTGAAGCTAGTTACTCGTTGGTAATATAATTGGTTATATGGATGACACGGTTAGTGCGATTGACTGCTGCGCTGCGTGTCGCGGGTTCGATTCCCGCACGGAACAAATATTTGTATGAACTACAATTACTTGTTCCGGGTCTGGCTGTTTGTGTATGTGAGTTTAAATGTTTGTAAACGCACCCACGACACAGGAGAAAATCCTAGTGTGGGGCAATGTTTTAAAAAAAATAAAATAAAGAAGTAATGTTTGTGGTAAGCATATTATGTAATATCAACAAAAATATTATTTAATTATCTTTAATAAGGAGTACTGGTGGCCCAGTGGTAACGGCCGCGATTTACGTGCTGCAGGTCGTGGGTTCGAACTCAAGCAGGCACTTTACTTTGTGTAATTTTTTTCATTACCATTGCTCTCAAAACGGTGAAGGAAACCGGCTCGTCCTAGAACCAAAAAAATCGAAGACATGTGACATCTACCAACCCGCACTGGACCCGCGTGGTAGACTACGGCCCACTCCCTCTCATAGAGAGAAGGCCTGTGTGAATACTATAAGGCTGATTATGGTCGGCAGCAACTACCTTTTTTTTTTACGATGGGAAATCATCAAATGACTCCTCCCGCTCTGGGTGGAGCAGGAGGGAGTGTCAGACTCTTACTGACTAAAACCCACCCGTGTTCCTTCCTTAGCCCTTTATGTTCCAGGGCAGCGGTAAACCTTTCGGATAATCCCGCTACCCTGGCAGGCCTCGGCCCTATGGGGCCCCGTCGCTTATGCTGACATCTCTTTGAGGCGCGCGTGGAACACGTACACGCCGTCCGGCACGGGCCTAGTCCTGATCGGACGGTGAGTTACCCATTACTCTCCGCCCGCAGGCCCGCGCCTAGATGCAGGCCCGCGCCTGGCAGCAACTACCTTGGCATTTTCACCACAGTCATTTCGTGCCGCCTTGAGGCCTATGGACAGCAGTGGACTGCGGTAGGCCGAGTTGATTGGATAATAATAATAGTATTTATTCGTATCAACAATACAGCTATTTAACGTTACATACTGTATGTCTTAATTGTGAATATAGCACTAGAAGTTCTCGTAACTTGCACCCTTGCTAAGTTATCAGGATAACTTGTATTAAGGTGGATGCTCCAAGGTAGCCCGCGAAATTCAAATTTTCTTACGTTTTTTGCAATTTGCTGGTCAGTACTAAGTTGTAAGTTGATTAAAATATGATTCGCGGCCGTAACAAATATGTATTTACAGAATTATAATCATTAAAGTCATCAACACAACTCTCTAAGATCAAGTAATCCTACTGAATGACTATTTCATGAAATCTTGACATTTTAGGATTATGCTAATTTAACAAGTTGTATTACTGATTCTTATGATTATAATTCTGTAAATACATATTTGTTACGGCCGCGAATCATATTTTAATCAACTTACAACTTGGTACTGACCAGCAAATTACAAAAAACGTAAGAAAATTTGAATTACGCGGGCTACCTTGGAGCATCCACCTTAAGGACACAAGTCCCAGCCCTTGGTTCATATATTTTAAGGCATTGCAAAGATACAATAAAAGCAAATAATGGTCACTTGATTGAATGTCGTGTCGATACAAGCGAAGGTACCTAAATAGTAATCAAATAACGCATTACCTACAATAAACACATTTCAATAACTTAATTTTCCTCAATAAATCGTGGAATACGGTAACAGCTGATTTTGCCTGTATTTCCTTAAAAAACCTACTGTTGGTATGGAAATTCTCAATGTCAGTCCGCACCCTAATTGCGTAACACACAAACAATCGGCCCTTGCTAAATTATCAGGATAACTTGTATTAAGGACACAAGTCCCAACCCTTGGTTCATATATTTTAAGATATTGCAAAGATACAATAAAAGTAAATAATGGTCAATTGATTGAATTTAGTGCCAATAGAAGCGAAGGTACCTAAATAGTAGGTAATCAAATAACACATTACCTACAATAAACACATTTCAATAACTTAATTTTCCTTAATAAATCGTGTATTACAGTAACAACTGATTTTGCCTGTATTTCCATAAAAAACCTACTGTTGGTATGGAAATTCTCAATGTCAGTCCGCACCCTAATTGCGTAACACACAATCAATTGGCCCTTGCTAAATTATCAGGATAACTTGTATTAAGGATACAAGTCCCAACCCTTGGTTCATATATTTTAAGGCATTGCAAAGATACAATAAAAGCAAATAATTGTCACTTGATTGAATTTCGTGTCGATACAAGCGAAGGTACCTAAATAGTAATCAAATAACACATTACCTACAATAAACACATTTCAATAACTTAATTTTCCTCAATAAATCGTGGGATATAGTAACAGCTGAATTTGCCTGTATTTCCTTAAAAAAACTACTGTTGGTATGGAAATTCTCAATGTCAGTCGTTCCTTTTTATCGTCCATCAAAATATTATTAAAACGTTTCGTCATCGCGTTTGTTTTGTTTTTTTTTTTTTGCAATCGTCTTTTAATCATGTTTGATTAATGAATTCGGTCAAGTGCGTTGACAATATTAAAATAATTAGCTTACTTAAGTAAATCAAATATTATGAGTTATGAACCTTTTTACTATCACGTCGGTCCTCGAGACGGTAAGCGGGACTCTTGAGCGGGAGTCCTGCGGGGTAATTGCGTGACAGACTAACAATGGCTGTCATTTTGACAGTTCAACAACATTCATTGCGTGATTTACGTTGTTGAGCAGAGAAAGTTTTCGAACATATATAGCAATGGATTAGCAATATCCTTGTGTGTGTGTTACGCAATCAGGGTGTTGGTTTCGATTGCCAACTCGGGCACTGTCATTGAATTTAACCATTAGGAATCACTTAGTAGCAGCCGTTTAGATAAGTACCCTGATAATAGCACAGGTTCTCCCCAAATTACATGGGACTTGATCAAAATACAGTAAATGTGGGAGTCTAAAGTACTATCGCCAAAACCTATATCTGACCATTTTGAAAACAAAATCCCGTGCACATGATGACCACAGCTGCGTCCGTAAGTAAAACAAAAGAGGATGCTTTTTAGGTTGACTAATAATATGCGCTGCAAGCAGGTATAGTCCTTACGCGGTGGTCTGATATTGATTTTGGCGATAGTACAGACGCCAGCACATCAAGCTACTACAATCTGTCAAATTTCTTTAATAGATTTTCAACTTTATCGCTAAAGTATGAGGTTCAAAGTTGATCGGGAAAATTTGACAGTTTCGGGTAGCTTGACCTGCTGGGGTCTGTACCGTACACCTCTGCCAAACCTTAGTGGACATAGAAGCGTTATGCTATATTTCCTATGATCTAATTTTATTCCTTCAATCATTGTAGAATGTAGGTATTAACAAGAACATTTCAATTAAACTTGACAACAGTACAATTAGGATCACACAGTAGGTACTAGGTACCTACATTTCTCAGTCCATGACGTAAGCTTCCTCTGTAGTCTATGATTTCGTCACCATCCGGTACTAAGAAATGATTGGGCAACTGTATCTTTCGATCACGGGTAAGGATTTATTTAAAGGAAGTTACCGGTCAGTAATAGATAGGTTATTTTGCCTCTAACAGTAGCAAACTAACAGCAGCCTTATTTTAACGAGATTAAAGATCACAATTATTTTGACAAAGTGGTCAGTGGCAACAACTCAACAGTAACCTTATAAGATTGAGAATAAAGATCACTGTGATTTGGACAGTGATTCCAACACACACACATCACAGGTAAAATAACTGTGAACAGACTTTAGATACTAGAATTTACACGGAAATAACGAAAAAGTTAAGAAAGAGTATGAAGGACATGGTTTGAAAAATTTGATTACAAATGTGGATCAACTCAGCCTATCGCAGTCCACTGCTGGACATAGGCCTCTCCCAGGCTGCGCCACAACACCCTGTCCTCCGCCTTTCGCATCCAGTCTGTCCCAGCCACCTTTTTGAGGTCATCTGTCCATCTAGCTGGGGGGCGTCCCACACTACGCTTGCCGATACGCGGTCTCCACTCCAGGACTCGTCTGCTCCACCGGCCATCGGTCCGTCGGCTAACATGGCCAGCCCACTGCCACTTCAGATTGCCTTACTCTGCAAGCTATGTATGTACGTTTGTAGATAGTTATATGTAATTGAAAGTGATGCGGAGGAATGCGGCCATCTTATCTCTTCTTCACCATTGGTTGACCGGTAGAGAATGCCTAAGGTATTAAGTCCGCTTTTGTTTCTTTGGAAGTTTAAATCAATAAATAAATGAGGAAAATCTCATAAGGAAAGTTTGGAGTATGAATGTAGATGGCTATAAAAGTCGGGGAACTCCAAAGAAACGATGGATGGACTGTGTGAAAGATGACATGGTTAGAAAGAGGGTGACTGTCGAGATGACGACTTATAATAATAATAGGTAATAGGTACAGCGGGCTGGTGTCCGCAACTCCACGACAATGCGCGTATTTTGCGTACGGGTGGGAAAATCGATCATTCGATCCACCCCAGCTCCTCAAGGAAGGCCAGCAACGCCTTGATGTTACTGACCGTCTCACGTAGGGTACCTGGGTTAGCGAAGTACTTTGCCCTGTACGTGGCGACCACCGGGCAGTTTAGCAGCACATGCGTCGCTGTCTCGTCATCCTCCATGCAGGCCCTGCACAGCGGACTGTCTGTTACTCCTATGACATAGAGGTGTTTGTTAAATGACCCATGGCCAGTTAAAGCTGTAGTAACTGTACGCAGCTTTAGTTTATTTAGACGGAGAACCTATTTCGTGAGGCGGCCATTAATTGTGGGAAGTGCTTCCTTGGCCTGCCTACATTCGCCTAGCTCCGTCCAAAGTTTGTCGTGTTGGTCTTTGGTGCGTTTTCTTACCAGTGTACGTATGTATCCGAAGGGAAGTGGCGCGATGGGCTCAGGTCCCACTGGTGCCATGCTCGACCCCCTTCTGGCAACTTCATCGGCTGCATCGTTACCTATGATGACGACTTATAGAGAAGTATGGAAGAAAAAGTCATGTTGCGCCGACCACAAATAAATTGGAATAAGGGAGGTCAGTGGTGATGATGAGTTTTAAGGATTGAAAAAATGATGATTTCTTTTGTCATTTACTATAAAAAATGATGAAGATATCGCCCGTTAAAGTTCCGCGTAATGTCACTTGCTTGCGACATTTTTGCAAGCAAGTGACGTCACGACCCCCTCTCTCAAAGTGTGTATAGTGGAGTTGCCCTACTTTTATATTTAGTCCGTCAGTTAGATTATCGAAAAATATTGGACCCGTATTTTTTCTTTTGTCAATCAAACAAAAAATGACAAATATAAAGCGCGTCAAAATTTAGGAGTGGGGGGATGATGATAACTGCTTGTACCGTCGATGAAATCTAAAAGCGACAAATCCTACAATAAGCCTACAAATAATCTGTTGTTATAGTGATAATTGTAATTATAATGATACAGCAGACATCACGTTGGACCTTGGTGTGTCTGATGAGGCGATAGCCGGCATAAAGACCAATTAATATATTATAATTATATACGTACACAATCGTGTGCCACGAACACGAGAACATTATTATTATTAATAAGATGATACTGACATAAAGAATAAATAAATACATAATAAATAAAATTTAATTTAAAAAAAAGCATCATCATCATCACATCCCTAGCCTTTTCGAAACTATGTTAGAGTCTGCTTCCAGTCTAACCGGATGCAGCTGAATACCAGTATTTTACACGGAGCGACTGCCTATCTGACCTCCACAACCCAGTGACTGGGTAATACGATACCCCTTGGTAAGACTTGTTGTTAGATTTTCGAGCTTCCGACCGACCACCCGTAACGACTGTTAAAGATCCACGAATGACAGCCAGCACCCTAATTGCGTAAAACACTATGAAACTTAATCTGAATCATTTTGAAAGATATCCATTGCTTCATACATATTATGTTCGAAAAATGTGCCTGCTCAACAACGTAAATAACGCAATTAATGTTGTTGAACTGTCAAAATGAAACACATTGCTATACTGATAGTTCTACGCATTTACCATGCGGGACCAACGAGTTAACGTCCTTGAGGAGGCCGTATTGAACGCAATTACCTCGCTGGTTCCATAAATATTCCATAACAGCTATTTTGGTAACATAACCTTGAGGAGTTCGCTGACAATACTTTTATTCTGGTTATGGTGTAAAATAATTATGATTGATTATATAGGTCTGATATTTATGGGAGAGCAAGCAAGTTAATGGGTTTTCTGAATTGAAATGTTAACCGATACTGAATTATCAATTACTAGCTGTTGGCTGCGGCTTCGCCCGCGTGGAGGTCTGAACTTATCCAACAGGAACATCATCATCATCTGCCTAGCCTTTTCCCAACTATGTTGGGGTCGGCTTCCAGTCTAACCGGATGCAGCTGAATACCAGTATTTTACATGGAGCGACTGCCTATCTGACCTCCACAATCCAGTTACTGGGTAATACGATACCCCTTGGTAAGACTGGTTGTCAGACTTTCGGGCTTCTGACTACCCGTAACGACTGTCAAAGACCCACGAATGACAGCCGGGACCAACGGCTTAACGTGCTTTTCGAGGCACGGAGGGGTCTCGGTATGTCACCCATCTACAGACCAACCGCGGCAAGCGTAGCTTAACCTGACCGATCGACCTGTGCGGCTGTTATTATTTAGCCACGGGACCAGGAACGTAGTACCGGGATAAAAAGTATCCTATGTGTTAATCCTGGTTATCCTGATGGACTGCTGTAGGGCTATTATGCGCAAGAGAGTGGTCTCCCTGCTGTGTCGTGTGCGGGGAGCCCCAATGGCCTTCTAAACACCATAACAGAGAGATAAAACTTTTTTGCAAAAAAAAAACAGCAGCCTCCAAAAAAAGACACTACTAACTGAAAAATAACTTTAATTTCGGAAGTCGGTGTCGTTGGGTTCGCATTTTCGTTGTTTGCCACCGACTTCCGAAATAAGTTATTTTTCACTTTAAAGTTGTTAGTCGGTTGTTTTTTTTTTTGCAAAAGTTTTTATTTTTCACTTTTAAGTTGTAATTTTTACCAGTAATTTTGGTTTAAAAACCAAACTACTGAACCGTTTTTGATGAAATTTCTATTAGCCCAATCTGAAAGTATATCCTTACAAATAAATACAGAACTTTGCAAAACGGCTTTAAAATAACGGAGTTCTGAGGTAACTAACAAACATAAAAAAAACAGTCGAATTGAGAACCTCCTCCGTTTATAAAGTCTGTTAAAAATAGACATAAATCACAACGATTTGAAGCTTCCTTATTAATATATAATAATACATGCACATATTATACGCGTTAGCATACATAAAGTATTTCTCAATTCCTACTATCATGGAAATCTTCATTGCAATTACCATACCTACATAAGATTCCATCGGTTTCCATCTACATGATCGTAAAACAATAATACTCGGTAAATAATTATTTATCACACACGTGTTATAAAAAACATGGAAACATATTGATTTTTCATCCATATTGAACGCATGTTTTTATACAGGCTGGTTCTTTATAAGCTTACATACTTCTGCCGGCGACTTCGTGTACTTGCAAGTCGTACGACATCTCAATATACTAAAACAACAGCCACATTTTTATAAAAACGTGTTAGGGTAAGCGCACACGAGCCACCGGCCACAACCACCAGTGGCCGTCGCCTCTTGCTGCGGTGTTGAGTACTGCTGTAGCGGGTGGCCGCCACCGGCCACACGTGTGCGTTGAATCAATACAAAAAGTATGAAAAAGCATGTGAACTGCTTGTCGCTGGGCTATCGGTGGCTGTGGCCGGTGGCTCGTTTGCGCGTAGCCTTAAACGTTTGTAGTTTGGTCTCAGCAGCCCTCGAACCCCGATCCACCGCATCATAGCGTTATACAAATCAGCTGTGGCATACAAAGGTTCAATACCAAATCATCATCTGCCTAGCCTTTTCCTATGTTAGGGTCGGCTTCCAGTCTAACCGGATGCAGCTCAGTACCAGTATTTTACATGGAGCCACTGCCTAAATGAACTTTTAGGCAGTGGCTCCATGTAAAATAGAAAAATACCAGATGCGGTCAAAATCTATGGAACGACTATTTTGTATTTTATAAGGGTGGGAAGTGAGCTTAGAGTGAGCTGTCAATAGTGTCAATCCCTAGCATTAGTTGTATTAGAATGACAGCTCACTCCACGCTCACTTTACCTAAGTTTTCACGGTGAGATGGTTACAGAATCGCACTGCTGAACTGAACCTGACCTGAATGAACTTTAATTATAGAACCAACTGTATTCATTACTATGTTACACAAATAAAAAATATTATGATTATGAAAAGTACGTCTGCTGCCTCCTTCATCGTATCTCATTTGTTTTGTCTGTTTGTTCCAGGATGTCTACCCTGCTGTTCTGGCAGGGCAAGGGGAAGCAGAACGGCGCGCCCAATGGACGGACGTGGATACACGCGCCCGACGCCCTCGTGAAGGGCCACGTCGCGTACCTTGTTAAGGTGTGTATTGGAACGAAGTTCCTTATCGCGCGTTGCGAAAGGGGGCTAGACGGAAAAAATTATGACCAAAAGTTGGAACGACACTTTTTGCTGTAGTTGTAAGCCGTGCGGCGTGCGCGTGTTTCTCTGTCTGTCTCTCTATCTCTCTCTTATAGAAAGCAAGCCAGTTATACTTCGTTCCATCCGGGTGTCCCTTGACACCTCTCAAGTTTTTTTATCATTATAATTCTCCTGAGGAGCAGGGGGTAGCCCAGTGGTAGCGACCCCGACTAACGAGTTGTAGGTCGTGGGTACGAACCCAGACAGGCGCTTTACTTTGTGTAATTAATTTCATCACCACTGCTCTCAAAACGGTGAAGGAAAACATCGTGAGGAAACCGGCATGTCTTAGAACTAAAAAAAACGGATTGCACTCCGAGTGCCGGCAGAAGTGAAAACTTGAATATTAACGTTGTGCATTTTTGATATTTTGGAATGCGGTCTACTCTCCCTCCGTCTTACGAATTTTCGATCGGGTCACGTGTCCTGACGCGAGTTGTAACATTTTTTACCCATTACAAAAAACTCCCTCCGTCTTACGAATTTTCGATCAGGTCACGTGTCCTGACGTGAGCTTAACATTTTTTACCCATCACAAAAAAAGTGCACAACGCCGCTAAAGAAGTTTTCACTTTAAAAAATCGAAGACATGCGACATCTACCAACCCGCACTGGGCCCGCGTGGTGGATTATGGCCCACTCCCTCTCAGATAGAGAGGAGAGAGGAGGATAGAGAGGAGGCCTATATCCCAGCAGTGGGAACGTTACAGGCTGATTTTACTATAACGGGCTCCAAAGTGTGTGTTTTTTTTTTGTGTGGGAATACACCAAATAACTTCTCCCGCTCCGGGCGGAGCGGGAGGGCATGTCAGACTTTTACTGAATAAAACCCACCCGTGTTCCTTCAGCTGCCTGTGCTAGGAGCCACGGTAGCTCTTTTGAATAACCCGCGGCCCTAGCAGGTATCGGCCCTAGCGGACCCTATCAGTTAGTGCTGACATCTCTTTAAGGCGCGCGTGGAACACAACGCGCCGTCGACCCAGGCCTGGTCCTTACCGGTCGTCCGCAAGCCCGCGCCTGCGGTGGCCGAGAATCGGCTCTCGATTCTCGATCTCGACGCCCGGGGCGTCTCCTGCGGTGACTAGGGGCGTGAAGGCGCAAAGATTTGCGAGCATTATTGCTTCGCAGAAGGAGGTAACGGGTTCCCTTGCACTCTCGCTCCGTACCATGGCCTGCAGCTACCTTTTCGGTGACACGATTAAGCTGAATGGTTAATTTTTGAGTTAGGACTTGCTTATAACAGAAGGAGAAACCAAGGAAACGGTTGAAGTTCTTTAAAAAGAGAGTCCTTTTTTTCTATACCATTAAGTACTAGGTTTTATTTCTGCCAAGCTTTGTACCAATGCCTAGATAACACTGCAGAGTAGTGACGTATACCCTACGCCCCCCTGCATACCACAGATACGTACCATCTGCTATTAGCACGTGCAATGATAGCGTTATCAATTGTTTGTTGTTCGATTTACAGGCTTTTGTGTTTATGGTTACTCTCTGTGCCTCTCGCATGGGTATAACGCCTCTAGCTTCTTGCTAAAACCACCATTACGGGGGGCCTAAAAAGGCCACTTTGGCAGAATCATAATAGGATAACAATATGAATCATTATTAAAAATGGTCACAAACTGACAATTCATAATATGATCTGTGTACAATTCATATCACAATGAAATAACATTTAAACTGTAGAAATAGAAAATAAAAAACCAATTTAATTAATAAAAACTGTACCTAATGAAAAATTTACCGATAAAATTACGGTTTTTATTTTTTTCATGCGTCAATGTTTACACCAAATATAAAATGAAATTTTACGAAAATTAGAGGAATCGCTAATGATCTGCTGGGAATTCAGGAAATGAATAAATTTTAGAGGTATTGCTTAAAGTGGCGTTTTAGGCCCCCAGATCTTTCACAGTTATTTTGCCTCAGGTTTTGCATCTGGTGGAGCGATGACAATGACCGACTTACGAGTTGAAGGTGATATGTTCGATCCCAGCACTCACCTTCATTATCCACAGCCCACTGCTGGACATAGGCCTCTATTTTCTTGTGCCAATCCCCTTCATCATCATCATCAGCCTATTGCAGTCCACTGCTGGACATAAGCCTCAATTTTCTTGTGCCAATCCCCTTCATCATCATCATCAGCAGCAGTCCTCTGCTGGACATAGGCCTCTATTTTCTTGTGCCAATCCCCTTCATCATTATCATCAGCCTATTGCAGTCCACTGCTGGACATAAGCCTCAATTTTCTTGTGCCAATCCCCTTCATCATCATCATCAGCAGCAGTCCTCTGCTGGACATAGGCCTCTATTTTCTTGTGCCAATCCCCTTCATCATCATCATGAGCCTATAGCATTCCACTGCTGGAGATAGGCCTCACCCTTTTTGGGCGTTGGGATTTGAGTTGAATGGCCTTGCACGTCATTCACAAACCCCAACGCCAATACCCTTTTTTTTTTTTTGAGTATGGGAAATCATCAAATGACCCCTCCCGCTCTGGGTGGAGCGGAAGGGAGTGTCAGACTCTTACTGACTAAAACTCACCCGTGTTCCTTCCTTAGCCCTTTATGTTCCAGGGCAGCGGTAACCCTTTCGGACGATCCCGCTACCCTGGCAGGCTTCATACAATATCTTTATTAGCCATGGCGATAAATGCCTTCTCATTATGTGAAGAGTCTTTTGCTCTGCAGTGGGATTATCATGGGCTGGTAATATGAACTACTATAAGATATAAAAGGAAGATCGAGCACAAAAATATATTTATTTATATAGACTTTATTGTACACCACCGTGGATGGGTGACCATCTTTAAATACCGAGACTCCTCCTCACCTCGGAAAGTAAGTTAAGCCGTTGGTCCCGGCTGTCATTCGTGGATCTTTGACAGTCGTTACGGGTCGTCAGCAGCCCGAAAGTCTGACAACCAGTCTTAACAAGAGGTCTCGTATTACCCAGTAACTGGGTTGTGGAGGTCAGATAGGCAGTCGCTCAATGTATTCAGCTGCATCCGGTTAAACTGGAAGCCGACCCCAACATAGTTGGGAAAAGGGTAGACAGATGATGACTTTCTTGTACACCACAAAAATATGTACAGACGCCAGCTGGCACATCAAGCTACTACAATCTGTCAAATTTCTTTAATAGATTTTCAACTTTAACGCTGAAGCATTAAGGCTCAAGGTTGTTTGGGAAAATTTGACAGTTTCGGGTAGATTGACCAGCTGGCTGGAAAAAAAAATGGTATGTACCGACGGTACATACCATTTTTTTTTTATCGAATAAAAATATACAATGGGCGGCCTTATCGCTTTCTGCGATCTCTTCCAGGCAACAGATATTATAGCAGTAGGGGGCAGATATGATTGATTGACAGAACTCTCACGGCCCTTCCCTGACCCGTATATATCTTTAAATCAATAATTAAACTAACAGACGCCATCTTAGTTATTAATTGTACACGTTCGCACAAGCTATTGTTTTTATAGTAATTGTCTTGTAGCGTTTAGATTTTAACTTCCTTTTAAGATAAAGTTTCGTTTTATGGATGTCACGCACTGCTTTATGAGCAGAGGTGCCAGGGGTTGTGGGTTCCCAGGCAGCCGCTTTACTTTGTGAAAATAATTTCATAACCACTGCTCTCAAAACGGTAATAGAATCGGCATGGCTTAGAACCAAAAATTCGAAGATTTGTGACATCTTCCAGCCCGCACTGGGTCCGCGTGGTACATTACTGTCCACTCCCTCTCGAATAGAGGAAGCCTGTTTCCTAGCAGTGGGAACATTATAGGCTAATTATGCGTTTTATCTTGACTAAAATATACTTATTTAAAAAAAAAAAAACATTATTTCTTACCTGTCTTCATCCCAATGTAGTTGTGGTGGGCTCAGTATGTCTTCTTTTATCCATCTCCTACAGCAGTCCTCTCAGTATAATTATGATTCTAGATTCTAGCATAGAAATTCGCATTTATAAAAAAAAAATATCGTTACATACATTTTGACCACACTTCTCTATGAAACAGCTGATTTCTTTTTTGATAACCGACGAAAAATTTCTACTCTGGGGAGTCTAAGGAGTCTATCGTGTGCTGAATTCATCGTTACAGTTTGTGCACTGCTCAAAATTGTATCCTGTATATCTACCCATTTCATGACAACTGATTCATCCATACCACACAACTAGTCTGTTACCAATCATTCAAAAGTCTGTATTTGTACCCGAGTGTTATCAATGTGCTCGCCCCCTTTTACATGCAACTTAAAAATAACTGGTGAAATGTGGGTGTATTGTAATCCTATACCAACCTTTTTCGTAGAATACATGGTTTTTTACAGGCGCATTTTCACAACTAAACTCACCTATCGTAGTTAAAACATCATCATCATTCGACTGGACATAGGTTTCTCCAATTGCACGCCATTCAGCTCGATTCTCGTCCACTCTCATTCAGCTGCTACCAGCCATCCTGCGAAAATCGTCGCTCCACAAGACTTTTACTGACTAAATCCCACCCGTGTTCCTTCAGTTGCCTGTGCCAGGGGCCACGGGTTGCTCTTTCGAGCAACCCGTGGCCTTGGCAGGCATCGGCCCTAGCGGACCCCATCAGTTCGTGCTGACATTTCTTTGAGGCGCGCGTGGAACACTACGCGCCGTCGACCCGGACCTGGTCCTTACCGGGCGGCGAGGTTATAAGGCTAATATAGCCGGTTAATTAAAACATGTCTCAATTTTATTTTTCTTTTTCCAGTTCCTCGGCTGCACGCAGGTAGACCAGCCCAAAGGCATCGAAGTGGTGAAGGATGCGATAAAGAAACTCCAATTCACACAGCAACTGAAGAAGTCGGAGGCCAAGGATGGGGCCAAGTGCAAGAAGGTCGAAATTACCATATCCGTCGATGGAGTTGCGATACAGGTCAGTGTTTGCTTCAACCTTATTAGCAGTAGTTGAGCTCTTTGTGAAGAAGGCCATCCAGGAAAGTGATTTTATGGCTATACTGAACATCTTATACATAATAAATTATCTAGATAAATATCGGCAAACCATCAGCATCATCATGTATGTATATCCAATTATAAATCCATCTATTTAGCGTAGCACGTGAACGAGAATGTCTTGATTTAAAAGAGTATCCGTGGAGTTTCTTGCCCGTTCTTCTCCATAGAGATCTACGCTTTGGAATGGGCAACTAGCTTCAACTTTCTGACTAACTGACCGACTATTTAATTTTGACAATTCAAAAGTGCCTGTAAATGGTTCAATTGAAATAAATTATTTGAGTTTGAACTTATACTAGATTTTGGGGTAGTTCACTTTTGTGACTTAGACCATCCTAAAAATGTTTTTTTTTTTTTATAATTCCGTTCCGATGGCTTGAAATAATGGATAAAGTCGAATCAATGATTTGTCTTTGAGTTTTCGATTAAAAATGAGAAATACGTGTCTCAGGATTTTTGAAAACTACCAGACAACGCATAGCCAAAACCGCTGAGAAGCATGCAATTTTGTACTAAAGAACCTTACCTAATAAAAGTGAGCACAAGCAAGGAGTGATAAGATTTTTTTTCCTTTATTAGAAGATTAAATTTTTCGAAGGTTAAAAAGGGTATAACGATTCGAAATCCCAACGGGCACGTGTGTTGTAAGGGAAGAAAGTTTCATGGGAAAGTCTGAAACAAGCAGACAAAATCGGCGGCAACGTACTAGTCTAACAACAAATAAACAAAGTGTTCCATAAAATCATTTTACGACAGCAAAATCATCACTTTTAGCAGCAAAAACTTTTATTGACAAGACAGCACAATTTATAACCATGATAAAAACGCTGCTACCTTCACAAAAAATAATATTCTCATCCCACGACACCTCGGTCTCAGAAACAGCGCGAAATCAATTACTTCACCAACTACCCGCAGATATAATCACTTTTACTTTCAGTTCAACAGTTCTAAGATCTGTGTAACTTGGTACTGTTGTAGTATTCGCACGCACGCACTTTGGTTTGTACAGTTGGCAAAAGTGATTTGTAGGCAGGTGTCTATGCTACAATTCATTCACAGTTTTTTTACCTCTGATAGCAGAAAAGAAAGAGTTTATTCGTGAAACACAAAATAACAATAACAAAATAAAAAAGTGAAAATAATGTTTAAACTACAATATGTGTGCCTCATAGTAATCCAACAGCAACCATTCTAACAAGAATAAAGGTCACTATGTTTTTGGCCGACTTATCACTGGCAGCAATCGATCAGCAACCTTATCGAAAGGCGAATAAAGATCACAGTAATTTTGGCAGTGATGCAATTTCAGAGGTAAAATAACTATGAAAGGACTTTATCTATCACGTCTTGTTTTAGCTGGGTTATGCAATTGGGCTGCCAAATCTTGATACCGTCAAAATGACATAAAAAAGTATGATAAGTTGAGAGTACTAGTACTATTTTTGCTATTGAAGTTTTCTATCATTTGAAATTAAAAGAGCACCCTTGGAGTTCCTCACCGGGTCTTTTCAATAGGACCTACCTTAGACTCCGAAAAAACTCACAGCTCAATAACAATGCTTTCCTTGCAGATGTTTGTTACCATGCTAACCAAACTCTTTTGCCGCGAGTACATTTGATTTCACTTTTAACCGCTTATTGTATGAACAATCATTGTTTACATACATGCGCAATACGTAAGCGTTATGCTTGTTAATTGGGAAGGGTATGCTGAGCTGTGTATCTCGTGTCGGCACAAGAATGTCTCATGCCGTGGTGAAATTAGCCAGTCAGCAAGCAGAGGCCGCGTTCTCTATGACATAATGAAAATCTACTAACCCGCAATGGGCTCGCGTCCCACTCACTCGAAGAGAGGAGGCCTGTGTCCCAGCAGTGGGAACATTATAGGCTGACATAATTATATCTGTCAAATCAATCGATATATTCTGACAGAACTATAGCAGACTATCTTGTGCACCTATCAGAGAACATACAAATAGCATGTTTCACATCGTGTAAGCTAAGCAAATAATGAACATTATATACTCAACACGTACATAATTCACTATATAACTGCCATAATAGCTTCCTGCGATCAAGCTAATTTTACCCGACTTTGAAGACAAGAGGAGGGTTATGTGTTTAACGTGTGTATGTATGTATGTTGCGTCTTATATCCTTAACGACCTTAACGGATCGACTGATTTGGGTAAAATGAGGGGGTCTATATATTGTTTGAAAGCAGTCACGGTGGCCAAATGATAGCGGCCGCGACTTATGAATTCAACCCGGACAGGCGCTTTACTTTGTGTAAATTATTTCACCACAACTCATCTTAAAACGGTGAATGAAAACATTGTAAGGAAACCGGGGCATGTCCTAGAACCAAAAATTCGAAGATATGAGTCAACCCGCACTCACACAGAGGGAAGGCCTGTGTCCCAGCTGTGGGAACAATATAGCCTGATTATGTATAGATTGCAGTGAGTAACTTGGCAACAATGTTACAGAGTCAGCGGAAAAAAGATCATTGATGAAAAAAGTGCCAAGTAATCATAAATTAATCCCTCCTTGCAAAGACGTCAATTAAACAAAAGAAACTGTCAATGCTATCACTCATTCATTATTTCCTTCCATTGTTATCATTACAAAGTTAATTATTTTGACTGCTGAGAAATTCTGTGCCGATGACAATTTTCTTACGCAAAAATGAAACGTAGATTAGTGATTTTAAGGGTTCCAATTTATAAATTAAACCAGCCATTTTGACCCTGAAACACCCCTCCTTCTTACCCAGAATGTTATATGGCACCCCGACCAAAAGTTAGGTTAGGTTAGAACTGTGACCAACCGCTACCTACATCCAATATGGTCGCAGTTAACACTATGATCAGCCTTCAATGTTCTGTGGACTCCTCTCTTCGAAAAGGAGCGGGACTCTACCGCGCGGACCCAGTGCGGGTTGGTAGATGTTACATGTCTTCGAATTTTTGGTTATAGGACATGCCGGTTTCGTAAGTTGCCGGTGTCCGCAGTTACTTGACTATTTATTATTTTTCAAACTCCAAAATACGAATGATTACATTAGGAGGTTCACAAAAAGAAGCGCACTCAGTATATTGTGCTCAATATTTTTATTAGGAATTCAAACGAGAATGATTTAATGTTCGACTAAAAACAAGCCTTAATCCATATGTCATGTGCAACATGCAATAACTGCAAAATGCAAAACATCCAACCGTTACACAGAAACACTAATTAGAAAGGGTAAATACCAAACAGTCGCACAATCACACAGCTGTAATCAATGGTGGTTAGCCGAGTGCGTTCGGTCGAACTCGGGCGTTTCCGCCGCTTTCACGTCACGGTGCGCAAGCGCAACGAGCGAAAAGCGTCACCGCTCTCTATTGTCAAAGCGGTCATAGGCATGGCGTTGTGTTTGTTTGATGACAGTCAGCTGTTTGTATGTTTTGATTATATTGCATTTATGAATGATGCCATGATCTATTCCGGCTACATGGAGGGATCAATCTGAACCGACGAATGCTGTGCTCTATTTTTATTAACGACTAGCTTTTGCCCGCGACTTCGTCCGCGTGAAGCAACTTTCTTATTTTTTTTTCCATAAGAACCTTCTACAAAGTATTAGAAAACTTAAAAAAAAAAATGGATGAAATCGTAAAGTCGTTCTCAAGTTATGACGTGAACAAGGGAAATAGGGATTCATTTATACATATAGATTGTATCGATTTGCGTCATTTATTCAAATTGAGAAGAGAGAATCAGCACTTTTTGAACGTCAAAATTACATAAATTCGACAACGACCTACCACTAGTACATATTTATTGTATTATGTAAATGGTACATAACAGACTATCTACCATATTGTCTTTAAAAGATGACTCTTAGCGATAAGACCGCCCCTTATGTAAAATTTCTACATTTGTATCTGTAATTTATATGGTGTAGGTACAGACGTCAGCAGGTCAAGCTACCCGAAACTGTCAAATTTTCCCAATCAACCTTGAACCTTAATGCTTTAGCGATAAAGTTGAAAATCTATTAAAGAAATTTGACAGATTGTAGTATCTGGATGTGCTGGCGTCTGTACACACGGCTACACGTTAAGCTATACAAAACCAGTTTGTCTTGGCCTCACTTTGTATGATATTTTCTCACAATGAACGGTCAGCTAATACTGGTTTTGCATAGCTTGATGTGTAGCCGTGTGTACATAATAAAGCGTATTCTATTGTAACCAGGGAGTTTCCATATTTACTTAACTCCTAATTTTTCCGATTTCAGGAGCCAAGATCAAACAACATCATGTACCAGTTCCCTCTTCATCGGATATCCTACTGCGCCGACGACAAAGGGGCCAAGAAATACTTCTCCTTTATCGCGAAAGGGGGCAGCACCGTCAACGCAGTGAACGGCCATGATGGCCCGGCGGAAAAACACGAGTGTTTCGTGTTTATTTCGACTAAATTGGCGTCAGAAATCACGCTAACCATTGGGCAGGCATTTGATTTGGCTTACAGGTGAGTTTATGAGAGAAAATAACTGTTTTTGTTAAGGAAAGTAGGCTGTGGTCCGCTTTAAAGGGTATGCGGCCATTCATACGGCGCGACATTTTACGGTAAAAATTTGGGATCGCACGTCAAAATCCCACTGTTCATACGGTTAAAAACAAATGCAGTATGAAACTGCTATGTGATCCCAAAATTATCTAGTTAAACATCGTATATACTGGGGGTCTACTCCGAAGTAGTATCGGCCGAATGTTCGGCCGTTTCCTGCTATGAGGTTATTATTTGGTTCGGTCGGTTCCAATCCTACACTCCTACACTCTTTCGAATATTGACTATGGTCCCGACCCAACTGAGCCGATCCGAAATTTTTTCGCGTTTTTCAATAATATTCGGTTCGGCCATGTGTCGGTCCGATCCGAACATTCGCACTTTGCACTTCGGAGTAGGCCCCCTGGTGTCGGTGTAATAACTAAAGCTTTGGGTTCCTAATCAAGCGGTGAACGGTCATACAATGACGGCTGCCCAAATACAAAGTGTTTTATGACACCTTAATGTCAAATACAGGTGAAAATGAGAGATGTTCATGACGGCCGTTATAATATGACGGAACCGCTTCCCTAGGAATCCCTGGCCTAACTGGCACATGAGATATTTAAGCTTTGTCTCTCTGATGAAAACATCTGTGTTGCCTCTGGTATTCTAGATATCCATAGGGGCGGTAACCAAGTGACTACTTACCATAAAGTGGGCAACCTGCTACCTAAACGCACCAAAAACAATAAAAAATAAAACATTTTTTTTTTATATGAAAACTATTTTTGTTTTTTTAATATTGTTAGTCATAAATGGTTGTCTGCTGGTCTATTCTGTAAAAATATCAGCGTGAAAAGTGAAGTTAAGTGAGCTTGAAGTGAGCTGTCATTCCACCTGATAAGTACTAGCTAGCGATTGACGCTATTGACAGCTCACTTCAAGCTCATTTCTCCTAAGTTTGCACGGTGATATTTTTATAGAAAACATTGGTCTTAAATCCTAAAGTTTAAGCTGATAACAAAGTGCATCGTTATTATTACGAATTTGAGTCATGTCCCCAGACCCCACATAAAAATGTTACATTGTCCCTCAAAGTGGTTGGCATGAGCCTCTTTGTGCACTGACATAATGACAATGGTTTTAAAGAAATCATTGTTTAAATGACCTTGTGGAACAATGGACGACCCTTTTGGTGTACCTCCCCACTTAATCCGTTTATTTCCGAGCATTTACTGTGACTCCAAGATGGTCGTAAAATAATCTACGAGAACTGCAGATTATGACGAACTTTCGAACTTTCAGACTAAGAAAAAGAAATACAGTAATCAGCCGATCGATTCTGTTAAAGTTTCACCGTGAAAAGTTAGGTGAAGTGAGCTGTCAACAGTGTCAATGCCTAGCATTAGTTGCAATGACAGCTCACTCCACGTTCACTTCACCTAAGTTTTCACGGTGAGATGGTTACAGAATCGCACTGCTGGGTCGTTGGATATACATAGTTGAAGTTTAGCAAGAAACTGATGGATGTTTTTGAATAAAATTTAATTAAATTAATAGAAAACAAACAGTTAATTTATCAAATTAAATTTGGTTACTGGTTGTACACACGGCTACACATCAAGCTATGCAAAACCAGTATTGGCTGACCGTTCATTGTGAGAAAATATCATACAAAGTGAGGCCAAGACAAACTGGTTTTGTATAGCTTGACGTGTAGCCGTGTGTACATTTAAGGCTTTTCTCGATTTTGACAGATGAAACTGTACAGACGCCAGCTGTTCAAGCTACCGGATACTGTCAAAATATTCCCAATCAACCTTGAACTTAATGCTTTAGCGATAAAGTTGAAAATTAATAAAGAAATTTGACAGAGTAGCTTGATGTGCTGGCGTATGTACTACTTGTATTAGTTCCCGACATTTTAATTCAACGTTAATTTCTGTACATTCCAGACGGTTCTTGAACGACAACGGCAAATACATCGAGATGCAGAAGATGCAGCTGCAGAATAAGAAGCTAGAGCTACAGATGAATGCTTACAAACATCGTTTACAGGTACATAAATATTCAATACAGCCTTTTCCCAACTATTTTGGGGTCGGCTTCCAGTCTAACCGGATGCAGCTGAATACCAGTATTTTACATGGAGCAAACTCAAACTCAAATCATTTATTTAAATGAAACCATATACAGGCACTTTTGAATTGTCAAAATTAAATAGTCGGTCAGTTAGTCAGAAAGTTGAAGCTAGTTGCCCATTCCAAAGCGTAGAAGAACGGGCAAGAAACTCCACGGACACTCTTTTAAATCAAGATATTTTTACAAAATCCTGGGTACAGCGACTGCCTATCTGACCTCCACAACCCGGTTACTGGGTAATACGATACCCCTTCTGACGTGTAAATCCAACACACTGTAACTCGAGTTACAGTGTATTGCCTTAATAGCACTCATTTGATTATTTAGAGGCAGTTACATATCCCTATATTAATATTTTTTCAATAGATAGTATGTAGAAGGAGATATAGGCACATAAAAAACACTGTATTTTAGATACATTTAAGGTTTGTTATGGCATAACACTGTGATTGAAGTTACAGTGTGTTGGCTGATTAAGTTTACGCGAGATTAGTTGAAACTCTGAGATACAGTGTTTTGGATGACCCAACAAACTGAAGACATCGCGCGTCGAGATCCTGAAGTTATTTTGGCAAATCAAAAAAAAAGCATGAGACCTCCCTGCCGAAACTGAAAAAAGAATTGTTTCGTTAAAATCTCGGAAACGGACAGAGAGATCATTCACAATAAGTTCTGGAGTATGGATAGATAAAGACGGCGGGATTTCTTGTCTAGACAGGTGCACAAAATGCCCACGGCAAGTAAAACTGCTGGCCCCAACTCAAGGAGATACAATACTCTAACATGGACTCTTAATGAGTTCAAAATTTGCAAAATATTTATTTTAAATACATTAGGATTCAGTAACCATGAAGCAGTCCAGGCTGTTCTCAAGCAAAACCATTTGACTCAAAATAAAAATCCGAAAATTAGTGCTGCTCCTGATCCTAGAGGTCGTCACACACCTTATAATGCTTTTCCTGCGAAGTACGAAGATGAAAAATTTTATATTAAAATATAACCCTACACCATATCACTATAATATACCTAAGTTATGCGCCAAACAGAAGATATCTTCCAGTAGGTGTGAATTTTACAGGCATTTACAAAGAATTTAAACTATACTGCTTAGAGAAAAATTTAAAAGTTTGTAGTTGGGCACATTTTCATAATATGATCAAACATCTTAATCTTTCTACAGCAGAACCAGCTCAAGATATTTGCACAAAATGTAGAAATCATGAGTTAAAACATAAAATATTACCTTCCGTGTAATTGTAATGACTGTTGGCAAACATCTCGAAAACAAAAGAGCTTCAAAGAGAGATATGAAATCAATAAAAGAAAAGTGTGAAAATTCTGAAGGGCGAGATATGCTATATACTGTAGATATGCAAAAAGCTATTTGTATGCCACTGTTGACTACAAAAGAATACTTTTTCTCAAGAAAACTCGTACTTTTCAACTAATCTTTTGTGCCCCCAGGAAAAAACAAACAAGCTGTCTGTGCAGTTTGGCATGAGGGAGAAAGTGGTAGAAAAGCTCATAATATTGCTTCTACATACACTCATTTTCTCAGAAAATATTGCAGAGCGATATTGCGATATTGTCTGTAACGTTTTTCTTAGATAACTGTAATGCGCAAAACAAAAACAAGATACTTAATGATAAAATGACCAATTTAGACAAAATTACTCTGGAATACTTTGAGCTAGGGCACACTTTTATGGCCGCAGATGCTGTTCATGCTGCAATTACAAAGAAATTAAAATCTAGGGCCAAGTCTACGATATAGATGATTTTATATTCAATATCAAAAGTTCACGAAAAAACATGGAAGTCGATTTATTAAGTCACAAACAAATGATCATATTCAGTAATGATTCCAAAGCAGCATTCCCCAAAGAGTATAATATACACAACCTGAAAGTCATAGAATTCAGAAGAAATGAATTATCAATATTTGTCAAGAATGATTATAACGCAGATTTTAAGGAGATATCTTTTTTAAAAAAGAACTTGAATTGCGGAAAAAACTCACAAAGGGTGTAACTGATCTTTTGGACTTAGCACTGTGCAAATCAATGCCTCAAACAAGAACAATTTTTTATGAAAATCTTGTTGTCTCGGAATCACCCGATCTTGACGAACACATTGACACTGATTTGATATAATAGGTAAACCTAAGACCTCAAAGTAATTCATAACCTGATTATTAATAAAACGTTGATCTCATTATTAATTTGTTCCATAATTATTTTATTTGCGTTAGTTTTATAATGATAAGTTTATTTTTGTTTGCTTCAGTTGTTATAGTGATTGTGTTTTAATTATTTGATTTGAAAAGATTTCATTATGTACATACCTACTTACTTGAGCTTTTAATTTTTTGGTTTTTATTTTAATAAATATGTTTTCTTACTATAAGTAAATTGGGTTTTATTGTCTTGTTCTTTCGGACGCCTTATTAATGCCTATTTATATTGTTAAAGTAATACACTGTATTTGAAAATACAGTATTTTTGTATGATCCATTAGCTCTGATCTCACAAAACCAAATACACTGTAACTAAACATACAGTGTTTTGCTCAAACAATTAGGAACATTTCTTCAAATTTTATAGAGACAATACACGTTTACTTAGATATTTCAAATTGTATGGATATTATGGTTATAAAATGTACATGGCTAGATAAAACGTAAAAAAACCTTTATTTTGGTACCAAGAACTTATTATAATGTTTGATTATTATTACTAAAACATACCAAAAACCAAAAAAAGTTTTAAAAGCCCTTTTCACGAAATAGGTATTTCTGAGATACAGTGTTTTGGATTCACACGTCAGCCTTGGTAAGACTGGTGGTCTGACTTTCGGGCGACTGACGTCTCGTAACGACTGTCAAAAATCCATGAATTACAGCCGCGACCTGGCTTAACGTGCTTTCCGAGACGCGGAGGGGTCTTGGTATGTGAAGATGGTCACCCATCCACGGACCAGCCGCGGCAAGCGTAGCTTAACCTGATCGATCGACCCGTGCGGCTGTTATTATTTAGCCCAAAGATAAGTGCCCAAAAGGCTGGCAGCATTACCACGTTGGCGGCAATGCTTGTCTTTAGTCTAAACATAGGCAACTTAATTCTAACCATATTCTCTATAATTCCAGGAGTTATCAAAGATCACGTACAAGGATGACCTCTCGTCCTACCTCTCTCGGAACAAACTGTCAGACATCACAGAGTTCAAGCCGCCCCCTGAGCTGGAGAAGCAGATCGCGTCTCTAACCATGGCCAACGGATTCGCCAATGGCAGCAGCAACGGCAATGGAAACGCGAATAATAATATTGAGATGGGTAAGTTGAGGAGATTAACTTAAGTGTCAGGGAACTAGATTGATAGATACTAGATTAACTTTGACTAGATTGATAGAAAAGAAATAAAGTATAAGTATTTATTACGTTTTAACCGACTTCTAAAAAAAGGAGGAGGTTCTCAATTCGGATGTTTAGGTAGTGCTGAAACATATTATAGGACAATGTTTAATACGTGCCTGTCTTGCTTCGGATCCGCGACCTGCGACTTATCAGTCGAGGCCATTACAGGGCCACAAAATTTCCTTGAATTGTTGACACTTTCAAAGCAATATTCCATAATTCTCCACAGGCACAGACGCGTTGTCGAACAACTCGACGGACACGTTCAACTCCAACAACGACAACAACTTGTTGTTGTCAACGCCGCCGCCACAACACAACGGGAAGCACAGCTTTGGCACTGGGTAAGTAAGATATTCATCATCTAACTTTTACGACTAACTGCGATGTTTTTCCACATCCATGCGGACGCTTTCGCGGGCACAGCTATTTTTTATCGGTAATTGTGCTGCAGTGCGATTCTGTAACCATCTCACCGTGAAAACTATAGGTGAAGTGAGCGTGGAGTGAGCTGTCATTCCAAATAATGCTAGGTATTGACACTACTGACAACTCACATCAAGCTCACTTCACTTGAGTTTTCACGGTGAGATTTTTACAGAATCGACCGGCTGTTATCCGAATTCCACGCGGACGAAGTCGCGCTTGTAACTTTAAAATCCGATATGAAAATGAAGCCGTAGCAAAGAAAAATAAAATAATGCTTCGTATAAAGGGAAACCTCCGATCCGAATGCTGGTGACATCTACCGTTTGATTTTTCCAACGTTTTTCCAACAAATTATACCCTGTCCATTAGGACAGGGTATAATTTCACATTGCTTTGTGATGCAAATGAAGGTAGTTTGACAAGAAGTGACTGCGCAATAGACTATACCACCATTTTATAAAACATGTTTTATTGATGATTTAATCTGTGTTTTCCAGCAAACTCCTGGGTGATTTGTCGTCAAACAAGAACCCCTCTGTAGGCACCAAGCTTGAAGGTCTGCTGCTCAACTCTGATTCAGACAGCGGTAAGTTATCTTATTAAATACTTATCATCGCTAGCTTATGATAAAACAAAAAATAAGTTGATATACAACAGGCAGGGGAAGAGGGCAGCCTTGTTTGATTCCCTTACCTTTGATAATCCAAGTGCTTTGCTGGCCACACTATTTCTTTTTTTCTTCTTTCTTTCTTTTTTAAAAACGTTGCCCCACACTAGGAATTACTCCTGTATCGTGGGTGCGTTCACAAATATTTGTTCCGTGCGGGAATCGAACCCGCGACACGCAGCGCAGTGGTTGATCGCTCAGCCATTTATATTGGTGCCGATTCCCTTGTTCACAAACTAAACTAGATTTTAAGTTCAGTGCATCTTTTTCTTTCTATTTCATTAGGAATAGGACAGAAGATAAATATTAGTTTAGTCCTGTCAAATTAAGTAGGTACTCCATAGACAGTTTAGATAATTATGATTCAAAAATTGGCTACTAAAAGTACGTCAATTTACGTCAGGCGCTGACTAATCTGACAGGACTAAACTAATATTTATCTTCTGTCCTTTTCTTAATGAAATAGAAAGAAAAAGATGCATTGAACCTAAATTTAGTTTAGTTTGTGAACAAGGGAATCGTCGTCAATATCAACTTTTCAAGTTAACTTCACTACCAGCGACCATCTAACCTCTTACTGAATCAACAGTAGTTTGTTAATTTAATTATGTGTAGTGCTTAAAATAATTATTTATTGAAGTTCATGAAGTTTTAAAATCTCTTAAGACAGTGCTGCCATCCTTCATTAAACGTTTCTTACAATGTGTTGCAGACTTCGACCCGCGTGCGTTCGAGTCGGAGCCGATGTCTCGATTCTCAGCGCCGACACACGACAACGAACTCACTACCACACCGCCGCTTTGTAAGCATTACAACCTACCTGTCCTTCTGTGATTCATTTGCCGAACATGTTAACAAATATGAGTTATTGGAAAAATAACTTTAATAGCTACACAATAAAGTTCAGTTTACGCTACAACTTCATTTTAATAACTTTTTCAATAGTACTAGTCACTGAAATCAACTTAATATTCATTGAAATAATGTTGATATTTGTTTAACTTGAAATAACATCAATTGCCAGCATAAATTTGAATAGACCTTACTTAGCGTTTTGTAAGCGGTTACACGACAATTAGAACTTGAGATATCCCGACCCCGAAGAGATTTGATTCCGTTAATTGAACCGCAACACAACCCCTTGAGAACTCTGCCCGACTACTCGACCCCCTCAAATTGACCCTGACCTCTCCACCCAGACAACTTTCACTCCGTAAACTCAACCCAGGCAACTTGACCCCCACAACTTGTTTAAGCGGCCCCAGAACGAATATCCAGGGGCGTGCGATTCCATTCTAAATATCGATGTGATTCAAAATACTAGATCACGTCTAATTTAACATAGCCATATTAAATAGTCTTACAGCAACTAGGGATCAGTCATAATACTTATAAAAACACTATTTATTTATATTGACAAACACTAACACCATAATTTTCATTCCAGTGGCGCCCCCACCAAAAGCGTCGAAGCGTCACACTCCACAACAGCCAGCCATAAACGGGAGCGACCTATTCGGATCCACCCCCTTTTCCCTCCCCAGCCAGCAACCCGCGCCCATTTCTCACCCCCAATCCCAGCCGTTCGCTGCCTCAAACAAACCGACCCCAAACGGACCGACCCCAAACGGACCGACCCCAAACGGGCCATACCCGAATGGGCCGTACCCCAATGGAATGAACCCAAACGGGCCGAACTACGATATAAGCGACTTTAACCTGCAAACGTCAGTTTTCAACACAACTTCGTTCACGAACGGTCTAAGCGGCTTCGACCCGTTTGACACCCAGAAGAGTGGCAACATTTTTGGCAACGGATTCAATCCTACCTTCAATGGATTTGGCAACCTCAGTGAGAAGCCGGTCGTGGAATTGGACAGCAATTTCAATGGGTTCCTAGACAAAACTATTTCTGAAATGAAGGTGTGTATTAATTGGTGATTTATTTAGTCTCTGGTAGAATGGGTGTCCTGTTTTATAAACAAAGATGGCGGGCATAGGTAGTGTTACCACAACAGAAAATAGGATTTGTGTAAATAATTACATCGTGATCATGAGCTATTCTATCTCGGTTCTGAGAAAATAAAGAATTTTTAATCAATGATCTAAAAAGTATCTATGTTCAAATCAACAAATGTACAGTCAGCAACAAAAATATTGGGAATGATGAAGTAATTTAATAGATTTTTTTATTGAACGAACACATGCTTTTTATGCTTGTTCATCATCTGTCGAGCTTTTTCCCAAAAATGTTGGAGTCTGATTCCAGTTTAAGCAGATGCAGCTGAATACCAATATTTTATATGGAGCGACTGCCTATCTGACCTCCACAATCCAATTACTGGGTAGGTATATACTTGTTACTTTAAAAATATTCTACTATTTATTTGTTTACTAGACAGGACACCTTATTCTTATAAATACTTAGTATACTTTTAGTTACTATTATTTTGATAGTCCTAACAAAGATTGGCATTCTGAAAAAGATTTAAAAAATATTTTTATTAATTTTTGACAGCTCGGGGATCGGTAAGTTCAAAAATATAATTTACAAAATACGATTGTGATCGTCCAGGGGTAATGTTCGTCGAAAATAAATGTTTTGTCTTTGTTTGATGTGTTGTGATGTGAAATAATGATATTATTTACAAAGTGCCACAGCATATGCGGATTTTACTGAAAAAACTAACGCGATCAGCACTTCTAAACTGCGTTCAAGAGCTATCAGTGACAATATTCCACAAAAATTTTAACTGCAAAAATACCGCGAAAAAATTAATATCGTTTTCTTAATTATCGTTTGGCCCTAAATTCAGCAACGCGGATAGCATTCACTGACGCACCCATTAGGTCCTCACATTTGTAGGTGACAGAGCATGCGGCGCAAGGTGGGAGGTGAGCCATTGTCTGTGGAGAGATACCGCATACACACCGGAGGTCAGAGCCTTCCACGGACCCCCACTTGTGGAGGTTGTCCTTGCTGTGACCTACTTTGACAAGCGCCGATTCCCTTGTTCACAAACTAAACTAAATTTAAGTTCAATACATCTTTTTCTTTCTATTTAATTTAGAAAAGGACAGAAGATAAATTTTAGTTTAGTCCTGTCAAACTAGTCAGCGCCTGACGTAAATTGACGTATTTTTAGTAGCCATGTTTTTAATCACGTCTAATCTGTCTATGGAGTATCTTAATTTGACAGGACTAAAGTAATATTTTATCTTCTGTCCTTTTCTTAATGAAATAGAAAGAAAAAGATGCACCGAACTTAAATTTAATTTAGTTTGTGAACAAGGGAATCAGGGCCACTGACAGCTCTTGAACGCGGTTTAGATGTGATGAACGGGTTCAGTTTCAACTGTGAAATTCGCCCTTAATAAACAGACTACACTACAAGTAATAAAATTAATGCAGTTATTAAAATGTCATGACTATTATATCCGCTTTGTATGCTCTTGACGATAAAATTAGAAGTTAGCTGTCAATATTAACGTCAAATATGCTGGGCACTCCGTAATAAATATCTGAGGGCCTATTCTGTAAAAATTCAGCGTGAAAACTTAGGTGAAGTGAGCTTACATACCAACTGACACTATTGGCAGTTCACTTCAAGCTCAACCGGTCGATTCTGTAAAAATCTCACCGTGAAACTCAAGTGAAGTGATCTCGATGTGAGTTGTCAGTAGTGTCCATCCCTAGCATTATTTGGAATGACAGCTCACTCCACGCTCACTTCACCTAAGTTTTCACGATGAGATGGTTACAGAATCGCACTGCAGTTCACCTAAGTTTCCATGGTGAGGTTTTTACAGAATGGATCGGCTGGATAAATAAGGGGTTAAGGTACACATAACTGCCGAATAACAAATTAGGTACCTATGTGTTCGCTTTCACTATCAACACTAATTTTGATACGCTTATGAGGAAACGCGGTTACGTGGCATTTGCGTTCAGTCCATACGCACATATTCCTCAGTTTTGATAGTTAACGATACCTACTAGTCCAAATATTTTTTTACGAAACTATCTATATCTACCTCGAACATGTTCGAATTTTAGTTTTTTTTTTCTAACATTTCTAAGCCAAAAACAAAGCAATGGCGGTGGTTATAGTTTGACCGAAACCGCTGTACCGCGCCTTCAGTAGGTATGTGCGCGGCGAGACGAAGGCAGTGCAGGCCGCTCATCCGTCACCGCTCACGGCGTCCCGCCCCCGCCTCGCCGCGCATTCCTAAGGCGCGATACAGCAGCTTTGGTCAAACTATATATACATATAATGTATCATAAAAAATATATATACTTCGCTGGTATCATTAACCAGGGAGAAAACTGAGGAATACGTTTGAATAACTGTCCATATGATCACGTTTCATCATACACATCATTCTGGGCATTTTAAGGGCAAAGGGCGTCATTTGTTCAAATGGAAGGCATTTTGTAAAGTGTCCCATTTGGCGTCATTCATAGATTCCGATAGAGAAATCTACAAAATCAGCAGTGCGATTCTGTTACCAACTCACCGTGAAAACTTACGGGAAGTGAGCGTGAGCGTGGAGTGAGCTGGCATTCCAACTAATGCTAGGGATTGACACTATTGACAGCTCACTATAAGTCACTTCACCTAACTTTTCACGGTGAGATTTTTACAGAATCGATCGGCTGTTGGGTTGGAATAATGACGAAATGATTATTGTTTTTATACGAATGTAGTTTACATTATCTGAAAGAAAAATCCATGCAGCAAAGGACATTCAGCAACAAAAACATGTCGGCATGCGGAGAACGTTAAAATAAAACTAAAAAACTTAAATACTTTATAGTCCATTTATTAAGCATTACTAAAATAACGGTTAAATAACGACAGTTATTGTGTAATTGTTAAAATGACTGCATTTAAAAAAAGAGTTATTTTTTAAACGTAATTGGTGAATAGTTATCGTTAAATAACGGAACTTAGAATACGTTTATATCGAAATAACGTTGGTTATAACCATTATTTGACTAATTAAAATGGAGTGTAGGTATTAGGTAGGCAGGTAGACTTATAATAGTATTCACGAAGAAAAACAAGAGGTATTTTATAAAATTGTTTCGAATTTCATTAAGCTAAACCGCTAGACATGATTTTAGCGAATATGACTGCATAAAATTATTTTTTCCTGTTACTTATGTCTATTTATTTTATTTCCAGGACGGATTCAGCCGAGGGATCTCCTTTGGAAACGATGATTTTTCAATAGATAACCTCGATCCCCTGAAGAAAAATTAAAATATAACATTTTTCATAAAATTTAAATTGAATAGTTAAAAATTTAGGTAAATGAAAACCCTTATTTTAGCTCATACAGCTTAGTATAGACAAATGCAATAAATTTATACATTTTTGGAAGGAACTGTATTTGTGGATTAATAAAATATAGTTTTAAGTGCTGTTTGAACTCAAATAAACGTTTTTTTTGTACACATGTGTTGCCATGTTATTGGTTACAAATATTTTTGATACGTTCGTGATAATAGATTAGAAATAAAAATCTTCTGTCATCATTTCCTGACTAGATCTTGAAACTCGAAATAATAACCAGTAATATGACAAAACATAGTATGTAATGAAAAAAAATCTAAATTTTTTCGGTGATATATTTTAGATTATGCGCGAAAACGCTCAATGTCATTCCAAAAGTGCCTGAAGAGTTTTTACAATTTTAATAAAAGTTATTAAAAAAAAACCCGTTTCTCCAATAGATTTTTTGGACTAAAAATGTATTTTGGTAGAGATTATGACAAAAAGTTTTAGGTAGGACCAAATTTTTTACAAAACGATTATCGAAATTTGAAGATCGCCTCATAATATTCTGTGATAATTCTTTTCAAGTTGAGGTTCTTCAAATTGTATTAAAAGAAAATTGTCCAAAATTCGACTGAATCGAAAATGATTAGAATCGTCTAACAGGGTGTGTAAATAAACTAACCTTTAATGTAAAGTACGTCATTTAATGTTAAGTTGAAACTGGCAACTTTGGTAAATAAAAACCCGCGAGAATTCGGGATACCATAAAAAAAAATCACCAACTGCCATGCCGGTCAAAAAACATAATTGTAATTTTCTTTCAAGAAAGAATCCCGGTTAAAAATATTGTGCCCGATAAATAGCAGAATCATTTTTATTGGTGAAATAATCGCTACGGTCAATGCGCCACATTCTAAAATCTAACCTTATTATTGATCGAAGCCTAACCTACTTAAAAACAAAGTTGCCAGTTATAACAAAAAAATCGTAGTTATACGGATGACATTGCAGCACATAGGGCAACATTCCAATAAAGAACATACCTATTATAAAATTAACTATTTTTACTCCTGATTATTATAAATAAATAAAAATGTTTTATTTTTAAACGTGTATGATAGTGGTCATAGAACTGTTGTATTGAATATGTGTCATTAGTGTTATTATTTGTTTTAGTATTGTGTACACTAATGTTACTTTATGGCCAAAAGATATACATAATTGTGTATTTTCAATAATAAATTTATATTTATAATAGATTTGTTGTTTTATTCACACACATACCTACATCCATGCCTATACAAAGCCACCCCTTTGTCAACTGTCAATGTCAAAACGGCTGGATCGTTTTGAAGGATATTGGTAATCCATTGCTTCATATGTTCCAAAAATGTGTCTGCGCAATAATGTAAATAACGCAATGACTGTCGTTGAACTGTCAAAATAAAACCCATTCCTACTGATAGTGTGTTACGCATTTACCCCGCTGCTAAGATTCTCTTACATCTTTGCTTATTTTGTTAGAACTCTTACAAATGTATTACGGGCTGGTACGTAACGGTAAAGGTACAATGAGCGTTAAAAAGATTGGGACGTACAGAGAATTACAGAAAATTGCCAACAGCACAACCCTATGGGTAAAACGCATAATAATTAAATTACAAACAAAACAGCGATGTTTATTGTTGAAATTAAAGTATATAGTGCTAACTGTACCTACATCAAAGTCCAAACAACAATATTAAAAACTCTAATAATCCATACCATCCATTTATAAAACCTAAAGATATTGTCACAGAGCGTACCGTGCGTGAATGTGGTTTTTTGCGATTAAAGAAAAAAAAAAGACAAAATGAAATAAAAAACAGATTTCAGTCCCTATTTCGATTTAGTTTTAGCGCACCATCTTTTTGCATGGCATAATCCTGACTAGGTTTTTCGAAACTCAAAAGACTAGTATTCGAATCAAAAATCAATGGAAAAACATTGAAACTTTGTGTCTTGTTGTCGTTTGCGTTTCATATTTTGCGGATCAAAGATTTTGATGAAATTTTCGGCAAAAAAGTTTTTCTTTTAATAAAAATGGTATATTTTATGATCTAAATAAGTGAACTGACCGTTCTATCGCAGTATTAGGAGGCAATATCTCAGTATTAAACAACGATGGTGGATCTAAGTGGCGGGTCTGAGGGTCCTTTGGAACACGCATTTTCCAACAGTGTTTTTATCGTTCCTGGGATTATTGTCATCAGTTTATCAGGTAAGACGATTCTTTAATTATTTCCCTATTATTTAAGACCTCTACTGTAAGAAAAACATAAGTTTCTCTTCGCTACGCTGTCAAATTGTATAAAATATTTTTGGCACTTTTTTCGCGGAATTTATCGCGCCAGTTTCTATTAAATTTTATTTAAAAAAAATTAGGACGTACAGTTAGGTTTTAATATACACGCAGATAATAAAAGGACGGTTTTCTTCAAAGTGGAAGCTTTTTAATTAAAGTCATCACATCTACCATCTTAATTTATTAAAATTGTCTGTTTGAATCTAAATTAAAAAAAAATAACACCAACTCATGTCTTCCTATGGGAAACTACAGAAAGCCTGCATCAAGCACACCTGCTACAACCCATAAATACTCCTTTTGCCTCATTTATTAATGTTAAAAGTTGCTGTCATACCCATAACTATATTTGATTGATTCCAGCTTTACTAACAGATGAATTAAATCAACTCTTGAAAGAATGACTTGTATGAGTCAAGAATTTATTGAGCATGACCTTAACATCATGCACAGCAGAAAAAGTGGACAAAGTGTACTTGTTAGTGGTTGAAAAGCAAAGAGTTCAAAAGTTGTAGACCAGCTTATCAACACAAAGTTATCATGTTTATAAGACAGCTGATGAGCTGAAAGGAATTTACCATTTAAAAAACATGCTTGGTAGATCAAATATTATACCTAATATTCACATGAACAAGCCCAAATTTGGTCATATACATTGTGATGAATTTAAAAAAAAATCTACCTGACAGAATCAGAAAAAAAAAATATTTTATGATACCTGCATATCAGTGACAGATCATCATTGTCACTGATATGCAGGTAATAGGTAATAGTTCTAATATCCACAACTTGGAATGCAGAGCATTAAATGAACCCACCAGATCACTGTAAATTCATTCATTTATTCATAAACAATTTACATTGTGTTGAACATTACATATTAAATAAAATTATCATATATATGCAGAATCAATACCAAATTAAATGTTAAATAAAATTATCACATGCAGAAACAATTCATATAAAACCATGACACAGGATACATAAATAATTCTAGCCTATCAATGTCCTACTGCAAAGGCCTCTTCTCTAACGGAGAAGGCAGATGTATTAATCACCGGGTTGGTGATTTCAGAATCACCAACCCATCTTCAGCAAGCATGGAACATCGGTGAAGGAAAATCATTATGAGATAACCTGGATTTATAAGTTCAGAACTTATATTAGTCAGTAATGTCCAAGATAAACACAAAGTACATAATTATCAATTGAAAAAGTCATATTGGTACTTGGCTGGATTTGAACCCACAACATCACAACATCACTGGGCCTGAGTCAGGGACCATGCTAGTGGAAAGTTTGATATGTGGTGAAAATATATTTTCCATCTGTAAAAGTTTATTAAACATCATCAACAACATAATCAGGGAACCTCCGTGCCTCGGAAAGCATGTTAAGCCGTTGGTCCCGGCTGTCATTCGTGGATTTTTGACAGTCGTTACGGGTAGTCAGAAGCCCGAAAGTCTGACAACCAGTCTTACCAAGGGGTATCGTATTACCCAGTAACTGGGTTGTGGAGGTCAGATAGGCAGTCGCTCCATGTAAAATACTGGTATTCAGCTGCATCCGGTTAGACTGGAAGCCGACCCCAACATATGTAGTTGGGAAAAGGCTAGGCAGATGATGATCTGTAAAAGTTTATTAAACATCATCACCAACATAATCAGGGTCTGATATTGCTTCTGCTGTGACTCACCGGGCCGTAATGTTCTATGTTACGGGTTTAGTTTCCGCACTTAGTCCTTCAGGTGGGCCATGGCGGCCGTGGGTGGTTATTCCAACCAACCCACCTCCCTCCAGAAGCTTATTAAGTCTCCTGGTCTGCTGAGAACATCTGTGTAAGATCTGGGTGCCCCGAGGGTTTCTGCCCTAATCTGGGTGACGCCTGTGCACTCAAAGTGCACATGCGCGACGGTTTCATCAGCCTCCATGCAAGCTTTGCAAAGGGGGCTGTCCGTTATGCCTATTACAGCCGTTTATGCCGCAAATTTTCGACACTCGCAAGGGAATAAAAACCTACAGGGTACTTCCCGTGAACTCAGAATCTTGAAATTTGGTACGAAGCAACGTCTTATAGCACAGATAAAGGAAAAATTGCGAAAACCGTAAACTTTTAGTTACATACTTACAAATTTTTACGGAACCCTCGGTGCGCGAGTCCGACTCGCACTTGACCGGTTTTTTTCTAATACATTTCACAAAACATTGTCACAAATGTTTACCAAAAGCGCTACCCTGTCAATGTCATTCAAAAGTACCAGAAGCACTACATAGGGATGATTTGTGCTAGATCGTGCAGGGCGCAAACCGTGCTTCATATACATACAATGTCAGCCACGTAGCCCACGTACGAGACACGGCCTGTTTTAGCATAACCTAATCATTCCAATGCGTAAACTTAGTCACATATCGATAAAATTATGACATGCCACGCATGTAGAGTGGCTGGACACAAAAGCTTAATTTTTTTTATGAATTCTTAATTTTACGACTTTGCGTCCTTGATCACAAACACTATGAACAGATAAAAATACTTACATGTATTTATTTGTAAGTTATTTTTGTTCATAAGGTGTTTTGATGACGACGTTACTATGATGTATACTTAATTACCTCACATTTCTGCCGGTCTACTGACTGGTCGTTTACATAAACCTGCTCGTAGAGTTTTGAGTCATCGAAATAATATTTATTTTTACAACTTTTTTGATACGAGTCAGGTGGACAGCCTTCAGTATGAAGCTTGTAAAGCAGTCGAACGGCATTCTAATTGAATTTGAATTATTTTGAGGGATATTGCTAATCCATTGCATCATATGTTCGAAAGCAAATTCTGCTCAACAACGTAAATAACGCAATGAATGTTGTTGAACTGTCAAAATGAAAACTCTTGCCCACGCGAGCAGCCGAGAAGTTTCTTTTAGGGTAGTAGGGTAAATATAAAAACTCGACTGCGTTACCCAGGATCCTAAATTAATGTTGTCGCCGAGTGTATGATTCCGCCTCCAAGAGTATACGCTCGACTCCGCGCTCCTGCTTCAACTGGAAGCCGAACTGTATGAACGGATCTGAGAGCCCGGCGCCAAGTTCTCATGTGTGCGAAAATACATCTTTCTCTGAATTCTCCGATACTTTCAAGTCTGTCTATGTGAACGGACGTTAAGATTGATAATAATAGTAGAACACTTGTGTAATCAATGCTTAATTATAATAAGGTGTAAGGCACAAGCGGTGGCGAGAGCGATTGGAGATTTTGTGCATCAAAATATCCTCCACGAGTCATTATTGCCATCATCAGCATACAGTAGTGCACTGCTGAACATACTAACATAACTAACTGGCTGGCTGTGTGACTCGCCTCTCGAGAGTTTGTGGAAGTGATGCATGACGTCACGCTGAACTAGCTGCTCGAAGGCTGCACTAATGTCCACGTTCGGGGACACCAGTAAAGAGGTAAGAGAAACAGGGTGTAAAGTTCACTCATCCTCTATACAGGGTGGCAGGGACATCAGCGCGCAAACTGTAACCACGGTAGAAATTTTCGTCGGTTATAAAAAAAAAAAAAAAACTTGAGAGGTGTCAAGGGACACCCGGATGGAACGAAGTTCAAAGAGAGAGAGAGAGAGAGAGAGACAGAGAAACACGCGCACGCCTCACGGCTTACAACTACCTATAGCAAAAAGTGTCGTTCCAACTTTTGGTCTTAATTTTTTCCGTCTAGCCCCCTTTCGCAACGCGCAATAAGGAACTTCGTTCCAAAAACTTGTTTCATAGAAAAGTGTAATACCTACGCGGTCAAAACGTATGGAACAGCAATATTTTTTATTAACAGCCACCTTCCACGAGCGCCGGACCTAAAATGTACGTCTGGCGTATCCTGGCGAGTCAGTCACAGTACCACTTTGTCGTGATACTAATGTTTCGACCAAGGCATAAGCTGCACTCATATAGTTTTTGCCGAAACGAGAGAAGAAGAATGTTGGAATAAGAATTGGTAGTGGGGAGATTATGCTTTCGAACCTAGTCAGTCTCATTATTGACGTGAAACCTGGCTACTCCTAGCATAAGCATTGCTTTCTTAGAAGGTGGGGGGTCTACTCCGAAGAGGTAAATGTATCGTATCGGCCGAATGTTCGGCCGTTTCCTGCTACGAAGTTACTATTTGATTCGGTCGGTCCCGATCCTACACTCCTACAATCCTTCGAATATTGACTATGGTCCCGACCCAACTGAGCCGATCCGAACTTTTTTTCGCATTTTTCAATAATATTCGGTTCGTCATCTATCGGTCCGATCCGATCATTCGAATGTGTCTTCGGAGTAGACCTCAGGGTTTACAAGAATACTAAGAAATGTGCAAACCACACATTTTTTATTATTCTCACTAACTCATGACGTGGCAAAAAGACGAAGCTGACTGCCCAGAACACACTAACAGTAGCAATGAGTTTCATTTTGACAGTTCAATAACATTCATTGCGTTATTTACGTTGTTGAGCGGACAAATTCTTCGAACACATGAAGCAAGGGATTAGCAATATCCTTGAAAACCATTCAGATTGTGATTGGTCTCGTGTTACGTAATAAGGGTCCAGGGTACGACAGTAGAGGCTTGACTAAGTAATAACAGCCGCACAGGTTTATCGAAGTTTAAGCTACGCTTGCTGCGGTTGGTCCGTGGATAGGTGCCCATCTTTACATATGTAGACCCTCCGTGCCTCGGAAAGCACGTTAAGCCGTTGGTCCCGGCTGTCATTCGTAGATCTTTGGCAGTCGTTACGGGTCTTCATAACCCCGAAAGTCTGACAGCCAGTCTTATCAAGGGGGATTGGAAACGGCCTACCCCTACTGGGTTCTGGAGGACAGATAGGCAGTCGCTCCATGTAAAATTCTGGTATTCAACTGCATCCGGTTGGACTGGAAGCCGACCCCAACATAGTTGGGAAAAGGCTAGGCGATGGTACGACAGACAGACGTACTGGAGCACCGACACTTTCGAGTCTGTCTCAAGGAGACTTAATGCATTGCTGGAAATAATATAAAAACAAAAGAAAATTAACAGAAGCAGAAATCTTGTACATTACTACTGAAATATTAATTATCGCTCCCACCCGACCGTATCTCAAAGCTTATCAAACCGCTGATATCTTACACTCTACACCGCTCCTTGCCTACAACGTGGAATCCACGTTTCATTCCAGATAATGAGCTCACAATCGTATCGTTAAAAACTTTAATGTGACGAAAATATTCACCCAAGATGGACACTCTCGATAAAGGAACTCTGGACAAGCTCCAGGAATTGCTTGAAGCCAGTTCTGAACCTGGAAAGCAACCTTCTAGAAAGGTGTTGATGGATTTACTGGATACGGTGGAGTTAGCTGATGATGTGAAGGAAAATTTGAAGGCCATGCTGACTGGGGATGTGCCAAAAGTGTTCGGTGGTTATGCCGGCGGAACGCTCTTGGCTATTGTTTTTATTTTGCTGGTGTTCGCGTTGATCAGTAAGTTATATTTGTGATTTTTTTTGACTGTGTTGTGTTTTTCGAAATTGTGATTATGGTTTTGCCCTGTTTTTGGCACGTTCAGGCGTCCTGGCGGTAAATAAATAAACCAAGGTGACAATCTGCCAGATTTCTATATGTGTGTGATAAAGGACGCAGGCGAATTTTGCTATTTTAGTGAAAGCAATATGTTGGTTTTAGATAAAGTTTATCTTGATAAGAGGTCAATATGTTGCCACGAGTGGTTTTTGGCTTTATCAACATAAAAAAATTGTTGTTGTAAATAGGGAGATAAAATATATTGTGGCCGGCAGAATTGGTTTAAAAAATGCTAAGTCTACCTGAGTCTAGGGATTTGCGGGATCCTAAGGAAGTTTTGTTTTTTGGTTACTATGTTTAATTTTTGGGTGTCGGATAGGTACTATCGCCAAAATCTATATCTGACCACCGTAAGGACTATTCCTGCTTGCAGCGCATATTATTAGTCGACCTAAAAAGGGCCCTCTTTTATTTCACTTACGGACGTAGCTGTGGTCATGTGTACGGGATTTTGTTTTCAAAATGGTCAGATATTTTGTATTCAAAATGTTCGGTAGGTTTTGGCGATTGTACTTACTTTCATATAAAATGGCGCCTATTCTGGAATATTCCTGCCTCATATTGGCGCGAAACGCTAAAATTAAAATAATATTTAATATTCAACTAATACTGCAAGACCTACCTACCTACATTAGCTTATCGCATTCTACTAAAACAGTTTTAATTAAAATAATATTTACATTACAAATCAATTTAATATGGAAGCTGTGGAACCAATTTCTTTTAATGAAATGTTAAAATACTCGTATTAAAGTGTTTTAAATTTTCGCCTTGACTAAAACGTCTTAGAAGAGTTGAAGTTTTGGGCCTAGAAAGAAGAAGACATCCTGTATAATGCTACAAGACCCGTAAGGTAATTGCCAGTTCATTTTGACAGTTGAACAACATTCATTGCATTGTTTACCTTGTTGAGCAAACAAATTTTTCGAACATATGAAGCAGTGGATTAGCAATATCCTTCGAAATGATTCAGATTGTGATATCAGAAAGATTTAGTCAGATTTAAGGGTGTGGTACGGTCAGCATCAAAAGTCGGTTAACACTTTGGTTGTTTAAATCTTAATTTATTGAGAAAAATATTCTTAAAAAGCTTATATTAATAAGATATTTAAGAATAATTAACTCTTTGCTATTAAGTACATGAAATAGAGAAAACCAATGTATCACATAATTTTTTATCAATTTAGATAATTTGTAAAAGTAACAGTGTTAATTGACTTTTGATGCTGACTGTACAGTACAGACCATCAAACTGAACAATTTTCTCTATGGGACCAACATCTTTATCGCGAAAAAATTATCGGGTCGGGTTGGCATTGAATTGTTATACGGAACAGCCGGTCGATTCTGTAAAAATCTCACCGTGAAAACTCAAGTGAAGTGAGCTTGATGTGAGTTGTCAGTAGTGTCAATCCCTAGCATTATTTGGAATGACAGCTCACTCCACGCTCACTTCACCTAAGTTTTCACGGTGAGATGGTTACAGAATCGCACTGCAGTTGATAATTTGTCGCAGATTACGATGTTACGATGTTGACAGCAGTGGTGGCCCAGTGGTAAGAGCCTCGACTTACGAGCTGTAGGTCGTGGGTTTGAACCCAGACGGTGATTATGCTATGATGGTCTTCCCGTGGAGAAAGTTGTTCAGTTTGATGATCTGAAGGCCAATTCTCGGCGACAAACAAATGTCAAAAACTTGTCAAAATGTAGGGAAATTAGAGGTATTTTTGACAGATTGAGACTTAGGTCAGACTGTGAACGCTCTTAAAATTACGAGAATTAGGTACCCCTCTGAAGTACACTATTCAATATGTCGACAGTTTTCTGTCTGATACACGCCGTTGAACCTCACTCAAGACTCAAGCATTACTTAAAACTTTAACTAATTAAATTGCTTTAAACTGGTTTTAAGTAATGCCTATTAGAGCCAGGAGTTTAAGATAATTTTCAAGTTATGGAACAACAAACTGAAAGTCATACTTAACAATTTTAATTCCATTGCAATCAAAAACTTCTTACGACTCTTGTTACAAATAGTCACTTAAAGATCAACTTAGAATACATTTCACTAAAGTGGATAACTAATTAAGTGGCGATGGAAAGTAAATTATCTGAGATTACGAACAATGCTTATATCTCTATGTATAAGCCACTCTAGCTAGTCGCTGCACTGTAAGAGCGGTTTCGCACTACGTCTGATCCCAATCTAAGAAATGACGGTCCGAAGTAACCATGGCATGACATGTGATATCCACCAACCCGCACTGGGCCCGCGTGGTGGATTACCCTCTCACAGTGAGGATGTCTGTGTCCTAGCAGTGGAAACATAAGCTGATTATGCAACTCACTTATAGGAGACCACGGCGACACAATAAAGTTAACAACTATGATAACAAAGTAAAAAATATTAATAATGATAAATGATTTTATTTTTGTAAGTAGGTTTGTACAAACACTTTTACACGTCATTCATATTTTAAAACTAGAATAGTTAATAGTTAAAATGTTTAAAGAGATAATGGCGCCGATTCCCTTGTTCACAAACTAAACTAAATTTAAGTTCAGTGCATCCATTTCTTTCTGTTTCGTTATGAAAATTATAGAAGATATGTATTAGTTTAGTCCTGTCAAATTAAGACACTTCATAGACAGTTTAGACGTGATTAAAAACATGGCTACTAAACTCAGACAATCAAAATACAACGTCAACGTCAGGCGCTGACTAATTTGACAGGACTAAACTAATATTTATCTTCCGTACTTCCGTCATTTTCTTAATGAAATAGAAAGAAAACGATGTACTGAACTTAAATTTAGTTTAGTTTGTGAACAAGGGAATCAGCGCCAATGTATTCATTACGGATAAAGTGATTTGGGGTCATATTAGCCAGTATTAGGGTTGCGGAGATGATGTAGTCGCTCCATGTCAAGTACTGCCAGTCAATTCTGTAACCATCTCACCGTGAAACCTTAGGTGAAGTGAGCGTGGAGTGAGCTGTCATTTCAACGAATGCTAAGGATTGACACTATTGCCAGCTCACTCTAAGCTCACTTCATCTAACTTTTCACGGTGAGATTTTTACGGAATCGATCGGCTGGTATTCAGCTGCATCCGATTAGACTGGAAGCCGACCCCGGCCGACATACTCAGGGAAAGGCTAGACAGAAGTTCTTTGTGCACACACGGTTTTCTTGCCGTGAAAAGCTACGGTTAATTCGCCGTGTGTAGGCACGGTAGTCAGTGTTGTATGGATCACTTTGGAAGCTTGTTGACAGATACGTTTGTTCTACGACTCGGTTTAATAATAATAATAATATCCTGGACATTTCACACAGCGCCATCTAGTCCCAAGCTAAGTAACCTAATGCTTGTGTTATGGTAACAAGATGGCTGATAAACTACTTAGATACATTTTTTTTTTTGTAAATACATACATAGGTATTATAGATAGAAAAACACCCAGACCGCCGCCGTACCGTAAAGAAACCGTACCGAACAAAGGTGTGCCGTGTACAATAGGCCTTAGAGGTATATTGATTCAGGCTTTCGGTTTTTCAGAAGTCTGAGAAACGCTTAAAACTGTCAAATAAAATAACAATTTAGAAATTTCCCGCTTCAACATCTAGGTCACATTATTTATCAATATGGTTTCTTAGTTCTAACATACAAACTTGCAATATATAAGATAGTAATACAATGTTTATCATTACCTATATCCAAAGACTCAAAGAGACTGTTACGTAAATGAGATAGCGATTATTGGTTGGATTACGTGTGATATTGCTATCAATATGTTGTGGGTTTTTTTTGATAAATACTGGACAAACGCTCAGAAGAATAAAAAAAACCGGTCAAGTGCGAGTCGGACTCGCGAGGGTTCCGTACAAATTTGTAAGTATGTAAGTAAATAAAAATTTACGGTTTTCGCAATTTTTCAATTTCAAGATTCTGAGTTCACGGGAAGTACCTACCCTGTAGGTATTCATTCCCTTGCGAGTATCGAAAATTTGCTGTATAAACGGCTGTATCTTTTGATTGCGCTGGCTTAGAAGTTTGATTTTTTCAAGGCTCTAAGGGTCAGTAGACCTGAGTATTTGATATAAATTCCAGCTTGATATCTCCATGCGTTCCTGAGAAAAAGGGTCTTAACAGACGGACGGACGGACGGATAACAAAGTGAAGGATCACTTTGTTATCCGTCCGTCCGGAAACGGAACCCTTATAGGAATAAGGGTTCCGTTTTTTCCTTTCGAGGTACAGAACCCTAAAAAAGAGGGTTTGTGCTTATGACCACGCGATAGAAGTGAAAACTTACGACTGGTGCCGAGTATACACGATTCAACGTCACCGACCCGAGCGTGATAGTACAGTTTCGTTTACTGTTCAGAAAGAGCACAAAAGAAGATTTCACTTAAAAAAATAATTGTCTTCACTTTTTTTTAGAAGTTTTCACTTTTACAAAAGTGCGTAATTCATCATCTGCCCTGCCTATTCCCAAATATGTTGGTGTCTGCTTCCAGTCTGACCGGATGCAGCTGAATACCAGTATTTAGACCTCCACAACCCAGTTATTGGGTAATACGATTTCCCTTGGTAAGACTGGTGGTCAGACTTACAAAAGTGCGTAACTCCGACCACGACGTTGGTAGAAATTCTGCATGCCTTTACTTCACCTTATATATTTTGGGTCGGTGCAACATGTCTTTTTCATCCATACTTCTCTATTAATCGTCATCTTGGTGGTCATCCCCTTTCTAGCCATATCATATGAATTAAAAACCAGTCGAATAATATTCAGAATTATTAAAATTAATATAGGTGCTATCAATTTCTTATGTCGTTTATTTACGTCTACTTATACACTCAGGTTAATTTGTTCTTGATATCCGATAACCTAAGACTTCAAATCCAGGCAGGCACTATACTTTGTGTTTATTTGTATTTCATCGCCACTGCTCTCAAAACGGTGAATGAAAACATCGTGAGGAAAGACAAGTCCTAGAACCAAAAGTTTGCGTTTAATATCAGTAAAAGTCTAAAAATAAAGACGTCTGTTTTATTTGCGGTAAACATTACACAGAGAACGAACACAAACACAAAAAAGTTGGGAGAAAATATGCATTACATCCACGAAAAACGACCATCGCTCAGTATAATGCTACAACCCTATGCGAGACAGAGCCGCAGCACTGGATTTCAGCGACAGCCGGCGTTGACGTGATGCCGTCAACCGGTACAGTGTACAATGAGATAGAGGAAGAAACAGAGATGTATCGTCGCAACAAAAAGCAGAAGAAGCGCTCAAGCCAGCCCTTGAAGCATGAAAATTATAACAAAAAACCACAATACTATCCACCAACCCGCACTGTGCCCTCGTGGTAGATTAAAGCCCTCTCCATCTCACAAAGAGGAGGCCTGTGTCCCAAAATTGGGACCATTACCATTCTTAAGAATAAACTGATACCATTCTTAAGCCGGTTTCGAAATTCAGACATTATCAATGGAGAGATAAATAATTTTCCAATTACATGTAAACACGTAATATGGACTAGCGATAAGTCTTTGTCTTCAGATACCGTTAGTTTATCACTAAGTGTCAAACGAGCTGGTGAGTCGAATGACTATGTTTTTATTTGGCTTATTTACTTGTCTGATATACCTACTTGTTTTTAGGGCCCGTTTTTTTTAAATGCGCTTACGGTCTGGTGGTTTTAAACGGAGATAGTATTATTTCTGAGAGAGAAAACACATGTCATCCAAGTATGTATATTGACTTTATCATAGCAAAACGTTAATTTATGTTTTTATTAGCTATTAATGTCTCAGTGATGGGCAAAGACATTACGATAGCACTAGGAAGTGGTGAAGGGCGGGCGTTTTTTGGGGGACTGTCTTTTGTAATTTTGACGTTCGAAAAGTGCTGATTCTCAGCCTAATTTGAATAAATGACTTTGATTTTGATACTCTTTCCACCTCTCTCTGACCAGAGCTGCCAAGGACCAATCTTTATTAAAGAAGTCCAGGTCGTCCCACCATCTCCGTCAAAAACATTAATTTTCTTATCTACATAACTTCAATTGCTCTCCGATATGTAATATTTCTATACTTTGTTCAACACCAAGAGAATTGAGTAAGGTCAAGGGGCTTTTTAAACGCCAGTCCTATTTTTAATTTGTTGGGTGACTAAATGATGCAAACTAAGCCCAATATAATAATAATTCTATCTAACTAGCCTGTATTGTCCCACTGCCGCCCAGAGGCCTCCCTCTCTCGTCTCCACAGAATCCTATCTTTTGCCAGTCCTTTCGGTATGAGTCAAGCTCGTCTCGCCATCTTGGCCTTCAGCGATGCCGTCGTACATTTAATGGGACTGGTGGTTCTTTTTTAGCCCATTTCGCGTCTGACATGCGGCAGACATGTACAGTGGCCTCCAAAAGTTAGTTGACAGTCTTCCACTTCAGCTGTGACACACACATTATGATTTAAAATTTTGGTAATCCCAATGTTTGAACTGCTATAACGTTTTTATTGACTAATTCAAGCACCTTAATCATAAAAAATAATCAAGTGATCCCTTAGGAGTACTTACCTACCTGATTATTTTAAATCATAAAGTGGCATCACAGCTCGTCAGAAGCCCGAAAATCTGACAACTAGTCTTACCAAGGGGTATTTTATTACCCAGTAACTGGGTTGTGTCAGTTGGTCAGATAGGCACTCGCTCCATGTAAAATACTGTTATTCAGCTGCATCCGGTTAGACTGGAAGCCGACCCTAACATAGTTGGTAAAAGGCTCGGCAGATCATGATCAATGTGGCATCACAGCTGAAGTGGAAAAATGTCAAATTAGTTTTGGAGCCCACTGTGTATGTATGCAGTATCCTGGGGGTTCGAATTTCAGACCATATATTTTTGTCTAGGACAAATACAAAAATTATCATCAATCAATACTTCTCTGCTTGGCCCTTTTCGAATAAAAGTGATATGCTTTGTCCTCGATAGTTTTAATATCGCTCGGGATGCGTGGGCGATACCTAATGATAAGTATTGAATCTAGGTTGGTTGCAAAATAGCAGTAGGTAATACGTTATTGGATCATGCGGGCGCGAAGTTGTGCGGGAACTTTGTGGAAATAATTAGAAAATGGCACTCGTATTCGAAAGGTTCTGTTACTAAAAAGACTCCCTCTTCATCATCATTATTTTAGCCTTGAATCAACCACTGCTGGATATAGGCCTACTTTCTGAATGTGTCAAATGTTTCCCGCGATTTTGGTGAAATTGTCTTCCCAAGACGCTTTTGGACACCCTTGGTTTCTATGGCCTAACCTTGGCCGCCATTTGGTTAACATGGCCATCTCTGGGTCTTCCTCTTACCTCCAATAACACACAAACGATAGTCCAAAAAATACGTAGGTATTAGAATCTCCTCCATCACTTCAAATCCGAATATCAATCCTTGAATTTCAAATACCAACTTTTGAAAAAAAGAAATGATAAATCGGAGTAATCATGAGCAGTTCTTGTCTATTCTGAAAAGGGGATCCCTTATCCTGTCTTGTCCTAGAATTAAACCCAAAACTCTCGCTTGTTATCACCAGACCGCTGCGCCAACAATCTCAAAATAAATTACGCACAGTATTTTTGGCTGACATTATATGAGCGCAACTCGGTAGCGCCACCCGTATCTAATTCATACACGATGCACTAGTTAAACGAGAAACTATAATATTGCTCAAATATAAAGTTAGAAAACTAAAATTAAAGTCACCGTAATTTTTTTCCCGCGCAACAGAAAATGGCGGACGAAGAACAACAAGATGTCCCGGATAGACTCGAACTCAGCAAAGTCATCGGCGAAAAATTAACAGAATCCATCCAAAATATGGACCTTTTAAATACACTCCAAAAAATGGTCGCCACGGAAGCTGGCGATGAAGAATCAGAAGTGATCAGAGATAAATTAAAAGGAGTTCTGCAACAGTTTAAGGATATGGGTCCTGAAGACAAGGTGAAATTTGCGTCGAAAATCAAAGAAGGTTTAGCTAGCAAGCTAAGTATGAGGCTGAAGGATAATGCAATGCTGGCTGGTGTCGAAGATGCCATAAGAAGTGCTGTGATGACGAAACTTTATATTTTTGCTGCTGTGATGTTACTCGTCATATTTTTGTTAGGTATGTCTTTAAATACAAAAGATTCAGACAGAAGAGATGTGTTTCTTCGTTTTTCGTGTCGTGTCGTGGTTGAAAATATTAGCCAAACGGTAAGGTTGGGGCTGACTGCCCTGAGTGTGCTTGACGAATTTAAGTAAAGTCACCAAGAGTTAAATGGACGTTAATAATTGCTGGTTTGGGTTCATTGTAAAGTTATAATTGGTCTAATATCAGAAGGCCAATTCCCGTAATTAAAAACGTTCAAAATCTAGTCGCAATCTCATCTCAGCGACAATCGATGTCAAAAGCTTGTCAAAATCTAGGGAAATTGGAGGTATTTTTGACAGATTGAGACAGATCAGACTGAACGTTCTTACAATTGCGAGAATTGCCCCTCAGTAATAATTTATTATTCGGACTGGTTCCTTGATCGCCTAATATTATTTTATCGCTACCTTATAACAGATATTTGCCTGGGATATCTAAATTATTTCTATTATCATATTTCGACACTGATTTCAGCATTAAGTGGGCCGCGTAAACAAATTATTTGCTAATCATGAAATTACCAATTTGATAATGATATAAAATTTTAAAGTAGCTCTTGCTACGATTTAGTCGACGTGATCATAACTTTCACTATGAAAGTCACACGAAATTTAAAAAAAAAACATACATACATCGAAGTAGTTTATCTACTGTATAGGAATTTGATTTGTAAAAATATTAGCCAATCAACAATATGGTAGAGGGGCTGATTGTCCAGGGTGAGCAGGATCTACATCTAAGTATCGCCATTCGTGGAGGCAATCGGATGCACTATTATTTACCTGTCAGACGAAAGCTATTACTAGTGTGTTACTCAATTAGATTTTTATTACAGCAATAGTCAATTCCGTTTATTTTTATAGAAACCCTAATAATTTCGGTTGCTATTGTTTATTCTGAATCAACGTTTTAAAATACACGAAGAGAAACTTGTGTGTTCAAATTATTTTTAAGATTTATGATATTGCGATTTTTCCTAATTATTTCGATGAATAAAGTACAGACGCCAGCACATCAAGCTACCCGAAATTGACAAATTTTCCCAATCAACCTTGAACCTTAATGCTATTGCGATAAACTTGAAAATCTATTAAATAAATTTGACAGATTGTAGAAGCTGGATGTGCTGGCGTCTGTAGGTACATTACGATGCGTGTGACTTAAGATTAGTCTATTAATGCACGGCATTGAGCGCCCTGGCTACGTTCGTACATTAATTTCACGCCGTGCAATAATGGACTATTTAAGTTACACGTATTGTATACTATTTTATAGCTCATGTGACCTAAACCCGCACTTAAGTCACGCTTTTCTGTGTAAAAATTGACTACTTAAGTCACAGAAAAGCGTGACTAAGTGCGGGTTTAGGTCAATGCTATAAATTGCTTTTAAAATGCCATTTTATCTTTCTACTGTATGGTGTGTCCTATCGTTCCTCTCAATGTACAGTCAGCATCAAAAGTCAATTAACACTGTTACTTTTACAAATCATCTAAATTGATACAAAATGATGCGATACATTGGTTTTCTCTATTTCATGTAATAGCAAAGAGTTAATTATTCTTAAATATCTTATTAATATATGTTTTTTAAGAATTTTTTCTCAATAATTAAGATTTAAACAACTAAAGTGTTAACCGACTTTTGATGCTGACCGTACAATTAGGAATATCATTTTGTCTAGACTACCAAAAACCCGATATTCTACTTTTACACCCAATGCCTAACAGTCCGCGATGTCCAGTCCCGCGAGGGCCGCGATCCATCAATTTCCTCAAAATTTTACAAATTGACTAATGATATTATTTTCTCTCTATTCCAGTATTCTTCGGTTACAAACTTTACAAATCGATAAAAGAAAAAGAAATCAAACGTGAAGAAAAGAAAAAAGCTAAGCAGATGAAGAAAAAGAAATGATGTGACGACCCAGCGATACATGGACTGAGGCTTTCATGGCGTTGTGTGTGGAAAATTATGTAAATATTATCATTTATAAAGAGTTTTAAGATCGAGCATTCTGAAAGTTGACAACGACCCAAATATTCAATGTTTTGATAATTTTATCAATATTTCTGAATGAACATATGAAATATTGCTCAGTAATCTAGCCTTTCCTATTCCTAGCCTAGCTCTTTCCTATGTTGGACTCTTTAATCTAGCCTTTTCCGAACTACCTATGTTTGGGTCGGCTCCCAGTCTAACCAGATGCAACTGAATACCAGTATTTGACATGGAGCGACTACCTATCTAACCTACTTTTTCAACCCAGTTACTGGGTAAAACGATACCCCATAATCAAAACGAAACGTTTTTGACGTTGCCAACTTTCTGAATAGACCCTCTTAAATACAACAGTAATATACCTAAAAGATAGAAACCTCTTTTATCAAAACCAGTCCAGTAGCTTAGAAAAAAACTATAAAGAATTTCATTAATAAATGTGTAGGTTCTGTGAAAGTAATTTTACCTTTGCTGTGCGTAGCCTGTTTCAATTTTTAGATAGAAAAATATATATTGTTATTAAGTCAGGGAAAAAAATATATTTTCCCTGACTTTACATACCTATACATTTAAATCGTTAACGTGACATTTACTGTATTCTTACCTTACCTGCGACTGCGAAATATTTTTTTTAAATCGAACCTTTTTTATGCATTAAATGATAAATGATTTTATTTTGTAAGTAGGTTTGTACAAACACTTTTACACGTCAATCATATTTTAAAACTAGATGAGGTCGGCGTTTCCTATCTGACTAGTCTGAGAAGAAAGGCCGAAACAAACTCAGACGTCACAGTCTCTTTTAAAGTCCAGACATAATCTTGGTCAGATGAATTGATGACTTGGTCATTAATTTTATTTTATAGCACTTTGTGACCTTAAACCGGACTAAGTCACGCTTTTCTGTGACTTAAGTGCGGGCTTAGTTCACACGAGCTATAAAATAGTGTACTATTTCTTCATTTGTAGATAATTATTATGGATGTTCTTGATTAGCATTGTATTAGACTGTCTCATCGAGTACCTACTAGTACAATTTTTGAAAAATATAATTTCTTATTTCTGAAAAAAAAAATTAAGTCAAATTAAGAAAATCTTGGTGTTTTCAGCAAAATGACGAAGGTCTACAAAATAGTATAGAACTGTATTGTTTTGATTAAATGACGAGGTAAAATGTGAATTTAAAATACTATATAATACGTAATTTTCCGAACACAACCCGAAACGACTGATTAAAAACTATTTAAGATTAAACTTTTTTTTTATTTATTCCTGTTGTATTAATGAAGATATAAAGAATATTGTAACTTCCTTGAAATATTCTTTGCTGGCAACCCTAGTTTTTATAAACGCACAAAAAACAAGGTACTTCTAGAAATTATTGGCCAAAAAGCGTTGCTCAAAGAAGAGATCACGAATTTTTAAAACTATGGGTTATATGCGAAAATATATTATAGTTGCTTATATTTTAATATTGCAAGTTTAAAAATTCTGCCTAGCCTTTTCCCAATATTGGCTGCCACTTTTACCAGGAGCAACTGAATACCAGTATTTTACATGGAGCGACTGCCTATCAGAGGGGTAATTCTCGTAATTTTAAGAACGTTCACAGTCTGATCTCAGTCTCAATCTGTCAAAAAATACTTCTAATTTCCCTACATTTTGACAAGTTTTTGACATTTGTTTGCCGCCGAGATGAGACTGCGACTAGATTGTGAACGTTTTAAATTACGAGAATTGGCCTTCTGATCTCTACACCCCAGTCACTGGGTACACGATACCCTTTGGTAAGACTGGTTGTCAAACTTGGGCTTCTATGAACCCATATTGGAAATACAATCCTATTTCAATTTAAAGAATCCAATTTATTAAAACTTGCAGATTAAAAACGTTTTCGAAGACTTGCCGTATCAAAAACTAAGCAACAGTGAAAAATCAAAGTACAGTATGTTTAATTTTATCAATGTATTTATAATGTTAATACTTAAAACATTCCTTGACAGTGTAATTCTTTTAGATCTTGTTAATACTAAATTATTTCTCTATCTTTGTTACTTATTTGTTTATTATTGATCTTTGTGAGCTCAGCTGACTTTCTGTTGATAATACATTTATTTTTACATGACTGTGATAAGTTTTATTTGTCCTTGCAACACTACATGTATCCCAAAGCAAAGGAGTTCCTAATGACATTGAACAATGAGCTTTACTGCCAGGGCCTTATGGCGCGTTTTAGCTTGAGGCGCCTGAAGAGCCGTTTAATGACTACGTCACGTATGTTTAAACAATATTGCACTTTATGAATTTGAATTTAAAGTTATTCAATGTCATCACAGCCCTCCTCTATCTGTACCTGGAGCATTGAGATAAAGTTGAAACCTCTCATAGCTATACACCAATCTATACATAACCAGTATAAGCGGACTTCTGATTGTACGAAAAACTGCGAGGTCAGCTAAAACTGGAAAGGTATAGCTTGATTTGTCGCCGTGTGTACAAGGGTTTTTTGGCGCATAGCCTAATCGGAATTAACGCCGCCATCTTGTTTTTTAAATGAATTTCTCAAAACAATATAAAAAAAGCTTACCAACAGCGTCTCCAAGTTCACGCCATTCGAGCGTCAAAAATCCTTGAATAAAAAAATAAAATAGAATAAAATTATATTAAAATGTATAATTAGACAAGCATGTTGTGCTATTGTGTCCGTTTCGACTGCTCGGCCACAATTTCGTAAAAGCAAAACGACTACGTCAACATTACGAAGGAATTTGTAAAACACTAACAATGAAAGTCGCAAATTCGTAGATCCAATATTCAGAAAGTTGTAAAGGTTTAACCATGGCCGCGCAGTCGAAACGTGGAGAACTGCGCGGCCACGCAGTTCTCTTAAAGTTCTCTTAAACGGAGCTTCGTAGAGGTCCCATTCTTTTTGCTAACCACTGATACGATTTCGAAGAAATTGTAGACAGTATGAATAAAGCCTTAGTGTTTGGAATTCACGACCTACAGAACTTAAATGCTATGGCCGCGCAGTTGACACGTGGAGAACTGCGCGGCCACGCAGTTCTCTTAAAGTTCTCTTAAACGGAGCTTCGTAGAGGGCCCATTCTTTTTGCTAACCACAGATACGATTTCGAAGAAAATGTAGACAGTATGAATAAAGCCCAATGTTTGGAATTCACGACTTACAGAACTTAAATGCTATGGCCGCGCGGTTGAAACGTGTAAAACTGCGCTGTCACGCAGTTCTCTTAAACGGAGCTTCGTAGAGGTCCCATTCTTTTTGCTAATCACTGATACGATTTCGAAGAAAATGTAGACAGTATTAATAAAGCCCTAATGTATGGAATTCACGATCTACAGATCTTATAACCTATAATGCAAGTTAGAAAAAGGGTGACCAAGATTTATGGTGCGTCAATCAGACATTTCCAAGCGTCGTTTTTTTTCCATTAAGAATTACTCAGTAACCTGGAGTTTGGAAAGTGGCGGTGTAAACCTCGCCTCGAAAAGCACGTCAAGTCGTTGGTCCTGTCGGATTGCCATCCCGTCGGAATTTTGAGGGTGAGGGAAAAGAGTGCACCTGTGTTTGAGCACACACTTGTGCACTATAATATCTTCCGTGTAGCTGAAATTAGGTCTGGAGGTTTGTTAGTAAGTACTACATACTAAGTAAATAAAACTAGTCAAATCCTGGGAATGCTTTTTATTTGGTATCTATTTGGAACATTCAGATCAACAAATTATCATATTGTATAGAAATACATTCAATATTGAGAAGTTCTCTAGACTAGAGCATGCGTAACAAAGAAATACTGTTATAATTATGTAGTCAGGGAAATTAAATGTTTATCAAGTTGATAACACTACATGTATTTATCTATTTTTTTCTATGGCAATGGTGCCGATGTCGACAATTCTCTCAATGTCAGATGTGTTAAGAGAAATGTGGCGAAGGAAAAAATTAAAAACCTAAATCCAATAGTAGTTGATTAATAAATAACTGAATTTAATGTGAAACAAACAGATATGTTCTATTTTGTGGGCTTGGGTTCCGCACTTAGTCCTTCAAGTGGACCATTGTGCGTGGGCCATGGCGGCCGCCGGTGGTTATTCCAACCAGCCCACCTCCCTCCAGAAGTTGATTAAGTCTCTGGGTCGGTTGAGAACATCTGTGTATGATCTGAGTGTCCCGAGGGTTTCTGACCTAATCTGGGTGACGCTTGTGCACTCAGAGCACATAAAAACAAACAGAAAAAAAATATTGTTAGGTAGTCATATTAACTACGTCAATTTGCGTTAGAGCATATCTCATACCACTCAAACAATGGACAAAATTGACAACTTTTTATATGCTTGAGTACGAGGCTTTTGGTTACTTTGTATGTGTACCTATATTTTATGTCCTTTTTTTTGTGCAGAATAAACAATTTTTCTTTTTTTCTAACTGTCAAAGAATAACAGCTGTGATTTGAATACTTTTACGGACAATTTAAGTTGGTATTCAATTTGATAAACAGTTAATTTTCCTGACTTTACCTAACTTGCACGATACACCGACATTTAAATTGGTATCAGACAAATACATTTATTAATACTGAAAAATACTGTTCTAGTATTTGCGTACAGGATTTTTTTTAAACAGTGCGCCAACTGTATCCACGAATTCAGCATATTATGATTCTAGAACCTTGTTCTCACAGATAGAAGCAACAAGAATAATGTACTCAGGATTTTTGTAATATCTTGATTTAGGCGGATCACACACTACAACGCGCTACGCGACGGGACGCAGATAACGCGCCCCCGCGCGTGATTTTTTACATACAAATTCAACGAAAACGCGCTTTCGCGCCGGGAATTGGCCTCCGTTTCCCGCGCCCTGTTACGTGGTGCGTTGTAGTGTGTGATCCGCCTTAAAATATTGTCCTTAGAGCTTCTTGCCCGTTGTTCTCCAAAGAGATCTACGCTTTGGAATGGGCAACTAGCTGCAACTTTCTGACTAACTGACCGACTATTTAATTTTGACAATTCAAAAGTGCCTGTAAATGGTGTAATTGAAATAAATGATTGAGTTGAACCTCTAGCATAGAAATTTTTCGTCGGCTATCAAATAAAAAAATCAGCTGTTTCACAGAAGTAAAACCTACGCGGTCAAAATGTATGTAACAGCTAATATTTTATAGTCGGCGAAAAATTTCTACGCTATAATCATATTATGCTGAATTCATGGTCAAAGACTGAGCACTGTTTAAAAAAAAACTGTATAACACTATTTTTTTTCTTTCTTAGACTTATGAAATGGGTGTGAGAATATTCTTATTATTATAGGTAATAATAATTCGTAAAGGTACAGTCGACCGCTTGTCGATGGTTGTCCTGAGCTGGCCTAGCGCAGTACCGTAAAACGGGGTGAATCAGGACGAATCTTCAAAATGGATTTTAACGTTGAAATAATATAGTTTGTTGCCAGAAAATACTCTAATGTGTTTACTGCTTTTTAATTAAAGATTAAGTGTCCTCGTTAGGAACAAACTAAGTTTCGTCCCGATTCACCCCTGCATCCCTATTCACCCCGTTTTACCGGTACGGAGTTTCAATAAATTGAGAGGCCAGTTTATACGGTACTCCTTGCTTAACACAATTTTAATCACAATCCGACAGTTTCGATGGATATTTCTGATCCATTTTGAAGCGACTTTTTAGCGCCTGGACAAAGTAATCGGCAGACTTCAATCAAAGGAATGAATGTAAATTTCTGTGCGATAGACTTCTACTCCGTTACCTTTTAGGTATACGCTGTTTTTGACTTTTGTCAAGACTAAAAAAAGCCAGCCGGTATAAATAAAACAACGTCGGGTTAGTTACAGGAATTAAAACTTAAGAACGGCTGGACCGATTTTTACAATCTTTGATTTGTTGTATTTATCTCCGCCCCGACTAGCAGAATAACTAACATGAAAATAATTCATTTTCTCACACATTCGTTCTTATTGAATCTGAGGCGACACGAAGTTTGCCAGGTCAGCTACTAGGTTTAATAAATTCGTCTGCTCAACACCGTAAATTAAGCAAAAAAAACGTGGTTGAAAAAAAAATGTTGATGAAATGTGTGTTACGCAATTACCCCGCAGGTGTTGTCATCACTGACATTCGGTCGACTGTACAATCAACTTCACTGGAAGGTAAGAAAGGCATCTCTAACATGGTTTTAACGATAAAATGTTTTTAAGAGAAAATTTTACAGCAAAATCTATAAAATGCTTGCTAGTTTTACATTTTCTTATAGCTAGATATCATAAATACTTACATAGTTTTGGATTTCTAGGAAAGCGGTTCGGCCGTATTATAGCGGCCGTCATAAAAATGTAATTTTCACCAGTATTTGACAGAAAGGTGTCAAAAAAACGGGCCAATGGTTCCGTACCACCCCTACACAGGCAACTGAAGGAGCACGGGTGGGTTTTAGTCAGTAAAAGTTCAGACTTTTACTGACTAAAACCACCTGACACTCCCGCTCCGCGGAGGTTTAGTAATAGGGTTCCGTTGACACCCTTTAGGTACGGAATTACGGATCCCTAAAAATGCTGTGTAACTGGACAGCCATTACTGTGTGACCGTTCACCGCTTTCTTAGGACTCCAAAGATTTACACACAAACAATTAATTACTGAGTTTTTGGTACTTTTGTCCTACACATACATATTACTAAAACATTTATGATATTATACAGTTGACAATGATACTCTTATTACAACAATATTCGACACAAAAACTACGGCTTGTAAGGTTAAGCGCGCATGGCGATGCGATTTTTTTTGTCGCATGTTCATGCGAAATAAAATCGCAAACGCAAATAATTTTTCAAGCGATATTTGCGGATTATAGAATATTGGTATTATTCACAGATTGACAATTATTATCCGCAACGATTAAAATTCGTAGTGCGCGCTTAGCTTAAGCATTACATAATAATTATATTACAATATCTTTCGGCGTCGTATATATGTAAGTTTCAAACATTTTTACTCTACTTCTGCCTAGATTTTAGCTCAACTATACCATCAGATTCCCAGCAATCATGTGCACTTTTATAATTTCTAATGTGACGTTATTATTGTGGACATCCAAGCCATCATGATAACTTAGGGAAGTAAGGAATACCATCATTCTCCCAGCGTGTCTTTTTCTTCCACACTTCTCTATTAGTCGTCATCTCGGCAGTCACCACGTTTCTAACCACATCAGCATTCACACAGTCCATCCATCGATTCTTTGGTCTTCCCCGACTCATACTCAACAAGTCAACACATGTATACACCGTGACTTTTTAGTTGCCTGAAAACGGCAGCCCACTTCATGTATCCAATGACTACTATACATTCATAACAAAAAAAAAAAGAAAAAAATGGTAGGTATTTAAGAGAAAAAAAAAAAGAAAAAAATATTCAGTATTATGATGCATAACGTAGTTGAAACATTCTGTTGCGAGCGAAGATCTATCTACTGTATGTTGTACTGTTTGATACGTAAACATTATTAACAGGATGTTTCATAATGCGTATCATCCTCCATTGAGCGTAGAAATAAAGGTCGAATCAGCTCGTGGATCGGATGCTATTGAACCGAGTAACATAGATCCAGCTAAAGACTGGAATTTTAACAAGTGTGATTTTGAAAAACTTTATCAATCCCTTTCCGACATTTCTTGGGGACCAGTTTTACGGGCTTGCGACGTTGGTGACGCTGTAAGTACATTCTATAATATAATCTACGAAATATTCGATGGCTGCATGCCTAAAAAGCATCGTGCCAATTCTACTACCAAACGATATCCGGTTTGGTTTACTTCAGAAATCATTAGTGATATCAAACTAAAACTAAAACTACATGCAAGCTGGAAGCGTACCAATTGCAGTGATGATTACAAGAGTTTTGCAGATCTCAGAAACTCCTTAAAGCGTCGTACTGTAGAAGCCTACAGTATGTATATTACGCGCATAGAAAATAATATTAACCCTTAAATGCGCGATTTTTTATTTTTTTTTGAAAAAAATATATTTATTAGTAAATAGGTTCTATTTGACAGGAAAAATTGTAAAAAAAAAAAATATTCGAATTTACTGTACTTTTTTTTCAAAAATGTTATTGTTGTTTTAAAACAACATTGCGCATTCATTGGAATTGTGCTAGTATGGATCTGATGAAAACAATAAACTGTTTTGAAAGTATTTATTTATGGGTTATTGTGGTAATTAAAAAAACAATTATTTTTTTTGGTGTCACACAAAGAGACTTGACATTTTTGGCACATTTTAAAAGTAAACCCTGAACATTTTGGGAACTTGCACCTTTGCTGCTTATCCATCCAAACTGCCCAGTGAGAGGTCTGGTCCAATCTCACGTCTTTCGATGGCGCTGCTTGAGCTGGACCTCGGAACTTCTTCAGGTCAAGTTCTCCTTGTAAGGAGCCCCCATTAGGCCGACCACGTTTAGCTCCATTTGTAGGTAGACCAATTTGACAGAGTGTATCAGCAAGTTCTAGCCTAAACTTACCTAGATTGAGGGGTTTGTTATTGCCCCTTATCGAATGTACTTTCTTGTACATTATCCACGAATTTATTATTGTGAGGTCCAGAAAATGGTAAAATAAACGCATTGTCCACTTTCGGCTTTTCATTGTAATGTGGTAACGACCTATGAACGAATCCAACAAGTCTACTCCTCCCATATGCGCATTGTACTCTCGAATGACCTTTGGGCATGGAACAGCAACTCTTTCTTTCTTAGATTTATCAAAACGTGTGACAGTAGTTGCTGGTTCTGCTCCTACATAAGTGGAAAGAAGAGTGACGGGCTTGTTGTCCTTCCATACGACAGCACTTACTTCTGTACCATCTACAGTCGCCACATTCTCCTCGTAAAACCCTCTGGGCACGTCTTTTTTCATAATGGTGTTTTTGTCGGGCAATTTGCAGTTTCGTAAACGGTTAACGCGTACTGTTCCAAGCGAATAAATTCCTTCTTTAGCTAAATAGGTGACGAGAGGCAGAGAGGTATAAAAATTGTCGAAGTAAATTATATGATTTACGTTGCGTGGTACCACCCTGGCTAATCTGACAACTGTGTTTCCAGACTCTCCCAAATCTGGCTCACCAAGTAGGATGCCGTTTTTGGAGCCTCCTCCAGAATAAATCTCGAATCTATGAGCATACCCTTGTAGACTACATATGAGATACAGTTTGAACCCCCATTTGTGGGGTTTGTTTGGGAGATATTGTTTTATGTAGTGGCTCAATTTCGTAGCACACATCTGTTCGTCGATGGAGAGCCTTTGTTCTATAGGAACCTTCCTAAATTGGCAGTTGAGCGTCGCCTCAATTGGTCTTATTTTGTAGAGCCTGTCATAATCCGGATGATCTCTGGGTAAGCACTTGGTGTTATCGGCAAAATGGATAATAGATCTTATTTTTTCGAACTTTTTTTGTGGCATTGTGTTTTTTATATGGTTGTAACCATATTTGTCATTCCAATAAGCACGTGTATTAGGAAACTTTATAACGGAAGAATAAACCAATATGCCAATGAATTTATTCAGTATATTTTCATTTATATATTCAGGATTGGAGATCTGTTTCTGAGCTGCGTACAAGTTACTTTGTTCTACTATTGTATTCTTCAAATCTGGTGTAAAATAAAATGAAAAAAAATCGTATGGTGTGTTGCATTGCATCAAAGCCTCTGGTACTTGAGTTTCTCCCCTAAAAATTAGCCTGTCTTCTTCAGTAACAAGGTTTCTTTTTCGCCAAATCACAGGTCGATTTATCGGTCGCCTAGCCGTCTCTTGCGATGACATGTTGGCCACAGGTAACGGTTGTGGAGAGAGAGATGGGGAATCGGGATGGGATTGGGGAATGGGGATGGGAGGGTCTTGCATATTCTCATTATCGTTGGTTACAAGAGGATCAGTATCCACCAAATCAGGCTGAGTTTCCTCATCTTCAAGGTCTCGAAGAACATCTTGTACATTTTGATAATACTGACCTTCATCTTCTACCTCGGAGTCTGACCCATCTAAACCGTCTTCGGAGTCCTCAAGGTTTTCTAAATATGATAAAATATCCCGTTCTAATAAACGTGACATGCTGAAACGTAAAAGAAAAGCCCTTCACCAAACATGCAATTATTTACACAGCAATGCGCACTGTAGTTTTCCTACAACAAACGGATTTGAGCTTATGTCTACAAAGATAACAATTATTTTCAATATTTTGTAATTTATACGTATAATTGAAGATACAAACAAGCAAATATAAATAATTTTATAAACTTACGTAATATTTATTGAAGTCCAAACACAGTTTCAAAACTTGGTTCGCGCCAAAAACAAACTTTTCTTCAAAGTGACATTTGACATTTAAATTGTGTCAAAGTTAAAAAAGTATTGTTTATGGCCATTACGAAAAATAAGTATAAATACGTTCAGAAACAAGAATTAGTAGTTATGATTACTAAAAAAACATAAGAAGTTCCTCATAATCTGTGGTTTTCAGTATGTTGTTTTTAAACAACACCGCGCATTTAAGGGTTAAGAGTAACCCTCTTGAATTTTGGCGACATGTTAACAGCTTACGGTCTAAAGGAGGTTTTGAGCCCAGCGTCAGCTATAATGGTGACTGTTTTTCAGGAGCAGCAGCTGCTGAAGCTTTTGCCAAATTTTTTGCAAGCGTGTTTCTTCCTGAAATTCCGCTGTTAAATGCAGCTTGTGTTAACAATCATGAAACTAACTCCAACAGTAACTACATAAATATCTTCCAGTTTTCTCCTGATGACGTCCAGTACGGTATCAATAAATTAAAACCCAGAAGCTCCGTAGGACCCGACAGTATTCCAGCTTTTATTTTCAAACATTTCAAACAATTATTTTCCACTCCTCTATGTCACATTTTCAATATGTCATTAGCGGCAGGCGTATATCCATACCACTGGAAAATATCACGAGTAACGCCCATTCCCAAGACTACTAATAAATCAGCTGTCGAGGGCTATCGGCCTATCGCTATATTGTCATCTCCAGCTAAGATTTTCGAAAATGTTCTTCATAAACTTATTTACTCCCAGGTTGAAAAGTATTTATGTAACTACCAGCACGGTTTTAGATGCAAGAGGTCTGTCAATACTAACCTACTGACAATTACGGAGTACATATCAAAACATCTTGACAATAAGCGGCAGGTGGATGTACTTTATTTTGATTTTTGTAAAGCTTTCGACAGAGTTAATAATGATATCCTGCTCCTCAAACTCAGTGCCATTGGTTTCTGTCCAAACTTACTCCGACTTTTAGCTGATTATCTCCGTGACCGTCAGCAATTTGTAAGACTGGGTATCTACGTATCTCGTCCCTACCACACACGCTCTGGCGTAAGTCAGGGATCGATTCTCGGGCCTCTACTTTTCCTGCTGATGGTCAATGACCTGCCATCCTCTACAAAATTTGCTGAGTGCCTTCTGTACGCAGATGACCTCAAACTTTATAGTAATGTCGGCACCGTATCGGACTGCGAAGCTGTACAAAATGACATAAATGCCATATATGAATGGGGAGTTCAGAATAAAATGGAATTCAATGTGTCCAAATGCTATGTAATGACTTTTGGTCGAATGCGACACCCAATTGATTTCGAATACAAATTAAATGGTACTAAAATAACTAGATCAACCAACATGAAGGACTTGGGTGTCACATTTGACCAGAAGCTTACTTTTCATGACCACGTCTCTGCTGTCGCCAAAGAATCATTTAAAAGACTAGGATTTGTTCTCCGCAATGCTCGTGACTTTCGCAACGAGCAAGTAATAAGGCTTTTGTACAGCACACTTGTCCGAACCAAGCTAGAAGCTAGTTCTTCTGTATGGAATCCGCATGAAGCAAAGTATGCGCTTCTTCTTGAGAAAGTGCAAAAAGCATTCCTGCGGTTTCTCTACAGGAGAACTCGCGGTTATTATCCCTATCTATATCCTACCAAGTTCCTCCTAGGATGTCTGGGATATCATATGCTCGAGACCAGAAGGGCATGCGACCAGGTAGGCGTAATGCTTAAAATTTGCAGAGGGATAACGGATGCTCCTGACATCCATAATGAGCTGATTCGACTCCACACACCGGATAATTATCTCCGTAGCAGAAAGCATCAGCTGCTAAGCTTACCGTCGCGCCGGACTGCAGCCCGTGCTGCGTCTCCCGTACCGCGCGTATTGGCCACGTTAAATAAGCTTGTGGAAGCCAACCTGGACTGCGATTTATTCGCCGACAAGTTTGTTGACTTAATGGTAATGTGCCTGCATTTTTGTCAAAATAATAGTATTTAATTTATTGTTAGTAGTTTATGATTTATGATATACGTCTGTTCTTTATTATAGTATATTTTATTGTAAATTTTTTATATCTTTAACTAATGTAATTGGCCAAGGGCCGTTTTTATGTTAAAGTAAAATAAATAATTCTAATGTATTTTTTATTTTCTTTGTATGTTATCTTAATTAATGGTAAAAAAAAAATACGCCTAGAGGTATTTTATGTCGGATACATTGTTGGACCACCTTTGTCGGACGACAAAAAAATCACGGTGTAGAAAGAAATATTATACACGTTGAGCCTATGGTACTGCGCCTGATCTCTCTCCGGTCGTGTTGGATTGCCGTCCCATCGGACTATGAGAGTGAGGGAAGAGGGAGTGCACCTGTGTCTGCGCACACACTTGTGCACTATAATATCTTTCGCGCCGAAGGCTAGTCTCCGTTGAGATTGGCCGCCGTGGCCAATGGTTGACTTGAAAGAGCATGGCAGTTGAGAATATGTCATGCTCACTTAAATGTCTCACCGGTGGTGGCGCGTGTGTTGGATCATTCGGTTCCCTACGAAATGGTTGAGCTGGGTGGTGCTGATCCACGCGTCATGTTCGTGAACGGGCGCCATCTGTTGAGACTGGTCATCTCTTAACTGCCAGGGCTTATTTTTAATTTTATATTTTAATTTGTTTCTTTACATTGTTCTCACATATAGAAGCAATAAGAATAATGTAACCAGGATTTTGTAATAATATCTTGATTTAAAAGAGTGTCCTTGGAGTTTCTTGCCCGTTCTTCTCCAAAGAGATCTACGTTTTGGAATGGGCAACTATCTTCACTTTCTGACTAACTGACCGACTATTTAAAATGTTGACAATTCAAAAGTGCCTGAAATGGTTTAATTGAAATAAATGATTTGAGTTTGAGTTTTTACGGTCTCGGACTTTTTATATAAATATATGAAGACGCTTATAAATTGCCATCCACGATAACGTTACAACGTGCACGTATTTCCATACATTTCAAGTGGACGTGAACGGGGAATAATACGTCCCCGATCATAATGTGACGTTAGAAATGATAAAAGCGCACAAAGACTACACATCATTACGCGATTTCCATACAATATATCCATATCACAGTCCTAATTCCGAGTTACTATACTTTCTTTAATTCTTTTTAAACAGCCCGTCTATTCTACTAAAACGTCAACATGAATATTTAGGTGAAGTGAGCTTGAAGTGAACCGCTGCATTCGCGATTATGTAAACAAATATGAGTTTACTAACTGCGTCCCGCTGTTTCACCCGCGTAAGTGTCGATCCCGTAGGAATATCGGGATAAAAAGTATCCTATGTGTTAATCCTGATTATAAACTATATCTGTTCCAAATTTCATCCAAATCTGTTTAGTAGTTTTGGCGTGAAAGAGTAACAAACAAACATCCATCCATCCATCCATACAAACTTTCGCATTTATAATATTAGTAGGATGGAAAAATAACTTTAATTCCTACACAATAAAGTTCAATTACACTTCAAACCTTTCTATAACTTTTTCAATAGTGCTAGTCACTCTGAAATCAACTTAATTGGGTACCAAATAAAGTTGATTTTTGTTTAACTTGAAATAACATCAATCATCATCTGCCTAGCCTTTTCCCAACTATGTTGGGTTGGCTTCTAGTCTAACCGGATGCAGCTGAATACCAGTATTTTACATGGAGCGACTGCCTATCTGACCTCCACAACCAAGTTACTGGGTAATACGATACCCCTTGGTAAGACTGGTAACTTGAAATAACATCAATATGAAACATAAATTTGAATAGACAATCAGCTCACTTCAAACTCATTTCACCAAGTTACAAGTTTTCATGGTAAGATAGTTTTCATATGCCACAGAAATCTTTAAATCATGTATTTTCAACTGCACGTCCATGGTAACAATTTGACTTTGACAGCGCATTTATTCCGTAGCAGTAAAGGCAGTTTTCGTTGGTCAGGTGTTCCTAAAGACGTGCAGTTGATCGTACCTTTTTAATAATAGACGCAATAACAGTAATGCAAACAGTTCTATGTCTGATTCTTATCTATCATGCATAACATAACCTTCCTGCCTGTAACCCTCAACCGGGCACAGATCCAGACTGACACCTTCCTAATGACTTCTGGCGGTTGCTACTGAGAAATTCTGGGAATCCTGGGAATCGGACCCAGGACCTCATCCTCAGCAGCACCGCTTGCTACCACTAAACCAATGAGGCAGTCTGATTCTTATCTATCACACAATATCATTTATTTACTAAAGTGCTATTTCTAAACCCTTTCCATTCTCACTTTTGATCACTATAAATTACTGTTTTTAGTCTGTCAACCAATATAATTAGGGTTGCTTTAGAAGTATTCCAAATTCTTTATCCATGGTAAACCGTTTTTTGACAAATGGAACTAGTGATTGCAGCAACACACAATACATTTGATTGATACACGTACGGTATTATAATGTGTGTAAGAAGCCATAAATAAGATAAGGCAGTTTATATATTTATTTTACTACGCATTTTAAAGTTAACTTTTACGTAATCTGGAATAGTTACGTTCTAAGACAGCTGTCAAAAAACGGTTAACTTATTGGACAGGGTATACAGTTCTTGTAATGCATTCAATGAAAGTTTAAAGGTAACCCTTTAACACTATTAAAAATTCAATCATTCGTTTTCTGGTACTTACTACAATAATACATATTTACGATTTATAAATGCAATTTTTGATTTCAAATATGTTTTTTTGTAATGTACATGTATCAGTCACTCATTAGAGAGATTCAAGTCACTTTAATACTATTTATCAATGGTTTTTAACACAGAATATCTGCTTTTCCCTCATCAAAGAGTTTAAAGTCACTGTTAAGACTATTTTTATCACTAAAACGTCTGCTTTCTGCCTACATAAATGTTCTGCTATTAACACTTGTTTCAACATTATCAATTGTACAAACACGCTGCGAATGTGTGTAAACGCAAGAGTTCTCAATACCGTTCGATATAATGGCGAGGTCGGAAGTGTGTACGCGATGTGCGGACGCCACTCGTCTTCACGCACACATTCTCAGTATTTGTACACTTGGTTACCACAAGTAAAGTGCGCGTCGCTTCGTAAGCTAAAAACACTGTAGTAACTATCAGTTTCAACACTATAAATCACCAAATCAGTAGTTATTACAAACAGTTCGTCTTTTTAGAGCGTCACTCATACTTGTAATACTCCATATTAGCGTCACTCATACTTGTAGTACTCAGCTCAATAATCCATATTAGCATAAGCAAAATGAGCTTATAATTTTCCCACTGTTGGGACACAGGCTTCCTTTCTGTGAGAGGAAATGGGCTGTAATCTACCACGCGGGCCCAGTGCGGGTTGGTAGATGTCACATGTCTTCGAATTTTTCGTTCTTCGACATGGCGGTTTCCTCACGATGTTTTCCTTCACCGTTTTGAGAGCAGTGGGGATGAAATAATTTACAGTATATCGCCTGTCTGGGTTCGAACCTACGACTCGTAAGTCACGACCGATACAACTAGGCCATCACTGCTCTCTAACTATTCATCGCTATAGCACTTTCTGCGTCTTCATAACCGCAAAACTTTGACTCCAACCAGGGACACCAAAGTCATCATACATCTAATAGACCAGATCGGAGAGGTCTTCTATTTCTTAAACGATTTTTGTAATGAAAACACACTCTAAGAAGAGATTCAATTCACTTTAACACTATATATCATATGTTTTTAACTAAATCTTTGATTTAAGTCACCGTTAACACTATTTTTATCACTGAATTGTCTGTTTTCCACATATGAAAGTGTTTTAGCAAACACAAAGATGAGTTTAGTTCGTGTTGAAACTACTTTCAATACTATTTCCAGCTATTCAACGTGTTCAAACCTTCCCACAGGCCTCAGTATGAACCAGAGGGGGCAATTCTCGTAATTTTAAGAACGTTCATAGTCTGATCTCAGTCTCAATCTGTCAAAAATACCTCCTACATTTTTGACATTGATTGTCGCTGAGAAAAGATTGGGACTAGATTTTAAACGTTTTTAATTACAGGAATTGGCCTTGGACATCGCGCCAACCAGGATTACTGCTCACCGAAGTCGTCATACATCTGGTCGACCAGATCGGCGATCTGTCATTCGTCCGTCATGTCGTCCGGTGTATAAGGAGGTAGGGACACCTCCGCCTCCTGGACGTCCACTTCTTGCGCCTCTGCGCGGTCATCAGTGGAAGCTTCTGCGAGGTCTTGTAGTTCTTCAGTATTTGAGTCGTCGGACGATGATGATGGTTCTGATTCGCTGTCGGATCCGTCTTTCTGTAAAGAGATAATGAGTTTGTGATAGAAATAATGAAGAAATTTAATTTTTGCAAGCGCTGGTGGCTCTTGTCTCATTTTAAACTTTTTATTTTTATATTACAAATATTCCCAGATTGGGCACAGTTTTATTGTTATACCCTATCCATTAAGTTAACCGTTTTTTGACAGCTGTCTTAGAACGTATGTACAGTCAGCAACAAAAGTCAATTAACACTATCACTTTTACGAATCATGTAAATTGATACAAAATGATGCGATACATTGGTTTTCTCTATTTCATGTAATAGCAAAGAGTTAATTATTCCTAAATATTCTATTACTATATGTTTTTTAAGAATATTTTGCTCAATAATTAAGATTTAAACAACTAAAGTGTTAACCGACTTTTGTTGCTGACCGTACATATTCCAGATTACGTAAAAGCTAACTTTAAAATGCGTAATAAAATAAATATATATATATATACTGCGTTATCTTATTTTATGGCTTCTTACACACATTATAATACCGTACGTGTATCAATCAATGTATCGTGTGTTGCTGCAATCACTAGTTCCATCTGTCAAAAAACGATTTACCTAACGGACAGGGTATACAGGGGAATAAACAATAAATATGTTTTGGAGTTTTTTTTTAAGCGGTCTTTAAGATACGTAATACATACCATTTTCGTATTCTCCAAGGGTGCGAGGTAAAAGATAATATATTTGTAAAAACATGCATTAGGTTAACAGTACAAATTGGGTATTAGACGCATTGGCTGAATATCATCCAGGCCGCTAGTTGAACGGCGCCGTTTAGTTAAAAGGCTAGGCAGTTAACTGACAGGCTAATTAAGCTAATTTGGCACACATTTTGGCAAGTCTATCTATAATAAAAAAAAATAAGTTGGGTGGCCTTGTTTTTAACGAAATGTATGGGAACAGTTAGTTGCGATTTCTGACTTTTAGTACTCAAACCCCGGTTGGTCGAATAGTTTTTTTATCTTTATAAGAAACTGGATCGATTGGCCTCAAAATCTTTGAAAAAATTGCCCATTTTCTTACAGACTGTATTTTTAGGGTTCCGTAGCCAAATGGCAACGGAACCCTTATGGATTCGTCATGTCTGTCTGTCTGTCCGTCCGTATGTCACAGCCGCTTTTTTTCCGAAACTATAAGAGCTATACTGTTGAAACTTGGTAAGTAGATGTATTCTGTGAACCGCATTAAGATTTTCACACAAAAATAGAAAAAAAACAATAAATTTTGGGGGTCCCCATACTTAGAACTGAAACTCAAAATTTGTTTTTTCATCAAACCCATACGTGTGGGGTATCTATGGATAGGTCTTCAAAAATGATATTGAGGTTTCTAATATCATTTTTTTCTAAACTGAATAGTTTGCGCGAGAGACACTTCCAAAGTGGTAAAATGTGTGTCCCCCCCCTGTAACTTCTAAAATAAGAGAATGATAAAACTAAAAAAAATATATGATGTACATTACCATATAAACTTCCACCGAAAATTGGTTTGAACGAGATCTAGTGAGTATTTTTTTTTTAATACGTAATAAATCATAACGTAACGGAACCCTTCATGGGCGAGTCCGACTCGCACTTGGCCGGTTTTTTTTTTAATTATAACAAAAAACCGGTTATCAAAAAATTATAACAAAAAAAATAGGACAGTCTTCTAAGACAGTTTTCTTGCTTCATCGGTTAAGGTTCAGTTCCTACAATCACGCTACGACAATTAGGAGCCGAGCAAAACGGAAAAAAGTCAGAAAACGCGAAAACGAATTCATAGCGCGGGCGGGAAATGTGGCTGTTATTTTATAATATTATGGCGTCTTACGACTTCCACGCGAACGAAGTCGCGGGCAGAACCTAGTCTTTCTATCCTCAACTTGTTATATTTTTTTTGTTTGTGTTATTTTTTACGCGTCATGTTTGCCGCAAATAAATGTATTTTCTTTGAATTATAAGAATAAGAATCAGCATTGCCATCCAACGTGGTAATGCTGCCAGCCTTTTGGGCACTTATCCCGTCTCGTATTGATTCATGTGAGCCTGTTTTGGGGCGGGGTGGATCAATTGCCTAGTTCCTGTAATACAGGTTCATTCCTAGCACAGGACTGGGTCTTGCTCTGCTCTCCACTCTAACATGCCTATGTTTCTGTATTTTTTATACTGCTGTAGTAAATAAGATCTTTTGTTACTCAAAATGTTTTGCTCAATAAAGTTTTTATTATTATTTTATTTATTATTATTATCCCATTGACAGTGATGCGGACGAATTTTTTGATGCCCAATGAGCTCCTGCCTTTTTCCATATTTTTTGGTCCGTGGATGGGTGACCATATTTACATACCAAGACCCCTCCGTGCCTCGGAAAGCACGTTAAGCCGTTGGTCCCGGCTGTCATTCGTGGATCTTTGACAGACGCTATGGGTCGTCAGTAGCCCGAAAGTGTGACAACCAGTCTTACCAAGGGGTATCGTATTACCCAGACACTGGGTTGTGGAGGTCAGATAGGCAGTCGCTCCATGTAAAATACTGGTATTCAGCTGCATCCGGTTAGACTGGAAGCCGACCCCAACATAGTTGGGAAAAGGCTAGGCAGATGATGATATACAATATGTCCCGGAATTAACGCACACCACAATACACCCCGATTAGAATATTATGTTACAATCACAAACTGACATACAAACATTGTTTATTTATTAAATTAGTTACACTGATTGTGGGAAAAAATTGTGGTCTCATTACAAATTTACGCAGGTACACAGTCGCATACGTACAAGGGTCTAGCGTAGTATGTACTTCATTCATTTTCGTTTGTTTTGGCTGCACAGCAGAAGTGTGACTGTAATTTTCGTAGATTAAATTATTTTTGGGATATATTATCCTATATTAAAAAAACTTTTTTGCAATAAAAAATCAACCGACTTTTTTTTATTTTTCACTTTTAAGTTGTAATTTTTACCAGCAATTTTGGTTTAAAAACCAAACTACTGAACCGTTTTTGATGAAATTTTGGGACCATTTGGGAAGTATACCCTTTCCAACAAAATAATAATTTTTCAAATCGGTTGGCAAGCGACGGAGTTATGCGCGAACAAACATTAAAAAAAAAAAATACAAACATCCGAATTGAGAACCTCCTCCTTTTTTAGAAGTCGGTTAAAAATATCAGAAATCGATCCAGTACACGATGCTGAACAAACTATTTTCATAATGTGCATTAATTCAGTTACACGTTGTATATTTTCTTTCTTTTCTTTGTATAAAGGAATGTTAAAATAACCTACTTTCAAAGTAAACACGGTATAGACAGGCGGGTCCGTGTGATAGCGACAGGCTGACGATGGCAGTGGGAGCTTAGGTATCGGCTCCTTGCACGACGCCACGCCGCGAATGTCGCCGCACGCGTTGAATAACACCTGGAAATTAACAACAGAATATTGTGACATTTATTTAGCTGTTGCATGCAATGGAGTGCAACAGTTTAGGTGATGATGGGATAGCGGAAGTGTGGTGATACGTCCACACCTCTCATCTCATGTTGGCACTCATATTATACTCACACACAAACTTGCACTCACACTCTCGCACATATACTCACACACTCCCACATATTCTCACATACTCACACATATACCAATTACTCACCCTCACACATACTCACACAAATAGTGTATTTTGTATTTTCTATATGGAAGAGTGGAGTCTCCCAATACAGACATTGCTTGCTTAAAGGGAGGCTCCAATCACTAATCTGTTTAAATTAATTTATGTTGGAGAAATAAATAATTTTGAATTTGATTTTTTTGAATTTTGCATCTTGTATACAGGGTGGTAGGGACATCGACGCGCAACTTGTTACCATGGCAACCAACCATGTGTAATATACTGCATGTATGTAAAGCCGTGTCTCCTGCGCATGTTGTTTCGAAACATTACACATAAACATTTGTTTTCATACCATACACAAGCTGTCTCCTTATTAAAATATTGTTAGATTATTGTTAACTATTCACAAGACAATAGTAACCTCAAAACCTGTGTCACTTGGAATGAAGCTTTCAAAATGCTAAATGCCAGATGTCCAGGGTGCACGTGGCGGTTGAAAATGAAACAAACCCTTCCCCTCTTCACCCGCGCGAGGAATGTTTTCCATGAATGTTTTTTTGCAGCTCGGAAAACAAAAACAACGTGTATTCATACACAAATTGTATGGCCACGACTCTTTGTTTTGTCGTTTATGTGTAATGTTTGGAAAAAACACGCGCAGAAGACACGGCTTTAAACCTGCATGAGCTGTAACACTGATGTATATGAGTACAGTGCTCACCTGATGCCTATCATGCAGGATATGTTTGAGGCAGTGCTTGGCAGCCGGCAGCACGTGCGCGGGGCAGCGCACGCCGCCCTCAGCGAAGGTGCAGCGCCCCTGCGACGGGACGGGCCTGTTGGGGCATGGGTCGTTCAGCTGTGGATAGAAACTCAATTATAAAATTGTACTATCATTATTCATACATATTTATGTATGTCGGCGTCATTCGTTTGACTATTCGGAACGCTAGCGCCATCTCGTGGCGCTAGACAGAGTCTAGCCTGAGTTCGTGGGGAGACGAGAGCAACAGCTACAAAAGCGGTGTGAGCAGAGCTCTCGGGATCATCGAAACATTAGACATCGTACGAACAACATGTGCATAGAAACTGTCTCGCGTTCCGTATCGTTGAGTGTGTGATTCGCTAGTGTGACTGACTTGTTCGTGAATTGTAATCTGATTTGAACTGCAAACCGTTTTACTATTGAGCTATAACCAACACCACCCATAGTACGCCCACAGTAATTAAAATATGCCTGATGTTAACGACAGACAGACTTCTTCTCCGACATCAGAACTGGGATTCGTATTGGTTCATGCACAAATGAGAGAACGCTTAAAGTGAAAGTGACCGTTGACATTTGAAAAACAAAGTGCAAGCATGCGAACGCTAATTAAATAATCGTGTGGATCTGTCCAAGTTCGACCTAGAGAAAGGAGATACGGATGTGCGATCATGGTACATGTTGTTTTGAGCATAGGCTCTATGCAGAAATACCTTTGCCGAGTGACGCGACTGTTGCGCCTACCGCCATGTTTGAAAAAAAAGACTGTCTCTAACCGGCGTTTGAGTTCGACGTATCCCGTTCCCGTGTTTAGAACACGCGGTAGGAGGCGTGTGCAAACGTAACATAACATAGCAGTGCACAACAGCTGATTTGTGTTTTGCTGAAAATTCATTGCAAGGTCAACTTGTTGTGGCCATCAGTAAGACGTACAAAGGAGCAGCACTATCGCAAATAGCATACCAAGGAATGACATGGAGTGACTTTAAAAATGGAGCCAAGCAGCCCCGCAGCCATCAGCGAAGCCCTTCGTATGCTGCAAGTGAGGGAAACCAGGACATATCGCAGCCGGATGCACGAGTAGTGGCAGCCAAGCCAAGCGGATAGTGGACAACATGCTGGAAGTCGTGAAAGGCGAATGGACGTCGCGTCGTACAACTACCCCCAGACACATTGGAAAATAAAGGTGAGCTGTATTGTTTTGTTTACGATTCTGGTGCTGAATGCTCGTTAGTAAAAGCGAGTTGTGCAGCCAAATTAAGTGGCAAACGGGTTAATAACGTTGTTACGTTGACTGGTATTGCTACTGGTAAAGCTCTTGTAATAAATTCAGTTTTAAATGGTCAACAACAGAAAGCTAGATTTGATAGAACAAAGGCAGCTGTAACAAAATGTTCGGTTGACGATTTCGTGTTATTAGAAAACGAAGAGTGAAATCAGATTATAAGACTAAGTTAGATCAGAAGTTCGGAGGTCCGTTTAAGGTAGCGAAAGTTTTGGCGGGTGGTCGCTATACGTTAAAGGCTTTAAATTCTAACCTTACAAGTGTGTTCACGATAGGTAAAAACAAACCGTTTTATTATTGCGCTATAACCAACACTACCCATAGTACGCCCACAGTAATGAATGAATCACAAGTTCTTAAGATCTATACTCGACATATACTCGACAAACGTACAATCCACATTCATTCTCCAGAAGAAATGTCTTAAGCCAATATATAACATGTATAGTACCGAATCATTAAGAGACGTCTTCAGAACGGAGGGTTTCCTGACACTGACTGGTATTTATATACTCGAATTATGTTTATTTGTTAAAAACAATATGCATTTTTTTAATTTCAATCAAATTCTAAAAGAAACATTCGGACACAATATAAATATGACATCAATTTACCAATTATCAACAATAGAAATGTATTGATAGAATACTGTTTCCATGGAGTTTCTTGTCCTTCTTCTCCATGATGACCTAGTTTTACGAACGGACGACTAGTTTTCTGATGAATTACTGACCAGCCTAAATTAAAATAAATGCTTACCCTTGTCTATTTGCGCTTTACTTCATAAAACCCTTTCCCTACAAACCATATTCAATAATGACCTTCATACACAGTAAATAACTAGTAACCTTTCTGATATTTAAAGCTTGTTATTTGGGTAATATATAGGTACATATACTTATGACATCGTATTAGCGTTCTTTGACCTTTTTCTTCTTGCTCGGCTCCTAAGGCCCTATCGTGATATTAAATAGCCTATAGCCTTTCTCAAGAATTAGGCTATTAAATGCAAAAATAATTTTTCAAATCTGACTGGTAGTTCTAGAGATTAGCGCATTCAAACAAACAAACTCTTCAGCTTTATTATTAGTACTAGCTTCTGCCCGCGGCTTCGCCCGCGTGGATGTCGGAAATTTACCCACGGGAACGTGCTAACAGGATAAAATGTATGTGCTTCCCCAGAATGCCATCTATGTCGCGGGACCTTTGTGGCTAATTACAATAGAAAACCAATTATGTCTCATTAGTGGTGATTAAGAGGGTACCTATATGATATCTTTACCTAAGTACCTAACTAATTAAAAAAAGAAAACTCAATAACAGAAAATTAGATACCTACCTACCTAAATAAACCTATTTCTGATGATAACTAATCTAAACTCAATAAATAAGCAAAAACCCTTAGAAACTAATATCTATACGAATGACTAATCCTACCTAACAGTATTATAAAATAACCTACGGTCACTACGTACACTATCAAATATACTACCTATACTTTAAAATTAAAATCTATACCTACGACTCATATAAAAATAAACCTAAATAACTCTAAAAACTAAAAGGAATAAAAATTAACTCCACTGCGGGTGACCCAACCTACGACAAACTTAGTATTTGCGGTTGGTACAGTACAGACAGTGGTAATCGGGTATAGGGATCGAACCGCAAAATTAAGTTTGTTTTTTATTGTATATACTTTTCCGGGATAAAAAGTACCCAGTGTGGTGCCCAGGATATTAAAGAATAATTATACCAAGTTTCATCGTAATCGAACCGGTAGTTTTTGCGTGATGCCTGAACAAACAGACAGACAGACAGACAAAAATTTTTTTAATCACATTTTTGGGTTCGGTGTCGGTCTAGTAACACCCCCTGCCATTTATTTTTTGGATATTTTCAATGTACAGAATTTTCACTTCTACAGATTTATTATAAGTATAGATATAGAAGATATATACAGGGTGGCAGGGACATCGACACCATCGCACATAATTTTAGCCCCCTAGTGTAGAAATTTTCTGTCGGTTAACAAAAAAAAAAAAAAAACTACTGTTTCAAAGGAAAATGCCTACGCGGTCAAACTGTATAGAACAGCTAACTTTTTTTTTTAATAACCGGTAATATCTATCGACGTGAGGGTGTTTAGTATCATGTGAGAGTGAATAGGCTTCTTCTGGGCAAGCTCGTTCCACCGTAGATCTCATCCCTGCCTCTGGGCTGGATTGAGGTCAAGAGTGAGCCCATAGTCAATAAAAAAAAATGTGCTGAATCCATGGTAACAGGTTGCGTGTCGATGTCCCTCTCACCCTGTATGTAGATGAAGATCATACCTTAGCCCTCTTGTGGTGCATCTTCCGCGCTAACACAGCATCGTTGCCGTGCTTCTTGTGGTAGCTGGCGAACGCCTTCAGCTTGCGCAGTTGTTGGCGCTCGCGCACCGTCAGCGGCCCGCTGCGGGCTTGTGCGTTTATACTGCCTGTGGGTACAAGAAATGTTTGTTTGAGTATTTTTTTTTTGAGGTCTGACATGTTGAAAAGTGTATATTAGTCTTGACATCTTTTTAAAGTCATAGACTAATATATACCGGGTGACAAGGCCATCGAAGCGCAACCAGAAAGAAGACCAATTCTCGTCATTTAAAACGTTCAAAATCTAGTCGCAGTCTCATCTCGGCGACAAACAGATGTCAAAAACTTGTCAAACTGTAGGGAAATTAGAGGTATTTTTGACAGATTGAGACTGAGATCAGACTATGAATGATTTTAAATTTACGAGAATTACCCCTCTCTTACCATGGATTCATTACATGATTCTAAACACCCTCACGTCGATAGATTTAATCGGTTATTAAAAAAAAGTTAGCTGTTCTATAAATTTTGACCGCGTATTACATTTTCCCATAAAACAGCAGATTTTTTAAAGTGAAACTTCTTTAGCGGCGTTGTGCACTTTTTTTGTGATTGGTAAAAAATGTAAATTCGCGTCAGGACACGTGACCTGATCGAAAATTCGTAAGACGGAGCTCGCGTCAGGACACGTGACCTGATTGAAAATTCGTAAGATGGAGGGAGTTTTTTGTGATGGGTAAAAAATGTTAAACTCACGTCAGGACACGTGACGTGATCGAAAATTCGTAAGACGGAGGGAGAGTAGACCGCATTCCAAAATATCAAAAATACACAACGTTAATATTCAAGTTTACTTCTGCCGGCACTCCCGGAGTGCAACCCATCATCATCATCATCTTCATATTCATATATTTACCCGTTACCGGTTTTTTTTTTTTTTGTTAACCGACAGAAAATTTCTACACTAGGGCGTCTAAAATGATGTGCTTAATTCATGGTTACAGGTTGCGCTTTGATGTCCCTACCACCCTGTATATAAATGATGAAGTAATTTTTTGCTCTGTTGGTGTAATTGCTGTATGGCGTTCCATTGGGAGGATAAATAAATAAATAAATGTGTCCGGTTATTGGCAATAAACTCGCACCATATCACACGGGTGAAAAGTGAATGTTCGCGAAAGGGAAAACAAAATTAAAACTTAGAATTAAAAAGTGATTTGTCGAGAGAAAAACGACTGACTAATCTGGAGTAGAAAAAAAAAAGGATTTGTTACCAAGATGGGACTGCAATGAACAAAAAGGACTCTTTAATGTGTTGACTGTATTATTAACGATTAAGTGCCCTTGTCAGCAATAAACTATATTATTTCAACGTTAATAATACTCACAGTACAGTTCCTTCTCAGCCTTCAACTGTCTAAGATACAGCAGTCGGGCGGTCTGCAGTAGCACGCGCAGACGCGTCATCTGTTTGATGTAGGCTGTTTGAAGGTAATTTAGCGCACCCTTAGCGACGCATACTGCTTCTTCAGCCGTGTAGACACCTGCTCTCCTGTAAAATAGAGGTAACTACATATTATGATTATTGTCCACATAAATGTTGGAGTAACACTTTGCTATCGACTTCGTCGGCCAAATATTTATCCTGTCATATTTTTCAAAAATCATATTTTTTTCGCGATTTCAGAGTTGATTATAACGTTTAGTAAAATGACAGCTTTTTTAAACGACTTCAAAACATTTTGGAAGTTACGCATTTGGCAACTCGCACGGAGCGTCTTCAGCATCAAGCAATCTCTCTCCTTGTGGTCTCCAACGCCATAGTCTCTTTCGGGGCCTAGGGTCACGGACTCGCCATCAGAGTCGCTACAAGTGTACTTACCAAAGCCCGCATGTCTGATAAGAAGGGGTATCGAGTTACCCAATAACTGGGTTGTGGAGGTGAGATAGGCAGTCGCTCCATGTAAAATACTGGTATTCAGCTGCATCCGGTTAGACTGGAAGTCGACCCCAACATAGTTGGCAAAAGGCTAGGCAGATGATGACTTACCACAGCGGCATCTCCTCGCAGGGAGCGTCTTCAGCATCAGACAAGTCCTCGTGGTCTCCCGCGCGACAGTCTCCGTCGGGGCCCAGGGTCACAGACTCGCCGTCAGAGTCGCTGCAGCTCGCACATTCCATTAGAGAGGTGGAAAAGGCATTGTTTATTGATGTGGCGTCGATTTGTTCTGGAATTAAGACAAAACATACATTCAAATTTTTTTCCCTGAATGAAACATTACGCCAGGAATTCCAGAAATACTTAGGCTGCAGAGTGTAGAGCCAAATTTTACTAGTTATGTTTAAGGCCCATTTAAAAGAAAGCAAGCGTATTGCATTTGACTAGGCACAAATCCAGACTCCAGGCCGCTACTGAAGAAAATTACATGGAAATCCCAATAACACAGCCTGGGGACCTAAAAAGGCCACTTTAAGCAATACCTCTAAAAGCTATTCATTTCCTGAAATCCCAGAAGATCATTAGCAATTCCGCATGAAAAAAATAAAAACCGTAATTTTATCGGTAAAGTTTTTTATTAATCAAATTGGTATTTATTTTTTATTTCTACAGTTTAAATGTTATTTTATTGAGATATGAATTGCACACAGATCATATTATGAATTATCAGTTTGTGACCATTTTATGATTTTTAATATGATTCATATTGTTATCCTATTAGGATTCTGCCAAAGTGGCCTTTTTAGGCCCCCGGGCAGGGTTTTCAACTGATTACCCTTCAGCTAGATTTAATAGCAGTGCTTGTGACTAACAAGGAGGCAGGCTAAAGAAACAATCCTCATGCTCTATCTTTTTTTCATTCCTATCTCTATCAGCCTTCATTTCAGTTTTCACTTCCTTCCTATAGCCATGTCGTCTCAAAAACAAGGCCAAGTAATGATGTATGGGTACCGGGATTGTCCGAAAGGGTTACCGCTGCCCTGGAACATAAGGGCTCAGGGAGGAACACGGGTGGGTTTTAGTCAGTAAGAGTCTGACACTCCCTTCTGCTCCACCCAGAGCGGGAGGAGTCATTTGATGATTTCCCATCCTGAAGTAATGATGTATGTATGTATAAACGTACTAATATTTGTAATAAGGCATTGTGTGGTTAATTTCTTGGTTTGTCCTTTCACACAGCACACTATTTTTATAACTGCTGCTCATGAATCAATCAATTGTACCAATGTTTACGTAAGTATGGTGGGGGAGGGGTAAGAGCTTTGCTTACTTTTGCTGACGAGGGTGGGGGTTAATAATTGCAAAAAATGGAATGACGTTTTTTTTTTTGCATGCAGCTAGTATATGTCGCAAATCCTGCATCTCGCAAGCAGAGTTTACCGCGCAATTAGCATAGATACAATTTCCCAACATCAATCGTTGGGCAATTGCCCGCCAGACACAACAGCCGTCTGGTCGGACTCCGACCAGACGGGTGTTGTGTCTGGCGAGGATCCTCCGACCGTCGGAGGATCCTCGATTATCTATGGAGGTTGAGTGAACTTTACACCCTGTTCCTCATGCCTCCAAAATTGGATACTTCTTATCCCGAAAAAAATTCCCGCACGGCATTGAAACCGCGGTCTTAACCTAGTATAATATTAAGATACTTACTAAACGGATCAACAGCCTGCGGATCGAGTTGTTCCTGTTCTGCTGGATCGCTCACCACCGACACTGATGATGCGCAGGATGTGGTGCGCGGACGTTCCGGTCTGAAACACGATATTATATCATTATTGAAGAGCTTAGATTACGCTATATTGTATTTTCTTAGGCTAGGTGAAGCGACGATCTTGGCAGGATGGCTGGTAGCAGCTGGATGAGAGTTGCCGAAAATCGAGTTAAATGGCGTGCAATAGGAGAGGCCTATGTCCAGCAGTGTACTGCTATAAGCCTATAGCAGTACACTGCTGGACATAGGCCTTATAAAACCCATCATCATCAGCCGATGATGATGCATTTTATAAGTGAAGATCCTCTCAACAGCGCAGCGCGCTGGCGACAATGAGCTACGGGCGCGGGGACGGTATACCGGAAGACGCGGAAGACGTAGCGTTGGAAGGCTGCCCAACAAGGCGGACGGATGACCTGGTAAAACCCGCAGGGTTCCGTCACGACGCTTGGGGGAGTCCTATATCCAACAGTGGACGCCTTTGGGCTGCAATGATGTTGTTGATAATAATAATATCCCTGGACATTTCACACAGCGCCATCTAGTCCCAAGCTAAGCAACCTAATGCTTGTGTTATGGTAACAAGATGGCTGATAAACTACTTATATATATATACTATACATTTACAATATTAAACTCACTTGACATAATGCTGCAGCTGGTTGAGTAGTGATTCTGTAGTAGTGACGGGCGGAGGGGCGGCCGCGCTGCGCTGACGAGCGTAGAGAGCTGCGCGGGCGTGCTCGAAGCATAGACTGAAAATAAAGGAAATTTATTAGTACGGTTATTGATCAGGGGGCCAAAAAAGGCCACTTTGGCAGAATCATAATAGGATAACAATATGAATCATTTAAAAATCGTAAAATGGTCACAAACTGACAATTCATAATATGATCTGTGTGCAATTCACACACACTAAACTGTGGACTAAACTAATATTTAGTACTGTCTTCTTCTTCCTTTGTTTATTTTTGTTTTCTTCGTTTTTTCTTCTTTCTTTATTTTTCTTCTTCTTCTTGATTTGTCAAACAGCGAAGTGTCAAACAATTTTGACCTTTAATTGGTGCAAATATTACTGGCAATAATTATGACCTGCCCCGCCAACCTAACCCAGAATCACACCCAAGAGGCCCGAAATAGAACACTTTACTCTACCATGCACACATTTTTTGATAGATAGCAGGTCAATATAAAGACCAGAGCAGTGCAGTCAAACGACTTTGATCCTTATAGTGGGTCTTGGTCAACTTTTGATGGTCTGTCATAGTAACCTATGTGATATTAACTAAATTGTGGTGTCTCTTCCACAAAAGTTACTAACGAAGGGCTGAAGTTATGACAATTTCAGCTCTTCGTCCGTCGTGCCCTGCATTTATAATAATAATAATAATTTATTTAATAAAAACGATTACAAAAGGTGTACATTTATCAGGAGTGGCAAATTTCCCATACATTTATAGTGCCTAAAAATAAACTACAACTAAAATATATATATTTTTTTTAATAACAGGTGCAAGTAATGATAGTTCGGAATCCGAGTGATAGGTACCCATTGAAATTGTCCAGAAATATGGTACAGACCCTGGAGATCTTACCCAGGATCACTCGTTCCGCAGTCACGTTTACTACCACTCGATTCTAGTGGTGCCTCGTTAGTCTGCTAGACACAACAAGGCATCATTTCGCATAAACAACATTTTAAATAGTATAAACTCACCCCGGATCCCTATGATCCCTCGAATCACTCGGTGCAGGCATAGTACACCGCTCTCCATTCGCGTATGTGTGTGCACACGGGCGATACGGCGCCGTCGGGTCACGCACTATGTGGCGATAACAGAACTGACGACCTGAGATCACCGGTAGGGGGCATTCGTAGCTCTTGTAGGCACAAACTCGAGAACGGGAGACTATTTCTTTCTGGAGCTGTGGATGGGAGAAAGAATGGTTAGTTTGTAGTTTTTTTTTTTTTTTTGTGAATACTTGACTACGCTGACGCCTTGTTGGGTCTCGAGGTGGCATTGCACAAGTCCGAGGCCATGTCCTTTCATGGGCCCCGGTACGGGCCACCTTCGGGATCCCAACTAGTGGTAGGAGGGGTTCGTATCAGCGTCGAGACCACGATGAGGTACCTGGGTCTCGTCCTCGACAGCCGGTGGAACTTCGTCGAGCATTTCCGACGTTTGGACCTTATGCTCAGCAGTAACGCTGGCGACCACTAGACCAACGAGGAGATGCACCTCCCTTATTAATATTCCTCGGCACCCATGGTGACTCCCCCCAATCTTGGGCTGCGACCGCGCCTGCGGTCTGCTTAACCGGGCTTGCCTGAGGGGGTGCCTCAATAAATTAAGGCCTCCATCCAGGACTTAAAAACTAACCGACGTTAAGGGCACCCTGCTTCCGACGCTCGGGCAGGGCTAGCTTGAAATTGTTTAGGGACGAATATAAAGCTACAGGCTCACTGGCGCGGGCTGGCTCGAGCAAGGGTCGAGGCGGACATGGACTGGGACGTCGCGGTGGTCCTCAGCGGCGAGGACGGAAGTCGGGACTTGATGATTTTTGATATTCAACAACCTTTATAGAGGATCAGCCAGATTCCTGGTTAAAAAAGATGCACACTTAGAACAGAATATTGTTTATTAATGCTGCAGGAGGTCTCATTAACGTCACCTATAATTAACTGACAAGCCTAATTGAAATAAATGCAAAAATGGCCGTATGTTTTCTGTGCTTTCTTCATAAAACCCTTCCCCTCACCCAACATATTTTCGACTTTATTTTAATCACATGCAGATTTGATTATTTTGGACCAAAGATGATGGCAACACTTGACAATGAACAGTTGGCAACCCCTAATTCCACAGGTAACAACTAAATTAAAAATTACCTCAGCTCTAAGCTTGTCCTCTTCCTGTTTCTTTACAGTTTCAGGGTCTGGTGGTTTAATGGACTTGACATTAGTGATGCGAACACCGGAAGACATTCGACCTCCGCGGCTGAGCATCCTGACTTTGGGAAGGTGGATTACTTTTCGAGGAGGCTGCGACATTGTTGACGTTGACGGATTAACTGAAAAAAATAATAAGTAAGCAGAATTAGTTTTGACCTTTGCCTGTGTTTGGCGCGCTAATAATGTATACGATTTGCAAATTATAAGTAAAAAAAAGATTGATTCTAGCAAATTGCAATGTTCAAAAATCAGCGTAAAAGAAACATTGAACGACCTTGAAAATTAAATGTTTTTAGAAAAGTATGCACGGTGATGACGGTGCTAGCAGCTTGGTCGTAGTAGGTCTCGTAGTAAGTCGTAAAATGCGATTAAAATGCCGTTTCTAAATTTTACAGTCATGGTTTTTATACTTAAATGAAAATTAAATGGGCTTGATTAGAATTTCATAGCACATAATGTTGAACTTACGTTCGGTAATCTTAATATTATAAGCATAGAGCTTGTTGGAATTTTCACTTCTGAACGAAAACATTATTGTTGTTGAAATAAGAGTATATAACACTAATACACAACATAGAAATATGCTTACTAGAAATAAAAATACGAACACTATACTTTAATTACGCAATTAGGCCAGCACAAAAAAATATTTTTCTTGTTTTCGTCGCACTTGTGCAAAACCACGTAGCCGCGCAAAATTTCACTTCATCGGCTCGATAGTACATTGTCAATACTCATTCTCATTAATTAATTACCAATATTTCGAGAATCCTAATCACAATACATTATCTAAAAAAATAATTAGTTAATTATGGCATCATTAGTCGTCACTTCTGTTATAAATTAATGTTTTTTCACCAAAGAAATAGTAAAGTGTATTGTAAACAGTGGTGGGTCGGCCATTTGCACGGTGTGACAGAGTATTTAGGTCCGTAATTTTAAAGTTGTATAATATCGTTCAAAAGTTAATGAATCACGTTAAATATATGCACAAAAGAAAGAGAAATGTCTATACTATAAAATAAAACGTAGTGATAAAGTGAAATATACCTGTGATTGTTGCAGATCCACATTCTGTCACCGGAGACCTCACTACGTTAACCACCAAGTTTTACAATGGCGTCCGTTTGAGAATACCTATCAAGAATTTATGTTGAGACGAAATTTTCTCTAGCGTTATATAATTAATTTGTTGTTTTCAAAAAACGTAGTTAATTTTTAATTCTTATTTAGTGATTAATATCAGTGTTGTACATTCAAAATGCTAAATTAATCGTTTTAAATCTCTCAAATGTTAACGTGGTCTACGTCCGGTCGCCGCTGTCATAGCGCTATCCCTTTCCCACTCACGCACTTAGACGGAGCTCTGCTCTCCGTCGTGCTTTCTCGCGCGCAGTCGGAACATCCGTTCAATGGCTGGAGGGCAAGAAAAATGGTATTTTACAAAAGAACAATTACTGAGTTCCCCAAGCAGAAAATGCGGTTTAGATGCAGATAAAGAATTAGCATATCGGCAGCAGGCCGCAAATTTAATACAGGATATGGGACAGAGGCTTCAAGTGTATCCTTTTTCAAAATGTGGTGTTTTCAGTTCAATGTTTTTGTCGAGTCATGTGCTAAAAGTGCGTAAAACACGCCAACGAAATGTGTTTTTATTTGTGTAATTATCGTTAGCGTGCGTTCAAATGCTTATAGAAGTGTATAAAGTGTGTTGTGACGGTGAAATATAGTGAAAAGATGACGAAACTTCGACTGTGGCTTGAGGCGTCATTGTGGGCACTTTCGCTCGGCAGTGTGGGATTTCCCGCCTGACAGTGAGTAACGGCTCGTTTTCTACAGGTAAGACAGTTACAATCTGTATGAAAGGACCTAAAATGTATGAAATGTTTGTATTTAGGTTAGGGTCACGCATGATAGCGTGGTTTTTTCTCGAGGTCACTGATCCTACAGCTGTGAGGCGACGGGACGCTTGCGCGGGTGACGTAGGGCTCGTGTGAGTGATCGACCTGCATGCCCGAGCTAAAATTACTCGATACAAAACGATTTTTACATTGAACACGCGTGTGGCGCGCATTTCTACGTAAATTGGTCGTGATCTTCACCTTATCGTGTTTTCCTGGTACATACAAGTTATAAACACAGATAACGTATGTAATTTCTTCCACTTTGGCTTGAAAATTGACGTATTTACCCTTATCTTGATCAAAATACGCTTTATAACATGAAATAACGCATCTTGAAGCTCAATTCTGACATAAATCATAATATTCTAAGTTAAATCCTTTGAGGAAAAGGTAGGAATAAATAAAATACAATACTATAATTATTATTTATTACATAAAGACAAAGATGTAGTCATAGCTACACTGTAGTTATTTTTTCCTGTTATACTTGAACCTAACTATCAAACAAATTATTCACTGTGGAAAACCACAATATCAAAGTATTTTCTGCATTCAGGAGATAACGGCTGTGTTTTTTATAAAAACAAAACTCGATCCTGTATCGAATAAATATTAAAAACTGGCCTGTCCTCTTGTACTCATTCTACAAAAGTTAACTTGTTAAATTACTTGAAGATAAACCCGATTATTTAACATCAAGTACACTTTCTCTCCAGTTCCAAAATGTATGATGCAACAGTTGTGGGCATGACTTTCTGATTCGTGAAATAAAATTAATTTTATGAGGATATTTCGGCGAAAGTTTACTTATTTCCAGCTGCATCATGTTAAACTGGAAGCTGACCCCAGATTTGCAGAAAAAGGACTAAAAATGTCATATTAAAATCATTTATTACTAGCTAACTAGCAACAAGCCCCTGCTTCGCATGGCTACTATGGCCACAAATCAAAACATTGAGGTTTCTGTGACATATCTACACTAAATATTAATACATTGTGTACACTTAAACGTTTCTGAATAAATTCTCTAAATGATGGTGAAAACTGCATCAAAATCCATTCTGTAGTTAAGAAGATCTAAGCGGTCACACAGACACACGAAAAGTGACTTTATTTTATACTATGTAAGGATGAGTATCAACACTTTCTGAACATTAGAAATTGGAAAAAAATGCTCCTATATACCAATCCCTCTTCACTAGTCCTAGTTATATATAATATCTTCCTAGTAATATCATCATCTGTCTAGCCTTTTACCAACTATGTTGGGGTCTGCTTCCAGTCTAACCGGATGCAGCTGGATACCAGTATTTTACATGGAGCGACTGCCTATCTAACCTCCACAACCCAGTTACTAGGTAATACGATACCCCATGGTAAGACTGGTATTCAGACTTTCGGGCTTCTGATTACCCTTAACGACTGTCAATGATCCACAAATGACAGCCGGGACCAACGGTTTAACATGCTTTCCAAGACACATCTTCCTAGTAATATAATAGTATAATAACACTACTGTTATTATATTAATTACAATATAATTGATAGTTAATTACATAGTTTACCAATAAGTTTTAAATGATGATGATAGTAACTACTAGTTACTAACATCATCGTTTAGGTCTTAAACACGTTAGTGCTGAACTGAGGCATACTCATATCTGTTCTGCTAATATTTGTGTGGTTCTTTCCTCAAAAGACAACCTACATGGTCCCCGCATGATCTAACTAAGGTTTTGTCTGAAAAGAGACTGCCACCTCTGAGTTTGTTTGGCCTTTCTTCTCAAAGTAGTTGGATAGTAAACGCCAACCTCATCTAGTTATTTAATATGATTGACTTGTAAAAGTGTACAAACCTACTAACTGAAATTAAATCATTTATCATCTAAGCCACTTTATAAGTTCCCAATAATACACTGTTACACTACAAAGAACCCAATTAATCCATCACAGTAAAAGTTACGCAGGTTTTTTCAACTAAACTGAGCATTTTTAACTCCAAATTATGTCTATTGTATGTAAGACCTTGCATCGTGAATGCCAAGGCAGAAACCCTGACCCTCATTGATTAAATAACTGACCTTGTGAACTGTGTTTTACATTCAGAAGTTAGTTTTTCATGGTAATTTCATGTAAAGATGTGTAGATTACATTCAAGACCAGTTACTGTTATAATTGTGTGACCTCTCTACCCAATAGTGGTACTGAGTCTTTAAAGCAGATGAATTTCAAAAGTAATAACTGTACCATGATTGAGAAAGCAAAAAAAAAAACTTGTCTAAAAATTCAAGCGTAATGTGAGTACAGAATGAACAATGCATGAGCTAGACTAGGGATGGGGAAACTACGGCCCGCGGGCCATCTCCGGCCCGCGAAAGCTTGAAATCCGACCCGCGACCATCAAACAAAAATCAAGAGAATATTTCGTATTGTTAGTAATTTCATTCTCATTGGCAATGGCCAGCTTGCATAGAACAGTTCACATGTCACATGTCCTCACAAAAACCAGCGCTCCTCAACCTACTTCGCAGCTAACTTAAAAGTTTAATTTAATTACAATTTCCAATTTCTTTTTTATTCCAATAGTTATTTTGTAATATTGCACAATAAATTAGTGTTTCAAAAATACATATCAATGTTTTTATTTCAGTAATTAACATAGCCAAAAATGAAACAACTTGGCCTGCCATATATTTAGTTAGTATTATATTGGCACGCGAAGGAAAAAGTTTCCCCATCCCCACAAAAATAACTGAGTGGTTGGAATGTCTAGCAGCTAGACATTCCAATCACTCAGTTATTTTTGGAGTAAGAGTTGTCTCGCCATAATCACCGAGATTCGTTGCCATCATCATAGGGACGGCTTTAAAACTTTTCAATGTGCTTGGAGCCCGAAAATCTGGCCTCACCAAGGGCTACTGTGTAGCCCAGTAACTGGATTGTGGAGGTCAGATAGGCAGTTGCTTCATGTAAAATACTGGTACTCAGCTGCATCCGGTTAGACTGGAAGCCGACCCCAACATAGTTGGGAAAAGGCTAGGCAGGTTGAATTTGGTGGGTAGGCAAGGCACATTGAATGTGTTGATGCTTGGATGTGGAAAGATAGAATTTTGTGAGTAATATATGATGCATAATCAGCCTGTAATGTTCCCACTGCAGGGACACAGGCCTCCTTTCGGTGAGAGGGAGTGGGCCGTAATCCACCACGCGGGCCCAGTGCGGATTGGCAGATGTCACATATCTTCGAGCCTGGCAATGGATCCAGCCAGGAATGTTCTAGAATGAACAAGAAAAAGATAACCAACTGACGGTTAGTAGGTATATTCAAAATCAATGAAACAACCTCTACCATGTATCAGGAGATGATCTAATTTGATAAATGTACAAAGTATCTTGAGTAATCTTATATTCAACACAAAGGGTGCTTATCAGATCATAACTAACAGTGTTTATATTTGTTTTATGATAATTGATAGCATATATTAGGCATGTTGTATTTTATCAACTTTGCCAATCATCAACTGACTCTCAAAAGTGCTTATTTCAATGAAACCTATTACAGGCGCTTTGAATTATCAAGGAGCTGGTCAGTCAGAAAGATGAAGCCAGTAGCCCATTCCAAAGCACAGTAGGTACCTATGGAGTAGGACAAGCAAAAAACTCCTACTCAAGTTGGCATTCTTGTCAGCTCGAGTTCATTGAAAATAGCTTAGCCATGGTATAGATTAGCCAGGCTGCAATGTGGTATTGGTTAAAAATGTTTGGCGAGCAGTGATGATGAAATAATTTACACAAGTTAAGCCTGTCTAGGTTCGAACCTACAACTTGAATAAGATGCTATAGTTTTAGTCTGTAATGTGCTTCAAACCTACCTTCAAACAGGTAATGAATTAATATGCATAATAAAAAGTTATCCTATCTCTTTGAGTCACCTCGGCAAGGTTATGTACTCATTCTAATTTACAATGTTGTGCAATAAATAACAATCTAAATAAAGTAGTGAAGGAAAACATGTTACTTCTAAATATTTATTTGCAAAAAAAGGGACTTCTTTGTCTTTTTGTAAACAAAAAATAGTTTAGTTTTCTAACCGTTCTTATCACATCACCCACTAACTGGTTTGTGAAGGTCAGACAGGTAGCTGCTACATATAAAAGATTACACTGGAAGCCGACCCCGACTTAGTTATGAAAAGGCTGATGAGTGATGAGTAGTACCTACTATTAGTTGTCCCATTTCAAAAAGTCCTGTTATTGCAATTTGGACCTTATGTTTATAGCAACAACAATGCAGGACAGGATGGACGGGGTTGGAGCTTTTGCCAAAGGGCACACAGAGACTCAGAACCAATATTAAATGTTTTGTACACAACTATCACTCTTGATAAAAACTTGAAAACCAAGTCAAGCTTGTACATGAAGAGTTCTGTACCATAGAGCAAAAACACTGAATAAAAACATGTTTCTTGTATGGAGCCCCCTTTAATTTTTATTAACTTTATTTTGTTTTTATTATTTGTTGTTATAGCGGCAAAAGAAAAACACTGAAAATTTAACCTGTTATAGTTCATCAGATACAGCCCGCTGACAGACAGATGGACAAACAACAGAGACTTAGCAATAGGGTTCTGTTGGCACGCTTTGGGTACAATTTGACTTAAGATGTTGATTACCAGGAAACTAATAAAATGTTATGTAGCGAAACATCCCACACATCTTATACATTACGTAAATCAGCTGAGACATTTACAATCATGATGATAATATTTATTATAATATGAACAGGTCAGTGACCTGTGACTGTTCTAGTGCACTTTACATAATGTCATAGTCAATGACGCGTTTAAGATGTTATCACATTATTTTGTTTATTTATAAGATGACAATAACTTACATAAGTTTGTATGGAAGTTTTTGAATAGCTTCATAATATTTATATCCATAAACTATTTGAATTTCAAGTTATGTAACAACAAACTGAATGTCATACTTAACAAAGTCCAAATTCCATTGCAACCAAAAATTTATTAGGACCTTTTGGGCAACTGGTCACTCAAAAATCAACTTAGAATACATTATACTAAAGTAGATAACTGAACAAGTGGCGATGGAATGTGAATTATCTATAGATGATATGCCTTTAGCAGTTAGGCAGTCCGTAGCCTGTATGTATTTTAGTAAATTACACAATTAACTCAAAACTCAAAGCATTTATTTCAAATAAACCAATTACAGGCAATTTTTAATTGTCAAGGGGTCCGTCAGTCAGTCAGTTAGAAAGATGAAGTTAGTTGCCCATTCCAAAGCGTAGTAGGTAGGTACCTATGGAGATGAACGGGCAAGAAACTCATAATATTTTTTTTGTATTCGAATATTCGAAATAGTTTATTATTCGAATGCAAGCCCTAGTTCGAACGCACGACCTAGAACCTAATCTAACTCTTCTGGGATCACTGGCGTGATGTTATCTCATGTTAAATTAGCAATAAATAGAACATAATAGGTTTCTGGAGGGGGTTACTAACTGTACAGACAGCTGAACTGCCGTTTCCACTGGTCTGGGTTCTCTTGCATAGTTGAGTAGGTACCACACGCTATACCAAGAGCTGTTTGTGCCTATAAACTTGTTATCATTGTTGACGCACGTAGTCACGTGAATATTTCGGGAACCCCGATTATTTCGGCCTCCCCCAACCGACGCGAGCCCCTTATCGTGGGCTGATCACGTGGGGGCGCCACGAGTTGTGCCGACCTTGAATAATAAAAGGGAGGTTTTGCGTTAGGCACGTTCACTCTGTTTATGTACCGAAAATAGAGCGATGTTGTTGCCTTGTTAGTACGTTGACAAGTCAGAATTATAGCTACTATGATTGCGTCCATGTTACGCAACTTTGATAATTGTGCTGCAAGTTTTTAGAGGATATACGATATACAATAATAAGTAAGTACTAAAGTCTGGATCCATGGACTGATGAAAGACGATATGGTTAGAAAGGGGCTGACTGACTACCGAGATGACGACTAATAGAGAAGTATGTAAGAAATATACATGTTGCGCTGACCTCAAATAAATTGGGATAAAGGCAGGGGGATGATGATGTACTTTATTGACATTAGATCAAGGTTAGGACCTTTAGGACTACAATACAAGTTCTTATTACATACAGAAAAATATAATACAGCAATATTAAGAAAAAATATAATGTCAATGGAGCCAATCATTTATATAATAAAATTCCACATAATCTCAAAGAACACCCCACGCATATTTACAACTAAACTGACTGAATTGCTATTACAAAAATGTCACTACTCTGTAAATGACTTCTTGAATGACAAAGATTTATCTGTACACACGGCTACACATCAAGCTATACTTAACCAGTATAAGCTGACTTCTGATTGTACGAAAAACCTGTACAAAGAGAGGTCAGCTAAAACTGGAAATGTATAGCTTGATTTTTTCTCGTAATTGACATTTTAAATACCTTTTTGCAATAATTTATAATTTGATAACATAATTTTTAATGTAATGACTTTTTTTTGTGACAATTTATTTATGTGTAATAATTTTTGATGTCTTGTTATTTAAATGTCAATGTAATGTTTTTGCACGCCGCCGCCGGCGCAGAATGTAGCGGAAACATTGTATTCTGTACCATATCAAACCTGTACCTACATTGTTGGCAAATAAATATTTCTGATTCTAATTAGTTCTTGTCTTGTGCGTGGCAGCCTCAGCAATTGGAACGAAGTTCCATAGCGCGCGTTGCGAAAGGGGGCTAGATGGAAAAAATTAAGACCAAAAGTTGGAACGACACTTTTTGCTATAGTTGTAAGCCGTGCGGCGTGCGCGTGTTTCTCGCTCTCGCTCTCTCTCTCTCTCTCTCTCTCTCTCTCTCTCTCTCTCTCTCTCTCTTATAGAAAGCAAGCCAGTTATACTTCGTTCCATCCGGGTGTCCCTTGACACCTCTCAAGTTTTTTTTTAATATTGTTTAGCCTACGCTGTCCCACTCTTGGGCAACGGCTCGTCCCGCCATATCCTACGTGGTCAGCCGCGACCCAGCCTCTAGTGTCTCACCAGTTCTTATTTGGGCCAAAAGTTTGTCGGACATGTCCAGCCCAGTCCCATTTAATTTGGCATGAGTATATTATAGCCTTTGTATTTGTAAAAAGTTTAGCTTGTCAGCAGTTTCATAGCGCGGCTACCTGTTCAGGGTGCGGTGCGCCATACGTGGAAGCTCTTGTTGCACTTATGACTCTAGAGAAAAGATGCCGTACAACAGAATTCTAATATACAAATTACCTATAGTCACAATACTAAAAGAAAAACGAAATACTCGTCTTTACCATTTCTTTTAACCTTTAGTTATAACGTGGACAACGGTGTGGGTTACATGTTTGTTAAATCTTAGTTTAAGTATTTCTCTGTATTTTGTAGCATGTAACTGTTTTTTGTCCCTAATAAATAAATAAAATCCACATGACTTAACATTTTCAAATCAAAATACTTTTCTTGACGTAAACACCGCTAGCATAACACAGCTATCAAAGAATGTGCCTACTTATCCATCTATATAAATAAAAATGAATCACCGAAATGATGTACGCGCATAACGTCCGATCGATTGCACCAAATTGGGTATTTCTTTTTTTTGTGTGTTTTTATTGTCAGGACAAGGTTTGTATAGAAGAAAATTAAAAGAAAAAACCGAGAGAGAGTCGGACTCGCACACGAAGGGTTCCGTGCCATTATCTACATATAAAAATCACGTCTGTTGTATGGGAGCCCCCCTTAAATATTTATTTTATTTTGTTGTAGTATTTGTTGTTATAGCGGCAACAGAAATACATAATTTGTGAAAATTTCAACTGTCTAGCTATTGCGGTTCTTGAGATACAGCCTGGTGACAGACAGACGGACGGATAGACAGCGAAGTCTTAGTAATAGGTTCCCGTTTTTACCCTTAGGGTATGAAACCCTAAAAATAAATATCAGCTAGTTGAAAATAATACAACAAAAATAATAACGCAGTATTATGATTCAACTGTGCATACATACCTACATACAAGCTTGTATGAATCACCAAGATAAATTCGTTATAGGTATTTAGCTTACCGCGACATACACTTACAGGAAAAATGTCTGAGTCATACTTTAAAATAGTGCAATCAATTGCAAAATGAGTGGCGGCTAACTGTTGTTGTATCGCGGATTTCCTTGTTGTAATTATTATTATCTTATGGTTTGTTCATTGTTGCTTAGGACCTTAGCAGACATGCTACTTTTAGCATCAGCGGTTTATTCGGTTTTTTTGGAAGTTGTAACAGCGTCTGAATTCTTCACTCCGCACATAATCGAAAACCAATCTCAATCTGAATCAGTTTGAAGGATATCGCTGGAACGCAGTTTTGCTATCGCGACAAGGGGTTTCGAATATCGGTATTAATACTGCGTAGAAAATTTCCAATACTATATTAGACTCGATTTTTTTTTCTAAAATTGTTAAAAAATAAATAAATGTTTATGTAATATATTTCACCACAAAACAATAAAATACTGTTTTTTTTTTATTATAAAATCACTATTTTAATGCATATAACTATACTTTATAGGCCAGTCACCATAGATAGAAAGAATCGCGTTAGGGTGCAAAAAATTAATTACACTGTACTGATTTTGTAGGATGTTGTTGGGATAGATATCGAAAGTATAAAACTAAGTTTGCAGCTTCGAAAGACCTGTGCAAACTGCGTGGTGCTCGATAAACATCGAAATCGGGCTTGTTTCAGTTTTTGACTTACGAATTCTAGCACCCTACGGAAGTCACCCAATACATTTTTACAGTACACAAAACATGTATCTCCAGTTTTATTGGACCTACAGAGTTTGCGCTCAAATTTTGTATACCTTAAAAATGTATTGGGTGAATTTTCCGTAGGATGCACCTTTTAGCGCATGGGAGAATCCCCCTTGCCGTTCCCCCAACTTCTTTATCACTTCAGGAAACTCAGGTTAGTACTTCTATTGTTCTATGTACCCCTTGTCTTGACCGAGAGCCAAATACAAAGACTACCATATTTTTAATCCCTTTCGTTACCTGAGCAGGTAGTACTAAAATGTAAGTAACTGTCTAACTAAATAAACCATAAGATAATTAAAATAATCGGTTTTAAAAACTTACCCAGATGACAAAATTGGTTGGAAATATAATATGCAATCGAACGAAATTGTGTCACTGCAGTTTCTACTGAAAATAAAATGAAATCACCAATACGGATCCCGGACTTACCAAGTTTATGAAAGTCTAAAAATCGACTATCGCTGGTGATAAAGTACCAAGTCTGCTAACATCCTCAATCGTAATTAATCACTTTATCATCCGCGGGTATTATGTAAAATTATGTGCAACTTGGTTATTTCCTTGATCAAAGGCTACATTCCTTTATTTCTCAGAAGGCTAGATATTATTATATAAGATACTAGCTTCTGACCGCAACTTCGTTTGCGTGAAATTTGTTGTAAGTCGCATCGCATCGCATCGCCTGCCCGCGCTAGAACTTCTTTTAGCGTTCTTTTCGTGCGGCTCATTACGGTCCTACCATGATGTTATAATAGCCTTCCTCCAGAATTGGGCTATCAAACGCAAAAAGCCTTATCCTAACTTATTACTAACTCATTATTATAATTTTGTACTCATTACAAACAATGCATTCTTTGTGAACTCACTCAGAGAAAAACAGTATGGATATGATTATGCATAGATAGGCTGGCTTTTGTTTTGCTTTATCTTCAAGGAATGCTCATGGATATTATGCTCCTATGCCTGTTAAAGAATTTCCAAAGATGCCTACAGTATGTTTATCGGGATTAAAAAAAATAACAGCCACTTAAAAAAAACCATCATTTGACTCTCAGATCTTTCAGCGACCAACAGACATTCCAGGCTTATCCCAAAAATTTACGTACCTGTAATTGTATACCCAAGGCAAACATGGCGGCTAGCGACACGAGTAGCTGCGCGTGCGCAGTAACTAATTTTTGTTGCGCGGGGGTGAGGGGTGCGGTACTGCGCAGCGAGTAGCCCACCTTCAGAACCGCCATTAAGTCTAAAGCTGCACCTTAGCCCACCCCATGCCCATAACAAATAGTCTAACTGTACCCCATTTTAGAAAGTCCGTTACATGGTTAAATCTAACTTTCGCTTAGTGAAAGTTATCTCCCATCACCTAACTGTAGTTACAATAGTCCATTTTCTAGAGAGTTCCTTATAGACAGTTTTGTAGAAATAATGTTAACGTGTTTGATTGACGTCAGCTCTTCAAAGGTTAAGTAGTTAGGTATCTAAATACAGGTTTGTACTAGTTCTTTTAACGCGTCATCGGTTGCCAGGCAAGAAAAAAAATGTCTACTGCCGGCTTCGATTGTCTAAATCGAAGCCGGCAGTAGACATTTTTTTTGGTGGTCGCAAGCGCAGTTGAGGGTCCCGTGGCTAAATAATAACAGCCGCATAGGTCTATCGGTCAGGTTAAGCTACGCTTGCCGCGGTTGGTCTGTGGATGGGTGACCATCTTTACATACCGAGACCCCTCCGTGCCTCGGAAAGCACGTTAAGGCGTTGGTCCCGGCTGTCATTCGTGGATCTTTGACAGTCGTTACGGGTAGTCAGAAGCCCGAAAGTCTGACAACCAGTCTTACCAAGGGGTATCGTATTACCCAGTAACTGGGTTGTGGAGGTCAGATAGGCAGTCGCTCCATGTAAAATACTGGTATTCAGCTGCATCCGGTTAGACTGGAAGCCGACCCCAACATAGTTGGGAAAAGGCTAGGCAGATGATGATGAAGCGCAGTTGCCGGTTTCCATCGTAGTGTTGTTGTTGAGATTTTTCATTAGGTATTTCCCACAAGCAGTCTAGAGTCTGGATTTGATGGCAAATTGGCAATAGACTCACCCTGATTTGAGCATGGGTCTAAAACATAACTGGCGAAATTAATTCAATACTAATTAATGAACGGAGTTCGCGTCAGAAGGGTGTGGCGTCGAAGTGATTCAAAAGTATGTGATTGTAAATTATACCAAACATTTACTAACTAGTACAGCTGCCATATAGCTGTGAACTCCGTTCATTAGTATTGAATTTCTTATTTTGATCATCTACTTTAGCTGTTGACTGTACACACCTGTGCCTGACCCCTAGGACAATAGCACCGGTTCCCTTGTTCACAAACTAAACTAAATTTCAGTGCAACCTTTTCTTCCTATTTCATTAAGAAAAGAACAGAAGATAAATGGAAGGAGTATCTTAAACACACAGACAGTTTAGACGTGATTAAAAACATGGCTACTAAAAATACGTCAATTTAAGTCAGGCGCTGACTAATTTGACAGGACTAAACTAATATGTATCTTCTGTCCTTTTCTTAGTGAAATAGAAAGAAAAAGAAGCACTGAACTTAAATTTAATTTAGTTTGTGAACAAGGGAATCGGCGCCAATATCATACAGGCGTGATGTTATCATCGTCGTTGTACAGACGCCAGCAGGTCAAGCTACCCGAAACTGTCAGATTTTCCCAATCAACCTTGAACCTAATGCTTTAGCAATAAAGTCGAAAATCTATTAAAGAAATCTGACAGATTGTAGTAGCTTGATGTGCTGGCGTCTGTACCTATTCTGAACTATGTTGGGGTCGCCTTCCAATCTAACCGGATGCAGCTGAATATCAGTATGTCACATGTAGCACATGTTATGTTGTTAGGATATTTTCCTAAAAAAATCTAGTCCGTCAGTTAGATTATCAAAAAATATTGAACCCGTATTTTTTCTTTTGTCAATTTATTATATAAAAAATGATGAAGATATCGCCCGTTAAAATTCCGCGTGACGTCACTTACTTGAGACACTTTTGCAAGCAAGTGACGTCACTCCCAAATTTTGACGCGCTTTATCTTTGTCATTTTTTGTTTGATTGACAAAAGAAAAAAATACGTGTCCATTATTTTTCGATAATCTAACTGACGGTATAATAATATTTTTTTTACCCAGGCAACTACACTATTGTATTTATGACGCATAAACGCTGAAGTGACGTATTTTTCCATCTCCCGCGTTTTGTTTCATTATTTTTCTTTTATCAATGGTAATGAGGTCATTGTCTTTGTAGCACAGAGGTTAGGTTCTCTTAGCCTTGACATTCATACTGTGTCGCGTCTGTATCTAGACGCCAGCATATCAAGATACTACAATCTGTCAAATTTCTTTAATAGATTTTCAACTTTATCTCTAAAGTATTATGGTTCAAAGTTGATTGGGAAAATTTGACAGTTTCGCGTAGCTTGACCTGCTAGCGTCTGTTCTAGCGGTAATATTATTTGCTTTCAGTCTATTTTTAGTTATTGAATATTAATAATTATAGTCACGCGGGTTTTCGTTGATAATAGATGTAAACAGCAAAAATTAACCTAGCCAATATACGTCTGACATCATCTGCCTAGCCTTTTCCCAAAGGGTTGGCTTCCAGTCTAAGCGGATGCAACTGAATACCGGTATTTTACATGGAGCGACTGCCTATCTGACCTCCACAACACACTTACTAGGTTACGATACTCTTTGGTAAGACTAGTTGTCAGACTTTCAAGCTTCTGACCCGTAACAACCGTCAAAGATCCGCGAATGACAGCCGGGCTCAACGGCATAACGTGCTTTCCGAGGCACGTAAAGATGGTAACTGAATTTGTCTACCCACATTTCATGTTGGGGCGCACTGTTGAGAATTTCCAAATGAAAAAACCTTACCGTCTCCCCTTAGCAGTGAAATAGACTAATACATCTATATCTATCTATATACTTATAATAAATCTGTAGAAGTGAAAATTCTGTACATTGAAAATATAAAAAAAATAATTTACAGGGGGTGTTACTAGACCGACACCGAACCCAAAAATGTGATTAAAAAAATTTTTGTCTGTCTGTCTGTCTGTCGGTCTGTCTGTCTGTCTGTTTGTTCAGGCATCACGCAAAAACTACCGGTTCGATTACGATGAAACTTGGTATAATTATTCTTTAATATCCTGGGCACCACACTGGGTACTTTTTATCCCGGAAAAGTATATACAATAAAAAACAAACTTAATTTTGCGGTTCGATCCCTATACCCGATTACCACTGTCTGTACTGTACCAACCGCAAATACTAAGTTTGTCGTAGGTTGGGTCACCCGCAGTGGAGTTCATTTTTATTCCTTTTAGTTTTTAGAGTTATTTAGGTTTATTTTTATATGAGATGGTATAGATTTTAATTTTAAAGTATAGGTAGTATATTTGATAGTGTACGTAGTGACCGTAGGTTATTTTATAATACTGTTAGGTAGGATTAGTCATTCGTATAGATATTAGTTTTTAGGGATTTTGCTTATTTATTGAGTTTAGATTAGTTATCATCAGAAATAGGTTTATTTAGGTAGGTATTTAATTTTCCGTTATTGAGTTTTTTTTTTTAATTAGGTAGGTACTTAGGTAAAGATAACATATAGGTACCCTCTTAATCACCACTAATGAGACACAATTGGTTTTCTACTGTAATTAGCCACAAAGGGCCCGCGAGATAGATGGCATTCTGGGGAAGCACATACATTTTATCCTGTTAGCACGTTCCCATGGGATAACTTCCGACATCCACGCGGGCGAAGCCGCGGGCAGAAGCTAGTATTATATAAAATTCCAAATCGGACACATAATTTTCGAACTGGAAGCCAAACAAACTTGTAGTATTAAAAAGTACTACAAAATCGTAAACTACACTCCAACTGCAATGTTATCAGTATCACGTATCAATGAAGTAAGAAATAGTCAAGAATTTTATTACCAATCAGTGACCTTGAATTTCATGCTAAATTACAAACATTCCATACACAAGAGTTCTATAATCATTCGATTTTATACTGTCGCCGTCACAACACACCTGTACACTAGCGACATCTATTCGTAAATCATGAAAGCTAAATGTCATTTGTATGACCTGACGCGTGTTTATTGGCTGATTCATATTTCGAAGGCGCATGAGTTGAATGAGGTCAATGAGAGCGCGAAATTCTCGGCTCGTTTCGCGAATGTGTTCCCGAGTTTAAGTACCGGTTTTTCCCCGATACATAATTGAGTCCAAATTCCAAGGAACAATAATTAACCGTTCTGAGAAACCTGCCACTGAATGGCGGCAGTTTCCTCTGATTTTTTCCTGTGTGCCCAAAATGCAAATTATACAGTTGTATGTGAAAGGGCTGGTCGGGGTTCAGTCTTAACATCTTACCCATTTGTGTCGCCAAGCAGCATTGCTGTTCCGGTTTAAAAGGTGCCAGTGGAATTACAGGCACACGAGATGTTTCGACTTTATTGCTAGAATTGACAACACATCCGCAAACCCCTTGTCGGTGCTGATTGTCAGTTTGCTGGCTAAACTACAAATCAAATTCAATAGTCATTTATTAAAATTGGGCTCAAAACCGGCACTTTTTGAACGTAAAAAAAAAACTAGATCATTGGAGCTTCACGACTTCCTAGCGGGCTAGCTTTAACTGGGAAGAAGTGGCGCAACAAACTCCCCAGCAGCACTACTGTCTTGGTGATTGTTTTTTTTTATTTATTTTTTTTAAATTGTATGTTAGATTTAATAATTTTAACTGTATGGTTGCCAATGCCTGAAATAAACGATGATTCTTATTAACGTGACCCCCTGTAAATGTTCTAAGTGAAGCACATGACTCGACTTTATATTTAAGCATTTTTATGTGTACATTTTCAGCCAAAATTTTGATGAATATTTCCTTAACCAGTACCCCACAGTTCTCAACTATGTATCAACACAGCGATAGTGTATATGCACAGGTTCTACGCCTTCCACTCGTTCACGCAGTTCCACAGGAACGCTATAGCCGCTGCGGCGTTGTTCCTGGCCGCAAAGGTACGTACTTTTCTGTTAATCTGTACTATAAGTCCACGGCAAGGGCGCTTTTTTATCGCGATTAAAAATGTCAGTGTTGGATTTTTAACGGTCGGATAAGCTAAAAAACCTGGCGTTAAAAAAGCGCCCGTGCGTACGTGGGTGGGTACGAAGGAAGACGGGCGGTAAGAAAGGTATGCACGATGACTTGTCAAGTAGCGAGGTCAGGTTATACTGGCTATGTACCTATAACTTGATGTGTCTTGTGTACAGTACAGTCGACGAACTGTTAAGCACACGCCCAATGTTTAAATGTCTGGTTACTTACCTCTTTTGTTGGCTGTACAATACATTAAATTACTCTCTTATTAATATTTATTTTTTTATTAGTATTTTAATTTTAGTTAATTTCATAAAATTAACTGATCACAAACAACATGTTTCTCCCAAAGTTAACAAAACAAACTTGCTGAAACAATGTCATGTAACTTTTGATTATTCAATCTTCACTTCCCGTGTCGTTTTTTTACCGCGCACTCGATTTTCAACGCAAGCCGAGCGTTGCTGCGTGCTGAGTTGATATTCCAACAGTACGCGCTCTGTTGAATTCTCTACTGTTGAAATTACAAGAGAGCTGTAAAATAAGCTCCGCGTTAAAAAAATCGCCCGTGCGTAGCTGGGCTTATAGGAGAAACCGGTAATTCATTTCGAAGTAGGACATATCTTTATCTCTATATTTAAAATTTATTTGTTTCAAATTTACGTTATTTCAAGTTAAACAAATATCAACTTTATTTTAAATGTAATTAAGTTGATTTCAGAGTGACTAGCACTATTAAAAAAGTGTTTGAAGTTGTAGCGTAAACTGAACTTTACTGTGTTATTTTTAGTTATTTTTCCATAAACTCATATTTGTTTACATTTTTAGCGAATATGTCGCAAATGCAGATTAGTTCTTTCACACTTTCCGAGTAATTTTCATAAAGATTAAAGTAGTTACTGTGCCAAAATTTACCAGACCGGCAAAAAAATGCGGCTCACGCAAGCAAACTATTTCGGAAACTGGAAATAAAACGTATACAAACTCGTTGGTTAGAATACCCACATGTTGGCCCCTTCTCCCGTTCGTAAGATCTCAAGAGGAGCATTTACCTTCACGTTTATAAATAACAGCGAACTGCATCCGTCTGCTAGGATGCCAATTAATTTATTTGCTCTCATGCACAACACACATTTTACATAGATTTATTGTCAGTTTTTGTACGCACGATATGTCAAGCAATACATTTCTACTAGCCGACTTCTCATTGCTCGAAAAGCCTATACAATGCTATGTCAGCTAAAACTGGAAATGTATAGCTTTACTATGGTAAAATTATAAGTACTTTATGTGACGCTGCAGAGCAAACATATGTGGTAGCAGGGTGCAGGCCAAGGAGAGGCAGAGTGGTGTGTGGATGGAACAGTCATGTTCGTGACGCTCACCGAGAGGCCAGGCTTAAATTCAAAGAATGGGTTAGACAAAAGAGACCAAATAGTGGAGCAGTTTTTGATGAGATGTGTGAGACCCGTAAAATCTTCAAGGGTCGCCTGAAATGGTGCCAAAAAAACAAAGAGCAGGTCAAAATGGACTACATAGCAAAGCAAAGAGCCACGAAAAATTTTAGTAAATTTTGGAAGTCGACACGTAAGTTGGATACTAGGCCTGGTCTACCGGCGAGCGTAGGAGGGGCCAATGATCCGGTGGGAATTGCAGATATGTTTATGAAACATTTTAAAGTGCAATCTCCACTAGGCCCGTCGGTTGAAGTGGCCGATGCTGAGTCTGACAGTGGGGGGGCGGAACCACTCACTCTTTTCTCGGCTAAACAAGTCAGATCCGTCATTCAAGGCATGAGCAGAGGTAAATCGCCCGGCCACGACGGACTCAGCATCGAGCATTTCAAATATGCGGGAGTTCACCTGCCGAGGGTCCTGTCTTTATTTTACAGAATGTGCATCAGTCACTCTCATTTACCTACTGAGCTGATGCAAACTATTGTAGTACCTATAGTAAAAAACAAGACAGGGGATATCTCGGACAAGGGAAACTACCGTCCAATCTCCCTTGCAACCACAGCGGCTAAAATATTGGACAGTATACTTGATTCGTGCCTGAAAAAGTATTTGTGTTTGCACGATGCACAGTTTGGTTTCCAACCTAAACTTTCAACTGAGAGTGCTGTGCTGAGTTTGAAGAATACTGTCCAGTATTACACAGACCGAAAAACGCCGGTGTATGCCTGCTTCTTGGATCTCTCCAGAGCCTTCGACCTGGTGTCATATGATGTGCTCTGGAGAAAGCTGGATGACAGGAATGTACCGGCGCCAGTGCGTAAGCTCATGCAGTATTGGTATGCGAACCAAACCAATTATGTAAAGTGGGCCGGAACGTTCTCTGAATCATATGGGTTGGAGTGCGGTGTGAGGCAGGGGGGGTTGACGTCTCCACGGCTCTTCAACCTTTATGTTAATGATCTCATAGGCGAGCTCAGTAGTATGCGTGTCGGCTGCAAGGTTGGTGGTGTTAGTATTAACAGCATCAGCTACGCGGACGACATGGTGTTGCTGGGCCCCACTGAGGGCTCTATCAGAGAAATGCTGAAGGTCTGCGAGAAATATGCTGCCTTGCATGGCCTTGTGTACAATGTCCGTAAATGTGAATACATGGTCTTTAAGGCCGCCGGTAAGTGCCCTAATCATGAACCTAGCTTTTTTCTGAATGGTATAAGCATAAATAAAGTCTACCAATTTAAGTACTTAGGGCACATAATTACCGACGACCTTAAAGATGATTTAGACATTGAAAGGGAACGTAGGGCACTGGCGGTCCGGGGTAACATGTTGGCCCGTCGATTCTCGCGTTGTGCGGACCAAGTCAAAATCAGCTTGTTCAAGGCGTTTTGTCAAGGTCTGTACGCGGGGGGTCTGTGGGTCAGCTGTAACAAAAGGTCGTTAGATGTCATACGCGTCCAGTACAATAATGTTTTTAGGATGTTATTGAAACTGCCCCGTTTCTGTAGCGCATCGGAGATGTTTGCTCAGAACAGAACTGACGGCTTCCATGCAGTAATTCGTAAAAAAGTCGCATCACTGATGCGTAGAACGCGGGGCAGTGATAATAGCATCCTAAAAACAGTTGTGGAGAGTCCTTACTCCCCTATTCTGAGGCACTATGTGGGGATAATGGTCGGGTAGGACATTCCTCACCTTGTCATTCCTCGCACATTCTGCCTCAGACACCTACTTTGTTGTTTGTTTCTTGGTTTGCTTTTTACTAACACTAGTTATAAGATATTTTACTAACAAAATGGACTTTATTGTTGTCTGATTTTGATATATAAATAAAAAAAAAATTGTTACGAGCTTCGGGTTCGTGACAATAAAAATGCCGATAAAAATTACTGAAAGTTACACTTTAATTAATCAACACTAACAACAATTCAAAACACACCAATTATAAAACACAATCGCTCTTAAATCTAAGATGGCGACTCTATCAGTTCCGCTATTCCACAATAGATGGCGCTAGTGGTAACTAATGTCACCATGTATCAGGCATTAATTGCGGCGCGTAACACTATCAAGTTATACATTTCCAGTTTTAGCTGACTGCGACATATCGCCGTGTATATGTCGCAGCCAATTGATTTAATTAGCCGGTTAGTTAACCGCCTAGCCTTTTAACTAAACGGCGAACGTTCAACTAACGCCCATTTATTTCAAATAGGCACATAAAAGGCACTTTTGACGTTCAAAAGTGCCTGTTATGTGCCTATTTGAAATAAATGATTTGACTTTGGCCTGAATGATATTCAATAAATTATAGTTTAGTTTAATTAACTAAGCCAGGGCACTCCGACCAAATGGGTTAGGTTAGAAATGTGATCAACCGCGTGCGAGCCGGAAGAGCGAAGCGAGTTGAGCACTACTTCCAAAGGCCAGGCGGTTGACTAAGCGGCTAATTTAACCAGTTGGCTGCGACATATACATGAGTCCTGTCAGGGCTGTAACACAATGTTGGTTTGCTGTTGAGTTGGTGAACATAACATAAATTCAGTCAAAACTTATCAAAACACAGTAACAGTAAGCAGTCTTTTTTATACTAGCCTATGCGAGTAGGCAGTGGCGTGCGGTTCATAAAGACAGAAAGACACTGCCTACCCTAGTTCTGATAATAGATCTAATATTATTTTATCAATAAACAAAACAACATAAAAATCTTAATTCATAAATCAGCTCCACCTATCGAGTGCCGGTGTTATCATTAAGATCGATACAGTTTACTGCACTAGCGCCACCTCGCCTATGCCACGGCAAAGACACAAACTATTCGTATCTGAATATTTTGTATGTGTGCTCCGTGGAAACTCGTGGTCATGCGTATTTTTATGTGTGTGCGTTCCTATAGCTACGTGGGCTTTGCTGACACACAATGACAAAAATCACGCACACAACTGCATGAAAAGCCAGTGTCTTGTTCGAGTTGTTCTTTAAAGCTAACACGAAAAATTACGATCCTAACCGAACATTTCCGACGAAAGTTTGCTATGCAATGCGAATATTTTAAGAAGTAATATTGTTTCATTGAATTTTATATATTTAGATGGCCATCATTTTTTTGTCGTATTAATTTTCCTTTTTACTACGTAATTTCAATAGTCAATAGTAGCCATTATTGTTTGATGTGTGTTGTGTTTGTGACTTACGCTATCAGATATTTAGGATTTTAACATTGTGATTAGAGTGAAAAATGGATAATATTGTCTGTGAAAGTTGTTCAGATGGTGTGTGTATTGATAAAATAAAATATGACGCGTTTTCAAAACTATCTTTTAGTGAAAAAAAAACAAGTTATCGAGTTATGTCGTCCTACACCGGATTTGCAATTATTACAAACTAAAGGTAAAGTCAATCGTAAATTCAATACAAAACAATATGCTTCATATCATTGGCTGACAGGTTGCATACACAGTAATCGGTTATTTTGTTTCGTTTGTCTAGTATTTTCAAATAATAAAACCGTCTGGAACGACATCGGTTGATCGGTTACGCTAATATTCATAATTTTCCTACCGCCGCGAGAAAACATGAACAATCTGAAAAACACTTAGAATCTTCCCTTCCCTTAATTATGCAAAAAAAGACATCAGATGTGACTTATTGCATTAAAAAAAAAAGGGACTGAATCGTTTTTGGAATCATTCAGATCTAGGTTTGAATTAATTTTTGAAGGCGTAAAAATAATCACAGGGCCGCCAAAACAAAAAACGTAATGTTGTGGACGCGAAAACCAATTTTAAGCGGATTTTTATTGAAATTATCTATCTATACTTATAATAAATCTGTAGAAGTGAAAATTCTGTACATTGAATATATCCAAAAAATAAATGGCAGGGGGTGTTACTTGACCGACACCGAACCCAAAAATGTGATTAAAAAAATTTTTGTCTGTCTGTCTGTCTGTCTGTCTGTCTGTCTGTCTGTTTGTTCAGGCATCACGCAAAAACTACCGGTTCGATTACGATGAAACTTGGTATAATTATTCTTTAATATCCTGGGCACCACACTGGGTACTTTTTATCCCGGAAAAGTATATACAATAAAAAACAAACTTAATTTTGCGGTTCGATCCCTATACCCGATTACCACTGTCTGTACTATACCAACTGCAAATACTAAGTTGGTCGTAGGTTGGGTCACCCGCAGTGGAGTTCATTTTTATTCCTTTTCGTTTTTAGAGTTATTTAGGTTTATTTTTATATGAGTCGTAGGTATAGATTTTAATTTTAAAGTATAGGTAGTATATTTGATAGTGTACGTAGTGACCGTAGGTTATTTTATAATACTGTTAGGTAGGTTTAGTCATTCGTATAGATATTAGTTTTTAGGGATTTTGCTTATTTATTGTGTTTAGATTAGTTATCATCAGAAATAGGTTTATTTAGGTAGGTAGGTATTTAATTTTCTGTTATTGAGTTTTTTTTTAAATTAGTTAGGTACTTAGGTAAAGATATCATATAGGTACCCTCTTAATCACTTTTTTTTTGTAATTAGCCACAAAGGGCCCGCGACATAGATGGCATTCTGGGGAAGCACATACATTTTATCCTGTTAGCACGTTCCCGTGGGTAAATTTCCGACATCCACGCGGGCGAAGCCGCGGGCAGAAGCTAGTAGACAATATATCCATCGAATGTCGCGACCGATATAAAAATCTGAAAGAGTTAAAATTTTTCGGACTACTTTCATGCGAAAATTTCAATAAATATAATGATAAATTTTCCGGTTGAATTAGTATCGCAATTCGTAAATGTTTATAAATTATACGAATTTAACTTAGACCGCCTTATCAATGAGCTCAAATGTGTTTATAAATCTGCCGAATTCAAAAACCTTAGTATTTACAAAATTATAGAACACTTTTACGAAAATAACATAAATACAGTTTTTCCCGAAGTACTGCGTTTGGCAAAATTAATTGTTACAGTTCCCGCGAGCAGTGCTTCAACCGAAAGGTCATTCTCGTCGCTAAAACGTATACACACCTACTTAAGAAATACACAAGGCCAGCAACGACTTACAGATCTTTCCACGATTTCAATAGAAAAAAACCTTCTTACGGAAATAAAACGCCTTCCCAACTTTTACGATTCCATATTTTTAATTTTTATTTAATAAGGGACAATAAACAGCTACAATATAAAATGTTTACAAATAACAATAAAATAGGCTCATAAGTAGTATTAACATTAATATTGCAGATATTCTTACAGAAAGATAGGCGTGTAGATTTAATATACAAATAAAACAATCCTATATACTTAGTATACTCACACCACCATCTTTTCAATGATTTTATTTAAATTTTGCAAATCACACAAACATTACAAAACATCAAACAAACGCGCTGAAAGGCCACTTCGAATATCCGTAAATTGATATATCTATAAAATCAGTCAATCTATGGATATTTGAGTGGGCATTTGGCAATTACCTACATCATCAATCGACAAGACGACGAACCAAAACCAACGTGTAGTATTTTTGGTGAGTACTATTTTCTGCCTACCCTGTCATAAAACTGTGTGCACGCCACTGCGAGTAGGAGGCTTTTGCCTCGCTTCACTCCTTACATCTTTCGCGAGCCCGCGCGTCCTCCTTCCAGTTTTGACGGAACCCATCCAACCAAGTAGTCTAAAAATACAAAAAATAATAATCAGAAAAACTATAACAAATGTGTAATACTTAATTACTCGGATATCCTTAATTTCGCCATTAATCGATCGCGTCTGAGAGAAAATGGTCAAAATTTCTAAGTGTAATATGTAAATTGCAAAAAACGCACAAATTAATATTTTTTAGTAAATTAATCACCTTGATTCGGCAGACATTGTCTACGACAACAACGTATAAATTTCTAATCTAATGCTTATCAGTTATCAGTAGACACAAATAGTTTGAATGGAGTCCCACGGCACAGATAGGTGTAATTAATTACATTGTTGAGGAAAAATTATTGTACTGTCGATAAGTAACCAGACAGCTTACTACAAATTCTTATATATGTATATGCAGGCAAATTCTATTAGTTGTGCTGTGAGGACGAACAGTTTTCTTTGTTATTTTACCTCTACCAGCAGCAAATCAACAGCAACCTTATTGAAACGAGAATAAAGATCAGTGTGAAACGATTGTAGTTTAGATTTGTGCTACTACAGAGGTCACAGTACAGTCACGAGCAAAAGTATGTATACACTCGGCTTTATTCAAAAGCGATTTACTCCTTTATTTATTAATGAAATTTTATGTTGTTACGAACATAGCATTTTCGAACCCATAGGTTTATGTAATGTGTCGTATTTAAACGTTGCATTCGTTATTTCACGAAAAAATTGAAATTGAATATTGCCAAGTGTTGACATATTGGTGCTCGTGACTATACACCGTGTTTTGAATCACAATTAAGACCAAAAGCTTCGATCAATAATAGTACTAGATTAAGGATCAGGAACAAAAATCAGTCGCTCAAGTGGCCACGTTTGCACACACGTAAACATCTAGAAAAAAGTATAATAATATTAACAACTTCAGTTTATTATAAACCTTAATGCTTAAACATAAAGTTTAATTACCATTGCAAAATATATTTAAAATGTCGCTTGAAAATAAAATCATTCTATTTTTAAATTTTCAGTCATTTATTCTAAAATGAAACTTAAAGTCTAAGTAATAAGGTTAAAAACATACTAATTTGAAATAAGACCACAGAAGTACTTGTGGTCTTATTTTACGGGCCGTTTTTGAAGCGCTTATCGGGAATCTAGTACTATTATTGATCGAAGACCAAAAGGAATAAAGCAAACCTTATCGGTGGAACACACAATCGAATTAAACATCTGCGAAATCTCTCGGCTGTAAGGTTTACTACGAAATTGAAACATTGTTCAAAAATAGGTTGCAAATACGGACAAAACTAGATATTACTGCATCGACTTCGTAACACGAAAATAATTGGGTCTATAGTCTGTTTCAAAAGAATCTGATGAAAGTGTAAACAAACCCTGTTCAGGTTAAATTCTTACACAATCACTCATTAACGATAATTAGTAACATTCATCTGTATTTGGAAGGTTTCAACATTATGTCTCCACTTTTTTCATCAATTATTGTTAGAATAACGTAATGTAACGTAAAATTTAGTAAGTAACCGATTGATGTTATCAAATGAAATTTAACTTTATAAATGAACTGTTTGTTTTCTATTAATTAAATTAAATTTCATTCGAAAATATCCATCGGTTTCTTATTAAACTTCTATTATATGCGACGACCCTGGTTACTTATCTCCTTTGGTGACTGTACGTTTTCTGATCCATTTGTTTACATTTTCATTAGATAATTTTCGAACTCGTAACGTTCTCGTAACACACTTCTCTCAGTCGATCAAAATAATATGATTATCAATAAACAAAAGCATACAAACAAACTCGTTTACGTCCAAATACGCAAGTTCCGTTCATAATGTGTTTATAATCCTTTATTTTAAAAAAAGAAGGTTAATCTAGCCTTAATCGGTTGTCGTAATTACAGAAACACAAAAGCCAGTGTCTCGCGTGGATCCACGTTCGATAGATTAAGGGCGAAAACCCACTCAGACGAAGAGTTAAGGGCGAATTTCAACAATGAAGTATTCAAGAGCTGTCGGATTCCATTTTCTATAACAATTTTGACACTGACAGCTCTTGAACGCGCACCCTAATTGCATAACACACAATCAATCGGAATCAGAATCATTTTGAAGCAAATTGCTAATCCATTGCTTCATAAGTTCGAAAAATTTGTCTGCTCAACACGTAAATAGCGCAATGAATGTTGTTGAACTGTCAAAATGAAACCGATTAAGATTGATTGTGTGTTACGCAATTAGGGTGGCGGTTTAGAAGTGCCGATCGCGTTCGGTTTAATTTGTAAAATCCTCGCTAAGGGCGCATTTCACCAAACTTTTATTTAGACTTATAATAAATTTTAATATTTTGGCAGTTTTTCCATACTAGAACTGTCAGACGTCATTTCTATTCCACGTACCTATCTACGATATCTGACTTTGGTAAAATCATCCCTAAGATTAATAAGCAATTTTAATCTAAATTACTATTATTATTCTTATTTGAGTCTGGGTGTTTTTCTATCTATAATATGTATTACATGTATTTACAAAAAAAAAAATGTATATAAGTAGTTTATCAGCCATCTTGTTACCATAACACAAGCATTAGGTTGCTTAGCTTGGGACTAGATGGCGCTGTGTGAAATGTCCAGGGATATTATTATTTTAAAACTTAAACTAATTTCGATTAGTGTCTTACACAAGTTATAAAATGTAAAAGTTACATTCGTATGTAACTAATGAACTTGCATTTTGTATTTTCAGGTCGAGGAACAGCCAAGGAAATTAGAATATGTAATAAAAGTGGCACATGTATGCCTCCACCGAGGCGAAAGTCTCACCGCCCTGACGCCTGAACAATATCAAGAACAGGTAATTATTATTTCATATTAAACTAGCAACGCCCCGCTGTTTCACCCGTACAAGTGTCGATCCTGTGGGAATATCGGGAAAAAAGTATCCTATGTGTTATTCTGATGTATAAGCTGTATTCATGTAAAGTTTCACCAAAATCCGTTCAGTAGTTTTTACGTGAGAGAATAATAAACATCCATCCATCCATTCTCTCAAACTGTCGCATTTGTAATATTAGTAGGAAAATACCGCAATAACTGGTGAAATGGCGGTGTACTATACATCTCTACCCAACCCTTCAGGGTATATTGGCGTGTGGTCAATATGGGACTGGGGGTTTTGTATTACCCAGTTTTACCCCGTTGGTTTGTGCCCGTTTAATAGCATTTAAATCGCCCCCTAATTGCATGGAAATTTTAACATAACTAGCGAAATGTGGGTATCGCATGTCCGCCAGTACTTTTCTAAAAGCACAGTTTTTTTTCCGTGTCATTTGGGAAGACCGAGTTATCCAATACCTCGTGCGTGTCACATAGTACTTGGTTCTCAATCACCCGTGTTAGGTGTTACGTTACATGCGTTTTATTAATGTGTACCGACACGCACTGATGTGACGTCATTAATCTCATTCAGAGCAAGCGCTAGACTGACGCAAATGCTTAAGTTATGATTAGTTTTTTCCTCGGTTTCAGCAGCATAAGTTCCGATCCCGTGGGATTTTTGCGGTAAAAAGGATCCAATGTCCTAATCCGGGTCATTGGCGCAGATTTCCTTGTTCACAAACTAAACTAAATTTAAGAAAAGGACAGGAGATAAATATTAGAGTTTAGTCCTGTCAAATTAAGATACTCCATAGACAGCTTAGCCGTGATTAAAAAATTGGCAACTAAAAACATGTCAGGCGCTGACTAATTTGCCAGGACTAAATTAATATTTATCTTCTGTCCTTTTCTTAATGAAATAGAAAGAAAAAGATGCACCGAACTTAAATGTAGTTTAGTTTGTGAACAAGGGAAACGGCATCATTGTCTACCCATGTGCCAAATTTCATTCAAAGCCGTTCAGACGTTTTCGCGTGAAAGCATAATAAACAAACATACGAACATAAAAAAACAAGTTTTTCTCTTTATAATATTAGTTTAGATAAGCATTAGGAAGTTGTCGGGGCCCGTGGCTAAATATAAATAATAACAGCCGCACAGGTCGATCGATCAGATTAAGCTACGCTTGCCGCGGTTCTTCCCGGCTGTTATTCGTGGATCTTTAATATTGGTAGTCAGAAGTCCGAAAGTCTGACAACCAGTCTTACCAAGGGGTATCGTATTATCCAGTAACTGGGTTGTGGAGGTCAGATAGGCAGTCGCTCCATGTAAAATACTGGTTTTCAGCTGCATCCTGTTAGACAGGAAGCCGACCCCAACATAGATGGGAAAAGGCTGGGCAGATGATGATAAGCATTAGGAAGTTGTGAAGGGTGGACGCTTGACGTTAAAAAAATCCATGTTTAGCAGTCGCTTTTACTTTAGAATAGAATACTCTACGCCCACGTTCCCACGTTCACGCCACGCCCACGCCCACGTTCGGACGGATGGTCGTGAAAATATCGAGGTGGGATTATATCGCGCACTGGATTTTCTAATCTCTGTGTTAAGCCCAGCGTTGTCGCCCAGCGAATCCAACAGAGCGCATCCCAGCGCGTCAAAAAACCACTGTTGAATTTTCAACGCTCGGCTCGACAAGGAGAGTAAAAATCCAGTGCGCAAAAAAAAAATCGCCGCGGGAAAAACGCTTAGATAAGCACTTACATAGCGCTTACATTATCATCTGCTATCAGTAGTTTCGGGTTTCGGCTATAAGTGATAACATTATTTTGATTAAAGCTTATCTCAGCCAAAATTATAATTATAATAAAAATATATAAATTATTTCATTGTTACAGGCGCAGGACCTAGTTTTCAACGAGAATGTACTCCTACAGACATTAGGGTTCGATGTTGCCATCGACCACCCTCACACGCACGTCGTACGGACGTGTCACCTTGTCAAAGGTGAGACAAGCGTCCTATTGTGTCCTGATGACGTCATGCGACCGACACGACCGGTGCGGGTGACGCGACTGCGTTCGGGTCGGCTCGTTCGGGTTTTTTAAGCGGCTGTGGTTCGGATTCGGGCCGGTTTTCTGCTCTTTTTTTCGAATTTTGTCGCGTATCTATTTTGTTTATGTCTTCTGTTATGCCACAGTGTAATTTTGAAGTGAAAAGTACTGTCAGCGAAGGTATTAGGTGTACAGGTTGGATATCTGTGTTTTAAGAGGTGTTCTGAGGGTCAGTTGTTAAGCATATTTTGCGAGGTGACTGTTGTTTGTCTGTATATTTAATTCTTTTGCTGTGTGTACTTATGAGAATATTTTAAACTACGTTTATAGATGCTTTCATTATTTCTTACGAATGCAGCGTTTGACTTCCATTCTTTGAATATTATTATTGTAAATATTAATAGGTATAAAAAAATGAAAATTAAAGATTTTTTTCTCAAAAAATAAAATGATTAATTTTCCCTTTCTACTGTTTTGTTAAAAACTTTCTAACATATCCCCGTAGTTTTGTCATCAAAGGAAATTGAAAAAAGTGATGCTTATTTGTACCATAAAAAAAAAATCAAATGACACTATTCTCTCTCACAATTCCAGAAACATTATTCTCAAAAATCCCAAAACAAATTGATACAAAAAACACTTTTTTCTAATTTCCAAACTAATTTCAAACTAACACTATCCAATCAATTAAAAAAAAAAAATCCCTTAAACACTTTTTGCTCTAAAATCAAACTCTGTCCACAAAGTATGGAAGCCACACGTTGTAATAAAAACCGAGACAAAACCGTTACCGTTTCCGTTAGCCGCACCGAACCTGAACGGTGGCAAAAAAATAAGCCGCGTATCAACAGGCTATGTATACCTACTTCATACGAAAATATACTACAGGTATGTGGATAAAACATAGAATTATTGTTTGAGTGTCACCCCTAATCACGTCCATAAAATTGCTGCGATATGGTCACCATACTTCATGATAGTTTTTGCACTTTCATGTATTCTGCCGCTCATACTTTGGCTTGCAAGAATAAATAGTAGTTCATTTTATCAAGTAAATTGTAGGTATAGGGCGACCGCTTAGCTGAGACGTTGCCTGAGGTAACTGCGCGGTGCGGGAGGGGTGATAGTTGTCACAAGTTGACGAACCACTCTCAGCTCTCGCATCATGTCACTACACCCCTCCCGCATCGCGCTTGCTACCTCAGGCGACGTCTCAGTTAAGCGGTTGGTTTGTGAGTGAAAAGATTACTCTCTTAGTAAATTATTCGTCACTCATTTATTACTATACGCTATACCAGTAAAAAAATACGGGTTCAGTTTTTTCCCTAAAAAAGAATGTGAAAGCTTTAAGCTCTCCAATGTTTTAAAACAAAAACGACATTGAAAGTCACAAAAGTATTAGAAGTAGAATTTAAATAATAAGTCATGTTATAGGAAAATTCTAACATGTTGACGATGTGCCAATTGTTGTTAGGTGTTAACGACATGGCGCCGACGACAAAGTGATAAATGAGTGACGATGCTTAGCATACTCTGAGAACGAAATGAGAATAGGATTGGAATAAACTGGAATAGTATTAAAAACACGTGACTCAGGCAGGCTGGACAAATCTTCAAAATAGCTCGCATTTAACTAGGTCAATAGGGCACTTAATGTGACGGCTAAACACCCTTATTTCAGAATTTGTGACGCTACAGAATCTTAGATAATCGATCGAAAACGTGTCCAGCCAGCTTGAAAAACCACTTTTCGCTTGTCTCTCAATCTCGGTAACGGAAGTGATTTCGACGACTTTTTGCATATCATAATAATATTTTAATCAACGTACAACTTAGTACTGACCAGCAAATTGCAAAAAAACGTAAAAAAAAAAGAATTTCGCGGGCTACTTTGGAGCATCCACCTTAAGGGTTGGTGTCCGCAACTCCACGTCCAAACGCGTATTTTGTAGAACCAAAATAATCCTATTCTTATTTAGTTCGCATAGTTCGTTTCACTGAAATACAGGGTGGCGGGCACATCGACGCGTAAACTGTAACCATGAATTCAGCACATGATTCTTGACCCCGTAGCTTAGACAACCGTAGGCTAACCAAAATAAAAATATCTCTTTTATAGCAAACTGCAATACCTACGCGGTCAAAATGTACGGAACAGCAGAAAAAAAAAAAAAAAAACTGACGAAGAATTTTATCGCAGGGGGTTTCAGAATCATGTATTTAACCCATGGTAACAAGTTGCGCGTCGATTTCCCTGCCAGAATGTATAATATCATAACTACTTCAGCGAAAATCGATGTAGAATTTAGTTCTCATGCATTTTAGTTTTTCGAGAGCTAGAGAAACCCTAAATAACCTGTCCTGCTTATACCCTTAAATCCATTAGCTTTACGATGTACCCTTATACACTAGCGATACTACACTTTATTTTCTTGGGTCTTATTGTGGTAAAGAATGAGTTCCTTTTCACATGATCCGATTGAAGGATACCCTGTGACGAATGTCCATACATTCGTCACCTCACCGTAAGGGCTAATCGATCAAAATTTTAAACCTAGTACACACGGCTACACTTCAAGCTATGCAATTCCAGTATTGGCTGACCGTTCATTGTGAGAAAATATCATACAAAGTGAGGCCAAGACAAACTGGTTTTGTATAGCTTGACGTGTAGCCGTGTGTACCAATCTTATCTTTCGAATAAAAAAAAATATGTGTGTATGGAAAAATATGATCCAGGGATATTATTAAATAATATGACGGTTTGACATATCGTCGCTTATCTTTCTAACAGACGTATCTGCATTTTCGTCAAAAATGAGTTATTCATACTAGTTAAAACAATTTTGAAGACGAAACGATCGGTCTAATAAACGTATCTGTATCTTCAAGCGTTACCGAGAAAACACATTTTGTCAGGTAGACGTAAGTAGCTTTTTATACAAATGTGCTTTCTGCTAACCGACGTAAGTACATACGTTATTTAGTTAGAATTTTTCAGAATCAATATTGTAGGCAAAAAAGAGTCCTATCTAAATACGTCTTTTAGTGTGAACTAAAATATCGAAAGAATGATTATATTTTTTCACTTACGCCAAAATTTAACCGAACATTTTGAAGATGAAACAGGAGTGCGGGGTGCTGGGTTTACAGATCACGCCACCCCGTTGAAATGCCAGCAAAAAAACTAGGACCTCTATGCAATCTCAGTTATTGCCAACACCTAAAGCGAGACTGTTACAAATTTGATGAAGAATGTCGTCAAATTATATTTGAAGACTATTGGTCACAAGGCGATATACAACGTCAGCGTGAATTTGTAGCCAGACATGTCGAAAAAACTGAAACTCTCCGAAAAACAGCTGGAGTAAATTCGAGAAGAAAATTAACGTTTAAATATTATTTGACACTTAATGGAGTAAGAGGCAATGTTTGTCGCTATTTATTTTTGAATACTCTGAGCATAACTGAACGCGTTCTTAGAGCTGTAGTCCAAAAAGTGTCAGAGTCTGGAGTTGTCATGAAAGATAAACGTGGAGGCCGTCCTCAGAGCAAGCAAGAACTCGACGCACAATCTCGAGATCTATGTGTTAAACATATAGATCGCTATCCTAGAGTTGAGTCACAATATTGTCGTGAAGGTAGTACTAGAGAATACCTTCACTCAGATTTGACCGTTAAAAAAATGTACAGAATGTTTATCAGGTCTCTGGAAGGAAATCCATTGAAACCCGGCTTTTCCACCTACAAAAGAGTTTTTAAAGGGAAAATTTGTCTTTCCACCGCCCGAAAAAAGACCAGTGCAGCCTATGTCTGACATATTATAATGGGACCGAAGAGGAGAAAGCTAAATTGCTAGAAAAATTTTAGAAGCACCAATTTGATAAGCTTACTTTTTGCAATACGAGAAAAATGTGTTTAAACGAGGCGAAAGAAAATCCTGGCGTGGTACAATGCGTTACTTTTGATCTTCAACAGGTAATTCAAATACCTATAATAAATAAAAACGCAGTATTTTACAAGAGGCGTTTATCAACGTTTAATTTAACGGTTTATGACTTGGGTACTCGTGATTGTTGCTGTTTTACATGGTATGAAGCTGTAAGTAAAAGAGGAGCATTAGAAATATCGACTGCCTTAAACATTTTTCTCAGAGAAAGCGACAGAAAAGGCTTCAAGCGAATTTATCTCTTTGCAGATGGTTGTGGAGGCCAAAATCGCAATTCGATTGTGGCTGCTGCATTGATTTATATCCTGACTAATTCTTTATACATTGAAGAAATCACTTTACGATTTTCAATACCAAACCATGGTCAAAGTGCCGGAGATTCTGCTCACAGTGCAATCAGCTATGCTGTCAAAAAAGCTGGAGATGTTTTTATACCAGCTCAGCTTATCCCGATAATGAGATTAGCTCGAATAGATCAGCCTTACCGAGTATTTTCCTTATTACACACTGACTTTCTCGATTTAAAAAAAATGTCTACAGACATTCAATTACTCTCATTGAGAAAAGACGACGCAGGAGCTCTGGTGAATTGGACCGAAATGACCGAATTTCGCGTTCAAAAGTCTGATCCAATAAAATTTTTCTTCAAAACTTCTCACGATCAAGAATCATACCGCAGTTTGACTTTAAAAAGACAAAAGATGTTTCTTCTTTACGCTGAAATCCGTCCACTTAATGAATATCCACCCAAAATAGCGACTGAAAAATATGAAGACTTAATGTCTCTAACAAAAGGTGATAGAGCTGTTATCAGACATCCCGATTATGTTGAATTGTACAAATCGCTTCCTCATTAATTTATTTATATTGCTCCTACCAAAGACTGAATATTATGGTAGTTTTAATGATTAGATTAGAAATACTTTGTGTTCATAATTTTGTTTTTGATATGTTTATCTCCTTAAAGTTATTATTTTATAAAGTTCGTATTTAGTATAAGAAAGAGCCCAAGACATTTTTATCATAATTAGGTACAAAACGTTGACTACCTATGATTTGATTAAGCTATTAAGAATTGCTTTATTTTTGCGACTGATTAGTTTTAATACGTTGGGGTTAACATTAAACCTAAATAATTATGAGAATTTAAATTAGAAGAGACTGTTTTTTACGAAACTTTAGGATCTCATTTCATATTTTGTATTAATATAAGATACTAGGAACTGTTTTTTTAATAAGTACAAAATAATGAGCCATTTTAATAAATTAAAGTTGATTCTGAGGTTTGTGTGTTATTTTACTATCCTTTTTTATACAGACGTATCTGAAAACTATATGAAAACATTTTTTTACAAAGATCTAACAAAAGTGACGTATCTGTTTTAAATGCTTATATTTTTTTTATCTAATAGTAATATTTACAATTCACATATATATATAGGAAGAATAACCAAATAATAATATAATTCATGCAATTTTATTTTGATCAGTCGCTTATTATGAGAGTTACAATTCAACAAATATAGTGCGAAACCGCAAAAAGCTTGTCCTGAAAAGTCACCTCAATGTTAGTTCAGTCAGTTAGTAAGATAAGCGACGATATTTTCTATATAAAAGCTGTCAAGCCGCAATTTTTATTCCTCATATACACTACATTATTCATTCATTCTCATATACACTACATATCTGACGATTGAAAAATCGGTCCCAAGCCGGGTGATTTGTGATAGTGTAAAAGTTTTCATACAATGGGTACTGTATGAAAACTTTCTTTACCCGTTAATATGCCAAATGAGTGTGTTAAAATAAGATCAGCTTTGCAATGCGCCGTGTCACTCATACCTGTGACTGTCTCTTTCTTAAGCTCAATGTGTCATAATTACATTTGCAACCGGAGCATGTAAAAAGGAACTTTCTACCCTAAGACCCGAGAAATAAAGTAAAAAATCGCACACCTTTAACAAAACCTTCATTCTTTATTATCATTAGCAATATCTTCATCCTTAGCGCCGAAGGATCTCGCCCAGACCTCCTACTTTATGGCGTCGAACAGCCTGCACTTGACGACGATGTGCCTACAATACAGACCGACGGTCGTCGCGTGTTTCTGTATACATCTAGCAAGCAAATGGAGTAATTGGGCAGTGAGTATTGAACTGTATGTTTTTGTATACCAATTATTATTATTTTTGTGGGCGTTGTGCCTGGTTGGTGGCAATAGGCCACCAACCAGGCACAACACCCACCCCCTTTTTGTGGGGGTTATTGGGAATAACAGAAAGTGGCAGAATGGGTTTAGTCGCAAAACGTCTCTCGCAAAATGTCTACAAAGGCCACTTTGGCAGAATAATATAATAAATAAAATTTATTTTCTCACCACAATATTATAAGTCAACAAGTACTGCTTAGTAATAAGCTATTAATAAGAATCATAATAGGATAACAATGTGAATCATATTAAAAATCGTAAAATGGTCACAAACTGACAATTCATAATATGATTTGTATCACAATGAAATAACATATATAGAAATAACAACTGTAGAAATAAAAATAAAAACCAGTTTGATTAATAAAAACTATAATGAAAAAATTACCGATAAAATTACGGTTTTTATTTTTTTCATGCGGCAATGTTTACACCATATGAAATGAAATTTTTCGAGAATTATTAGAGGAATTGCTGGGAATTCAGGAAATGAATAGCTTTTAGAGATATTGCATAAAGCGGCCTTTTTAGGCCCCCAGGTCGTAAAATATATCTTTCTCATAATGCTTCTTTTGCAGAGTCTCTTTTGCAAAATGTCGCATTCTTCTTTTGCAGTGTCTCTTTTGCAAAATGTCTCTTTTAATTTCTTATTTAATGGTTAACATTTGCTCATTAATACTACAATTTAGCATATAATAAATCCCCAACCTAACCACCCCAACCCCAACCCCAACCTAACCCCCCCAACCCCCGAAACCCAACCCAACCCCCAAACTAATAACCTCTTCCACAACATTACAGTTTCTAATAACATCTTCCTACTATGTACTAATACAGGCGTGCTATTGTCGTATGTAGATTGTGCTGTACTGCCTAGCTGGTAGTGGCAGCATGACTGCTGAATGTGGGGTCCTGGTTTCGATCCCTAGGTCGGGCAGTTTTTGCTTCATTTCTATCAATCGTTTGAATTTGACAAACACAGAAGCGTTGTTTAGCGCTAAACGCATTTAGTGTGTGGTGCAAGCAGGTCTAAATTTAAAATAAGTTTTTAGTTATCTAACCGTTTTCACGCAAACCTCAAGATCCCGGTTTTAAACCTACGCACAGATACCACAATCAAACGAAGGCCGCCACTGGTTCTCCTACGTAGACCGGTCAGTCACGACCGATCTGCTGGAGAAGCTGACGGCGGAGTTCCTGCTCATCTTCGAGAAATGTCCCTCAAGGCTCAAGAGGAAAATGATGAATGTCAAAGCTGGTGAGTTAACTTTAAAAACATAATTTTTTTCTATTTTAAAGGCAACTTATTCCAGGTCAGATAGGCAGTCGCTCCATGTAAAATACTGGTATTCAGCTGCATCCGGTTAGACTGGAAGCCGACCCCAACATAGTTGGGAAAAGGCTAGGCACATGATGATTCCAGAATACTCAAATGCTTTAAAAGTCGTTGCTACAATACTAAATATGCTGATCGGGTCTCGGTTCATCCAAATACCCTGTCCAATGATCTCTTAAACCCTTCCGTAACGGTGAAAAGGCTGAAAAGGAAGGATGTCCTCTAAAAAGGGAGTCGAGACACTGGTCTCTTCGCCTAAATGCCCAACTCATGTCCATCTGCTTATAGTCTTGTCTGATTGCCGATAAAAAAAGTAAAAAAAAACTTATAATAAGTGTATACAGGATGGCATGAACGCGCATCCAGGGCCTTTTTTTTTTTTTTTTGAGGATGGGAAATCATCAAATGACTGCTCCCGCTCTGGGTGGAGCAGAAGGGAGTGTCAGACTCTTACTGACTAAAACCCACCCGTGTTCCTTCCTTAGCCCTTTATGTTCCAGGGCAGCGGTAAACCCTTTCGGATGTTCCCGCTACCCTGGCAGGCTTCGGCCCTTTGGGGCCCCGTCTCTTTTGCTGACATCTCTTTGAGGCGCGCGTGGAACACGTACACGCCGTCCGGCACGGGCCTAGTCCTGATCGGACGGAGAGCTACCCATTACTCTCCGCCCGCCAACGCCACGCCAGGGCCTCAAGTCTGCTATTACAATAGTGTCAGAATGGTCTATCATTGATTTCATAATTGTTGATTGTGACAAGTTTGGTAATCTACAAATAATGGCGTCATTATGACTTTCCAGTGGTCACACTCCATTGAAAGAAATGGCATAGAATGGTAATCTCGTACATAATGAAAAATGAATGACTAACTTAGGCGGTAATCTGCTAAAAGATTACAATACGACAATGTCATTATGACACAATTTCTATTACGAGACCATTGACCGGCCAATGATCGCCATTAAGAATTTAGCAGATTACGAATTTTTAGCAAAATGACAATGGGATCGTGTTGGAATGACGAATTTATAAAAATAGCAGACTTGGGACCCTGTTACCATGGATTCTGAACAACAATGCGTAGAAATTATTACGTCGCTTAAAAAAAAAAAAACTTCCATACATTTTGACCGCGTAGGTGGTAATGCACTTTTCTACGAAACAACTGATTCGTTTTTATAACAGGCGAATAATTTCTATGTTAGACGGTCTAGAATCATGTGCTGAATTTGTGGTTACAGTTTGCGCGTCGATCTCACTGCCACCCTGTATTGTGTGTTGTTACTTCGTGATACGATATAGTTCACATTTATAACTTAAGTTGGTGATAAGTTTCGGTGTTCGACGTCATGTAACTACAGCAACAATTATGAGGTTGCACACGAACGTCGTGCTTTAGTTAGTTATATCTTAAAGCGCAGGCCACACCGCCAGCTGGCGGGCGGGCGGGCGAGCCGAGCGAGGCATAATTTCACCTCTTTTCATACTTGGGTTCACACTGCGAACTACAGAGATAAGCTACCGAAGTATGAAAAAAGGTGAAACGATGCTCGCTCGACTCGCCCGCCCGCCCGCCAGCTGGCGGTGTGTCCTGCGCTTAAAAAAGCATACATTGGTAATACCAAACGTTCAGTTGTCCACACATGAACGTTCGTGACTCTCAATGATGAATGATATTTATTTCTGAAAGGGCTGATTTTTCCAACGCGAAATAATTTTATCCGACGAATAGTTTTGAATTTTTGACAATTTTTCCATATAAAATCTATCAGACGTCGATTTTATTCTACGATTAAAAATTATCTGTCGATTGAAAAATCTGCCCTAAATTGGTTAAAAAAAAACTTGAGAGGTGTCAAGGGACACCCGGATGGAACGAAGTATAACTAGCTTGCTTTCTATAAGAGAGAGAGGGAGAGACAGACAGAGAAACATGCGCACGCCGCACGGCTTACAACTATAGCAAAAAGTGTTGTTCCAACTTTTGGTCCTAATTTTTTCCGTCTAGCCCCCTTTCGCAACGCGCGATAAGGAACTTCGTTCCAAAACCACTGTGGATCGTACTATAATGTTTTTTTAACAGTTTATTTTCTCTTACCCTCCGGCCTCCACTGCTCAACCCGTTACCGTAAAAACTGTGCTAAATTTGATAATTTAAACAATTACTAGAAAAGAAAGAAAAAGTATTTATTGCGACTCGTACAGTATCATAAAACTAAACTAAACAGAGTTATAAATAAAACAAATTGTATAAAAAAGTAACAAAAGTAAAAAAATGAAACAGAAAGTCCTATACGAGGCCAAAAGGCTCCTATCTCAGCATGATGCTTCGACATTTAAAAAATAAATGTCTACTAACACACCTGCTTTCCCAACAGCAGACGGCAGTTCACCCCACTCGTTGCCGAACGCATCCGGCTCGGGCGTCGCGAACTCACCGTTTGACAAGAAACACGTCGCCGGCGTCGATGACATTGACAAGTCATTTGATAAAGGTATGTTTATTTTGTACAATTCGAAGGTATTGTTCACTGATTACATTAATTTGGTAGTATCTTTAGGTACCTAACACGTTCCTAAAGGTGATGTCTCCTGATATATATCCAGCCATCTTGTTCACAATACTAACTCCTTGGAGACTTGTGGACTCAAAGGAGTGGAAAACGACTTCACCGTATGTCATCAAAATGCTTGCCCTGGGAATGCACAGATGCTTCCTGAAGTTTAAAAACCACCTGTGAACGGACGATAGTGTTTAATAGAAGACTACAGCCTTATTTTACAGTTCAACGGTATAAAATACTTTGGTTTAACTATCAATTAGCCAAAATGTGGAAACATAACATGGGAAGCAACCCATATTGTTTGATGTAATGTCATTTAAGCCATTTTCATTATGAGTAATTTAAGCTCAGTGCTCACTTCAGCTTCTGAAGAAGTTCACAAGTTTAGATCTTCTTCTTCACGGCTGTATTTTAAATGCAGTTTTCCCAAAACTTTGCCACTTCCACGGCGTTGTCTGCATGTTTTGGGACACAGAGGGCAGGATGGAGCATGGTTTGTGACATAGCTTTAGATCTTAATTGCACACAAGCACTGTATAACCAAATCCTATAACCGAGCTATCTTCCCACAGAATACGAAAGGGAAAGAAGACGTCAGCCAGTCCCCGGCGGTTACGTACCTGCTACAACTGCACCACCACCACCGCAGCCGCAACCACAGAAGATAGACTACACCCTATACAGAGAAAAGAGAGAGAGGGAAGAACGGGAAAGACGGGAGGAGAGAGAAAGACGGCAACAAGCCGCTCAACAACAACAACAACAACAGCAGCAACAGGCAAGGCCAGGGGCTCCTCAACCAAGACCGAATGCTCAAGCGCCGCCTCATCATCAGCGACCGTCTGGTCAACACCACCATAAACCACACCATCCCTGGCCCCCACATAAGCCTCACCACCAGAAACCGCCACATGATCATAGACACCACCGTCCTCCTATTCCTGGTTCTTCAACTGCCACTTCTACGGCAACATCTGCGACTGTAGCACCAGCGCCTTCACATCCACCTACTGTTCAACCCGAAGTGGTCCCTCAAAGAACAAGACCTCCTTCCTTATTCTCTCCTGAGAATGCGACTACGCCGAGCGCGGCGGCTGCTCAAGCCCCTCGTAGGCCTCCCCAACCAACCCAACATCGCCCTAAACCCGAAGTCAGACCAACCCCAACCCCAGCACCGCCAGTACCTCAAGCCCCTGTACAAACTCAAGAGCAGAGGCCGCCGAGTCCGCATAGAAAGCGGCCGGATCCTTCAGCGGCTATCAGAGAAATGCAGCCGCCGGCTATACTGTCTCCCTTCTCGTCTCCTCCTTCGAAGGAAGTACAGAAGCCCAGACAACGTCAACAGTCTGGTTCTGAACCTGAGTTAATACCCGTGGTCAAAAAAATTGACGAAACGCCTGGATATGAGAATGTTATTCGTGATTCGCAAAGAGGTAACGCGATTAAGACCAGAGGGCCTGAGAGAAAGCCTGAAGCGCCTGCAAGGCCGGTGAATGGCATCGAAACTGATCCTACATTAGTATCCAACTTACTAAAGGAAAGTTTAGCCAAACCCGCCCCTATTACAGTCGCAACAGAGCGCAAATCGCCTGAAGTGAAACGCGAGCCGGTCGCGGAACCCCCTCCCGCGCCCGTCTTACCTCCCCCGCCAATCGTAGAACCCCCTCAACCTGTAGAAGAAGTACCGGAACATAGACACAAGAAAGAAAAGAAGAAAAAGGACAAACACAAACACAAAGACCGGGACAAATCTAAGGAAGAACGCAAAAAACATAAGAAAGATAGGGAGAAGCGGAAAGATAGTCCCGCTCCTCAACCTGTAGACGCTCAGCAGCAGCAAGATGGGGCTTTGAGGATAACTATTCCGAAAGAGAAGTTATCAACAAGTCCTGGATTGAAGATTAAAATTCCTAAGGAAAGGTTAGCGGCGCCTCCACCGCCTCCGCAGACTTCGAGCTTGAAAATCAAGATCTCTCGTGATGTTCTCGACGCGACTAGGAAACGCGCGCCGCCTCACGAGCCCGGCCCGCCTCCCAAAGTCGCGCGCCACAACGGAACTCCACACCACCCTAAGGTAGGCAACTGGAATGTACCCCCCCCTTTTAGACAACCTCTCCCTTATTTTATGGTGCAACCTCCCCCGCCGCTGTACTACGGGTTAGGTATGGATGGGTATTATTATGGTATGGAGGGGTTCATGTACCCCCCGCGGCCGCCGCCCCGGGCCCCGGGACCCCCGCCGCGGGCCCCGCAGCCCCCGCAGCCCCCGCTACCCGCTATGCCGCCGCCGCCTGTGCCTCCGCCGCCGCCGGAATAGTGTCACAAATGTTGTATTGTTAAGTAGTGCTAACGCTAGATTCAATTTGTTAATTGGTTGGTAAAGTTATGTGTACGAGCGTGGCTGGGAGTCTATCGTCAGATATGTAGTCACAAGAATATTCTAGGTAACGGTACTTTAAGGGCCCACTAGTGGTACGGCACGGACGAATAGATATATAATTTAATAATATGACAGTAAAATTGAAATTTCAACGGCATCGATGCCGGCGTCATCATTGCAATATAAGTTATGTTTCTATTCGTCGCATAAAAATCCCTTGCCGTGCCGTGTCTCAAGTGGACCTGACCGCCAGTGCCCTTAGTCTTTACTAGGCTGGCTTTCTACCTGAGCTGTATGCAGTGTGAGGCAGAATAGCACAGAAAAATCCACGTGTACAATAGCTTCTTCGTATTTAAAATGAGGAAATTCTATTGGTGGATTTATTCATCGCTCACCGCGTTTCTTCCATCGTACAAATGAAAGAATTCGATGTCTTGATACGCATGCTCTGTCCATTAATATGTAGTTAGGAATTATGGATACAAATATGTATCAAGTTTATTTAACTTAATTGAAATACCTGAATAAAAAGACTATAAGAGACTAACCACACTTATTTAGCTGTGTTCAGCAACGATGTTGTATGGAATGCGTACGCATCCGTTCAGCTTTACGGATGCGTACGCATTCCAAAAAAATCGTTGTTTTCTATGGACGAAAGCTGAACAGAACTGAATAACTGAGGTTAGTCCCTTAGACGGTAGATTTCCGGCTTTTGATTTCTTTATGACGTTGTATTCGCATGTGAGGAAATGTATGTGCAATTTTTACTAAGGGAATTGGTAGATTTTAAGATGTGTGTCGCATCATCAAGAGACTTGTAATTTAACATAATAAGTTAAATAAGTGTTAGAATAAGTACTGAATATGTTCTGTTGAATGTGTTTATTCAACTTGTGCTAGATTAAAGACTTTAGGGCAAACGGGTTGTGGTTATGGCTCGCCTATTTTAAACTTGGTACTTAATTGAGGGTAAGGAAATTCTTACTGCAATTTTTTTATAGAAATCCGTACAGCTGAATAATTACTTAGTACTTTTTTAGTTCTCTAATCTACTGATTATTATTTTATTTTATTTCATTAAACAAATATAAATTATATATTTAAATATTAGAATATGAAAATATATAAAATAGTAGCCCACCGATATCAGGAACAGGGGTCCATTAGCTACCGGCGGAGGTATAATTTTGATATTTTGACAATTATTTCATTAAAAAAAACTGTCGAACATAATTTTATTACTCGAATAAAAGTTATCTAGCGATAAAAAAATCAGCCCTAGTTATATGATTTTTCCGTCGCCAGATAACTTTTATTCGAGGCATAAAATTGACGTTTGACAGTTTTTGTATGAAATAATTGTCAAAATTTCAAAATTATTCCTTGAATAAAGTTATCAGATGGTTGAATAATCAGCCCATAATACATTATACTTCTAGTTACACCGTTATGTAGTATTTAAAAAAAATATATACCTTACCTTTATGGCAGCAATGACCACAGCCGCGTTGTACCCAAAAAAGGAACAGAGTTGCCAAATTAATTAAACAGGACTCTTATAAGGCAACCATTTACACTGCAATATCACAATTTGCGATCACATATAAGAATAAACTATTTAAAACTATGTATACACTGTTGACGAGCTGAATATCTAACTGTACAAATAATATAGGACCACAAAATATTTACAGGGCCAAGATACATATATTTTATATTTACACTGTCATTTATATTTAGGGGAAGACATATATATTGTTTTTCAAAAGAGACTTGCTAATTAAAACTAATTCACTTGCCTTTTTTTAAAAAAAATCTAAGAATAATAACTAATAATAAGTGTGAAACCATTTACAGATCAATAATAGATGGCGTCATATGTCTTATTCCTAAATTAGGTTACTATTTTTTAATCGGAGTAATTTTAATTTTTTTTGTCGATATTGGCCATAAATTTCACCGACAGATAACTTTTATTCGAGGAATAAAAATTTACTTTTGACAGTTTTTGTATAAAATAACTGTTAAAACTTCAAAATTATTCTTCGAAGTTATCAGATGATTGAAAAATCAGCCCTAAGTAGTCTTAAACATTCCACTTTCCCCTAAATATGTCTGGCAAAATATATTCATATTATACAATTTAATGTAAATATTTACTGTAGTTAAAACATAGCTTTTTGCTATTCTGTGTCGCTTGACAGCTACTATATTTAATAAATATATACGAAATATATACTGCAAATATTTATAAGACATAAAAAGAATTACAATATTTACATTTTTGACTATTAGAGTTAAAAACATCACATTTTAGTGATATTTTTATTTAGTTGTAAGTCGTAGGACTGTTAAATGTTATAACTTATATATAATTTATTCAACGTGGAGACGACAATACGACAATAAATGAAAACACTGACAATATTAAGCAGTGAACTACTTACGAATACAACTACAACAACAACAACAACAATACAACAACAACTACAACAACAAACGAACAACAACAACACAACAACAACAACAACAACTACAACTTACGAATTGTAGGTCGTGGGTTCGAACCCAGGCAGGCGCTTTACTTTGTGCAAATGATTTTATCACCACTGTTCTCAAAATGGTGAAGGAAACATCGTGAGGAAACCGGCATGTCCTAGAACCAAAAATTCGAAGACATGTGACATCTACCAACCCGCACTGGACCGCTGGGATTACAGCCCACTCCGTCTAGAAGAGGAGGTCCTGTGTCCCAGCCGTGGGAACAGTATAGGCTGATTATGCTACTGACAATATTAATGAGATAGGAATAATAAACTTTGAAACTATCTAATAAATCCTATCATTGAAATTAATAAGTGATTTTTTTCCAAACTAAATAGTAGTGATGGGCCAGCTATGGGTTTAGTCAATCTTTAACTAGCTATGGCGACTAAACTATTGGATATATATTTTTTATGCAGACTGAGTACGTCACTAGATAAATACGCCGTTTAATTTATCGTCGTATTTTCGTCCACTTTGTATAAAACTTGATATTCACTATTATAGCATTCCAATAAAAGGGCTTTTGATATTTTTTCCAATATTTATATAACATTTTTGAAATGTTTATTATGTTTTTTCTTTGTAGTATATTCTATTTTATAAATTGATTTATAAAAGTTGCTAATTAAAATAAACAACTAATTTAACGCAACTATCTGAACACATTACCATTTCAGCTTTAATTACATTTTTAATAAAAATAATAGATTTTTCCTTTAGTTAAAAGTTGACTTGTTAATTAATATTCCTTATTAAGATGTAAAAATATGTAAATAAAGAAATGCTTGCTCAAAAATGATCAAAAAGTAAAAAAAAAATATATACAGGGTTTATCTTTAATGTTCCTTAAAACTTAAGCTTCCAAGTTCAAAGCTAAATCTAAGTATTGCGGAATTGTTGTTTTTCATACAAATGTTTTCATAGGTTTTATAAATATAAACAAAAACAAGACGAAAACGTCAATTACTTCGTTAAAAACTCTGGCAGACTTTTATACATCTTAACTTTACATTACTTTTCTGAAAAAATAATTAAAAATAGAAACATATTTTCAAAATTATCTATGAAAACAATTGTATGTATATATTATTTTTTGTAAATAAAACGAGATATCTGAATATGGTGCCATTGCTGTTACCATTTTACTGTAGTAGAAATAAAAATAAACTTATATTTTTGATATATTTTCCATAACGAAAGTACTTAAAGCTTGTTCATTGCTAATGACAAGAAATATATTTAATTGTTTTATGTTCTAAGTTTATTATAGTTTTGTGTAAAAATGTTAGTTTTGATTTCCTGAAAAATATGTCGTGATTATTCAGAAATTTACAAATTTTCTGAAAAAGCAAACATTTATAAAATCCTTTTACTGTATCATTATTTTTTAAGTTATTAGAGGCTCATTCAGTAGATTTTTTTTTCATCTTTCTTTTCCTAGAAAATTTGATTTTTAGTCGTGAATAATCATTTCATAATCATAACTGTAAGCGTTGCGTTGTCAGTGAATATTGACAATATTTTAAGTACATAGTATTTGTTAAAACCTTTTTAATAAATAATAATATTTTTTATAAAAATCTGACAGGCTAATTGTCAAATTATATTGACAGTACAGGTTGATCATGTGACGCGGTGTTAACTATAAGATTGAGTTGTTAATTTAAATAGATAATGTTTAGCTATAATTCGACACGACTCATAATAATAAATAATTTATACTTTGCACAACTTTTAAAAAATTCTATTTAAATTTTTAGTAAAAAAACGCAATTTTTCAACGCGAATTTTAACGACGAACATAGCTTTCATATTTAGACTTGAAAAAAAAATAGTTAAGTAATAATAAAAAATATATATTATATACAGTTCAATATATCTATTATTTATGAATTGTTATTGATTATCTCTCGATGTTATTTTTGAGTGTTTCCAAAGCAATTTTTGACAAAAAGTATCGTGTCGTTCTGTTTTTAACCGATTTCAAAAAAAGGACGAGGTTCTCAATTCGGATGTTTATATATTTTTTCTATATAAAAACATATGTGTAGTGTCGAATTATGCCTAAACATTAATTAAAACTGAGATTACCATTACGAATTTCATAATTATTTTTGTAAAATAGCATTACTGTTTGCATAAGTTGAATCTATCGAATTTATTATGTTTTCAAAACGATTTTATTTAATTAAAAGGTATGATTTCGTAATTCGAAGAGTTTTGCATTTTATTTGAGTTTATAAAACCAACATATTTTTAAAAAGAAAGTAACAATGATCTTCTGACAAAAATGAACAGGTTTTCGTAAACTGTGACTTTTTTGTACACAATAAGACTAAGAGAAAATGGGTATTTTGCATAGCATTGTAAAACCTCAAAAAGGGTGGTGTCAAAATATTTTAACCTATAACACCAGAGGGGCAATTTTCGTAATTTTAAGAACGTCACAGTCTGATCTCAGTCTCAATCTGTCAAAAATAAGTACCTGTAATTTCCTTACATTTTTGACAAGTTTTTGACATTGATTGCCGCTGAGATGAGATTGCGACTAGATTTTGAACGTTTTTAATTACGGGAATTGGCCTTCAGTTTATTTCGATATTGACACTTTGACATTGTCCTGTAAGACGCCCTTTGAGTAACAGTAACATTTTACAAACAATTATTTAAAAAATACAAATTATTGTCGTAGTTTACGAAAGTCCTGAAAATCTTAACGTTTTAAATAATAGTTTCATTCTATACCTCTTAATGATAAAGTTTGAATAAAGTTATTACATGAATATCGTCAGTGGAACCATATTTAGAACCGACTTAAAAAAAGATGGTTCTGTGTTCGACCTGTGTGCCTATATGTTTGTGATTTTCTCAAAAACTATTGAACAATTTAACGTATGCCATAACTTTATAAAGCCTTTATTACTAAGAGTCTATAATTAACACAATATTGTTATAATTATAATGCATGATGATGTTGCTTTACATATTTTTCATAACACTGGTCTGTCAAAAAGCACTTTTTTCACTATTATTTAGCTGTTATATTTATTTTAATGCAATTGTTTTTATTTTTGTAATAAAAAGATGACTTGTTTTTATTTGCTTTTTTTTGTTCAGATGTTCTTTCGTTTTTTTTTTTTTTTCATTTTCTTGGTATTTTTTTTTGTATTTTGTTCAATGATACTGGTCATTTTTATCGTGTGTAGGAAATGTCTTCCGTAATTTTGTGTAATTTTTTTATAGCTAGCAACTTTTATGTGGTTGCTGACTTTTTTTTCAGCCGAAAGACTGAACAATACTTGACAATGTCTGCCGGCAATTTTTTTTAGTTTTGGGCTGTTTTATATTTTGTGTTATAATGGAATAAGTAGTAATTCGAAAAAGAAGTATAAAAAACTTAGCTTTAAAGAAATATTATTGTTGCTTAATATTTGAGCGACAATTTACAGCGCAACTATCGCACAACAGTTGCGTAACAAACTCACAACAGTTGCGTAACAAACGCGCTGCTAAATATGAACACACATTGAAAAGAAATATACGTTTGTTTTTATTAAAAAAAACATTGGTTGTCTATTTATTTCATTATAATAAAAAAAAAACTTAGTCTCAGAACTGATTGATGTTTTAAATGTAACAGCTAAATAATAGCTTGCGCGCAGCTGTGTATATCGTGACCTCCTGGGGCTCAAGGCTTTTTCAAACCAAACCTTTACTTTGAAAAAGTCCATTTTGGGTTGCAAACGCACATTATTCGCTGGGTACCCTCGCTTTTTAAAACCCTGGTGGCGGGAGGCACATAGCACTTCGGATTTGTAAAGAGAACAGCACTCGAATTTCGTAATGCACACGTAATGACAGCTCCTGTCATTTTGACAGTTCATCAATATTCATTACGTTAAGACCGTAGTACAAACCTGTAACTTGCACGAAAGTGTGCATGCTATTGTGCCATAACAACTTCAGAGAAGCAATAGGCTAGTTTCCTAAAAAAATCGAATTAGTCCGTCAGTTAAATTAGAAAAAAATATTGGACCCGTATTTTTTATTTTGTCAATTATATAAAAAATGATGAAGATATCGCCCGTTAAAGTTCCGCGTGACGTCACGCCTTGCTACACTTTTTGGCGTGACGTCACGACCCCCACTCCCAAATTTTCACGCGCTTTATCTTTGTCATTTTTTTTTTTGATTGACAAAAGTAAAAATACGTGTCCATTATTTTTCGATAATCTAACTGACGGACTAAGTATAATAATTATTTTTTTACCCAGGAAGCTACCCTATTCCTGTAATTTTAAGAACGTTCACGGCCTGTTCTCAAACTAAATCTGTTAAAAATACTGAAATGAGATTGCTACTAGATTTTGAACGTTTTTAATTACGGGAATTGCTCTTCTCAATGGCGAATGTCACAATGGCATAAGTTACTTGCATACTTTCGTGCGAGTTACAGGCCTGTATATTTGCGGATTTTGTAGTAACGTCAAAATGAAAGCGATTGACATTACCGAGTGTATTACTCAATTAGGGTGCTGGTTCTATGGCAATCCGAGCTGTCAATGTGTACAAGAAAAACACACAGCGGTGGGATAATTTCTTTGATTTTACGTACTGTCTATGATTCTGTTTTAATTGGAGTGAGTTTTTCTTTTCATTTAATAATTAGATGAATTCCGACAAGCCCAAACCAGTTTCAGACAGACACCCGGTTTTAGAAAGACCGATCAAATCTCTGCCGATCTATACTGTAAAAATATCACCGGGAAAATTCGGGTGAAGTGAGCTGTCAATAGTGTCAATCCCGATCATCAGACGGAATGACAGATATTGACAGCTCACTTCACCAAAGTTTTAACGGTGAGTTTTTACAGAATAGATCGGTTGATCTGATGCCTAGTCTCACATTAAACGTTGTTGGTTGTCGGAAATATCAACAGCTATTCGAATTACTTGACAGAACATTTGATAAGAGATTGACACTGTATCAGAAAGGCTTATCAAATCAAAAAAAAAATGCTAACAGACTCGCAAACTCTTGTTATCTATCGGTCTAATATGTAAAAATCTCACCGTGAAAACTTGGGTGAAGTGAGCTGTCATTCCACCTTATCCTAGGGTGCTTGAAATGTGCTGTCAATAGTGTCAATCACTATTGACAGCACATTTCAAGCACTTCATCCATGTTTTCACGGTGACATTTTTACAGAATAAATCGGCTAATGTGATTGGCTGGCTGAAGTAAGCCAATCAGATAAATTGACATGAGAAGAATCTGTTAGCACTTTGGCGTTGTTTCGCCTTTCAGTTACTGGGTGTGAATCTATTGGCAACTGTTATGACAAGTAATTTTATTGGCTGATGTTATTTGCGACAACCAATCAGAGAGAGACGTCAGACTAACTAGTCAGCTGATCTATTCTGTTAAAATCTCAACGTGAAAATATCTTAGGTGAGGTGAGCTTGAAATGAGCTATCGTTCCACCTGATGCTCAGCTCACTTCTAAGTTCTCATAGTGAGATTTTTACAGAATAGATCGACTGATATTTGATGGGCCTTTTTGAAACCAGGGAAGTCATTTTCATTTACTTTTCTATAGTTCTTCTCGTCCCATTGCTGTGCGTGACCCTTGCAGCCTCATTAGGAACGACGACACACGGCTGTGCGCTGAACTGGTCGAACGTTTGCAGGTCGTCGAGCAGGCGATGGGCAACGGTCACGTGGCCAAGTGACGTCAGCCCCGTCCGCGGTAGCGCTTCGTGTGTCGACGTTCCTCAAGCAACAACTATCGGACCTCAATAGTGTAGTGTACCTACGGTTAAAACCTTTTTTTTAATCAATAATCACCTGTTTTTTTTTTCTCTTCTCTTTTTTTTAACGGCGCACGGTTTTGGTTCGTTTTCGAAATTCGAATGCCTGACGTCGCATCTGTGTCGAAGTTTAAGAATGAATACTGAAATGTTACGTATCATTAATTAAATTTCAGCACTTTTGTAAATAGAACGCGAGCAGTTGTTACGGTTTTCCAAACTGACTGTTTGTTTTTGGAGCCAAAATCGTGTGTCCGAATTCAAAATGGCGGGATCTAGGTGCGGGGATGCTAGCTATACTAATAAAACGGCCACTGACGCCGTCACCCACCCTGGGGATGAATGGGCTTGAAATTATATATATATCAGTGTCATTTTAAGCGATTTTTTAAGGCCTGGTAACAAAATTATGTTCAAAGGCGAAATCACTAAACAATTATAGAAGGGACAGTTAGTTGATTTTTTCATCAATTTATGTTTTTTCTTTTCTTTTGTACTTTTAGTAGAATATACATATTGAATTAATTCCGTTTCAATCTGATACTGATATACATACTTTTTCACATAAAATCGACAGCTAACCAAAAGTTACTAAAATAAAAAAAAACTAAAAAGAAAAATGACAAAAATTGTAACTTTTCGGTTGATTGGCGATAGTGACTGTTGTTTGTAAAATGGTGAGATTTTTGTTTTAAATAATTTAAATGTAAGTGTATATTTTGTAGGTATTAGGGCCTGTCTGGATTCTTATAGTATTTTTTTTCCTATTTCTGGCTGGCCCAAGATTTATCGTACGACGCGGATGCAGTGACATCGGCGAACTTCGTAAAACTCGAATGACCCCGAAGCTAAGACTAATTACGTCACCAACGATGCATGCCAATGTCACTGGTACCCGCATTGTTGAAGTGTCGATAAATTATTATTCTATAGATATCGATACTCTACGATAAAAAATCTTACTTTATGTATATGACGATTCTTATGAATAATTCTGATTAGGTGTTAAAAATAAATTTAAAAAATACAAAACAAAAATATTATGACGTAGCGTTGAGTGATTGGACGAATGAATTGCAAATATAAAAAAAATATTAAATTAAAAAGCAAAAAACGATGTATCGAAAGTAGCTTTTAAGATTCGTTAGTTAGACAATTGTGAATTTTTAAAATAGTATCATTTTAGGGTTGTTGCAAACCGGCGATTAGTCGCTGCGACTTTTTCGTGCGACTTTAGGTTACTTTGAAGTGAATGGAAATACTGTAAATTCAACGAATAGTTTTTAAGTTTGTGTTTGTCTCGCATTTAGTGTGAAATATATGAGGAAATACATTTTGTACAAGAAATATGCAAATTCGTATAATATTATTATGGGTCCCTCAATTCCTTCTATGTTCACAGACATAGCCGTCGTATGTTCAAAGACTAAATAAATTCACAGTGTTCAATATAACTTGATACTTGCTTTAAATGTAAGAAATGTATAGGAAATAAATGTGTACGATTTTAAATGGCTTTTTTAAGAAACTACGAGTCTTTTTACAATATGTTGGCTTGGGTGATTGCAACTAATCGCACCTGCAATCAAACTTTGTATTGTCGATCTGTAGGGTAATTAATAAGTAAAAAGAAATTCTCATTTACGAGTACTAGAGCCTATTTCAAAGCCTTTTTTTTTCTCTATAACCTTACATATCGATTTTACTATTAATTTATAAACACGCCATTTCTGAAGCCTTTCCAGAAATAGGAATACACAAAGTGCCAGTGACTTGTACAAAAGTATGCAAATACTGTACGCCATCATGATATACCGTGTTATTACCAATCAGAAGATTCATAAGAGCTCGCAGCTAACAGCCGCACGGATCGCTTGAAAGTTGAGCTACGCTTGGCGGTCGATTCTTGAATGAGTGACCATCCATTACATACCTAGACGCCTCCGTTGCCTCTGAAAGCACGTTAGATGTGCATACAGACGCACGGCACGTGGCAACGGCCGTCGACGCCCGTCGTCAACGCGTCGGCCGCTGCCGATGCCGTCGAGAACGTGCCGCTCGTGTATTTGAGCACCGTACTGAAACTCGTGTCGCTCGTCTGTATGCACTCATAAGCCGTTGGTCTCGGCTGTCATTCGTATATCATTGACAGTCGTCACGGGTAGGGCAGCCCAAAAGTCTGACAAGCAGACTTACCAAGGGGTATCTTGTTGCCTAGTAACTGGGTTGTGGAGGACAGATAGGCAGTCGCTCCATGTAAAATGCTGGTATTCAGCTGCATCCGATTAGACTGGAAGCCGTCCCCGACATAGTTGGAAAAAGGCTGAATGCAGTCTACTTTCAAACTTTAGCACAAGTTACTGGCATATTGTATTCCTAGCTTAAAGTCTGGGCGTAAATCGAGAGAGAATCGCGCGAAAAAGTCGCCCAACATACCAACGGCCCGCCTTTTTTTTATTTAGTTAGACGTTAGCAATTTGTTAAAAAATAAAGAAAAACTTGTTATTGTCTTTCCTAAGGCTAGGTATATTAAGTGTACATAATTTGTGTAATTTCAATATAGTTGAAATTCTAGCCTTCGCACCTACTCCGTTATGAAACTGAACGTTAACTGTTATGCTACGGCTACACTGTCGCGATAACGCGAACTACACTTCGCGCGCGCTCTTTCGCACACCGCTCGACGTCTCGCTGTACAACGGAGAGCGCGCAAAGTGTAGTTCGCGTTATCGCTACAATGTAGCCGTGGCATTAGTAAACTGGCATTGTTTATTACATGCTTTAAGTTTCAAAATGTACCGCCCGTGAACAAAGAGTGTGTTCAGATTGGTCAGCTTGTGAATACTGGGCTCTGATTGGCTGGCGCTTTTTTTTAATCTTGTGAGCCCTGCAGGGGTTAGAATGCGACACTGCGTTTTAATTAGAGATTTTAATTTATTTTTAACTGAAATAAGATTAGAGTAGTGATTTTTTTTATGGTTATTTATGAAGCGTTTTTATTTGAAGTGAGCTTTTCCAAGGTATATTCGGAAATAATCGATGCTCCTTAGTTGCCCAACAATCGCCCAACAGTTGCACCACAATCGTCTCACTATCTGAACACACTCCAAATTAGTCAATGTATTTATGAAAAAAAAAGGAAGTAATTTTGTATAAAGAAAAACATATAAGCGAAGAATCGGCCAGGTTTCTTAATATGTTAAAAATGTGATATAATAGATGTTTTGATTCAGGTAAATAATGGTTGTAAACACATATATATATATCGTTGTAACATCTATACGTAAGTTGATTTTATAACGAAATTTATAGTTTTTAGTCCAGTTTTATTCATGACCCGGCTGAGGCGTTGTCCTTTCCAAACAAAAATCCCATAAAAAAGAACATAGTTTTTCCAATTTTCAAACAACGCGTCATACTGACGTCACACAAATCCTGCATCTCGCAAGCAGAGTTTACCGCGCAATTAGCATACATACAAACTTCCCGACATCACGTCGGGGTCACCAGTTTGGAGATATCAGCAGTGCGATTCTGTAACCATCTCACCGTGAAAACTTAGGTGAAGTGAGCGTGGCGTGAGCTGTCATTCCAAATAATGCTAGGGATTGACACTACTGACAACTCACATCAAGCTCACTTCACTTGAGTTTTCACGGTGAGATTTTTACAGAATCGACCGACAGATCAGGGTGTAAAGTTCACTCATCCTCCATAGAAAAGGGAGGATCCTCCGAAAAGTTTTTCAGTTTTCTTTTCCTAAGAATCTTATTCGGAATATTCATTATCATCATGCATAGCCCACTGCTTAGCATAGCCCTCTCTTCAATTTCCAATGCCCACGCACCTGTGCCAGCCTCATCCAGGTTCTCACCGCGATGGCAACAAAGTCGTCCGACCATCTCGCCGCCGGATGACCGACACTTCGTCTCCCAGTCCTTGGACTCCACTCGGTCACTGCCCTACTCCAGCTGTCATCACTGCGCCTTGCCAGGTGTCCTGCCCAACTCCATCCAGGTGTCCTGCCCAACTCCATTGGAGTTTTTTTTTTTCTTTTCTTTTTTAAAAACGTTGCCCCACACTAGGAATTTCTCCTGTATCGTGGGTGCGTTTACAAACATTTAAACTCACATACACAAACAGCCAGACCCGGAACAACTACTTGTAGGCCATACAAATATTTGTTCCGTGCGGGAATCGAACCCGCGACACGCAGCGCAGCAGTCGATCGCTTAACCACTGCGCGAACTGTGCCGTCATAGTTCCATAGTACGTCCGTATTAGTCCGGAATATTAGGATCATTTTAAAACAAAAAATTGACTACGTGGTCCAGGCGTTCTCGAGTTATGCACTTACCAACGAACATCATTTCATTTTTGGAACGAAGTTCCTTATCGCGCGTTACGAAAGGGGGCTAGACGGAAAAAATTAAGATCAAAAGTTGGAACGACACTTTTTGCTATAGTTGTAAGACGTGCCGCGTGCGCGTGTTTCTCTGTCTGTCTCTCTCTCTCTCTTATAGAAAGCAAGCCAGTTATACTTCGTTCCATCCGGGTGTCCCTTGACACCTCTCAAGTTTTATTTAATTATATAGATTAGCCTATAGCAATTAAATAGTCCTCTAGACCGTATTTCTGGCACGGCGGCCAATCTCAACGGAGACTAGCCTTAGGCGCGGGAGATATTATAGTGCACAAGGCTGTGTGTGTGCAGACACAGGTGCACACCCTCTTCCCCCACTCCCATATTCTCCTCTCACTCATAATGCTTCTATAATAGCCTGACTTTACTCGATTCTCGGCCACTGTCGTCCAGCTGCCAGAATCAAATCTAATAAGAGGTATCCATGTCGATATTTAAACCTTTTTATAGATTTCTATTATCAAGGGCCTAGACAGATTCAATTTAGATGAGGAAAAAGTCCCTAAATTTCTATCACCCACATAAATAACATTATAAATGAGAAACTACCCGTAAAAAACAATTGGGTTCCAAATAAATTCTTTTTGTTGACGTCACATGAAATATTTGTTGGAAACTTTGTCACGAATAGGCTCGTCCCCTATTACTTGATACTAAAATATGTCGAAATATATGCGGAATGTGTTTGGAATTAAAACTGGACTAAAAGTTATATATTAACGCAAGACTTACTCCCGAAACTTTGTAGTAGAAGAAAGCTTTCTACAAATAGTTTAATGTCTGTAGCTTTTTGTAAAAATAACTTGTTTAATGTACTTTCACAAGAGTTGTTTTATTTTTTCATCCAATTAAGAAGTGACGACCAAAATCCGTTAATCGTAGATTCAATGGATCTCTAGTAGTATGAAGGCAGTCTTACTTACTACAGATAGACGTAGTTGGTCGTCAGAAGCACGACTTCTCCCTGGACTCGATTCCCAAGTTAGGTTTTATTGTTTCTATCAGGATTTTTTCCGTAGCAGCCTGTAGTCTGAATTTAAATAAATGAATAGATAATATGAGTTCCGTTATTTGATAATTCTTTTAGAATACGGTAATTTTAAATCCAATTTGCATTACTCAGACCATGCTACACACATTAAAACGATTCATCTGACTAAAAGAATAAGGTTAATTTTACAAAAGCTACAGAGTCCAACTTACATTATAGTGTTTGTACAAATATACTTGGCATTATTCAGGTTATGCGCAAAACGAAGTTTCGTTTCAAATTGCTGGTCTTATAGGTGACAATTTTGATTAGCAAGTGAATTTGGGTGAACTCATGTGAAATGTATCTAAATTTTTTACAAAAATATAAGTAATTAGTGTAGGAGTTGAAAAATGTCGCTTAAAATTATGCAGGCGTGGTGTTGTTTGAAATATTTAGCACGATAGGAAGTGGCTTGAAATATCTATAATCGATGAAGATACCAACACAAAAATGTATCTAACGCCCAACGGATTTTATCATAACAAAATATTGATTGACATCAGAATCAATTTAAAACGTGGCTTGAATTTTTTTTTTTGTTGGCGTACTTTTGACAAACTATGTAAATCAAAATATGTCTGGCTTATACTATATATATACTCATGTGGAACTGGCTAATAACTTTGAAAATTATGTACCTACCGAACCAGAAAATTGTCTAGAAATGTATTAAAAATTGTAAAATAAATGTGATAAAAATGTCTTCTAAAACTAATAATAATAACACGCGAATGTTATTTAACTGAAATAAAAATATTCGCGTTAATATTTTGTTTCTCTATCTTTCAAACTCCTTTTTCGTTGGCCATCATTTTATATCAATATCATAATATATAGTATAGGATTGAAGATGAGTTCACCCAAACTCAGTTTAGCCATTTTATAAAAATATATATCTTTAAGCAAACTTAAGACTTTTTCCAAATATTTAAACGTACTAAAAAAAACATACCTATTTATGAAACAATATTATTAAAAAGGGGATATAATAAGGTTCGCCTCGTAATTTAAGTATTTAAAAAGTACTAGATATTTTCCTGTAGCTTTTTCGGTATTTTTATATGAAAACTGTAAATAGCTGACAAACGTACCTTTATTATTAATTCTAGGCTTCCGTTTCATAATTAATTAATAATTATAATAATAGCAAAATATGTACACAATACAAACATCATGAAAGTTTGTTAAGGTCTAAGGTCCTTGAAGAGCGGTTCCGTCATCATTATAGCGGCCGTAATTAAAATCTGTCTTCAACCAGCGCCCTTATTGCGTAACACACTATCAAACATAAGCTGAATCATTTTGAAGGATATTGCTAATCCATTGCTTCATATATTCGAAAAATTTGTCTGCTCAACAACGTAATTAACGCAATGAATGTTGTTGAACTGTCAAAATAAACGCCATTGAGAAGACTCCATAGGAAACCCTCATCTAATGCTAGTTTTCAGTAATACTAAGCGACAACTAAAATCGCGCCGTTGGATTTTCAACGCTCGGCTTAGGGCCGAAAGTATAAAATCCGTCAGCACGCTTTTATTAGGCATTGTGTTAGTTGTCTGTAGTGAAAACGAGCAATAATTTTTTTTTTAACCTTCGTCAAGTCTTGTAAAAATCTAACAAATAAGAAGAAATAGAAATAAACGTAGATAGACAAATTAAACTAGGAAGTTGCGGGAAAAATCTAGTATTTTTATTTTATCTACAAATTATTGGCTGCGATTTTTTTAAAATAAATTTCTCGCAAGCGTAGTTTTTCAGTGTTACGACTTGAGTAAACATCGAGATGTTTTTTTTTAACATGTACGGACGCCAGCAGGTCAACCTACCCGAAACTGTCACATTTTCCCAATCAACCTTGAACCTAACTCTTTAGCAATAAAGTCGAAAATCTATTAAAGAAATCTGACAGATTGTAGTAGCTTGATGTGCTGGCGTCTGTACGTTTAATATTAATAAGTTATACACATAAACCTTCTGGCATAAATTCTCTAAATGATGTTGAAAACCGCATCAAAATTGTTTAGAAGAACGTTGTGCAGTAGAAGAACAACGCAGTCACACAGGCAAGCGAAAAGCGACTACGGTGAATAGTTGTGGCAAGATACACAAAGTAAGCGTCACATACAAATGTGAACATTATTCCTACAGCATTAATGTTCATAATCTTATGAAACACTTCCGCACACTCGCGTATACGAATATGAACATTACTGGCAAAAGAATAAGATTCACATTGGTGTAGAACGCTTACTTTGTAAAGCCGAAAGTGTGATCAGTGAATTTTGCCCTTACCATCGCGTGGATCGCCTGCTTGATTGCAAACCAGAAACGTTTCAATTTCTATGGCAGATAGAGTTCAAATTAAAACGGACTTTTTCTAATTTTATCTGAAATTGATCCTAGTAAAAATGTTGGTGAAGTACAGAAGAATCAAGGTTTTTATAAGGACTTAGTAGACGTTTGTCAAACTACGCTTGTGTGAAATCCTCGACAAAGGATAGTCAGTATTGACTAAAATACTTCTAATTTTATTAATTTTCTTAGGATGAAATTTTTAATAATTTTCTTAGCTTTTCTTCGCACCCTTTTAGCTTAAGACGTATTCTGATATCCTTTTCCAAAAAAAAAAAACGATTTTTAAAATAGAATAAGTAAACATTTACTTACCGAACATGTTGTAGTAAACAATGTATACCATTTAGACCCAATTGTAATCACTCTAGGGTATTTTTTAATTGTTGCCTCCAGGGGTGTTAATATGACATTTTACTGACAATCCGTGGTTGATCATCAGCCATTTTCATGCATGTTTGTGAACCGAACGAAACTGAACCGTCACGCTCGGGTCGGTAAATCTGAATCGGTTAAACTCGTCTTCTTACTAGAGTCCATTTGTAAGTTTTCACTTCTATCGTTTTGGTCATAAACAAAGCCTATTATTTCCCAACCGAAATGCTCATATTAAGCCCCTAAGACGTTATATTCTGTTTTAAATAACTTATAAAAATGCTTTGTCTATGGTAGAAAAACCCTACAGTTCTTTCATAGATATTTTACTTCAATGTCAATCTCACAGTGATCTTTATTCTCATCCTAATAAGGTTGCTGTTGGCCTGCTCCCACTGACAAGTTAGTCAAAACCGCAATGATCTTTATTCTTGTTACAATAAGGTTGCTTTTTGGTTGCTGCTGTCAGAGGTAAAATAACTGAAAGGAATGTACAGTGTAAACAAATTCCAATAATAATAATATCCCTGGACATTTCACACAGCGCCATCTAGTCCCAAGCTAAGCAACCTAATGCTTGTGTTATGGTAACAAGATGGCTGATAAACTACTTATATACATTTTTTTTTAAATAAAAAAAAGCACTCAACATTTAGCCCATAATCTCCCATAAAGAAAGCAATTTTGAATCCTTTCTCTTCGAAGGGCACCTTTTCCATAAATTCTGGCGCGTAGGCTTAGGGCGAGTTTCACAGATTATTTCATATGAAACGCTTGCTTAGCAAGAGCAACCGTTTCATATGAAATAATTTGAACCTTTTTCTAATGATTATAATGTTAATATTCGTTTAAGCGAATGTGTGCTAGCGTTTCATACGAATATGAACATTATTTGCTTAAAAATAAGGTTCACATTAATATGAGACGCTTAACTTATCTAAGTGCGGTCTAAATTTTTCCCTTTATTTGTATCAACTCCAAAATGAGACAATTCTAATAGTTCATTTAAAACATAATTTAAAAAAATATAATATGCGTTGATCCGGCTTTTTGTCTTCATCTCATTTGATTAGCAATAGATATGGCATTCACCGACATGACAACAACCGAAACAGCGTAGTTCATCAATACGCCGTTTCGTACCAATACGCTGTTTTGTACTAATATGCAATTTCGTGCCAATACGCTCTTTAGTACTAATACGCAGTTTCGTACCAATACGCCGTTACGTGTGACGTCATTTCGTAGTTTTGTCTAGGTATATAAAAATAAGCTGTTCTAAAAAAATTGGCAATAAACCGCTATGACGAAAGTACTCGCAATGAATTTGATAAAATTATAGTTAACTGTAGAATATTTAAAATTATTTTAACTTAGAAAAAATCTTCTGCAGTGCATTTCACATCTTAGCATGACTTTGTTTTGATGTTGGTCTTAGGACCTCTGCCGATCTATTGCGAACAATCTCATCGTGATAACTTAGTTGAAGTGAGCTTGGACCTTGGAGTGAGCTGTCATTCCACCAGCAGTACAACTCTGTAACCATCTCACCGTGAAAACTTAGGTGAAGTGAGCGTGGAGTGAGCTGTCATTTCAAATAATGCTAGGGATTGACACTACTGACAACTCACATCAAGCTCACTTCACTTGAGTTTTCACGGTGAGATTTTACAGAATCGACCGGCTGATGCTAGCGAGTGACACTAATGACAGCTCACTTCAGCTAAGTTCTCACTATCAGATTTCTACAGAATAGACCGACTGGTATCATTTAATTTGTCTGATATATCTCGGACTAACAAGTTTTTATTTAAAACTAAAATTATTATTGAACATTAGTTTTTTTTCCAAAGATGTATGCTCTGGATTATTTTTTTAGAAAAACCTCGGGAGGAGTGCTGCCAATAATGTTGTATATATAGTTTTTAATGGAAAATAAAAGCATTCTTTCTGTAAAATGTGTTTTATTATAACCCACAATCAATAGTTTACAATCACAACAGCTTTTTAGGACCGGTTTTTTGATCCGTAATTCCGTAGTTAACTCAACCAATTGTTAAAAATAGTAACTAATGGTTAAATTTTTGCAAAATGTGTTTTTTGATCAATTGTTAGTTTATCTAATGGTTAATTATTTGACCATTAGCAATGATATTATGTCATTGCTAATGGTCAAAATTATGTGTGGGTCAGAATGACGGCTGTATTGTTGCAGAAATAAATATGTTATATACGAAAGGAATGTACTTGAATGTACCTTCAATGAAATTCAATGTACCTCCATGAAACAAGATTAATTATTATAATAATAAAGTGAGCCGCAGTCCTGATAGTCAGAATGATTGGTGAATACTGATAATTAATGTAATAGATATTTTACAAAAACAACAAAAATATAATCTGAAATTATAATGCGACGACTAAATAACGAGAAAATCAAGAAAACAAATTTTGACGCCTAAAATTTTTTCTTAGCAATATCGCACCTCCGCCGCTCAAATAGTGTCGTAAGTCAAAAATCAAACTTTCGAGAAAAAGGTGTTTGAAATTTGATTTTGAAGTTTTCTGAAACGAATCCACCACCGGAACCTACCGATGCAAACCTAACCTTTTTTTTTTTTTTTTTTCTCGCTGAGAAATGCTTTATGCATCCCCGTCTCGCGGGGGACCGAGACGTTCCGACAGGGAGTCCCACATACCCCATGTGGGACTCCCTGTCGGAACTTCTGAAGGACAGTATACCCACTAAAACTCAGCGGTGTTCCTACAAACGCCGTAATGGGAGGGCTATGGGAAATCAATTACTTCCACGGCCCTCCCGGCGCACGCCCGCCAAGATGGTATGGTAGAGGCCTGTGCAAAACAGGCAACGGAGCCCCCGCACCCGTTGCCTGCTGGCCTCCACGCCCGCCTAAAAGGCGGGCCCCGCATGCCCCCCGCGTTGGGGGAGCTACGGCCGCAGAGGATAGGGAGAGCGGCAACGAAACACCGACACTCCTCTTCCCCTGCGGCCCCGCCGCGTCCGCCATCTCACGGTGGCGGCCCCGTCAAGGCCGCGGAAGGAAGGGAGAACCCCTCCCGCCGCGGCCTCTATCCTCAGCCGCAATGTCTCCCTCACGGGGGACATCGCGGCCCGCCTCAGGTAGGTTGCGATGTCGCGCAAGCGGCACCGCTACCTACCCGCCGGCCGCTACGTCGGGCTTAACCGCAAAGCCCTGACGAGCGGCCCCCGCTTGGGTCCCTCTTAGCTTCACCGTGGCTCCGCTAGCCACGGCTACTGAGCCCCCCCGCCTCTACAATGCGGGAACCCACTGGGGGGGGGGGGGGGGGATGCAAACCTAACCTAAAGCAAGTCATTTAAGCCCTAGGCCTTAGCCGGGCATTAATATTGTACTGAATTTCATTATGACCCGCTGCTCATTAAAGTGATAACGTCAACTGAGAAAATCGTATGGAAATATTAACAAAAAAAAAACTTTTTTCTACTAATGTACAGGTTGACCAAAGAGTATTCACTGCATAGGTTTTAGTCGCCGTCAACGAACAAAATGATCGGTTGTTGTGGCGCGTATACTCTCGCGATACAATGTGGGATTTGGGTTGACGCTCCCTTGACGATATTATTTGTTGTGTTTTTGCACTGCGGGCCTCCTCGGGTCAGGGAGCGGAGTGAGGTGTTTGGTGGTCCCCCGCGACGTCTAAGAAAGAGGGTCGCACGAGGAACACTGCGCGCCGCCACCTCTGGTCCTGATGTGTGGGGAGCGACAGACGTCCCTGAGAGTCCGTCGCCTCTGGACCCATTTAAGGGGCCTGGAAGAGGGCGTTGTCCGCCCTCCGCCGACGCTCGGTGCGCCTGCTGCGGGCCGGGTGAGCGGACGAGATCTCCCTCTCCCTTTTGCGCAGCCTCCTTCTGCGAGACTGTTTCGCAGAAGGAAACCATCGCGTCCTAGGACTCTTCGCGGCCGACCATCGACTCGACTACGGCCGGCAGAGACAGGTCACTGCCCACTCTTGAGATGAGATGACTCCTATTCCATCCTGACGCAACCTAACCCAGCTAAACATTTAGCTTAGGCCCGTGTTACCTATCAGTTCTTTCTGACTAAACTAGGGAAATAATGTAAAAAAAACTCTGTTAAAAAAAAACTTTTATTATTTATTACACAATATGTACCTAGATTTCGTCTATGCCTACAGAAAACTATACATTTTAGAATTCATGATCACCAGGTAATTGCGTAACACACAGTCATGGCTTTCATTTTGACAGTTCAACAACATTCATTGCGTTATTTACATTGAGCAGACCGTAGACAGAGGATATATGTATAGACAAGCTGTTAAAATAATAATAATTGCGAAAGTGAGATGACACATGTCAAAATGTGTATGTGTGAGCAGGACATAGCATGCATTTTTTATCTCTATTTGCGTATCGGTTTTTGTTGTTTGGCATCGATGTGATCGATGCCAAACAAATTGTGGTGTTAAAATATTTTCGTTGATAAAAAAAACTGTGAAACGCATACTTTGTGTAATTTCTGACTTTATTGATATTCCAAAAGGTAATATTTAGTGTGTAATGATGGTGAGTGGCTGTGTCGGCTGTAAAAGTCGTAGTGAACGAAATCAACCAAACATAACCTTTCATCGGTAAGTAGCATTTTTTACCTATTACAGCAAGTAAATTAACAAAATATTGTACTTTAAGACTATTTTGTATCAATAATAAGCAAAATATTGTGATAATTTCATCTAAAAAGACGATTAAATCCTAACTTGTTTTTCGTATTAACCGACCAAAGTGTGAAGCATTTTATGTTAGGCGGTTATCTATGTGTGTCCGTCTCAATGGCGCGGCCATGACGTTTTTTTTTAAAAAAAAAACATGCCAATATTTTGTAACAATTTGTAAAAGTTGATTCCCAAAACCATAAATTGGTCAAAGCTATGGTTAAAAAGTTATAAGGGTTTGAACGTGGCCGCGCCATTGAAACGCGGCGAACCGCGCGGCCACGGAGATCTTTAAAACTAAGCATTGCAGAGACCTGAAATTTAGGTAAATAACAGATTGAATTTGTAAAAAATTTGTAAAAATATAGGAAAAATTCCTGGGTTTATATTTTAGGAGCTGCAAGACTTAAAGCCTCATGGCCGCGCCATCGAAACGGTGTGAAACACGTTATCGCCGATATCTCGCTGAAAAAGCATCGCAGACGTCTGAAGTTTTTTGTAAAACCCAGATTTGAATTTGTCAAAACTAGTAAAAATACAACAAAAAATCCTAGGTTTATTATATTTCAGGAGCTGTGAGACTAAAACCCCATGGCCGCGCCATTGAAACGGTGAAAAATACGTTATCACCGATATCTCGCTGAAAAAGCATCGCAGAGGTCTGAAGTTTTTTGTAAAACCTAGATTTGAATTTGTCAAAATAGGTAAAAATGCATAAAAAAATCCTAGGTTTACATTTCAGGAGCTGTGGTACGGTATCGTGTACCACAGCTCCTGCACGTCGCGGTCGCGGTGTCGTGTACTTCCAAACTCCGGGCTGTTACTAAAAAAATCCCTATGGAAAACCCAATGACACTTTTGCCCGCCCCGGGAATCGACACCGGACTCCACGCTCAGTGTTGCGCGCCACAATTAATGCCTGATACATGGTGACATTAGTTGCCACTAGCGCCATCTAGTTTCAAGTAGCAGAACTAATAGAGTCACTAGCGCCATCTATGTTTGAGTTTTATAATTAGTGTGGTTGAGTTGTTATTAGTGTTGTTTAATTAAAGTTTAACTTTTGGTAATTTAGATCGGCAGTTTTTATTGTCACGAACCCGAAGCTCGTAACAATAGATAGGAACCTATTACCTTTACCAAATACATAATTAACAAGTTACATTCACTAAATTCCCCAGAATCATCAGGATCGACTCCTGGCCGCGCGGTACTGAGAACAAAGAATAAAAACAAGATGAAATTGTATCTTCACGGCGGCCATCTTTTTAATAGATGTGCGAGACAAGAAATACTTTTAATTATGTCACTGCGGTACGTGTTATGCGGGTTTATATTCTGTTGTATCGTTACAAACAAGTGATTACGTTATCGAACTAACAAAATACCGTTTGTTTGACCTACAGCTCCAGATAAAATTTAGAACCTTGTGTATAATAAATCAGCCTAGAATGTTCCCACTGCTGGGACACAGGCCTCCTCTTGGTGAGAGGGAGTGGGCCGTAATGCCCGTAATCCGCCACAGTGCGGGTTGGTAGATGTCAAATGTTTTCGAATTTTTGGCTCTAGGACATGCCGGTTTCCTCACGATGTTTTCCTTCACCGTTTTAAGAGCAGTGCTGACGAAATTATTTACACAAAGTTAAGCGCCTAAGCCACAGTCTGGGTTCGAATATACGAACCGTGCGGGCCTTTTCATATGCATACAGTTGCCGTGCCGTGCTAGCTCTTTTACATGTACACGGTTTAGGCAAGGTCGCTCGGCGGCTGCGAAACGGGGTGGTCGCAGTATTATCGCGCGCACGCGGCGCTCGCGTCGCGTTCTTACCCCTTCGCCCGCTATCCCCGCTGCCCGCTACTGTTTCGGTCACTGAAGGGGGTTAAACGTCAAGGTGAGCGCAGCGTGCGCGCCGCGCGCTCGCTGCACACACGTCACACGTAGGCAACACGCGACGCTCTCGCAGCGTGCTCGTGACGCGCGCGCGGCGCCCGCGCTACACACACGCCCGAGGATCGCGCACGCCTAATGTGGGGTCAGCCTTAGCATTATGCTGAGCGATGGCCGTTTTGCGTGGATGTGACGCATGTTTACCCCTTAACTTATAATTTCTTTGTTTGTGTGCTTATGTTCTTTTTTATGCGTCATGTTTGCCGCAAATAAATGTATTTCTTTCTTTCTTTCAATTTGGTTTTCGTTAGACATTCTGCGGAAACGGCCAGGCCTCTGTGATGTTAGCGGTCGAATGGCAGTCCCCGTGCCGTGCTCGCCGCTCGCTCGTGTCATATGAACGAGTCTATACAAGTCAATACATTAAGTACTGCAAAGACGGTTGGCGCGTCGAAACCGAGTTTATAGTGGAGTGGATAAACACGGGCGACACACGGTCACCGTGCCTTATGAAAGTTGTCTATGTAGCTCATACATTTCTACTTTACACGGCGCAGCCCGTGCAGTGACCGTATGTAGGTATGTGAAAAGGCCCTAAAGTCGCGGCCGTTACCACTGAGCCACCGTGGCTCGAACTTTGTGTAAGTCGCCGAAAATCATGAAAAGTTTACTGAACTTAAGGCTACTTTTCAGTTCAGTAAACTTTTCACGATTGATTTTTTCTTTTTTCTTTCTTTGGTGTCTTTTTTGGAAGTCGGATGTTATTTTTTTTTTTTTTGTAGAAATTGTTTTTATTTTTCACATTGAACTTGTAAGTACTTACCCCACACAAATTCGTAGGTATAACACTTGCTATGTAAATAAAAGTGACAGGAAGCTATTATAACATCATCAATGTAAACCAAGTGGCAAAAATGATTGAAGCTAGCAAAAACTACCCAAGCAAAGTTAATAAAATTTATATGGGACCACACCTGAGGCATACCCAAAAAAAGAATTTTTGAAATCGATTTACAATTTCCGGAGATATCGCGTAACATACATACAAAAAATATACACAGTTGAATTGAGAACCTCCTCCTTTTTGAGGTCGGTTAATTACGTAAAGATACGGCACTAAGGCTTCTGCCTCGAATCTTGCGGGCAGCGGGGCGGCGGCGCGGGAGCGGGTCGGGTAACGCAGACCAGCCGATCAATTCTGTAAAAATCTCACCGTGAAAAGTTAGGTGAAGTGAGCTTAGAGTGAGCTGTCAATAGTGTCAACAGTCCTAGCATTAGTTGGAATGACAGCTCACTCCACGCTCACTTCACTTAAGTTTTCACGGTGAGATGATTACAGAATCGCACTGCCGTTCTCGAAACTAGCGGGCAGATCGCCCGGCACAATAGCGGTATTCTTCCCTGGTTAATTACTCTTCTATTTTTATGGTTCACATCTTTGCTGTTCCATATCGATGTCCTCTCAAAAATTGCTGAAATAATTTGCTCTAGCACGTCCGAGGACATTTCGACACGTCACAAAAAGAAATTGCACAACGACGACAGACGCATGGGCGTACACCGCTTGACTGGAGTGCACCGCTCGTTACCAGCGCCCGCGCCGCTGTTTTCGAGGGCCGGTCCATTTGATTTTACGCATTAGTTCCTGTCGCTCTCGCGCCGCCGCCGCCGCCGTACTCCCGCTGCCCGCAAGATTCGGAATTGTCCACTCCACCACTGAGCCACCAAGCCACCACTGAGTCATAGGAAAGCAAACGGCGCAATTTCGTTTACTTGATTATTTACCAGTCATTTTGGTTTAAAAACCAAACTACTGAACCGATTTTGCTGAAATTTCTATGGGACCAATCTGAAAGTAAGAATTTTGCAAATCTGCTTATAAATAACGGAGCTCTCTGGTCAATCAACTTAGCCTATCGCAGTCCACTGCTGGACATAGGCCTCTCCCAGGCTGCGCCACAACACCCTGTCCTCCGCCTTCCGCATCCAGTCTGTCTCAGCCACCTTCTTAAGGTCGTCCGTCCATCTAGCTGGGGAGCGTCCCACACTATGCTTGCTGATACGCGGTCTCCACTCCAGGACTCGTCTGCTCCACCGACCATCGGTCCTTCGGCAGACATGGCCAGCCCACTGCCACTTCAGTTTGCTTACTCTATAAGCTATGTCGGTAACTCCGGTTCTTTTTCCGAGTAATTTCATTCCTGATTTTATCCTTCAAAGAGTCTCCGAGCATAGCTCGCTCAATAGAGCTCTAGGTAACGAACATAAAAAAAACAGCCGAATTGAGAACCTACACCTTTTTTTGAAGTCGGTTAAAAATAATGAATAATTTAAAAGATAATCATTTATCACATCACCTTTGGCCGCTATAAATTCTTTTGGAATATTTTAGCAGAAATCTTCAGATTTAGGTATAATTAGATAAAAAAGAACTTTGTTCTTAATTTGATATTGGCAAGAGCAAGGGTCAGGTCACCAAACATTAAAAAATGGCCAAGATCGAGCCGGGCTCGTACATTAGGGGTTCCCTTCCAAACTACTTACAGTAAGCAGACGCAAAATGGAACTGACTGAAATTAAGATTATTTTAAATAAATAAAGTCCGATGGGACGACAATCTGACACGACCGGAGAGAGATCAGGCGCAGGACCAACGGCTTTTTGTTTTTAGCGTGGAGAAATGCTCATGCATTCTGCACTACCACGGGAAGATAGTGCAGTTATGTGGGACTCTAACCCACTAAAACTCCACGATGTCCTCCTCTGCCGCTTACGGCGGGAACACGGGCACGCGTTAGCACTCATCCGTGAACCCGTCGCGGCTGTCCATCACCGGACCCTCCTCTGGGGAGTACTCCCCATCACCGGCGCACCAGAACACATAGCACGCCGTGACCACCCCAGGGACCAAACCAGCACATGGGCGCCAGACGACCCCGTGTCTGGGCACCCTCGCCTGCCAATTTTCGGCCGCATAGGATAATGAGAGCAGCCAACGTCATACCAACATTCCTCCTCCCCTACGGCCCCACCGCGTCCGCCATCACACGGTGGCGACCCCGTCAAGGCCGCAGAAGGTAGGGAGAGCGGCGCATCGTAATACCGGCACTCTCCCGCCGCGGCCTCCAACCCTCAGCCGTGATGCCTCCCATACGACATCGCGGCCCGCCTCAGTGCGGCACCGCAACCTAATTGTTGGCCGCTACGTCGTCTGCTTACTGGCAAAGCCCTGACAAGCGGCCCCTCGGGTTCCTCTTGGCTTCACCGTGGTGACCAAGCCACGGCTACTGAGCCCCCCTACCTCGACAATGCGGGTACCCACCGGGGGGGAAGGCCAACGGCTTAACGTGCTTTCTGAGGCACAGGGATATCACTCAGTCAGCTTCCAGACTCCGGGCTGTTACTAAGAAATTCCTAATGAAAAAATCCAATAGCACTTTGTCCGGAAATCGATCCTAGGACCCCACGTCACGAGACCAACGGGGTGGTTAGTATTGTGTTAGGGAAGGTGCAAAAGTAGGAAACATTGCTTTTCTAACGAAAAGATAAGTCAGATTGAAGGGCAAAATGTTCTCAAACTGTTAGTATGTACAGACGCCAGCAGGTCAAGCTAGCCGAAACTCAAATTTTCCCAATCAACCTTGAACCTTAATGCTTTAACGATAAAGTTGAAAATCTACTAAAGAAATTTGACAGATTGTAGTAGCTTGATGTGCTGGCGTCTGTACAACACAGTCGATGCCGAATTATGTATATCAGAACGTTCGGCCAGTCGAGATAGGGAGCTGACTGCTACTCCAGTTTTTAGTGACGATTTTGTGACGCATAAAGATGCCAGCCATAGAATTTGTGACAGAACAGTTCGAAAGTTAGAAGCATTTACTTAGCGTTTTTTTTTGCTACTTATATCGTAAAAATATTTTCATACGTGAAGTAGGTAATTTTTTTACGGCTTTCGGATATTTTTCTTCACGTATTGTAGCGAAATAAAAACCACTTGTAGGTACACGTTTAATTTAGTAATAATAAAAAATATTGTAAACAAAAATTTAATGTAGGACACAGCACGATTCAAAAGATTTAGTAATAGCTCTGAGGCGACGTCTTTTCACAATTACGCGTCGGTCACGATACGTAATTGCGTAAAAAAAGTATCATAGACGTCCGTCCTGTGCCCAAATAAAAGCTTCCAATGAAAAAAAACTCCGTAAGAGAAAAGACATGACACGTTTAGATTCAAAATTCAAAAAAACAATATGAAGAGAAAAAACCTTTCTGGTTACAAATAAGATAGGATTTGTTATAGAAGAAGGTTGTTCGTGAAAAAATTATAATGTAGCATTTGCCAATGCTGCAGTATGTAAGTACAACATCGAGTATGTCCCAGCCCAGCCACCTTCTGCGGAAGGAGGGCAGGGTGTTGTGGCGCAGCCTGGGATCCCGAGTTGATGTTGGTGATGTAAGTACAGACGCCACATCACGCTACTACAATGTCTCAAATTTCTTTAATAGTTTTTAAACTTTATCGCTAAAGCATTAAGGTTCCAGGTTGATTGGGAAAATTTGACAGTTTCGGGTAGCTTGACCTGCTGGCGTCTGTACCTACAGCCAAATTATATAAATACTTTTTTGTATAGATCAAGTTTTATGACAGAACTAGCCGCGCCCCGCGGTTTTACCCGCATAAGTTTCGATCCCGTGGGAAAAAGTCGGGATAAAGAGTATCCTATGTGTTAATCCTGGTTATAAACTACCTGTGTGCCATATTTCATCCAAATCCGTGCAGTACTTTTTGCGTGAAAGCGTAACAAACATCAAATATCGATCCATCCATCCAAACAAACTTTCGCGTTTAATATAGTAGAATAAAAGTAAAAAGACAGAAAAATTATTTGCAAGATTCTGTATTTATTCTCATTTAACTGTCTTATTATATATTTCTTTTACGTATTATAAGCGAGCTCTAACTTAGGTTCAAGCTTAAACTTTGGAGCCAGCTTTCGCACCTAAGGGTTCCGTTTTTTTTCCTTTTGTGGTAAGGAACCCTAAAAAGCCACAGTAGTGAATAGATAGAATGTAATAATAGCTATTTTAAAGTATTTCGCGTCGTCGTGCCCATCTATAAACAGGCAAGATGTTCGCCATGAAGATATTTTTCATACTGTTTTTGTTCTTTGCTTTCATTTCGGCACAGGACGGTGAAGATCCTGCAGATTTTGGTGAGTTTGTTTATTGTGTATCTGACACCGTTAGTTTATAATCTAACTCGCGAGATTGTAAACTGTCGATAGCGTATTAATTTTCTATAGTTTACAATTTATTGATAGATTGTAAACTATCGAAAATGAATACGTATACAGTCAAACTGTCAGATTGTGAGCGAACCTGCACTTACCGACAGGGTTCACAATCTGTCCGATGTGAACTCGTAAAATTGTGAACCATCTCAACCGTCTCTGATTGGTTGATCTTGGCTTTCTCATTGCAGACTACGTATTTACCACCTATAAGGAACCTGATGGGAGCTACAGAGTACAGAGAGAATTAGGTAAGTAATTTTACTTACTGTATTATAAACATTTTCCTTCTAATGAGGTACCTATCTACGCTTTTGGCACGCTACGCTACGCTACGCACGTAAACTGATAGAAACTTTGCGACTTTCTCCGATAGTGATATAAAAAAAAAAATAGTTAGTATAGTTTCTTTCTTGTTTTCGAGGGTGCTAAAGTCAATAGTGAGGTCAAAATCAAAATCCAATATGGCGGTTGCTAATCTAACATATTCAAAGGACCTGGCTAAACTAATGCCGGTCGATTCTGTAAAAATCTCACCGTGAAAACTCAAGTGAAGTGAACTTCATGTGAGTTGTCAGTAGTGTCAATCCTTAACATTATTTGGAATGACAGCTCACTCCACGCTCACTTCACCTAAGTTTTCACGGTGAGATGGTTACAGAAACGCACTGCTGGTCTAAGCAGGGTCTCCCTTATTTCACGGAAAAGAAATTGCCAAATTATCACTTCCCAAAAAAAAATCCGCATAATTTCATTTGCCAAATTATTACTTAGCGCAAAAATCTATTCACAAATAATCGTAACGCAAACCTAATGTTTGGCAAGTCAATAGTCTAACTAGTTCAGTCTCGGGTAGCCTGTTCTTTTCCATATTTTTTTTCTATATAATCCAGTCGTTTTTGGCACTCGCCGGCCGCTGCCGCGGCACAGCTCACTTCGCTTACTCGGCTCCTGCGTAGGAACTCAAGTTTTAACCTAACCTAACCTAAGCATTTTTTTTTTTAAATTAACCTCGTGTAACTAGTTTGGTTCTTGATAGCCTGCTAACAATAATCTCTTTTTTTCCTGATTCGTATTAAATAAATGATTATATTAAAATAATATTGCATTTTTTAATTACTTATATATAATTCCCAAAACATATTATTTTTGCCTTTATATTTTTTGCCATAGCAAATCATTTGACCAAACGTTTATTGTCTAAAGATTGTTTGCTGTAATAAATCATTTGATTAAAGACCAAATGCCTAAATGACATTACCCTTGATAATATTCTGCCAAGTAAAAATTTTACCAAATGAAAATGTGCGTACTAAAATTATTCCAAACATTGCATTGGTATAAAAAAATGTTGCTAAAATTTGTTTGGGTAGTGAAATTTTGCCAAAACGGCAGGATCCCGTCTAAGCATGTACAGTTTCTCACTTGCTCGTAACATTCAAATATTCATTCATGAATAATTTATTACGTGTTTAATGGTGAGTCACGTCAACGCCGGCTGTCGCTGAAAACCAGCGCTGGGGCTCTGTCTCGTATAGGGTCTTAGCATTATGCTGAGCGATGGCCGTTTGCATGGATGTGACGCATGTTTTCGCTCATAATATATGTATTTTCATTCTTTTTTTTCCCAAATACTCTCATCACAAGCAGCAGGTCCAGCTATTAATTAATAAATTATCGAATTCCAGCGCGCGTGGTCAGGATCAGCAAGAGGAGACCTGATGGGAGCTATCTAAGGAGTTTAGAAATAGGTATCAAATTAATTTAGGTTTTTTTTTTGTTAGCCTATTTTGTGTCCCACTGCTGGGCAAAGGCCTCCCCTTGTTTCTTCCACTCCCTGTCTTGCGCGATCTCTGGCCATGTTGGCCCAGCAAATGTTACCACATCGTCGCACCACCTTCGCCGTTGTCTACTTTTTGTTGTATGTAAGGTGCTTCCCGTGCATGAGAAGGTCAAGTACTTAGTGGTTCTAGAGCAGTTCTATAACGATGAATTTAAAGTATATGTGCAAAACACTTACAATACTAGAAGCGTTAGAGAACGTAAATTTGTTCGAGCACCAGTGAAAAATTACTATGGCAAAAGAACCAATAAGTATGTGACCCCTACACTTTTGAATAATATCGACTGGCTAAGAAAAGATAATGGTGGAATTAGTAAGCGAACACTAAAGACTAAATTAAAAACTGAACTGCCTAATGAAATTGTCGCAACATGCGACAATAATTAATAATTAGTTGCGCTGCTGTAATTTATTGTAATCTTCTTACCGTCCATTTAATGTATCTGTAATTATGTATCTTAGATGTTGATCAGATTGTGTATGTTTTAAGACGAGCGCTAATCCTGCCGACAACACAATTATAAAATGTATACACGTATTTGGTTCAAAATAAATAATAATTATTATTATTAGATACTTCGACGGCGTGGGTGAGTGACGATCTTTGCCCATCGCTCCAGCAGTGCGATTCTATAACGATCTCACCGTGAAAACTTAGGTGAAGTGGGCGTGGAGTGAGTTGCATTGCGATTCTGTAACCATCTCACCGTGAAAACTTAGGTGAAGTGAGCGTTGAGTGAGCTGTCATTCCAAACTAAATGCTAGGGATTGACATTATTGACAGCTCACTCTAAGCTCACTTCACCTAACTTTTCACGGTGAGATTTTTACAGAATCGATCGGCTGTCATTCCAAATAATGCTAGGGATTGACACTACTGACATCTCATATTAAGCTCACTTCACCTAAGTTTTCACGGTGAGATTTTTTCAGAATCGACCGGCTGGTGCATTCGTGAAACGTGTACGGCCCCCTCCCACTTCAGCCTGGTTGTTAAATTTTAGTTTATACATATTTACGAGATTCCAAAAAAGGTACCCACCTACCTAATTTGTTATACTATATTTTGTTTGTTGTCTTTTCAGCTCGAGAAGATGGGTCTCTCTTTTTGCCAGCTTCAGTGTTTATCGAAGGTTATGCAATTCAAAACTGTACAGCAAATGACATTTGCATGAATATACACCCGAGAAATTAGCCATACGACCTATTAACATAGAAGTTAAGTAAAAGATAATGACCAAAAGTCGTACCAAAAAGTCTGATCAAAATATAGTAATTATTTTCATAATTATTTACGACACTGAGCGTCGGGGATTTGATTTTTGAACAGGGAAGTTAATTTATAGTAAAAACGTGTGTATTTTGTTTTATTTCTTTTACATGACGTTACGTTTCAAATGATATAGTTAATTATAATATAAACTTGAAGTTTGAAATTGCCATGACCACATCTTTCAAAAATCTTTCATTAATTAAAAATAACTAGAATCAAATAGAATATAATTTTTATTTAAACCATTATCATTTTTATAGAGCAATAATGGCGGTTAAAATAAACTAGGTACAGACGCCAGCACATCAAGTTACTACAATCTGTCAAATTTCTTTAATAGATTTTCAACTTTATCGCTAAAGCATTAAGGTTCAAGGTTGATTGGGAAAATTCGTCAGTTTCGGGTAGCCTGACCTGCTGGCGTCTGTACCTAGTTTTCAGGTTGATTCGTTTTTTTTTTAAAATCTCCGACACCCGGGTTTTGTTCACAAAAATAACTTATGTAGGAGTTAAATATGATAAGTGTAGTCTATAAAAAACAAAGTTTGACTTTGATGCAGCATGGTACGGGATTCCATACATCAATGAGCATATTGAGCATTGTCCTTTATGTTGAAGCAATGACGTGCAAGTGACATTCAATCTTTGGGTGGTGACGACGAGGTGGACTATACCAAACTACCTACTACTACTAAAACATGTTTTACATGAATATAAAAACAACTATCTTTTGCCCGTGACTTTGTTCGCGTGGAATAGTGACTTCACCAATAGATGACACCGACTCTTGACCAATAGATGGCGCTGTATGTCCGGAATAAATTTTATTTTTTATTTTTTGTAATAAAAACTATCCTATGTCCATTCTCAAGTTCCAAACTATGTCTGTACCAAATTTCACACAAATCGGTTCAGTAGTTTAGGCGTGAAGCAAAGACAGACAGACAGACAGACAGAGTTACTTTCGCATTTATAATATTAGTTTGGATTTGTGAGAAAAATCAAATGAATAAATAAAATCGTGAAAAAAAGTAATGAACATGATTAAATCAGCGGGGAAATTGCGGCAGAGGCCATTGCAGCCGCTTCAACGGTAGTCGACGAGTGTCGACGAGTGTCGACGGTTGCATTTGCTTCTGCCGTTGACGCGTGCCGCTCTTGTATAATAATGATCACTTATTCACTAACAATGGTGCTTGCGCAAGTTTTCGTAATATAATAATAATAATATCCCTGGACATTTCACACAGCGCCATCTAGTCCCAAGCTAAGCAACCTAATGCTTGTGTTATGGTAACAAGATGGCTGATAAACTACTTATATACATATAAATATAAATTGATATATTACGTATCTCTAGCTCGTCTAGAGCTCTGTAATTTTAGGTATTTTGACCTAAATCCTAGGTATGAGACCTAAGTATAGATGCGGTAAAATTATGAGAAAAGTATAGAAGATCGTTGATTCTTTGAATCCGGCTTGAATGGACCATAATTTAAAAAAAAAAGCCTTTAATTTTGATAGTTTAACAACATACATATGTTTTTGTAACACTAATTTCAATAAAGATTTTATTTATTTATACATTGCGTGATTCACGTTGTGGAGCAGTCGAACTTTTTAAATATATGATGCAATGAATTAGCAATTTCTTCAAAATCGTCCTTCAGACTTCAGATGCCCTTTTCAGTAATTGCTGCGTTACACGTTGTGCGCCCTGCGGCTGCCGTTAATTGTGGGCATTTTGAAAGTCAGAAGCCGGCAGGATTCTGGGTTTAATTTCATAATTAGTTCCTGAAAAATTAAATAAATTATTAAAAACTAGCGGATGTTGCTCGCGACTTCGTCTGCGATGCAGGATGAGAAGTAGACTATGTCCTTCAGACCTAAGCTACTGTCAAACAACGATCGGCTCAGTGGTTTAGGAGTGAGAAGGTAACAGACAGACTGACAGAGCTAAACTACTACTATTATTAGATGTGAAATCTATAATTAATATTAATTTACTTATATGTGGCTAAATAATAACAGTCGCACAGGTAGATTGATCAGGTTATGCCACGCTGGCTACGTTTGGTCCTTGGGTGGGTGACCATCTTCATATACCCCTCCGTGCCTTGGAAAGCACGTTAAGCCGTTGGTCCCGGCTATTCGTGGATCTTTGACAGTCGTTCCGGGTCGTCAGTAGCCCGAAAGTCTGACACTGACAACCAGTACGGAGGGGTTCCGGTATGTAAAGATGATGGTCACCCATCCACGGACCGGCCGCGGCATGAATTGGTTAACCTGATCGATTGACCTCTGCGGTTGTTATTCCTTATACTTAGCTACAAGCCCCTCCGAAAATACACATTAAATACTTGCAAAACACAGTACAGCACAGTACTTGCAGTATAGGTACTTGCAAAATGTACATTGGCGCCGATTCCCTTGTTCACAAACTAAACTAAATTTAAGTTCAGTGCATCTTTTTCTTTCTATTTAATTTAGAAAAGGACAGAATATAAATATAGTTTAGTCCTGTCAAATTAGTCAGCGCCTGACGTAAATTGACGTATTTTTAGTAGCCATATGTTTTTAATCACGTCTAATCTGTCTATGGAGTATTTTAATTTGACAGGACGAAACTAATATTTTATCTTCTGTCCTTTTCTTAATGAAATAGAAAGAAAAAGATGCATATAACTTAAATTTAGTTTAGTTTGTGAACAAGAGAATCAGCGCCAGTATTGAAATAAACTTATTTTATATATATATACTTTATTGTACGGACGCCAGCAGGTCAACCTACCCGAAACTGTCAGATTTTCCCAATCAACATTGAACCTAATGCTTTGGCAATAAAGTCGAAAATCTATTAAAGAAATCTGACAGATTGTAGTAGCTTGATGTGCTGGCGTCTGTACACCACAAAAATACATAACAAAAAAAATTTATCAAGAACTAAAAATATACAATGGGTGGCCTTATCGCTTTCAGCGATCTCGTCAGGCAACCTTGGAAAGGACAGTGATTTGCCTGGACATGAAATGGGGCAATATAAGTACTAAAATATATACATACACAGATATATAACTTACCATTATAAATAATTGTATTCGATTCTATCTGATCGTCAGTGTTGTGTATATCCGCCTGCGCCGAAGTAAAAGCAAATAATAAAAACAAAATGAAAATTACATTAACGGCGGCCATTCTTGTACACTACACTACACGAAGTACTTGTATGATGTCAAATGCGATATAGTTTTATGACATCTGTTACATATGATAAACTATCAACCCGCCCCTGCTTCACACGAATTTCGCTATCATAAGTAAGTTTAATATTAATGTACTTATACACATAAAACTTCCGGAATAAATTCTCAAAATTATGGCGACAACTGCATCAATGTACGTTGCGTAGTTTAGATGTACAGTGCGGTCACACAGTCAGACACGAAGCGACTCAAGTGATAATATGTATATGTCGCAGACAACTGATTTAATTAGCAGTTTAGTTAACCGCCTAGCCTTTTAACTAAACGGCGGCCATTCAACTAACGGCCTGAGTGATATTCAATAAATTATAGTTTAGGTTGGAACTGTAACCAATCACGTGCGAGCCGAATTGGTCGCAGTAACTCAACGGACACTCCGACCAAATGGGTTAGGTTAGAACTGTGATCAACCGCGTGCGAGCCGAGAGAGCGAAGTGAGGCGAGCACTACCTACTTCCAAAGGTCAGGCGGTTGACTAAACGGCTAATTTAACCAGTTGGTTGCGACATATAAATATAAATTTGATACGGTTCGATGAAATGTGTTTTATATAATTTAACAACATGAACCTTGACAGAGGTTAGAAGTTATCAATATTGTTTTTTTGTTATTTAAATCTACAGGGTCAAATTAAATTTGCTAGCGAAACTCCGCGACGGGATAGGTATCGATATCTAAACATGATGATAACACAAAAAAAAAGAAATTAATTTGATGATTTTATTTTGTGTAGGTATTCATTTGAAATATCAGTTTACAAAATCTGGTTTTTTGTGTAAACTTCACGAACGTGATTGGTACAATCGACGAATTGGATTTATGACCCATTTTAAACTTAATTTAAATTCCACTAAACATTCTAAACTTAATTCTAATAAAATTAGGTCGAATTTTGCTTACATTTAAACGTACAGGGTGACAGTGATTTCGATTTACCATGGATTCAATACATGCTTCTGAAAAAACAGGCATTCATCGCATGGGACGTCAGAAGGGTTAGTCGGTTATTAAGTAGTAAGTCTTCCTTGCTTCTTCTTCTTCTGTTTGCTTTACCAGACATTTCGACCGCGTAGGTACTTAGGCTTTTTTCTAAGCAACAGATTAATTTGCGCTAGAGGGGGGAATCAGGTGCTGAATGCGGGAGTGATATGAAGATTCGAATGACGTTATAGCGACGCACGCTATTTCGAAAAACTGTTTGAATGGTACGCTAGCACGAAAGTCTTGTGTGTCTTTGAAATTAAAAAGTTGACTTAAAATAATACTTCTCATGGCTCTTGTTTCCCAAACCCAATACAAAGATAAGGCTTTATCGGGGTCGCGAGTTCGATCCCCAGACAAATTCAGATTGGAATAAGCTGTTCGCAACAGTGGATTTTGATACCAAGACTTTCGTGCTAGCTTACCATTCGAACAGTTTTTCGAAATAGCGTGCGTCGCTATAACGTCATTCGATATAACAGTTTTCGACCCAATGTGTTTTCGAACTGGCGTACCACTCGTAAAGTTTTTCGAAATAGCGTGCATCGCAATAACGTCATTCGAATCTTCATATCACTCCCGCTGAATGCATAGTTAGTTTTTGCGTCGATGTCCTCCCTGGTACCCTGTATATTTAAGAATCAGAGGTGAGCGGAGACTAGCGGGAATTACCCAATCACAGACGAGAGGAGAGATGCGATGTGGATTTCAACTAATGTGATTGGTCGATTCTTGTATCGCGGTCTGCTCCTGTCGTCTCCGACCCGCTCCACTCCAGTAGAATAGAATAGAAAACTTTTATTTCAGACAGGACTCCATCGGGACTTATCAAAGGACAATGCTCATCGATGTATGGAATCCCGTACCATGCTACATCAAAGTCAAACTGTTTTTATAGACTACACTTATTATATTTTTATATTTTTGTGAGCAAAACCCGGGTTTCGTAAATGTAAAGTATTTAAATCGTTCGGTAAAGTATAATTTTTTTACATGTTTTTTGAAAGACGTGATCATGTAAATTATTGTAAATTATGACACTTTCAAAAACCATGTGTGTGATCATATAAATTATTGTAAATTATGACACTTTCAAAAACCAAAAAAATAACTACTAGCTGACCCGGCAAACGTTGTTTTGCCATATAAATTATTTCTAGCTGCCCGGCGCTACTTCATTCGCATTCGCGGTGCCCTACCCCCTACCCTACCCTACCCCTACCCTACTCCTACACTACTCCTACCCTACCCCTAGCCTACTCCTACACTACTCCTACACTACTCCTACTCTACTCCTACACTACTCCTACACTATCCCTACCCTACTCCTACACTACTCCTACCCTACCCCTAGTCTACTCCTACACTACTCCTACCCTACTTCTACCCTACTCCTACACGGTACTACTCCTACCCTACTTCTATTCTCTATTCGATTGCCATCTTGCGGATCTGTGGATGGAACAGAATAATATAAAAATCGCGATTAAAAAATAGGGGTTGGTGATAGAAGTGTGATTTAGGGTTGTATGTATTTTTTAATGCCACATTGCAAAAATTTAAAAAAATGGTGGAAAAAATTAAAAATTGTTAGGGGTGGACAACCCTTATTACTTAGGGGTATGAAAAATAGATAGTAGCCGATTCTCAGACATACTGAATATGCAGATAAAATTTCATAAAATCGGTCAAGCCGTTTCGGAGGAGTATCGTAACTAAAATTGTGACACGAGAATTTTATATATGTATAAGTTATCATTTGAAACCATAGAGCAACACGGGCAACCAGCGGACCCGTGTTCCTCTATGTTTGAAACGGAACGTCATGTAAAGGGAATAAAACAACATCAACACATTTTTATTTTAAATTAAATTCCCTGTTCAAAAATCTAATTCCCCGACGCGTAATGTGTTATTACGGACTAACTAAACAGAGTGGTTGTCTGCACTGTGAAGCCAATGAAGAGGTGGCTATCCTCCTACGGGCAGTCTAGGTGGCATGCGGTGAGATTAAAACAAATGTTCCGGTAACTATTCCTGTATTTCTTGGTTATCAAGCAGTTCACGAATAGCGAGTCATCATTTATATTTATATACTATCACAAAACATATTAGGCACATAAAGATAGGAGTAAGAAAAAAAAGGTAGAGAATAAACGTGTTCTCACCTCGACGACATGTTGACAAGAGGAAGATTCGAGACATTGTCTTTGTATTGAGGGTGTATGGTAACAGATAATTAAAGCGTAGAACTCACATGTTTCATCATAATGTCGTAAAAAATTATGATAATAATTAAGTAATATAATATTTTGATCTTGATGCATGAGACTTTGGTAGACCGTACGACTTTTGGTCATTATCTTTTGAAAGACGAGACGGTTGATAGTTTCAAAATACACACGAGGGGCCGCGTCAAAGGCTGAAGCACCTGCAGCTGTGGACAACGTGCCGCTCGTATGTTCAAGCAGGGAGCTCTCTTATCACTAAATAGTTAATTAGGTAGTAAGCTAAACAGTGACTAATCAGTGTTTAGTGAGATTTTTACAAATAAGGTTTTGTATGTTACCCAGGCTAACATTAAGTAGGTTTAAAAGCTTTGTTTTTTTTATAACATTGTAATTGCAATTTTTCATAAAGGAACGATGTTGATTAAAGTGACACTTTGATTGAATTATTTTGTGTTTGTTCAATTTGCTTTTTGTCCATACTCTTGCCTCCCATCTTCCTGGGTCACCGTGCTGCCCTGGTGCTGCTGCTGCGGCTGCGGAAAACCTCGAGCGGCGTAAATATAATAACCTTATTGGTAATTATATTTTCGAGCCGTTTGGGGTTGTAACCTTCGTACCGTGGGGTCCGAGTGCTCACCATGGCAAAACGGCTGGTTGACACTTCCCGTGACCCAAGGGCTGGCTTTTACCTTGACCAGAGGCTAAGCATTACCACTCGACGAGGTAATGCGGCCAGTGTCTTCGATACATTTCCAGTCGACAGCGATGCGGATGAATTTTTCGACGCAATATTTTAGTTTGTGAATAGTTTTAGTTAAGTTAGGATATTTGTTATTTTAGTGTTAGCTTAAAATAAATCCATATTTGCTTTTGAAATCGAATTAAGAAGTTATTTGTTGATTTTAAAATCGTAAAAATCTGCATCCTAATTTTATTGCGTAACATTTTATCGCAATTCGAAGATTTTAAAGAAAATTCCTAATACATTGCGTCATAGGTTTGAAAAATTCATCTGCTCAACAACGTGAATACCGCAATGAACGTGGTTCATCATCTGCCTAGCCTTTTCCCAACTATGTTGGGGTCGGCTTCCAGTCTAACCGGATGCAGCTAAATACCAGTATTTTACATGAAGCGACTGCCTATCTGACCTCCACAACCCAGTTACTGGGTAATACGATACCCCTTGGTAAGACTGGTTGTCAGACTTTCGGGCTTCTGACGACCCGTAACGACTGTCAAAGATCCACGAATGACAGTCGTTGGTTCAACAGTTCAACCGCAATGAACGTGGTTGAACTATCAAAATGAAATAATAATAATAATAATAATAATAATAATATTTATTTACTCAAAAAAAACAGTAGGTAGGTACAGTACATTCTTACAAATATTAGGCTTACAGTTTAATTATAAATAAGAGAATGAGCATCCGCAGCTGAACTAGGCGTGAGCCTGTATCTCAGCTAACAGCGCCGTTTCCCCTCAGAAAAAATACACTAGGTAACCTAAATTAGCAAGAAGCAAAAGTTTAGGACCATTACAAATCAAAGAGAAAAAAGAAATTAAGGTAAACTAAACTTAAATTACTAACAATTTTTTTTTGTGTGTGTGTGTGTGTGTGTGTGTGTGTGAGGATTTGTGTGTGAGGATGAGGGGGTGAGTGCGTGTGTGTGTGTGGGGGTGTCTGTATGTGTAAGTGTAAGTGTATACGTATGTCTACATGATAAATGCACAGGAGTAGAGTGAATATACATATAAATAGATATATAAACAAAAATATTAACTGATTATTTGAATAAATTTTTCTGTGTCTTCGTAAGATAGTTTCATTAAAAATTCATAAGCCTTCTTTTTACAATGGAATTTGTTAAGAGAAAAAATATTTATGGATTTATTAATTTTATTATATACATGTGGTGCTAGAAAGACGAAGAATCTCTTTATGAAAGAGGTTTTAGGTTTATGAATGCGGACCACAACGTCATGTTTTCTGCGTTTCTTTGTGAGATCAGTATCGTATATAAGTTCACCATGTTGTTTTAGTACAATGTTGAGTAAGAACAATTGTCTCACTGTAAGGACTTCGCATGACTTGTACAAAATGTTTGTGGGAAAGCGAATTGGACGAAAAGTGTAAACTTTTAGAATTGCGCGCTGAGCTATCTCAAGGCCTTTTAGAGTAGTTTTGGTAGCTCCTCCCCATGCAATTATGCCGTAATTAATAATGGATTGACAAAGAGAGAAATAAACTTGTTTTAATAATTTGAGATCAGCAACATGTCGCAAAGTTTTAAAGATATAAATTAGTTTTCTTACTCGTCCCGACAAAGCTTTAATATGTGCCTTATAGGATAAATTATAGTCTATAATTAAACCTAAATATTTCACATTGTTGACACGTTCTAGAGGTACACAATTACAGTTATCTATTCCAGGACAATTGTGAGGAATAAGGCAATGTTTTGTAGTAAGAAGTTTAGGTGGATTTCGTATGCTGAAAGTCAAGTATTTAGTCTTATCACTGTTCAGTGTAAGTAAATTATTTTGTAGCCATTCCTTTACGAGATCAAATCCACATTGTGCAACGTTAAATACCTCATCCCAACTGTCGGCGTTGAATATAAGAGCAGTGTCATCTGCGTAAGAGATTATTTCGCCTTGGGGTATAGATAGGTTCGTGAGGTCGTTTATATAAACGAGAAAGAGGGTAGGTCCCAAAATGCTGCCCTGGGGAACTCCGTATGTAATAGGAAGATAAGAGTTAGTGCAATTTCCTATTTTTACACACTGGTATCTTTCCGACAGATAGCTCTCAAAAAGTTTAAGTTGATTGCCTCTTATACCAAAATTCTCAAGTTTTCGCAAAAGGATGGGGACCGAGATCGTGTCAAATGCTTTGGCCAGATCCAAAAAGATGGCAAGGCATTTCTTTCCAGAATCTAAATTTGTAGCTATACAATTGTTTAATTTAAAGATGGCATCATCTGTGCTTCTATGCCTCCGAAAGCCAAACTGTGTACAAGAGAGTAGGCCCTCTCCCTCCAAGTAGCTAACAAGTCTCTTGTTTAGTAGTTTTTCAAAAACCTTTGACAAGGAGGGTAGAATCGATATCGGCCTGTAGTTATTAACACGATCACGGTCACCTCCCTTATGAATAGGGTGAACCTCAGACAGTTTGAGATGTTTCGGGAATACACCATATTCCAAGCACCTGTTGAAAATAAACGTGAGAGGAGGAACTAAAAGCTTGATATTACTTTTTATTAGGTTCGATGAGATATTGTCACAACCTGTGGCGCAGTTTGATTTTAATGTAAGGATTGTACGGGTCACTTCTTCTTCCGTCGTTTCTTCACATACAAATGATCGCGCATGGGAGTCGCATGAAAATATTGAGGACCAATTATTAGATGTTGACGGAGAAGGGTTAAGAGGATACTTTTCTGCCAACGATTGACCTACTTTTACAAAGTGCTCATTAATAATATCAAGTGCGGAGTTATTGGAGCCACTCAGTTTTAACAATTCCTCTGGATAGTCAATGTTTTTGACACAACTCGTAATTGATTTAATAGTCTTCCAGAGTTTCTTGGGATTATTCTTTGCCGTATCTAATTGAGTTTTCTCATATGCTCTTTTTACTTTCTTTAAAATTTTGGTACAGAAATTGCGGTATCTAATATATGATGTTTTTAAAATGATATTATCCGGAGCCGTCCTATGCTTTTTGTGAAGAAAGTCCCTGTTTTTCATACATCTGAGAAGGCCAGGCGTAATCCATGGTTTGAGTATTTTTTTGCGCCTCGACACAGTGAAAGTTTTTGTGTTGTTATTTATGGCTGATTGAATATTAGTGATAAGGTAATTTGTGGAAAAATTGGGGTCTTTTGATTCGTATATGGGGGTCATGTCTATATTGTTAATGTCTTTGTTAAGGTTTTCTGTGTCTATTCTAGTTATCGTTGATTTAGTCGTTTGCCTAGGGTGTTTAGAGATGCGCTGATGACCTAATTGGGTCAAGACAGGGAAATGATCTGTTAAGGTTGATTGTGGCACAATAGTCATAGCAGTAAACTGGGTCTTAAGGAGCACGTGGTCCAGGCATGAGGAGCTGAATGCACGGGTTATTTCAGTGTGTGCAGGTAAGAGACCATGAGAAGCGGCGATGGTTAAATATCTTTCACCCGACAAATCCAGCCTGGAGGAGTTAATGGGAATATTAATATCTCCAATTAACACTAAGTTTTTGAAGGAATTTAGTTTGGATATTATATTGTCTAAGGAGTATAGAAAGTTGTCAATGTTTCTTATAGAAGGAGATCGGTATATAGAAATGATTGCGGTATGTTTGTCGAGTGTTGTAACTAAGCAGTTGCCGTCTCTGAATTCTGGTTCCTCAACATTTACATTCAGCGAGTTACTTATATATATTACCACGCCATCATTTTGTCTGAGGTGGGTTTTAGTGGCATAAGAGCGATAGCCGTCGAGCTGTGGAATGACAGAAGCACCCAAAAGCCAGCATTCGGTAAGTACCAGAACATCACATTCTATGTTCAATCTCCTTAACAAAGTTTCAAAGCCAGCTATATTGCAATTGATACTGCGTATGTTTTGTGTTAATATTATAAGACCACTGGATGGTACCTGAGTTATGTGTTGCTGACATTCTTCTAAATCACATGTGAGGCATTTAGATACAGAGACTTCATCTATATCATTTGTTATATGATTTAAGTTATCGAATTATAAAAGTTAAGAAAAGTATTTCACCACGATTAATTAGAAAGTAAAAAGTTTTCAAACAAGTTGGTCTGGTATCTATCTGTCCATTTAGAATTGGTATACGTTTAGGTATATGTAATACAAGTGATATGTAACAAGGATTATCTAAAAAATGATAAGCACCGGGCCTGAGCTTATTTAACTGCCATTTTAAGGTTGATATAAAACGTAATAACCATGATATATTTAAATAAAGTGGATGAAGAAGACTTACAAAGAATAATAATAATTTATCAGTGCAAATAATAATATAAATTGTGTACATGTGAAATGTATGGTTTGTAAATATATTTTTGTAGGAATTGTGTATAGTAAGAAGATGTATATTTGAGTCAGTTGTTAATTCAAAAAAGAACCCAGAGTGCATATTTGTAGAGAGTGAATGTGTAATGTACTGTAGTATGTGATTTGTATGGTAATAACATAATGAGAAGTTGTTATCTGAAGGTATTAGTAAATGCCTTATAATTATAAAGTGATAGAGTGTGGGATAAATGTTTACATAATGTTCATTTTTTGAGTTATAGTCATACATACTTAAGTTTAAACAAAGCATTAGTAGAGACGTACTTAAAGTGAGCTGTTTAGATTTTCCAATAGAGACAACATAACATAGTCAAACTGTTATGGTTTTCTTAAGGTTCTCTAGGTCATTGAGGTCGTTTATTCGAGAATAGGAAGCTCCTTCATGCTGCTTAAGGTACACAATTCCATTTGATGTCCAGCAGAAATTAAAGCCATGACTTGTTTGGAATTGCCTCGCCATATAAAATAGTTTCCGAGTTTTGCTGGTTAATGTCTCGGATACATAAAGCGGTTTTAGTTGATATTCCTGGTTAAGATGGGTAGTATTCAGTTTGTTTCCTTTTTGCTTAGTTTTATTAAAGTTTCTCACTGCCTTAAGAACCCTCTCCTTCATTAACACGGTGGTAAAGTCTACCACGACAGGGTTTGAGTCGTCCTGAGACTTGGTTCTATAGATGTCTTTAATTGAGTTAGCATCCATTACCATGTTAAGAGTTTTACCTAATTTTATAACTTCGGTTTGGAGGGATTCTTTCGTCTCGCCGGAATGTTTGGGTAGATTTCGAATTTCTATACCTACACCACGCGTTTTTCTCTCCAAGTTTTCCAGCTTTTCTTCCAGCTCTTTTATTTTTGACTTGTCGGCCTTGCTTTCTTTTTCTAAAGACGATATTTTTAATATAAACTCATCATATTTATCAGACATGAAGTCAATACTCGCCTTTAACTCATTAAATCTCTTATCCTGCTCTGCGGAGAAGGAGAAAAACATTTCTTTTATGGTTATTAGTAAGTCCGTACCTTCGTCATTGTATTTTCTTTTTTTCCTCTCAGTAATGTTAGCTAGAGTGTGAAGATCAGGCTCAGATTCGTAATGCTGTAATGGTGACTTAATTTTGTCTGCGATGACTACAACTGACTCAACACCCGCTAACTCCGGTGACGGCGTAACCGCTTTCAACGGCGGGGCGGGGGAGGGGGGAGGAGGCGTACGTCGTACTGACATTATTCAAAAGTTTGTAGTGTAACGCAAGATACCAGGGCAGCAGAATAGATTAGATGGTGTGGGCAAGCGCTGACAAATTGACAGGTCAACTTAGCTGGTCGGTTATCGATGAATCTCAACAATCTCTCGTTCTGTCCAGTGTAAGGTGATCCCAGCGCGTAGACAGTGGTTGCGTTGTTTATGTGTGTAACTACTAACCATGCGTAAGCGTCGAAATGAATGGGATCTGTCCAAGTTGTAGATCTTTACAGCGGGTGTGTGCGTAGAACTGCGTAGTCCTTGAAGTAGGTGTGCTTCATTCAGTCCGCCACGCTGGTGTTGCCGTCGCTTGACTCGTACTGATGGCCTCTTTGAACTTTATGAACTCCTGGTACTTCGACTGAATATTACGATGTTTATTTTGAATTATTTGTTAAATGAATTAAAATAAAATAAAATTTAATACGGAAGACACGTCTGAACGCTTTCGCAATCCAAGGGGAAGGGGAACTGAACAGCAAATTGTAAAAAACGTAAGAAAATTTGAATTTCGCGGGCTACCTTGGAGCATCCACCTTAAATGGGATTAGGTGGGTCACATCAGCCGCATGCAGGTAAACTGCTGGGCAAAAGTCTCCACAAAATTAGTGCAGGCCTGAAAATGGACGGCGCTACAGAGATCTCTTGTTCTGAAGCAATTTATTTTAAGCCCTACCTTGTCTTATCCTAATTTAAAAAAATGTCCGACTTTTTCATGTAAAAAAGGCTTTATGGAAAAGGTTAAGTATACCTAAGTAAAGGATTGGCGGGGCGGGGGGCGGCAGACGGCATTTTTTGCACCGTCTCGAAATATGTGCGGAAATTAAATTAATTAAATTCTGGGCAAGCTTGTTCCACCGTAGATCTCATCCCTGCCTCTGGGCTGGATTGAGGTCAAGAGTGAGCCCAATGTCAATAAAAAAAAAAAATAAATAAATTGCGTGATGTAAATAAAAAGGCAGCAGGCTCATGATGTAATATATATATATATATATTTATATTTATCCATTTATTTATAATATTACACTAAGAACTAACTAACACGAAGTGTCTGCGTCGTGTTTCGCTGACTGGTGTCATGTAGCCGGCCACGAAACCGGCGGTACACAACACCCTTCGGCCAGAACTCTTCCTAGAGGAACTTCTCGAGATGATGTGTCGGCACACGCACAACGAACGACTTGAAGTTAGTGTTGTGACGCGACTCCAACTTCTCGACCCTCAAAGTCCAGTTGGTCTTCACACGCAAGTACTCCACGATGAGTAAGAGTGAGAGTGAGTGAGTGAGTTGTAATGTATGAGTGTTTACTTTTAGTAATTGTGAAAAGATGACACATGAATGATGTGTGCACAAGCACATAACAAAACATAATAGTTTAATAGGACGGAACACTTAAAGCTAAGATCAATTGCGTAGGCTCTTTTTTTTTTTTGGTTTGGAAATCATCAAGTGACCCCTCCCGCTCTGGGCGGAGCGGAAGGGAGTGTCAGACTTTTACTGACTAAAACCCACCCGTGTTCCTTCAGTTGCCTGTGCCAAGGGCCACGGTACCTCTTTCGAATAACCCGCAGTTCTGGCGGCATCGGCCCTAGAGGGCCCCGTCAGTTCGTGCTGACGTCTCTTTGAGGCGCGCGTGGAACACAACGCGCCGTCGACCCGGGCCTGGTCCTTACCGGGCGGCGAGCTGCCCATTGCTCACCGCCCGCAAGCCCGATTGCGTAGGCTCTTCAACAACAATCGAAGTCTGGTCGAAAGCAAGACTTTCAACGCCCGAAAGCAGCGTTGTAAGTCGTGATTTCAACCGGACTTCGGTTCTGAATACACGGGTAATGTGCATATCCTGTTGACTCCAGTAGAGGTCGTGATATCTGCTACACGGACAATTCCATCAGTATCAGTACCTGGATGTAAAGCGATGACTCTTCCTAGTCTCCATTTCAGAGGTGGAAGATTCTCCTATTTGATAACTGAAAACTTTGATGACAGAAATTAGTTCTTTGCTTACAGATTACAGGAAAACTTATAAAAACCACATGGTAAATTTTTAAACATTGTGTGTACAAACTTACAATTGCAGTTGGAATGTATGGGCGAACATGTTTTTCAACTACAATTTCAAGTGTATTTTTGGCAGATAACATATTCATCGTACGGAACCCTCTCCACGCGAGTTAACTCGCACTTGTCAGTTGTCCGGTTTTTAAGTAAGATAACATATCTCGTTCATGACCCTTGATAAAGTAATATAAAAACTCTTGAATGTGACATTGTTCCGAGTGCATGTCTACAAGATGGCCGCCATGAAGATATATCTTGTATTGTTATTCTTTGTTTTAATTTCCGCTCTCTCGGTTTCCGGTATCGGAGATCCAGATGCGGATAAAACAATTTATCCAAACAATGGCAATGGTAAGCTGGTTTTCATTTAATATTACGTACTAGCTTATTTCCGCGCCTTCGCCCGCGTAGAATTCGGAAATGAATACTGCAATAAAAACGGATGGAATCTGTTGTTACTCAGGGCAATTGGCCTCCGAGCCATGATTTAATGAATTAGTTATTTAATAGGGTAATTTGAATTTAGAGAGTTGTATTAATGATTCTTCAACTCTTCAACATGAGATAGGATTTTCCTGTAATTTGTACCTAAGTAAAGAATTGATTTCTATTATATATTTTTTTTTTAAATTTGGGCTCGTTCGTTTCAGAGACACACGGGTACGGTAAATTTTCATATGGTATTTTCTTAAATAACTTCCGAACGGTTTACTTTAAAATTATTACAAAAAAAAAAATATGGGTCAATATCAACAAAGTGCATTTTTTTTCAATTTTGGTGGCGAAATTTTTTCTTCAGTTTTCGTGAAAAATAAGGACCTGGTATAAGAATAGAAAGTCCAAGCTAGAAGGATCTTCAAGAGGTCTAAGAATATCTCGATAACTTTTTGAGATATTTTAGTTCAAAGTCTAGTGTGTCCACCAAAATTGAAAATCGCCCACCAAAATCGAAAGTGCCCACCAAAATTGAAAATCAGTGGCACCAAACTTGGATTTTTCTGTCACAAACCTCAATTAATCTTACTAATAAAGCTCAATGTAACTAATCTCACAAATTATACCCTGGAATTATCAATAGCTTTCATCGGTTAATAAAACTCTTTATTGTTAAAAAATATTTCTTATTATTTATCTGATAAACTCATAATGATAATTATGAGTTTATGACACAACAACACGGAAATAAAAAACATTAATCTTTTTATTGTAAACAAAATTACTTGTCAACAACTACCTACAAAAGTTTCCCAAACAAAACTAAGAAGCATAATTAACAAAAAATAATGGTAATTTAAAAAAAAAATACAAAATACAATATTAAATCTTTATATTCTGATTAAAAATATGTTATATTCTGAGTCAGATGAACTAACTATTAAAATCTAAGGCTGATGTTTTTTCAGCAGTTGCTGCAGATTTTTCGAACTTGGAAAACACATCACTAGGTACTCATATTTTCTTTTTTAATATAAGATAATTATTCTTGTTGATATTTTTTATTTCTTCTTTGTAAAGCTCGATCCTCACGTTGTGACTTTTGTTGCTGTGAAACAAGTCTACCTTCTCGCTTTTTTTGGTGATATCTCACCCTTTCTCCATTTCGTAGTATTTCAGCCTGTTCGGGATTGCTCTTTATTCTTGCTTTTCTTCTTCTTCCTGCCATTCTCTTTTTAAGCAGCCTCTCTTCGCTGGTCTGTTTTGGCATTCTAAAAAGCAACAAAATAAAAATATATAAATAAGAAACTTGGTCATTAGCATGCCACCCTTATAATAATAGGTTTACTTACTGCCAAGTAAATAACATTTATTTACTTTCAAACTGTCTTGCATTGCAACGTAAAAACTGGCTATATAGGTACAAACAATACATATACAGTACATACTTAAAACTTGGTGGCTCGTTTCCAATTTTGGTGGCGTGAAAACGCCACCAAAACCACCAAAATTGAGCCACCAAAATTGAAACCAGGCATAAAAAAAATCATTAAAAATAGGGGTTTTAAGTTACAATTAAATTAATATCACTGATTTATGCGTAACCCAAAACACTATCTATAATGTGTTGCTTATTATTAAAACACTTTAAAATTAACAGCAAATCGATCCACCAAAAATTGAACAATTCTTGTCCCCCGTGCCACCCAAGATGATACTTACGTTTTTTGGCGGGAAATCACAGCATTAATCACATACCTGTTACGCGCAAGTGCCGAAGCACAACTGAAACATGTGAAATAATAAAACGGGATTGATCGCACACGCACGAAGCTTCATTTTATAGTATGTTGAATAAGTGCCACCAAAATTTTGATTTTTGCTTGGACAAACTTTGATTGAGTATCCTGACCTTTTAAATTAGATTTTCTAATATGGTTTAATTGTTTTTAGAGAATGTGTCTTATGCATATACTAACGAAATTGTTTATTTTTAATTGTAAATTAAATTGTTACATTGGTGAATGCAATTATATCAAAAAATGGAGCTGGGACAAGCCACCTAACTTGAATTTTAAGGTATATAATTTTTTTCTCTGATTATTTATACACACTTATAAAAAAAAAATGTGGCCCTAATTGAAGCAAGTTACGTAGTTCACTATAAAAAAAAATAAGAAACATCCTATCATTTAACACCTCGATTCTCAACGTGGACGCGTAAAATTTGCTGCGGGGATATTCACCCATATCTTGTTTTATAAGTTTGGCCCCCGAAAGCGACACCCATATTCAAAATTAATTAATTTATATTACACGTCCGTGTTAGGGTTAGAGAAACTTGCTATTTTCTGACATCCACGTGGACGAAGTCAGGCAAAAGCTAGTAACTTAATAAATATCTACCATGATTTAAGACCCCAGCTAACCTTGCAATTTTATTTTATTTTTCTTTTCCTTTTATTTTTGTCTCTGTGTTTTTGTTTACTAACAATAGTTGTTAAGAACAATGTTACTAACAATTGGGCCTAGTTGCCATAAATAAACAAATATTATTATTTATTATTATTATATTTTTTCTTTCAGTGGGCCTGAAAGTAGAGTATTTCTCGCAAGCAAGAATGCAAAAAACATATAGGAACGTTTGACGCCGTATATGAAAAACACAGAATTGACTGACCACTGAAACGATTATAAATTTAGGTTTTGAGGACACCCGAGTTGTTTCTGTACGACCGTCAATTAGTCATTGAAAATAAATAAATTATCAAAACTTATGAAATGCGTTTTATTTATGATTACATATTAATTATTATCATTATTTCGTTTATTTATTTAGTTATTGTAACAAGTATGTCGGAGAAGGTATGTCTGTCTCTCGTTAGCATCAGGCATCATCATCTGCATCATCTGCCTAGCCTTTTCCCAACTATATTGGGGTCGGCTTCCAGTCTAACCGGATGCAGCTGAATACCAGTATTTTACATGGAGTGACTGCCTATCTAACCAGCATCAGCAGTCGTTAGCATCAGGCATATTTTAATTAATGTGGGCGTACTATGGGTAGTGTTGGTTATTGCACTATTGAAAAACGGTTTGCAGTTCAAATCCGATTACAATTCACGAACAAGTCAGTCACACTAGCAATCACACACTGTAGGTACACAACTCAACGATACGGAACGTAGGTAATTGACAGTTTCTATACACATGTTGTTCGTACGATGTCCAATCTTTCGATTATCCCGAGAGCTCTGCTCCCACCGTTCTTGTAGCTGTCGCTCTCGTCCACCTCCACGAACTCAGGCTAGACTCTGTCTAACGCCACGAGATAGCGCTAACGTTCCGAATAGTCAAACTAATGACTTCGACAAGTAAAACGCAATTGATGTTTTCAATTATATTTTAGTACATTATGATATAAGCGCGGTAAGTTGAAAATTACAGCCGAGGCGATATTGCTATTGTAATTATTAAAGAGCACGTATGTCATACGACGTCTTATAACATATTTGCGAGGAAATAAATAAAACTCGGACTCTCTTAAACGAATAAATCTTTAATCACTTTTTAAAGCAGTTATAATTGAAAAATTTGTAAAATTGATTATTACGTTGCCAGTTGGCATTTTTAATGTTGTCAAGTTATTATTATTAGTTACAATTTCACCAGTCTCTCTCTCTCACTCTCTTGAGTGAAAGTAGGAGAAACGAGACCACAGAGTTCTGCAGTCGGTGGCGGCGACACGGAGGCGGCTGCGGCGGCGGCGACGATGGTGAAATATACGCGTGTGTGCACGTAGGTGGTCGAGAGTCAACACTTAGCTCCTTTGTATTCCTTGTAATGCGGGAGCTAATTTCTTCTTTATTTCTCATCGAGTCATCTATATAGGCCTCGGCTACACTGTTCGACCGCCACCCTCCGTGGCGTTGTCAATAATTTCAGAGATTTTGTTGTTATATCATCTATTACTTACCCATAATTTATAAGTTGGAGGTTGGGGGGTCACTGACTACATCGAATAGAACCGTGTTTTCTTTGTTTTTTTTTGTACCTATATAATATAACAATAATATCGAATGTGTTTACCACCCTCAAAAACCATGAAAACGACACCCACGATGAAAAATTTTAAAATTTTCGCAGCTGCCATCTTGGATTGTTATTTTGACCCCAGTTTTAACATTACTGGTGAATTGTGGCCGTACCCCTTTTTTTTTCAGAATGGGAAATCATCAAATGACCCCTCCCGCTCTGTCATTAATATAGGTTTAATTCGATCCAGCCTGTCCCTTTGCTGCCCTCTCCCAGCGAAGCCTTAAGCCGAGGTTTTTACCCCAAAGGGGGTGCCCTTTTTTATTTTTTTGCGGATGGGAAATCATCAAATGACCCCTCCCGCTCTGGGTGGAGCGGAAGGGAGTGTCAGACTCTTACTGAATAAAACCCACCCGTGTTCCTTCTTTAGCCCTTTATGTTCCTGGGCAGCGGTAACCCTTTCAGACGATCCCGCTACCCTGGCAGGACTATATACCCCTGCTCAACTCTTTGAAACAATACATGCGTAATATTATGAAGAAAACTCATTTCCTCAACTTTGACAAGAGTCTTCCGCACAAACGTTCAGTCGCGCAAAAGACCATTCGCGAAAATGTTTTTTCGCGCAAATGTCCCTTCGCGCAAAAGTCCGTTCGGGCAAAAGTACATTCGCGGAAATGTCTTTTCGCGCAAGTGTCCAGGGGCTGCAGTCTCGACATTAATAGCGATCGCTTGTATTGTTTCAAAGAGTTGATTTTGAACGTTTTAAATAACGAAAATTGGCCTTCTGATCTCAGTCTCAATCGGTCAAAAATACCTCTAATTTCCCTACATTTTGACAAGTTTGTTTGTCGCTGAGTTGAGACTGCGACTAGATTTTGAACGTTTTTAATTACGAGAATTGGCCTTCTGATGTCGTGATTAAATAAGGAATTGACGTGGTTTCGATGCAGCTCAAGGTCAGAGCGTCACTCTTGACTGCGGCCTGTCTTACTGACATGCGAGGGCCTGTTGTGCCGAAAAACATTTTTTTTTTCTGTTGAGGATTTTAGCAATGTTTTCTTAACCCAATTTATATAAGTTGTGGAGATAACATTTTGACCTGTGCTATTTATATTCAGTTCGATTGTCATTAGTGACATCATAGTAAAAGTATTTCTTGTAGGCAGTGCGTGTGCGCGTTACAAGATGGCCGCCATGAAGTTAAATTTCGTTTTCTTTTTATTATTTGCAATCGTTTCTGCGCGACTGCGTCCTTTTGGTCTAGAACGACAGAGTGAGTTAGTTTTTTTTGTTTGCCTGCTCTGTCCCACTGCTGGGCAAAGGTTTCCCTCAAGTCCTTCCAGGAACTCCTTTCCCGGGCCACCTGGAACCAGCCCAGCTCATCTCGCCACCGCTTTCTGTGCCGACCTCGGCGGCGCCGTCAATCTTCAGGCACCCATTGTGTGGAAACTTTTGCCCAGCGGTAATCCTGCATGCGGCTGATATGACTTGCTCAATCCCACTTGAGCCTGGCAGCCTTCTTGCCTACTTCTATTATACCCGTTTTGGAACTTACTAGCTTATACTCGTGACTTTGTACGCGTGGAAGTCACAAGACACCACAACATGTAAAATAACAACACATTTTATAAAACTTTCCTGTAAGTATACAAACTACTTTTGTAGTTTTATTCTCAGCAGCCAAAATATGAGTCAATATTGTCATGTGTTGTGCCTTTTTTTTTTTGGGGATGGGAAATCATCAAATGACTCCTCCCGCTCTGGGTGGAGCAGAAGGGAGTGTCAGACTCTTACTGACTAAAACCCACCCTTGTTCCTTCCTTAGCCCTTTATGTTCCAGGGCAGCGGTAAACCCTTTCGGATGTTCCCGCTACCCTGGCAGGCTTCGGCCCTATGGGGCCCCGTCGCGTTTGCTGACATCTCTTTGAGGCGCGGGTGGAACACGTACACGCCGTCCGGCACGGGCCTAGTCCTGATCGGACGGAGAGCTACCCATTACTCTCCGCCCGCAGGCCCGCGCCTACGGTGGCCGGGAGTCGTCACGCGGCTCCCGACGCCCGGAGCGTCTCCCGCGGCGGCTGAGGCGTGAAGTGCGCAAGGTGCGTTCCCTCGCCCACCCCGCCACCTCCTTCGCTAGCATGACTGCTTCGCAGAAGGATGTGACTGCCTCCCACTCCCTCTCACCCCGGACCATGGCTTGAACCAGGGCCGGACGCGAGAGGTCGCCGCCGCTGCCAATCGCCTCTACGAGGACACGGCGGTGCTCTGCCCAAGCAGGGCAGACCTCCACCATATGCTCCACCGTGTCCTCTGGGCGATCCTGACAGTGGTGACACCTGGGCGTCTCCTCCCGCCTGATGATGTGCAGGAACCTCCCGAAACATCCGTGTCCGGAGAGGACCTGCGTGTTGTGCCTTTAGGGCGCGTTCACATATACGTACGTTTTTACAGGATCCTTTTTAACGGATCCGTCGCTACTGGAGATAGTATTCACACAGCATTTATAGGATCCTTTTTAACAGATCCGTAGCTACTGGTGATAGTATTCACACAGGACTGATTTTAAGAGATCGGATCAGTATACTGGATCCGAAATACTGTATTATGTGTGAACTGGCTCATACAACTACATACGCTAATGACACATACGTTTAAACGGACCTGTAAAACGGATTGCTGCTAATTTTGTCGGATCGGTATTTTCTACTGGATCCGGAATACTGTATTATGTGAGAACTCGCTCATACAACTACATATGCCAATAACATACACGTTTTAACGGACCTGGAAAACGGACGATAATGTGAACGCGCCCTTAATAGTCAACAGACAAAATATGTGAAGCTTGTTGTGGTATGTTTCTTCTGAGAGAACTGTTTCCGTTGCAGGTCAGTCACAAGATAATTGTGAATTTATATTTTATATGTCTCTAAACGCCTCTGTCGGAATGCGTAAGCTTATCATATTTATTTACAGTAGACGTTAAATGTGTACGCGCCCTTATGTAGGCGTATTCACTAAAAACGAAAATTTCGCAAGCAATGTGAAATTGACTACTGAAGGCGGCGGGTGTCGACTTCAGAACGAGCTGCTTCTCACACGGACAACATCTCATAAGCATAGTTTACACGAAGCCAACACTGGCTGCCAATAAGACTGGCCGCCAGCGCTGGCTTGATATTTGCATTGTGCAAACAGTTTTTCAAGCCAAGCCAGCGCTGCCTGCCAACGCTGGCGAGAATAGAGCGCCCGTCTATTTTTCTAGCCAGTGACAACGCTGGCTTGTCTGCAGGACTGGCGCCAGCATTACTGGCTTCGTATAAACTCTGCTTTACTCCCAACAGTCCTGAATCTCTGTATATTTTGGTTGCCGAGACCAAAACCACAAGACGAGGAAGATCCAGGGAGTTATTATAAAAAGTGGCTGTTACTAATATTATAAATGTGAAAGTTTGTATGGATAGCTGGATGAAATAAGATGTTTGTCACTCTTTCACGCAAAAACTACTGAACGGATTTGGATGAAATTTGACATTCAGATGGTTCATAACCACGATTAACATATAGGATCATTTTTATCCCGACATTATTATTATTTTTTATTATTTGGTTAGACACACTAACAGCTAATTAGCTGATGCGTGTGTTTCGTATAGCTTCGAGATATTTAATCTGTCCAGTCGATTCTTGAAGCAGTTCAGTGTGGGAGCCGTCACTACATTTTCCGGGAGCCTATTCCATGCTGTTACAACGGTTAGACAAGAATATTGCTTCAAGGGCTTTTTTTTTACGAATTTTCCTATAGCTTTAGGGAATGCCCACGGAAATGTTTGTTTGCATTCAGTGTGTAAAGGGAATCGAAACTAACTTATGTTTATAACCAGGATTAACACATAGATACTTTTTATCCCGATATTCCCACGGGGCCGAAACTTATGCGGGTGAAACCGCGGGGCGCAGCTAGTAATGCAATATGATGTTGAACTGTCAAAATGAAAGCAATTTCTACTGTTAGTGTGTTACGCAATTACCCCACCGCACTGGGCCCGCGTGGGGGATTACCGCCCACTCCCTCTCACAGAGAGGAGGCTTGTATCTCAGCAGTAGAAACATTATAGGTAAGTACTTAAGTAGGCTTTATATGCTTTCATCATCTGCCTACCCTTTCCCCAACTATGTTGGGATCGGCTTCCAGTCTAACCGGATGCAGCTGAATACCAGTATTTTACATGGAGCGACTGCCTATCTGACCTCCACAACCCAGTTACTGGGTAATACGATACCCCTTGGTAAGACTGGTTGTCAGACTTTCAGGCTTCTGCCTACCCGTAACGACTGTTACAGATCCACGAATGGCAGCCGGGACCAACGGCTTAACGTGCTTTCCGAGGCACGGAGGGGTCTCGGTATGTAAAGATGATCACCCATCCACAGACCAACCGCGGCAAGCGTAGCTTAACCTGACCGATCGACCTGTGCGGCTGTTATTATTTAGCCGGGCTTTATATGCTTTGCTGTTTATAAACAAACATACCATTAGGTATATTCATTGGATAGATTTCTCAATGGCGGGACGAACATGACTCCTACCGCAAGGACTGGCGGGCACTCGCAAAAGACAATTGTGTGGAAAAGGGAGAGGGAGGCTTTTGCCCTGCAGTAGCACAATACAGGCTAGTTAGATTAGATTTCTCTGCCCTGCAGTAGCACAATACAGGCTAGTTAAATTAGATTTCTCTGCCCTGCAGTAGCACAATACAGGCTAGTTAGATTAGATTTCTCTGCCCTGCAGTAGCACAATACAGGCTAGTTAGATTAGATTTCTCTGCCCTGCAGTAGCACAATACAGGCTAGTTAGATTAGATTTCTCTGCCCTGCAGTAGCACAATACAGGCTAGTTAGATTAGATTTCTCTGCCCTGCAGTAGCACAATACAGGCTAGTTAGATTAGATTTCTCTGCCCTGCAGTAGCACAATACAGGCTAGTTAGATTAGATTTCTCTGCCCTGCAGTAGCACAATACAGGCTAGTTAGATTAGATTTCTCTGCCCTGCAGTAGCACAATACAGGCTAGTTAGATTAGATTTCTCAATTCTGTTTTTACTCGCCGAAACCAGAAGCTGAAAGAGCTGAAGCAGAAAGCCTAAACGAAGAGAAAATATTGCCAAATAAATTATCGACATAAAAAACCACTATAAAGTGAAGAATAACTTTAGTTTCGGACCTCGGTGTCTTCAGTTTTATTGAATTTAAAATATGTTGTTTAAAAAAACAAGCTTTTATAGCTCCTGGCTCCATCATCAGACCCTCGACACCAAGTGCAGTATATCGGACTCGTCAAAACTAATCATATGACTCTAAGACCGCTCGGGTTTAATAGCCACTGAATAGTTCCACTATCCACCTCCTGGCTCCATCATCAGATCAGCTCTAAGATACCAAATTGTAATTTTATCTTTCGAACTACATATTTACTACAACGTTTCATTTCGATACGACAATTAGAAGTAGGTTCAAATTGACTTCAAAGATTTTTTTACATTGTTAGTTACTTAGTTACAAGTAAAAATTGTATATCCTCTATTTAATGCTTGAAAATGAATGTTTACGATCTTTATCATTTATTTAGATAAATAAGTACGCCTGGTTAAAAAAAAAATATCTGTACATTTCCAGTAGGTATATGATTTAAACATTATTTATATACATCACTGAGTTAATTGAAACAAGTAGAAAAATCCACCACTTAAACTTTATTACTCTTTGCCGGTCAGGGGTTGAATATTGAAAAACTTTTACATATTTTTAAGTAAAATGAACACCTAGGTACATTACTACATACATTGAACATATACATATAACAAATAGTACATTACGATACGTGTCACTGAAGTAGTCCATTAATATTAATACTACATAAGTCACACGTATTGTATACTATATTATAGCTCGTGTGGCCTGAATCCGCACTTAAGTCACACTATTCTTAGTAAAAATGGTCTACTTAAGTCACAGAAAAGCGTGACTTAAGTTCGGGTTTAGATCATAGAGTGCTATAAACAATATTAAACACATCATCATTAAACTATAGTTTACAACACAACATCAAACAAAACAAAGGTTGGGGGAGGCCTGTGTCCAGCAGTGGACATCTTTCGGCTGAAATGATGACGCTGCTTGTACAAACGCCAGCACATCAAGCTACTACAATCTGTCATAGATTTTCAACTTTACCGCTAAAGCATTAGGTTCAAGATTGATTGGATTCTGTAACCATCTCACCGTGAAAACTTAAGTGGAGTGAGCTGTCATTAGACAGAGGATAGTAATAGACATGCTGTTAAAATAATAATAATTGCGAAAGTGAGACGACACTTATGTCAAAATGTGTATGTGTGAGCAGGACATAGCATGCATTTTCTATCTCTATTTGCGTAACGGTTTTTGTTGTTTGGCATCGATGCCATTCGATGCCAAACAAATTGTGGTGTTAAAATATTTTCGTTGATATAAACTGTGAAACGCATACTTTGTGTAATTTCTGACTGTATTGATATTCCAAAAGGTAATATTTAGTGTGTAATGATGGTGAGTCTCTGCGTAATCGGCTGTAAAAGTCGTAGTGAACGAAATCAACCAAACATAACCTTTCATCGGTAAGTAGCATTTTTTACCTATTACAGCAAGTAAATTAAAAAATATTGTATTTAAGACTATTTTGTGTCAATAATAAGCAAAATATTGTGATATTTCATCTAAAAAGACGATTAAAGCTGCAGTAATGTACTTATGTCGAACTATCGCTATCTCATACTGCATACGCTGAGGACTTGTCTACCTACTATCCTCTGTCTACGAACTAATGCTAGGGATTGACACTATTGACAGCTCACTTCACCTAACTTTTCACGGTGAGATTTTTACAGAATCGATCGGCTGCTGGCGTCTGTACAGAAACTGTCTGACTAACGCCCCGCTGTCAGTAGTAGGTTCTCCCGTACCTAACTGTTGTATCTGTCGGCAGTGCCCTGTCTGTACTGTGCTTGCATTCTGGATCTTGACGCTAGTCTAAGCCTCTGCGCGTTGGATTCCGCGCCTGTAAGAATAATAGTAACATTGGTATTAACTATTGGGAAATAATTAGCTGCACCCTAATTGCATAACACACAATCAATCGTAATCTGAATCATTTTGAAGCAAATTGCTAATCCATTGCTTCATAAGTTCGAAAAATTTGTCTGCTCAACACATAAATAACGCAATGAATGTTGTTGAACTGTCAAAATGAAACCGATTCTGATTAATTGTGTGTTACGCAATTAGGGTGCTGATCGTTTAAAAACTTGAACTTCTAATGATGAACACTATTAAATTAATGAACCTCAAAAAAATGCGCTAGTTACTATTTAAGATACTCCATAGACAATTTAGAACTGATTAAAAACATCGCTACTAAAAATACGTCAGGCGCTGACTAAGTTGACAGGACTAAACTAATATTTATCTTCTGCCCTTTTCTTAATGAAATAAAAATAAAAAGATGCACTGAACTTAAATTTAGTTTAGTTAGTGAACAAGGCAATCGGCGCCAATATCCAATAAATTGAAACTACGAGTATCTAACTGTCACTTGGACGAATATAAGACCAGCAGTGCGATTCTGTAACCATCTCACCGTGAAAACTTAGGTGAAGGATTGACACTATTGACAGCTCACTCTAAGCTCACTTCACCTAACTTTTCATGGTGAGATTTTTACAGAATCGATCGGCTGTAGTGCGATTCTGTAACCATTTCACCGTGAAACCTTAGGTGAAGTGAGCGCGGAGTGAGCTGTCATTCCAACTAATGCTAGGGATTGACACTATTGACAGCTCACTCTAAGCTCACTTCACGTAACTTTTCACGGTAACATTTTTACAGAATAGACAGGCTGTCGTTTTATGACTTGCAATGCACGTGACATTCAATCGCAGGGTGTCAATAACGAGGTCCACTATGCATAATCAATCACACACACACACACATATATTTATCTTAAATTATTTTATTTTAACGATAGCAAATCGATACTTTTATTTGCCTAACTCAATTCTTCGAAATTGTAACAGTAACATCAGAAGCACTATGTAACTTTTACGTCATTGTACGGACGCCAGCAGGTCAACCTACCCGAAACTGTCAGATTTTCCCAATCAACATTGAACCTAATGGTTTAGCAATAAAGTCGAAAATCTATTAAAGAAATCTGACAGATTGTAGTAGCTTGATGTGCTGGCGTCTGTACAGACGCCAGCCCATCAAGCTAAATTCTGTCAAATTTATTTAATAGATTTTCAACTTTATCGCTGAAGCATTAAGGTTAAGGTTGATTGAGAAAATTTTACAGTGTTGGGTAGCTTGACCTGCTGGGGACTGAACCTTAGGGGACCTGCTTCTCCTTAACACAGGTTTCCATAACCTAGCTAGGAGATCAGTGCTCACCCACACGTTTGTAGAAATAGTACTTATTTTGTAAAACTGTATTTATAACGTGTACTATCCTTTGTTTTGAGTTAATAAATAAATAATTAACAGAAGAATCAAGTCATTTATTCAAATTAGGCTGAGAATCAGCACTTTTCAAACATCAAAATTGCAAAAGACAGTCCCCCAAAAACGCCCGTCCTTCACCACTTCCTAGTGCTTTCGCTGGGAAGAAGAACACAGCTGTCTGTTCAATTAGAAAATACTTGATTGTACACAATACTAGGTATGTAATAGTACAGTAAGATATAAGTGCGGTAAGTCAAAATTACAGCCGAGGCGATATTGCTAGCCCGAGCCGTAGGCGAGGGCTACAAGAAAGCAGAGGCTGTAATTATCAAAGCTGTAATATTTGCGAGGAAATAAATAAAACTCGGACTTTCTTAAACGAATAAATCTTTAATCACTTGTTAAAGCAGTTATAAAAATTTAAAAAAATTGTAAAACTGATTATTACGTTACCAGTTGGCATTTTTAATGTTGTCAAGTTACTTTAGAGATCGCGCTATTTACATCGTCAGTAACCTGCTGCTGACGTTTAAGTTTAAACAAAAGTTAAGTGGCATCTGCAACAACACTTATATCATGATTATCCTTTATGAGGTACGGCAAGTCATTAATATAAATAAGAAACAAGAAAGGACCAAGAATTGAGCCCCGTGGGACTCCCGTTGTTACTAAAGATCCGGGAGATATTTTTCCATTAACATCAATGCTCTGAATCCTCTTACTCAAGTATGAAGTAAGAAGATCCAGAGCAGCGTTCCGGATCCCGTAGAGGCGGAGTTTCCTGATTAAAGTTTCGTGAAGAACGCAATCGAATGCCTTGGACAAATCACAAAAGATGCCCAAGGCATCGCATTTGTCTTCCCATGGACATATAGGACATATTTATAATAAATATGTCCTATAAGTTCAACATCAGTAGTTGAACGACCCCTTGTAAAACCGAACTGTTTGCTATGTAATAATTGATGGTGTTTATTAAAATATCTTTGCATTTGTTCTAAAATTAATTTTTCAAAAATATTACTAAAGGTAGGTAGTACAGAAATACGTCTATAATTTGTAGCGTCTGATGTATTACCCGATTTAAACAAAGGTATTAACTATTTTACTATTTTTCATGAGGTTAGGAAACTCCCCACCTTCAATACAGCTATTAAAGATAAGCACTAGTGTAGGTGCTACAATGTCAATAACAGACTTAGCAACTTCTACAGAATTACCCCACAGATCTGCAGCCTTTTTTACATTTAAAGTATGAAAGGTTTTAATTATATACAGGTAACATGTTCAAAATGAAATTCCGAATCGCAACCATAAACATTTTACATTTCTCCTATTACCCACAAAAATTATTATAGTTGTATCCTAAGTTACATTTAATCATTTTTTTCATAATATGAAACAAAGAACAACTAGGCATACAGTAATTTAATATTGAGTGTCCCGGATATTCATCTGTCAACAAGTGACCTAAGTCCTTACCAATCTCATCACAAAATAATACAATATCATTATTTAAAGTTTGTTTACAAGGTTTATTGGAACTATTAGAACTATTAGACTAGACGGCACGGTTGGCGCAGTGGTTAAGCGATTGACTGCTGCGCTGCGTGTCGCGGGTTCGATTCCCGCACGGAACAAATATTAGTATGACCTACATGTATTTGTTCCGAGTCTGGGAGTTTTTCTATCTATAATATGTATGTATTTACAAAAAATAAAAATGTATATAAGTAGTTTATCAGCCATCTTGTTACCATAACACAAGCATTTGGTTGCTTAGCTTGGGACTAGATGGCGCCGTGTGAAATGTCCAGGGATATTATTATATATTATATTATATTATTAGTAGAAGGAATAACAGAACCCAGCAATGCATATTTATGCATTGCTGGGTTCTGTTCACATAGCAGTCACTTGAAGTCACAACAAACTTACCATCATAATTTTGATCCACGTCGATGTCATCGCTGTAGTCGACATACTCGTACTTTTGTGCCGCAGAGATAGCAAAGAATAAAAACAGTATGAAATATAAAATCTTCATGGCGGTCGTCTTCTACATGCGCACTACAAAACCACTTTTATTACACAAGTAACGTTTGGTGAGAGTTTTTATATTAACTTTGAACAACATGACCCTGGACTGTTCTTGATAAGGAGTTGTCTAAATACAAAAACCGGCCGAGAAAAAGGGTTCCGCATGCACAATATTAATTTTACCGGCCGCAAAAATAAGTTTGTATTTCATAGTATTTCGCGAAGAGCTATGAAAATCGAAGTTATTAGTAAGTAACCGAAAATATCTTATATCACAAAAACAGTTTACTTAAAATAGCAAAGTGATTTGGTATAATAATATTCTTTTTAATTGTCTCCGCTTAAGTGAGATTGATTTTTTTTTTTCATCCCACAGAATATTTAAAATATTACTCCAAATATTTTTTCGTCATTTCACTACCCCTTTGTTAACGCGGTGTCCTGCGTGAGCGACGAAGACGTCGCGACGCCACGCAACACGACGCGACGTAATGCGACGCGACGCTACACGCGACAAATGTCCTACGTGGTTTTGGTCATTACTTCTCGAATCATGGAGAAGTACAGTACAATTTTAATCGCAGTTCGTGGTGACGCGTCTGGTCGCCCTCAAAACAAGTACGCGTTACGTCGCGTCTCGCCGCAGATTGTCATATAGGCCGCAAGCAGGGTATGCCGTTGAGCTGATCGCGTTCGTCGCGTTCGCACAATCGCGTCGCGTCGTATTCGTCGCTCACGCAGGACACCGCGTAAGCGACAGAATACACCTATTAAATTTTCATCGTTGAAGTGCCAACAGTACTGGAGAAGTGGTGGCTCAGTAGTTACGGTCGTGACTTACGAGTTTTATGTCGTAGGTTCGAACCCAGACAGGCACTTGGCACACTTTGTGCAAATTATTTCATCACCATTGCCCTCAAAACGGTAAAGGAAAATATCGTGAGCAAACCAGCATGTCCTAAAACCAAGAATTCTAAGACATGTGATATCTACCAACCCGAACTGGGCCCGCGTGGTGGATTATGGTCTACTCCCTCTCACCGATAGGAGGCCTGTGTCCCAGCGGTGGGAACATTACAGGCTGATTATGCTATAGTACTAACAATTACAAAAATACTGTGTCACATTCGGACGGATGGGTGGGTAGACGAAAATTCCAAAAAAATAAGTATGTGGGGTTCGTTTTTGATATTCTGATTTGCGTTTCGTTGCTGGCTCTATCAATGTTTACCTTACGATAAAAAGGTTATCAACTTAATAATTCGTATTTCGTTAATTTTAACAACATCACCCCTGACCCCATTTGATAAGAATTTATCTAACTATAAAACCAGTCTCGAACAAAAACTGAAAACCTCGAAAACGCATTTCTATTCCATGTTGGCAAAATTTCATCCTTTAAGCCGTCTTCAATCCAGTTGCAACGACGACCGTTTTTTGCAACCGTTTTCGTCGTCGGGACAACGGTTGCGTTTCGTCCGTCAAAAATTCTACAATGACCACCACTAGACCATAGACATCTCTAATAAAAATTGAACTTTTACGTGCTACGAGCGCCACGGTCTTGATATGAAGACACTGGATGACGTCAGAAGACAATATAGAGATGTAGCCAATTTTTTATGGCTGAATTGATTTATGTATCTGTTTTCTCATTATTTATAGTGTATTCTGCTTTTTCTTATTACAACTATACAGGGTGTTATTGACAGCCCTCCACAAAAACACAGGATTGATTCAGCTCCTTATTCTGAATCATATCCCACTGGAAATTTTGTCAGGAAAAAAAAAAATTATGCCGTTTTTTCTGCTGATATTCCTTTATTTCAATGTAAAATTACGTTCTCTGTATGCAACACTCCATTTATGTGAATAAAACAGCTGAAAACAGCCTCGCTCAAGCTCGCTGCGCTGCCGTCCGCTACGTGCGTTTTGCCACGGTAACGATACGTTGCGTGTGAGGTAATAAAACAAATCTGGTTTTTTGGATTCCCTTAATGTTCCTGAAATAATTACATGTACCGGTCATCTTAATATGATGTACTGAAGCCACCCTATCAGTTTGCGGAGGGCTGTCAATAACACCCTGTATTTGTAAATAAAGCAAGATATAGAAATACATCATTATTTTTCTCGTATATTTATATAAAATGTACGTAACATTAACATGTAAGTAACATTTATCGATAATAAAGTTACCCTCATCACTACTGTATAGTAGTAGTATATAGTAAACTATATATTCGTTATACATTTATAGCTTGGCGCTGGAGGACACATCTCGTTCGGTACCGCTTGGCGCTTAAAAGGTTAAACGCATTGTTTAGTATTTATATTAAGAATACCAAAAACGGGCGAAAATTTCGCGGTTTTTCGAGTGCTGCAAAGTTAGCACAGGTCTTTCGAAGCTCCAAACGTGGATATACGCTACTGGTAGTGGTCCTAACAACATATTAAAAAATCAGTACTAGCCGTTAGTTTGCGATAACAATATTAATGTTCGATATGACTGGCCAAAGCTGAATTTGTTAGTTTTTGTTAATGATGAATGTCAATCAACTAGTTTCTGACCGCAACTTCGTCCGCGTAAAATTTCTTGTTCCCCCAACCCACCCCGTCGAATCGCATCGCCTGCCTGCGGTATTACCTCGTTTTCGTGTTCTTTCTTACTTTTTAGGGTTCCGTAATACTTCAAAAAGAAAAACGGAACCCTTTATCCCACAAACTCGGGGAGTTATAAAGTTGAAATTAATATCAAATACTCAGGGCGGCAATCCCTTGAAGCAGTGAAAAAATGAAACTTCTAACTAAATCAACGCAATCAAAGATACGGGCGTTTATGTTCCATTTATATCGCATATTTTGATACTCGCAAGGGAATCAAAACCTATAGGGTACTTCCCATTGATCATTTTGTTGAATTTTGTGAATTTTTCGTATAGAAAAAAAGATTTCCTAGCTCTGTGTGAGCTACGTCGTAGAGTCGTAGCACAGTGTGAGCTACATCGTAGAGGCGTAGCACAGAGTGAGCTACGCCGAAGAGTAGTGGCGCAGTGTGAGCTACGCCTCGTAGCACAGTTTAAGGTACGCCGACGAGTCGTAGCACAGTGTGAGCTACGTCGTAGAGGCGTAGCACAGAGTGAGCTACGCCGAAGAGTAGTGGCGCAGTGTGAGCTACGCCTCGTAGCACAGTTTAAGGTACGCCGACGAGTCGTAGCACAGTGTGAGCTACGTCGTAGAGGCGTAGCACAGAGTGAGCTACGCCGAAGAGTAGTGGCGCAGTGTGAGCTACGTCGTAGAGTCGTAGCACAGTGTGAGCTACGCCTCGTAGCACAGTTTAAGGTACGCCGAAGAGTCGTAGCACAGTGTGAGCTACGTCGTAGAGGCGTAGCACAGAGTGAGCTACGCCGAAGAGTAGTGGCGCAGTGTGAGCTACGTCGTAGAGTCGTAGCACAGTGTGTGCTACATCGTAGAGGCGTAGCACAGAGTGAGCTACGCCGAAGAGTAGTGGCGCAGTGTGAGCTACGTCGTAGAGTCGTAGCACAGTGTGTGCTACATCGTAGAGGCGTAGCACAGAGTGAGCTACGCCGAAGAGTAGTGGCGCAGTGTGAGCTACGTCGTAGAGTCGTTAGCACAGTGTGAGCTACATCGTAGAGGCGTAGCACAGAGTGAGCTACGCCGAAGAGTAGTGGCGCAGTGTGAGCTACGTCGTAGAGTCGTAGCACAGTGTGAGCTACGCCGAAGAGTCGTAGCACAGTGTGAGCTACGCCGAAGAGTAGTGGCGCAGTGTGAGCTACGTCGTAGAGTCGTAGCACAGAGTGAGCTACGCCGAAGAGTAGTGGCGCAGTGTGAGCTGCGTCGTAGAGTCGTAGCACAGAGTGAGCTACATCGTAGAGGCGTAGCACAGAGTGAGCTACGCCGAAGAGTAGTGGCGCAGTGTGAGCTACGTCGTAGAGTCGTAGCACAGTGTGAGCTACATCGTAGAGGCGTAGCACAGAGTGAGCTACGCCGAAGAGTAGTGGCGCAGTGTGAGCTACGTCGTAGAGTCGTAGCACAGTGTGAGCTACATCGTAGAGGCGTAGCACAGAGTGAGCTACGCCGAAGAGTAGTGGCGCAGTGTGAGCTACGTCGTAGAGTCGTAGCACAGTGTGAGCTACATCGTAGAGGCGTAGCACAGAGTGAGCTACGCCGAAGAGTAGTGGCGCAGTGTGAGCTACGTCGTAGAGTCGTAGCACAGTGTGAGCTACATCGTAGAGGCGTAGCACAGAGTGAGCTACGCCGAAGAGTAGTGGCGCAGTGTGAGCTACGTCGTAGAGTCGTAGCACAGTGTGAGCTACATCGTAGAGGCGTAGCACAGAGTGAGCTACGCCGAAGAGTAGTGGCGCAGTGTGAGCTACGTCGTAGAGTCGTAGCACAGTGTGAGCTACATCGTAGAGGCGTAGCACAGAGTGAGCTACGCCGAAGAGTAGTGGCGCAGTGTGAGCTACGTCGTAGAGTCGTAGCACAGTGTGAGCTACATCGTAGAGGCGTAGCACAGAGTGAGCTACGCCGAAGAGTAGTGGCGCAGTGTGAGCTGCGTCGTAGAGTCGTAGCACAGAGTGAGCTACGCCGAAGAGTAGTGGCGCAGTGTGAGCTACGTCGTAGAGGCGTAGCACAGAGTGAGCTACATCGTAGAGGCGTAGCACAGAGTGAGCTACGCCGAAGAGTAGTGGCGCAGTGTGAGCTACGTCATAGAGTCGTAGCACAGTGTGATCTACGCCGAAGAGTAGTGGCGCAGTGTGAGCTACGTCGTAGAGTCATAGCACAGAGTGAGCTACGCCGTAGAGTCATAGCACAGAGTGAGCTACGCCGAAGAGTAGTGGCGCAGTGTGAGCTACGTCGTAGAGGCGTAGCACAGAGTGAGCTACACCGAAGAGTAGTGGCGCAGTGTGAGCTACGTCGTAGAGTCATAGCACAGAGTGAGCTACGCCGAAGAGTAGTGGCGCACTGTGAGCTACGTCGTAGAGTCGTAACACAGTGTAAGCTACGCCGAAGAGTCGTAGCACAGTGTGAGCTACATCGTAGAGGCGTAGCACAGAGAGAGCTACGCCGAAGAGTAGTGGCGCAGTGTGAGCTACATCGAAGAGTAGTGGCGTAGTGTGAGCTACGTCGTAGAGGCGTAACACAGTGTTTTCCTGGCTCATGAACAGTAGTGTATTCACATCATTATTATTTAAATCAGGTAATAAAAATAACGTTTTCAGGCCTTATTCAATCTTACCTGCATTTAGTCAAATATTCGAAAGTTAATACTCAAGCAGTTGCTAAGAGATTTTAATGTAATTGCCTCATTCATGATAAATAATATAGCTTTACAAAAGGTCGTTCGACAACAGACGCGGGTGTTGCTATTCTGAAACACATAATTAATGCATGGGAGAACTCGCAAAATGCTATTGGAGTTTTCTGTGATCTCTCCAAAGCCTTTGATTGTGTGCACCATGACACGCTTTTGCGTCAACTATGTCATTACGGTGTCCAAAACAAAGCTCTCAACGTAATAAACTCTTATCTACATAATAGGCACCAATGTGTAGATGTCGATGGTGTGAAATCTTCCGGGGTACCAATTCAGTTAGGTGTACCTCAAGGCTCAATAATGGGTCCATTCTTATTCTTTGTGTATATCAATGACTTAACATTCGTTGGTAGTAGCAGCTGTACTGTTTACGTATAATAACTCTCTTATCTTTAAAGTAGACAGGAACAGACAAGGTTTTGACGACGTAAACAGTGCATTCTCCATGGTTACAGATTGATTTGAGGAAAGGAGGATCCTTCCCTCAAATATGGCGAGGGGTAATGGCTAATATTTGCGTTATGGTCGTGAACCGGTGTACGGTAGTACGTGTTGCTGCTTGTAGTGCGATTCTGTAACCGTCACCGTGAAAACTTAGGTAAAGTGAGCGTGGAGTGAGCTGTCATTCCAAATAATGCTAGGGATTGACACTAGTGACAACTCACATCAAGCTCACTTCACTTGAGTCTTCACGGTGAGATTTTTACAGAATCGACCGGCAGGAGGCTTTTATTTAGGTATTAAGTTCTGTTTACGATTTTATTTATTTTTTGTTATTTATTTCTGCTTGAGTATAGTTTTCAATGTTTTTCTTGGTATATTGGCGTGTGCTAGCTGACATATGTCCAATAATGTAATGTTCTGTTTCGTAATGTTAATTACTAACTTACTTTCTAACACGGGCTTCAGCTAGAGAATAAATAAAACAAACGCATGAAACAGAATCGTCGCTTTATTCAGCAATTTCCGGTTGAAAAAAATAATCAACAAAACTACACGTAAATTGTGAACATGACTATTTTTACAAACATTTTTACAGCGATATTGTATAATTGCGTCGCGTCGGGTTGTGAGCGCTCGCGTGCTCAAGCTCGAATGTTCAATGCTCGCCGTGCTCGCCTGGCCGAGCGCGCCGCACTAAACGATACTTGATAATAATATTTACAACAAATGTACGTCCGCATTGTAAACAAAGCTAAGGGAAACAAGAAAGGTCTCGCGGGCGAGCGATCACAACGGGAACGCCTAAACTAGAATTCAGAAACTTAGGAGGTACATCATCCTATCCACTTTACTAAGCGTATGTTATCGGCCCCAACGACAACATGAGGCCAATGTTTTTTTTTTTTACATTTTTTCCCAAATTTGCAGCCTTTTTGTACAGTATATGATACTTACTAATTATATATGTATAGACATAGTTAAACCGTTACTTTTTTTTTGTTGCGAACCCTTTTTCCTAACAGCCCATTGGTCCAATGAACTGCCATGAAAAACGAGCTCACTAAATTTTTTTATAATGGTTGAGACAACAGGACACTTGCGTAACACGACTCGATATAATTTTCGCATAGCTAGATTAAACCCCAATGTTTTTAGTTTACATTAAAATACACGATATTTTTAACATTTTTTTTTGCTTTTTTTCTGCAAAAGTTCTAACAAGAAGTGAGTTGAACGGACAAAATGTATTTTTTATTATATATTTGTATCCCGAAAAAGAAACTACATTAACACTGAGAATGCAAATCTGTTGACAATTGTTGCGTTTCGTGGTCGCACCATTTCTGTTATTTAAATGTATCATAGTAGCACAACATATGATCGCTTCTGGCAACACTGGCCAGCGACCACGAAGCACAACTTACAATGTTGCCACATTAAAAATTAACAAAAAGTATTATTTGTTTTATTTCTATCTACCTACATTGTGTCTCTACACGTTTATTTCTAATAATTTGAATGGACACACTCCCTAATATTCTACAATTATCATACCGATTACGTTTACAGATATTATAAATCGTGTTTCTGTATTCTTCTTGTTTAATATCACTTTAAATCAGTTATTTCGTGAAATTAAATTAATACATTTTAAATAGCATAATGACGTTGCTTTATGTATTCCCTGGATGGTTAGGCAGATGTGTAGGTACCTTAGTACACCCACACTTCGGCAGTTAAATGATCAGAACGGAAGAGTGAAGCCGTATTAACATCATAACTTGTCCAACCGAGCGCCACGCGACATACACTGATCAACCAACATGCGCGAGCGCAATACAAAATGTGAAAATAATAATAATGTAATACTGGCCGACCGAGTTAATTAGACAACTGGCAATCGTGACAGAACATCGCGATTTCTTTATTATATGTCAGTTTAATATTAATGCTTATTTATACACATAAACCTACCTGATTTCGTACACGCTATTTTCAACTCTATTGCTGTTGTTATTTAGTTCATTATCAATTTACCAAAATTGAAATATTCTTTTCCAGTACAACACGGCTTTGTTGGTAGTTGTACAGTTAACCACACTTTTGAACACACACAGTTGACATTGGAAGCGCTTTTATGTAGTTGCAGTAAGGGTGGGATTCGTTGTTTGACTCATAATTGGGGAAGGCTACGCAGATGGAGTTTCTTGACGAGCCGTCAAGAAACTCTGCATGGGAAACGACCAATTGGAACCGTGCACCTAGCTTCTGACGTTTCATAAGTGGCCATGTTGGTTTATGTGAAATAAAATATTTTGATTTTTTTATTTTAGATGCATGCATACATATTGTTGAGGCTAACTGTATAACACCTTTCTATGTTCTATCAATTGATTCCTCCCAGTTCTCTAATTCTCTCAGCGGGCTTATTTGGCACCGCCATTGAGTACGGTCTCTTTGCACTGTTGAAATAAAGTTGAAAATAAATAAACTCCCGTCAGCCCGAGAGCGCATCAAAGCGGGAAAAGGTGTGCATTAGAGTAAGGTTATTTATTTTCAATTTTATTTTAAGGATCGCAATGTTCATAATTGCTTACCAGGTGTACGGCGACACAAAGTCAGTCGTTATTAAAAACACGTTTACAAAAAGCGTAGTAAAGTGAAGTGTAGTTACTATCCACAAACAATTACCATTTTGATGTAAAAATACTACACGCACTCAGTTGGTCAGTTCCACTGTAACCTAACCCGTTTGGTCGGGATGACCTTAGCTTAGTTACTGCAACCAACTTTAACGACACATATAGTTTTAAAAAATACCAGAAATTTTAGGCGTGGTCTCATAGTAAAAGTTATTCGTAACAATGAGTTCAACGACCTCTTTTCGAGTTTGGTGTCGTTTGATTAACTAAAACGACACCACCTTGTATCGTCTCAATTGGCGCCCAGGGTGGGACCCATCCACACAGCGACTCTCAAACTAATTTTACTTACTATGCCTTCTAAGGAAAGCTGGTATTAAGCCGCGACGATTAACTATAAAGTAGTTTTTTTTTATAGCAACACTACCGCCAGAATCTCGAGTATTGCCATAAACACGCACCATTTTGTCGGTAGTGCTGTCAGACATTTATATCGATGCACAATATTTTTTCAGTTAAAATTCACGTTTATTTGGTATCGGCGTCTCGTAATGGTTGAACACAAAATGGAATATATGCACATGTTGAGTATTCAGTACATTTGTATATAACGTGGTGGCATCGAGAGTCGTGAAGTACCGGGGACTGAATATCATTATATATGTACAATGTTTAACAATAAATTAATGGTACAAACACAAAATAATACTAACTCTACGGGATCTGTCCACAAGTACGGACCGCCTGACTACTCACCGCGCGCCGACAAGCGTCCGCTCAACTGGTCCGGCCAGTGAACCAAATTATTAAGTAAATATTTTCATTATTTATAATACACATAATCCTATATGATACACAGTAATGCGGTTATTATTTTACACATTTTTTAAACATTTTTATTTCATTTTTTTATGTTCATACACATTTAAAATATACACTCGCTCTCTATTCAATAACACATTAAAACGAACAAAACAAATGTTTCTTTTGCTAAAAAAAACTAGCGAGGGCACGCCAGCCGCGAACAAAATAATATCGACCCTTGCTAAAGTTTTCCACGTATTAACTATTTCACAGCCTTAAATAAGTGTCGGGACTCGGGCGCGGGCGCGCGTGTGCGTCACGTGACGTGCATGGGCAGCGAGTCGCCGCCGCACCGCCGCTCGTCTGGCGCCGCCGACGACGTGGACGCGCTGGGCGCGGGCGCGCGGCGGCGTCACGTGACGTGCATGGGCAGCGTGTCGCCGCCGCGCCGCCGCTCGTCCGGCGCCGCCGCGCCCGACGTGGACGCGCCGGGCGCGGGCGGCGCGGCCGGCCGCTTCAGCGCGGCGGGTGCGGCGAAGGCCACGGCAGCCACCTGCGGGCAGACGTGGGGTTTAACTACTTGACCGTCTGTGGAAGCTTTACATTGAAATAGCACATCCGTTTCTGTCGATTTATTACCCAATTTTCTGATGTTGGCTTGTCACTTTAGTTCAGTAATATGTGGCAAGCTATCTTTGGTAAATTGGCGTTTTATTTTCCGTCGAACATCTTGTCAACGCAACGGTTCACGAAGCTTGCCAAAATTATCATGTTTTAAATACGCTTACATTTACAGTTATATTATATTACAAATAAGCAGTTTTATGCTAGGTATGGGGCACGGTTTTTGCAGAAAAAGCTGTAAGTACCCTACCCTACTTTACCTACCTTACTGAAAAAACCGCATAAAATTAATGTCAAACCAGTTGTTACATACAAACAAATGCGCAATTAGAGAATTTGCTAGATTCATAGGTCTGTTAACTTCATCATGTCCCGCCGTTAAATTCGGCTGGATATACACAAAGCTTCTATAAAGAGAAAAATATCTAGCACTAAATTATTCTAACAATATACGAGATTGTATAAAAAATGATTTTATTTGGTGGATAGAACACATTGACTCTTCATTTTGTTCCTTTCAAACAAATGATTATACTCTTGTAATATTCAACGACGCTTCAACCACTGGTTGGGGCATAGTTGATAGTTTGCAATAATCAAACCGCTCACGGACATTGGAATCATTCACAATTATCATTACACATAAATACTCTTGAATTACTTGCAGCTTTTTATGGTCTAAAAATATTTGCATCACACCTTAAATATTGCAATATATTACTCAGTATAGTCTGTCTCTGTCCGTCTGTACAAACCTAAACTAACCGTAAAATCTAGATTTTGACCAATTTGCACCGGCCAGCCTTTTTTACAGGGCGTTAACGCGGGCGTTTTCGCGGATGCGCGTTGTGAGACGAAGCAGGCACTGCTTATGTCCCAAGCTGCCGTTCTGTAGCTTGGGATAAAATTTTAAGAACTGTAATTTTCTGATTTCTAATTTAAATGATCTGAAAATACTTTCCTTTGTTGACAGAGGTTGTTTGACAAATTGAAGATTGCGACCTACCACAGAATTTTAATTTTTTGTTGGAAGCTATTACAATTTATTTATTTTAGGATCTCCAACAAAAGTTATACACTAAACATTACATATAATTAATGGACGACAAAGTATTGAGTAGGTGTACTCCTTCAATTACTAAGCTAACAAATTAAATACCTAATACATAATAAAATAAAAGAAAAAAATTGACAATGGAACATAAAAACACCACAAATTCTGTAAAATATTAGAACAAAGAATAATAAGATACCGAAAATTTTAAATACATATTGAATACATTATTAAGACATTTCTTATATTTAACGAGAGATTGGCTGATATCTAAATCTGTAGTTTTAGCCATCATGACCATCTTTCGTCATGGTTGTCATTTTCATGGTTTTCGGGGGATAATGCTGATTGAACATTCTGGATTTTAAGATGGCCGCTATCCTAAATAATATTGTAAATAGATTCTCATGGCCATCAGTTTCATGCCGATTGTAAAGTCGATACCCAAAATCCGTAAAAAAAAAACGGAACCCATAATTTCGTCATGCCAGACGTGCGTTCGGATGTCAATGCCATTAGCCATTTTACTCGTAGTCGTTAACGAGTGTTAATAACACTATATCGTATTCGTATTCTATGCACGCAAAATGGCGTAGTAAAATTACGATAAATATAATTAGGGGTAGCATTCCCCATGCATGTACCGGAGGGTTGAAAAAAATCTATGCACATAAGCGTGTGGGGGTATTGTTGGATCTTATATTTAAAATTATAAAGATGTTTCTAGTTGACTTGGCTTTTAAAGTCAATCGTTTTTGAGATATGGGATATTTTCGTTTAAAACCGCAGAATTAACTTGGTTGTTTACAGTTTTTTCGGGACCTTTCACTGTACGTGGTCCGACATACACTTGGCCAGTTTTATAGCCACTAATATAAATAAAAACTACCAAGCTCATACAGCTAACAAAACATAATGAAATGTAAAGTGTTTGCGGAATACCCAATTTATAGAATTAATCTATCATCATTTCCCAAACTTTTGCTAAGCCTACCTAAAAATGTATATTGGGCATTCTGTAGCAAACTATTAGAAAGTAAAAAAAAAAATTAATAAAATAATTTTGAATAGCGAGCGCATTCCGAATATAAATTCAAATATAGAAACAATTCGGCGCGAAATTGAATAAATGACTATGGTCATAGGTCCTCTGTTATTGACTCACGTTTCAATATAATGTCCAAAAAACGATTAAAATTACATTAGGAAAGCATAAATCATTATTATAAATAATGCTTGTTGTATTTAATGCTTAAAATAATTTTATTTCAATTTCTGAGAATCGATTTCTGACATTCGTCATATTAATTACTCGGGTTAATCGAAATTTAAAAAAAAATCGTTTAGCATAATCACTTTCGCGCATCATTACGATAAAAAAAAAAACAAAAATGGTCGGCGATTTTGAACACAAATTAAGTAGTGGTAATGAATAATACGTGTTATTGGACCTGTGTTTCAATATTACGTTAGGATTTGGCATTTTCGTGGTTTTTATAATATTTGTAATAATTTTTTTCACATTTTACATCTTATCTACATGTGTGTGTGTGACTTTTGTAAAAAGTAAAAACGTAAACACGCACGATTGGCGCGAAACTTCGACTTTAGATATGAAAAAACTACATTACCACTACTTATTTAACATGAACAATGAATGAATTCGTCATATAATTAAATGATGTATTATTCATTGCCCTTGTGGTGGAGTTTGGATTTTCAAAATCCCAAATTTTTATGTTTTTTAGCCTCGACCACCACTGTCATCAAAATGGCGATTATCGCATTTACAGACTTGAATTTAATAAAGGTAAACTAATAAAGCGTGCTAAATATGGAAGATTGAATGGTGATAACATATGAGTTGTTTATCCAACTCTCTTAATTAACGCACATTCATAAGATTTGATGGGTAGCATAATCAATATTTAGGTACTTTGTCAATTAAGGGTATCGTATGTCGTCATTCCAAGGTCCAATGGGAGTCTTATGGGACCCTTTACCGAGCCAGCGGAGGTTCGTGTGTTCGGGTCCATTCGGGGGCTCTTCCGAACTATACGGTTAAGCCTCACAAAAAATTACTATTTTCTCCTTTCAGGGTCCTCCCTGAAAGCGTGGAGGGGATACTCCTGTATCCCCTCCACGCGGATCTCACCCTGATGGCAGGGAAATTATCCGGCATTCGTTACTAAGGCGCGGATATCTATACACCCAACTCATCTCTCGATATAATGATGTCCTCTTTCTTCCTAAACACGCTGAACCAATATAATACTTCACTAAAATCATGATGGCTAACTTACAAATTTAATTCAGGTGCTAGTTACAGCACATTTTAATATTTATCGTTCAGCGTTATCAATACTGTTAGGAAGTGACTTGTAAAAATTGTTTAAAAAGGTTCCTTAAAAGCGTTTATCGTATAAAACCACCCTCACCAAAATACCATACCACCTGGAACCCCAATCGTGTATTAAATTACTTAACAAATTATTTTTTAATGATTTAATTACATTCAAAGATTATCGTTAAAAACTAACTCTTTAGCATTACTTAGTATCATTTTTATTTATGGGGCCATATGAAAAGTTTAGTTTATAATGAACCTCATCCGATCTCATCTGTTGATGTCTTAAGACAGAAAATTATCGATGCGGCAAACGAGATTAGAAGAGGCATAACGACTGGTGTGGTTAAAAGTGGACTAAGGCACAGACTGCGAATATGTGTGCGGAACAGAGGCAGACCTGTGGAACATGTATTATAAAAAAAAAAGTTGTTAAAGCTATTTAGTTTGTTTTATTTCGTTTGCTGACCCAAGTGATAACTTTGTACAGTTACACACACAGTACAGTAAGTAACACACACAGTACAGTACAGTAAGTGTTGTACAGTTATTTTTTACTACTGCCTGAGAGCATCACAGTTTTTTTCTGAAATCATGATGATACCCTACCTTGTTATACATTGTTGGATAGCTAAAGAAACGTAGATTTTATTTAGTACATCTGCAGCATAACTGTCATAGACTTTTTTTGAAATATTCTTAAAAGAAAAAAAAATTATACAAATTTGTTTATTTTTTAAACTTTCAATCGTCGACTACTACCCAGTTGGTTCAGTTACCTGTTTTTTTTTTTGTGTTGAGATAATAATATAAAAAAACTAATCTACTACACAAAAATAGCAAAAACATTGTAAATTGGAGGCACAACATAAAAAAAGGACAATTACACAAAAATCTTCATTTTATTTAAAAAATAATCAAAATCCAATATCTCAATATGGGTTAGGTTTGGGGTGGGGTGTTTCATAGTCAAATCGGCTAGGAATGATTAAAACTAAAACCTCTTAAAGGATCTAGGTCGACTTAACCTGTAACCCTGTATAACATTATAAAATGAAAGACATGATGCTGAAAAATTATTTATTACAGTTATAGGTGTGGCTAAGCCTGCCTCACGAGAGGTCATCGTAAGCTGGATAATAAACCTGTCCAAGGAAGCTGATATCATGGGAACTCCAGGAAGTACACTACCTGCAGTAGGCTCTAAAAGCTGGCTAGAAAATCATCCTCTGAACGAAATCATATTCCGAGAAAATTGGTTATGGGCTAATTCAGTCAATAATATCTATAGAAGAGAAGTATAACTTCTCTTGTGTTGAATCAAAGTCAAACGTACACAGTTGTTAAATCTGATTACTTAGCTATACTGAATACCTATTAATTAAATTATAAGAGATTATTTATAATTCGCTATTGTTATTTTTTCTGGTTACTAACAGATTAGCCCCCCCTTTACTCATAAACGTTGCTAAAACTAGTGATTAGCGACAGTTTCACCATACATTTTGACGTTTTTAAGTACTACTAAACATGGTAATAAATCGATGGAAATGGATAATGCTGTCTCAATATAAAGTTTCTATAATATTAGCTAAGTTCACCAATGAAACTGAACGCGATCAGCACATCAAGAGCTGTTAGTGTCATCATTGTTACGGAATATACGTAGACACTGACAGGTCTCGGAGCTAGCGGTGACCACGTGAGCTGTCAGCGATGCCGCTGCGTACCTGCGGGCGGTGCGCCTTGTGCAGCAGGTTGGCGACGAGCGCGCGCGGCTTGAGCTGCAGCGGGTGGCGCACGGTGAGCTGGCGCGGGTCGAGGCTGAGGCTCACGCGCCGCTTGTCGTCGGCGCGCGGGCCCGGCTGGCGCAGCACGTTGACGAGGTGCGGGCCCTTGCCCAGCGCGCCGCCCTTGATCTCGAACAGCTGCGCCACGGCGCCCGGCGCGGCCTGGGGAGTTCGCATTCATTATTGTACTGTACAGATAGAATACAATAGTAAGATTCCATACACAAGGGTTTATAAGTGTTTCAATCCTTCTTATTATTATAAATGCGAATGTTTGGATGGACGGATAGATGTTTGTTACTCTTTCACGCAAAAACTTCTGAACGGATTTGGATGAAATTTAGTACACAGATAGTTTATAACCAGGATTAACACATGGGGTACTTTTTATCCCGATTTTGCCACGGGATCAAAACCTATGCGGGTAAAACCGGGGCGCAGCTTGTATACAATAAAACTAAAGTATTTTTACTACAGGAGCAAAGAATGATGGTTTAGAGGCATGAGGAACAGGGTGTAAAGTTCACTCATCCTCCATTGAAAAGGGAGGATCCTCCGACCAGACGGGTGTTGTGTCTGGCGGGCAATTGCCCAACGATTGATGTTGGGAAATTGTATCTATGCTAATTGCGCGGTAAACTCTGCTTGCGAGATGCAGGATTTGCGTGACGTCAGTATGACACGTTGTTCGCATGTGGCGTTGTAGATACCGCTACAATGGTCCAGAGTTAGATGGATAGCGACTTGCCCGGTCTAGATTTATTCAAACCTGTGTTTCTGGCCTAAATTATATTAATTTCTGTAAATTGGTTCAAATAAAACTTTTACACGTCCAAAAGACTAATCTTTGAGAAGAAAATCGAAAAAAAATTCAGAGGGCACGTCTCTTTTTAAATATATTTCTATTTACCTATGACGACTTCAGCTACGGTGACTGTTTCTGTTTCTAACGACTATGTTAAGAGCATGTGCTCTGGGCGTGGCTAACGTATCCTACCTTGGCAGTGAAGGTACAAGCACAGTGCGGACACGTCAGAATACCATTATGATCATGGTATTGTATGTCTCTGCGTGAGCGGGTGCGCGTGCAGCACCTTGAGCTTGCTGGGCGGCACGTGCTGCAGCTGCTGGAGTACTATAGCTACCTTGAGCAGCGCCGGCTTGTTGTCGAGCGCGGCCAGCGACACGACGGCGGGCAGGCCGGCCAGCGCGCGGTTCTGCGTGAGCGGGTGCGCGTGCAGCACCTTGAGCTTGCTGGGCGGCACGTGCTGCAGCTGCTGGAGTACTATAGCTACCTTGAGCAGCGCCGGCTTGTTGTCGAGCGCGGCCAGCGACACGACGGCGGGCAGGCCGGCCAGCGCGCGGTTCTGCGTGAGCGGGTGCGCGTGCAGCACCTTGAGCTTGCTGGGCGGCACGTGCTGCAGCTGCTGGAGTACTATAGCTACCTTGAGCAGCGCCGGCTTGTTGTCGAGCGCGGCCAGCGACACGACGGCGGGCAGGCCGGCCAGCGCGCGGTTCTGCGTGAGCGGGTGCGCGTGCAGCACCTTGAGCTTGCTGGGCGGCACGTGCTGCAGCTGCTGGAGTACTATAGCTACCTTGAGCAGCGCCGGCTTGTTGTCGAGCGCGGCCAGCGACACGACGGCGGGCAGGCCGGCCAGCGCGCGGTTCTGCGTGAGCGGGTGCGCGTGCAGCACCTTGAGCTTGCTGGGCGGCACGTGCTGCAGCTGCTGGAGTACTATAGCTACCTTGAGCAGCGCCGGCTTGTTGTCGAGCGCGGCCAGCGACACGACGGCGGGCAGGCCGGCCAGCGCGCGGTTCTGCGTGAGCGGGTGCGCGTGCAGCACCTTGAGCTTGCTGGGCGGCACGTGCTGCAGCTGCTGGAGTACTATAGCTACCTTGAGCAGCGCCGGCTTGTTGTCGAGCGCGGCCAGCGACACGACGGCGGGCAGGCCGGCCAGCGCGCGGTTCTGCGTGAGCGGGTGCGCGTGCAGCACCTTGAGCTTGCTGGGCGGCACGTGCTGCAGCTGCTGGAGTACTATAGCTACCTTGAGCAGCGCCGGCTTGTTGTCGAGCGCGGCCAGCGACACGACGGCGGGCAGGCCGGCCAGCGCGCGGTTCTGCGTGAGCGGGTGCGCGTGCAGCACCTTGAGCTTGCTGGGCGGCACGTGCTGCAGCTGCTGGAGTACTATAGCTACCTTGAGCAGCGCCGGCTTGTTGTCGAGCGCGGCCAGCGACACGACGGCGGGCAGGCCGGCCAGCGCGCGGTTCTGCGTGAGCGGGTGCGCGTGCAGCACCTTGAGCTTGCTGGGCGGCACGTGCTGCAGCTGCTGGAGTACTATAGCTACCTTGAGCAGCGCCGGCTTGTTGTCGAGCGCGGCCAGCGACACGACGGCGGGCAGGCCGGCCAGCGCGCGGTTCTGCGTGAGCGGGTGCGCGTGCAGCACCTTGAGCTTGCTGGGCGGCACGTGCTGCAGCTGCTGGAGTACTATAGCTACCTTGAGCAGCGCCGGCTTGTTGTCGAGCGCGGCCAGCGACACGACGGCGGGCAGGCCGGCCAGCGCGCGGTTCTGCATGAGCGGGTGCGCGTGCAGCACCTTGAGCTTGCTGGGCGGCACGTGCTGCAGCTGCTGGAGTACTATAGCTACCTTGAGCAGCGCCGGCTTGTTGTCGAGCGCGGCCAGCGACACGACGGCGGGCAGGCCGGCCAGCGCGCGGTTCTGCGTGAGCGGGTGCGCGTGCAGCACCTTGAGCTTGCTGGGCGGCACGTGCTGCAGCTGCTGGAGTACTATAGCTACCTTGAGCAGCGCCGGCTTGTTGTCGAGCGCGGCCAGCGACACGACGGCGGGCAGGCCGGCCAGCGCGCGGTTCTGCATGAGCGGGTGCGCGTGCAGCACCTTGAGCTTGCTGGGCGGCACGTGCTGCAGCTGCTGGAGTACTATAGCTACCTTGAGCAGCGCCGGCTTGTTGTCGAGCGCGGCCAGCGACACGACGGCGGGCAGGCCGGCCAGCGCGCGGTTCTGCGCTAGCAGCGCGGTGCGCTGGCTCTGCGTGAGCGGGTGTGCGTGCAGCACCTTGAGCTTGCTGGGCGGCACATGCTGCAGCTGCTGCTGCTGCACCACGAGCGGCGCGGGCGCGTGCAGCACGTGCTTGTGCGCCAGCGACACCAGCGGCGCCGACACGCGCCGCGGCCCGTGCGCGCTGGCGCAACTCACCGTGCCTGCGACGAATATTACATGTTATTGAGGGAATATTTAACTGGTCCTCTTCAAACTTTAAGCAATTTCAGCCTATAATGTGCTGAGACACTATGTAAGTCAGAACCGCGGGTGTACTTTTCAGATCTGCCTAAATTTATTGCAGTTATTTGGTACCTTCTGTGTACCTTTACGTACCTCTCTTGAAAATCTGTGTACCTACACCCGTACAATGTTATTTTAAAAATTAGGTACACCCGCCATCCTGATGTTAGAACCGCGGGTGTACTGCTAACCATGTGTGTAGCTAAGTGCACTCTATAAGTAGATTTGGTCAAGGCTACTTTCTTTCTAACACTCCACGGCGCGTCATAGTTATATTTATGTATAGGTTTTACGTTGACGTGCTGCCGTGTGTACCTGCAGAAACAAGTATTAAATAAACAAATTACTGTAAGGTTGCTGCAAAAAGTAAAAAAAAAACTATTTTCTTTCTACGACGCGACGTTGTTATTATTTTATAATAAAAAGCAAGCAATAAATATATTGAGTATTTTATAAAATAACAATCTTCAGTATTAATAACTTTTTTACATACATTATATACACTGGACAGCAAATAAACCGAGCCACCCGGTACCTTGGAACTCTGTTTCGATTTTCTCAAAAAGCATAAAACTTACAACTATCAAAGTTATACCTACAGAAAGTGCGTTTCATGATGATTAAAATGACTATAAATTTATTTTAAAGTACCGTCTACTCACATTGTAATCAAGCAACAAACACAATGCTAACGATTTGCTCTGTTTTTGCTAGAGTTCACGATTAGCGTTATTTTTTTCTACAATGAGGTAGTCGGATATTTCTTATAATTTCTTTAGTTTTTATACATCGTTTACTCAGACGCGTGTATTTATGCTACTTTTTTCTGTCAATAATGGATACGAAACCTCAGGAAGCAGCCCAAGCTGTAGCACTACTTCAAGCAGGTGTTGAGCAACGTGAGGTCGCTCGAAGACTTCGAATTAGCAGATCTTCGGTGCAACGAGTTTACAGACGATACCTAGAGACTGGAGCATTCGATCGCCGTCCAGGTACGGGCAGACCTAGGGCTACATCAGCAGCTGATGATCGTTACATCCAACTTACTGTTCTGCGAAATCGCCGACTCAACGCAGTTCAAGTCCAACAAAGTCTGCGTGTCGAACGCCAAGTGTTCATAAGTTCAGATACCGTCAGAAGGAGACTAGCTGAACGGAACCTGACTCCAAAGAGAGCTGCAACAGGCCCAGCATTAACGGTAGCCCACCGTCGAGGACGACTTGAATTTGCTCGACCGCATATGGATTGGACGTTAGAGCAGTGGGGTAATGTACTCTTCACTGATGAGACCAGGGTGAGTCTACATGGAAGTGATCGACGTCAGAGAGTATATCGTCGCCCTGGAGAACGTTATTCTCAGTGTTGCATCGAGGAAACTGTTGCTTATGGAGGAGGATTTGTAATGGTCTGGGGCGGCATCTCGTTAACCGCACATATAGCGTTAGTTTTCATCGAACCGACGGGCCGTACACGTGGATTGACTTCTCATCGCTACATTACTGAAATCCTCGCAGACCATGTGGTACCTTACGCAGGATATATCGGGCAGGATATGCAGTTGATGCATGATAATGCATGGCCTCATGTTGCTAATGTGGTGACCCAGTATCTACACGACGTCGGCATTCGTACGATAAACTGGCCAGCTCGAAGCCCAAGCCCGGACTTGAATCCGATAGAACACTTATGGGATGAGCTGAAACGTCGGGTTCGAGCTCGGGTACCTGCTCCAACAAGGCTTCCAGAGCTGCGAATCGCAATTGAAGAGGAGTGGAATACAATTCCTCAAGATTTCATCGTCAGGCTCGTGAGATCGATGAATACGAGGATGCTGGCAGTTATCCGAGCAAGGAGAGGGAATACTGAATACTGACCAAAAACTTTTTTATAATTTTTCTTTGTTTCTGGCTTTTTTTTTTCAGTTTATGATTACTAATGATTTACACGATTGGAAAATGACTCTTCTTTGTAAAATCCTTAATAAACACTTAATAAATTGATTGATCCCAATGATTTTCCATTCATTTTAATCATCATGAAACGCACTTTCTGTAGGTATAACTTCGATAGTTGTGAGTTTTATACTTTTTAATAAAATCGAATCAGAGTTCCAATGTAGCGGGTGGCTCGGTTTATTTGCTGTCCAGTGTATATTATAGACATATTAATCATTACTTATTTTGTTACCATTAAAATTAATTAAAATTAAAAAAATCCTTTAAAACTGTCTCTTGTTTCATTTTGATTCTGAAAACACTGACAAAAATCTTAATTTCATGGGGCGGTGCTGCAGTCTATTTTACTCCCTCTAGGAACGTGCTCAAAGAGCAATTCTAAAGGTAACCTTTAGGCCTTTCAGATTTCCTACACACCAGCTTTACATTGCTTGTGAGGTGCTAACAGTACGCCAATTATTTATACTGCACATTACATTACAGCAGCACGTTAAATAAAAATAAAATATTAGTATTAAATATAAATATTATTTATTTATTTATTTGTTAAGTATGGATAACTAACAGCTAAAACAAACAGAATAAAAAATTGTATATGAGACTGACAGCCAATTAAAAGTCATCACTTCTAAAAATAGATTGGAAAGAAAGAGTGTGAACAACACAACACAGCTACCTACTTAAAAAGAAAGAGAAAGAAAAAAAAAAAACAATATAACATTCAAGCTTAAACTAAATATAATTATAATTCTATAAATCCTTCACAATTCTAAAATAGGCAAACTATTGTTTGTTTTTCTAATTTAAATATTTAACTTAAGTTATTAATACTGAAGATTGTTTTACTATAAAACAATAAAAACGTCATAGAAAGAAAATCGTTTTTTTAACTTTTCGCAGCAACCTTACAATAATTTGTTTATTTAATACTTGTTTCTGCAGGTACACACGGCAGCACGTCAACGTAAACCCTTTACATAAATATTACTATGACGCGCCGTGGAGTGTTAGAAAGAAAGTATCCTTGGCAAGATTGGTGGAGTTTTAAACGTTTTTAAAATTGCCCAATGGTTGCATATACTAATGATTGGGAGCCAATTAACATGTTCACTAGGAATAAGCCACACCCACTCGCCCCTGCGCGTCCGCCGCTTTACGAGTTCTCCCGATCCTTCACGAAATTAAACGAAAGTCACTCGTCACATCGTTCGTTTACGTCAGTTGCGTACGCATTTGGAACCCGTTAGGGTATTGAAGTTCTGTTATTTAGAATCGTACTGTGTGCTGTGCTGTGAAATTTCTTAAAACAATTTATAAATATAATATAATGGCGCCTCAGTTGACGCAAATTCAAAGAGAGCGCATCATAGTGCTTCGATTGAGTGGATGATAGATTATTATGAGTGATAGATATTTGTCGGCAGACGGGCGTAATGGTGAGTAATATTTTTTTAATTAAAATAAAGAAAGGCTAATATTGAAAAAATGTGTCAATGGTGTTTTTCTACAGAATTTTCGAAATTAGTTAACGCTGCGCGCTGTTCCAGGCACGAAGCGTCACTAAAATATAGAGTAACCGTGAAAGCTTAAATTCAGAGTTATACTTAAGTTAGACTGGAAGCCGACCCCAACATTGTTGGGAAAAGGCTAGGCAGATGATGATGACCTAAGTAAACATAATTCGATGAAATATTGTTTTTGATTTATTCATGAAACATTCTAAACAAAAGTTAATCCAGTAGGTAGTGATTGGATTTTAACCCTTAACTACTCGCACGAAGAAAATCACTTGACTGCTCGCACGGGGTCCGTGGTGACCCCAATTTGTATGGATGAAATTTGATGATTTCTTATTTTTAATAAAACACGCCCATAGTAATTATGAAAGTACTTTATTTAAACTATAACACATAAAAACCACAACTAAAGCGGACCCATAGAAGCCCATCGCCGCCAACTCTACGCGAGAGCTAGATCTACGCGTCGCTGCATACTCTGCCGATCCTTTCCTGACCACACCAATCCTTTAAAACTGATCAACTTCGTACAGCGTGAGTCCATGTGTAGCTTGTAATCACACTTATCACCTCAACGTATTCATCAATTTCATAAAATATGGTTTTCTTAAAAAGTGAATAACAAAATTGATTAAAATGATACCTACTACCTAATAGACTTGTAGGTAGTTTAGTAGTTAGTCTCATGGTTTGTAAATTGAAATTTTATACTTCTTTTTGCACCATTGTTATATTCTTGAGCATTTTTCCTTTACTAATTGGTGATAATTTAAGTTAGGGCCGTCACCCACTGGCGGCATGGCACGACAAGGGATTTTAGTAAGCGCAAAAGATTTGAATTTTGAATTTTCACATTTCGGGATGCCACGGCATGCCAGAACGTTCCGAAGGATGCCAAAGCAGGCTGTGACGTACCAATGAAATTGTGGTGCCGTGCCGCCTAGCGCCTGTGGGGGACGACCCTAACTTAAATTATCACCAACAATTATTATGGCTTTATACAGCCCAGTCAAATTATACTAATCTAGGTATGTCGGTGTCGTTGGGTTGGCATTCGTTGTTTGCCACCGATTTCCGAAATTAAAGTTATTTTTCACTTTGTAGTGTCTTTTTTGGAAGTCGGTTGATATTTTTTTTTTGCATCAAAGTTTTTATTGTTCACTTTTAAGTTGTAATTTTTCAAATAAAAAAATAATTTTGCAAATCGGCTTATAAATTACGGAATTCTGAGGTAACAAACATAAAAAATACAGTCGGATTGAGAACCTCCTCCTTTTTTGAAGTCGGTTGAAAACGTCACAGTCCTTTTTGCAAAAGACCCCGCCAAGATAATTTTATATGGGCCCCATTATGGCTAGCTACGCCGCTCCATGGAAACTGGAAGCGTAACAAATAAACAAACTCTCTTTCGCATTTTATGCGGCTTCGCCCGAGTTCCCATAGGAATAGGTTCCTACGGGAACCCATCTCCTTTTCTTTCCGAAAATCGAGTTGAATGGCGTGCAATAGGAGAGGCGGCTGTCCAAGGCTGGACATAGGTCCAGCAGTGGACTGCTATAGGCTGATGATGATTATGAAGTAACGATAGTAATAGATTAGAATTTTATTTGAAAATTCATAATCTTCGAAATCGTATCTTATTACTAGCGCAATAAGGTTGAACTTGCATGTAAAAGCAAACTTCGGTAGGTATAGATAATTCCGTTACTAAGTATAATCTCAAACACGGCGGACTGACAAGAGACTTTATAGGTATAATTAATTGGCTAAACTTCACACAGGTTCGTGATGGGGTAAGTATCCATATTTTTTTCAAAATTTCAAGCAGATTGTGTTATGGGTTTTCAGCATTAAATTTCGTAAAAATACTTAGAATAGAAGAGCACGAAAACAGTTGACCGCCAGCCCGCCAGTAAGTAGGTAACAAAACCCGGAAAAGGTTATTAAGACCTGCTTAAAATAAAATAAAAATGTTTTTTCTCACAATCGAGAGCGTGAAATTTCGCTAATTCATTGGGTAATGGTGTATACCGTACCTACCTATCTGTTTAAATGTAATATGAGTAGGTAATACCTACTTAATGGTTATAGGTACCTAATACATAGAAACAAATATGTAAAAATGAAGGATTAAGTAAGATATCATTTCAATAAAATAAATTGATTATTAGCTTTCATAGGTATTTTAGGCATTGTGCGGGCCGCCTGTTTTTATTACCCATGCGGGCCCATGCCATTATTTCGATTCGATTCATGTATTCAACCTGCTACGCTATTTCTTATCGCATAGTATCAGTTATTCTATCACGACGCGCACACGCACTCACCCGCAAGTACGCACTGCAGCACGAAACATTACAAGTAAGAACTGACTAAAAGCTATACATCTCTTTCGCACGATTCTCGATGTAGTTGCTCATAACGCGTTCAAGGTCAAAGTGGGGTAACTTGATGTGCTGGCGACTGTACACAAGAGGTACCAAATCTACTTAAAGAGTGTACTTAGCTACACACATTGGTTAGCAGTACACCCGCGGTTCTGACATCAGGATGGCGGGTGTACCTAATTTTTAAAATATCATTGTACGTGTACAGACGCCAGCACATCAAGCTAAATCTGTCAAATTTCTTTAATAGATTTTCAACTGTATCGCTAAAGCATTAAGGTTCAAGGTTAGTTGAGAAAATTTGACAGTTTCGGGTAGGTTGAGCTGCTGGCGTCTGTACACAGATTTTCAAGAGAGGTACGTAAAGGTACACAGAAGGTACCAAATAACTGCAATAAATTTAGGCAGATCTGAAAAGTACACCCGCGGTTTTGATGTACATGAGACATAGGCCTCTTCTCTGTAAGAGGGATAAATGATAAATTAGAATCCAGGCCCCGAGATAATCCTTGTAGTTGTAGTGACCTAAAGAAGCATACAAAAGCATCACACACAATTCACACGTCCGGCCGCCGGCACAGCGCGCAGCGCACTGAGCGACCGCCAGGATGCGCGGCGCGCGCACTACGTCACCGCTCCAACGTATGCGACACCACTGGCGGCCTGCGCCCGCGCTGGCGACCGTAACGGAGTGTGACAACATCCTCGCGTCGAAGACCATCGTGCACGTGGGAGCCGTGCCGCCCGTATTTACGAGTGAGTACCGCGCGCACGTTTCTTTCGTCGTCTTCGGCCGGCTCACAACATGGATCGCGCTCATTGGTTACGTGTTCTGAGTACCCCTAGTTACCACCACTATTTGCATGCTACCCTACGGTAATATAAAAAGCGATGTTCTTAGAAATAAATCATTCGAAATTGTTTCGTATACTTATTCGCCTTTCATTTACAAGAGACCTCTAAATAGTGTTTCTAGTAGAACAACATACCTGTCCCATCTCTCTGCTGCACGGGCACGGCGACCACGGGTGGGAACGGGCCGTTCTGAACCAGCACACCCGACTGAGTCGACAGCAGGTGATTCTGAAGGCGGACCTGCAACAATACATTATAAACTTTATAAATACACACACACACTTCATAACATGTCTATATTCTGTGAAAGAGAAGACAGAGGTTTTTCTGTCTTTACATTTCTGCCACAAAAAAATTAAAAAACTTATTGATAATATTTATTTGAGGCTAATTTGATCAAAGTCCGGTATCTTTTATCCGTGGAATAAAATTGACGTCTGACATTCTTTGTATGGAAAAACTGTCAAAAATTTCAATTTTATTCTCAGAGTAAGACCTAGAAAGTATAAAAGTTTGGTGGAATTCACGCTAAATGAGTTCTGATTTGACAGCGAGTATATTCCTTATCCAAAATGTTTGTTTTTTTGGCCACATGTTGGAAAAAGCTCTTTGCAACTCAAACTAATGGGGATATAATCATGAAATGTCGTCCACTATTCATGCGAAGACACTGCCTCCTAAGATACAGGATCTTCCTAGTTTAGGAGTCAGGGCTCAAATTCGGTACTGTACTTATCCCATCTCTTGTACACTATTCCTATTTGTTAATTTCTCTGTCTCCTAGTGACTATGTGTATTTTAATAGGTGTCAAACTTGTATTGTGCTAACAAATACTTATTATTATGTCCTTTATTTCACTTAAATACTTACAAATTTCATTTTTAAATATTTTTATTATTAAAATTATTTTACCAGTTTTTTTTTAGGAAGCCAGCCCTCTTTAAATATTACGATCTGTCACAAATCTAGACTGTTACCGAGAATTTCCTCCGGCAATGAAACCCAAGCCCACACGCTCGCAATCGCGTTTATAACCACTAGACAGATTTATATCCACTAGAGGTTAGAAAGGGGGTGACTACCGAGATGACGAGTAATAGAGAAGTGTGGAAGAAAAAGACATGTTGCGCCGACCACAAATAAATTGGGATAAGGGCAGGAGAATGATGACAGTCAGTAAAAATGAAACAAAACATACCTTCAAACTATCAGACACAGCAACAGTCACAATCTGCGGCTGCGACGTCTGCACTTGCGTATCCGCCGGAACTGACGTCACTATAGCGACGTCACTCGTTCTCCTGTGCCCCGCCGACGTAATAATATGCTTCTTCAACGGCGAGTGTTTTGTCTGGACAGTCTTCAGTTGAACCCCGTGAGGTAGTTGTACCTCTTCGATAGTATCTTCTTTTCGTTTCTTCTCTATCTTGATGGTTGGTACCTCGTTGACTTCTTCTACTATTATGTTGGTACTGGGCACGGGTGTGGTGTCGGTGACCTTCTCTTCCTTCACTTTGGGCGTTAGTATCTTGATCGGCGGCGGCGGCGGTTCGATCTTGATCATCTCTACGTATATCGGGTCTTTATCCGCGTTCGTTACGTTTACGACGGTCGAACCGAACGCGTCCGCCTGGAAATTGAAATGTGTGTTAAATATGGCTTTTTTTGTTACTTGTTTTACAATTTACGGAAAAGTCAGTATTATTTAGTACTAGCTTTTGCCCGCGACTTCGTTCGCGTGGAATAGTGACTTCACCAATAGATGACACCGACTCTTGACCAATAGATGGCGCTGTATGTCCGGAATAAATTTTATTTTTTATTTTATTTTTTGTAATAAAAACTATCCTATGTCCATTCTCAAGTTCCAAACTATGTCTGTACCAAATTTCACACAAATCGGTTCAGTAGTTTAGGCGTGAAGCAAAGACAGACAGACAGACAGAGTTACTTTCGCATTTATAATATTAGTTTGGATTTGGATAATGTATTTATTAATACAATAATGAAAATGTAAATGGTACACCACAGACTATCTACAGTATTTGTCTCTCCTTCCTCTTTTTAATCCATTCACAGGCTGTCTTAACACGTTGCGGGACGCACTGCATTAGCAGTAGATTTGTCGGTGTTGAAAATGACAGTACGGGCACCGCCGGAACTGAGGTACGGGCATTACAGCGAAATTTTGTATAGAGGAACAAGGAAAGCCGTTTTTACTGTCATACCACATCAATACGGCTATGAAAGTACTGTCATCGTATATTATTCTTTAGTATTGCTCTAGGGCCGTACGGATAAAGCAGTGGTCGGAACTTGTATGGACAATTTTACTGTCATATCGCATAATTTTAAAAAGTCAGTACCTTGCAACGTGTTAAAAAGATAGCTCTTAGCCTATCATGTAAGATTTCTATATTTTTTTTGTCTGTAATTTATATGGTCTATAATTCTATATAATAAAGAGTATTCTATTCTAACTTAAATGACAGATCCTTTCATACATTTCTCTGGTAGATGGTGGATCAGATAAAACTGACGCTTTATCGTATAGGAAATGTAAATAGTAAATAAAAGTCATCGAATGAATAAATCATATAAAAAGACAAAAATGGCAAAATTTGGCGTATCTTACGCCTCCGAGGTGTCTAGGCTAAGGATGACATCAAACGATCTAAATTCGTGAAATGTGAGTCGCGTAACTAACGCTGCATTCCTATACAAAAGTCCGATTCGTGCCACACGACGGCGCAAAATGAGTTGTCAATTTGCGGAATTGAATTAGAACTTAATTACGCTGTTTTCATATTGACTAGTGACTAGGTCACGAGAATAACGAGTAATACCCGCGCGAGGTGCAGCGAGGTGCAGCGAGGCAGCCCAAGCAGTGCCCCGCAGCGCGCCGCACGTGGCGAGCGGCGCGCCGCCTGCCGGCCCCGCACGTGTTACTACCGTACATTTTCTTGTCTACATTTTAAACCGACCTTTTCCGTTGTCATTTCATTTGTAGCGGTATCTACATCGCCACATGCGAACTACGCGTCATACTGACGTCACGCAAAACCCTGCATCGCGCAAGCAGAGTTTACCGCGCAACTAGCATATATACAACAGCCCGACATGATTCATCGGGCAGTCGCCCGCCAGACACGTCACCCGTCTGGTCGGAGGATCCTCCCTTTTCTATGGAAGATGAGTGGACTTTACACCCTGTTCCTCACACCTCTATGCATTTATTTTCTTACTTTATTATACTATGTTATATATACAGTCCACTATCTCTTTCATTTTGCTCCACCGCGACCTACCGTCACGATCGACGACATATAAAACAGTATGCTCACCTTTCTCTTCCTCGGGCCAGAGTCGGCACGCCCGTCCGAACTCTGGCCGTGCAATAAAAAAGAATCCTTAGCATCCACATTGTTGACGAGCTCGTCCAGTATGTCGTCGGTGATCGCGATCTTTTTGTCGTCTTCATCCGCTAGAGCCTTGAGGTCCGTCTCCGAGAGTATGCTTTCTACTTGCGCTTCTGTCAGACCTGGAACAGAAAATGTTACAATTTATACATACAATGAAATAGATGATGATGAGGGATGAGCTGGACTAAAGATTGGTCTTTGCCCAGCAGGACAATAATGGCTTATAAAAATAGTAACGTTGTCAAAACTGTACATCAAATATTTTTGAATAAAAGTAATTGCTACGGGGTATGGGAACGAGTCTGATGCCGAAAATATATTTTTTTACAATTTTTGTCAGTTTGTCTGGACGTATGTTCCGGATTGATGCAAAAACGACTGAACGGATTTAAATGAAATTTGGCACACAGATAAGTTTATAACCTGGATTAAAACATAGGTATCTTTTAATCCCGGTAATACGCTCCCGTGGGATGTTTTCCGACATCTGTGCGGGCTCATGTGTCTCATAGAGGCAAGTACTTGCCTATACGTGACACAAACTTGGGCCAGATTTCGAGTTAATAATCTCAGGCGAAAAACCACTGCTGGACATAAGTCTTGAACATAGCCACAACGACCTTCATAGGATTGTTGGTCCAAGTTGCAAGGTTTTCAAATAATAAAATAAAAACATCACACTTGTATATTCCAAAGGGATAGGTAGAATAGTACCCACACTTCGTCATTTAAGTTCCATGTAATTGGGAACGACCTTACTAAAAAAAATACATTCAAAACTCACCCGTAAAATTCTCAGTTAACAAATCATCGCCACTAATGTCCAGACTATTGCCACTGTTGTCGACATCCGCATTCAGATCCGGATACAGCTCTCCGAGAGTGAATTCTGAGGTAGTGAAGGTGTCTAGGGTGTCCGAGAGCGGAGTCTCGGCCGCTCTCAGCTCTACAGAGATCGGGGTGTCGAGAGCGACGGGGAATTGGTCGTCGTGTGTGTCTACGTGAGGGGGCGACGGTGGCGGTGTTTTTGGTCGGAAATGTAACCTGGGAACAGAATTATTTGTGATTATTGAATGTAAGCACAGCGGAGAGCATGAATTCGTTTTATATTCTGCCAAAATTCAACAGAAAACTCCTATTTACTTTTGAATTTTGGCAGAATATAAATATCATAAATATGTTATTTATTATACAGCGTGGCGCTTTAACATTAATTTAACACACGGGTAGGGCTAGTGGTCAGTAATCATGGCCAGTGGTGTCTGCAACTCCACGCCACATGGTAATGGTGCTCACCTAACGTAGGAAAACCGCTCAGGAGGAGAGGGTACATAATAATTATGAACTATGAAAATCGCCCTTACTGCTAAGAAATAAAGACGTTGCCAAATTGTTATCTTGGACGTGCGCAGTTGGCTGTTCATCTTAGTATCAAAACTCGTGTTAGTTTTTTAATTACGAAAATTTACGATCCAGCCGTCGAGAAAGTGCGTTCCTGACACTTTTCAGTGCGACAATTCTAGTAGCTAATAAAGATCAAATTCGCAAAACCAGAATTCGTTTGTATGAAACTGATAGGTGTCAAAAATGCATTCTCTCGTCGGCCGCAGTGTACAGACGCGAGCACATCAAGCTACCCGAAACTATCAAATTTTCCCAATCAACCTTGAACCTAATGCTGTAGCGATAAAGTTGAAAATCTATTAAAGAAATTTGACACATTGTAGTAGCTTGATGTGCTGGTGTCTGTACATTGCATACATTACTGATTATGAATAAAAAAAAACTACACTCACCATTTTTTATTAACCTCATTGATAAACTGTTCAAACTCCTTCTCCACAGGCTGCAAACTCTCATCCGAATCGTAACTGCTATCCGAACAGCCACTCCAAGACCGTTTCCTCATCACCCTCTGCAAATTATCTCTTACTACTCCATCTAAAGTCCTCGCACTTAATCTAATATCACTTTTAACACTGTCTTGAATAACGTCTGGTAGATCCGATCTGTCAGTAAGGTTGGGTAGGACGTCCGATCTGTCAGATTTGTCGGTCGGTTCCTGTTTGATGTCGGATGGCTTGGTTTCTTCGGTGGTTGTCCAGAGGTCGGGGTTTCGGGAGAGGTGTTTTCTGAACGCGTGTCGCCACGGGTATTTGCCGCTTGTGTGGTAGTCTCTCGCCATTTCTTTTGGCGTTCTATGAGCCTTTGTTTCGAGTTCCACCTGGAATTGAGAGAGTTTGGTATTATTATATGTTAAATAAATAATAATAAATATCCCTGGACATTTCACACAGCGCCATCTAGTCCCAAGCTAAGCAACCTAATGCTTGTGTTATTGTAACAAGATGGCTGATAAACCACTTATATACATTTTTTTTTGTAAATACATACATATTATAGATAGAAAAACACCCAGACTCGGAACAAATACATGTAGGTCATACAAATATTTGTTCCGTGCGGGAATCGGACCCGCGACACGCAGCGCAGCAGTCAATCGCTTAACCACTGCGCCAACCGTGCCGTCGTAAAAACATGTATTTATGCGTTGATCGGGTCCAGTACATTGAACAAGAAAAAAAAAACTAACAGTAGATAAATAAATTCCTATTTAGTGCATAAAAATTAAATAGTACTATGTAGGGTCTTAAGATTAAGATATTTCGAGTCGTTACAGGTCGTCAGAAGTTTGAAAGTCTGACAACCAGTCTTACCAAAGGGTGTTGAATATTAACTGGGTCGTGGAGGTAAGAAAACCGATTCTTGTATTTAAAAAACGTTTAAATTCAAATCTTTTGGTTCTTTAAAGTATGACAAATCATCAGGGAGGCAGTCGCTGTATATAAAATACAGCTAGTGCGCAGCCCCCAGCTAGTCTGCCGCCACAGCGTGTGCGCGCGGGCCGCGCTGCGCGCCTACTACTACTAATTCCCAAATATTTGCATAAACACATTATGCTTGTTATCCCCGAATGGTTCGGGCAGAGGTGCACCTTTACTACCCACATTTCGCCAGTTAAGATAGTTATGTTCCTGTGTAATGATAAGGGATTACCATCGACCGGACACAAAATCAAACTCCGGGCTGAAAATCTTCCCCAATGACACTTTACCCAATCTGAGAATCGAACCCAGACACTGCTCAGAGGGGGCAATTCTCGGAATTTTAAGAACGTTCACAGTCTGAGGGGTAATTCTCGTAATTTTAAGAACGTTCACAGTCTGATCTCAGTCTCAATCTGTCAAAAAATACTTCAAATTTCCCTACATTTTGACAAGTTTTTGACATTTGTTTGTCGCTGAGATGAGACTGCGACTAGATTTTGAACGTTTTAAATTACGAGAATTGGCCTTCTGATCTCAGTCTCAATCTGTCAAAAAACCTCTAATTTCCCTACATTTTGACAAGTTTTTGACATTTGTTTGTCGCCGAGATGAGACTGCGACTAGATTTTGAACGTTTTAAATTACGAGACTTGGCCTTCTGAAGTAACGCTTGCGACAACAAAAATAACAAGGCAATAATTATGCCTAAACTTAACTACTTTGACGCGTTCATGGAAGATTGGGCTGGAGAAATCTACATAATTATTATAATAATATAGAAAAACATTTTTACAAAAAAAAAAAACAACCGACTTCCATAAAAACACTACAAAGTGAAAAATAAATTTAATTTCGGAAGTCGGTGTCTTTGGTTTTTTAACCGACTTCTAAAAAAGGAGGTTCTCAATTCGGATGTTTGTATTTTTTTTTATGTTTGTTCGCCCATAACTCCGTCGCTTGCCAACCGATTTGAAAAATTCTTTTTTTGTTGGAAAGGGTATACTTCCCAAATGGTCCCATAGAAATTTCATCAAAAACAGTTCAGTAGTTTGGTTTTTAAACCAAAATTACTGGTAAAAATTACAACTACAACAAAAGTGAAAAATAAAAACTTTTTTGCAAAAAAACATAACCGACTTCCAAAAACGACACTACAAAGTGAAAAATAACTTTAATTTCGGAAGTCTGTGGTAAACAACGAAAATACGAACCCAACGACACCGACTAACGAAATTAAAGTTATTTTTCACTTTGTAGTGTCGTTTTTAGAAGTCGGTTGTTTTTTTTGCAAAAACGTTTTGTATTTCGTTTTTCACCATCGACTTCCACACACTTTCACTTTCCACACTTTTGAGTTGTGAAAACCAAACGACGCAATTTTATTCACTTGAATTTTTATCCGTAATTTTGATTTAAACCAAATTACTGAACCGATTTTAATAAAATTTCTAGAATCTGAAATTATATCCTTTCATATAAAAAACGAATTTTGCAAATCGGCTTATAAATAACGGAGTTCTGAGGTAACAAATATTAAAAAAACAATCGAATTGAGAACTTCCTCCTTTTTTGAAAGTTAAAAAGAGTAAAAATCTATGGAAAAAATCTTGTTTTCAAGTCTGTTAGCAAATTTAAACTACCAGAGGGGTAATTCTCGTAATTTTAAGAACGTTAACAGTCTGATCTCAATCTCAATCCGTCAAAAATACGTCTAATTTCCCTACAATTTGACAAGTTTTTGACATTTGTTTGTCGTCGAGATGAGACTGCGACTAGATTTTGAACGTTTTAAATTACGAGAATACGGGCCCTGTACTACCACCGACAATTAGGAAGATGCGAATAGAGCTACCAACTAAAATCGAGTTATTTCTCAACCAGTGAACAATCAGCCATCTTTCTTACACGAGGCATACCATCTTTTACACATCTCTTGAGCAGAAAAATCATTAATGGCTTCCCCGTGGGAGATGGGACAGGTGCCTTAGCCTAGTCTAGCCTTAGCTTAGTATAACAGTTCACTTCACCTAATTTTCCACGGTGATATTTCTACAGAAAAGACCAGCTGAAGTGAAGCAGTCTGCAGTAAAAGTGAACATGTGACATGTTACCTCCTCGTCTTTCTGCTTGCGGTAATGCTCGGAAGCGGGAAAGTTGAAAGGCAAGCTGGTGAACAGCTCGTGCAGGCGCGTGCGCGTCCTGTCCAGCGCCACGCGGCCCCCGCGACACGCGCGGCGCCGCGCGAAGCCCACGCAGCGCGCGCCGCCGCCGCGGAGCGACGTCAGTGTGTACCTAGGGGCAAAAATAAATTATGTTCAAAATTGCCATAAAAAAAAAACGAATAAAACAAGGATAGCGAAATTTTAACGGCTACAAAAAGCTAGCAAGCTAGCCAAAAAGTTTAAAAAAAATATTTAGCATAAAAATTGTTTCTGTGTAGCCGTAAACATGAAAAGACCGAAAATGAAATCACACATCCCTACACTTTTTACAGTCACGAGCAAAATTATGTATACACTCGGTTTTATTCAAAAGCGATTTACTCCTTTGTTTTTGAATGAAATATTATGCTGTTTCGAACATAGCATTTTCGAACCCATAGGTTTATGTAATGTGTCGTGTTTCAACTTTGCATTCGTTATTTCACGAAAAAATCGCGTTTGAAAGTTGCCAAGTATTGACATATTGGTGCTCGTAACTGTACAGTGGAAAGCGAAAACTATATTTTTTGTTGTAACTGCTTTCATAAGTTTTTGTAATTGCTTCAGTCAGGAATCGAACCGATTTGCAATACAAATAAGAAAAAAAATCTACATTAATTATTATTTGCTACCAACCAGTAGGGGTCATTCATAAGGATTACTATTTTGCTGTGCCCAAAAGGATAGTGTGCCCATAGTGATCTCATAACATTTTAAGTACTACCCCCAAATTACACATTGTGATATGCAATAAATGATCTCTGATAAACATTGAAGATGCTTTTCAATTTTCAGACTAACTGACTGACTGCTTGAGGATCCAAAGTACCTGAAATATCAAGAAATAAACGCTAATACGCTATTGATTTATAAATAGATAAACTGTAGTGTACACTTACCTATACCTTTCATCAACCTCGTGCTCAAACATTCCTTCCTTAGAGGGATCATCTGGGTCCAGGGGATCGCCGTACAGCGTTGATGTGGGCTACAAATAACAATTACTACATTACACACACGGTAAATATAAGTATTGCACTCGGAACCCAGCTGTATGAAAATTAAACACCCGGTTTCATGTGAAACGAAAGTAGCGCAACATCGTTTCAACAACAACTCTCAAAACGGTGAAGCACGCAGCGGGCGTACAGCGCACTGCGCGTGCAGTACAACAATGCTTTCAGGATATTGTTAGGGCTTCCGCGGTTTTGTAGTGCCTCGACTAGGTTTGCTGAGGCGCGGACGGATGATTTTTTCGCGATCATGAGGAAACGGAGCGCTTCTCTATTATGTCGCCTACAAAGCAGTTCGAACAGTCTCCTGAAGGTTTTGTCCGAGCGGTGGGACCTGTCCCTGATACAGAGGTGGATGCAGCTTCATGCGCTTCGCTTAACACCTTTCAAACATGTATTATGCAAATAAATGATTTTGATTTTGATTTTTTTTTTTTCGATTAGCGCTTCTCCTCGTATTATTTGACATTGTGTGTATGTATTGTTTGTCTTATTTTGTAATTGATTATGTGTATTTTTATTTATATTTGATTATTTTTAATTATGATAATGTAATGTTTGTCTAATTTTTGTTTTTTGATTAATTTTAATGCTTTTTATTTTATAATTTGATTTTAATCTTGTAATAGTTAAGGACTATGGACATTGTCCGAAATAAATAAATTATTATTATGCCCACCAACCCGCACTGAGCCCGCGTGGTATAGCCCACTCCCTCTCACAGAAACAGGAGGGCTGTGTCCCAGCAGTGGGAACATTATAGGTTGATTATGCTTGTACTAAGCTACACCTCAGGAGATTCGCCGAGCAATCATTAATTTCTCAATGTTTTCTAAACGCAACATATAAAGATATAGCATCAATAAAACCGCTCACCATTTCATAATAACATCCGGGCTTGCGTCGGAAGGCGAAGGGTCCGTCGTCAGGCGGCGTGGCGGCCTCGGCTCGGCCGCTTCCCTCTTCCTCCGAAGAAGTGTACACGCCCGAGTCTGTGGATGTGCGAGAGTTGTTTATGTTGAGGGATTTATGTTCAGTGATACTTTGTAAGGAATATTCGTGTTGTTGTGATCATTGAAGACGAGGTTATAGTATTAGTACGACAAATTCAAAAGCGATTTTCTCGTGGAATAACGATTGCAACTTTGGGAAAAATTGTGCTATTTAGACCTAAAGAAAATGACTCGGGCATTAGTCCGTCTTTGAATAGTATTTTTAGGGTCCCGTTGGCACCCTTTGGGTACGGGACCCTATTACTAAGCTGATCGCAGGAATCGTAATAGGTAAACAGTTGAAATTTTCACAGAGTGTATATTTATTATTGCTATAACAACAAATAATATTGAACAAACAAATAACTTCATACAAGAAACTAGTTTTTTTGCGGCGTGCGAGTCCGACTTACACCTGGTTGCTTTTTTTTTACATAAATGCATAAAGTTATGTTCTTAATAACAGAATTACAATCGATACGGTGGTAGAAAATCACTTTTAAAAGTTCCTAATTGTATACATAGTAGTGTTTGTGACTATACTTTGTATCCCCACTCATATAAATAAACGTTGAGTCACCACACCACTGTTTTATTGTGTGACAAGATCTTCATTACAACAAGAATATTCTTCCATTTAGCACACCCAGAGATAAGAGTAATTTAATTTCTACCCTCCTGTCCTGCTTTTAAAAGTGATAATCGTTTGGCAAGACATCCATTTTATAGAGGTGTTAGATGGTATACGTACAATATTGGCGTCTAAGGGACTATAGTGTTTTATGGATAGGACAGTATCCAGTACAAGAGATTGATACGGGAAACACAAACTATTTCTCTATTGTTATATTGGATTGAAGAGAAAATGGTCGTTTCATTCAAGACGAGTTTACTATGGACACTTGTAACGCGATCATGAATGGTCAATAGGCTATTTTCCTAAACAAGTTAAATAAAAGCTTTTAAAAAATCTAATTAGTCCGTCAGTTAGATTATCAAAAAATATTGAACCCGTATTTTTTCTTTTGTCAATTATATAAAAAGTGATGAAGATATCGCCCGTTAAAGCTCCGTGTGACGTCACTTGCTTGTGACACTTTTGGAAGCAAGTGACGTCATGACCCCCACTCTCAAATTTTGACGCGCTTTAACTTAGTCATTTTTTGTTTGATTGACAAAATAAAAAATACGTGTCCATTATTTTTCGATAATCTAACTGACGGACGGACTATATATATATATATTTTTTACCCAGGCAACTACCCTATTGTAGTTAAAATTACCTTATTATAAATCACCTTAAATACAGGGTGGCAGGGACATCGACGCGCAAAATGTTACCATGGATTCTGTACATGATATTAAACTCCCCGTCAAAATTTTTAGTAGGTTATTAAAAAAAATGCTGTTCCATACATTTTGACCGCGTAGGTATTGCACTTTTCTATAAAACAGTAATTCTTTTCTGATAACCGACGCAACATTTCTACGGGGAGTTTAGTAGGGGGTGCTGAATCCATGGTTACAGGATGCGCGTCGATGTTTATGCCACTGTATGTTATTCATTTCAAAGGCGAGGTTTTAATAGCCTCGATTTTCGTCAAAGATTTCTAATTGCAATAGGGTATTTGATTACTACCTACCAAAAATTAACATGAATTAATTATTTTAAAGATGTAAGAACATGAAAAATAACGATTTGCAAAAAAATGCGTTTTTTTTTAATTATTCTTCTTCTATCCTTGTCACGTAAAACGATCATTATACTAAATGGATGATATGATATTACAGTGATCTGACGTTACAACACAGGTTGTGACGTCAGATCGCAGCAGTGCTGTCTAACGAATACAACTTCGCCATTTTTTGAGATATTTACAAGATATATTTTTTTTACGCATTTTTTTTTTATTTAGTAAAATACCCTACCGGGCTGTTATTCAGGCCAATATTCTTTGAAAAACTGGTGACATATCAAGTAGAAACCTTACTTAATGTAGACAAATATGTTTTAAATAGTAATTCCGTTTTACGAAATCGGTATTGAAATACAATAATAGCGATCGAATGACCACGACTTCCCACGAGGCACATACTCGAGTTTTGATATTAAGCGCCGTGGAAAGTCATCCTTTATACACACGCGTGTAAGTCCCGCGTCATATAGTCTATTCAAACCCTTATTTCCACTTGACGTCAAGAGCGAAGCGTAGGTAGCCCGCGAAATTCAAATTTTCTTACGATTTTTGCTGCAAGTCATGTTGAAAAACCGTAAGACAATTTGAATTTCGCGGCCTTGCCTGACGCTTTCACTGATATCACGGATATCAACTTTATACATACGTACATAAACCCACGCCCTTATCAACATTATGACACGGGAAATTAATTAACGATGATTTCAGACTGACCAGCACTATTGATCATTGATCATAAGTCATCAAAAAATTTTGAAGTTGCAGTGCAAACAACAGTATTAAAATTGTTTTTCCAAAAAAACACGTGTTTGGATCTGTGTCGCGAACGCAGTTTAGAAAGATACGTACCTCGCAGCCCCTGACCGGAGCCGACGACGGGATGCCTGTGTTTCCGTCTCTTGTACGGACGTTTTTCTCGCTGTAAGGCAACAGACCATCATGATATCTTGCTTATTTTTTGTGTCAAAATGTTGTGTTTTGATATTTGGACACTTTGTCTTAGGTGGTATTATTTTCGCGAGTTTAGGAAGCTCTTGTAAATAATGGTCCAGGTTTAAATGGCACAGACAGAGCAGCAAAATTTTCTGAGTAATTTTTCATGAATAAATAGAATATCAACTAAGGGCTGATTTTTCTAACGCCAGATAATTTTATCAGAGGTATCATTTTGAATTTTTGACAGTTTTTCCATAAAAAATCGGTCAGACGTCTATTTTGTTCCACGAATAAAAATTACCTGTCGATTAAAAATTAGCCCTTAATCTCAATGGAATAGAGTTTAAATTAGCATTATGCACGCACGCTATAAGCAATTATCTCTTGAAGTTATTTAGAACTCTATTTTTATTGCGATTAAGTTAATTTACCAATGAAAATGCTACAGCATTTGTCTGTGCTGACCCGTATGCCACTACAGTGCGAACAACGAGAGAATGCGCTATTGATACCTGTCAGTTTTATACAAACGCATACGTGTTTAGCGAATTATACCCTGTCCGTTAGGTAAACCGTTTTTTGACAGTGGAACTAGTGATTGCAGCAACACACAATACATTGATTGATACACGTACGGTATTATAATGTCTGTAAGAAGCTATAAATAAGATAATTCAATAAGATAAGGCAGTTTATATATATTTTGGAACGAAGTTCCTTATCGCGCGTTGCGAAAGGGGGCTAGACGGAAAAAATTAAGACCAAAAGTTGGAACGACACTTTTTGCTATAGTTGTAAGCCGTGCGGCGTGCGCGTGTTTCTCTGTCTGTCTCTCTCTCTCTTATAGAAAGCAAGCCAGTTATACTTCGTTCCATCCGGGTGTCCCTTGACACCTCTCAAGTTTTTTATTTTTTATTACGCGTTTTAAAGTTAACTTTTACATAATCTGGAATATCTACGTTCTAAGACAGCTGTCAAAAAACGGTTAATCTCATGAACAGCGTATAGCTAATAGAATTGTCGCACTGACACGTGTCAGGAACGCATTCTCACGACAGCCGGACTGTAGCATCTAAGAGAAGAGAAATACATAAGTGTTAATATAAAAAAAAACGTGGACCATTCTATACATAGAACTATTGAAAGTAATCATAATTTGAACTTAACGAGACAAACAAACACCCACACATACAAGTTGCCTCAGTAATGAGATTGTATCTATGCAGTTTGTGACAAAAAAAAATCCTGCCTAAATCATATTTCGTAGTTTTTTTTCTCCCTCCCCTACTAACATTCGAGTGGGATGAGACAGATGTCCCACTTGTCTAAACATCACTGGTTTCTGGAAACTTATTCATTAAACTTTGATTGGTTGGCATTGGACAGCAGATTGACCAATCAGAGACTTGATAAGGCTTCCAGAGACCGCGAGGATATGTCATGAGTAAGTATTAAATAGAAACCAAGCTTCATATAATCGTGTTAGGAAAGAGTCAGTAGTTGTTTACACTTGAAAAGTGAAAACCACCCTTACTGCGACGAAATAGAGGCGCTGTCAAAGTGCAGTTGTTACCATGGACGTGCGTTTGACTGCACGATTATTTATTACTCATAAGCTGGCCCGTCAGACATTGACCTGTCAAAATTCCAATATGGTTGTGTTTATAAAAAAAAATCCCATACAAAAAGTTTTTCCTCAATTTTTTTCCAGATAATTTAAAACATTTTAATAAATAGGAAATAGTCGTTTCGGTCCAGCCGTTCTCAAGTGATGCGCTTACCAATGAACAGCATTTCAGTTTTATTTTTATAGATTTCACTCGTCATTCATTTTTGTCAGTTATTTTTAGCATTGTCATTAATAACAAATAATGAAGGCTGACAAGGTTCTAAGTAGAGATGTATGGAATGTATAATGTTGGTTTAGAGCAATCTTTTTCATATTAAAGATTATGATGTGCTGTTTAACAGCGCACATGTATGAAGCTTGGTTTTCGTTTTAATTATTTACTCATGGGGTATATCACATCTGGCGTTAGCGCCACGTTTGCGCAGCGTATAACGAATTCCTACGCTCATTGAGAAGACACTATCCTAACCCTCCTAATCCTTAGTATTATTAAATAGTACAGTATATATCCTAGTGACGTAGGTACCTGTCTGGGCTGGTCGACGGGAGTGGGCGGCGGGCGCGGCGGGTAGTGCGGCACGTACGCCTCGCGCCGGAACGACGACGTCAGCTGGGGCGCCGTGTAGGCTGGCCTGGGAGAGCGAAATATACATGGTGAATAACATTAAACAATATAGCCGAAGAAATGTAGATGACAGTAGATGTACTCACCCCTTCGGGAAATATAGGGGGGGTTCTTGGCTAAGTAAAGACTATTTCACAGGATACAATTGGACCGAGTACTTTTTTTTGGGGGTTTGAACCACCCGTGTCCGGTGTGGTGGGTCCGATAGCAGCTGGTTAGTTAGTCAGATAGGCAGTAGCTCCATGTGAAATACTGGTATTCGGCTGCATCCGGTTAGATTGGAAGCCGACCCCAACATAGTTGGGAGAAGGCTCGGCAGAATAAATAGTAGATTATATTGAGGCGCTGATTTATCCCCTTGGTGAGTAGAGAAGAGGTCCGATGTTACCCAGTATTCAGCTGCATCCCGTTAGACTGGTAGCCGAGCCCAACATGGTTTCGAAAAGGCTAGGCAGATGAGGATGAACAGAAAAAAAACTTCTTTTTTTACCTTGGCGGTGGGTCCGGGAGCAGCTGGTTAGCGAAGTCCCCGGCGGCGTAGCGTCGCTCGGCGATGAGCGCAGTGAGCCGCACGAGCTCGCGCTTGGCGCTCTCCCGCCGCGCGACCAGCTCGAGTAAGGTGAGCGCTCGCGCCAGATCCCGCCGGAGTTTCAGCATCTTCTCGTATGAGCTCTCGTCGTTTTTTCTGGAATTAAATCGAGGAATTGTTAGTGAGATGATGACACAAAATATTTTTTATTATCACAAAGTATTTGTCTATGTGACAGACAGTTTCAACCTTAGTGATGTTTCAATGTACTGGGAATTGTTGTCAAAAGTGATAAAGTAATTAGGAGTTCGACTATACCAATAAAAAGCTTCCATACTAGCACCATCTGATTTCTTAATGGTTTTGAATGTGTAGCTGTTGGTATCATCATAATCATCATTTCAGACGAACTGCCAACTGCTGGACATAGGCCTTCCGCAAGCACCGACACTTCGACCGGTTATAATACTTCTCGCATCCAGCGCATTCCTGCTGCATTCACAAGGTCATCGGTCCACCTTGTGAGAGGCCTCCCAACGCTACATCTTCCGGTACGTGATCCCACTCCAGAACCTTTTAGCCATATCGGTCATCTGTTCTGCGAGCAATGTGTCCTGCCCACTGCCACTTAAGTTTGGCAATCTTTCAAGCTATGTCGGTTACCTTGGTTCTCCTGCTATTTGTATATTAATAATTAAATAAAATCGTGTCTAACCTGTTCTTCCTCGTCTGCATCTTTTCCGTCCGCCGCCTGAACGCTAAGTAGGGGTTGTTTGACGACTGGCCCGGCCTGTTCTCTGTTTTCACCGACAGGATCAGCGGGTGTTGCTGTAAAATACATATTGTTCTATTAAAAAGAGTTTCTATAAAGACTGCACTCTGGATAAAGTGATTAGGGATTGGGAAGGATGACTGAACTTTACACCCTGTTCCTCATATCTCTATAAAAAAAGAGAGGATCCTCCGACCAGACGGGTGTCATGTCTGGTGGGCAACTTCCCGACGATTGACGTCGGGAATTTATATAGATGCCAGTCGCGCGGTAAACTCCGCTTGCACGAGGCAAGATTTTGCGTGACGTCAGTGTGATGCGTAGTTCACATGTGGCGATGTAGATGCCGCCACACATTCAATTAAATTATTTGCCATATGTCAGCTAGCACACGCCAATGTACCAACAAAACAATTAAAACTATAGGACCTAAAGACCTGCGGACGGCCCACTCCTACTCACACTGAGGAGGCCTGTGTCCCAGCAGTGGGAACATAATAATTTGATAGTGTTATTACTTTGATTACCGTGTTAAGTCGCTTGTTGAGCCAGTAGTCGTACACAGCGATGACGAGGTCGTCGTTCCTCTCGAGCAGCAGTTTCGCCTCGTTGAGGGTCACCACCGTTTGGCCCGAGCTCTTCTCTAGCTTGTCCATCATCTGTTCGAACTTTAGCTCTGGAAATAAACAGAAAATTCTCATCAGCAGTAGTCACAATTTGTTGTGCCTAGAAAATAAGTGATTTGATTAAATATTGAATGAAGAAATAGCCATAAATTTTCTATATTTTAATTTATTTATAAAGTAATGAAGAGACCTCTAAGCTTTTATTATTGAGTGAAGCTCTCGTTTTAGTTTACAATAAACAGCGATCACCAATCCATTGGCCAAAAATGGTGATCATGGAATTATTTTTCGTCACGAACGCCAATGTTTCTAGTGAGAAACATCCAGTGCTCGTTCTCTGACTAACCTATCGGCATTTTGAAGTCGCCACGTCCATGAAGACGAGGCCATAGTAAATGACATGATGACGATAAATTGTCGTACTAGATTGATGCAATAGCTAAGCGTAAAGTCATGAGTTCAAGACAGATCTCAATGAACCAATTCTTATAGTCTGCACGGGTCATACTATTGTGATTTAGGTTTGCAAACGCAACCACAGATGAACTGTATCGCCATCACGTCTGTGAAGTGTGAAGTTGACACCAAAAAAACCTGCGATTGATGACCCCAAAAAAAACTCATCAAATTATTTTTATTTTATCAAGTTTAGATATTGATTCGATACTCATCCCGACTGCGGAGTTTTTCTAACTAATTTAATCTGACCCTGTCTACTTGAAGTGACATTTATCGTTTGAAGATGACTCGAGGCTTCATTTCCTCCAGTGACAGCAATAGATTAACCAGAGAAATGATAGGTGTATACCACTGTAGGACCTTAGGGTGCTTTTTATAAAGACGCGGGCTCCCGCTAAAGACAAATCAGTTCCGAGTGGACGGGATTATTTTACCTGCCACAGGTAAAATAATCCCGTATCAACTTATGCGCTGACATATAAAGAAGCAGCTAAAACATTGTTAGCGTTACTTTCTGTAGATCAACCTGCATCCGATCTACGGGGCAATTGCGTAAAACACTAACAGTATTTTCATTTCGACAGTTCAACAAAATTCATTGCGTTATTTACGTCGTTGAGCAGACACGATTTTTCGAAGCAATGGATTAGTAATATCGTGATTGAGATTGATAGTGTATCAGGCAATTAGGATGCTGTACCCGAAAACCTGCTGCTTTATGCAAGTACCCTTAAGGCCGCGTGTCCACGGCAAGAAATTTTTCGTGTCGGCTACAGACAAGATGAAAATATTCATGTACATGAGAAGAATTAAGTAAAGTACATGACAAGATTTTTGTCTTGTGCAGCGCCGACGCAGTGTACACTAGTCGTGTGTAGAAACGACACGAATTCTTGCATAGACCCGGCAATTTTTCTTGCCGTGGACACGCGGCCTAAGAGTTCATCTGTCACTAATTACTTTTTCTAATAAGCTTTCAGAACAGACGAGGGGTTAAAGACAAAACATGGTTTTGACCTGCCAACTTCGCTTAAACTTAACAAGGTTCTTCCGTTGAAGAATATGTCATGAGGCTTTAAAATAAGCAAAGTTTGTGGGGCAAAGTTTTCTAAAAGGAAATTCAAAGGATTGTTATGAGAGAAGTGTTTACATACTCGTCTGTAGTTATACCTGTGAGCTCGGGATGCCGCTGCTGTTTGAGCCACCGCTCGTCCTCCGTGTCGATGTCGTATTCCGGCGCCTCCTGCTCTTCCCATAGCGCTGTAACAATGCAAAATAATTTATGAACAAATATTCAAGTTTACGAAGAGATTCTTTTGTACCATACTTCGATCAATTAAGATTAAGGATCATGAACAAAAATCAGTCGCTCAAGTGGCCACGTTTGCACACACGTAAACATCTACATTTCTTAGAAAAAAGTTTAATAATATTAACAACTTCAGTTTATTATAAACCTTAATAAATAATATCCCTGGACATTTCACACAGCGCCATCTAGTCCCAAGCTAAGCAACCTAATGCTTGTGTTATGGTAACATTATGACATCTATCAACCCGCATTTATCAAACTGGGCTGGCTTGGACCCCAAGTCAAAAAGAACTCAAACTTCACCGCGAAGAACGAAGATTGTAATTAAACTGTGCAAGTGCGTGTCTTTATGTTGTGAAAGTCCCGATTCTCGTCCGTACGTTACATCCTGGACGCGCCGCCGCCACGTGGCTAAGGAGTCCTTCTCATCGTGTCTCCACCATAGCTCACCAGGCAGGTACCATTATTATTTTCCGCCCCTCAAACAATCCACTAAAGAAAATTTCGATTTTCCCCCAAAGCTTTAAGCCGCCGCAACGTTTTGGCATTACGGGCCACTCCCTAACGCCGAGAGGAAGCCTGTGTCCTAGCAGTGGGTATATTATAGGCTGATTATGAGTACACATAACAATCTACTCCCACGCCCTGGAGCCCGGAAGGCCCTGGCCGGAAATTGCGTGGATAATGCTGAAAAACTCTGAGATGAGTCTAGCATAGAGTCCTATGATACAACGTGTTTCTTTTTTTGATATCCCATAACTCTAGGACCTAGGGGTTCATTGTACTCATCATTATGAACAACTTTTACTACCGGACCGAACCGGAAAGCGCAAAAAAAAAACAGCTGTTCCCTACATTTGTGTTCGTATAACTCGTCAAAATGTAGGGAGCACCAGATTTTTGTTTCGCGATTTCGGGTTTGGTCCCATAGTAAAAGTTGTTCATAATGATGAGTACAATTACGCCCTAGAGTTATGGGATATCAAAAAAAACAGGTTGTATTCGTTGGATGTCCACTGAGCCTGGATGGTGGAGTACAATGCACACCCTCTCCAAAGAAAGCAAGAGTTCCATCAGTGGGAACATTTCCATTATGTGTATCGTCGAATGGAATACGAGGTAGACTCTTCGAAGAAAATCGCTTATAGCGAACAAGGGACTAACGTTATTTAAACGAAAGAGTCAAACACATCACTAATAGCTTTATCCAATAGCCCTATATTGCCAGAAACAGCTTCAAACCTGAAGTTTATTTTAAATTAAAACATCCCTAGCTAATAAAAATAAGGCAGACAGGCAATCTCTATGGGCTATTGAATCACGTTTCGCAGAACCGAGCGAACCTTTCAATTTCCTCCTTCCTCGTTTAATTATAATAACGGAATATGTGGCATTTTAATTATACTTTATGGTCTTTGTTAATAAAAGGGAATATTGTGTTTTTGAGAGGATAATGTTTTCATTAATAAAATTTGCGTCTGTCTCTACGCACATCGAGGTATAGCTATAAATAACCAGTATCCTATTTCCTATGCTACTAATAATATTATAAACGCGAAAGTTTGTATGGATGGATGGATGGATGGATGTTTGTTACTCTTTCACGCCAAATCTACTGAACAGATTTGGATGAAATTTGGCACACAGGTAGTTTATAGATTAACACATGGGATACTTTTTCCCAATCAACCTTGAACCTTAATGCTTTAGCGATAAAGTTGAAAAACTATTAAAGAAATTTGACAGATTCTAGTAGCTTTATGTGCTGGCGTCTGTACAAACTTACAGATATAAAATCGTTTATCAAAACAAACAATATCCTATGACATATCATTATGAAAGAGAGTAGGGAGGCCTTTGCCCAGCAGTGGGACAATAACGGCTAATAAATAATAATAAAAAAGCGGCCAAGTACGAGTCGGACTCGCCCATGAAGGGTTCCGTTTTACGATTTATGACGTATTAAAAAAAAACTACTTACTAGATCTTTGTTTAAACTAATTTTCGGTGGAAGTTTACATGGTAATGCACATCATATATTTTTTTAGTTTTATCATTCTCTTATTTTAGAAGTTACAGCGGAGGGGCACAATTTTTACCACTTTAGAAGTGTCTCTCGCGCATACTATTCAGTTTAGAAAAAAATTATATTAGAAACCTTAATCATTTTTGAAGACCTATCCATAGTATGGGTTTGATGAAAGAAAAAAAATTTAAGTTTCAGTTCTAAGTATGGGGAACCCCCAAAATTTATTGTTTATTTTTCTATTTTTGTGTGAAAATCTTAATGCGGTTCACAGAATACATCTACTTACCAAGTTTCAACAGTATAGTTCTTATAGTTTCGGAAAAAAGTGGCTGTGACATACGGACGGACAGACAGACAGACAGACAGGACGAATCCATAAAGGTTCCGTGCCATTTGGCTACGGAACCCTAAAAATTACAGATCATACGATGCCAAGTTAAGATATTAAGAAGAACTTAAACAGTAACTTTTAATATCTATACCTAAATACAGTCATTACCAAGACAATCATAATTATAACAAATTGTCAACTAAATCCAATCGTACATATTCCCGCTCATATGGCGTCCCCACACGTCCGCGTCCGCTCTCGCCGGTCGCTGTCATCATTCTGCGAAGTGCGAAGGCCGAGCCTAGCCGACTCGAGAGCTCACAGCTGACGGCGCCGACTAACGTAATCGAATCACCAGACGCGTGCGTAGACTGAGCAACGCACACGAGAGTACATATCGTGGGATACATCTGTCTGTTAGACGGTGCATTTAAATAGCATCTGCAGGGTAGTTGCGTAACATTCTATCAGTAGCAATGGATTTCATTTTAACAGGTTAACAACATTCATTGCGTTATTTAGATAATATATGAAGCAATGGATTAAAATTAAAAAGTTATTTGGTATACAGGCAACTTGCAAGTTCTATACTTTATAAAATTGGTGTAGTAGAAAGATGAATATTTTTGTCTAACTCTTTGTTCAACTGAAGACCGGCGGAGCCACCAGGGGGAGTCAGTCTCGCTACCATCTTAGCATAATCTAATCAGCCTATAATGTTTAATTATATGTTGTTATTGTAGTATTAGCGTTTAGCGTTTTATATAAATCCACGTTTCAGTAAACACGTTTTTAATAAAACCTAGAAAAGTTCACCTTACCTGTCTGACAATATGACAATGGATAGAAAATCGTGTCGTAGTGGCAAATGAAGTACAAAAAGATACCATACATAAACTCACGCCGAGTTAATGTATGTTATATTTTTGTTTAGAAATTACGGAACGCCATCTGCTACGATCCTTACATACTCATTTTGCCTCGTTTATGTTCATAACACAGCTGCATCCTAATTGCGTAACACTATCAACCACAATCCGAATCATTTTGAAGAATATAGCTAATCCATTGCTTCATATATTCGAAAAATGTGTCTGCTCAACAACGTAAATAACGCAATGAATATTGTTGAACTGTCAAAATGAAACACATTGCTACTGTTGGTGTCGCATTCCCCGCTGGTTATACAAAAAGATAATAAGATAACATGGTAAGTACGATCATTTATAAGCGACATGACCACTCAATGGCTAATCATCAATTCAATACGGGGCACTTAGCTAATAAAGCTCTAAAAGCTAGATTGTGAAATGACCACACACAAGCATCTGTTCCAACTAGATACGCGTAGGGGAAAAGGTACTATGGTTTTAATTAATGTGATGTACGTATTTATATACCTGTATTCAGGCTAGGGTGAGCTGAGTAGCCAGACAATTCAATAACAGGGTGTAGGTAGACTGTGGTTGGGGCACTCCAGCCGGAATTAGCCCGCGTGCGCACGGACGAAACAATATCGCGGCGGGATTTTATACGTGCTGGATTTTCAACTCTCAGTGTTGAGTCGAGCGTTGAGAATCGAACAGAGCGCATCCTAGCGCGTCAAAAAACTCACTGTTGGATATTCAACTCTGCGCTGAAAATCCAGCGCGCGAAAATAATCGCCGCGGAAAAAACGCGCCCATGCGAACCTGGGCTTAGTGAACTATTAGCCGTCTATTATTGGAGGATTTTGAAACCGATGATTCTGAAACAAACCTCCCCTCTTGATAGAGGGGACGTTTGTTTGACAGGGTTTTTTAATTTGTTTACCTGCCCTTTGTAGACTACTTAAAAAGGTAGGTATACATAAGCTAACATCATCTGGTGTTTTGTATTTTAGTCTGTGCTAAATAAATGTATTTTCTTTCTTTCTTTCAACATTACGCCTGTATTCGCCGAAGAGGTAGTGGTAACTAACATTTCACAAAAGTTTCATGTAATAGGGGGCGATTTTTTTTTAATCTGAGAGATTAATGCTTACATAAATACTCAGCAAAAGCAAAAACTTACTCTTTACAAAAAATGTAAATGACTCACGTGTATTTTGTGACCCCTTTTTAAAGGAAAATTTTGGAAACATTTACAGTTTCCATCGTGTGGTTTGTTTTCAAAGGATTTATAAAACTTTCGTACCAAATCAATGAAAGGGAGGAAAGAACAAAAGGAGGTAAAATAACTTTCCGAGGTGGAACTTTTAAAACAAATATTTTCCCTAACATTTTGTTTCATACTTCAACAAAAATCATGACAAGGACTCAGAATACTTTTAAGTGTAAATTTTGTTGGTAACTTTGGTGAGGGTTGGGGGTGTCAGAAAGGCAGTTGCTCCGTGTAAAATTATTGGTATTCAGCTGCATCCGGTTAGACTAGAAGCCGACCCCAACACAGTTGGGAAAAGCCAAAGCTAGAATATGATGACTGGCGAGTAACCATGAGGATTCCTTAAAAAATAAAAATAAAATAATATGTATTATGATATTGTCCCACTCCTTTTTATCACCGACAACCTCACATTTTACATCTTATTAGCAAAAACATCACGTCGACAGCACATAGGGGTCACGCGAACCCCGTATAGAAATGACAAGCAACATTTTAGTCAAAGCTTTCATACGGCCACAACAAGCTATGAAAATTGTTGATCATATTTAAATTAATTCACGTTCAAAGGCGGATTCCGAATTCAATTTCATGCCATTTAAAACGTTGAATAACCGTCAAACATAAATACAAAATGGCTGCAAAAATAATCTTTTCATTTCTCCCTCGTGTTTTTTGTAGGACGCAGGGAGGGAAATGTTTCATGTTTTTGTAATTTTAATTATATTCGGAAGCATCGTGCGGTTTTCAATTAACGTTCAGGTACCACGTTATTTATTTTGTTTGAATCTACTTTCCGCGTAATTAATTTAAATCAGATAATTACAACTCACTCACTTTCAAAACAATTGCCATGATGAACACAAATCCAACTTATCAAATTCTTACGACCACAAATCTTAAGATTCCAAATCTTCTTAAGCTTCACCACATGTGCGTCAGTTATTTACACAGACACACGAAACTTTTACGTACACACACACATTCGTAAAGCACACAGACACAAAGCGGTTTTGCTTGGTTCCATGAGTAATTTATGTATCGTGTGGTATCGTTCGCATTTGGTTCTATAAACGAATATTTTCTACAATAGCGTATTATTGTTTGTCTCTCACAAGTATTTTGAAAGCGTTTGGGATCGTTTTTTACCTTTTTGAAGGAAAAAAATGTTTCGGAGCTGCCTTTTGTTAAAACTTTTATATGGTTCCTAAGTACCAGTTTTATCTTTGGAGTTTTACATAAGAACTGGTTTTACGAATTATATCTGGCCACAAAACCACTTTACATCAAGTCTGGGTCTTCTAGAAATACTGGCAGCGTTTTAGTATTCTTTGCTTTGATAAGCAACTCGTCATAACCCAAGTCTTACCCCGTCGTCTCCTGATAACTGTCGAATCCAAATCTAACGAGATAATTTAGGTAATTTAGGCTTCGACTGATTCGATTAAAAACCACAGCAACTGTAGTGATTTAAACCAAAATCGGTAGTACATTTTGACGTTTTGAAAAACCGAAGCGCAAATTTACGCTGATTTTCGTAATATCTATAAACGTTACTTAGCACATACTTTAGCTAAGCGTTATTCCTGTCACTTTCACACAACTATCGAACTACAAGTGCAACATAGAGACGGGAACATGTCTTAGTCAAAAAGCTCGTGCTAAATAACGTTTATATGTAGATCTGAACCTAAGTTACTTCTATGCACCATACCCTTAGAAACTTGATTTATCAAACAGGTACTTGAACTAGAATGTATTAATATTATTACATCATCATCACCATTTTAAGCTAAAGGACCTTATGTAAATTTTTTGTCATTTTTGTATTTTCAATGATAGTTTTGTATTTTCAATAGCTTAATAAAACTTCATAATCATATTTTTTATTCTACAACGATACACTATTTACTTTTTATACACGGTCGATTTTAATATCTAATTTCGGGTATCTTTAATGAACTCTACTGAATTATTTATAAAATGTGACTTAAGAGCCTGTACAAAGGTCCACTAGCGCCACTCCTTTAAAAAATATTATCTCGTGACTGAGAAGGAATTATGAAAATCTGCTCAATCAGCGACCTTGGTAAGTGTGTCTAGAATTTTCTAATACCTTTTATTAAGTTTCATATTGAGACACGAAGCAACTAAATACGACATATAGGAATGTGGCCGCTTTTCTTTAGATCGAATTTTGTTGCTTCGTGTCTCAATATGAAATTTTATAAAAGGTATTAGAAAATTCTAGACACATTTGCCGACGTCGCTGATTGAACAGATTTTCATAATTCCTTCTCAGTCACGAGATAATATTTTTTTAAAGGAGTGGTGCTAGTGGACCTGTGTGCACCCTCTTAAGGTCCTTTAGCTATTTGGTTTTTCCAGCAGGGATTTCTCAGTCCGGAGTCCAGATCAGTGCCTAGTGGATGGCAATAGGCTCCCCCCCCGTTATATGGGACTTGAACTTAACTGGCGAAATGCCAGTATACTGTAGGCAGCATAAGCAAAGCATAATCCCATAATGTTCCCACTGCTGGGACCTAGGCCTCCTCTCGGTGAGAGGGAGTGGGCCGTAAGGCCCCGTTCCTACTTTGTCGTGACGACAGATTATCGTGTCGTTTAAATCGTCATGGCTTGTGTATTTAAATGGAGGTGTTCACATATAGGACGACACGATTAACTGTCATCCACGATATGGGAACAGCTAGAGACGACAGTCGTCCAACGATAAGTTAATCGTCACGACATAGTGGGAAAGCGCCCTAAGCAGTAATCTACCACGCGGGCCCAGTGCGTGTTGGTAGATGTCACATGTCTTCGATTTTTTTTTTTATTCTGTCACGCACACCTCTTGCCGGTTTCCTCACGATGTTTTCCTTCACCGTTTTGAGAGCAGTGGTGATGAAATTATTTACACACGAAGTAAAGCGCCTGTCTGGGTTCGAACCTACAACCTACAACTCGTAAGTCACAACCGTTACCACTGAGCCACCACTGCTCTCCTGTACTGTAGGTACACACGGCTACACGTCAAGCTATACAAAACCAGTTTGTCTTGGCCTCACTTTGTATGATATTTTCTCACAATGAACGGTCAGCCAATACTGGTTTTGCATAGCTTGATGTGTAGCCGTGTGCACACCTCTGTATAACCCTTCAGAGCTTACAGGCGTGAAGTTATGTTATGTTATCATCATCATAAAAATACAATACAAGCGGATGACTCACTAAGTTTTTCTCGGTAACACTAACAGTCGCTAACCAATGTTAATGAGGTCGTAAAATCAATCCGATATGGATGAGATGAGAGTTTTAAATGGCTGCATTCTGAGCAGTTAAACGTGGCTCGTGCCGGACACGTTTGAAGAAACGGTTAGCTAGGAAAGCCGTAATTGTCCAAAGACGTGAAGGTTTGTTGGCTTCCACACATTTTAGAGCTGGGATAGTGAGTCTCTCCAGCCCGAAAATATACAAGATTCGTTGCTGTATCTACGTATATTGGTCATCAGCCAATACCAGTCTACAGGTGGCTAAGCCTCGCCAACTACTTAGTTTTACTTTTTACTACCTTTTAAAAAGCTTTTCAGATTGCGGTTTAGGGTTGTGTACCCAAAGGATGCCAACGGGACCCTATTACTAAGGCTCCGCTGTCTGTCCATCCGTCTGCCTGTCAGCGGACTGTATCTCATGAACCGTAATAGGTAGACAGTTGAAATTATCACAGAATGTGTATTTCTATTGCCGCTATAACAACAAATAACAAAAATAAAAGAACGTTACAACACACACAAAAATAGAAAAAAAAAACAATGAAACTGAAACACAAAACAATTTTTTTTCATCAAACCCATACGTGTGGGGTATCTATGGATAGGTCTTCAAAAATGACATTGAGGTTTCTAATATCCTTTTTTTCTAAATTGAATAGTTTGCGCGAGAGACACTTCCAAAGTGGTAAAATGTGTCCCCCCCCCCCCCCCTGTAACTTAATAAGAGAATAATAAAACTAAAAAAAATATATGATGTACATTACCATGTAAACTTCCACCGAAAATTGGTTTGAACGAGATCTAGTAAGTAGTTTTTATTAATACGTCATAAATCGTAAAACGGAACCCTTCATGGGCGAGTCCGACTCGCACTTGGCCGCTTTTTTTTTTATGTGTTTCTTGTTTTGTGGTACGGAAACTTTCGTGTACAAGTCCGGTTTTTAGTTTTTTGTTTTAATGGTCTATAGAGGAAGTTATTATGAATGGCCAACATCGACCTGATCAGAGACCTCTGCAAACAGAAATGGGTTTAGTAATCTGACCCTACAACTAAATAAATTCGAAAATCAATGTAGGCAGTGGTTTTTTACGACCTAATACCACAGGACATTATTATGTAAATTCTGTCATTCATAAGTCCATCATCCATCATAGTTTAAATCTTTCTACGGCAAAGTCAACCATATCAAATATCAAAACATTTAAAAACGTTTCCGGTTTTTAATACACCCCATTTTAAAACAGGTTGAAACTAAGGGTGGAAAAAACCCCCTTAACAATAAATAACACTTAATCGCCTTGAACAATGGAACCCTAAAATTAAAAAAAAAACTGCAACATTACAAAGGGTTCCCTACGTACGGTTTTATGTATCAATTTCAATATCCGGGGGGTGATAGGATGAATGTGTTGAAAACGGAATCTTATTGCAGAGAGTTAAAGTTTGTTTTGGATTGTATTACGTGCCGATGAGAGTGGGTGGTCAGACAAAACAGATGGTTTGTATGTTTTTGCAGATAAATATAAGTTAAATTAGCTTTTGGTAAAATTATTGGCTTCCTTAAAGGAATGGTAAAATATTGCTTTGTTGTACACCGTTTAAGGCTACGAAATAGCCATCCTGTCCTATTTATTTAACCTCCTACTACACTGTATTACTCCTCGTTATTATAAGGAGTACTTTTCTCGGGGAAAATGAACGTCCGGTGCACCCTGAACCCTGAGTCCTTGCTGAATGGGAAACATTTCCACCTCGGAATGAGTTATAAATAAAATAGTTCGTCTTGGCTGTCATTCGTGGATCTTTGACAGTAGTTACGGGTAGTCAGAAGCCCGAAAGTCTGACAACCAGTCTTACCAAGGGGTATCGTATTACCCAGTAACTGGGTTGTGGAGGTCAGATAGGCAGTCGCTCCATGTAAAATACTGGTATTCAGCTGCATTCGGTTAGACTGGAAGCCGACCCCAACATAGTTGGGAAAAGGCTAGGCAGATGATGAGTTCGTCTTGAGCCATTCGCACATAGTTCGTGCCCCTATACGAGACAAGCAGAAATTTACAAATACACTAAGTCAGAAACGATCACGCCATTTCCCTATAGGATTGGCAAAAAATACGGACCGCTTCATATTAATCCTACTACGTAGAGTTTATTAACCCCTAATATCGCAAATAGACGACCCTTTCGAACCCGTGGGTGTTCAAAGAGACGAGTAAGGGATAACAGAAAGATAGGAAGTATTTTTATGTAGATATGTGAAACTTTATTAGCTTGAAAGGTTGCAAATTAAATCGGACTGCCGAAACTCTGCCTCGATAATTGAGTGGACTTTTAGACAGCTCAGAAGGGACATTAAAATGCCCAATGCTCTTCAGTAACGGACAAAGAGAAAATTGTGTTTGGCAAATTAATTCGTTGGGCGAAACTTGAATCATGAGAATGTTTTACATAATTATAATGTCTAACATGTGTGAGACGGAATAAGCATTGTAGACCACGCTCACTCACAGACGGCGACTTCAGGTCTTTTCTGATAAGTTTTCCATTACTTGGAGTCATATTTTGGCATAACATACATCGAAAATGTCATTAGTTGCTGGTTGCATGCAAGGTATCAAGTTTTGAATCCACAGTTACGTCAAACACGCGAGTTATATAGAGACACACCAATTTTTATATGTCCTACTAATGCTACTAATATTATAAGCGCGAAATTTTGCGAGGATGGATGGATGTTTGTTACTCTTTCACGCAAAAACTACTGAACGGATTTGGATGAAACTTGGCTTACAGATGGTTTATAACCAGGATTAACACATAGGATACTTTTTATTCCGATGTTACCACGGGATCGAAACTTATGAGGGTGAAACAGCGGCGCTGCTAGTATTGATATATTTTAATATGAAATGGGCTAGGCTCTGTGTACACTGATAACATAATAATGTTCTGTGAAAGTCTAATTTCCCTAGGGTTGGGTAGGTAGGTGCGACGAGTAATATCAAAATATTGCCCTATCATGATGGCTTCGATAACGGTTAGTGATAAGTCTAACATAGCAGTTTATTTAAGCGAACTATGACGTTACTATAAAGACTTTAGACGAAATTTGACGTACGAAACGATGAACGACGAACGATGAGACATGGATGGGACTTAATTTTATGTGCTGCGGGTCCTGTCAGCTGCACGTTACAGGAACTAATGAGCGCTAGTGATGGCGCCAAACACGTCGCCGAATTCTGGGCAAAGTCCATTTAGATTGCCATCGATACGCTATGACGAAGACTTTACGTAAGCAGTAGTATAGTAGAAATCCGAGTCAAGGAGCTCGTCCGAAGAAGTATACATAATATATACTACATACTACCAAACATATTTCTGCCACCAGTCAGTGTTGCTTTGTTCCAGGATGAAGCAAAAGAAGTAAGTAAGAATCGTAGACGGTTTAGGAGTCCTATGTATGTAGTTTCTGCCAATCCTCACCGAACAAAGGCGTGAGGTTATATTTGTATCATCATTATCATTGGTAGTTTGTTCCCCCCTCTACTAAGTATACGCTTTCTCCCTTTTATGCCATGCCTCCCTGGTCTGTTCGAGTCTTATGTATCATCATCATCATCAGCCTATAGCAGTCCACTGCAGGACATAGGCCTCTCCTATTGCACGCCATTCAATTCGATTTTCGGCAACGCTCATCCAGCTGCTACCAGTTATCCAGCGTACCACCATTCCCTTCCATCATCCACCTTACGTTTACCGATTCGCGGTCTCCTCGCAAGAACACGTCTACACCAACGGTCATTCGTTCTACAGCTAATATAACCGGCCCATTGCCACTTCAGCTTGCTTATTCTGTAAGCTATATCGATAACTTTGGTTCTCTGCCGAATCACCTCATGTCCACTCAAGAACACGTCTACCCCAACGGTCATCCGTTCTACAGCTAATATGGCCGGCCCATTGCCACTTCAGCTTGCTTATTCTGTTAGCTATGTCGACAACTTTAGTTGTATGCCGAATCACCTCATGTCCGCTCAAGAACACGTCTACCCCAATGGTCAGTCGTTCTACAGCTAATATGACCGGCCCATTGCCACTTCAGCTTGCTTATTCTGTATGCTATGTCGACAACTTTGGTTCTCTGCCGAATCACCTCATGTCCACTCAAGAACACGTCTACCCCACCGGTCATCCGTTCTACAGCTAATATGGCCGGCCCATTGCCACTTCAGCTTGCTTATTCTGTATGCTATGTCGACAACTTTGGTTCTCTGCCGAATCACCTCATGTCCACTCAAGAACACGTCTACCCCACCGGTCATCCGTTCTACGGCTAATATGGCCGGCCCATTGCCACTTCAGCTTGCTTATTCTGTGAGCTATGCATGACAACTTTGGTTCTCTGCCGAATCACCTCATGTATACGACCTCTAAAACCGTTGCCTGAACATTCACAAACAAGTTCCCAGAATCGCAAATCAATTAAACTTTCATAGCAAATTCTATTCGACCTTGTTGCCGCGTCCGTCAGACTGGGTACAATAAATTGATGTCAAACGATACGTCACATTGGACACACACACATATGTACGTCGGTGCTTGCAATAGGAAACTTTAGCGTTTTTTGTCGATTAATTCTTTCAATCTCACGCCAATATTTCCCGAATGGGCAGCCAGAGGTATTAATTTCCTAACCAAGAAATAGCAAATTGTTTTTGTATTAGTACAACAACAACTTGCGCCACCATTTATTTATTATTCACAAAATCCACAGCTCTTTAAATGTTATCTTAAAATATATAAACTAGTATTACAGCCAATTACGGATTTAAAATTTAATAGCTATACAATATATGCAGCAGAAACAAACATACAGAGTGAAGTGAATTACTGCTAGCACCATCTAAGCATTGCTAAGTGTACAGTGTGGGCGAGTGTGTAGGAGTGTGCGTGAGGAGTTGCGAATGGGTGTGTGCTAGCACCATCTTATTTTTCGATACTATTTCTGTGACAATTTCACTTATGTTGCTTGGTGTGGGTGCACCGACAATTCGCCGAGTTGTGATGTTCATATATATAAATAATAAAATAACATATATAAATAAGGGGATACCCTATATTGCCATAAACCAGGCTCAAGTCGAAACTTCGCGCTGAGGATTTCCTAATGGAAACTCCAATAGAACATTGACCCTGTCGAGATGGTAACCCGAAGCACCAATCGCCAATATTTAGTTTCAAGGCTTCTTGTTTATCCCAAGAATTCGATTCTTGCACTGCACAGTAACAGTAGGAATGGTTTTCATTTTCACAGTTCAACAACATTCGTTGGGATATTTACTTTGTTGAGCAGATAATTTTTTCGAACATAATAAAAAAAAATGGAATAGCAATATCCTTCAAAATGATTCAGATTGTGATTAATAGTGTGTTATGCAAGGGTGTTGTTCTTTTTTCTAAAACACACCCCTCAGTATTATGAGGACTCCACCTCTGAACAGACGCCAGCACATCAAGCTACTACAATCTGTCAAATTTCTTTAATCGATTTTCAACTTTATTGCTAAAGCTTAAGGTTCAAAGTTGATTGGGAAAATTTGACAGTTTCGGGTAGCTTGATGTGCTGGCGTCTGTACAATAAAATTCCACAAATGAAATATTAGTCATAGATCCTTTAACTATTACTTTACAAGGCATCTTCTATGAATGCTTTCCAACAGTCCACACACCACTGTTTAACCTTCTGCAAGAAAACCAAAGTCAGATCGGTGTCAAATATATCATGAGAACCACTTCAATGGAAGATGTACTCGACCCATTTCTAGTTGTTTAGCTCTCTGTCTATAGCTAAACTTTTGAAGCTTCGTTTAGAATTAGATGGAGTTGAGTAAGACATTCAAACAATGGCTAATTTATTGAGATCGTGGATCAGCTGTTTTTCTCGACTATTATCCTATTATTATAAATTATTCTATTATTTTAATTATTGTGAATGTGAAGACTTTGTGGGTCATTTTTTTTTGTTCTCTCTGTTCTGTTAGTTTTCGTCATGGTCTGGCAGTTTGAGTAATTAATGTGGCCTACCCAAATGTCCTTTCTTTGGTATTGTTCGTCGAATCGTCGAGCTCCGTAAGTGTTGTGTTGAGCTGCACGATTTCCGACAAATGCGTGCACTGACTGGACAGGTCCTCTCAAACTGTTTGCTTCTTTCCTCAAAAAACCATCTCAGACATCAATCTACATGGTCTTCACATAATCTGACCAAGATTATGTCTGGACTTTAAAAGAGACTGTGACGTCTGAGTTTATTTCGGCCTTTCTTCTCAGACTAGTCAGATAGGAAACGCCGACCTCATCTAGTTTAAAAATATGATTGACGTGTAAAAGTGTTTGTATAAACCTACTTACAAAATAAAATCATTTATATATTTCAGGCTTAGTTTTGTGCGGCAACGAGACCAAACTTTATAGTCTTTACCTGACCCAATGAAATCAAATAATCGAGCGCCGGGAAACTTCTATTTAAACGTGCGAGTAACTTAAAGGTAGGTAATTCTGAAAGCCGTTAAAGTTTTAATTCGTTCTAAGATTTCTTTTTCCATTCGTGCCACCCACTCACAACTTTCGAGCTTGCACGTGCGTGGAATATTCCGCCTTTCTACCTTTTTGAATGGTATGTCCTTCTCTTTCTTTTCTTAGACAGGATTAATTTGATCATAACGCTAAATAGATTTCGAACATCATTCCGTCTGTGTCAACTTCAAACGAATAATGCCACAAACACATCTGGTTTGTGGAGGTTAGATAGGCAGTCGCTCCATATAAACTACTGGTACTCAGCTCAGTTGCATCCGGTTAGACTGGAAGCCGACCCCAACATAATGAGAAAAGGCTAGCAGATGATAATAATAATAATCTTTATTTCAAAAAGCCAAATACAATTGGTCCATCTCAATCAAACATAAAACAATGAATTTTACCGCTATGCATTATTTGAGACAGAGTGAACGTCTGTGTCTGTGCTAGTATACACTGTGTTACAGACACAGGCGCCTTCCTCTTACAGTTCATGATGATGAAGTGCTAAACGCATTCAATGATGTGTAGCACGCAGACCTTTGTGTATGTCAAGCAAATGCTTCTGATATTCAAGAATATAAGTACCCTATTCGGGCTTTAAGTATGGCAACCCTACTTGACCGATTTCTATTAGGTAATGGAAATGGAAACGTCGATCGCTTTGCGGTTTCGGATATCGGATCCGACTGTGTTGTTAGCAGATTGTTTGTAGCGGTTAGCTGTACTTTTTTATAGCCTTTTCAATTTCAGTTTCCATTTGTATTTACTTTTGCAAGTTGCAACGTATTTTTTGTATCGAAACGTATACTCAAAGCGCAGAATCAAAGCTCTATATAGCTAGCCCTATTTTTGGCAGATTAAAGAAAGAAAAAGTATTTATTGGCACGCGCACAGAAAGATCACTAACTAAATTAATCACAATCGTAGAAAAATAAAATTAAGTAGGTATACAAAAAAAAAGGTCTGTACGACGTCAAAAGGCTGATGCTGTGACATTTAAAAATAATTGTCGCAGTGCTGGTATTTTACTGTAGTTTATCGGGAATAGACTCAGAATAACTTATTCTTCCATACTCTATCCCGTGGCTAAATAATAACAGCCGCACAGGTCGATCGGTCAGGTTAAGCTACGCTTGCCGCGGTTGTTCTGTGGATGGGTGACCATCTTTACATACCGAGACCCCACAGGGCCTCGGAAAGCGCGTTAAGTCGTTGGTCCCGGCTGTCATTCGTCGATCTTTGACAGTCGTTACGGGTAGTCAGAAGCCCGAAAATCGGACTACCAGTCTTACCAAGAGGTATCGTATTACCCAGTAATTGGGTTGTGGAGGTCAGATAAGCCGTATCGCCATGTAAAATACTGGTATTCAGCTGCATCCGGTTAGACTGGAAGCCGACCCCAACATAGTTGGGAAAAGGCTAGGCAGATGATGACTCTATCAAGCGTTATTTCAGTATTCAATTCCCTTTATAGCCGTATCACTTTTCTCTTTCAATGTTTGTAATGTTCTCTCAAAAGCATAATTAGGAATCGACTCAGCAACGAATAGAATACTCTTTATTATGTACAGTCAACAGCAAAAGTAGATGATCAAAATCAGAAAAATTCTATACTAATGAACGGAGTTCGCAGCTATATGGCAGCTGTACTAGTAGTAGTTTGGTATAATTTACAATCACATACTTTTGAATCACTTCGACGCCACACAGTTCTGACGCGAACTCCGTTCATTAGTATTGAATTTCTGATTTTGATCATCTACTTTTACTGTTTACTGTACACCATATAAATACAAAGAAAAATAGAAATTTTACAAAGGGTGACACAATGGGAGGTCTTATCGCTAAGAGCGATCATATCGAGCGAGCATATCTTCTTCCAGACACCTCTATTAACCGTCATCTCAGTATTCACTCCTTTTCTAGCCATACCACTTTTCCAATGTTAGTAATGTCTAAAAGGCAGTCAGAATCCTACAAATTTTCATACTACAGTAATTTTGAATGATGAAGTAAAACCTATGTGGAATATCAATCAGCAACAATGAATAGGTGTAATAAATACACAGCGACACACGGGTCGGGTTGGCAACATGATTAACTACAGTTGCCTCGCAGATACTGCCAGCTATGAGTAACGGGTTGCTTTAGGAGCATCAGTTATTGCTGACGTGTGTTCGAAGCTGTTACATTTTTAATAGTATGGTTTTGGTCTATTTCTACCATTGACCACGACTACTACGATCGTACTGCTGGTCAAAGACTCAGTTCTCCCCAAAGTCTTCCACTTCTGTCTTTATGTTGCCATTTCGGGAAAATCTTTCATTCTCACATTTTTCTTTTTTAGGTTAGTGACTATCCTGGTGTCAGAATTTTATACCACCCATGGGCCTCTAGACTTGGTTTAGTAAATTCTTAATCCATTGCTTATATGCTTTAAAAAATCGTTTGCTTGACAACGTAAATAACGCAATGAATGTTGTTGAACTCTCATAATGAAAGGCACATGCACACATCAAAATATATTGAAAAAAAAGCATACGAATGCCTGTGCTAGACTAATTTTTAAAGTTTTGTCCCAAAATTGTTTATTAGACCAGGATAAGTGGAAAGTGGGACAACATAGGCTTTTAATAATAATAAATAGTGCCTGTATACCTACGTCTGGTCTGGTGCACCCTGAGTTGTTAATGTTGTGACCTTAATGACGAGTGTGCTGAAATTATTAGTGTCATTTTAAAACTTCAAAGGGGATGACTACCGCGATGATGACTAATAGAGAAGTAAGGATGAAAAATACATGTTGCGCCAACCCCAAATAAATTGGAATAAGGGCAGGAGATTGATGAAGTTTATGAAATTAAACCTTCAAAGCATTAATATCTTAAAAACTTTGGACGCTGGGACAAAGTAATATTGTAATGAGAAAAAAACAGCCTTACTACGTTTCTAGAAAGTTATTTTCTTGGTCACATTAATGAAGACCGACAAGAAAAGCAGGGAAAGGCAGGGGTGGCTCATTCTAAAGTCTATTCGGACTAATGTTTCAAATTTATGTTAAACAAATATCAACTTTATTGCAATGGTCATTAAGTTGATTTCAGAGTGACTAGCACTCTTGAAAGAGTGATAAAAATGTTTCAGTTGTAGCGTAAGCTGAACTTAATTGTGTAGGAATTAAAGTTATTTTTCCATAAACTCATATTTGTTTACATTTTTGGCAAATAAATCGCGAATGCAGTGTTAGGTAAGTTTATACAACCAAACACATTTTAAATGGATGTTTTAGTCCTAAAATTAGCCTCGTCGCCTCGAGGCTAAACCTTTAAATTTCCACTTAAACTTTTAATTATTTAGAGTTTTAGAAGTAGACTGGACACGAGCCTTTTAATTTGGGAGTTACTCTATATATATAATTTATAAACAGTACGTCAGACGGATTAAAACAGTAATTATAAAGGTTCAGACTGCCTCGTTGGTCTATTTGTCACAACCGCTACTGCTGAGAGGTTCAGACTGCCACGTTGGTCTAGTTGTCCCAACCGCTACTGCTGAGCATGAGGTCCTGGGTTCGATTTCCAGGTCGGCCAAAGTGGGTTTTTCCATCTGGAATTTGTCTGTAGTAGCCTGGGGGTCTACTCCGAAGTAGTATCGGCCGAATGTTCGGCCGTTTCCTGCTACGAAGTTACTATTTGGTTCGGTCGGTTCCGATCCTACACTCCAACACTCTTTCGAATATTGACTATGATCCCGACCCAACTGAGCCGATCCGAACTTTTTTCGCATTTTTCAATAATATTCAGTTCGGGCATGTGTCGGTCCGATCCGAAAATTCGCACTTTGCACTTCGGAGTAGGCCCCCTGGAGTCTGGATATGTGCTGGGTTGACGGCAATAAGCTCGCCCCCTATTAAATGGGACTTGAAACATAACTGGCGACATGTGGGTGTACTGCAGATATAGATACACCTCTTCGAAGAAGAAAGAAGGGTTAGGAAGAGGTTCTTCCTAACCCTTTGGGGAAACAAGGTGTGATGTTGTAAAGCTTGTACACACGGCTACACATCAAGCTATGCAAAACCAGTATTGGCTGACCGTTCATTGTGAGAAAATATCATACAAAGTGAGGCCAAGACAAACTGGTTTTGTATAGTTTGACGTGTAGCCGTGTGTACGTTAAATACCGTATCTCCGTTGACCATTTGAGGAGTTATTTATTTGTTTGTTTTACGTCCGTAAATAATTTCTGATGATACATCTGTCAGATATATTTTATAGTCCCCTATCCTTGGATAATAACATTAAAAACAAGTATAATTTACTAAAGTAAAAAGTTTCTCCTTAGTGGAAGACTTTCGGGTTGAAGTAATTAAATTAATAGGAACCGAAACACACTAGGAATTACTCCTGTATCGTTGGTGCGTTTACAAACATTTAAACTCACATACACAAACAGCCAGACCCGGAACCACTACCAGTAGGCAATACAAATATTTGTTCCGTGCGGGAATCGAACCCGCGACACGCAGCGCAGCAGTCGATCGCTCAGCCACTGCGCCAACCGTGTCGTCAAACTTGAAACTACAACCTCGCAAAGTCGGGCTATTGTGGGCCTGCCCTCTGTGCTTCAAGAAATGCAGTAGTGACCTTTGCCATAACAAAATTTAATACACTGTCGTGCCATCGACGCGGCGAAGAAAAATAATCTAATCTAATACATATACATAATCAGCCTATAATGTTCCCACTGCTGGGACACGGGCCTCCTCTCTGTGGAAGGGAGTGGGCCGTAATCCACCACGCTGGATGTCATATGTCTTCAAATTTTTGGTTCTAGGACATGCCGGTTTCCTCACGATGGTTTCCTTCACAGTTTTGAGAGCAGTGGTGATGAAATAATTTACACAAAGTAAAGCGCCTGTCTGGGTTCGAACCTACGACCCACAACTCGTAAGTCGCGGCTGTTATCACTGGGCCACCACTGCTGCCTCAATCTAATATAACTAGCCTGTATTGTCCAGGCAAAGGCACGGTAATGTTATCTACATTACCGTGGCAAAGACCTCCCTCTCCCCTTACCACACAAATCTGTCTTTTGCCAGTCCTTTCGATAGGAGTCAAGCTGGTACCGCCATCTTCGTCTCGGCCTGCCGCGATAGTGTCGTGCGTTTAGTGGGACCCAATCGATGGTTCTCTTAGCCCATTTGTCCTGGCCGGGACTAGGCCGGACATGTCTCATAACTTAAGCTTCGCGGCTATCGAAGAACAAAAAAGGAGCGAAAAAAAAGATAAAGTCCTAAATATAACTTGTATGTTCTAAAATCCCTTTTCAAAATGGTAATTCCACGAAACCGTCTAAAAAATATCTGACACGATTCGCTAATAATCCCGATGAAAAACCCAACACGACGGGTGAAATTGAATTTAATAAAAGAACCTTTGAGTTCATTGTTCATATCGAAAATAAAATATGATGGCGTATGAAGGGTGTTGGATACAGTGATTTAATTATGAGTAACAAAGTAAAATGGGTGTACAATTACGTACACCTACTTATATTTATTTATTTCGGCAGTAACAAACATGTTGATTATATTACTTATTATTTATTATTACTTCTGGCTGCCAACCCTGAATGTTATGTGTGTGCGGATGAATGGATTAAAATTATGCGAATACGTCTGGTGTTCTGTGAAGTGAGAGAATGTATTCAAGGGAGTCCACTGTTCCATGTTAGTTTGTAAGTTATATTATTGTCAACGTAATTATTGTCTTTCATGTAAATTAATGTAATAGGGTAGTTGCCTGGGTAAAAAAATGATTATTATATTTAGTCCGTCAGTTAGATTATCGAAAAATAATGGACACGTATTTTTTCTTTTGTCAATCAAACAAAAAATGAAAAAGATAAAGCGCGTCAAAATTTAGGAGTAGGGGGTCGTGACGTCACGCCTTGCTAAGAAGTGTAGCAAGGCGTGATGTCACGCGGAACTTTAACGGGCGATATCTTCATCATTTTTTATATAATTGACAAAAGAAAAAATACGGGTCTAATATTTTTTGATAATCTAACTGACGGACTAATTCGATTTTTTAGGCATCTAGCCTATTGGTGTTGTACCGTTTTAATTAACTATAAATAAATAAATTAATTAAAGAGATTATTGAATTAATGAGTGTACAGTTTTAGAACTACTACAGAGTCAAATTAAATTAGCTAGCGAAACTCCGCAGACTAGATGGGTATCGATATCTAAACACGACAAAATAAAACAAAATAGTTGCTTTGGGGTCAAAGACCGCTGGTGGTGTTGTTCCTTGAAGTATGAGTTTATTAATTAATTTATTTATTACTCACAAAATCCACAGCTCTTTGAAATTTTATCTTAAAATATATAAACTAGTCTTACAGCCAATTACGGATTTACAATTTAATAACTACCTACATACAGAATGAAGTGAACTGCTAGCACCATCTAAGCATTGCTAAGTGTACAGTGTGGGTGAGTGTGTAGGAGTGTGCATGAGGAGTTGCGAACGGGTGCGTGAATATGTGAGCACGAGTTGAGAAAATCAGTTTTTTTTGTTTTACCGTGTTCAGATCGATATCTGAACACGGTAAAAACACCCATCACGTCTGCGAAATGTACACGAAGAAAACTGATATATGATACTGTGTGCATTGTGCAGACACCAGCACATCAAGATACTACAATCTGTCAAATACCTTTAGTAGATTTTCAAGTTTATCGCTAAAAGCATTAAGGTTCAAGGTTGATTGGGAAAATTTGACAGTTTCGGGTAGCTTGACCTGCTGGCGTCTGTACTAATAAGAAATAATTAATGACTGTGTAAGGACTTCGTAGGTTCACGTTATTCGATATTATTATGTTAATTAGTGAAGGGCGGGCGTTTTTGGGGGACTGTCTTTTGTAATTTTGACGTTCGAAAAGTGCTGATTCTCAGCCTAATTTGGATAAATGACTTTTGATTTTGATTTGATTTGATAATCCCAGTAGCAGATCGAAATCGGTATACTATTTGTGTTGTGCGCTGCTCAGAATTGGACATATTCAACAAAGAAAAAACCCTAAAGTTTGTTTGCAGCAAAAAAAAACAACACGTTAAAACAGGCTTACTGCAAAATTAACACAAAAATCTTTTCAAGAACCTTTCATACCAACAAAAAAACTGTACACTCGAAGTAATTATGGTACGACCCAAAAATGACCTAAAAAAGAACTTTCAAAAGGTACTGCGGCATAAGGGCTATTTAAAATTAACATATGTAAGGTACGTTCGTTAACCGAATACTTGACGAGATTCCAACGAGGTAGAATGCGACCTGATGACTAATGGAAGCCGCGTAATGTATAAAAAATGTGAGATGTGAATGTCGGGTCGAGTATAGAATAGGGGTTCCGTATTCACATACATTCTTGACGCAAAGTTTTTCCCGAAGGGTTACATAGAGGTGTACCTATATACCTATACATTTCACCAGCTGTGCTTAAATCTCATGTAATAGGGGGCAAGCCTATTGCCAATCCAACCCAATTTCACTTTGCCCGACCCAGGAATCGAACCCAAAACCTCATGCTCGGCAGTAGCGCTTGCGACTACTTGACCAACGAAGTTTAAACTAAGTATTGGTTTAAGTCCATTGTTTGTGACAGTAACAGTCTAACTAGCTTCACTTTCTGACTAACTGACCGACTATTTAAAATGTTGACAATTCAAAAGTGCCTGAAATGGTTTAATTGAAATAAATTATTTGAGTTTGAGTAAAACTAAAACACTACTATACTGGTCTTACGTGCAAAATGCCAATAGATTTGTCTACCTTCAAATCTCAATCCCAATATTTGACTGCTATGCATGTCGTTCGATCGATCTCCTATCCGCGTGCCCATCACTCAACTCTGCTAACGTTCGTGAACTATCAAAATAAACAGTTACTATTTTGACACGCGCTAACTGTCATATACGCAATCTTTAATCTATGGTAGGCCGGGCCTCAATGAATAATGATGGCAAGGTCAATTCGTGGATTGGTAGGCAAGCTTCACGCAAAAATTAGCGTGAATTTTACAAGAATTTAATTTCGAAAGAACGTGCAGTGAAGATCCTTGTATCACTACGGAACCCTAACTAGATACCATACCAGTATGAAAAACTTGTGGTTTTCATAGTGGCGCTGGCGACTGTTGGTAGCAGTAAAAAGTTGATATCTCTAGTTCTTTGGTACAATGCATTACAGGGGTAAATAACCGGTCACTATTGTAGTATTGTTGCAGTGTTCAGTGAAGCATTTACTGTCAATGTAAGCTGTAGTACAGTATTTTTATCTCACGAAGCAACTCGCGCTTTACTTGTGGTTACCAAGTGTACAAACACGCTGTAAAGATGTACAGTCACGAACACCAATATGTCAACACTTGCCAACTTTCAATTGCGATTTTTTCGCTTTTCTTTTCGATGTTTGTTGAAATACGACACATAACATAAATGATGATGCTATGATGATGATGATGCCTAATTTTATGTTGGTACGAAACCAACATAAAATTTCATTAAAAAATAAAGGTATAAATCGCTTTTGAATAAAGCCGAGTGTATACATACTTTTGCTCGTGACTGTACGTGAAGACGAGTAGCGTCAGCACGTAACACATTTACACACACTTCCGACTTCGCCATGTCTCAGACGGCACCGGGAGCTCCTGCGCTTACACACACATTTAATTCACAGCGTGTTTGTACAATTAATAACCACAAGAGAAACGCGCGTCGCTTTGTGAGATAAAAATAACGTATTTGAAACAAATTTTATGCATATTCTAAATAATAACAGCCGCACAGGTCGATCGGTCAGGTTAAGCTAGGCTTGCCGCGGTTGGTCTGTGGATGTCTGTCTTACCAAGGGGTATCGTATTACCCAGTAACTGGGTTGTGGAGGTCAGATAGGCAGTCGCTCCATGTAAAATACTGGTATTCAGCTGCATCCAGTTAGACTGGAAGCCGACCCCAACATAGTTGGGAAAAGGCTAGGCAGATGATGTGTGTGTAGTATATGTGTTCACATCCTTTTAGTCTCTACATATTGTGTAGTAGCCTTGAACGGTTAGTATATTTTATGCTAAAGGATGAGCTATTCTCATATAATTCTTATTGCTAGGGCGTGCGTTGCGAGGTTTTCTTTCCAAAAATGTTATTTAAAAAAAACGCCCAAAATTGCATTCCCAAGTGTTTCACTAGTCTAAGGCAACGACATCTGTGTGTAGAGATTATAAACCTGAATCTTTACCTAGCTCTGTCTGATGTTTCGATGTGACCAATTAAAATCGGAGAGCCTGCAATAATTTTCCAGCAAAGCATTTCCAGCAAAAATACCGCATCCACGTGTACCGCCCACGCGGGGGCACGGGACTCGCAATAACGTGAATATTGGCATATATTTGTACTGAAACTCATATGAATTTCAATTCATATAACCCGATAGGTATTTTAAAAACGAAGTACTGTAGTCTATATCTACACATCTACGCGTATCTGTATACAATAAAATAAAATTGAAGTGTCTGTTTGTAACAGGGTTTGCTGATATATATCACGATGTAAACCAATTGATATTTATGTGGATCATCATCATTCTCCTGCCCTTATCCCAATTTATTTGTGGTCGGCGCAACATGTCTTTTTCTTCTATACTTCTCTATTAGTCGTCATCTCGGTAGTCACCCCCTTTCTAACCATATCAACATTCACACATTCCATCCATCGTTTCTTTGGTCTTCCCCTACTCTTAAAGCCATCGACATTCATACTCAAAACTCTCCTCACGACATTTTCCTCATTTCTCCGTAACACATGCCCATACCATGACAACCGATTTCCACACAACTTTTCAGTTACCGGTGCCACTTTCAGACTTCCTCTTATGTACTCACTTCTTATTCTATCCATATTTATGTGGATATTAAAATATATTTTCTGTCAAAACTAGAAATTCAGCAGATTCAAAGTTTACTCTAGCAACACTTGACAAAAAACTACAATTTGGATTATCTTTCACGAAGTAGCAATCTAATAATAAGTTTCGAGGATTCACCAAATAACGTGCAAGTACGGTTACATTGTTTTAGGGACAATAGGGGAAACTTAACACTACAGAACTAATATTTTTATAACCCTTTTCACTGCCTAAACCACTGACCGGATTTCGAAAAAATTTGGCAAGGAGATAGATAGCATCCTGGGGTCGACATGGGCTACGTTTTGTTCCGGTAGTACGTACCCGTGGGATTATTGTTCACCTCCACGCGGACGGAGCCGCGGGTAAAAGCTAGTAGAATATAACTACACAATTCCATAGCTAGTAGTTTACCAACTGTGTTGATTCTGACACAGTATAAACTCCCATAGGATGCGAACTACAGATTGTTCGTATTCATAGTCAATACAGAGGTAACAAACATAGTTTGATATTAAACACTCGAGGGAACCATTATATTATACTGTATTTTTATCTCACGAAGCGACGCGCGCTTTGCTCGTGGTTACCAAGAGTATAACACGTTGTGAATGTGAGTGTAAGCACAGGAGCTCTCGGTACCTTCCGTGATAATGGCGAAGTGGATAGTTTGTGTGTTTGCGTAGGTGTGTTATGTTCTGGCTCTACTCTTCTTCACACACACATTCATAGCGTGTTTGTACGGTTGCCACAAGTAAAGCGCGCGTCGCTTCATGAGATAAAAATACTATAACAGTCGTTGAGGGTAGTCGGAAGCCCTAAATTCGAACAAACAGTCTTACCACGTGATATCGAGTTACCCTATTGTGCAAGTCAGATAGGCAGTCACTCCATGTAAAATATTTTCAGCTTTCTAGCTTAAAAAGCTTTCACTCCCTCCGTCCAAAATGGAGATATTGACACTAGTTACCAACACATTTACCCAAGATTATGTAGATTTTATATTTGTATGACCTACCAGCCAGCCATCAGCCATCTTGTTACCATAACACAAGCATTAGGTTGCTTAGCTTGGGACTAGATGGCGCTGCGTGAAATGTCCAGGGATATTTATTTATTTAATACCATTACCCACGTTAGTTCAGCATAAAATCCACCATAACATTCGTAGAGTATTGAACTCAGGCGCAGAGCACGCCCACAGCCATGGGAATTGCGAAGCGTACGCGATGTTACTAATGAGTTTAGAACTAATAGCCGCATTAGTCACGGAGAAAAAGTACGTGTCACTTCAAAGTTTTAAGTGGCTGTATTAGAGAGGATTAGGTAAGGTTTTGTGAGCAGTGGTGGATTTGTAGGTCGTGAGTTCGTAACCAGGTAGGCGCTGTACTTTGTGTAAATAATTTCATCACCACTGCTCTCAAAACGATGAAGGAAAACATCGTGACGAAACCGACATGTCCTAGAACCAAAAATTCGAAGACATGTGACATCTACCAACCCGCACTGGTAGGTAGACTCTCTCTCGAAGTGAGGAGGCCTGTGTGACCTGTGTCCCAGCAGTGGGAACATTACCGAACCGAACCGTTTTAATTAAATGAATAATGATGATGATGATGATTATGCTGAGGTAAGGTTTTATTATTTGTCTCTCGTATAGGCACGAATTGTATGAGCATAGCTATACGAGGAAGTCTCAGTTGTACCGGTGCCTGAAAAATTATGTGGAAATTCGGTTGTATGGTATGGACATGAGATTCGGAGTGGTCTGCTGTTAGTTTGGTACTAGTAAACCGGTTCGTCCCTTTATAGAAAAGGGACGAACCGGTTTACTAGTACCAAACCTTCCTAAATTAACGAGTATATGACGATGACACTAACACAAAAAATGCTCGAGCGTTCATACAATGGCGTCTCCTTTCCCAGTGCTTGCAATGTACTCAGTAAACAAAAACTTCTGCATACTAATGAAAACTATAGAGTAGCTTCATGTATGAAACTTTCCGTTAATGTTTTCCGAACTTTATAACTAACTAGTGCTTACGACTACGGTAATGTTTATGTTTAAACTTTATTTTGTTAACATTTAAACTTGTTTATGGATTTCGTGACTACGTTCCGGTTCTATTTTATAGGTAATGTTGATTTTGTGTTAATACTATCGTGTTTATGTTTAGTCAGTATCAAATTGATTGCTCAGATGAATCACTAAAACGATAGTCAATGAGGAATGAGGATGTATCATTCACTTGATACAGATCTTGTATTTAGTTTAGTCACAATTTATAGTATGCACGAGTAGTACATTGTATTCAGTCTGAGCACAGCGAAGGCAAAAATGGAGAGTTAATAAGGTAAGGAATAAATCTCTTAGATATTCAAATCGCGCGTGAAAGGAAGGAAACAGCGTAGTGAGGTGATACACTTAATCACGACGCAAACGTTTCATTGCTGGCATTGAAGACTTGCCATCTTGCCATGCATTAAAACATTGATGTCCGTCTCCTCACCAATAAACTGTAATGCTAATATATATATAAATAATAATAGATAACGTAAGAATAACCGAAGGCCAATTCTCATAATTTAAAACGTTCAAAATCTAGTCGCAGTCTCATCTCGGCGACAAACAAATGTCAAAAACTTGTCAAAATGTAGGGAAATTAGAGGGATTTTTGACAGATTGAGACTGAGATCAGACTGTGAACGTGCTTAAAATTACGAGAATTACCCCACTGGAATGTTTTAAAAGCTGCTTAGCTGTTGACAATAGAGGGCGCGTGAAAATCTTGCACTAAACTCGAAAGTTTAGATTGTCTGCTATGGCGTTATGTCGGCTCTGAAGTGTGCTACTCGCTGCGCAGTACCTCACCCCTCACCCCCGCTGACACGTAAATTCGTTACTGCGCAGCGACTCACCTGATGTTGCGAGCCGACATAACGTTTAAATCGGACTGTATCTCGCATGTTAGCTGCACTTCAAGTGCTATCTCTTCTGTGTTCCTAACACACTCACATACAAACAAACGCGATTAAAATCACACAAACAGTGTTTTATAGCTTTATCCTAACATCTACCTATATGTGTATAGTGAAAAAAGCTTTTAACCGAAGCATTGAACCAGAACTGTTGACGGCTTGTCCTTTGGGTGCGACCGGATTAAATATAGCTCCAGGTATTTAAGCAGTATTTTCGGGGTATGCAGCCTAAATCCGATTAAAAATTTCAAATGAATATTTTAATTCTTGAATACGAAACAGGTATATTCTGAAATCGGCTTTGCTGTTTGTTTGTGGGCTTGTGATGTAATTTCAATTGAAATTGATGACAGGAATTCTATAACTATTTTGTACCAGATGATGCCCGCAGTTTCTCTCACACCCGCGGGCCACTACTTCCTGGACCAAAGCATGATACACATGACGTTCTCTTCCGGAGCGAGTTCCAGCTTTGCACAATATATCGCTGTAAAGCCTTATCATCATCATCATTTCAGCCGAAAGACGTCCACTGCTGGATATAGGCCTCCCCCTAGCACGTTAGTTCCTGGGGCTTTAACAAGGTCGTCGGTCCACCTTGTGGGAGGCCTTCCAACGCTACGTCTTCCGGTACGCGGTCGCCACTCCAGAACTTTCTTGTAAAGCCTGCTGAAATCGTAGGTAATCCTCCTTTTGGCTTTACCGTAGTCGCGTAAAAACTGTCCAGTAGTTTTGGCGTAAAGCTCAAACATACAACATTCTCGATTTTAGTTACCTCTGGTCCAAGCTTTAAACGCACAAAGAAAGCCAAGTATGAGTGGAATTATTAAGATGCACAACGCATCAAGGCACTGTTTATCGACACAGCCGTTTCCGAGTAACGAGCAGTACATCCATACAGATGGTGTGCGTCATATGGCGTTCAATTGCGCCGCAAACGTCCGGAGCTTTCTTTGAATTAAGTTAATAGCAGTTTTGGAGTGAAAGGTAGAATAAGGTGCAGCACATGTACTTTGTTATATAAGGTCACAAAGAGGGACACTCCTTGTATACATGCAATGGTCGCCGAAAAACGCTAAGAGCGTAGGCCCTTTATACACAGTACGGTTTCTTTACGGTACAGCGTATAAACCGCGCCGTAGAAAAAACGTGCCCGTCAAAAAGCTTCCATAGTGATCCATACAACACTGATGACCATGCCTACACACGGCGAATTCAATTTACAAATCTTTGATTGAGATTTCATGACAAATCTTTGATGTTATTTCAGAGATTTCATGACAACTGTTTTTAATTGGCTTTTCGTATCTCCTCTCCCTGCGTACGAAATTCGTAGTATTGGCCGAAGTCACGGGGATACCTACCTGTATCACCTACGGACATAGATTAGTTCGGGGCCCAACCTAAGAATTAATGACAACACGATTTGACAGTTGTCCCTACTCCCGATGTGTTTTTACCCGTCCTAAAAGGTTTATTAATCGGGTGTAGGGTTCAAACTACTTTCGGACGGACCCGTATCGCTAACGGACTTGGAGAGCCCCTGGGCCTCAATCCGTCATAAGTACTTTCTCTAAATTTTTGACAGTTTCACTAATTACTGTCCATTCTTTGGTTGCCTGGAAGAGATTGCAGATAACGATAAGGCTACCCATTGTATATTTTGTAGTGTTTGATGTATTATTTATGTTATTGGAACGAAGGACAAAAGTTGGAACGACACTTTTTGCTATAGTTGTAAGCCGTGCGGCGTGCGCGTGTTTCTCTGTCTGTCTCTCTCTCTCTCTTTGAACTTCGTTCCATCCGGGTGTCCCTTGACACCTCTCAAGTTTTTCATATTTTTGTGGTGTACAAAAAAGTATAAATATAAATTAGATTTCGACATTGATTGTCACTGAGATGTGATTGCGACTAGATTTTTAACGGTTTTAATTACAGGAATTGGCCTTCAGGTAATTTGAGATTCGACAGTACATTAACTCACATCCACGTCGTAATTTGCGTTCCAAACGGTGCTGATTTAGATGGATATTGGTAATGCACTGCTTCATAATAATATGTATGAAAAAAAAAATCGTTTGCTCCACAACGCAAATTACGCAATGAATGATTATCAAAATGAAAGCCATTGTCATTGTTAGTGTATTACGCAATTACCCCGCAGCTTTTTTGGGATCCAAGGTCAGTACAAGACTACCATTGGCAAATATCATACAAATGACAAAAAGCTTGTTTGTCTAACATGTCTTCTACAAATCCGAAGGGACGAGATGGCATATTTTTCATTAATTTCTCACAACACCCGTGTCATTCTGATGGGAGATGTGTGTTGACATGTTTATTTGTGGATTTTTTTTTTCTAACCTCAAGGCGTGTATGGATGTTTTTAAGAAAAGGAAAGTTTATTTTGTACTGTAAAAAATATCTTCCCTAGACCTTTAGCGTTCTAAATAAAATACTGGTATTCAGTTAGACTGGGGCCGACCCCAACTTAGTTGGGAAAAGGTCAGGCAGATGACGAGCTTTTTGTAATGGTAGATAATTCGAGCGTGCAATAGTAAGATTGGAAACAGAGTTCCGGCTCTGCACCCACCCACACACGATACACGCCCGCCACCCACACGCCAATTATGTTTCAGTTCCATGCAATAATAACGTATGTATTGCCTTTACCCAGACACGAATCCAAACTCCAGGCTACTGAGAAATTCCTGATAGAAAAACTTGAGAGGTGTCAAGGGACACCCGGATGGAACGAAGTATAACTGGCTTGCTTTCTATAAGAGAGAGAGAGAGAGAGAGAGACAGACAGAGAAACACGCGCACGCCGCACGGCTTACAACTATAGCAAAAAGTATCATTCCAACTTTTGGTCTTAATTTTTTCCGTTTAGCCCCCTTTCGCAACGCGCGATAAGGAACTTCGTTCCAAAATTAATTACACTCCTGTTTATCATCATCATAGGGAGCAGTGTTGGCCTAGTGGTAGCGACATCGACTTACGAGTTGTAGATCGTGGGTTCAAACCCAGGCAGACACTTTGTGTAATTTATTTCATCACCACTGCTCTCAAAACAGCGATAGAAAACATCGTGATGAAACCGGCATGTCTTAAAACCAAAAAAATCGAAGACATGTGACATCTACCAACCCGCACTGGGCCCGCGTGGTGGATTAGGCCCACTCCCTCTCACAGAGCGGAGGCCTGTGTCCCAGCAGTGGGAACGTTGTAGGCTGAGTATGCATATGCTTATCATCATCATTTCTACCGAAAGACGTCCACTGCTGAACATAGCCTTCTTCCAAGCGCCACATTGACCGGTCCTGCCGTCCTGTGCTTCTGGCATCCAGCGAATACCCGCGACTTTTTAATGTTTATCAACGTAAAACAGATACCAAATTCACTGAAATGCTTCAGCTGTTTTTTAATCATTAAAATAGTTGTGTCGTTTCTTCTACTGATACTTTCTTTTTAAGAGGTACACTTACGTCAGTTAGCTCTTTGATCCAAGGTAAAAGTTCTTTTACTACGTCAGACTACGTGACACCCTGAGAGGGGCGGATGCGGTCACCAACCCGTTTGTATAGTAGGGAGGACGTCGACTTTGCATACTTTGTTATTAGTCGCTTGTCTTCTTTGGAGAACAAAAGTTTTTAAAATAATGTTGATATTTAAGTGCGGGCGACATTCAATGGGGATCTTTACTGCCATTTTATCACGATAGGTGGCGCATCGGCGGCATGGCCATTGAAAGCTGTCAATTCAATACATTTTATAACCTATCTTTAAGTTAATTTAAATTTTCTCCCTAAATGCCTTTGTGTGCTGTACCAGGATGTAATATCCCCGGTGTACATTTATTTCCCCAAGATGCAACGCTAAAAAAGAAGTGGGAAAAGGCTATACGTCGCAAAAATAATTTTGAATATGTTGTTTGGTAATCTTCGGCAATATGGTGGAGCTATTAACGTCGTGGTAAAGTTCTGCAGCAGGAACGTCAATTGCTTGGCTTCCAGAAGCTTGAGGGCTTTGATTACCGAAATTAAAATTTCGATCATAAGCTTCTAACCTAAAAAATAAACAACACCATTTATCATTAAAGTAATGTTCTCCCATTTCTCGTAAATTTCCCTACCATGAGTCAAGTAACAATTAACAGGTAACAACTAAAAAAATATCGAAATGTAGAGCATGTTACTAATAAAAAATATTTTATTAATATAAGTCTAACTGTCAATGAGATCTGCTTTCTTTCCAGTTATCCTTCCTCCTCGTTTTTTTAGTTCGTCTTTCAATTCTATAACCTTCCAGGTACATATACATGTTGTCAATAACGATAGCGGACCGGTTTCAACACAAAAAATAGCAAGACTCAAAGCGTAAACAAAGCGAATACGATTTGACAGCAGCCATCCCGCCGCTAGCGACATCTGCGCTGAGCTTTGCGTGTGGATCCCCATTCAATTAGGCTTGATAGAGCCTGCACGAGAGGTGATATGACACGTGCTTGCTTTGGCAGTACCGGCTGTCATTCGTAGATCTTCGACAGTCGTTACGGGTCGTCAGTAGCCCGAAAGTCTGACAACCAATCTTACCAAGGGGTATCGTATTACCCAGTCACTGGGTTGTGGTGGTCAGATAGGCAGTCGCTCCATGTAAAATACTGGTATTCCGCTGCATCCTGTTAGACTGGAAGCCGACCCCAACATAGTTGGGAAAAGGCTAGGCAGATGATATCCTATGACACTTGGCAATACTGTGCCTTCCCATTAGTGAAAGAATCTTCGGAATCGTATCAGTGGTTTCAACGGTTACGAGTCCCATCTCTCCCATCTTACCTCTTTATAATTAACACATTTTGGGAGTGAAAAAAAGGGTGTGTGTGAAGTAAAACCGTCCAGTGATATGTAGCCTTTACCCGCTGAGAGGATTAGTTTGAATATGTACAGAAATGGTTCATACTAGATTACCATATAGAATACTTTGTAGCTAAGCAAAAGGGGTTTTGATTGATAAAGGGTTTTCGACCAGGACGCTATCCCTTAAATTTATATGAACGTTAGTTGGAGATATTTTAATTAAAAAGTATTTATAAAGGACACTATAAAAAGCAGTGCGATACAAATAGCCCTTTATAAGACCTCAACTGTCATTTATGAGGCACAATTACTATTTCTATTGTTACCGAACTTAATCAGTCTTCCTAACAGACGGGGGATATAATATGTAGTATTTTCTTGAAAACCACGGCTCAGCAGAAGGCTAAGCCTTCTACCAGGGCCCTGCTTCCACTAAGATGTGATGAACGCATCTGAGATCAATTCTCAGTATTTGAAAAGCCCATACTATACAAGCTCAGCATTTACTGGACAAGTACAGCTTGTCGTCGTATGTTCCTACATAGGACCGAACTTACTCCCTGCAAAAGAATTTGCCATTTCAAGAACATTTCTTTACCAAAGAGGAAGCACGCATGAACTTTTTTCCTAACAGGCCACATCTAGCTACTCTCTATCTAGTACGACGTCAAGCCATAGTTATACGAAATCCACGACATTGAATTTTACGTTGCGAGTATGAAACATTAAATGTTTAAATATGATACCTATGTTGTTTGAGCACATCATATTAGATGCTGATACAAGTGAATTGTCATGATTCTAAAAAATAATTTTGGTCGTTATGTTTGAGCTTGAAATTTATCGCTTGAATTGCTTGAGCTTCATGAATCTGAAGTTTTTATTCTGGTCATTCAAGTCATAAGTTCACATTGATGACAAACGAGCAGCGACACACCTGATGGTAAGTGACTAAGTACCGACACCTTTACACATTTACATTAGCGGATCGGAGGAGAGAGTACAATTTTATCAAACTCAAACTTAAATCATTTAATTCAACTAAACCGAATTTGAATTGTCAAAGGGTCGGTCAGTCAGAAAGATGAAGCTAGTTGCCCATTCCAAAGCGTAGGTACCTATGGAGAAGAACGGGCAAAAAACTCCATGGACACTTGTCAACATGTAGGGAAATTAGACTTATTTTTGACAAATTATACTGAGATCAGACTGTGAACGTGCTTAAAATTACGAGAATTGCCCCTCTGTGCCCGTACGAAAGTAGTTTGATACCTCGAAATGACCCCTACTCCCAATTAGTAAACTTTTTCGGACGAGTAAATAAACATCGGGATTAAGGACAACTGCCAAAGTGTGTTGTAATTCATTCTTAGTTCGGGATCCAAACTAATCTTATTTCCGTAGATGAAACTGAGTCGGAATCGCCCGTAACTTTGGCCGAAACTACGAATTTTGAGCTAATTAGTAGACCCCCAGACACGGTCAGAGATGTATTTCTAGACCCAAAACTGAAGTTATGCATATGTCTGCACAGCAACATAGTTTGGACCTTGTTCCTTGGTTCTGTAGCGGTATCTACAACGCCACATGCGAAAAACGCGTCGTACTGACGTCACGCAAATCCTGCATCTCGCAAGCAGAGTTTACCGCGCAATTAGCATAGATACAATTTCCCAACATCAATCGTTGGGCAATTACCCGCCAGACACAACACCCGTCTGGTCGGAGGATCCTCCCTTTTCTATGGAGGTTGAGTGAACTTTAAACCCTGTTCCTAATACCTCTAAAGTTCCTTAACAAAGAACTCAGCGGCTACTAAATCATACGCGACTCAACAGGAGTTAGTACGACAGGTTCGTCCAAAAACCTCACAATATTTGGCCGTACAGTATATCAGTCAGTACACATGGCCTAGCCTAGCATATTAAACCTAGTAACTATGTTAGCCTAACCCGTGCCACGTGTGACCTATTTCAATACAGGCTTCCGATTTCAGATTTTCAGCAGAAATATCCTTGACATAGCTCGACCAGGGAATTTCGTGAAATAGTTATACTATGAATACGGATGAAAATCTAATTTCCGTGAATTTTGCGCCATATTTGGGGAGCTGCCCTAGGCGGACACGAAATATGGCGGTATCACAAATACTTGACGTGTGAAACTTTTATCACGTTTAAAACGAACAAAGTGTTAGTTTTGAGTGCAAATATTGAAGTATCGTAGTGTACTTATGATCACTGTACTTATATGAAGAGATTTATGAAATAGTAGGTAAGCAAGTCTTATAAACCAGCCATCTAGCTCACAACACACACACTACACTACATATTATAAAACAAGGTCCCTCAGCCGCGTCACTCTATCTGAACGCGATAAACTCAAAAACTACGGAACGGATTTTCATATGATTTTCACCACTGGACGGAGTGATTCATGTGGAAGGGTTGGGTGTATAATGCATTAAGGTTTTGTGTAAATTGGCTGAAATATGACGATGATTGTTGAAGTTGTCGGAAAAAAAACATGCCGCCGACTGTGAGCTTTACTGGCGTGCGCTGCGTAAACCAATAGAGTATATGAAACAATATACCTGTTTACCTGGATGAGCACACAGGGTACTTTAAAACCCGGTAGTACGTTCCTGTGTGTATTTAACCATTTATGTACACACATATACAGCGTGACGCTTTAATGGCGACATTAATTTAACACACGTATACGGTTTTGAGTTGTAGTTTTATGAATATAATTTAATTAAACATTAATATTTATTTATTTATTAACAATTTTATAAAATAGCATCTTAGAGCAACCTGACTTAAAGAACTGTAGCGCAGGGGTCATTTGCCGGGGTCACGGATCATAACATCGAAGGAAAGAGAGAGAGCCCTATGTCGGCGCGCGGCGCAGGTGGAAGTTTTCAAGTTACGATTTTTTTTATGTTGTTATAATTTTTATGATTACTGGCCACTAGCCCCACCCGTGTGTTAAATTAATGTCGCCATTGTAGCGCCACGTTGTATATACAGACAAAAAAAAACAGAACAGAAAAAATAGGTACAGAAGTGATGCTTATTTCATAAGAAATCTCTTCCAGCACACCTGCGATAGGACAATAGATACAGAGGTGTAAACAGTGTGTGAAAGAGACCTCTTAGTACTATTATAATCTCAGGCAGAGAGACTCAACAGCCTTTAATACTCGACCTATATAGGCAGTCCGAAAACAGCATTAGGCTCAAACCAAACGATTAGAAACTTGTTTTCATCCCTGCCTAGCCTGTTTAGGCTCATAATGGATTAATGGATTTACCTCAAACGGGAAAGGCTCATCAGCTCTGAATAACTCACCTATCAGAGCACCGCAGCCTGTCGTCGTTAGCCAATTAAAATGTGTTTAAAGCAACGTGGGATTAGTGAACATTGTCTGACTGTTTAATGCTTCGTCTGCCACCTGGGTTTTAACTGATTGAATAGTTTTGTGTTTCATTTTGTTGTGTTAATTATTACGTATATCGTAATTACGTGACTCTCTCATAATTTTGAATCACCATAATTTGTTCGAAAACGAATTATTGTCTCGTAGCGGAATTTTATCCACAAACCCGCACTGGCCGTGCGGCCCACTGCTGGGCACGATTCCCAGCAATAGGAACATACAGGCTGTTATGTAATAGAATTTTCACAATCACGAATGCTCGTGCCTTCAGAGTTCAGACAAACCTCTTAATCCTTCAGTTTCAAAACAATAAGACCCGATTGCTTTTAAGCCTAGTCTATGACTTAAGCCTAACGCCTAAGCGCCTTTGAAGTTAGGATATCTCGACTAACAACGTTCAGACTTAACATAATGCTTACCAATCCTACCTTTCACGTATATTCGAGGGACTGTACCGTTCATTACTGAAAAGAGAACCAACGACCTCATGGGTCATTGACTTGTTCGTAGTTAATTTAGTTTGAAAGGGAAAATGGTGACCGTTTGATGTCTTTTGAGCTAGCTAAACTATATATTCCATTTGATAACTTAAGTAAACTCTGTGTGTCGCTTGGCAGTCCCAAAAACAGTGATTTGGATGTCAATGTCCGAGTTAATTAATTAAGTCTTCATTTTTTACGTTTTCATTTTGACGAAAAATAATTGGGTCATAGATTCCCTGTAGTCAGATTTGGACTGACACCATCATCATCTGCCTAGCCTTTTCAAAACCATGTGGCGGTCGGCTTCCAGCCTAACCAGATGGAGCTGAATACCGGTATTTTGCATGAAGCGACTGCCTATCAAAGCTTGACAACCCAGTTATTCGGTAGCACGACACCCCTTGGCAACACTGGTTGTCTAGAGTTTCGGGTTTTCACATGTCTCTTAAAAATCTATTGATAAATCAGTTTCAAGCAGAAGGTAATTGACGTATTACTACAATGCGGTAGAATATCTCGAAGCCACAAGTTTTGATGTGCTTTCAAAGAGCGCTTACTTCCGATATTATAAACTTGCGAGAGCACTATATTCGTCGTAAATTCTCCTTTCAAAGGAGAATGTTATATTTGAGACGCTCATGGTAATTCCAGTAGGTTAGTTAGTTAGCTTTTAAGTTTAAATAAAACTTTTTATTTCGTTGTCTTCTATCTACTAGTTTAGTTTAATTTTAGTTTATGTTTTCCTGTCTTGCAATAATCACCTAAACTCTGAAAATGACGCAATTCCGAACGCTTAGATACAGGCAAATGCCTAGTTTGGGACGAAGTAACTATTTAGTAATCTGTGGTTTGGGGTCACCGTCCAATCTATTTATTAGATATTAATCAATTAAATTGAAATACTATTACAGGATGGTGATTTGAGATGGGACATGAAGAGCACCTACCTTAAGCGTTGCAGAAAAATTTGTGAATTCAGTTGTTAGTAGACTCCAAAAGTTATGGATGGTCTCCTAAATACGTTTTCCTGTAGCTGCAACGATTAAAGAAACTGCTCTTTATGTCCTAGCGATCCTAAATTACCGTCCTGTAAACACATTTCTATATAAATCTCGCAGAATTAAGGCATGCGCATAAAAAAGTAACACAGTGGAAAATTTAAGTCGTAACTCAGATGAAAAACACGTTATGACGTCGCCAAATGTTAGAATTATACGGGGGTACGACGTGTGTCAAAGGTAAAAATATAATCATATAGGGGATGAAAGCAGCCATGAATAAAAAACGTACAGGTCGATGGAAGTCGTTAAAAGGCTGGAAGCAGATAGGCGCAACGCGACTCGAAGTAGAACAATTTCTATGAAAACTTCAAGGTAATTGTTCTACTGGAGTCGCGTCGCGCCTAACAACGGTAACCTTTAAACGATTGGTTTTTGTTCAGCACTTACTGTTTATCGATGAAATTATAGGCTCATGAAAATAAGGTTGATTTTAGTAATGACAGACTGAAAGTTCCTAAAAAGACTTATAATTATAACGGTCTGAAGTTCCAGCTTCCAATGACCAACTTAATCGTTCCTTCTCCGAAAAGGAGCTTATTTCCATTGCTAGCAATGGAAAAAAATACCGACCGTCATAAAAACATACGTGATTTAAGAAAAACAAAATACGTTATCTACCAAGCGACATCGCGAAACGTCTGCATAATATCACGTTCCCAAAAAAATCGTGCTATTATACGACAAAATGGTATGGTTCGACTTACGCTGCATATGTATGTGCTGCTTGGGCATTTTGTAATCGGGCGGGTAACATCGCTCGTAGAACTCTAGGTCGCTGACCTGGCATACCTCAGGCGTTGGTATTATCAGACCAGTGCCTGATATCGCCCTCTGGAGATGGTGTTCCTGTGGACAAGAGAAAATTTTCTGTTAGTTGGAGTATTTGTACAAGTATTTGGCAGATACAAGGCTATAAAGGCCTGAAAACTGATGGTTCGGACTGGTTAAAGACACAATGGGGGAATCCTATTACTAAAAGTATAATTTTCCGCTTGTGGTAATTGGCTACCCCACTTTTTTAAGGATAAAAGGTGCTCAATTAACGCACACATCTATACAAGCATCACATCGTGAGTCACGAAACGCTAAATGCCTGATATCTGGGCCTTAATAGGATGCTGTACAGTTACATCCAGATTCGCACTTAAAGATAAACATTGTAATTAAAAACAGTTGCATGTTTTAAATAACATAAACAAAACCAACTTTGTAAAGTGTTTACATTTGTATCGACATAAATGTATGGCATATTGCGCAGATATAAATGCCTAAATAATGCCTATGTCGCAACATAAGTCCTACACAATCCTACAGAAATGTAATTATCCGGAAAACCGGACTTACCGACTTAGCATGCAGAGTAAGCAAACTGAAGTGGCAATGAGCTGGCTATGTTTGTCAAAGGACCGATGGCAGATGGAGCAGACGAGTCCTGGAGCGGAGACTGCAAATCCTCAAACGTAAGGTAGTATGACCTCAGGCTAGGTGAAGAGACGATCTTCGCAAGAGGCTGGTAGCAGCTGTATGAGATTTGCCAAGAACCGAGTTGAATGGCGTGCAATTGGAGAGTCCAGCAGTGGACTGCTGAACGCTGATGATGATGACGATGAAATAAGTCGAACAAGTACTAATGTCACAAGATATAGGTATCGTACCGAATTTGTCGACGCTTCCATACAAAAATCGACAAAGCCAGGGGGTTTACTCCGAAGTAGTATCGGCCGATTCCTGCTACGAGGTTACTATTTGGTTCGGTCGGTTCCGATCCTACACGTCCGATCCGAACATTCGCACTTTGCACTTCGGAGTAGGCCCCCAGCTCAAACAACTTTATTTATTTATCTATAGGTTACTTTTCGGCAATATGTATCATCGTCCTCGGCATCGCTTGCCATAAAATTCTCTATCATCATCTGCCTAGCCTTTTCCCAAGTACATACATATGTTGGGATCGACTTCCAGTCAAACCGGATGCAGCTGAATACCAGTATTTTAAAATTCTCAGATACTCTATCATCCAAACTAATATTATAAATGCGAAAGTAACTCTGTCTGTCTGTCTGTCTGTCTTTGCTTCACGCCTAAACTACTGAACCGATTTGTGTGAAATTTGGTACAGACATAGTTTGGAACTTGAGAATGGACATAGGATAGTTTTTATTACAAAAAATAAAAAATAAAATAAAATTTATTCCGGACATACAGCGCCATCTATTGGTCAAGAGTCGGTGTCATCTATTGGTGAAGTCACTATTCCACGCGAACGAAGTCGCGGGCAAAAGCTAGTCGCTTATAAATAAAACTACTTATTTTCCGTGTTTTATACCAGTTAACTTATTGGTAGCTCCATCCAAAAAATGACTTTAAAAAGTTCGCACCAACGTGCCAACATTGGGCCATCGTTTGCTGTTCAATTTAATAACAGCGTCTGAATATTTCCCACGACTGGTTTTGAATATTAATAAGTCAAAACTTATTGGACTGGTTCAATGCCAACGAATCTAAAGATGCATTAAAGATGAGTTTTGAGTTATATGTTGTCTAATAAATAATAAAAATAAAATATTAATATTTTTTTAAATACCTCATTTGTTTCAATAATTTCATCACCACTGCTCTCAAAAACGGTGAAGAAAAACATCGTAAGGAAACCGGCATGTCTTTGAACAAAAAATTCGAAGTCATGTGACATCTACCAAGCCGCACTGGACCCGCGTGGTAGATTATAGCCCACACCTCTCCAAGAGAGGAGGCCTGTGTCCCAGCAGTGGGAACATCATAGGCTGATGATGATGATGATTTGTTTCGCGTTTGCAACCTGTCTTGTTTCGCGTTTGCAACCTGTCAAGTCCTGAGATGAATTTAAGGGAGGCAAAATAATTTATTGGAAAATTCTTATTTAAAACTGAGATTGGAATTTTTTGGAGGTCTTGCACGAATAAAACTAGTTGCCATGGAGAATAAAGGCACATAAGACACTTCAAATGTTTACCTTTGGTTGGCAACGCATCCACAAACCGCAACAGACCGGGTATTGCTGGTTAACGTAGGCGGTACCCACCCTCCGTCAGGTGGGCCGTCAATTAACCAACCCAATGTAAAATAGAATGGCACTCTCAGACAAAAGATGACCTAACACTATAATTGTGTCGAAAACAGCACCCAACAGCAACAGCTTGGGGTGGGGTGCTGTTTCCAATCAATCACAATCAATCAATCTGAATAATTTTGAAAGTTATTACTAAACCATTGCTTCATATGTTCGAAAAAATCGTCTGCTCAACAACGTAAATGATCAATGTTGCTGAACTGTCGAAATGAAAGGCATTGCCATTTTAGGAGTCTTACGTAATTACCCCGCAGGTCTCATATGACATAGGAAGCAAGTCTTTCACCATCCTGACAATTGCATCATAGACCGCATAGACGATTACATAATTAGACCATTAATATGACTATGAGGCTCCGAAGCGCATTGGCACACTGGATGCTTTATGTGAAATGGTGGAAGAATACTAATTAGTTGGTGCAAAGGAAAAGCGTTATTAGGTTCTCATATGCTAGAAGCTTCTATGTCTAGCCGAGCATTAGTTGTGTACAAGAACGCTCCCCATCAAAATACAAACTTAGGATAGGAAACCTTTGAATTCTTTAGTGATAGCGGGTAAAAGTGGTCAAGTTTATCAGAAATCTGATAGGATCACCTTCCATCAGAACCATATAGTAGTATCTTAGCACATTTCGTCCAAACGGATAGGTCGGAGCACTATAGGTACTATCGCCAAAACCTATATCTAACCATTTTGAAAACAAAATCCCGTGCACATGATGACCACAGCTGCGTCCTTATGTAAAACAAAAGAAGATCTGTTTTAGGTCGACTAATAATATGCGCTGCAGGAATAGTCCTTACGGTGGTCCGATATAGGTTTTGACGATAGTAAAATTGTGGACACACCACGCATCTGCAAAGATCATCACCATACTCAAACCCCATTTGTGTGAAAGCATAAAGCTGCTAGCATTGTAAAGAGCATAGTTCTACAAATCCCTCTCACAGAGAGGAGGCCTGTGTCCCAGCAGTGGGAACATGATTGGATTGACAAAAACACACAAGCTGGTAATCCGTTGGGAAAACATTAAGCTAGAAGAAGATACAGGATATAACTCACGTACCAGCCGACAAAAACTATTCAATACATAATCCGATTACGGGAGCTACAAGTCTAGCAGGCTGTGTAATACTTGTATAAAAGCTAGCATAAAACGGGCAACAAGAACTAAAGATGCCGATTCTAATTAAAATTAATTATCATGTTCTTTGTAGACTGTCTAAGCAATTAGACACTAATGGGATTAAAGAAAGCTTTGAACAAATAGACTAAAGGTTTTTCATAAAAAAATATATTGAAATGAAATCTGTTGTTCTGGAAAATAAGTTACAAGAATATAAACAACGTTTTTAGACATCGCTTTGTGGAGTTTATAGGACACTAGCTGCGCACCGCGGTTTCATTCGCATAAGTTTCGATCGGGATAAAAAGTACAGGGTGGCAGGGACATCGACGCGCAAGCTGTAACCATGGATTCAGCACATGAGTTTAGACCAAATAGCGTCGAAATTTTTGGTCGTTTATTAAAAAATATATTGCTGTTCCATACGTTTTGACCGCGTAGATATAGGTATTGCACTTTTCTATGAATCAGAAGTTTTTTTTTTTTTTTGATAACCGACGAAAAATTTCACAAGCCTCTTTCCATCCTCATCAGCATTACGGTACTTAAGGTGAAAGCCCAAAATTACTATGCAAGAAAAGGTAAGAGAATTTCGCAGGCTACATAGAAGTAATCACAATAAGTAATGCTAAAATAGAGTTTGAAAAGTTCTCAATTCAGAAACCGGGTATATGATTACTAACTGTTTTCTCAGCGAAACATTTCAAGAAAACCCATTGAGCTGCATGCATTCATCCACACTACTTGGAAACGTTCCCACAAGTCAACAGCATCTCGAATCCGCAGCGTTACGTCACTGACTCGCTGTTAACGTATGACAATGCTGCGGTAATATGTTATATCGATAAGGTATCTTTATCGTTCTGATTAGCTTGATGACGTAACACACCATGTTGTTGCATCATTATCTCAGCCGAAAGGGTCCACTGCTGGAAATAAGCCTTCCAAAAGGACGAGACCAGTCGTGCGCTGCCAGTATCTAGCTTATTCCCGCCATCTTCACCAGGTCGATTGTATTGCAAGCTATGTGCCCCGTCCTTTGCTACTTAAGCTTAGCAAAAACAAGCATTTTGAGCAAAAATATTGCTTCGTATTAAAGCGAAATGATCGTTTCTAACGCCCCTAAGCTCTGGCTAATGCCGCGATTTAGAACGTGTTCAGAGTAGGAGTTTCGCATTTATGACAATTTGCAATTAAGTACTAAGTGTAGTATTAAGTAATATCATAACATCACGCCTGTAATCCCCGAAGGGTTAGGCAGACTTGTACCTTATAGTACACTCACATTTCGCCAGTAATGTTTATGGCCTTTGTAATAGGATGCGATCTTATTGTCATCCACCGTACACACACTCAGACTCCGAGCCGCTACTGAGAAATTCATGATGGAAACACTTTGCTCGTCCTGAGAATCAAACCTCATGCTAAGCAGTAGTACTTGCTACCACTGAACCAACGATTCAGAGGCCAGCCAGGTAGTATTCAAATTTACTGTGACAGAATTACACCCGCCACAGGCCGTGTTCTGCAAACTTGATATTCCATTTATTTTTACTCCATGTCGCAATGATGAATTATTTCACCCCACTTGCCTCCTCCTTCATAGTTTCCTCGCAAAGTTTACCGTAACAACATTAATATTATCATTTATCAACATTATTAGTTGGGTACTCCTTCCAGGCACGTTTTTCCGCATATTTTTACAAGCTCTTGGGAGAACTGATATGGAAATAAAGTGGCGGAAACACTTAGAGCCATTTATTTCAATAAGGTACCGTCTTACTTTGGTAGTGTGGAGGCCAAACTTTGGGGAAATATGACTAGATTTTTTCAATAAAACTTTGCTAGCAGCTACCCTATTAGTCATCTATATTAGATTTATATTTATGGCAACCAATCTTATGAGATTGATTGAGTGAATGGTCCTTTTTAGGGTTCCGTAGCCAAATGGCAACGGAACCCTTATGGATTCGTCATGTCTGTCTGTCTGTCTGTCCGTCCGTATGTCACAGCCGCTTTTTTCCGAAACTATAAGAGCTATACTGTTGAAACTTGGTAAGTAGATGTATTCTGTGAACCGCATTAAGATTTTCACACAAAAATAGAAAAAAAACAATAAATTTTGGGGGTCCCCATACTTAGAACTGAAACTCAAATTTTTTTTTTTCATCAAACCCATACATGTGGGGTATCTATGGATAGGTCTTCAAAAATGATATTGAGGTTTCTAATATCATTTTTTTCTAAACTGAATAGTTTGCGCGAGAGACACTTCCAAAGTGGTAAAATGTGTGTCCCCCCCCCTGTAACTTCTAAAATAAGAGAATGATAAAACTAAAAAAAATATATGATGTACATTACCATATAAACTTCCACCGAAAATTGGTTTGAACGAGATCTAGTGAGTAGTTTTTTTTTAATACGTCATAAATCGTAACGTAACGGAACCCTTCATGGGCGAGTCCGACTCGCACTTGGCCGGTTTTTTATTTCGCCTCACTGCCACTGATCAATCAATGTGGTCAAACTGGCCACCTAGCTCAAACTATAAAAAAAAAAACTAACGTAAGGTACTCGTTTGTTTTTTTTATTCATTATTTTTTTTTTTTGTCATTCTTTATGTCATCCGATTGAATGATTATAAAGTGATGATTGTGAACATAATCATGATTATAACTTTACTAAATTTGTAGAAAGCTGCAAATTGTTTCGGTATGAGCTATTTTCGTACAGACTACACAATTATCGTCATGAAGAAGACCAATTACCGTGATGATAAACCCCAGCTGAATAAAACTGTAAACATTCTACAAACAGAACTTCAGCCAATACATTCTGAACATAGTGCCAGCACCGCATACAATTTCTTTAATACCTAAATCTGCATAAAGCCATTACAATAAATCTTCGTCCCCAATTTTTCTAAATAAAACTAGGCACGAAATGACCGTAGTCTATATTTTAATCAAGTCCATACAATTTCTAACAGAAATAACTGACCCAAACTCTTCGAAGTCACGCGAAGCTATGGGTAAATTTAGTCAAAGGTGACTCGGCATTTTGTTGGAATGAACGAGTCACCTCATGGCATGTCTTCTTTGATATTAGCTGAAGAATTTAGCGGTTAAAAGCTTTTATATCTCAAGTTTCTTGACGTTAATTAAGTAGTAAAATGATAGGCCCTCATAATAATAATACAATAGAAAAATATCTTTAGAATTTGTAGTAGGTAACAGAAACACGTACCACCAGGAGCATATTACCCCATTCTTCTTTACATAAGAGGATCCAAGATGATCTGTTGGTCTGCTATTTACGAAACATGGCTGCAGATTCAAAAGCAGTCTTGACGGTTAATACAATTTCCTTCTATCACCGACAAACAAGGAACCATCACTAATCTGTAAACACCCCAAGTTTTCTAGCTCAGCTAATCATATGAAAAACATCGGCACCCTACTCAAGTTCCCTCATTAGCGAAACGGGAGAAAACTGAACTAAATAGAGGCAATAGAAAAACAAACAAGGAACGATTGATTGTAAAGGAGGTGTTGTAGACGAAATAGGTATATTGATTACACGTATACTGCGTTTGCGATTTATTTGCCAAACATGTAAACAAATATGAGTTATTGGAAAAATAACTTTAATACCTACACAATAAAGTTCAGTTTACACTACAACATCAAACATTTTTATAACTTATTCAATAGTAAGTACTAGTCACTCTAAAATCAACTTAATTTTCACTATGCTAAAATTGATATTCGATTAACTTGAAATAACATCGATTGGAAACATGAATTTGAATAAACCTTAGATAATTCAACATAATATTTGTCTAGTTATATACTAAACTGTTTGCTAAAGCTACGGTTTCTTAGAAAAGCGCCGCCATATAGCCGTCTGCAATTTACCGGCGAATGACGTCTCTGAAACGTTACTTATGAAAGCGTGTTTCCTTAGAGAGCAAACAAAGTCAAACCCCGCTGCCCAAAGATTTACTAAACTGTTTTTAAAGTTTTTTTTTTTGTATGAATATTGTGTGCTAGGAATTCTTTTTCAATCTTTTTGTTTTCAAATTTAAATCGCAAATCTTCTCTCTCTTCAATATTGTAAAATTCTACGATAGGGCTCAGATACTATTTGTCTTAGAATCGGGGCGGATGGTATCATTCAAGAGCAGTATGAAAAATATCTCAGGTAACTCCAATAAAGGGCCAGTGTCTAGTGCAAAACAATAATGCTGACTTGAGTCTTTTTGGCCGAGAAATCTTGTCACCTTGTGGCTAGCGTAAAAATCATTCTATTGTGTCCATTTCTTACAAAGGGGTAACGTGTTACCCAGTAACTGTGTTGTCGAGGTCAGATAGACAGCCGCTCCATGTGAAATACTCAGCTGCGTCCGCATAGAATGGAAGCCGACCCCAACATAGTTGGGAAAAGGCTAGGCAGATGATGATCATTCTATTGTTTCCATGACTCCCATAATGACAATACAATGTATGTAACTACTAATTTTTAAAACTATGGAAACTAAGACCCGCTTTTGCAATACACATCACTAAATACGGTAAGTGCTAAAAGGCTTATTACACTACCCAATTGGTACGGCTCTATTGATAGGGTGGGCAAGTGGGGTCGGGAACACCCGATCGACGCGGGCAGTAGGGCCTATCTTTCTATCTGTTATTACACTACCCTAACTAGGACATAGGGTAGTGTAATAAGCGCTTAAACGAATTTACAACATCGTTCTGTGTCTGTCAATCATTTAAAATAGACAGAGATCGAATGATGATTTAAGTTTAGTGGTAAACGCATTCAGTGATTTGTGCCAGCGGGCCTTAGGATTTGTGCCAGCGGGCCTTAGTATATACGCCTGCTAATAAATAAAATATTTGTTCCCAGTTCCACAAAACAAAAGCCTACCAAATGAAATGAATCACAAATTGAAAGTAGCAATTCATTCGAATTCGGTTTTGATCAATGAAAATTAATGGTGTCTATAAACCACTGCGATGGGAGGCGATCCCCTGAAACTGGGGTTAGTTTCGATAAATTGATGTGGTTCAGAGCTGTTTATCCTTTGGAGCCGTTTAATTAATCATTTAGATATCTATTGTCTGTTTGTTGGTTGTCTTTGTTGACCTCTATTTATCTAGCGGCAGTGAGATGAATTGAGGTTCTGAAACTGATTTGGGTCTTCAGATGTTTTATTGTTCGATTCTAAAGTTCTCAATCTTACATTTATATAAAAATGAAATGCTGTTCCTTGGTAAGCGCATCACTTGAGAACGGCTCGACAGATTTGGCTATTATTTGTTTTTTAAAAATGTTCGTAATCGTAACCGGAATTATGTTTTTATGAAAGATTTTTTTTTTATCTTTTTCTAATGGAATTGAACACGACAGGATATCGTCTGTCGGATCAGCTAGTTGTAAATAGAATCGTTTTTCATGACTGTACTTAATTTCTCTTTTAGGATAGAAAAATCCCTCGAATATTTCTCCCAAATCTGAATGATTGAAGCTCAATTGAAGAAACATTCCTCATGTTTTAACGCGGTCCACAATAGGACATATTAGCACCTCGTATTTCACACATAAATCTGACTCTTGACTCTTCACGTGACTAGAGGGCTGGTCTATTTTTAGCCCAAAGAATCAGCATTGCCATCCAACGTGGTAATGCTGCCAGCCTTTTGGGCACTTATCCGATTGACAGCGATGCGGACGAATTTTTTGATGCCCAATGAGCTCCTGCCTTTTTCTTTATTATATACTTGTATATAATATTATATTAGTGTTAGCTTGTAAAAATAGTATTCAATGTGTTGAGTACCAATAAAGTAACCCTCACACAAATCACATTTAATTGACCGGATGTGACAAACTGCCTGTCTAATCCAATCCTGAGCCTATTACTTTGAAAGACAATGATAAGGAGTTACTAAAGTCAGACATAACTTATTATAAGCCAGATAAATATTATGCCTGGCTCATTGGTCTAGTGGTAGCAAGCGCTAAGTGCTGTGCATGAGGTCCAAACTCAAGCTGGAATAAGTAATTTCTTTACAAACTAGCTGCGCCCCGCGGTTTCACCCGCACAAGTTCCGATCCCGTGGGAATATCGGGATAAAAAGTATCCTATGTGTTAATCCTGGTTATAAACCATCTGTGTGCCAAATTTCATCCAAATCCGTTCAGAAGTTTTTGCGTGGAAGAGTAACAAACATCCATCCATCCATACAAACTTTCATGTTCATAATATTAGAAGGATAAACCAATCACTTTTGAATTGTCAAGGGGTCGGTCAGTCAGAAAAACCGGTCAAGTGCGAGTCGGATTCGCGCACGAAGGGTTCCGTACCATTATTTATAAAAATCAAGTCTGTTGTATGAGGCCCCCTTAAATATTTATTTTATTTTGTTTTTAGTATTTTATTTAGTTTAGTATTTTAGTTGTTATAGCGGCAACGGAAATACATACTTAATTTGTGAAAATTTCAATTGTCTAGCTATCGCGGTTCTTGAGATACAGCCTGGTGACAAACAGACGGACGGATAGACGGGAGGACAGACAGCGAAGTCTTAGTATTAGGGTCCCGTTTTTACCCATTGGGTACGGAACCCTAAAAATGAAGCTCGTTGCCCATTCCAAAGCGTAGTAGGTACTCGTACATACGGAGAAGAACGGACAAGAAACTCCTGGATTCGATTCGACAAAGTGTAATTAGGTGTTTTTATCAAGAATTTCTCAGTAGTTTAGATTTGTGCCCGGTTGGTGGCAATCCCTATTACATAAGACTTAAACATAACTTGCGAAAGGTGGGTGTAGGTACTATTGGTACACCTCTGCCCAACCCTTCAGGACAACAGGCGTGAAGTTACATTACATGGACTCCTATTTGGTGCAACCTTGAGACGCACACCGCACTGTGTATGTTACGTTATTAATTTAACCCTTATTCAAATAAAGGTATATATATTACCACATCGTGTTTTTTTAAATAATGCACTGTAACTTTTAATACGGTAACACTAAAGGTATAAATATCACATATTTATAATCTATAATAATTTGTTTATCTATTTTATTTCATTTGTCAACCTGTCAACGTCATTTGTCACTGTAAGGTAATGTCAAAGTTGACTCAACGGTTTTGTTGTGAAAAAAGTCGAGTTTTTGGCGGGTGTTTTCAGAAATTTTAAAAGTTTGTTCAAGAAAAAATCTGGTAAGTACTTTTTCGACGCAAATTCCAAAACTATAACATATTTTGACTAATCTCACGTGTTAGCAGCATTTGCAATTGACTTATTCATATAATTTAGATGTTTCAAATATGTGGTAAATATCTTACCCTTGTCCGATCCCACTTTGAAAAATATCAGATTATCTATATAAAAATTAATAATAATAAACGGTCATTACCGTGATACTTGCTGGCAAAGATGAAAAAATTGCCAATTTTACTTTCCATAGGTTGGGTTTTTATTAAAAAAGTCATTTGTTTTTAATTTAGATTTATAGATTGTAAGAATACCATTAATATAAGCAATACTATAAGATAGGTAATATGCAATACTAATAAAAAATTATTCAAAAAATAAAATGTTTCATTTCCAAAATATAAAATAAATATTATAAGTAGAACCAAGAGGAAGTCACTAGTCAAGAAACGAAAATTAAACCGTAACGGACAATGGTAACAATTTTACCACCAACATCAAAAATTTTGTAGTCATGAACGGATAATGGTAAATTATTTACCACCAGAAAAACTACCCCATCCCCTATTCTTTTTTAAATTTTGTTTTAAAATATGAAATCAGTGACCCTCAATTACCTACAATACAATGCAACCTTAAAAAAAAAATGCATACCGGCTCGCGTTTGTTTAAGGGTTAATTCGTCATAGTGTCACTTTGATTTCGATATTTGTGTGTTTTTCATTTTGTCTTTTTTGTCGGCACCTTGTTTTATATTATTAATCATGTGGGTAGTTTGGTTATCATCTAATAATGTACTTTTGTGTGTTACGCTGTCTTTTTTGTGTGCGCCAAATAAATGGTTTATCTATCATCTATCTACAAAGTTCAGCTGACACACCATATTCGAGCACGTGTGGAAACTTTTAACCACATATTTTACACATCACCAACCCGTCTTGCAAAGTCTACTAACTTTGAAGATAAGTATCTCTGGCGTCGGCTTAATACCCGGCCATTATTGTAGGTATATATTTACTATCAAAACAATGTAGCGTAGAGATAAGAGTATATGAATGGCGAACGTACTAATACTTTATCATCCCACGCGAGAGTCAATTGAGTTTAATAGGTAGCGGTCATTTATGAGTTAGTCCTACCTATCACTACACTTACCACATATGGTATACTATCTGCGGCCCGGGGCTTCACGCACATAAGTTTCGATCCCGTGGGAATATCGGGATAAAACGTATCCTATGTGATTATCCTGGTTATAATGTATCTGTGTGCCAAATTTCATCCAAATCCGTTCAGTAGTTTTTGCGTGATGAAGTAACAAACATACACAAACACACTCACTCTAAACTTTCGCCTATATAATATTATAGAGTGATGTTGGTTTCTTCAGTTTGAAGAACCTAAATGTAAGGTAAGGTTTTACTAAACTGATATAACTTCACCGACATAACCACCGATATAATCCATACTAACTAATATTATACCTAATTGCGAATTGCGAAAGTAACTCCAAACCACCACCTGCTCTCAAAGTGATGAAAAAAAACCTCGTGAGGAAACGAAATGTTTTAGGAACAAAATTTCGAAGACATGTGACATCCGCCAACCCGCACTGTCTGTCTCTCTGCCTTAACGACTGATCGAATTTCGACGAAATTTGTTACACAGGTATTGAATAAACTGAATTTTTGCGGAATTTGTCATATAAGTTAGTACATGGGAATAATAAAAAAACAGTTAAGCGTCCGATATCAAATGTGAGTTTCTTTGACAATTGAATAACCTCTCCTAGCGATTTGACCTTTTCAAACAACATTGTCGATCAAAGTAATAAGTTACAGTTATATTTTGGTTCATTGACCGACCTTAAACTAACCTTATTTTACAATTACTTAAAATGCCATGTGTATTTACTCTGACACCAAGCTCATGACTGCGTCAGACTGTTTTTCATAGTGTCGCTATCGCCTTGAAAACTTGTCTCAAAAACGTATTCTGTTTTTAATCTTTCTAGCTAGAGCAAAGAAAATGAAACTGCCATCCTAATTTCATAGGCCTTATCCTTCGAAAAATAAAAGAATAATGCATAATCTCAAGCTCCTCAAGATATGAATAGCCCGTCGAGCACAGACGCGACGAGAAACGAAATAGTTCCGAACAAACTTTCCTCGAGACGGAACTTGGGATTTCAATCCAAAAACACGCGTCGAGTAATAATACGTCCAACTTCGCTCCCTCCTCAGGGAAGGAAGAGTAAATATAATAAATAATATAAGTACAGTGTAACAAGCTTCTCGAAACGTCTCGAGAGTCGGTCCGATGTAATTTGAAACAGTCAGACAGTACGGTCTAACGCATACGGTCGTTTGGTATATCGTAACCGAATTGAATGTTTGTGTAAAAGAAAATTGTGGGACAGAAAATAATACAAAGATTGATAAATTAAGACTTGGAAACGCTAGATATCACCGCTGATAAACCACAAGACCGCAAAACCAATAGATTTGCCAATGCGGAACCCAAAGATGAAAGATAAAATGTCGAATGTGCGTATAATTTCACCTGCATACAGATACACAGCTATGCTCCTATACGGTAAATAGTTCTACATATATGTTTGCACCCAAAAGAGAACTTGCACTATAGGTAGAACTTCCTTCTTCTTCAAACAAACTCTTTTACAAGTAGCAGTTCTACGTTTTATAAGACTTTGTGTACATATTTATAAGATTCTACCATATGTTACCTCGCAATAAATATCTATATAATTCCCGTAAAAGCAACAAAGGGATTTCAAGAGCGAAATCTATTAATACGATATAAATTATAGTCCCTCCAGAACTCCAGATTCAGACTGACAAAGTCAGAGTCCTCAAAAGGTTCGTTCAAACGTGTCGGTAATTGAACCAGACAGACGGCACGGTCCAACGCATACAGTCGCCAAGTACGACGAAATGGGACTTGTTTGGGTGCTCACGAGATTACTGGACGGAAATGAGAGTTGGGCCTTGTTAGGGATACTTCAGATACTTGGATGTACTTAGATTGGGTTGAGGGTCGGAGTTTCTGTTTCTTATTAAGGTGTTAATAAGAAATGATATATATGTAGATATATAAAGAAATGCCTTGTTTCCATGGGGTAAGGCAAATCAGACAGAGACAGAACGCCATGTGCATCCTCAATCCTTACAAATTCCTTACGCTCTGTGCAAGTTCATATATCTCGACATACAGGCGCACTGGTTGTGACAGCAGCGTGCTTAACTTTATTAAAACTACAAAATTTTAAAGCAATTTCGTCAAAGCTTCAGCTTCGTCAAATTTATGTTTTTTTTTTTAACTACTTGCGCGGAGTGCTGGTGTCTATAAAGATAATTACCCCTTAAACTGTCCAATATCAGCAAATATGGATGTTGTTACCATCAGTTCCCTGAGAATTCATCAAGAATTCATAATTTGCAGCACAATGCAGGATTTTTTTGTGCCAATATGACAATGCGAAGGAAGGACGGACCGGACGGCAAAGGACGGACCGGACGGCAAAGGACGGCGGCCGGCAAAAGTTTGGAAGACGTGCTGTTGCCAACTCCAAATAACAATAACATGAGATAAGGACAGGACGGTGCTAAGGTAAACTGCACTCACAAACTTAACGTTAACACAATTTCATTCTGCACAAGCAAAGAGAAAATTAAGTCCGCAGCACTTATTCTTTTCTATCATAATATTTTCAATTGAAATTACCTGGAGCAGCGGAATAAAAAACTAAGTCGCCATCGTATGAAAAAAAAGCTTAGAAACGAAGCCGTATTACTACACAATGCAATGAAGAAGTACTTTTGCTTTTTTATTAGGTAACGCCAGGTGTTTCTGCGGCGCTGCCAAGGTGTGATGTTTTTATTTCTGAGGTTCAAATTACCCTTTGTCCTTGCATTAGTTTTAAGGAAATGGTTCGGTAGAGCTGTCTTTGTTCATAATATTAATTGGTTGTGGTAATTGCACTTGATGATAATAATAATGATTCTTGGAAAAATTCGTCACTCGTCATATGGCTCGTGGTTAAATAATATCAGCCGCTCGGGTCGATCGATGGGTGTGGGTGAGGGTTCGGTGATTGGTCATCCATTACTTACCGAGAGACCCCTCCGTGGCTTGGAAAGCACGATAAGCCGTTGGTCCCGGCTATCATTCATAGATATTTGACAGTCGTTACGGGTAGACCCATCCGTGGCTTTAAAACCACGATAAGCCGTTGGTCCCGGCTATCATTCGTAGATATTTGAGTCGTTACGGGTAGTCGGAAGCCCAAATCTTACAAGCAAGGGGTATCGCTTTATCTAGTAACTCCGTTGTGACGCTCAGATAGGCAGTTGCTCCATGTCAAAGACTGGTACACACGGCTACACGTCAAGCTATACAAAACCAGTTTGTCTTGGCCTCAATTTGTATGATATGTTCTCACAATGAACGGTCAGCTAATACTGGTTTTGCATAGCTTGATGTGTAGCCGTGTGTACTAAGCTGCATCCGGTAAGGCTGAGAGCCGACCCCAACATATTTGGGAAAAGGCAAGGCAGGTTGATTGACTGAATAATGTTGCTTTGGATAATTCTTCACTCATATACTGGAATGGCCATAACAAAACCAATAGAACGATTCCTCTTTGTGCCTTGTTGCCTACCAATGGCTATACAAGCATGTTATTATTTAGAAATAAAAATAGTTAGATTCTGACGCATAAGTGATAAAAAAGGTATGTTTTACTATCAAACCGTTTGCTATGATAATCTTATCTTGGCATTAAACTATTTGTATAACGATATAATTTGCGTAGTTTTTAAAAGTAGCAAAAAAAAAATGAATGTGTTCTGTGAGGATCTTGTCTGTTAGTATTCTTCTTCTTCATGTCACTGGCGCGGTTGGCGCAGTGGTTAAGCAATTGACTGCTGCGCTGCGTGTTGCGGGTTCGATTCCCGCACGGAACAAATATTTGTATGACCTACATGTATTTGTTCCGAGTCTGGGTGTTTTTCTATCTATAATATGTATGTATTTACAAAAAAAAAAAAAATGTATATAAGAGGTTTATCAGCCATCTTGTTACCATAACACAAGCATTAGGTTGCTTAGCTTGGGACTAGATGGCGCTGTGTGAAATGTCCAGGGATATTATTATTAACTGTATTTCAAACTCAACAAGTTTTCCCAAAATTTCGCCACTTCCACAGCGTCGTTTCCAGGGTTTGACTGCATGTTTTGGGACATAAAGGGCAGGATAGGAGGTGGAGCATAGTTTGCGACGTAACTCGACAACCACACCCAACTGCCGTTCCTTCGAGTTAGTAGTTAGTATTAACAAACTACGAGCATCAAATCAGGTGGGGGGGCAGAAATTTTTGACTGAGTAAAATCTTTCCACAATATGAGCTCTTCTCAAATAGTTCGTGTCGATTAGATACGAGAGAAAGAGTTTCCAAATCTTTCTGCCACGCCAATTATGTGAGTATGTTTACAGGAGTGTTAAAATAGATAACATCACGCCAGTATTCCCCTATGGGTTAGACATTTCTTCAGTTATGGGTAATTCCCATATATTAGAAGGCGAGCCTATTGCCATAAACCGTGCACAAATTCAAACTCCAGGCTAGTACTGAGAAATTCCAGATGGAAGAACCCAATAACACTTTGCCACACCCGGGAATCGAACTTAGGATCTCATGCTCAGCAGTAGCGCTTCCGACCGCTAGTCCAACGAGACAGTTTTTAAATACATATGTAATGTTACAATACGCTATGTTATATGTATACTCATTATTGTATTGCGTTGTAGAACTTCTACCTTATCAGCACGTGCAGCGGGATATAATGTAATATTACGCCTTTAAAGCTAAAGCGTGATATCACGCAATTGACGACTTAATTTTAAGCGTACCACCCGTAGCAAGGTCAATGAATGACAATCAATGTCAAATGCCTAGTTTTTACTGGACAAATATGTTAATATTACGCGGTTCAAGAAAGACACTAATAAAATATACGGCGAGCTCTTTAAGTCTTTGCCAGAAGACATAGAATCAAATTTAGATACCTTTAATTCGAATGCCGCATTATTTATATAAAATGGATGGATGGATGTTTGCTACTCTTTCACGCAAATACTACTGAACATTTTGGCACACATATAGTTTATAACCAGAATTAACATATAGGATGCTTTTTATCCCGATATTCCCACTTGATCGAAACTTATGCGGATGAAACCGAGGAGCGCTGCATGTCATTCTATAAATGGAAACTGCTCAGTGCTCACAGACCTACAAACGTTCCCTAAAATACAGGTCTCCATCTTTCTACCTGCCTGTAATCACAGCTCATGCACGCTGCTATCCGTCCCTATGGCATAAATTCTCGTATCACGATAAATCTCAATCCCTACCTTCCTTCAAATAGAAAGTACATCATCCTGTCCTGCGCAATGTCATCGACCTACGTCATCGGAGTGTAAACCACAGAATAAGGATGCGGGAGGGGCTTAACGCTCCGCTACATCTCCCCAGCACATATTAAGTTACTACATCTAGTTGTTTCTTGAGGGAACGAGATGTGGTTTTTAAATTAAATAATGTTGTTGGTTTTAACTTGTAGAGGCTAATCTAGAATGCATTAAAACTCTTTCGATTACTTCTCAGATGGATGTTATGTGGCTGGTTATAAACGCCTGAAATTAATAATCAATCCAGATATAATTTGCATCATGAGATTCATATGTCAATCCATCAAATAGAGTATATTGGGTAACCAAGTGGCTGGGTTGTGGAGGTCAGATAGGCAGTCACTCCATGTAAAATACTGGCATTCAGCTGCATCCGGTTAAGACTGTAAGCCGCCCGCGCCCCAACATAGTTGGTAAAAGGCTAGGCAGAGGAGGAAATAGAGTATAATGAGGTAAGTTCGCCGCAGGGACGAGACTACGAATAAAATTCGACAACGACAGTCGGAGCAGAATAAAATGGCGCGGAATACATTAATGTTGTCAGTATTAAAAAAAACTTGAGAGGTGTCAAGGGACACCCGGATGGAACGAAGTTCAAAGAGAGAGAGACAGAGACAGACAGAGAAACACGCGCCCGCCGCACGGCTCGGGAAAAAATTAAGACCAAAAGTAGGAACGACACTTTTTGCTATAGGTAGTTGTATACCTATAGCAAAAAGTGTCGTTCCTACTTTTGGTCTTAATTTTTTCCGTCTAGCCCCCTTTCGCAACGCGCGATAAGGAACTTCGTTCCAATATTGCCAGGAATTTGATTCATACGGTCTTATTCCAGCACCGAACTTACCCCAACATACATAATTATTTCGGGTGAAGGTTTGCCCATAACTAATCCATGGATTGTGTTCGCAACCATAGCCAAGAAATGTGAAACAAATAGTCAGAACCATTTCCAAGTCCATGTGTTCCAAAGAAATACAGCTTTTATTTCATCCCAACAATATTACAAAGAAATAAATTAGAACGGTTTGCGGTACAAATGAAAATATAACACAGTTTTTATACTCAACGTTATAAGAGAAAATTCTTTTGCAGCAGTGAGCAACATTGTTGCCTTACTGCGAGGTTTATGCTGTGGACTTTCTCTAATCAACGTTTATTTAATTTGTGGGAAGGCTAGCTTTATTTATTTCGCTTTATTTATCGGCTACACCCTATGCATCGTCTCATCATCATTTCTTCGGTCCTTGGGGTCTACTCCGAAGTAGTATCGGCCGCATGTTCGGCCGTTTCCTGCTATGAAGTTACTATTTGGTTCGGTTGGTTCCGATCCTACAGTCCTACACTCTTTCGAATATTGACTATGGTCCCGACCCAACTGAGCTGATCCGAACTTTTTTCGCATTTTTCAATAATATTCGGTTCGGCCATGTGTCGGTCCGATCCGAACATTCGCACTTTGCACTTCGGAGTAGGCCCCCTTGCTTCTCGAAACACTAAATGGGCTACATTTAAATACCAGTGTGGTGAACTAGAATTCACTTACTTATGTACTTCACAATTGTCAGAAGTTTTTTTTCCTTATGGATTATACAAGTGTCTGTTAGTAATGTCAAAATAACAGCTTTTTACTAAATGCATATGACAGTATATACGGTACGTATAACAAACAAAAAAACGGTTTGCCTGTTTGTTCTGGCTCATCTCCGAAGCGGCTGGGACGATCTTGATAAAATTAGGTACGGGGATGCTTTGAACCTTAGAGAAAGACATAGGCTACCGTTTATCGAGATACCATGCGGGTGAAGCCGCGGGGGGAAGCTATCTATGAGGCTTAAGTCAATACGTTAATTACAATTAATGGTCTCTAAACTTAAAGACAGCAATCAAAATTCTGTCTCTGAACTGAACTTGCGATAGAAGGATTTTGCAAACCATTTTAATAAACCGTCACCTACACAACCTAAGTCCAAAAGAACATGCTAGATGATAGATATCTAAAGTCTTATTAATAAGGGCACCTAGCCTGTTTACCATGAACTTAAGGCTAGACTTAGATAATATGTTAGCCGCATCGAGAATGTAATATATAAGATCAAGGATGTAAGACTAGGTGAGTCAATGCTAATCCTGATTTAATTATAAATGCCGATATAAATAGTCAGTATGAGTCAAGCAGATGGTAAATAGACTGTCTAGTACTCTAGAGTCTAGACGATAAGAGCTGCTACAGAAGCGATGTATGGTCTATTCGGCTTTTGAACACCAAAAACTACAAAAGACAGTTAACTATATTTTTTGAACGTCAAAAGCAGCAAGAAAACTCTTTAAAGGCTTCTAGACTTCAGGTTCAGGGACGGGTTCTAGACTCTAAGATGTGCTACAAAAGCACTATGTCCAAAGTTCAAAACTGAGAATGAGCATGGCTGGCAATCGGCTCTTTGGCCGTCTAACGATACAAAACGCGGCCTTCAAAACCAGAATACGAAATATAGAGCACACAGCATGTCGACGTTGCATGGGCACGTGTCGCAATTTTTGAGATTCCATGTCGAACACGAGGTGTGGCGATGTCCAGTGACGTAATACGATTTTGCTGGCAACACGTGTTTCCTAACATTTGTAAACTGACCAAATGCAATGCAAAGACTGTCAAACTAGTGTTAAGTATAAACTGCTGTGATTGGACGACTGAAACAACAACAGACAATCAAATCAATCCACTTGACATACGTTTGAAAGTCGATCTTATGATTGCTTGATTACAACGATTCGCTTTTCTGAAACCTAGTTGTGATTGTCACATGGTAATTGCAGAGCCGTCAGAATTCTATAAAGATAAGCAATCCATATTTACATGGTTTAAGACATTTATTTCTCAAAAACAGAATACAATTATTCACTTAGAATGAGAAACACTGGTTGGATACATATAAACGTTCCTTGTAACGAGTATTGGAACGGTATGTTTAAAGTAAAACGTAGGTACAATATTGTTAGTAATTAACTTATCATTATGTTAGTTAAATAAACTATGCTAAAAGAGATCGAGTGTAGAAGGTATTTTTTATTTTTATTTTTTCTCTTGATGTGGGTAATATGCAAAAATATTGAACTTCGACAGTTCGTGCACTTAACTTATAAATGATGTGTTATGGGTGTGATTGTGGAGCTATGTCACAAACCCTGCTCCACCTCCTGCCCTCTGTGTCCCAAAACATGCAGTCAAAGTGACCGCTGCGCTGCCACCGGCAAAGTTATGGGAAGACAAGATTTAAAATACAGTCTGCCAGCGACACGAAGAAGAATATTATACGAGTTCATACAACCCGAATCTCTTCAAGGCGAGAGTGATTAGGCTTCTTCTGGGCAAGCTCGTTCCACCGTAGATCTCATCCCTACCTCTGGGCTGGATTGAGGTCAAGAGTGAGCCCATAGTCAATAAAAAAAAATAAAAAAAATATTATAAATGCGGAAACCAACCCCTCTAACACAGAACATAAATAGAACTTTGTCTGTCCGTCTATTACTTTTTCACGCCTAACCCACTGAACCGATCGTTATGAAATTTGACAGATAAAAAACCGAAGACCTAGGAGACGGACATAGGCTACTTTTCATTCTGGATATTCGTACAAAAAAAAAAATGAATACAAAATACACGCAGATAAAGTCGGGGCCTAGTAGCAATACAAACTATATATAGAATGTAATAATCTGTATATCCTACTATCCTATCCTACAAATATTATAAACGCAAAAGTTTGTATGGATGGATGGATGTGTGGTTACTCTTTCACGCAAAAACTGCTAAACGGATTAGGACGAAATTTGAAACACAGATAGTTTATAACCAGGAATAACAAATAAGATACTTTTTATCCCGATATTCCCACGGGATCGAAACTTATGCGGGTGAAACCGCGGGGTGCTGCTAGTAATATTATAAACGAGAATGTTTGTGAGGATTCTGAGGATAGATGGATGAATGGATGTTTGTTACGCAAAAACTACTGAACGGATTTGGATGAAATTTTGCATATAGATAGTTTACATCTTTATGCATCTACATAGGATACGCTTTATCCCAATATTTCCACGGGGTCAACACTTATGCGGGTAAAACCGCGGGGCGCTGCTAGATATAAATACACGAGTAAACCCACATACAAAATCTGCTCCTTTATAAGGTTCTGCCTACAAACGTCCTTGCGGTCTCCTTACCCTAGACGCGTTGGTTGTTAGGCAACGAAGGCCGGTAACATAAGCTCTCTCCAAGGAAAAATGTACCACAGAACAGTTCAGAAGGTAGACTCCATACCGTCATCCATCGTAATTTATTTGGGGTAGGTGAATTCGTACTCTATTCGCTTTGGAAAATGCTCCGCAATAACGTTTGTGAGTGTACTGTGTGTGCTTTGTCATCTTCATAATAACCTGCTGAAGGAGGCTGGTAAGTGAAATGTGGGTGTCGTTCAGTAATTTTCCGCCCCGCATCTATGTATCGTCCCACATCAATGTATACAATAATCACTTCCCCATATTTTTTAGGGGCCGCCCATCCCCTTTCCAAGTTTCATACACGGAGCTTGAAAACGCACACACACACGTTCACAGGTTCACGTACAGTGGTGGGTGCAATCGTTCTCGTATACAATAATGTCATGAAACTTAGCGAAAACTTACTATTCAATCTGTCAAAATCACGCCAAAATGCACTGATTTTGACAGATCGAAGCGTTAGTTAATTAGTTTACGCTAAGTTTCGACTATATATTTTACCCTGAGATCTTCGTACGTAACTAAGTACAGCAATTACGATTTACGCGTATGTGTGTGCGTGGAGAAGTTTTCCCCTTTTGTTGTATGGACCTGACCTTCTGCACTATTTTGTGGCACTTACCGAATTATGCCTACAATTACTGAACGAATTAGAAATAATTCCGACTTAATGAGAAGACTTAGGAGTGTTTTCATCATGGCTAATTTATGTACTGAATAAGGCCTTGAGCGGGACGAGATTATATTAAAAATGTAATTAGATTAGGAATCTTTATCATTGGGTAAATAATGGAAATTAAGATTAATATTAGCTCGTAAACGTTTTCTGTCAACAACAGACTTAGGAAGCCTTTCTAATCGGTTGAGCAAAGAGATTAATGATCGAAGTATGTTGTTAGAACTGCTGCCCATAACATAACATCACCGGGCACAAATACAGACTCCGGGCTGTTAATGAGAAATTTCTAATAGAAAAATCCAAAAATATTTTACCCTAATTGGGAATCAAATCCAGAACCTCATGCTTAGCAGTAGTATTCGCGACCACTAGACCAACGAGGAAGTCCATACTCTTGACTTAATACCGTGGACTCCTACAATACCAATGCGAGGGTCGAATTTCCATTACATGGACCTACACAGCAAGATTTTTAAATTCTGAAGTAGAATGTAAATTGATCGACCGCGTTCGAGAAAGCAAGGTGATAATTTCGGTAGCACTACAGAGCCTTCCCTTTTGCCTTAGAAACTTCTCTATTTAACACATATTTTTTCTATAATTGCCGTCGAAACACGTGACGGTCACACCATCTACTATCTACAGCTATGCGGACATCCTTCATGTGTATGACCAGAAGGCCAATTCTCGTAATTTAAAACGTTCAAAATCTAGTCGCAGTCTCATCTCGGCGACAAAGAAACGTCAAAAACTTGTTAAAATGTAGGGAAATTAGAAGTATTTTTTGACAGATTGAGACTGAGATCAGACTGTGAACGTTCATAAAATTATGAGAATTGCCCCTCTGATGTATGTACGTAAACGAAGCAAAAGGATTATCTAAGGATCGTTGCTACGATCCTTAGATACTCCTTTTGCTTCATTTATGCCATCTGCTGATGGCATTCTTTAATTTCTACGTACACCCTTTGGAAGAAGGCGTAAGTTTATGTATACTTCATACCCATACATAATACCTCGTTACTGACACATTAGAGACTTGTACTCCATAAAAATCAATCGATTTTCAATCATCTTTATGCGTAAGCACTTCACCCTGGATGTATCCACGCTGGAAAAGTCTTTCAACACTAACTATGACTCAATCTATAGTCTTTTCTTATCTCAGAAGGTTGATCACGACGGCCGGGCTTGAAAAGGAGCGATAAAACTAAATAGTAAAGTTAAGTTTTATTTATGTAGCACGATTACTTTGTAACATTCTGAAGGTTGCCGAGATTTTCTGAGACAGTTTGTAAGGTTTTATGGCCTAGTTTCCAGTTATTCATGTTTGGAAGAAAACGTTTTGGATTATTACAAGCTTTTATTTAACTTGCTTTGTTAGTTAGTATATATGGGTCAAATCTTGCAAGCTGAATTAAAACCACTTCAAATTCCTACGGAGTTGAAATTTTACATGTTTTAATTTTAATACTTAATTGCTTAAATGTCGATTACAATAAGATTAGGGGCAGACCAAAGAAACGATAGATGGACTTTGTGAAAGATGACATGGCTAGAAAGGGGAATAGAACCTATGGCAGAAAAAGACACGTTGCGCCGACCACAAATAAGTTGGGATAGGGACGAAAGAATGACGACAATAACAGCCGCACAGGTCGATCGGTCAGGTTAAGCTACGCTTGCCGCGGTTGGTCTGTGGATGGGTGACCATCTTTACATACCGAGACCCCTCCGTGCCTCGGAAAGCACGTTAAGCCGTTGGTCCCGGCTGTCATTCGTGGATCTTTGACAGTCGTTACGGGTTTTCAGAAGCCCGAAAGTCTGACCAGTCCTACCAAGGGGTATCGTATTACCCAGTAACTAGGTTGTGGAGGTCAGATAGGCAGTCGCTCCATGTAAAATACTGGTATTCAGCTGCATCCGGTTAGACTGGAAGCCGACCCCAACATAGTTGGGAAAAGGCTAGGCAGATGATGAGGGACGAAAGAATGACGATGATGATGAATACCGAATTTCTAAAAGAAAACCGAATTGTTTTGTAATTTCTTCAAATTGTGAAAGCTTAAATTGCTCTTGAATTTTTTCAAAGTTATGAAAAGTATTTACAAAAAGTAAAAGTAGTACAAAATTCGTTTCGTAGTTAAGAAGAACAACGCAGTCACACGATTTTGTTTTACAGGTGGGTGGGTACTTTCTATTTCTAGATTTATTTATTTCATTTTTAGGGTTCCGTAGCCAAATGGCAACGGAACCCTTATGGATATGTACCCTTGTGGTATGTCACAGCCGCTTTTTTCCGAAACTATAAGAGCTATACTGTTGAAACTTGGTAAGTAGATGTATTCTGTGAACCGCATTAAGATTTTCACACAAAAATAGAAAAAAAAACAATAAATTTTAGGGGTCCCCATACTTAGAACTGAAACTCAATTTTTTTTTTTTCATCAAACCCATACATGTGGGGTATCTATGGATAGGTCTTCAAAAATGATATTGAGGTTTCTAATATCATTTTTTTCTAAACTGAATAGTTTGCGCGAGAGACACTTCCAAAGTGGTAAAATGTGTGTGTCCCCCCCCTGTAACTTCTAAAATAAGAGAATGATAAAACTAAAAAAAATATATGATGTACATTACCATATAAACTTCCACCGAAAATTGGTTTGAACGAGATCTAGTGAGTAGTTTTTTTTTAATACGTCATAAATCGTAACGTAACGGAACCCTTCATGGGCGAGTCCGACTCGCACTTGGCCGGTTTTCTTTTTTGTGTAGGTAATACGCACATATTGGGTATTTATTTTAGTTTTTCATTCATTACAACACACACACACACATACATGTATGTCACGACATTTTCAAAATCAGCGTCAGGTGGTGTACCACCTGACGCTAATTTTCAGCTGGAAGTGTGTCCGTTATAATAAATTGAGAGAATTCAATCAGCTCAGCATAATGTCAGATGACAACACAAATGTACTTGTGTTGTCATCTGACATTATGCTGAGCTGAGGCCCTTTTGGCATTATAATCTTTGTTTTCTGTTTTTTATAGTTTAAGGAGTATTCGTTTTGTGTAATGCCAATAAATGAATTTTTCTTTCTATTTTTTTCACGACTGCAAAGAACCGTTAGCATAATAATCATCATCAGCCTATAATTTTCCTACTGCTAGGACGCAGGCCTCTACTCTTCGAGAGGGAGAGGGCTATAATCCACCACGCGGGCCCAGTGCGGGTTGGTATATGTCACATGTCTTCGATTTTTTGGTTCTAGGATAAGAAGTATCAGTATATAAAATTTATTTTTGCTCTAAGCTACCGACATTTTTAAGTGAATGCACAATAACCATGACTTTTGATCTATCACGTCTCCAGTTTTTACTTTATACTGATTATTCGTTACAAAAACCAAACCAGAAGCAATCGCAGCTCAATCGTTACTACTCACTAGTTAGATTAATCAAGAATTTCCAGTGCATCCGTGATTTTTACAAGTAAATATTTAAAACGAGTTTAGTACGTGGGAGCATGAGATTATAACACCATTTTACTTGAAGACGCTAATGAAATTAAAAGGTGGCACACCTTCATTTGCATTGTAAGTAATAATGCAATCATAAAATAAATGAGACACGAGCAAGCATTTTCTAGCGAAAGTGTTAAATATATTAAATTTTAATGTAGATAACATTCAAAAGAAAGAAAAAATTGATTATTCTGCACAAACAAAACGCACAATCCAAAAAACAAAATATATATATATATACACATACAACGTAGTCAAAAGTCTCGTACTCAAGCATATAAAAAGTTGTCAATTTTGTCCATTCAAATAAATTACTTCCATTATAGATAATCGTTTTTCTACAACAATCGTCAATCAGTTTATCAATGCCACAACTAAAGCAAGGGCTTTAGTTGTGAGCTGATTGTTCCCAGAATATAATATTGGGGGAAGGCCCCATAAAAGTTTATCTCTCAACTCTAAACAAAAACCAGCCAGTTTCCATTTTCAATCAGAATGGAAAGGATCACTCGTGCGGCCCAACGGCTATAATCAACAAAAAGAACAGCGGCCGTACAGCGAGGACCGGCCTTTATCTATTCCAAACCACTGGTTTTTATGTTTCAGGCTTGTGCTGACAAATTAGAAGGATTTATTGGATTTGAAATGTGAAGTGAGGGTTTTGGTTTGGATAAATGCTTGAGCGAGGATGGTGAGGGCGTCAGTCGGGAGAAGGATCGTACGTTTGAGACGTAGGTGTGAGATGGAACACCGGGGTGGTTTAGTCAGTAACAGTCTGACAGACCCCTCCGCCTCCTCAGGGCGGAAGGAGGATATCTATGAGGATTTTCCCACCCGGGAAAAAAAAAGGATGGTGAGGCCGTAGAGATAAACAGGATGCGGGTAGCTCAGAATAGGTATTTGATGGTGATGATTGTTGAGGACACATTGGGGTTTATTTATAAACGATGATTAAAGTTAAGTGATGCTTAAAAGTATGGTTTGTCGTTATCACTACTTAACTTTAAGAAACGTTTATGAACAAAGGGGTTAATGTCCAGCAGTGTTTGTCGTATGCCACTCGTTCCTGACGCAATGATAGATCTCACAATGTTCATCTTGCATATACCACTGTTTTTTGACGAAAAGAGTTCATGAAGGAAAACAAACCGTTGCAACAAAAATATGAGTCACAAAGTTCAAAACTAAAACTTCATTTACACAAAAGTTCACAAAAATATGCTAAATATCCACCAACATGTCACATAATTTTAACCAAAAAACACAGGACATATTTACAATCTGACAACATTCCCCCGGAACAGTACAGCCATTATTCTTTGTGAATAATCGTTTTAAACCATAATATTTCACTGCGGAATTATGAGAGTCAACCTAACACGAATTAGGGTACTCTTACAGTTTTTAGGGGTATAAACTACTAACCCACTTTTATAGATATAAACAATGAACATGGTGTTTATTTTTTGTGGTGACAGATCTATAGGCTGTTTTCGTTACGGACAAAAGAAGAAATCATTATCACACGCCCTTAATCCAATTTATTTGAGGTCGGCGCAGCAGCATGTCTTCCATCGTCTCTATTGGTCGTCATCGCAGCAGTCATACCACCCTCTTTCTAGCCATATCATCATTCACATAGTCTAACCATCATTTCTTTTGTCTTCCTCTAATCTTATAGCCAGAAAATAGCAATGAATTACTATAATCAATCTCACTGCTGAACACGGTCCCTATAGACCAATTAAATGATTGATATCGAAGATATAATGCCATAATCATCACTTTGGGCTGGCCGGATTAATGCTCGCAATATGAAGATTGTTTTTGAAGATATTAGCTGAACATTACTCCTTCCTAAGATTAACTTGCTTTATGCTCACCGTCCGCGCCAAGCTAGCTGATATGTTTATTGTACGGATAAGTATGCATGCTACATAAATAAAACTAAAGGGCTGATTTTTCCAACGCTAGATGACTTTTATTCGTGGAATAAAATTGACATCTGACAGTTTTTTTATGGAAGAATTATCAAAAATTCCAAATTATTCCTCCGATAAAATTATCCGGCGTTGGAAAATCAGCCTTTACGGGTTAGCTACACCATTATTTGTAACTCAAGAACGGCTGGACCGATTTTTATGATCTTTGATATGTTGGATTTGTCTCCACCCCGAATAGCAGAATAACTTTTTTTAATTAAAACACGTGAAAATTCACGAAAAAATAATAATGAGTATAATTAATTCTCCTATACATTCGTTTTTACTGGGGGTCTACTCCGAAGTAGTATCGGTCGAATATTCGGCCGTTTCCTGCTACGAAGTTACTATTTGGTTCGGTCGGTTCCGATCCTACACTCCTACACTCTTTAGGAGGCCCCCTGGTAGGCATTCTGAGGCGGTACGAAGTTCGCCGGTTCAGCTAGTACCTAATAATATTTGTATACAATATAATATACTTTCTAGGCTTGACTTGGCCTCAAGATAGCGGATGAGACAATGTCAAGAGCTGTCACAATGCGAAAGTCAAGGCTAGCAAAAACGAATTGTATGTTTCCAATTATATTATTCTTTTATCTTACTGGAAGGCTTCAAGAAGTGTCTTTTACGAAGCTGGGAGTGCCGTATATTTACCTCATCTAGTTTTAAAATATGATTGACGTGTAAAAGTGTTTGTACAAACCTACTTACAAAATAAAATCATTTATCATTTGGGGTCAACTTTTGTATAATATTAAGTGCACTTAAGTCCATTCTTATGATTATGTTTCATTCAAATCCCTTTCTCCCTTCTGTGCATGTTCAAACCCGAAGACACATCATTTCCCTTCATTTATTTCTTAATCGCCACCCTGACACATACTGTTATTCTTACACCCTCAAATATTGCCAACGCGACGTAACAAAAATTAATAATATAATGTAAAGCCGTGCCAGACAAGCCTGGCTCCCGAACGATACCTATTAGCATTTTCAAATTGAGCCAGCTTTGTTATCTTTGTATATTTCGAGCAAATTTCAAGTGAATTTATATGATGTTAATTAGTGTTGTTCTTTTAAAGCGTCTTGACTACAAAAAAGCTACATTCAACGTAGATTTTGATGACTATAAGTATTGCTTATTAAACTAACAACCCGCTCCTGGTTCGCACGGTTGTTACAACTTTATAAAACATCGAGATTAAAGAGAGAAGAAAGTCAGATATTATAAAGATGCTAGCTTTTGCCTCTTCTGCTTGTTTTGTGCCCCCGACCCATCGTCGCCTCGCATCATCTGCCCGCGATATTACTTCATTTTCGATTAGCGTTTATTCGGACTTTTTTTTATAAGAAAAATAGTGCGAGGTTTTTTTTTAAAAACGAAACGCTGCCCCACACTAGGAATAAGTCCTGTACCGCGGGTGCGTTTACAAACATTTAAACTCACATACACAAACAGCCAGACCCGGAACAACTACCTGTAGGCAATACAAATATTTGTTCCGTGCGGGAATCGGACCCGCGACACACAACGCAGCAGATGTTAAGTAGAGCCTTTCTCAAAAATTAGGCTATCAAATGCCAAAAGAATTTTTCAAATCCGACTGGTTGTTCTAGAAATTAGCGCGTACAAACAAACAAACTTTTCAGCATTATTATTAACTAGCTGAACGTCGTACCGCCATATATTTATTTTATTTTAATTTTCTTCTATACAAACCTTCTCCTAACAATAACAAACACAAAAAAAAAAGAATTATCCAATTTGGTGCAGTCGATCGGAAGTTATGCGCGTACATACATTTCGGTGATTCATTTTTATTTATATATGTCGGAGTCATTCGTTTGACTATTCGGGACGCTAGCGCCATCTCGTGGCGTTAGACAGAGTCTAGCCTGAGTTCGTGGTGGGAGCGACCGTTACAAAGGACGGTGTAAGCAGAGCTCTCGGGATCATCGAAACATTGGACATCGTACGAACAACATGTGCTCAGAAACTGTCGCGTTCCGTATCGTTAAATGTGTACCTACAGTGTGTGATTCGCTAGTGTGACTGATTTGTTCGTGAATTATAATCTGATTTGAACTGTAAACCGTTTTTCTATGGTGCTAAAACCAACACTACCCATAGTATGCCCACAGTAATTAAAATATGCCTGATGCTAACGAGAGACAGACGTACCATCTCCGACATCAGAAGTAGGATTCGTGTTGGTTCATGCACAAAATGAGAACGCTTAAAGTGAAAGTGACCGTTGACATTTGAAAAACAAAGTGCAAACATGCGAACGCTTAATAATCGTGTGGATCTGTCCAAGTTCGACCTAGACAAAGCTGATACGGATGCGCGAGCATGATACATGTTGTTTTGGGCATAGGCTGTATGCAAAAATACCTTTGCCGAGTGACGCGACTGTTGCGCCTACCGCCATGTTTGAAAAAAAGAAGACTATCTCTAACCGGCGTTTGAGATCGACGTATCACGTACCCGTACACGTTGAACACGCAGTATAAGGCGTGTGCAAACGCAACAGCTGATTTGTTTTGCCGAAAATTCATCGCTAGTTGACCACCTTTCAACTTGTTGTGACCATCAGTAAGACGTACAAAGGAGCAGCATCAACGTGACTATTGCAAATAGCATACCAAGGAATGACATGGAGCGACTTTAAGAAACTGAGCGGAGCCTTTCGTGTGCTGGAAGTGAGGGAAATCAGGACATATCGCAGCCTGGTGCACGAGTAGTGGCAGCCAAGCCAAGCGGATGGTGGACAACGTGCTGGAAGTCGTGAACGGCGAGTGGACGTCGTACAACTACCCCCAGACACGTTGGAAAATAAAGGTGAGCTGTATTGTTTTGTTTACGATTCTGGTGCTGAATGCTCGTTAGTAAAAGCGAGTTGTGCAGCCAAATTAAGTGGCAAACTGGTTAATAACGTTGTTGAGTTGACTGGTATTGGTCAAAAACATGTATTCAGCACAGAACGTATCATATGTAGCGTTGCAATTAGTGAGCAACAACTTGAGATTTTATTAGATTTCTACCCGACATTTACTTGCAAAGTAATATTATGATAGTACGTGAAATATTGAACCTAGGCTTTTCGATTAACATGTCTGCGACAGAGTTTTTGTTGCATAAAGCTCTTGTAATAAATTCAGTTTTAATCGGTCAACAACAGAAAGCTAGATTTGATAGAACAAAGGTAGCTATAACAAAATATTCGGTTGACGATTTCGTGTTATTAGAAAACGAAGAGTGAAATCAGATTATAAGACTAAGTTAGATCCGAAGTTCAGAGGTCCGTTTAAAGTAGCGAAAGTTTTGGCGGGTGATCGCTATACGTTATAAATTCTAACCTTACAAGTATGCTCACGATAGGTAAAGAAAGATGCCAGTAGGTCATGTACCAGTCGAAGTAGATAGTGATCACAGTGGTGATGAGCAAGCCTACATTATGGGAAGCAAGCGAGTAGGGGTTCTCTATCGGCCGTAGTAAAGTTGACCGTACCAGTAGTCAATACGTAGTCGTAGCCCGGTAGAAATCGGTGTCTCTTGAGGAAACTCAAGTAGTCCGTGGGTACGCGATGGGCGTTTGTCTCTGGCGGAGGTCGTGGTCTAGAGAGACCGTTGTGTGGTGTCACAGGGTGATGCACACACGGATCCATGCGCTGGATGTGAGAGCAATGCGATTGCTGGTCGGCTGGAGAGCCGTGGCGTTAGAGTGGTTTACTCGTGTGTGGGTTTCCAGGTGTCTAAGGCTTCTTAGTGATAAAAATGATTGTTAATGTGGATAACGATGGTACATGACTCTGGTTGATGATTTACGCTATGATTATTAGATAATCAAAATGTGTTTACATGGCTCTGGTTGATGATTTACGCTATGATTAGATAATCAAAATTTGTTTACATGGCTCTGGTTGATGATTTACGCTATGAGTAGATAATCAAAATTTGTTTACATGACTCTGGTTGATGATTTACGCTATGATTAGAAAAGCAAAGTTTGTTTACATTACTCGGGTTGAATCAATACTCAAAAAGCCTTCAACTCTAGGTGTACGTATAAGTACGCTCACATACAAACGATGCCTCTAAGTATGTAGTGTTCCTAACTAGTTAACGATGAGGTGAGTTCCTCCGCCGAGTAGTAGAGCACATACCATGGCTATTAGGTCACACTGTACGCACTTGTCTGTAGTCGTAACTGTAACTCGGTTGTGAGTTGTTCAGGGGGCGATGGGCAGCTGGTGGTGCAGCGGGGACCTGGGTCTCAAAGGAGACTATTGTTGTGTTGGTCTAGTAATGACTTGGGAGTCGTAGACTCTATTTGAAGTGATGTGTGTTGGTCGTATCACTTGAAGTGATGACGATATGGTTGGCATGAGTGTCACTAGCTGCTGCGGCAGCCAGGCCATGAGCGTTGTATGTAATCTACGAGTTAGTTGATATAATTTCTGATTATTACTAAGGCTTAGAGGAATCTTTTGTTATCGATGATAGTTTGGATCAGAGTATTACTAACGAATTTGAAGAAAGTCCAGTAATAGTTTTGTTGATGAAACAGAGTGGAGATTAAGTTGTGTGTGTTGTGTGACGTTTCGTGAGAAACCATAAAGTCCAGGAGTGACTTGGCGATTCGATGGGAATGCGCAAATGAATTTGACGAGTTGAGTAACTGGAGGTTACTAGATAGTATGAGACACATGCATCTTAGTTGATTATTTTGATTGTAATCTTGAGATTTGGGAATCAAATAGTGGGTAATGCTCTGAACTCTACTATTGTTAGTTTGTTCGAGTCTTCATTGTGTTTTTGCCTGTACCAAATGTGGTCAGGAGTGGCCGAGCTATGTGATACTTTGCGGGTATGTTTCTTTACAGATTAGCACACGAGGACGTGTGTATAGCAGGATGGCCGTGTCGGAGTCATTCGTTTGACTATTCGGGACGCTAGCGCCATCTCGTGGCGTTAGACAGAGTCTAGCCTGAGTTCGTGGTGGGAGCGACCGTTACAAAGGACGGTGTAAGCAGAGCTCTCGGGATCATCGAAACATTGGACATCGTACGAACAACATGTGCTCAGAAACTGTCGCGTTCCGTATCGTTAAATGTGTACCTACAGTGTGTGATTCGCTAGTGTGACTGATTTGTTCGTGAATTATAATCTGATTTGAACTGTAAACCGTTTTTCTATGGTGCTAAAACCAACACTACCCATAGTATGCCCACAGTAATTAAAATATGCCTGATGCTAACGAGAGACAGACGTACCATCTCCGACATATAGATAGATAGATTATATTTAAGTTTAATATTAGTACACATAAACTTTCCGAAATAAATTATCTAAATGACAGCGAAAATCCGATCAAAAATCCGATGTGTAGTTTAGAAGAACAACGCGGTCACACAAACAGTCACGAAAAGCAACTTTAATTTATAATAATGAAGTAAGTGCTCAAAGAAAGCGACTCTACATGAAATTTAATCTCATGAAGCGCTTTGGAGTAGCGCTGTTTCCGCTTAATGTGATAGAAATCGGGACGCAGCATTTGAGGAGGGTGAAAATTCAAACGTAGGCGATTTCTATTGCATCTAATTTGGCTTCTGAATTCGTGACAAACATTAAAAGATCTCATTATGAGATTAGGCATAAAGATTGTAAATAGTACAAAATTGAGTTAAATTATGTTAAATTCCTAATTTAATACAAGTCTTACCAAGGGATATCGTATTTCCCAGTAGCTAGGATGTTTAGGTCAGATAATTACGTCGGTGCATGTTAAATACTGGTATTCAGCTGGATCTAGATAGATTGGAAGCCGACTCCAACTTAGACGAGAGAAGGTAAGGCAGATCAAAGCTCTTGGCTGTTGTTGACTTTAAGCTGATGGAAACCTCCAAAATCACTTACCTCTTTGATCGATCCCATCCTGAGTTCGATCATACGCTCAGTGGTCCTGCCTAAGACTACTAGTGTGGTGAGTCAGGACTCAGAACTAAGAAATCTCGGCAGTCATGCAGAATGTTAGAACCTCGCATTATTTATTCTAAAGCGTGGCTTGAAAAGTTACACAAAATTGAACGAACTACAACTTCACAATAAAGTAAGGCCACACTTATTCAGTTTCTAAAGGTCGAGGTTTTACGCCACAGTCACAGACAGAATTGGATAAATCAATCACTTCAGCCGAATGCTCTCTGCGTCTAAATAAAAAGCCGGTTCGAAACATCGCGAATGAGAGCAGAAGGCGTATTCTCAATCAAAATCTAGTCGCAGTCTCGGCGACAAACAAAGGTCAAAAACTTGTCAAAATTTAGGGAAATTAGATGTATTTTTGACAGATTGAGGCTGATATCAGACTGTGAACGTTCTTAAAATTACGAGAATTGCCCCTCAGATATATCCCTTAAACCGCTAAACGAATTGTTGGACGCTTTTCCCAGAAACTGCATGGTTTGGGAAAAATGTTCGAGCGTAAAAACTGTGTCACAATCATAAAAATGAATGTGTTGAAAGTATGGATTTTGTATTTGGATGTAAGCGGGCGCTTAGCGAGTAGTGGTGGCCCAGTGACCAACGTTGGCCCAGTGATAAAAGTCCTATGTTCGACCCCTGACAGGCTTTACGTTATGTAAATTATTTCATCACCACTGCTCTCAAAACGGTGAAGGAAAACATCGTGAGAAAACCGGCATGTCCTAGAACAATAAAATCGAAGACATGTTACATCTACTAATCCGCACTGGGCTCCGCGTGGTAAATTACGACTCACTCCTTCTCACGGAGAGGAGGCATGCGTCCTAGCAGTGGGAACATTATAGGCTAATTATGCTACGTATGGGGGCTAAGGGCTAACACAATGGGGGTTAAAATAAAATAACCATAGTACTAGGCCGTTAATATGGCCGTATATATACACATCGAGTTTTAGACAAAGATCGGCTTTCAAGAGCGTCGTCTCTGTCACTCACCTATGACACAGTCTATTTCTATAACTCGAAGTGTCTTCAAGAACAGAGGGGGTCTACTCCGAAGTAGTATCGGCCAAATGTTCGGCCGTTTTCTGCTACGAAGTTACTATTTGGTTCGGTCGGTTCCGATCCTACACTCCTACACTCTTTCGAATATTGACTATGGTCCCAACCCAACTGAGCCGGGTTTTCTGATCGAAAAACACAATAATACTTTGCCCGAACCGGGAATCGAGACCAGGACCTCATGCTCAGAAGTAGCTGTTGCGACCACTAGACGAGGCAGTCAGTTTATGGGGTTACCTGACGTAATTTGTTTCGCTCAAAATGAGTTCAATTCACGAACCGTTTAAGCTTGTCTGGCACAACCTTCTGTTTGATTCTGAGAATACATTTACGTAGGTACTTAATAACAGAACAGCAGTGACTGTTGGTACTGTTTCTCGGGATGTATGTCACAACACCTATGTGAGGCTTCTGATATTCGCAGAAACACTTGAAATAGTTATTTGGTAGTGATAGTAACTATGTTAATTTCCTCACCATATTCCAGGAAATGAGGTTCAGAATGTTAGTAAAACAACTCAATTTGCAATTTCAGTAGATCTATTACTCCTGGAATTGGTACTGCTATTAAAGGATTTAGTGGAAGTTACCAACTTCTTCCAACTTAGCATCTTGGTTCTCTAAAGCACCTCAATAGTTTTAGAACGGGTTTAGATAAGGCAAACAAAAGTGAGGTAGAAGAAGATACGGTGGCAGTAACAAATATGTGATTTGATGTGGAGTTGCGGACACCAGTCCGTATTAATACTGTCTTGATTTTAAGTATTGCTTAGGGCTTCAATCATCCCTCGGAAGGCTAAAAATCCAGGATATCGAAGGCCTTCTTTTATGAGAAGGTTAACGAATGGATTCAGTCGATAGGACTCCTTTCGGCACACTTCCCCGTCATATTTGGTTCCATCCAGGTTTGTGGGACACATGATCCGGGTACCTGGAAGTCTGCGCTAGGTATCCGGAGCCTAAGTAACGGTAGCTTATACTAGACAGTTTCATAACCGGATTTCTACCCGGGGCCCACTCAGCAGCAGAACGTGTCAAAAACCACTAACGACCCAGTTACCACACAGAACATAAATCCAGAAACCCCCAAAAGCACACCAGCTCCCTTTTAAACATACAGCAATAACTCAAACTCCTACAGAACACATTATAACTATGTAACAGCCAATAAAATAATATTCATACTCCGTCTTTCCCTCGGCAACGTATCCTTAAATTCGGGTGTTACGTAACTCCGGGGTCAGTGAACTGAGGCCCGGCCGAACCGCATGGCTTGTCGCGAACTAAAGTTTAGCGCGGATCGTGCTCAAATTTTTCGCTAATACCATATTTTTTTTGTCATGTTAACGTTTTTCGCGGAGCCAGTGTTTTTTTTTAGGTTTGAAATTATTGGTAATTTGGAAATACATAGTGGTATGTATAAAAGTGTTTTTGGGATAGTAACCTTTTCGAACTGCTCATAGCAACAAAACAGGATTTTCTTCATATTCATCATAATAGCTTAGCCTTTTCCCAAATACGTATATTGGGGCGGCTTCAGTCTACGCGAATGCAGTTGAATTCTCATGGTGCGACATGGCCTGTCTGACCATATTCCCCAATTACATCTCTATAGGTATACAGGATGGCAGGGATATCACTTTTTATTTCGTATAAGCTTTATAAAATATACAATAGATATTTCCTATTTGCCAGGGCTTAGCCAAGGAAGGGCAAATAGGGATATCGACAACTGTAACCAGCAAGTGATTACATTAATTCAGCACATGATTCTTGACCCTTCTTGATGATTCTTCTCCCTACCGACGATAATTTCAACACCCCTGTGTTAAAACCCCTGGGTTGAGAATCATGTACTGAATCCATGGTAACAGGTTGCGCGTCGATGTTCCCCTGCCACCCTGTCGTACACCCTGTATTACCAACATAAAATAGGACTAATTAAGTTGATAATATTATGTCTGCATGTCTGACTTGAACGGCATTTTATTAAATTTTCTTCTTAACAAAGTAAAGCAACAACATGAAACAAAAAGCTACAGTGTTATTTTGTTCGTCTTGTCCTTGCAAAACAAACGGTTTGCAAACCAGCTGACGCTAAAGACGGTTTGCAAGCTGTCCGCGTGCCCATATGATTGAATTCTTTAAATCACGAATCACGGAATCACGACACAAATTCATGCTTAGTACGAGTGAATCAAAATATAAAATAATTGCATACTTAGATGACGAATGCAGGCTATTTATAAAGTTTTAATAACTGGCCATCATTTTTACTTATCCTATTGCGATACGCTATTTAAGTAGGTATAGCTAAAACTTGCACCAAAAATTGGAGAAAACTTGCGACAATCCACCAAAAAACTGGAATCTTTTTTTGGGCAAGTCCAGGGAGGCTATCTTTTACCAGCTCCGTGTAAGTATACACGAAACAGTGGGGTAATTGCGTAAAACATACAACATTTATTGCGTTATTTACGTTGATGAGCAGACATATTTTCTGAACATATGAAGCAATGGATTAGCAATATCTGTCAAAATGATTCAGATTGTGATTAATAGTGTGTTACGCATAAAGAAACTGTCCTAAGCAAAAACAAAATACGATGGTATAGTATAGCCACAGCAACCTTACTGTGGTTGATTCAATACTGTAGTTTGTAACGCTCCACCGGCCAGCTTTTGACCGTGAAACTTTTGTAAGAGAAAGTAAAGAAACCCCACAATTTTCTTTCAAGTAAATGGTTATTATTAGAACCCTCTTTTGGTACAGGAACAAAATAAATTTCGTACGACACTGTTTTAATATAGAGGGTGGGACTTTTTATATTATTAAATGAGAAGTTGATAGCGTTGACGGGAAGGTGAGGAGATACTGAGAAAGAAAAAAAATTACTTTATGTATTATATTAATAGTATAGTGTTAATGGTACACCACAGACTACCTACTATATTTGTCTCTCCTTAATTTTTAATCCATCCAAAGGTTGTCTTTAAAAGATCGCTCTTAGCGATGAGACCGCCCATTGTGTCACCCTTTATAAAATTTTATATATTTATGTTCTGTAATTTGTATGATAAAGAGTATTCTATTCTATTCTACTGATCTGCCAATCTATTCATTAAAAATCTCACCAGGTAAACTTAGTGTTCACACACGAGAGGCACGCGTCAACGTGAAAGGGTACTGCAGCTGTCGACAACGTACTCCTTGTGTATTTGACTACGATGCTCAAAAATACACGAGCATGTTGTCGACGGCGGCAGTGGCCTGTCTTTGACGCGTGCCGCTCGTGTGTACAAAACGAGCTGTGAACTGTGTCAATCCCTAGTATCACGTGAAATGACAGTTCACTTCACCTACGTTTTCACTATGAGATTTTTACAGAATAGAACGACTGGTGCTGTATGGGTGATGTGTACAATATGTGAAAAACTGAATTCGTATTCTTTGAAACAGACCTTTAGGAAACATGGCTAGATAGAACTATGTCAATCCCTAGTATCACGTGAAATGACAGTTCACTTCACCTACGTTTTCACTGTGAGATTTTTACAGAATAGAACGACTGGTGCTGTATGGGTGATGTGTACAATGAAAAACTGAATTCGTATTCTTTGAAACAGACCTTTAGGAAACATGGCTAGATAGGTGTCTTTAAGGATGCCGTGGATTTGAAACTTCGAAAACGTAGAAAAGATTGACCAGGAAAATCCGGTATTAATAACGCCAAGCAGAAGGACAAAGACTAGACGCTAGATGGAGTCTTATATTTCAAACATGTCATAAACTTTAATAATCAGTCCTAAGTCCCTTGTTTAGCGACGAAGAACTTCCACGACCGTTGCCTTGAAGTTACAAGTTCAGGAGTACCTACAACTGCAAGCCCCTTGTGCTTCAGAGGAGAAAGTTTTTACTTTTCGAGTTAATAAACTTTTAAAAGTTGTATTGTACTTTCGATATTCAAAGACAGAGCCTAAGTTGTAATTAAGGGTCAGGAAGAGGTAAGGAGGAGTTTTTTTGATGTTCGTTAGCTTTCTTTCAAACCCCGTATGGTTGGACTTCTAGTGATAATATCAAAAATTGAATTGATCCCATAAACATATCTTATTAGGTACCTACTATTGCCAAAATCTATACCTGACTGACCACTGTAAGGACTATTCTTGCTTGCAGCGCATATTATTAGTCGACCTAAAAAAAAGGACCCTCTTTTGTTTTGCTTACGGACGCAGCTGTAGTCATCATGTGCACGGGATTTTGTTTTCAAAATGGTCAGACATAGGTTTTGGCGATAGTACAGTCAGCGTCAAAAATATCGGGACGAACAGACTGTCAAAATGATCTCAACAACTAAGAAAATTAAACTTTATCTCAATTGGATAAAGTTCTTGTCAGAATGACAGTTGTCGTGTACTGTCTTCATTCTGAAACATTCCTTGTGTCATTGAGTTAATATTTCATTTTCATAGTTGCTTAGATCATTTTGAACAGTCTGTTCGTTCGGATATTATTGACGCTGACTGTACATACAGAATTCTTCGCACAGCCTTTAGCTACAGAAGACACGATCACGATTGGTGCATAATTTATGATTTTTAGACCCTCATTCTTTAGCGCTGTTTCGAGCTGCTGCTAGTGCTCGCATCACAGAAAGAAAGAAGCAATGAGAAACACAAAGCACGGAGAAGCCTCGGCGATCGCTGCTAGAGACGGCTTTGCAACACTTTCCGTACCAACCAAGCGTATACACACGGCTACACATCAAGCTATGCAAAACCAGTATTGGCTGACCGTTCACTGTGAGAAAATATCATACAAAGTGAGGCCAAGACAAACTGGTTTTGTATAGCTTGACGTGTAGCCGTGTGTACAAACGTTTACTCGCACTACGACACTAATGACGAATAGAAACTGACGGCTTTAAATCCCTCTGCCAACAGAACTTGCTTTTGGCGCCACGAATTAAATTAGTACTACCGAATGCAGTCTCTGCTAGACGCTGTCGGTGCGGCTATTCCGTGAACTGTGGCTCCAACAAATCATTTCCCAGGCATCTTTAGTGTGAAGTAAAGCTTCATTGCTCATACACACGTATAGTCTGCCCAATACGCTACAATTGATTTCAAGGCATTAACAATAAGCGAACCAATCTAATCGGACGCGCTTACTTATTTGAGTGAAGGTACGTCACGTCTGCGCGGCACATACCGCGAATTTTCGAACGATTGCTATCGTTACAGTAGTGAAGCAATTGGATGCAGAACATGATGGGTTTTTGCATGTTACCAGCAGCTCGGAATCTGGTTTTGTGGCCGGTTTATGGCAATAAGTTTGCCTCTATTACATGGGACTTATATACATAATTGGCTAAATATACGTGCAATATAGGTAATAAGGATACATCTGCCTAACCCTTCGGGAAATACAGGTGTGATGTTTTGTTGTTGATGACAACAAGCCGAGTGCCTGATGGGATTTCTCATCGGCAAAAATGACCAACACACACACTCACTTAGTGCTTTTTTTCGCTATGAGGAATTATTGCGCCAAATTTCATGCTTCTAAGCCAGCGGTTAAAACTACGTGTTCTCTGTCAGTGTTTTTTTTTTTTTTTTAAGATTTTTATTAAGCTGTAAGCCTTATATTACATGGAACTATTAAGCTGACGATATGTGAATCCATATACACTTCTGACAAAATAATTAAAGCCAATCTGAAATGTGACGAAAACGTAAAACAAGATGTTTTGAAATAACGTGAGCGTTGCTAACGATGTCACCCTTTCTGGCATAACAACACAGCTGTTTCCACTGTAATAGGATTGTCTTAAAGAGTTACGTTTTACACAAACAATCCTGGTTATTATTCTAACTAAAGCTTACAAGAGGAAACAGCGCCGTGAAACCATGACAAACGTTGATTCTTAAGTCACTAATTCTAATAAAACATCAATTCCAACTAAAATACAGCTAACTCCCTTTCGAGTCCTTAAAAATCATGATCATCTTTCTAACCTTTCTTATTTGCCGAATGTTTTCTTTCATAGATCTTTATTAGATGTCATCTCAGTAGACACCCCTATTCTAGCCCTATCATCTTTCACACAATCTACCGAACGAGAAGTTTCAACGAGTTTCGAGGCCCCAAAAATTCTACTGCGAAATATGCTTTTCTTATCAAAGGCTACTTACTGATAACTGTCTACTATCACCACACTTAGTCCATGCCTCGTGTATTGATATTAGTAATTCGTAGTAGGTATGTCTGCTATATACTACACCTACACCTATTGTATAACATACATAATTTAGCTTCGTCGTTTTCGAGAACACAATCATCAAAGTCGATAAAACAATAGTCATGATTTTTCCTACCTTTTAACAATAGATACTTGGGAAACAATTTTTACTCAAAATTTTTTATACAAATAATGTTTTAATCAACTTAACAAATAGTCAAAACAAATCTGACGATACATAATTCGCTTCAATGATTAAAGAGATAGTCGGTGCAAAGTAACCCATTATCTCATAAGCATAAAAATAAATGACCTGTAAGATTCCTACCCATTCTTATTAGCAATGACATAATCCGTGGCCGATTACTATTCTCCTCAACAAGTACACTATGTATTACATTTTTTTACCACACCATGAGAGCGTAACGCGTAAAATTTTATTACTATACGTAGGCCCGACGACCTTGAAAAGGCAAGATACTAGGTAGGTACTTACAGTCAACAAAAGAGATAAGTATGCAGGGTCATCGGATATAGTTGACGTTTAGTAAGAAACGGATTGATGTTTTCAGATAAAATTTTATCTAAGTAATAGAAAACAAACAGTTAATTTATCAAACTAAATTTCATTCGAAAACATCCATCGGTTTCTTGCTAAACTTCAACTATATCCGACGAACCTGCATACTTATCTGTTTTGTTGACTGTACATATTAAATAGCAAATCACGGCTTTGTGCTACCATGAACAATTTAGTTAACATTGCATTCGCTCCATGACACATAGTATTTTATAATTAACTGGATAAATACTTTATTTGAGAGGCAGTCGCTCCGTGTAAACTACTGTTTTTCAGCTGAAGCTAATTCGGCTGGAAGCAGACCTGGGAAAAGTCTTTGGGAAAGGCCAGGCAGATGATGACGAAATACTTTATCCATTGTGATTATGAGGCAACATATATTAACACATTTGTGTATATGATCGTTTCTGTTTCTCGGAACTGTCTGAATACTACTACTCGTGACCTTGCCGCGTTATCATGTAACGCGCAAAACCGAAATTGTGTGATAAATCCCGAAACATCAAATTGTTATAAATATAGTATATAAATCGTCTTGATAACATACTGGCACATTCCGATGATGTTCATTCGTCTCTATTAATTTCTTATCTCGTATCGGCGAGAAAATCTATAAGAGAAGCTTAGGCCATGATAACAATATTAGCCAGTCAGCAAGGTTGTGGAGGTCAGGTAGGCAGTCGCTCCATGTAAAATCCTGATACTCAGCTGCATCATGTTATTCTGGAAGCTGAACCCAACATAGTTGGGAAACGGCTCTCTAGGGTAGATGATGGTGAGCTAAGTAGTAGCGGGTCTAGCTGTTCAAGGAGAGCCGGACGTATGTTTACGTATCGCCACTCAAGAGTTTCGTCAAGAGACTATTTTAAATAAACCTATTCACTGACCATGATTGGAAAAGTTCTTGGCAAAGGGCGAGTTGGTCATAAACAAGTCAAAGTTACGAAACCACCTCACCCTCTAAATGTGGAGCTGAAGAGCTGGAGAAAGAACTATTTCTCTCTGGAGAGTCGAAGGCAATATGCAAAGCTGATTGCATAGTGTTTTAGAAGCGATAGTACTGGTACATTTATACATAGATGGTAAACAGTCTCACTGAAGCTTTGAACGTGTTTATGCTATAATTGTGTAACACTTGCTGTTGCCCGCAACTTCGCCTGCGTTTATTTTGTTATTCATAATGATTACTATAAATATCAAGGAAAAAAAAAATTGCCATTTTAATTTAAACATTTCTATAAGCAGCCTTATGTCATGGTGATCGGGTAAAATACACAACCCTATATTTTTCTTTGTGTTACTCACACATGCCTTTTACCGAGCGATGACCCCATCCCACTTTTACTTTCTACTCGATTGCCTACACTTACACTGTAGGGTTATTAACCCTATACCAACCCTATAAATAAAACATCGCAATTCATACTTACTATATAAATAATCTAAACGCGAAAGTAACTCTGAGTGTCTGTTATCTTTTCACGCCTAAACCACTGAACAGATCGTTATGAAATTTGACAGATAGATAGCCAGGAACCTGTAGAAGGACACAGGCTTTTATCTTGGATATTTATATTAATAACTAGCTCTGCTAACTAGAGGGGCCCGTGGCTAAATAATAACTGCCGCACAGGTCGATCGGTCAGGTAAAGCTACGCTTGCCGCGGTTGGTCTGTGGATGGGTGACCATCTTTACATACCGAGACCCCTCCGTGTCTCGGAAAGCACGTTAAGCCGTTGGTCCCGGCTGTCATTCGCGGATCTTTGACAGTCGTTACGGGTAGTCAGAAGCCCGAAAGTCTGACAACCAGTCTTACCAGGGGGTATCGTATTACCCAGTAACTGGGTTGTGGAGGTCAGATAGGCAGTCGCTCCATGTAAAATACAGGTATTCAGCTGCATCCGGTTAGACTGGAAGCCGACCCCAACATAGTTGGGAAAAGGCTCGGCAGATGATGAACTAGCTCTGCTAACGTCGCATCGCATCGCCTGCCCGCGTTATTACTTCGTGTTCGCTTAGCATTCTTTTTTACTTTTTGCTCGGCTTTCTATGACTCCTAGCGTGATGTTAAATAGCCTATAGCCTTTCTCAAGAATTCGACTATCAAATGCAGAATTTGAAAAGAATAATCCAAAAGTTTTTTCAAATCTGACTGGATCCAGAGATTAACGCGTTTAAACAAACGAACTCTACAGCTTTATTATTTATAGTATACGGTATAGATGATGAAACTACAAAATACAATCAGATGAAGTGTCTGGCAACAGCTAGTATTTTCTAGGGATAATCCTGTTCGAAAACTACTTACACAAACAAAACGTGTAGTTCACTTATGTATAGCGTAAGTCACCCCAAAACTGTACCAACAAGGAATACAAAAATAAATATTTTTCCTTATGAGCAAAGTGTATTAGGATTCAGGAGGAATATTGCGGGGTGAAAATGAAGCCGTATCTTTGTAGGTTTTAGAGGGAGAAAAATATCACCAAGGACTGCCAAGGAGAGCCGTTTATGTATCGAATTCTAGGAATTTCAAGTCTACATAAAGTACTGCAAAACCTTTTTGATAAACTTACTTTGTATTTTCTTTTATAAATAATGATTCTCGTGAGGCCCAAGACGAAGTGACATGTGATAGTCTATCAGAGATAAGTGAGATAACGATGATGGAAAACTCAAAACTGCTGCTGGTAGAATACCAGTGATAACGATGCTGGATGTCAATAGTGTATTGGGTTGACATAAGCTACTGAAAAGCTTAATGTCAATCCTGTTGTAAGTCGTTGTAGAAATATGCTTTGAAAGCGTTTGCCACTTGTCTACATAGACCCGAATACAGTAGTACCACATAAAGATTGCGCTTCGATAATCTTCGTGTTTGCGATCCGAATGTGTGGTTTGATTGGTTGTAGGTAGTTATTTCAGCCAGGGACGCAACCAATCGCATCAGCAAACATGAGATTTGACAGAGCAGTATCTTATTTTCATATTTATTAGTATTTAAGATATTGGGTTCAAGTAGAGCAATATTTTCTTAACCCGTCAAACGCTCGTCTAATAGAAGCCGTTTTCATGTAAGCCCTCGACGGTTTTCACGATTACATTCACTGTGGTTTCGGGCGTATCCGGTACCTTTTAAAAAGTGCACATATCATGTTGTCACAACAAAATAATTGAAAACGTGGACAAATAAAACGTGAAATCGTATCACTCAAAGTTGTAATCGTAAAACGTCGTCTGTCGTAAATGGCTCTTACTTACAATTTACCATGTTTATTGCGAACTGCGACGACAGCTCTGTTTTATTGTTTTAAACGATACACAGAAAGTGTTTTCGAAACTTAAAATGTTGCTAAATTGTATTCCTACTAATATTATAAACGCGAAACTTTGTATGAATGGATGGATGTTTGTTACTCCTTCACGCAAAAACCACTATACGGATTTGGATGAAATTGGCACACATATTATTATAGTTTATAACTAGGATTAGCACACAGGATACTTTTTATCCCGATTTTCCCACGGGATCGAAACTTATGCGGGTAAAATCCCGAGGCGCAAGCTAGTTCATTAATATACGAGTAATTTGTGTCTGTTTTTCGAGTTTGTTTAAACTGTATAAGTTTTTCAAAAGCTTTGTGCCAAGTAAATGATAACATGAAAATGATTCTTTTGGACCCAATGAAACTGCCTCCTAAGGTATACATAAATAACGTTACGTTCCACACATGCATATAAACATTTTCCAGGAATAAATATGTCGATCTATAGTATCTATACTATATAATATTATAAAGAGGAAAACTTTGTTTGTTTGTTTGTAATGAATAGGCTCAAAAACTACTGGACCGATTTCAAAAATTCTTCCACCATTCGAAAGCTACATTATCCACGAGTAACATAGGCTAAATTTCATTTTGGAAAAAAATAGGATTCCGTTAGATATTTGGGTTTTTCGGACACAAGGTGTAAAAAATCAACCAGAAAAGTTATTTTGTATCTTTATGGGTTATTTTGATTACCTTTTGAGATACGCAATCCTGTCACAAATCCGAAATCTACGCGGACGAAGTCGCGGGCAGAAGCTAGTCATACATACATAAACTCACCCCCTAGACCCATGAGGGAAGGCAGAAAATACATAATGCCTCGTTCCATTCTCTTTTTTCTTTTTTCACGATCATACCATCAGTCTTACCATAAATCCGTTTTAACTAACACTAGGAAACAATAAATGAACGCCAAAATATTTTTTTTTTATTAATATTTAGACATTAATTTAGGTGTGAGACCTATTGTTAGTAAGGCTTAGTGAAATCGTAGACTAATTAGTATAAGATAGAGCAGTATGTTGACCCCAATCAAGCTGAAATAAGTTCATATTGCAGACTTGACTACTTTTTGTCAGTGTCACGTTTTTATTTAAATATTTATAAACTTTAAAGTGCATTATCGGTCGGTGACCTTAAATTGGCAGACTTCATTTTAATGACATTCTTGTCGAGAATATCACGTAAATATCTAATATCTCTATGTAACTTAATTTTTTACGTGAAAATTAAGTTAGATTTAAATTACTTATTAGTCTTTTGTAATTACTTATTAAGAACCTGGTTCTTTTTAATAAATGAAAAAAAAAAAAATCTTGTCGAGAATTTTTTATGAAGATTTTTGACGATGTAGAATTTTGTTTTTATTTCGATACTTCTTTAAAAAAAATTGGTTCGTGGCAGCAGAGAGAGGTGGAAGGAAAGTAGGAAGACCTTTACCCAACAGTAGGAGAATACGGGTTTATTGAAAATATCAATAAAATGAGTGTGAATCTAAAGAATAAAATGTCTCAAGGTACACTGATTGATTATTATAGCAGATCGGTGATCGTGTTACTTTTAATACAAAAACATAGAACAAGCATTTATAGGCAACCATAAATCGACTTAAAACCTACACAAAAGCTGAAACACTCACTAGAGGAAATGAATCAGCAACTGCGAGTCCTAATCGATGGCCTGGCCCTGACAGGGGAGACCTACATACGTAGCTACCTACTAGAAGGCTGCATAGCCTATACCACAGAGTACGGAGACGTCTCGGCGGCCACTGGTAGAGGCGGCATCGACAAAACTTTCCATACAAAACAAGCGTGTCACCGTTTACTCGCACCACGACACTAATGACGAATTGAAGCTGACGGCGGCTTTGAAGGCGATCCGAGCGCCTACTCTTTAAGTCCGTCAACGAAGATACGGGTCCATACGAAAGTAGTTTGAAAGTTCCGAATGTACAGACGCCAGCAGGTCAAGCTACCCGAAACTGTCAAATTTTCCCAATCAACCTTGAACCTTAAAGCTTTAGCGATAAAGTTGAAAATCTATTAAAGAAATTTGACAGATTGTAGCAGCTTGATGTGCTGGCGTCTGTACAGTCACGAGCAAAAGTATGTATACACTCGGCTTTATTCAAAAACGATTTACTCCTTTATTTTTTAATGAAATTTTACGTTGTTACGAACATAGCATTTTCGAAACCATAGTTTTATGTAACGTGTCGTATTTCAACGTTGCAATCGTTATTTCACGAAAAAATCGCAATTGAAAGTTGCCAAGTGTTGACATATTGGTGCTCGTGACTGTACCCTACACCCGATTAGTTAACTTTTTTGGACGAGCAAAATCACATTCGGGACAACTGTCATATCGTGGTGTCATTCATTGTTAGGTCGGGTCCCAAAGTAAACTTATGTCCGGAGTCGATACGGAGTAGGAATCGACCGTCACTTCGACCAAAACTACGGATTTTGTGCTTAGAGACTACACCCCTCCACATAAGTTGTGCTCAACGAACTTTCGGCGCCACGAATTTTACTATGCCGTCGCGGGGCGGTGCGGCGATTCCGTGTTCTGTGGCTTGTACAGTCGAGATCACGTTTCGCAAACATATTGCGAACGGCTCAGGACCGTTCGTTATACATCCTAGCTGTCTGCGAGCGATGTAGGTTTAGTTGGGGAAGTTATTCTAACCTAATTTATTAAATAATAGATTTATCTTCATCTGCCGTAAAATGAAGTTACTGTGCTACTTCTTGTTTCGTATTTGCAACTAAATCTGCTTTATTACAAAACAATATTTATCTTTACAGCCAGGTTGAAACACCAAGAAGTAATTTTCGAATTTTAAACTTTTTCCGTCAAAGTTAAAGATCGAAATAAAAAAACTGATTTTAAACCGGAGTCTAAGTTGTCAATTTTGTATTTTAAACTTTATCTCAGCCGGAATAAGGTTCGAAACACAAGCACTGTTTCTTTGTGTTTCAAACCTTATTCCGGCTGGCTGAGAAAGGAAGGGTTTCAGCTTGGAATAAAGTTAGAACTTTTTTTTGTAATGAGGAGGTAAGCATTAGTTGTACCGTGGTAAAAAAATATGTGCCAGTCAGCAAGGCCGCATTGAAGCGCTGTCTGCCCCGGTTGTTCCGCTTTAAAACATTTAAATCTCGCCACTCGTAAAAGCAACTTTAATGCGTTGTCCATTATAACTTCAAAAGCTTAACAGCTTTCCAAATAAATCCTCTCTACATAGCTTAAAATAACTGCCATATACACAACTAAAGTAAGACAACCAAGCCACAGATGTCTAGAAGCGCCGAAAACACGGAAATGAGACGTCTTGGTTCCACAGAACTGGTTTGAAGGAGCATCTGTAACTCTAAGAAGCAGTTGCGGTTCGAGACTTCGCGAACTAAGTTACTATAAGACCTTTGCATAGCAACAGGTAATTTTAATGCGATATTAGGGGGAGAACTTTAGGCTTCTCAGATACTTCTGTTCATAAGCTTGTACTGTATCAAGAAGTCCACCAGACTGCATGAGACAGTTCAAGTTTTTATCAAAATCAGCTACGAGATTCCATAGAGATGCTTTCGCTATCGTTACACAAATCTATAGATATAATAAATTTATTAAGTTTGAAATTCTACCCTTATACGTTTGCATTGCAAGGGCTTCAACAATCATCTTACATCTAAAAATACCTTAGTAAGATGCTTCTCTCAGAAATTATTTTCATAAGCTGGTGGCAGCCCCGCGATTCTTATCGAGTATATTTCTTATAATGATTTGGCAATCCACGCACACTTGCAAAATTCATCCTGTATAGTGAAAATACCGCATTGTCATAATCACTACTGAAGGATATTATATAAATTATTAAGATAAATAAATAATTGCACTAGTTTTGCTGCAGTACGATACAAAACCACATAGGAAACATCGATTAGAACCAAAATACACTGTACACACATACAAACGACCTTTAACATCTGTCTCAATCAGAAACATGCTGTATTATCGTCGTCAGCATTCGATTGTACCTCTTATTGCTTAGGAATTAAGACACATTTTCGCTAACTTCAGAAAAGAAACCGGTTTTGGCAAAAGTAATTACCTATCCTTTTTATTGTGCTGGCGTTTAGAAAAACCTCATTGTTGTGATACAATAGTATGACTTAAGAGTTTAATGTCCGATGTACAGAAGCCAGCACATAAAGTTACTACAATCTGTCAAATCTCTTTAATAGATTTCAAGTTTTATCAATAAAGCATTAAGGTTCAAGGTTGATTGCGAAAATTTTAGTTTCGGGTAGCTTGATGTGCTGGCGTCTGTTGCTATATATAGTTTTTAGTTTTATTTTCGTGCCTATTTTTAGTTTGCCTGGTACCAGCAAAAATCTATCAATTGTGCTGTACCTATACAGATTATGTGAAAATTTTGCCAAATAATTTAATTTTTTATTGTACACACGGCTACACGTCAAGCTATACAAAACCAGTTTGTCTTGGCCTCACTTTGTACGATATTTTCTCACAATGAACGGTCAGCCAATACTGGTTTTGCATAGCTTGATGTGTAGCCGTGTGTACTAATTAATATCTCTTTTTTTTGACACGAGCACGAGCAGCTATGTGGTGACTACATTTAAAACAACGGTTAGATTTCGATACCAAGAAGCGTTGAAGCTCTCAAAGATGTCTCGATATCGGTATCATTTCCGATTCAGTTCCGGAAAGAAACCGTATTACCGAGGAGAAACCGTATGAATACCGAGCTATGTGAATCGATTCCTAACATCTTCATTTTATATTCGTTCACGAAGATATGAGATGATTTCAATCTCTAGTTTTAGGTTCTAAGATAACTTTATAGTTTTACTAGCTATTCCCGCGACTTTGTCTGCGATCCAGGATGAAATCCGTTCAGCCGTTTTAGCGTGAAAGCGTAACAAACAAACAAACTTACGTTCACATTAATAATATTACTTAGGATGGTGACAGGCGAATGGTGAATTTGTAACTTAACGACTTCATAAGAGAAGACGATGAGAAATAAACTTACTTTTGAAGGTCAATTCCCGTAATTGAAATCGCTCAAAATCTAGTCGTAATCGCATCTCAGCGACAATCAATGTCAAAAACTTAGGTATTTGTCATAGATTGAGATCAGGATTAGAATGCGAACGGGAATTACCCCTCAGGTTTTTGAGAACGTTTTTCAATTTAATCTGGCTAACAATCACTCGGGTAGAGGGGCCCGTGGCTAAATAATAACAGCCGCACAGGTCGATCGGTCAGGTTAAGCTACGCTTGCCGCGGTTGGTCTGTGGATGGGTGACCATCTTTACATACCGAGACCCCTCCGTGCGTCGGAAAGCACGTTAGCCGTTGGTCCCGGCTGTCATTCGTGGATCTTTCACAGTTGTTACGGGTAGTCAGAAGCCCGAAAGTCTGACAACCAGTCTTACCAAGGGGTATCGTGTTAACCAGTAACTGGGATGTGGAGGTCAGATAGAGGCAGTCGCTCCATGTAAAATACTGATATTCAGCTGCATCAAGTTACACTGGAAGCTGACTCCAACATAGTTGGAAAAATGCTAAACAGATGGATTGACTCAAATCACTTAGATCCAAATAAACCAATATGTGTTCAGAATCCGGAGGTTGGCTGATAATTAATTTCACTGAATTATCAGACTAATCTAAAACCAATACTAATAAATTCATCATAATCTTGATGCCGGTCGGATGTACACGGACGCCATTTATCTCTGTACAAATACGAATTAAAGCTCAATTCGTCTATTTGGACATGATCGTTGATGTAATGGAATGGTGTCGCAATCGTTTTGCGCTCCGCAGAACAATACTTGGTGCAAACTCTGTCGTTCCTCGTCTTTGCAAATTGTTAAATAGCTGTAGCGATCTTGTTGACGTGCATTTTGACTCATATGCCAAGTTTCGCAGAACAACTATTAGTAAAGTTTAATCCCGTTTTTTTCTTTTTCATTGTTTTGTCTCTATTTGCTTTGCTTTAATGAATTTTACTTTTACTGCTTATTTTAGTTTTATATCCCATCACGTAATATCATTTTTAACTTGTGTGCTTGTGGCACACCCAATGTTTATGGGGCATGCGGTGCTAACCTGTAAGAAATTGTTACACTAACCCTAGGTTATGGTAGATAGCACTTTAAATTATTATAGTGTAAGCAATTTTTGGCCAATAAAGGAAATTTAAAAAAAAAAAAATCTCTATACGAAATCATGATAACTAAACCTCGCATTATCGTCCAATTCGTCATCCAGAAATGCACTTGCTGATAATAATTTTGAATTGGGTGAGACTGCAACTTCTTTTATCAGTCAAGATTAAAAAAGATAGTATTGGATGGACTTCTGAAACTGTGTTAGTAGTAAATGATATTATTCATAATCTGTATCCTTGACTTACTTAATTAAATAAGCCTAATTACAATTGCGGAGAGTAATGGGCAACTCATCGTCCGATCAGGACCAGGCCCGTGCCGGACGGCGTGTATGTGTTCCACGCGCGCAGCACGAGTGACGGGGCCCGATAGGGCCGAAGCCTGCCAGGGTAGCGGGATCGTCCGAAAGGGTTACCGCTGCCCTGGAACACAAAGGGCTAAGGAAGGAACACGGGTGGGTTTTAGTCAGTAAGAGTCTGACACTCCCTTCCGCTCCACCCAGAAAAAAGCCTAATTACAATGAACGGGGAAGGCTGCCTCGTTGGTCTAGCGGTCGCAAGCGCTACTACTGAGCATGGATACCCAGCATGAGCATGGAGCATGAGTACCCAGGATTTTGTAATAATATCTTGATTTAAGAGAGTGTCCTTGGAGTTTCTTGCCCGTTCTTCTCCATAGAGATCTACGTTTTGGAATGGGGAACTAGCTTCAACTTTCTGACTAACTGACCGACCATTTCATTTTGACAATCCAAAAGTGCCTGGTTTTTTTTTTTTCAGGATGGGAAATCATCAAATGACTCTTCCCGTTCTGGGTGGAGCAGAAGGGATTGTCAGACTCTTACTGACTAAAACCCACCCGTGTTCCTTCCTTAGCCCTTTATGTTCCAGGGCAGCGGTAACCCTTTCGGACGATCCCGCTACCCAAGTGCCTGGTTTAATTGAAATAAATGATTTGAGTTTTGAGTTCATGAGGTCCTAGGTTCGATTCACAGGTCGGGCAAAGTGTTATTGAGTTTTTCCATCTGGAATTTCTCAGTAGCAGCTCGGAATCTGGATGTGTGCTCGCCCCGTATTACATGGGTCTTAAAACATATCATCAAAATATGGGTGAACTAGTGAACTACAGATACACTTCTGCCTAACACTTCGGGGATTTCAGGCGTAATGTTATGTGTGTCTTCTTCATCTTATTCCATGATGGCAAATGCATAGATACCATAGCATTTCCCAAAAGAAACATCTTCAGCTCTAACACGGCCCAAAAGTTAAAATCGTCCGATAATTCACTACAGGAAAAAACCATGACAAAACTATAAAAAAAACGTCATGGAATTCCCATGAAGCGTGTTTTCTAGCCATCGATCTGGCATTCCCTGTTCACTGTGCCCGCCCATGTCATAAAACACCCTACTTGTTTTCAACGGCCCGCGCCAAACATTCTGGAAATAAAACCTTCATAGTATCAACTACAGCTATATTTTTCAGCCGGAATTTTTATAGAAGAACATTGTTTTTGGCAGAAATGTTTCTGTTGCAAAAGAAAAGAAAAAAAATCATATTTGGAAATTCTGATAAAATGTTTACTATGTTTTTTATTTTTATTTGCTGAATGTAATTTAATCCTCAAAGAGTTCAAAAGGGGTTTCGTATTCCGAAACACGATTGAGTTTTAAAGAGGGATCGTCGACGTCACGCTGTATAACGAGTTATGCAGATCAAATAGAGGGGTGCAAAAACTTAAATCGTGCGCTGTACTTTTTTTTTTCAAGTTGGTATCATTGCCTTGTTAATTGGTGTTCAAAAAGCTTTTGTGTATGAATAACCGTTTACTCTTCTACTTAATAAAATTCTAAAGTTCATTTACTGACTGACAACGTATAGCCTTAACCACTGGGTCTAGAAACATGAAATTTTGCACAAGAGTACCTTATATCACGAAGACGAATCTCTCAGAATAAGCAAAGCTGAAGTAGCAATGGGCCGGCCATATTAGCCGTAGATTCGATAACCATTGGGGTAGACGTGTTCTTATGTGGAGACCGCGAATCGGTAAACGTAAGGTGGGACGCCCTCAGGCTAGGTGGAGCGATGATGTTCGCAAGATGGCTGGTAGCAGCTGGATGAGTTGCCGAAAATCGTATTTAATGGCGTGCAATAGGAGAGGCCTATGTCCACCAGTGGACTGCTATAGGCAGATTATGATGATACAAAAGGGTTAAAGAGAAGATGAAAGTTTGTATGGAAGGTCATAATTTTTGCCGATGGGAATGCCATCAGGCTTGTTTACGCAAAACGACAGAGTTTGCACCAACTATTGTTGTGGAGTGGAGGATGTAAAGGAGTAATATAAAGGAGCACGGGGGAGTCTAGCAGGAGATAACGCCAGTCGAAGTAGATTTTTTCTGGATTTTTGTCAGCTCAGCCTTTTTTACAGCAAGTGAGCAAAGTGTGCGCGCCATCATTCTTTTCATAGAGCGAAAGTACACTTAGAACAGCCTTGACTCGGCGGGGTAATTGCGTAAAACACTATCAGCAGCAATGGGTTTCAGACAGTTCAATAACATTCATTGTGTCATTTATGTTGTCGACCAAACACGTTTTTCGAACATATAAAGCAATGGATTAGCAATATCCTTCAAAATGATTCAGATTGATAGTGTGTTATGCAATTAGAGTGCAGATCTGCGCCCAGTCTGAATCAACAGAGTCACATTTATGCCCGTTTACACTAACACTAGTAAACACTTAAATAAAAGCTCACTTTTTGATTTACAACCCTCGGCGTTAAGTCGAGAGTTCAACAGTGCGTTTTTATTTAGGTGTAACCTATACTCCATTCGGAATAGGATTAGACACTTTAAACAAACCTTTTTTACAGTCCGTTCAACCGACTTTAAATTCTATTCCGTAGGCATATGGATAGCATTAAAAACAAAGAAGTGGTTACAATACCAACTGTTTACTGCAGCTGCTATTTGTCATGCCACCGACGCAATAGAAGTCAAAATCGGTTGAACGGACTGTAAAAAAGGTTTATTTAAATTTGTCTAATCTTATTCCAAATGGAGTATAGTGTTAATGAAAACGGGCAGACACATACTGGTCGATAGTCCTAACATCTTTGACTAAACAGGCTAGCGATTTAGTCATCTGCATCCGGCAAGGGGTTCCTCCTACCCTGCCCCCTGTGCTCCAAAACATGCACCCAGAGTGATCTCTGCGCTGCCACAGATAATGACGTGGAAGTGCCAAAGTTTTCAAAAATTGAACAACTGTCGTGCCAGCGACACGAAGAAGAATCCGTCAAGGGGTCTTGACATACTAAACTACTTTCCCTATAAAAGCTATATTATCCGCTTCGTCATCTAAAACCTTATGTTCCCAAAATCCGGGAACAGCACATAGCCGGTCGCAACCTGACCTCAGATGAAATTTAAATCAACTAAACAAGATATTTCCACCATAAATTCTCTCGTACAATTAAAATTCCACCCTGTACATTGCGGTTGACTCGAAGCAACGGTAAACTCGGGCGTGTTTCTATTAAAAGTCTAAGTTAAAATGTTTTTGCATCAAAAGCGCAGCCGTTGGTATTCTAAAAATGTTTGCTACTACATTACTAGTACAGATTTGCGCTTCGTAGTATGAGTGTTTTTAGTTTGTTTATTTTAAATATTCTGCGAGTGAATATGTGTGCGAGTTAGAAGTTTATAAATAACACACAAAAACATGATTGTTTAGTGTTCATGCTTGTGTACAAATTGCTTTTAACATTTTGATTGACACGATTTTAAAATAGAGCGCAGCACGCTTCGCATGCGTTTTTATAAAGGCGAAAGTTAGTGAATGTGTGTTTGTATGTTTGTCACTTCACGCTCAAATGGCTGAACGGATTTGGATGAAATTTGGCACACAGATAGTTTATAACCAGGATTAACACATAGGATACTTTTTATACCGATATTCCCACGGGATCGAAACTTATGCGGGTGAAACCGCGGGGCACAGCTAGTGTTATATAAAAACATTTTCACACACATTTTCTCTAACTAGGTTTAACATTACCGTAAAGAAGCGCTGGTTACAGTGAAATACTCGGCTCGGTACTTACCTGAAAAGATATAAAAAAACCATTAAAACCAATCCACAAGAAAAGCATGTTCATTGATAAAAAGCAATAAAAACGTGAAAAATAATCATGTGTCGGTAAATTCTCTTTAATACAAATAATCGTCTCATAAATCGTAAAGTCAGGGAAATTAATTGTTAAACAAATTGACACCTTCGTTAATATGTCGTGTTATAGCCATTACGTACAAACTGTCAAAGAATGACAGTTGTGATTAGAATGTACGGACCAATTTAAGTGAATAGTCAATTTGCTCAACAATTAATTTATCTGACTTTGCAATAAAACTTTATAACTGATAAGACCAAGTAACAGTTATCATTATTATAACTTTATCACAAAATTATCGGTTACTTTATTCCTTATCACGGTATCTATACTTATTCCGATCCGGGTAACGACAACATAATAGCATATGAACTTTATATATTTTCCCACGATCTTCAGCGGATAGAATCATAATTCTTTACTGTCAGAAATCGCGACGTCCCTAGGGAGTAGATACGAGGAGTATTTTAATAATTTATATCCTACACGGCAGCGGTTTTAGCAGCTTCAAATAAACTGACTGAAAATTGACGCGAAAAAGGTTTTTATAAAAACTCCTCCAGTGAATTTTGAAATATACGGTTGAATTGACAGACATAAGGATGCTAGGGACTTTGTACTGAATTACTTTAAAAGCGGTTGAGTTGCAGAAATTAAAGTTTCACGGAGCTATTCATACATTCCTATTAAATGTATTGACTTTCGCCAACCCCCGCACTAGGCCCGCGTGGTGGATTATGGCCCGCTCCCTCTTACAGAGAGGAGGTCTGTGTCCCAGCAGTGGAATCATTATAGGCTGATCATGTTCTTCGACCAAATACAGCACATCGACAATTTAGAAAATAAATCGGTGTGTGCTTATGACCACACGATAGAAGTGAAAACTTGCGACTGGAGCCGATTATACCCGATTCAGAGTCAGCGTCACCGATCCGAACGTGACGGTTCAGTTTCGTTCACTGTTGAGGGGAATTATTCTCTATGATACAATTAACGAAACCGGGCAAAATTAACGCGAATTTCGCGTGATTAGCTAAGGAATTGACGTGGTTTCGAAGTAAGGAATCATTGAGTGGTCATAGTGAATTAGCTAAAAGAGCGTAAAGTACGCCTCAAGAATGTTTTACTTCAAAAGTCCGTCAAGTTTCGTCCCGTCGTCGATTTTTCGTATCAATGCCCGGGTACCAATTCTAAACCTGTTTTCGGCTATCATATATTCGGCTAAGAACAGTTCTAAAAAAAGCAAAGCAAATTCTTATCGCCGAAGAGTTCCAACAAATCGACAGTTCTGAAGCTCTATTTAATTATAATTAAAGTTCGTTTTAAGCCAGACTCGACGCCGAATGCTTAAAGTCTTCAAGAGAGTTACTTATAAATCCGCCTGACTTAAGAAACAAGGTCGAAGTTGGAGGTCGAGAGCATAAGTACTATGTTAGTAACATTTAGTTGTAGTTTGAAGGCACATCAATATATTATGCAGGTTGGAGAATCGATGATGTGGATGGTAAGTGCTTATTCTGTGGAATCTAAAGGCACCGCAGGGCTTCCCTCTTATTGGTACAAAAGCTCATGCCGTGGTAACAAAGACGGAATTTCATAAAAAAAAACGTTTCTTCGACATAAGGATTTTTGCATACACAAATAAGCAGCTAGAACCGTAACAACAATATCTGTTGGCTATACACATATATTTTCCGTGCTAGTATCGTGAATTTGCCTCATAAAGAACTACTATCCAGGTCGAAAAATCACAGGAACAAACGTAAATATCAAACTATAAAACATACAAATTAATTAAAAGCATCCCCAATTCACAATCATACTCCCAACAGTCATTACTTCATTACGCTATGCAACCAATTTAATACCACTTCAAAATTCATGCCATTTTCGACATTTAATATGAGAGATTCATAGGATTCCCATCCGATCAATGTGGCACGTAATGATGGCACACAGGGGGATCGTCGCTATGGCAACCAGACAGACTAACCGGCTAATGTATAGATACAACGCGAACCAGATTGGAGGTGTATTTTGCTCAGCTCAGCGCTCTCGCAAAATTATGTTCATCCGTTTTACTAGTAATTTGTTTGTTGAAATTTCCTGGAGGTTTTAATCCTTATAACAATGTTATAAAAATAGGCGAAGTGGAAATTTTTGTTTAGAATAACAAAATATTTTCCCGATTAATATTTAATATAACGGCTAAAAAGATTTCGATTACATAGTTTTTTAGATTCTGGTACAACTACCTCTTGAGTAGTTTCACTAGAAACTGCAGGCAACACACCATCTCAGCAAGTCTTCTTCTTCGTGTAAAGTTTGGTAAGCCCAAGTGCATAATCAGCCTATAATGTTCCCACTGCTGGGACACAGGCCTCTTCTCTTCGAGAGGGAGTAAGCTGTAATCTACTACCCAGACCTGTTGGATGTCACAGGTCTTCGAATATTTGGTTCTAGGACATGCCGGTTTCCTCACGATGTTTTCTATCACCATTTTAAGAGCAGTGGGGATGAAATTATTGACACAAAGTAAAGCGCCTGCCTGGTTTCGAACCCACGACCTACGACTCGTAAGTCGGGCTCAAGCCTAAGCCCAAGTGAATAATAAATAGTAATAGGGTAAGTAATAACGCCTTTGGGATTTGGCGTAGTCGTATAGAAATACTTTAAAGGTTTTTACGTTGTAGAGCCACGTCTTTGCGGTAAGCTTACCTGGCGCTGGCAGAGAATTGAAGCCTATGGGAAGTGTAAAATATTATCAACTTTTCTTTTCTTTACAGTATTAAGCAGCCGAACAACAGTACAGTCCAGGGGGTCTACTCCGAAGTAGTATCGGCCGAATGTTCGGCCGTTTCCTGCTACGAAGATACTATTTGGTTCGGTCGGTTTCGATCCTACACGAATATTGACTATGGTCCCGACCCAACTGAGCTGATCCGAACTTTTTTTTGCATTTTTCAATAATATTCGGTTTGGCCATGTGTCGGTCCGATCCGAACATTCGCACTTTGCACTTCGGAGTAGGCCCCCTGGCCAAAATCCTTCATTCAACATTCAAGACACCGCTGTGATTCGAAGCAGTATCTTTAACCAAACTTGGCAACCATACATTCTGGGTCTAGGTCTTAGATAAGTTCCTAGATGAGCCAAATCGATTCAACGTGGCCGCTCAACAAAAGAAAACCAACTTTGTATACTTATCTCGTTAGGCTGAGCTAAATGATCCTTGTAATTTAAAACCGAGTACGTTGAAGCCAAAGAGAATGGCCTTTTTGCGGCTTAAGAAAATGCTTGTTTGAAAATGCTGAGAAATAGCCAGAAATGGGTTAATAAGCTACTGTGCTAGTGTTTGTATTATACCAAAGAAAATAGTCATCATATTATGATACATTGAGGGGCTTGAGGTTAAGTAATAACAGCCGCACGGGTCGATCGATCAGATTAAGCTAAGCTTGCCGTGGTTGGTCCGTGGATGGGTGACTATCTTCACATACCAAGACCCCTCCGTGCCTCGGAAAGCACGTTAAGCCGTTGGTTCCGGCTGTCATTTGTGGATCTTTGATAGTCTTACTGGTAGTACACAACAATCAATATTACCATACAGAGTTGTAGATTAGAAACTTTGACAATACAAAGTCCTAAAGTCTGACAACCAAGAGGCACAACCCAGTAACTGGGTCGTGGAGGTCAGATAGGCAGTTGCTCCATGTAAATACAGGTATTCAGCTGCATCCGGTTAGACTGGAAGCCGACCCCAACATAGTTGGGAAAAGTCAAGGCCGATAATGATTATGCTACATTGAAGTTAAGGAAATACCCACAAGACCGTCCGAAAAAGACCGAAAAAAATGTAAATTCGGAGATTTATCTAAATTATCTACAGACAGCTAGAATAATCTCTCTTCCTTTATTAAAGATCACACCTTTATCACCCGAAGGGAGGAAGGACCTGCTCCCATTTTTCCAGTTACGTCTTGAAGTGTCATGTAATAACGGGCGAGACCTGGACACGACACTTGGCTGCTAGTGAGAAATGCCGGATAAAAAAGCCTGTTGCAGTTTGCCCGTCTTGAGAATGAACTGGTTTATTCATGGATTTTCCAGGGGTAATTCTCGTAATTTTAAGAACGTTCACAGTCTCATCTCAGACTCAATCTGTCAAAAATACCTGTAATTTTTCTACATTTTTGACATTTAGTTGTCGCCGAGATGAGACCACGACTAGATTTTGAACGTTTAAAATTACGAGAATTGGTCTTCAGATCATTTTGCCGCATCAAGATTACCTGAATACTAACACAATTTCCTAACATATTTCAGGCAATGCTGATGATCAAAGATCGGAATAGATAGAGTATATATTTACCTAAACTTCAAAGAATTAAGGGAGGTATTATTCACTCTATATTACATAGAGTGAATAATACCCCCTCTAAAATCATGACAGTGATGAATATACAGACGCCAGCACATCAAGCTACTACCATCTGTCAAATTTCTTTAATAAATTTTCAACTTTATCGCTAAAGCATTAGGTTCAAGGTTGATTGGGAAAATTTGTCAGTTTCAGGTAGCTTGATGTGCTGGAACCTGTGCAACAGTGATACAACTTATTTATGTCTTTCTCTCTCTCATCTGTCGGTCAAACACCGTCCCACTACAGTGACGTCATTCTTGTACTAATAATAGAACAAAGTGCGTGTCATGTGGTCAACGGAACCTTTCCAACTGGCCTAGCTTTACCATAGTGCGGCAGGAAATTATAATGCGCTCTCGGGTTTTATGAGGACGGCTGGTTGAAAACTTAATCTTCTTATATCAAACGGTAGATTTACGATAATCTTGGCTGGAGTCTTTGGATTTTGTGAGTTTTGTGATGTATTATTAGGTCGACGATTTACATCAGACGCCATAGTATCTTCGTATGTGTGTCGTATAGTGTAGTTAAGTCATAGATTCCCATGGTGGGCGATAACGCCCGCTCGTGTGCGTTTGAGACTTTCAGGGGGGCAGTAGAAGACCCAGAGAATATATATTCTATCTTACGACTATATAATATTACACGTTTAAATATAATCGTGGTCAAAGCTGCTTCAGGTAGTAAATAAAAAATGGGGGCCTCTAGGGAAAATATCCTCAAAGTGGGCGGTGATCAAAATAAGGTTGAGAACCAGCCTATAGATATATATAGTAGACCTATAGTTCTAGTGATGATATGTCTAGGAAGGAAGTGAACTGCGAGATGCTTGGCTGAGAGAGATTATTGAAAAAAAGCTGTTCAGCGACCGACCCATGCAGGAGGACGATGATGATGATACAGTGCTCATACTCAAAACAAAGCGCTGATACGCGAAACATTAAACACACAAATAACTAACAAAAAACTAGAGTTAAATCAAACGTTACTATTCAAACTACCCTTAAAACTTACAAAGCCACGTTTAAACTCCCAATTTATCTTTTCAAAACTCTCGTTTGTAGCGAACCTCACGGCAATACGAGCAGTTTGAATGGTCTATCTCTATTATTTTATTTTTAGGCGCAGACCCGACTTCGAATCCCGCGCGGCGAGTCCGCTTGAAAAAGCCACTCTTTTTGTTGAAAAACTTGTCTAATTTGTAAAGGAATGAAGCGAGCGGATTCGATAGATGGAACTCATTTTGGATGTTTTTGAAAGGCTATTAGTTTTCGCTGTCAACTAGCTTGGTGGCGGAGGCGAAGAGGTTTTTGTCGTTTTACACAGTAACATAGAACTTAGAAGTTACAAGAAGTATTAACTAAACTGCTTACAGATCCATAGCATAGTTTGTTCACCGGATTAACAGAAACTAATAATAAATGATTTTATTTCTGCAAGTATATTGGAGCCCTGACGCAGCTAGAAGGCGTCGCGGCAGACCCCGTAGATGGCGGGATGAGCTGGACTAAACAAAAGACCTGTGGTCCACTTTAGCCTTGCATCGAAAGAGCTGGAAGTCATGGGGCCCAGCAGTTGGATGATGAAGGCACACATTTACACGTCAAAACCAAATTCTTTTAAAACTGGATGAGCACGGTGTTTCTTGTCTGATTACTCTAAGAACGAAACAAACTCAGAGGTCACTGTCTCTTTTAAAGTCCAAACATAATCTTGGTCAGATCATGTGAGGACAATGTAGATTAGTGTCTGAAATGGTATTTTGAAGAAATAACCACACTGGTTTGAGTGGACCTGTTCAGTCAGTGCACGCATTTATAAGTAATCGTGTAGTAGAAACTCAGAAGGTAAGGAGCTGAACGAAAGGTCGAACAATATAAAAAAGCATATTTTGGTAGGCCGCATAAAGTATCAATTAATGTAAACCTTCCAGCAGCGATTGAAGAATTGGTTTAAGAAACGGGTAGCCTTCGAAAACCCATAATTTAGAAAGCCTCCCAACCCCCCCATCCCCACCCCACCCAGCCTCTGTATCTGCCTTTTCCCAACTATGTTAGGGTCGGCTTCCAGTCTAACCGGATACAGCTGAATACCAGTATTTTACATGGAGCGACTGCCTATCTGAACTCCACAACCCAGTGACTGAGTATTACGATACCTCTTGGTAGACTGGTTGTCACACTTTTGGGCTTCTGACGACCCGTAACGACTGGTTTCCATAACTTAGAAAGTCTTAAAGATATTGTGTTGCTGTAGCTTCCAAGATGTTATTGGTGTTAGTAGTTCATAGTCTTAGGAGCAAAGAAAAACAATGTTTTTGCAGGGTCATGTTGCGCAATTTGTGTGCTTCTCTCAGAGAGATTGATGACGGGAAACAAAACTAAGTACCAGTGCATGTAACAAAGCCTTTCCTAGTGAGTGATTAAACGTTCGGGTTGTAGTTTAGGATTTTTTTCTAAGTTACGTATATGGTTTTAGATCGTTTTTTAACGTCCCGGCCTGGTTTTAAATATAAAATGGCCGACCTAAAGCTCTTTTTTCAAGGGATTTTTGGTTGACGTTCAAGAGTGCCTTTTCTGTGCCTATTTGAAATGAATGATTTGACTCTGATTTAGTGATTTTACCTAAAATACGTTATAGACGTTAACGATATCGCGGCAGGCCCAGACGGAGATGGCCGGATGAGCTGGACTCCTTTGATAAAGATTGGTCCTTGGCAGCTTTGGACAGAGAAAGGTGGAAAGAGGGTAGGAAGGCCTTTGCAAAGCAGTGAGACATTAAAGTCTAAAAAAAAGTACCGATATTTATCCGCATTTACTTATTTATATTTTAAAACAAATTACCCTCCAAGAAACCCAATAAAAACAAAACTACCCTCCCCGGCGCCTTATTAAAATCAGCAGCAGCACCGAACGCATAAACAGTCAATCGAAACAGAAAATCAAGTTAAAACAGTGCCAGCAACTTCGTTAATAAATTCTGTAGCTTTTATATACACTGATCCAATTAAATTAATTGGATTAATCACTGGTAGTGCCACGTGTTTGGCAGTGCACGGAAAACCGGGGATAGATAAAGGCTCCCGCGGACAGGCGCGGCGCGACTTTGGGTGGAACATTTTCTATGAAAACTCCATAGAAATCGTTCTACCAGTGTTGGGTCGCATCTGCCAGCGGGGGCCTTAAATCGGCCAACCGATTCTGGAATGGAATGGAACGATACGTTAAATTATGTTAAATGTATTTAATTTGTAGGTAATTCAGTATGGCAGGTATTTAATAACAGATCTGGGTTAAATTCAGTTTGATTTTAAGGTAAAAATGCTGCTATTCAATTGTATGATTAGACTGGAAGCCGACCCCAACCCAGTTGGGAAAAGGCTAGGCAGATGATGATGATGATGATTGTGGCAATAGACTCCACCCCTATTAAACATAACTGGCAAAATGTGTATGGGTGTACTATAGGACATCTCTGCATAACCTTTTGGGGATTACAGACGCGATGTTATGTATGTATACTGTATAATTTACGAGATAAACAAGGATGCGGGTCGCTTGATGTTAAAGCAATCACCACCGCTACCATTGAACATCCGCTACACCAGACCCTCTTATTGATTCCCCTTGCCGTGTATGTAGGGAAACCCACCGACCGGACGGCTTACGGGAATATCGACATTATCAAATGGTTTCGTAGAAGCATTGATGGAGGCAATTAGCAGACATGGGGAGAATATTATTGGTCCTTTGATATAATCCCTTTGACTCTTGACATGGGTGCTATTCATGATCTCGTGCTCAGCAGTTGCGCTTGTTTATTTCGTCATTCGTAGTGGTTCGTACATACATACAACTCACGTATTCCTCCCACGGGGTAGGCAGAAACTATAGAAGGTGGCGTTCTATAGTTTCTGTACTGTCGCTAATAGAGCAGAATTGCATATGCATCCATGGTGTTGACACGCTCTGATTTTGTGTGTTTTGTTTTTGCTTTGAAAATATACACACATACATAAACTCCTACTACGAGCCCGACAAGGTCCATGATTGTTTAATTAATTTTAAGCCTACCAACTGTTTCACCAACACTATGATATGCAATAAAGGATTGTGAATTGTGAACTCAAGCCTTCTTCCCACGAGTGTAGACAGAAGCTACAGAATGCAACTGGAATCAATTCCTTTTTCTTGTAACTGTTGACTTTCGAAACGCCTTTTAATAGCATACTTGAAATAAATTTATTTGACTTTGTAGAGTCAGTCTAAATTTCTGCCGCGCAGAAGACTCATATTCTATTGGGAGAGGAATTAAGCATAGCTAGCGAAGCGGCGGAGAGCAGTGAAGGCCCAGGTTGTAGATATCGAACCAAGCCAGACGCTTTACCTTGTATAAAAATTAATTCATCACTACTGCTCTAAAAACGGTGAAGAAAAACATGTGTCGAAACCGGCATATCTTAGAAATAAAAATTCGAAGACATTTAACATCTACCAACTCGCACTGGGCCCGCGTGGTGGATTACGGCCTACTCCCTGTCACCAAAAGGTCTGTGTCCCAGCAGTGGGAAAACTATAGGCTGCTTATGCTATGCTATGCGAAACGGCGAAATGTGGGGTATGATACATATCTGCTGCACATAATAATATAATAATAAGTAATATATTTATTCAAAAAATTATAAGGCATAAAAATTAGTAGTTTTGCTTAAATTTAAATTATATTTCTAAGACTTACGTGCCTGAACTAGGTAATCCTGTGTTTCAGGCGAAAAGAGCTAAAATAGTCTTTAAAAATCAATAAATAATCAAAAGTTGACAATAGTAAAATAAAATTATATGTTGAGTAGCATAACTCCTAGTTTCTAAATTGGATAAATAATTGTATACCTATATTTACTTTAACACAGTTAGTAAATTCTCTGTTTCTTCGTAAGACATGCTTTGGAGAGCCTCCTTGATGCTATGTAACATACTATCTATTTCCGTCTTCATTCACAGATAAATCCTAACTGTCAGACCAAATATAGCTTTAAACTAAGCTAATTAAATTCCGTATCCGCACGGCAAATGTGGTGTCAACATTTTCTAGACTAGAATCGTGTTACTGAATGAAAGCTCCGACCTTATAATTAAGTTCCATTTATCTAGCATAGAGATAAATAAACAGTACTCCCACGCTCTGGCGAGATAACGTCACCTCACGACGTCATGACCTTGTATAGATGGTGATATAATATGGCAGGCTGTTTTGATCAAAATCATTTATGTGATAAAATAAAAAAACATAATATTTTATTTCACATAAACCTACATGGGCACTTATCTCAAACTCAAACTCAAATCATTTATTTCAATTAAACCATTTACAGGCACTTTTGAATTGTCAAAATTATTAAATAGTCGGTCAGTTAGTCAGAAAGTTGAAGCTAGTTGCCCATTCCAAAGCGTAGATCTCTATGGAGAAGAACGGGCAAGAAACTCCACGGACACTCTTTTAAATCAAGATATTTTTGCAAAATCCTGGGTACATTATTCTTATTGCTTCTATATGTGAGAACAATGTAAAGAAACAAATTAAAATATAAAATTAAAATATAAAATTAAAAATAAGCCCCGGCAGTTAAGAGATGACCAGTCTCAACTGATGGCGCCCGTTCACGAACATGACGCGTGGATCAGCACCACCCAGCTCAACCATTTCGTAGGGAACCGAATGATCCAACACACGCGCCACCACCAGTGAGACATTTAAGTGAGCATGACATATTCTCAACTGCCATGCTCTTTCAAGTCAACATCAAAATATCATAAAAACGGATCCATTGTTCTTACAATTACAAAATTTTCAAATATGCTTCTAAATTATACAAAACTATAGTTTGCAATTTATTTAAGAGATGAGAGAAAAAAAAAATTACTACCAATCATGAAGAGGTATTTAATACTGATGTATTAAAAATTAATCCTGATTGAGTAAAATAAACACTAAACAAAAAAAACAAAAAGGGGAAGCATCTCCTCCAAATATTGAAATTGTGATCAACTTGTAAGCCCAACTGCCTGTGGAGCAGGACCAGCATTAAGCCAAGCATTTTTATCTACTATATACTCGTCCAACTTATAATATGCTTGTCTACATAGTGTGCGTTTAATGCATGTTTTAAATTTCTTCTCATTTAGTTGAAGAATATCGAGTGGTATTTTATTATAACATTTTACACAGTACCCCATAAAAGAAGTTTTTACTTTAGACAATCTGAAGCGCGGTTGATCTAGTTTGTTCCTATTCCTAGTGTTAAAGTTATGCCTGTCACTTATCTTACTAAAAAGATGTAGATGTTTTCGAACGTACATAATGTTTTCGTATATATATTGACAAGGAACCGTCATGATGTAAATTTTTTTAAACAGTTGCCTTAGAGATTCGCGTCTGGTGAGATTGTAGATGGCTCTGACAGCCCTCTTTTGCAGAATGAAGATAGAATCAATATCTGCAGCCCGTCCCCACAGCAAAATACCGTAAGACATGATGCTATGGAAGTAACTAAAATAGACCAGTCTTGCGGTATCCACGTCTGTTAATTGACGGATTTTCCAGACAGCGTAAGCGGCTGAACTTAGCCGCCCTGCAAGTGATGTTAGGTGAGGACCCCACTGCAGCTTTGCACTGCAACTTTTATAATAATAATAATAATGCTTTATTGAAACAAAGTAAGTACACAGTTACATAAGCGCACTGCCTCCTGAACTAGGTTGTAAGCCTGTATCTCAGGAGACAGTTCCCTTCCAGTTTACATTATTACTATCTTACAGCGTTCTCAAGTAGTTAACTAAACAAAAATAAGTAAATTTAAATTTAAATAAATAAAAGCAAGATAAAAAGTACAAGGTTAATTTAACTGAGTGCGCACGTAGTGTGGTGTTCACTGAAAACTCAGAAGCTAGGTGCACAGTTCCAATTGGTCGTTTGCGTTTCCTATGGATAAGTACCAGCAAAAAACTCCACGGTTACTCTTTTAAAAATAATTGGCTTTTACAATGTTTTCAAATTACAGTATTAATAGGTAATGTTAAGGTACAGATAAGTTCTCAAACATGAAGGAGGGACTCCAATGGATTCCATCAGGCATTCCAAAGGTCCTACATGTGCTGAGAACGGTCAACGTATAGTTAAATCAGAAATCCCGCTTTGTTAGATGTGCCATGAGCTAGGACGAATTTACTCAAGTTTGTTCCGTTGTCAAGGGCCGCACGTATTATAAATAATATGCCGTCGGAAGATGTGTTCGATAGCCTGCCGAAATTTGTGTTAGGAGCACAAAGGTGCATTGATGGAGGCATAATATCATAATTTTTATTATTTTATTTTTATTGTTGAATTTTATGTTTAAGTATAGTTTAAAAATAGTTTATTAAGTGTGTATAACATCGTCGTCTGGGCATGCTGTAAGATGTTGTACTTGTTGGTGTGAATAAATAAATAAATCACCCTCCAGCTTCCTAAAGTACGCACGGAACAAATATTTGTATGACCTACATGTATTTGTTCCGAGTCTGGGTGTTTTTCTATCTATAATATGTATGTATTTACAAAAAAAAAAAAAAAATGTATATAAGTAGTTTATCAGCCATCTTGTTACCATAACACAAGCATTAGGTTGCTTAGCTTGGGACTAGATGGCGCTGTGTGAAATGTCCAGGGATATTATTATTATTATAAAGCGGGGGGTTTCCATACAAAACAGTTCTCAAACATTTCATTTTGGTACATAAGATCGATGGCTGGACTGTGTGAATGATGATATGGCTAGAAAGGGAGTGACACACCGAGATGACGACTAACAGAGAAATATGGAAGAAGAAGACATGTTGCGCCGACCACAAATAAATTGGGACAAGGGACAGGAGAATTATAATGTCATAAAAACATATTCTATCTATCTATTTCAACTGCCCACCTCATGGAAAGTGATTACCGTCATCAAGAAACCGTTCAACCACAGAAACAAAGTCTATAATTTTACCGACACCCATACTTTTCAAACCGGAACACAGCAATGCTGGCTAAGTAAATAAAGTGGTAGAACTTTCCTGCACGTTTTTATTTCTGCTTGAGTAGTTTTCAATGTTTTTGTTGGTATATTGGCGTGTGCTAACTGACATATGGCAAATAATTTAATTTAATGTTTTGGGTTTCGTAATTTATTTATATATACTGTATTTTACTCCATAAAAATACATAACAAAAAAAAAATGATCGAACAATAAAAATATACAATGGGCGGCCTTAACGCTTTCTGCGATCTCTTCCAGGCAACCAATGTTAATTACTTTGCATACAATTGTATAGATTCAAGTTCTTCTAACTTAACAGACAGCTGTGCTGCTGGGGAGTTTGTTGCGCCACTTCTTCCCAGCTAAATCACTAGAAAGTGGTAAAGGGCGGGCGTTTTGGGGGACTGTCTTATGCAATTTTGACGTTCAAAAACTGCTGACTATCATCCTAGTTCGGATAAATGGCTTTTGATTTTGTATTTTCTTTTAACACTTTTACTTAGTTCATTTCAATATGTCTGAAAACCGGTAAAGAGCACTTTAACCTGTTGAATGCCGTAATTACAGACACAATTAAAAAGCCATTGTGTCTCGAGTAGATCTACGTTCGTACGAAGGGTTAAAAGACAAATTTGTTCAAAACGGAGGTTAGTAAAAGCTACTTGACTACTTCAGTTGTACGATTCGCTTTAAGGATGACCAACACAGCAATAAACCGAGCGGAAAACACTCCAGCGATTGTTAAATCGAATTAAAAGCCGATACGATAAAAACGGCAAGTGATTGGCAATTAAAAATTACTTCTGTGCGCATCGACTGAACTTTTCAGGCTTCTTTAAATGTGTAGGAATCGTACACTGATCATTTCGATTTTTTTAAGGATTTTTAACTAAATAAAATAGGAGTCTGCGTCCTACCAGATCACAACCTGCTTAATACCTATCTATTGTTAATATCATAAAGAGATAGATCAATTTAGTGAGTTTGTATGTAATCTTAGGAACTACTGAGTACTGATCCGATTCCGACAATTCTTGCACTAAAGGACTAACCAGCCTTATTCAGCTCTGTTCAGCTTTTGTCCATAGAAAACAACGACTCTGTATGGAATGCGAACGCATCCGTGAAGCTGAACGGATGCGTACGCATTCCATACAAAATCGTTTTGTGTTTAGTTCCCTAATGGGAAGCTAAAATATTGCCGAGTGTCTTATGTGTCATAGAATTCGCGGGCAGAAGCTAGTATTTCATAACACCCTTATTGCCCGCGATGCAATAAAAGAGTGTCTACGTGAACTGGTAATGGGCGTCCGTCTTGTGTAGAATGACAGTCAGCCACGCTAATTACCTGCTGACTGTCTTATCGTTTAACATGGCATTGAGCTTAGTATTCTCGTATAGCTAGCTAGCTAGCTAGTGCTAACAACACCCAAGAAGTAGAAGATTATACCATGGGTGGGTATACCTATCCTACGCCATATAGGGGTTTGTTTACAAACGATGATTAAAAAGTGACGTTTACACGTCAAAAATGCATGGTAAAACAATCGCTAATCACTACTTAACTTTTAGCAACGTTTATGAATGAAGGGGTACATGTCTAATAACTAAACCGTTATGACTGTTAACTTATCTTTTTATAAGCACGTATTTCTATGACAACCTATACTTCTATATAAAAGAAAAAAAAAACACAAACAGATTATTAAACGCTGACCATTCAGCTATATAATCAGCCTATAATGTTCCCACTGCTGGGACACAGGCCCCCCTCTTTGAGAGGGAGTAACCTGTAATCTACCACGCGGGCCCAGTGCGGATTGGTAGATGTCACATGTCTTCGAATTTTTGGTTCTAGGACATGCCGGTTTCCTCACGCTGTTTTCCTTCACCGTTTTGAGAGCAGTGCGGTGATGAAATAATTCGAACCTACGACTCGACCCGAACCCCCGACCCGACTCGAACCTACGATTCGTAAGTCGCGGCCGTTACCACTGGGCCACCACTGCTCTACTACAATTAAGCTAATAATGAACAATACATACTACGGGTAATATAAAAATACCATCTGTCGCAAGGGCAAGAGAAATAATCCAGACATCGGCCAGTGTAATATATATGAACCAGATTACAATCCATTAAAGACGAATGTAGGACAGCGTGCCCACAGTACATGTAATAAACAGTAGAGCAACTATGAACATAAGCCCGAATCTACGCAGTCACATAGACACGCGTCGCTATACGACTTATCTGTGCAATTTTTGCAATGCAGTCGATGGTTATAGCATCTGTAAGTCGAATAGCAACCATTTCTGCTGTGCTCCCTGTTCAGTGATTGATAGATTATGATTTCCGGCCCTAACGCATCGCTGCGTAGACAATAATCACAAAAATAGCCAAGTTGATCTACTGTTTCATACTATGGCCGAGTGGTCCGTTTGCATAACATTATGTAGAGCGTCGCTTGTTATATAGGGTTGAAGATTCTGCTTATAACAACGAATTATTGGAATAGTAGAAAATATACTCTTCCGAGATTATCTGATATTTCATTTTGAAATCTTTGAATAGGAGATTAGCTAGATTAGAAGGAGAATGTTCCGAGACCATGTGAAAACAGGACTAAAATTGCTGTAGCAAGAACTGACCTGAAGACTTCAACGTTTTATAAAAATACATCTCATTTGCAGAATAAAACTCAAGTTAACGATAACTTAAGTTTCGCCTACCAAGTATAAAGGCTGCCGCAGACAGACGTGACGCGACGCTGCAACGCGAGTCTAGTAGAACAATTTCTATGAAGTTTTCATATTAAATTGTTCTAATAGGCGACCCTATTAGTCGCACTGCCGCGTCGCGTCTGTCTGCGAGATACTTAACTAAGAAAATACATATGAGACTAAAGACGACAGAAAAACATTCACAGAATCATTCTACATCAATCAATAAAACAGTGTACATACGAGTATAATATTTATTATCCTACATATTCACTACTTAAAAATTTCTTATATTATATTGAATGATTTATTTGGTTCTGTGACTGGGCTATGTGGGATAAAGCCGGTATTTTGGCCGTATTTCATCGATGTAAAATACCGATACTGAAACCGCAGCTGACATTGGGAAACTAACCCTCACATATTTGGATAGGCGAATCTGTTTCAATGGGCAAGCCATATTTAACTAAGGTTGTACAAGATCTTGTATGTACATAATGTACAGGCCACTAAAGAGATAAGAAAAGAAAAAATACTTCATTACTGAACACACGCACAATATACAGGACAAGGACATAGGCGTCCTGAATATTTGTATTAAAAATAATGAAATACAAAATAAACGCAGATGAAGTCGTGGGCAACAACTTCAGTTCATAAAGTAAGTTGTAGTCAGCTACGCGCGCTTTACTTGTGGTTACCAAGTGTATAAACACGCTGTGAATGTATGTGTTGTAAGCGCAGGCCCTCTCGGTACCGTCTGAGACCATGCCGAAGTCGGACGTGTGTGTTATGTGCTGTCGCTACCTTTCTGCACGAACACATTCACAATTTTACAGCGTGTTTATACACTTGGTTGCCACATGTAAAGCGCGCGTCGCCTCGTGGGATAAAAATAATAAGCCTGGTAATTTATATCATCAGGTGACTGTACCATAAATTGTAAGTACAGACGCCAGCACATCAAGCTACTACAATCTGTCAAATTTCTTGAATAGACTTTCAACTTTATCGCTAAAGTGTTAAGGTTCAAGGTTGATTGGGAAAATTTGACAGTTTCGGGTAGCTTGACCTGCTGGCGTCTGTACAACATACCTAGTTAGTAAGTACTTCTTGTTTATCTTGTGCATCCAAAAATATACCTTCTGTCGAAGTGAAAACAAAAACAGCTGATTAATTAAAATGATGACGTATCAATGTTTAACCACGTCGAATCTTAAGATAAGTAAAAGTTACACAATATTTTGTAAGACCAAGATAAAGCGACAGTTTGTTTAATTATTATAGTATTTGATCAGACAGAATGTATGTTTCGAAGTTTCTATAGAACACGTAAATGAATCAACCGCATGGTGTATCATTCTATTTTAGTATTAATTAATATTTCTGTCTGCCTGTTATATTTTTTGTTTATAAGTATGAACGGGATTAAAGATAACCTTTCTTAATTGCAGACGGTGATAAGATTTGTCTTAATTGTTTTTAAGTAACCTTTGTAATGTTTTAAAGTTAACTAAGTTGTTCGTTCATTTCTGATGTTATAGTCCGAAATTCGCTGGCAGTCAGTCCTCTTCAAAATGTCATCTGACTAGCCTTATACCAATTATGTTGGGGCCGGCTTTCAGTCTAACCTGATGCAACTGAAAACCAGTATTTCACATGGCGCGACTGTCTATCTGATTTCCACCAAGACCCACTTACTAACCCGACATGTCTTGGTAAGACTGGTTGTCAGGCTTCCAGGCTTCTGACTACCCGTAACGACTATCAAATATCTGCGAATGACAAAGCCAATGTCAGGCCAATTCGTGTAATTTTAATTGCTGACAGATACACACGAGATAGAGGGCCATATATCGGCTCTTTACCTTCTATCAAGACATAAAAAACTAGCTCATCTTAAGCCAACTTAATAGAACAAAACCACAGAGGTCCTATAAAAAGACCATCATCACGAAATCAGCGGAAGTCAGCACATTAAATGCGTGTCCCCGTAGTGCAATATAGCTACTGGAACGCTGCCCGTTTTTTTTCTTCTTCTTTTATTGTACGACGAGTACGTCTCCCCAATGTCGCATCGGTGATTTACGTAACGTCTGGGCTTCAGACATTGATGGTTTAATTAAAACTTGCTTTTTATGTCACGATTATGTTTATCGTTTCTTTTTTGAAGGGATGACTAAGATTCTGGCATTTATGGTGACTGTTTGGGTTTTTTGCGAATTGTATAATAGCCCAGTCATTTAGGTTTTAAGATTGTACTGAAGAGCATTTTGTCTCGAGAGTTAAAGACATCTAGACGAGATGGTTTGTAAATACATTAAAGTAAGAATTTTTTCTTCGCCTCGGGATAACGTTATAAAGACATCTAGGGAACCTCCTGGGCGGAATTGAATAACGAAGTTATGCAGTTGTAATGGGCAAAAGTAATCGCTTAGCAAAACGGAAGGTAATTTCTTCTGCTAGTTTAGCACTTAGGCAAATAACGAGAAAGTATTCATAATTATATAAGATGCCAAAACAATTATCTCCCTTGTTCCCATGTCCTGTCTATGAGCATATGCAGGGTATATGGCTCAATAGTACCTACAGACAAGTAACCAGGGCCGTCAGATATTACGTTACGTTCGTCGGATATAGTTGAAGTTTAGTAAGACACCGATGGTTTTCGAATGAAATTTACTTCGATAAAAAATGTTTTTTTTTTCTACTATTATATTGGTTTCTTACTAAACATCAACTGTCCAACGACCCTGGTTACTTATATCCTTTGGTGACCGTACTATTGCGACGGTATATCCCTTGAAATCCTGGCCTGAAGGCGCTCTTCTCCTCATAATAAACATAAAAAAAAAAAAAAATTGCAACAACTTACACGCCTGATACATGTCCAAATAAACCAGCCGTTACGTCACGTCACACATTTCATTAGCAATTCCCCTAGTTGATCACATTGACCTAGACTTAATGTCCAGTTGGTACAGACGTTAGTATCAACTGTAAACCTTTCTATTTTTGTTTTTATGTGGGTATTCTAGACTTAATAGTGGATGTATCGTCGTTAAATGTGTGTCAATGTTTTGTTTAGTTTGTGCATTGGTTGAATGTTAATCTGTTAAAGAAATGCACTCAAACGAATGATATCACCATGTTATAAATAAACTAGCGACGAACCCCTGTTTCGCACGGTTTTTAAGATTTGACAAAACATCGATTCTTTATTATTTGTAAGTTTGATTATATTATGTTTGTTATGCACATAAATCTTCCGGAATAAATTCTCTAAATTATGGTGAAGTTCGCATTAAAATCCGTTGCGTCGTTTGGAAAAACAACGCGATCACACAGATAAGACACGAAAAGCGACTTTAAATTTTATAATATGCATAGAAGAGTTTCTTAAAGTTCTTGTAGACACAAGAAAAGGAGAAAAATAATTGTCCTACCGAATCATCAATATCGTCCTGCCCTTGGGACCTAAAAAGGCCACTTTTGCAGAATCATAATAGGATAACAATATGAATCATATTAAAAATCGTAAAATGGTTACAAACTGACAATTCGTAATAAATGATCTGTGTGCAATTCATATCACAATGAAATAACATTTAAACTGTAGAAATAAAAAACCAATTTGATTAATAAAAACTGTAATGAAACATTTACCGATTCAATTACGGTTTTTATTTTTTTCATGCGGCAATGTTTACACCAAATGTGAAATGAATTTTTACGAAAATTAGAGGAATTGCTAATGATCTGCTGGGAATTCAGGAAATGAATAGCTTTTAGAGGTATTGCTTAAAGTGGCCTTTTTAGGCCCCCTTATCACAATATTGTATTTGGGGTCTGCCGGCACAGCATGTCTTCTGATTCTTTCCATCTCTATCAGCACACATCTCTCTCTTTACTGACCATAACTTTCACACTATCCATCGCCATCCATCGTGCTTTTACTTAGCGTTTCCCTACTCTTATAGCCATCGTAACTCAAAACTTTCCTCACAACATTGTTCTACCGAACCATACCTACATAAACATTACCCCCAAAATCAGTTTACAAATTACCCGCCTGAAAATAGTAATCATCCGCTTTCCCTCCAATTAATGATGATTGCCTAAAACCTTGTTAAATTTTCCAATAGCTTTCAATAGCAGACACAAGGGTCCAATAGAGAAATTAATTGGTTTCAATTAATACATTGAAATCCGTTCCGATGAAAATCAATAACTAATATTGCATGTAGCATTCTGTGAAGAGCGAATAAAAATGTTATATGGTTTCATGTTTTTATTTGTTGTCACGTTCAATTGAAAAGGTTGTGTAACGACTTTGATGAAAGATAAACAAGGAATATATGTGCCTCTGTAGTACATATTAGTTTTATTTGAACTAATATTAGTGAGCTTCTGTGTCGGTCTGTTTAGTACGGTTTCAAAACTATAGTACCAATATAATAGTAGAAGTCAGAAGCCCGAATGTCTGACAACCAGTCTTACCAAGCGGAATCGTATTACCCAGTAACTGGGATGTGAAGGTCAGATAGGCAGTCGCATGTAAAATACTGGTATTTAGCTGTATCCGGTTAGACTGGAAGCCGACTCCAACACAGTTGGGACAAGGCAGTTATAATGGTAGTCATCATCATCAGATGATGATGATGACTACCATTATAATGTTTTGAAATCTACAAGAAAAGTGACTTAGTGCCTGGATAGAAGTCTATAGGTTAGTTTACGTGCAACAAAATTACAGAAAAACCAGAGAGCCGCGAGCACAGTAACATAAGTTTCAAGATGTCATCGTCCAGCGTCAGAATTTGGAACTTGCTAGCAGCTTTAGCATAAAGAAATTATAGAAGTTTACAAACTCTTTACAAGTTCAAAATGAAACAACTTTACCCGTAAGTCAGAACGTGGGAATTGGTATTCAATTAACAAACACGTGTCAGTAGTTTGCAACATATGTGCAAAATTTTAATATATCGCCAAACGGCCAAGGAAAACTGATGAGGAAACCCAACACCGTTAATAATATATTCTGACCACGTTATATTGCCCTGACAACGGCTATAGGTGTATTTATTGGCTTCAGAACTTGTACAATATTCACAGCGTTATCCCGGTTCAAACCGCAGGTCGGGTGAGTTTTTCCGTTAGGAATTTCTCAGACGTACCTGCATCGCAATAGCATAATCAGCCTATAATTAATGTTCCCACTGCTAGGACACAAGCGTTCTCTTTCGAGAGGGAGTGGGCTGTAGTCTACCACGCGGGCCCAGTGCGGGTTGGTAGATATCACATATCTAGGACCGTTTTGAGAGCAGTAGTGATAAAATTATTTACACAAAGTAAAGGGCCTGCCTGGGTTCTAACCCACGATCTACAACACGTACGTCGGGACCGTTACCACTGCGACACCACTGCTCTTCTCGATCGCAATAGGCACGCCATGAATTACATGGGACCTAGTATCTGAAGAAATGTGGGTGTACTTTACACCGCCGCGGCGTCTACTTTACCCCTTAAAGGATTACAGGCGAGCGGCGTGGTGTTATTATATTCCCGGCTCCAAGCTCGTTTTTCTTCCCCTGAAGAAAACTTGGTCTTTCTAATACTAGGTTTTCTGGCTCAATGCCAGTCTTTTTGCTTAAGGAACAAGTTCTCAGCTTGGTAGGCAAAATTACGAGTCTTCGCGTTCATTTCCATACTTCTAGGTCGAATTTTACGACGGAGTAAATACCATTTCGGTCATTTCTTTGAATAAAAAAAACTTGAAGCTGCCAAGATCTGAGAAAGTAGTTTTATTGATGTGACTTTGACACGAAGGCTTGTCTACTTGCTATTGTGTCTGAAACAACGTGTGTTATGTTGAGAAGCTTCTATTCCAAGTGAATAAATCCTTTAGACCGTGACACTAATAGAATCCCTGAATATTTAAAGAGAATATTAGCCACTAGCTGCGCCCCGCGGTTTCACCCGCATAAGTTTCGATCCCGTGAGAATATCGGGATAAAAAAGAATCCTATATGTTAATCCTGGTTATAAACCATCTGTGTGCCAAATTTCATCCAAATCCGTTCATTAGTTTTTGCGTGAAAGGCTAGCAAACATCCATCCGTCCATCCATCCATACAAGCTTGCACGTTTATAATATTAGTAGGGTATATTAGGAAGTAGGATTAAATTAACAAACATTTTAATTTTTTTATGTTTCCTTCGTGTTTTGTTCAAAAAGTAAAGAACAAGCAAAATAAAAAACAACACAGTGCAATGTGACTGTATTCAATTTTCCATCAGCAACCTCCCACACATTTTGCAGCATAGTATTGTTTTCCGACAATTTTCGGAACCGCAACTTTAATAGAAAGCTAGTCGATAAACCCTACATACAGCATATATCCAACATCTGCCCACTTTCCTCCAGGCATAACAGCTACGTGCGCATTCCTCCCTTTTAATAATGGCAATAACAGACCTGGACCCGATCCAATAGTTCGGAACGTAACAGTAACAGTTGTTTTGTATTGAGCCCTTGATAGCCTGCTAAGCGACAGCTCTGTTATGGCAGCTTCAATGAAATTGTCACAATACTGTCGCTAACAGAGCAGAGTTGCATAGTGATGGTGTTGACACGCTCTGATTTTATGTTACTTTTGTTTTTGCTATGGAAATATACACACATACACAAACTCCTACTATGCTGCTGTGATAAATGATTTATGTTCTGTAAGTAGGTAATGTACAAACACTTTTACACGACAATCATATTTTTTTAAACTAGATGAGGTCGGCCTTTCCAGTCGGACTATTCTGAGAAGAAAGGCCGTATGCCTGACAGGGTCCATAATATTCTTTCATTAATTTTAAGCCTACCAACTGTTTTACCAACACTATGAAATGCAATAAAGGATTGTGAATTGTCAAGCCTTCTTCCCACGAGTGTAGACAAAATGCCACCAACTACGATCCTTACATACTCGTTCATACACCTTGTCATATACGTCGGTTGCGAGTACTACGCACCTGACCTTTTTAAAGAACATCACCAATAAGGTTAATATTTATATCCGCCTAAAGCGTCCCCTCCCTGAATGTTTTATTTTAACTGCGTTGGATGGAGAGAAGATATTGTTTTGATCTAGTAAAGACTACTATGTATAACCGAGACAGACATGGCTTTCAACAGTGTCTAAAATTGTAAAATTGTTTGGGCGTGACGTATTGTTGTGTCTGCTTCGTACTTAACTATTTTGAACAACTCTTGCTTGGATTACTGTATCTTATGGACTTTGTCGACATCTATTAGGAGTGTATTGTGGATTCTAGAAATATTGTTCTAGAAAGTACGTAAGTATGTCTTTTAATATTCTATATCAATAATCCTGTGTTTATTGGAAGTCTTGTCAGAATCTTTTCAGGGGTAATTCCAGTATTTTAAAGAACGTTTGTATTCTAATCTCAGTTTCAACCAGTCAAAAAGATTTATATTTTACCTCCATTTTTGACAAGTTTTTGGCATTGATTGTCGCCGAGATGAGATTAAAAGACTGGATTTGGAACGTTTTTAATTACGGGAATTGCTGTTCTGATGGCTTTACTTATCTAGCTTTAGCTATCATGTATTGAACTATTTACTAACACAGAATACACCAGTAGAGCTAAAGAAGTTTTTCCTTTCGTCGATTTTTGTAGCGTCAGCAAAAACAATCTCAATTCTACCAGCGCGTGCGATTAATATAAGTTCAGTGGAAAGGGTAACTCAGTAGGCGACGTCTGGCAACTAATCACGGCTCGTGTACTATGGCACCCGACGCGTTCCGAACGTACACATAGATACACAGCTGCCAACTATTTAAATATTGCATGTAACACGTAGAATATCGAAAAGCGCTTTCCACGTTTTATTTTATAAGTTTTCAGTTTATTTGTGTTTAGCGAAATGGTTGGTTCGATTTATGATGCACATAACTTCAGTATATTTGAAAGGTGATATAAAGAGATTTGTTTCTCATGTTGAGGGTGGAAGGCCAGAGAGGCATTTTTTGGAAGATGCTATGGTTAGAGAGGAAGTGAAAACTGACATAGAGATGCGCCGATCCCAAATAAATTGGGTTAAGGGCAAAACGAAACAAAATTCTAAAATATGAGACAGATTATACCAAATCGTAGACCGTTGTTCTATACAAACATACTAAGTAGAAGTAGCCTCTTTCTATTTCTAAGCCTCTTCTATCATATTCTAATTTTATATGAATGATGAAAAAGAAAAACAAAAGCAAGCAAACAAGGTCCACTATAAACGCACATTTATTTGAATGTTTTAGGAGCCTACAATTCTCTTGAATGTTATCTCAAAGTCAAACAAAACCGATTACAATTCAAATTGTATTAACATCGTTCGACATTTACATTTTCAACACGTTTTCGCGTTTTCCAATTCCTGTTTGTGATGGTTTTAAGGAAACCTGATTGATTCGCAGAACAGAAATCTGCTGTAAAAACGAACAATAATTTTGTGATTAGTTGACCAAAATCAAAACGCCCAGAGATACGTCGGTATAAAAGTAATTAAAACTAAAAACCTTTCTTCTCGGGTGTTGTAAATGTCCCCTACATTTACAACACCCGAGAAGAAAGGTTTTTAGTAGTCCAGTCAGTACACAACACATTACAATTATTCAACTATTCAACTGTCATTGCTATCACCGTGAACATCGCTCATGTTTGTCATCGCTTCCCCTTTGTCTGTAAAACAATTTGAATGCCCCCGAATGCAAAGTCTCTCATACCATTCCCCGGGTACCATGTTCCGAATAAAATGTTGAATGCCGAGCTGCTGTAGTAATTTATCGGGAAATATTTCCGTTTTAATTAACGATGTTGTCAGAAACTGCAATATAGATGAGATTTTTTCCGATATGAGATTAATAATTTCGTGAAATTTATCAGATTTTATTTGGTCTGATTTGCATTGGTTATTTCGCTTCGTGTTTTTGAAAGTCTATTCAGATTGATATGATTGGTAGCTTTATTATTTTGGTCCATTATAGCCACACATTTATATTTGTAATTCGTATGACAGTTACAAATATTACATCACACGAATTACAATATAAGAAAGAGTATTTTATGTTTGTCCATTGTATGTTTTGTAGTGTTAAATGTATGTTCTGAAGGCCGATTCTCGTAATTTAAAACGTTCAAAATCTAGTCGCAGTCTTATCTCAGCGACAAACAAATGTCAAAAACTTGTCAAAATGTAGGGAAATTACAAGTATTATTTGACAGATTGAGACTGAGATCAGACGTCTCAATCAATCTGGACTTGAAATTACGAGAATTGCCCCTCTGGTGTCGGTGCAATAAAAATATAAATAAATATTCTATTCTATTTTTAACGTCTTAAATCTTAAAATTTGAGACATCCAGAAACGAGAGAATTAAATTACTGAATAGTTTGGATATAATCATCAACTTTTCCTCGAAGAGATATATGTACAGATGTGGTCGTGATTGCTGATTGTTGCGAGCTGAGAGTAATCGAATTCATTACCAGACTACTAATTTAGTTAACAAGAGTTAACTAAATTAGTAGTTACACAACTACTTTGTGAAAATACAATACTGGCAGTATATACAAAAGTTTACTTCTTTTATTAGTAGAAACTTAAGAAGCGAGAATTACCATACCACTTACACAAGTGAAAAAAGCTGCACATAAAAGAGCGTGGTTTAAAGATATAAAAAATGTTTTCTTTTCCACAATGAATATAAACAAAATACAACATATTTGTCCAGATATTCTCATACTGTGTGTTCACGTGTCTTCAATGCACCGATTCTATCGATAACGACTGTCAATTTGTCTAATGGTTCCACACAGCTCGATTGTGTTCATCGATATTGTCCGTTATGTCGAGAAATGTCAAGGAAGCTATAACATACTCGATTTTGCAGCCCGAGAGTGTTTATAGTGAGTATGTTACGTTACAAAACAATCAATTTATCTACATAACGAAGGAAATATGTCTGGCACGTGTGTACACTAAAAACTATTGTTTTCCAATAGTCCTTTAAATGAATACGGACAAGTAAGAAGCAAGAAAGTAGAATAAATGCTATGGAATTGCGTTCTTTGCGAAGTATGTGTGGTGTGACTATGAATGATATGATAATGCAACGGCGCGGTTTAAAAGAAGATGTAGTGACACAAAATGAAAAGAGTTATGCTTAGATGGTTTGGTTACATAGAGAGGTTGAACGAAAGGCGAGTAGGCGACCAACAAAATGTATTTACAAGGCAGATGTAAGTGGAAACGTCGGGAGGCGCCCTAGGAGGACAGATTGTAACCGTATGGACGTAAACGAGGCAAAAGGAGTAGGTATGTAAGGATTGTAGCAGGTGGAGTTCTGTAGTTTCTGTCTTGGGAAACATGGGAACACGGCGTGAGTTTATATATATGATATAAGTATGTCTCAAGCAGGCTGCAAACATTTCTAGATTCCTTTGCATTAAGTACATAGTACAGAATCTGCGCTAGCAACACACCAGAATCTTCATATTTTTACCATAAACCTGTTTCTACTTTTCTTATTTAATAAAATCATTAAACCGCTTTATGCCCATGTATTATGTTAATTTTAGATACTATAATTCGGATAAATAACATGTGGTCGTAGCATAAGAAATCTCCATATATGGCGTAATATTATGGGATTTGATGCAATCGTGGCGATTAGTGGCATAAATATTCTAGAAACATTCAAAGCCGAGGTTTTATATAATTTATGATTCTTTCGAAAGAAGGCAAAATTACTGTTAAAGTTCCTAGTAAAACTATCAAAGTTAGATTCGAGCAGAAGCGATGTACTAAACTTGAATACCTACTAACTAGTACATACCAGGGAACCATGGCTCAAGAGGAAGGAGGTCTGTTACTAGTTATGGGTAGAACAAGACTACCAAAGGAGATGATGACGACAGCACTGGCCGTAAGTATAGCACATCGAGTTATAGAAAATAAGGCTTTGTAGAGCATCGTCTCTGTTACTCCAACTTGAGTGACAGTTTCTAACCCCAGGTTCGCACTAGCCGAACATTGAGAATTCAACAGAGCGCAAAAAACACTGATTTTGGACTCTTGGCCCTAAGCAGTGCATTGAAAATCAAGTGCACCAAAAAATATTGCCCCTGGGTGCGAGAGCTCAAATTGCAGTGTAATATTCAAGCCCGAGTACTGACAAAGAAAATCCTTCAACTCTTAATGCGCATTTTATTTCCGGAAGTAGAAGAAGACACATTGTAACGATTGTAAAAGGAACTTGGCTAATAGCCTACTACGATCCATTCTTTATTAGATCAAATGCAATCAAGAAGAGGAACAATATTATTATAAATAACACGACATGACTGCCTCTCTCTCTATCTATGTTGGTCTAGCGAGCAAAGTGCTATGGGTTTCTCCATAAGGAAATTCCCAGTCTGCAGTCAGGATTTATGCCGCCGTCGCCCCCTATACATGAGAACTGGCGAAATGTCGGTGTACTATACACCTCTGCCAACCTCTCTTCGGGGAATAGTCGTGATGTTATGTTTATATAACACAATAGCACTTCATTAGTCTCTACACCCACCCACGGTATTTTGCTTTAGCATAGAAGCTCGCTTCTCCATTTTACGTAGGCGACGAGCGGCGAAGGGATTCGAAGCGACTCCTTCATACATTATTCAGAACGAAAATTGTGTTTTTAGTGTGTCGCTAATAGTGATCCAATATACTTGTTTTTCACTTCGGTGAGAAAACAAGTATATTGATATTATGTTATCATAACAATTAACTTTTCCTAGAAAGACATCGTGATAAAATATTATGTATTTTAGAATCCACATCTAACGACTTGATTTGGAATTTCGAACTGTACATTTCACTTATGCCTTTTAAGGCAAGTGTTTTGTCAAAAAAACAGTTTTTATTAGGGGTTACTGTGGATGTGGAATCAATACATGTTTTTAAACACCACTGCGTTGAAATTTACCGTCGGTTACTAAAAAAAGAATTTGCAAATTTTAGCACTCTTTTCTATGAAAAAGAGGATTTTGATTTTGCTCATTGAGGTCCCTGGCACCCTGTATGAATAAGTGAGAAGCCTACAAAATATTTCAAATTAGGGACACCGGTAGCCTTGAGGAATGCTAGCTAAGGCTAAGGTGCATTACAATAATAATAATAATATAATAATAATATCCTTGGACATTTCACACAGCGCCATCTAGTCCCAAGCTAAGCAACTTAATGCTTGTGTTATGGTAACAAGATGGCTGATAAACTACTTATATACATTTTTTTTTTTTTTGTAAATACATACATATTATAGATAGAAAAACACCCAGACTCGGAACAAATACATGTAGGTCATACAAATATTTGTTCCGTGCGGGAATCGAACCCGCGACACGCAGCGCAGCAGTCAATCGCTTAACCACTGCGCCAACCGTGTCGTCAATAGCCACCGACTACCAGTTTCGAAAGCCATTTTCCATTTCAACAGTGGACAACAAACGATTACTGGCGTCTGAAAAGTACGCCTCCACATGAAACCAGTCCGAACTGACGCAGACTGGCTAGCAGCCAGAATTCCTATGGACGTAGTAATATTTCATAACTACCAAATTCTTTTCGAGTGTTTATTAATTTCTGTTAATTTGGTATAGGTCCATCCGGATAGACTGGAAGCCAACCCCAATATAGTTGGGACAAGGCTAGGCTGATGATGATGAATTTGGTAGAGGTAAGTAACCTTTTGAATGTTAATAGATGAAGAGGGAGAGGAAGACCAAAGAAAGATGGATGGACTGTGTGAGGAAAAGGAGTGAATTACAGCGTGACGGCTGATAGGTGAGAGTGGAAGAAACAACATCCAAGTCAATATAGGACAACGGCAAGAAGACGAAGAAGTCCAGACGTTTTTGGATGTGTTCCTGTTCAGCACTTGATTTATTTTTTATTTATTTAACCATTTATGTACACACATATATAAACAGACATTGAAAATCAGAACAGAAAAAATAGGTACAGAGGTGATGCTTATTTCGTAAGAAATCTCTTCCAGCATACCTGAGAGTTGATTGATTGTGGTTTTTAAACCTATAACTATCCAAGACACCATTGATTCTATCCGGGGGGGGGGGGGGGTAACCCCACACTCTTATACATAATTAGCCTATAATGTTCCCACTGCTGGGACATAGGCCTCCCCACGAGAGGGAATGGGAATGTAATCTACCACGCGAGCCCAGGGCGGGTTGGTAGATGTCGCATGTCTTTGAATTTTTGGCTCTAGAACATGCCGGTTTCCTCACGATGTTTTCCTTCACCGTTTTGAGAGCTTTGGTGATGAAATTAATTGCACAACGCAAAGCGCCTGCCTGGGTTCGAAACCACGACCTACAACTCGTAAGTCGGGGCCGTTACCACTGGGCCCCTCTACATACACTCTTATAGGATGATAATATTTATTAGGAAACAGACGTGTAATTGTCATGTCACGATTTTGATACTAACATGCGCTTTAACTGTTAACTGTCACTTTGACCAGCCCTGTAATTCTGTAAACTATAGTAGGGCCCTGATCTTAAGCGCTAGTAACGCAATGCGCAAGCGCGGTTAAAAGCAGCATTGAAAATGCATTCATTCTCTGTATGAGAAAACAGAGAACCTTTGTTCTACAGTGGTCATCTGGCATTACTTAACCGTAAAATTGCAGTGCACAGAATATAAATCAGTTCATCTTCTCTGCTATTCAATATCAATAAAATGCTGAGATGAAGATTCCTATATGCCTATACTATACATTCCAGCCATATGTTGTCAGTCTGCCAAATATCGAATAAATAGCATTCTTGATCAAAGGTCATCATTTCCGATACACAGGCACAGAGAAAACAGTCCACATGAGTTTAATTTTTCTTTTATTTATTTACGTTATTGTATGTACACCAGAAAATACATATACAAAATACATTTAACACTACAAAACATACAATGGGCGGTTTTCTTTCTTTTGTGCCTTTAAAGTCTATTCAAGCCCTTGTTTCCAATTGATGTTTGCTTTGTGTGTGTTATTTAAACGAATATCAACTTTGTGCTGGTGTACATTTGGTTAGTTTCAGAATTAGTAGTACTTACTATTGAAAAAGTCGTAAAAATGTTAAGTTGTATCGCTTACTGTACGGTACTGAACTTGATGTGTGAGTGTTAAAGTTGTTTTTTTCTTCAAAATCTATTTGTTTACTAATTTGGGAACTAAATCGCAAACGAAGCATAGGTTTCAAAGAAAGTAAACTAAAGGAATAGGGTGTATTATTTCCTTAATGAGTTGAGCCAGTAACAATAGACCAATTTTAGTGTATTCTGTAACAATAAAGAAACCTCATTGTTAATATTTCGCAACATTCGGCCAGTTCGCATCAGCCGAGTGCTGGTTAAAACACGGTATTGTGTGCGCCTGCGGCGACGAGAACTACTTGATATAAATATAGATTAATAAACAGAAAAGACTTTCGAATTAAGATTGTGTGAAGTATGACTACTGATTAGTTTACAGTAATCATTCAGAGAAAGTTAATCAGCTGAAGGATCATTTATCATTGTTGACAATAATGTTTACGTAGACGCCAGCACAGCAAGCTACTACAATCTGTCAAATTTCTGTAATAGATTTTCAACTTTATCGCGAAAGCATTAAGGTTCAAGGTTGATGGGGAAAATTTGACAGTTTCGGGTAGCTTGACCTGCTGGTGTCTGTACACAATGTAAGGATGATAAGCATATTATCAGCCTACAATGTTCTCACTGCTGAGACATAGTCCTCTAATCGAGAGGAAGTAGACTTGTAAATAGATTACGTGGCCCCAGTGCGGGTTGATAGATGTCACATGCTTCAAATTTTTTGTTCTAGGACATGCCGGTTTCCTCACGCTATTTTCTTTTACCGTTTTGATAAGAGACTCGTAATGCTAATGATGTAAAGTTATGTGTTGACGCATTATAATCTATTAGTATTTTCGTCTTATAAAAAATGGACTGTCATTCTCTCTGTAGATTATCACGATTTAAAGTGTTTTTCGGAACATTTCTTTTTGATATTAATTAGCACTTAATTTTTAAATTCTTTTGCTAATAATAGCACCAAAAGACCACCACCTCACCACGAAATATACGGGTGCTCCGATTAAAACATTTCCCAAATAACATCGACCCGCGATAACCTCCATATTTTCAAACAGTCTGATATTTTCATGCTTAATCTTTGGTACGTCTGACACGCAACGCACCACGTGATCGTCTGACTCACAATATTCATTCAACGATAAACGTTCGTGGTTCGTGTCAGCTGTTGCGAGCTCTCTGCGTAAGTTCATAATACGTACCTACGCACTCGGGATTCTGTCGCCTGTGATAGTTTCGTTATCTCGAAGTGGGGTTATCGTGGACGAGGAAGGTATATTGTAAAGTGTGTGTATATAATTTGTATAGTGTTTGTAATATGATTTTATGTAAATACAATAGATGTTTCGTTGGCTTAGGGCAAATTTTTCAAACGACAGATTTTTTATTCGTGGAATATAATTGACGTCCAACAGATTTCTATGGAAGAACTATAAAAAATTCAAAATTATTCATTGGATAAAGTTATCTGGTGTTGGAAAATTCAGCCTTTAAATAAAAAAAAAGATACGCGTGAAAATATAGAAAACTTTACAAAATGTTTGGAAAATTCGTTCTTCTCACGAGACCAGCCTTAATAATTTATATTATACTGTACTAGTCATTGTTTATTTATTTTCCTGCAAAGAAACATATACGTAAGTCGAAGCAGCTCCAGCGGGCAGCGTATGAGTGTTCCAACAACTTTTTTTCCAGGTTAAATTTATCTACATAAGAAATAGAGTTGGAGTGTCCATAAAACGGGTTCTCATGCTAAAAGTAGCACTCACATAATAATCTTTTAAGTTGGTATAAACCGAACTCGAAGCTAAAGTGCGTAGGCCACTTAAAAACGTTTACTTAGGTTGCTTTACTTTTAAATCTTCAAAAAGTTAAGGTCTGTTTATTTTAAAAAGGATTTGGCAGGTACTTGACTAATATTTGGGAGAGATTGGGAGATGGCTAAGTCTAAGGCGCCTTCCTCACCGAATACCCGCGTTTTCGTTTCTGTACAGATTCTTTACCGAGTGCAAGTAATTAAATGAGAGCTTCCTCACTGAGTAGTTTCGGTACAGATTCTTTATCGAGCGCATACACAAGTCTCTGTACCGAGTACTACCGAACCATTCTATCTATAATATGCATGTATTTACAAAAAAAAAATGTATATAAGTAGTGTGGTATGGTAACCTAATGCTTGTGTTATGGTAACAAGATGGCTGATAAAGCCATCTTGTTACCATAACACAAGCATTAGGTTGCTTAGCTTGGGACTAGATGGTGCTGTGTGAAATGTCCAGGGATATTATTATTATTCGAGTCGCCCGTTCCATTGCTCCCGCCCCACCCGGCAGTTCACTCCCACATAACAAATGACAAAAACCGTAGCAAACCGAGCCGGTCAAGAAGTGGTTCTCGATAAAGAATCTGGGGGCCTACTCCGAAGTGCAAAGTGCGAATGTTCGGATTGGACCGACACATGGCTGAACCGAATATTATTGAAAAATGCGAAAAAAGTTTGGATCGGCTCAGTTGGGTCGGGAGTCGGGACCATAGTCAATATTCGAAAGAGTGTAGGATCAGAACTGACCGAACCAAATAGTAACTTCGTAGCAGGAAATGGCCGAACATTCGGCCGATACTACTTCGGAGTAGACCCCCTGTACAGATTCGGTACAGAAACGAAAACGCGCCGATTCGGTGAGGAAGGCACCTTACATTGGTAGGATGATGATACATCAAGTGGATGTTGATAATGATGACTACATCAACGGGTTCGCCCTTTATTACATGAGACTTTTGTAAAAATAACTGGTGAGATGTAGATTTACTGTAGGCACACTGGCTTACCCTTCGGTGAAAGCAGGCATGGTGTTATGCTATGTTAATAACGGGATACTGGAAAAAAAAACGAGATATATCACCTACAGACTTTATCAATACAACATTACAATGCTTTAAATAGCGGTCCATGACTAATCTCACTGGAAGCATCGGCGGTAGCGGTACCCGATCTACGGATTGCTGATAATAACAATAAAGAAAGATAAACTCGAACTGAAAGCATTTATTTCAATGAAACCATTTACTTTTAAATTGTCAAGGAGTCAGTCAGTCAGAGAGATAAAGCCAGTTGCCCATTCCAAAGAGTAGAAGGTTCCTATGGTGAAGAACTGAGGGGCAATTCTCGTAATTTTAAGAACGTTCACAGTCTGATCTGTCTCAATCTGTTAAAAATACCTCTAATTTCCCTAAATTTTTCACAAGTTTTTGATCGTCGCTGAGATGAGATTGCGATTAGATTTTGAACGTTTTTAATTACGAGAATTGAACTTCAGGTAAGAAACGCCATGGTCACTTTTAAATCAAAACATTGTTTACGTCATCCATGTTGATAGATAGATAGAAGACTCTTTAGTATGTACACCATATAAACTATAAAGTATAATAAAAAACTGCTACACATTTTTATAAAACCACGTACATTTTCTATACTATGTAGATGCCAGAAAAAACAGATCGAGCTTGCGAAACAGCGAGAATTCCTTTCAGCAAAGAGAATGTTAAACATAAGAAAAATGCTTTGAGATACGGGAGTACTTTTTTATCATCTTGGCATTTCCCGAGTACGTTCGCGTCGGTTGCCAGTCTAACCAGATGCAGCTGAACGGAATTTCACATCGTGTCAGTATAAAGTTTATAAACTTACTACATGTATATCAGTATCACACATGTTTGTATATTCCTATGTTGACATTAGTACCTAAGCCAAATAAAATGGGAGAGGGCGCTGACTCCTGACATACAGGTACACCTAGTTCAGGAGTCATTGTAACCTATTATGTCAATAAAGAATTATTATTATATTGTTATTGGCTTTTTATATTATGAAATTCTATGTGCCCGAAGCCCGAAGCGTGAATTTGCGCCCGGTTACTGTCAAAAGTTTAGTCCTCTTTAAATCGCGTGCAGAGCTTTGATAATAAGAAGATATAAGAATATGGAGGCTGTAAGAGTAGGGGAAAACTAACGAAACGATGGACTGTGTAGAAGACGATATAGTTAGAAAGGGGGTGACTACAGAGCTGACGACTAATAAGGAAGTATGGTAAGACATGCTGGCCGACCCCAAATAAATTGATATAAGATAATGACGAGATGTGCGAAAATCGTAAACATAACAGCAGCATGTAGGTTTTATTACATTTCTGCGTGCCTCTTTGGGGAATACAGGCGAACTATTATTTTAAGTAGTAATAAGTGGCGTGGCAGTATGTGGATAAAATCAGGAATGAAATTATCCGGAAAAGAACCGGAATTACCGACATAGCTCGCAGAGTAAGCAACCTGAAATGGCAGTGGGCTGGACATGTTTGTCGAAGGACCGATGGCCGGTGGAGCAGACGAGTCCTGGAGTGAAGACCCCGTATCGGCAAGCGTAGTGTGGGACGCCCCCCAGCTAGATGGACGGACGATCTTAAGAAGGTGGCTGGGATGGACTGGATGCGAAAGGCGGTGGACAGGGTCGTGGCGCAGCCTGGGAGGGGCAATATCCAGCAGTGGACTGCGATAGGCTGAATTGATTAAGATCAGTAAAAACTTACATAAATTATGAAGAAAACGTTACAATCATTCGTACTAAGTTCTTATCAATTACGTATTTGAATGGCTAAGTACTATTATGTAGTGTTATTAACTATTGAAGGTTCTTTCTATTATGTATGCTTTATAAAATGATATCATTTGTTCACAGGTTTGTAGGAAAAGCTACACCCGAATTGCTGAGTTGACTTGTTCACTCTTTCAGCAATATCGAGCAGACGAATTTTTCCAACATAATTATGAAGCAACGGATTTAGTTATACTGGACTGCCTCGTTAATCCAGTGGTCGCAAACACTACTGCTGAACATGAGGTCTTGGGTTTGATTCCCAGGTCGGGCTAACTAACGAAATGTGGGTGTACTATATGTCAAAATGAAAGAGATTGTCATCCCGAGTGTGTTCCGCAATTAGAATGCTATTGTTTACCGAGAAAGTATATTTATATCTATTTTTATTACAATTCATTCATGCTTATGCTTTGCATGTGAATGCCACGTGGCGGTTGTCGGCAGGGGATTTACAAAAATAGCGTAGTATATAAAACAATAGGAAATTTTTCTTTGCCGTCTGCGCGTTTGATCAGATCTACGGGCTTTTTAGCCTAATTTAAGAATTGATTCTGGAGCTACATCTTCTGGCTACAGTAGAACATACTCATAGACCCTCAAATTAAACGTTGAGTCCCTTCATTCTTCAAGGATGCTTTTAATCTTAATTAAAGTACGACTGTTGTTGTTATACTAATCTCCCTTTAAAATTGTATTACAAAACCGTTTACATGCTTGAGCATAATTCTAGAATAATTTACATTATTCATATCTTAAACATACGCCCATATATTAGGAAGAAAATGTATGTGTAATGTGTAGAATATGTGTATAATATTGCCATAAGCAATTATCCCAACAAATAATAAACGATTAGACATAACACACAGGAAGATTACTGAGAACAAAACAACGTTCCTTTAATTAGAACAACATAAATAGAAAAGAGAAAATACATTTCTCGACACATCAGCGTGCAACAATAGAAGGCCAATTCTCGTAAATAAAAACGTTCAAAATCTAGTCGCAGTCTCATCTCGGCGACAAACAAATGTCAAAAACTTGTCAAAATGTAGGGAAATTAGAGGAATTTTTGACAGATTGAGACTGAGATCAGACTGTGAACGTTCTTAAAATTACGAGAATTACCCCTCAGAAGTTTCATCCCAGCCAGTCTTCGATTACCTCAAGCCTGTGACACAATACCAGGCGCCATTTTGACTCTTATATAGTCAAGTTTTTATTAATAAAAAGTATGGATACTTCAGAATAACTGCAAATACAGTACTCGTTGCTAACTTATGCTAACATTTTTTTTACTTGACTCCTACAGTCCTTTTTTTTTTTTTTTTGGGTGGGAAATCATCATATGACCCCTCCCGCTCTGGGCGGAGCGGAAGGGAGTGTCAGACTTTTACTGACTAAAACCCACCCGTGTTCCTTCAGTTGCCTGTGCCAAGGGCCACGGTACCTCTTTCGAATATCCCGCAGCCCTGGCGGCATCGGCCCTAGAGGGCCCCGTCAGTTCGTGCTGACATCTCTTTGAGGCGCGCGTGGAACACAACGCGCCGTCGACCCGGGCCTGGTCCTTACCGGGCGGCGAGCTGCCCGTTGCTCGCCGCCCGCAAGCCCGCGCCTACGGTGGCCGGGAGTCGGCTATTGACTCCCATTCAGGGCGTCTCCTACGGCGGCTAGGGGCGTGAGGGCGCAGCGATTGCCTCTCCCTCACGCGCTCCGCCTCCTCCTTTGCGAGCATTACTGCTTCGCAGAAGGAGGTGACGGCCTCCCATTCACTCTCGCTCCGTACCATGGCCTGGACCAGGGCCGGACGCGAGAGATCGCTGCCGCCGATCGCCGCCACGAGGACACGGCGGTGCCCTGCCCAAGCCGGGCAGACCTCCACCGTGTGCTAAACCGTGTCCTCCGGGGACTCCTACAGTCCTACCGTAAAGACTCGCAAAAGACAGAATTGTGGGGATAAGGGAAAGGGAGGCCTTTGCCCTACAGTGGGATAATACAGGCTAGTTAGATTAGATTATAGTCCATGGATTAGCTGAAGAAAAAGTAACCTCAGCTAAGAGAATGTTTTTGAGACTCAAGCAAGCTTATGACTCTATTACGACCATATTACCGTCATTTTGTCATATTAGTGAGCCTTCTGAATCTTCCCATTCAATGTTATTAAGTGTGACAGTTGGTGTATTCCGTATATTCCGGTCCGCCGGATCGCATCCGAGCCTCGGTCGTAATTCCGCTGTATCCTTTCTTTAATTAAGGATTTACCTGCGTTAGGTAAAGGGTCGGTCGAGTTTTTGCGGCATTAGGAATTTATGTAAGTGGAGTTTAATTCAAAGGCATTTATTTATTAAGAGCTGTTCTGAATAAATGTTCTTAAGCTGCGGAAGCAAACAAAAGTTAATTTTCGGCGGCGCGTGTTTTGGGAATTATCTTGCGTAAAAGTTCAGTAATGAAAATCCTATTCCCAGAACTGTTTATAGATGAGGAGGCGAAGTAGAGAAAAGATGTATGGATAGGGACAAAGATATTTGGGAAGTGAACGCTGATACGGATGGATGAAAAAGCCGTATTATGGCGTCCCCTAATAAATTGGGATAATGGGAGGATGATGACGAATCGTTATCTACGCTGAGAACAAGCTCCTTCGAGCTCCTAAGCCCAATTGATCGGTGACCTCAACTAGAACGGATGCGAAAGGAACAGCGATGTGTAAGGCGCAACTTGGGAGAAGCCTTTAGCATCACGCCTGTGATCTCCGAAGGGTTAGGCAGTACTATAGTACACCCACAATTCGCCTGTTATGTTTAAGTCCTGTGTAATAGACGACAAGCCTATTAAATCCAGACCTCAGGCTACTACTGAGATATTCCTAATAGAAAATCTCAATAACACTGCCCGACCTGAAGGCCAATTCTCGTATTTTAAAACGTTCAAAATCTAGTCGCCGTCTCATCTCGGCGACAAAGAAACGTCAAACAGTTGTCAAAATGTAGGGAAATTAGAGGTATTTTTGACATTTTGAGACTGAGATCAGACTGTGAACGTACTTGAAATTACGAGAATTGCCCCTCTGGGTATCGATTTGGTTCTGACCTTATGCTCAGCAGTAACGATTACGACTAGACTAACGAGGCAGTTATTATTCATTAAAAAGCTATTCAAAATCTATTATAGACATTGCCAGGAACAACTTATCTAAAAAGGATCTAGTCGATCGCTCACTAACGAAGACAAGACAGCATTCTAATACCTGCATCTATGGTCATACTTATTTCTATACGTGGCCTCAGTAACAATTACTACCAAGTCCCTACCTACAGTACAGACGCCAGCAGGTCAAGCTACCCGAAACTATCTAATTTTCCCAATCAACCTTGAACCTTAATGCTTTAACGATAAAGTTGAAGATCTATTAAAGAAATTTGACAGATTGTAGTAGCTTGATTTGCTGACGTCTGTACCTACCCATAATTAAAAGAGTCCTTGTAAACAAAAGTAATAATTAGTAACAAATTGCCACTTTGTTCAAGTAACAAACGCAAATGGTACTGGAGTACTTTCCTGAACAATTTGCGAATGAGAAAGAAATCATAATGAGAATATTAAAGGTCAAGTGGTGTTACTTTCTTTATAAATTGGAAGTAAAGATATAATCATGTTTGTCAAGTCCCAATTAGAGGACAAATAAACAGAAGTAAAGTACAGTGGCATTTTACTGGCTTATTAGTCGAAACGGGCGAATTTAAATAATATATTTTTTTCTATGTGCGAGTCGCCTATAGACAAATAAAAAGTGATGATTCGCCCATTTCGGGTGAGTAAATTCGTGCGAATCAACTAACAAAGCCATTTATTTAAATATCACTTGATCCTTATATACTTGAGTTCGTAATAGGAGGTCCTATAAAAAAGAGCCAAGAAACTATGTTACCTATAATACACTTCTCAGTCTACAGATAGATAGATAAGATTGATAATACGTTTATTCAGTGCAACAAAAGACAACCGATAACGAAAAAAAAACCGAAAACCGATAATTAGTAAGCCAAGCCATTTCAGGTATAAGTGATTGGCTTGCGACCTCGCCTCACGAAGACCTCCGGACGAATCCGAAGCAAGTCTGGCATCGCAGAAAATGTAGCTGTAATCTACACACCCACAATATCAAACTGCCTAACCTTTTCCCAACTATCTTTGAGTCGGCTTACAGTCTAACCGGATGCAGTTGAATACCAATATTTTACATGGCGCGTCTGCCTATTTGACCTCCACAACCCAGTCACTGGGTAACACGATACCCCTTGATAAGACTGGGTGCCAGGGTTTTGGGCTTCTGATTACCCTGTATCAACTGTCAAAGAAGATTTACAGTCGGGACCAACGGCTTAGCGAGCTTTTCACTCACAATATCATTCTTATTCTTCAGTCTAATTTGAATGAGACTTAATTTTAGAGTGAAAGAATGTCGTTGGGGTTTTCCCATTCCAAGTCGGGGGAATGAGCCATTCTAAACTTAAATGAGAATGTGTCATTCCTTTGCTATTTATTAAACATAGCTGCAGTCAACAAGTCGTGATGAAAGATTCCAGAGAGATCTAGAGGTTTAACTAAATTAATATTAGAGAGAGGTAATGGTTGTTTGTTTGTAGGGATAATCTTCGGAACTACTGATCCGATTCTGAAAATTATTTCTCTAATGCAAAGCTACAGTATCGCCGAGTGTCATAGGATACATTTTATGTCAAAACAAGAAATTTTACTAGGACCAAGTCGCGGACAGAAGCTGGTATTATAGAGGTAATCTCTGGCAATAATTAAAAAAATCTTTTACTGGTAGAAAGGTACAGTATTGCCGAGTGGCAAACGGTATTTTATAGTTAACTCCCACGCGAGTAGAAGCTAGTACCTTTATCTAGAAGTAATGGAAAAAATTGCATAGAATTTTATCTAACGATAAAACTATTCCGTTAAAAGGCTTCGGCGAGTTTGCGCAAAAGATTGACCGATAACGTTGATACGTGTTATCAGCATCCAATAAAATACGTGACGTCATTGTTTAAGCGTAATCAGTATTAATAAATATGACAGAATTAATTATCTTGAAGATACGACCTATCTGTCACCGCTGCTATAGTTAGATCTAAGCTAACAATACTTATATAACATGTTTGAGGGGTACGTTCATCAGCCTTTTTGCAATATCATTACTCAACTAAGGTGCAGAAAAGGAAGGTTGCAGAATTTATTTTTGTTATTATAGGTAGCCAAAAAGTTGCTTCTAATATAACGTGGTTACCGCCTCGTCTAAACCTTTAACACCAGGAAGTTTACCCATCCAATCACTGGGTTAAATAAGTAACTAACAGTAATTTTTCCGCCAATATTTCAAAAGATAACAAAAATGCTTTCGACTTCAAAAATAGGTCATTCTCCTGATGATGATGTGGATTTCATAACCACCCAGACCCCAGTAACGAAGTGATCATATCATAATTTTTGGGCACGTGTCCAATCACACACCGCGCCGTACGAATTTTGGAAACCGACAAATGTAATTATACGCCAGTCCTGGGAGTCGAACTAAGCTCAAAGTCCACAGCCTGCTATCAGACAGCCAGACTAATGAGATGATATAATTAAACACAAGGTAATTTATTATGCGAGAAATTGTTATACATTTCATCATAATATTTTAAATATTAAAATTTTTTCAAAGAGAGCACCGAGCAATGACCTTTTGTCCGCTACGCTAAGTTTTCTTCGAAAACAATTTAATTAAGAAAATAAAAGATAAACGTTTTCTTTTTTCCATCGTAGTATTTATTCAGTGAATAGGTAGGTTATTAATATTGTGAGATGGCCTAGCAACTATGCTACAATGTTGAAATACTAAAAACTATACGAGGCACGGACACATCGAGTGCAAAGAATTTATCACGGCGACTGACTCTTCATATCTCCGCTTTTTTCCTTAAGAGAAACGTGTTTCTAACTCTGAATCATTATTTTATTACCTAAGTGGTCGTGTAGTTTGTCTTCAGTTACACATCTGATCAGCGATAAAGCAGCGAATTTGCGATTAAATTTGAATGACGTAAAACCTATAACGAGCTGGATGGGTTCCGACAAAACTGGAAGGAGGCCTTTGCCCAGGATTGGGACAGCGTAGGCTAGTAAAAAAAACCTATAATAAGTAAGTCATTGCAACGTAACTCTTCTGCCGTTGTTATAACGTATACATTAGAAATATTGCCACGAGTTTGATAAAACTCTCGGCAATCATTCTAATTTATACCTTACTTTACCGAGATAACAGTTAAATTACATTGTAATGACTTACTAATGGGTTTACGTCGAACGTCTTACCTAAGCCATTTCTTTTATGGTTTTACGTTAAGGCAGCCACTCCTAACTCTTAAAGTTTTATCAGTATAAACGAGGAGTTCTAATTTTAGCAAGGAACCACACAGTAAACTCTTTTGGTTAAAGGAATTCGAAAGAACACTTTAAGTTAAATCGATATGCTAATTCGATTTTAAACGATCATTTTACTGCCATACTTTGCCTCATACTCGAAAACTTTACTCACTAAAATAAAAAACGTTCATAATGTCCAATGTCACTTCATTTTAATTATCCTTAGCGTTATAGAAATTTGTTCTAATTAATACGCGCGAATGCCTTGGCGTCGGGCTCGCCATAAAATTAATGTTACCAGCATAAAAACGTTTTAATAAAATTTTACTTGCACTCACTGAGACTCGTAAAATATTTTCTAACGAGCCGAATTATTGCTTTATGAAACCGGTCCAGTGTGGAACGTAATCTAAAGTTATCTGACGAAATACCTGATAAGTTTATTATTATTAGAGTTTTCGACATCAAAGTGCGGTGGATTGGTGATGATGGATAACAAGATAGAAGGCCGCTGAATTTAAATAAAACTTTATTTTTAACTTTACTTCAGTAGGAACAATAAAGGCATAGTCAGCCTATATTGTCGCGCGCCCACCACGCGGGCCCAGTGCGGGTTGGTTGATGTAACATGTCTTTGAATTTTTGGTTCTAGGACATGCCGGTTTTCTCACGATGTTTATGGAAGTAATGTACCTTACATAGATACCTCAATTTCTCATAGCTGATACGCATTTTACAGAATAGTTGTTAAATGTCAATCAATTTATCATGACAATGAAATTATAACAATTAAAAAGCCATTATGTCTCGCGTGGATCCACGTTACATACGGCATGCGAAGGGTTAAATAGATACTTCCAATTCCCATGGTCAAAGACACAATAAAAGACAATAATATGGAATCAATTAATAACAAAAATTTATATTTTTTTCGGACACACCTGCCGTTCACAAATTTCTTTCAGGAAAATAAGGTAGCTGGATTATTTAAATAAAATAAACGAATGTAATTACGCAGGACACTAAATATCGATGAATCATCTTGGCGACACTTTCATATCTCAGGATCTTTATTTATCGTTCAATGTGTACTTTAGTTATTGAATATTTTTTGTTGTTCCGCCAAAGACTCGCCACCTTTTAAATGGGACTTGAACATAACTGGCAAAATGGTGTACCATAGGTATCCCTCTGCCTAACCCTGCGAGGAAAGCAGGTGTTGTTATGTGTTTTTCCTGGTTATAAAAACTATTATCTTTTGTAGGTCCAGAAATTTCATGCGTCGAGTCTGCATGCACTATCATACTAAGTATACTATCATGAAATATATAACGACAGCATCTGAATGTCAGTAGGTGCAGTAGACAGTACGTGGTAACATGCTGACCTTGCGTAATGCTATTATACTGCTTTTGCTGCCACTGATGAGGGGCCTACTGTATTAAGCACACGCAACAAATCTGATTTTATGTATGATAGTAGCAACACCAGCGACGAACCGTTTCAACATGCAAGAAACAAACGACCTATCTCCAATAAGAAGTAGATGCTATCTAAACTAAAAATAACAACAGTAAAAATAAATCTAGATATTTTATACACCCAGCCCATGTTCACAGCATCTACCGTGACGAACGGAGCGTTGCGGATGTATGCACCGTCGCTCTTTTCCCTTTAGCAGAGTGAATGAAACTTCCAACGGTAACAAAACTAAGTGCATCAGTTACAATTGAGAGCAGACGTTGGTTGCATTTGTTGAAATTAAAATTAAGTAGAATAGGAACGAAAGAGGGAAAGAATAGGATTTATTGAATGTTTCAGTTAAGGAGTAGTCATTGAATAGTCCTACTAATATTATAAACGCGAAAGTTTGTATGGATGGATGTTTGTTACTCTTTCACGCAAAAACTACTGAACGGATTTCGATGAAATATGGCACACAAATAGTTTATAACCAGGATTAACACATAGGATATTTTTATTCCGATATTCCCACGGGATCGAAACTTATACGGGTGAAACCGCGGGGCGCAGCTAGTAAGTAATACGGTAATAACTGTAGCAAAGCGCAAAAGCAGTGAGTTCTCAGAAGAAAAGCGTTGAAACCTTTACAGTCTCTCTCGAAGCGAGGATTGAAAACTAAGTTGCTTCAATAAAATTGTAAGATCCTGCTGTGCAATAAAATGTAACCATACTCAACTCAAATCAAGGAAATGAAATACGAGTTTTAAAAAAAGCAGGAAAGACCTCCATTGCGCTACGGAAACTTGATGATAACATGCAAAAAATCCTACTAATATTATAAACACGCGTATTATTTTTGTATGGATGGATGTTTGTTACGCAAAAATTACTGAACGGATTTGGATTAAATTTGGCACACAGGTGGTTTATAACCAGGATTAACATATAGGATCCTTTTAATCCCGATATACCCCCGGGATCAAAACTTATGCAGGCGAAACCGCGGGGCGCAGCTGGTATTAAATAAGCGTGGAAAAAAACCGAATCAAATAAAACATACTTCTATAGAAGTCGAAATATGTTCCATTTGAGTCATAGGAAATGTGAAATAAAATACGATTCCGGTTCTCTTGGAATGCCAGGCAGGATAAAGGCGGATGGCGAATTCAAGATACAAGTATCTTTATTTAGATCTTATATACAGAATTGAGAGAAGTGGTAAAGTCGAGAGATTGCCACCCAATTCCGGGATCGCGTTAATCAGAGTATGCAATTGACCTCAAAAGTTGTTGATCCCCAATTTAAATAACAACGAGACCCTTTTCGAACACAGCCGCCATCTTACTTTGGTGATGATTAAATTCTTGTCTGATGGACTACTTAGATGTTCGAACTGTCAGATAGTCCAACATTATATTTTGAAATCCGTGAACAACAAACTAAAGCCCAGAACATATAAAATTAGACACACAAAATTAGGTCGCATTATACAATTACACGATAAGATAAGGGGCTAAAACAAATACGATGTGGAAATGTTTGGAGTAAAAATTTGCTTCACGTTTTCCTTCCCAATTTCGGTGTAAATGATTTAATTAAAATACTGTATTTAATGTGGGTTAACGTACGTACGTGTACGTTATGGCCTTAATTTTGCTAGAATGGTGACGTTTTGATGAAAATTGGGGTGTTAGGGGAATCCACAAAATTTCGCCGAAATTCACAGAGGGTCAGGATACTTCAACTCACGACATGCGTCTTAAGATACACGATACTGCTGTCAAGTCCTGAGCTTACAGATTTTTTACCCTACTGTGGCACAAATATATAGATACAGTGAAAGTACTTTCCAGACAAACTGCTATTAAATTATACCTAGTGTCGGACGCTTAAACCTTAGATACGAGCTCTAATATACTGAATAAGGCACAGGTACGTAATAAGACGTTAATGAAGATTCCACACAATTTCCCTTTAGGCTGCCCGCTCACGTCCGATAATCGGTGACCGATTTTTTTAGGAGAAAAGTAGAACGTACTGATGGCAATAGTGCAACGCACACGTCCTACAAAAAGTCGGTCAGAAATAAAATCGGTGCATCCCGACCGATCCGATTATTGGTGAAAAATGGAACGTTCGTAAATGTATGCGTTAACGCACACTACTCACTGACAGTAGGCCGCATGCACTTGTTAGGGAAGGACGTTGTGCAACAGACAAAGTGACGGACGTGTACGTTGAGTCGGTCACAAAATCGATCATAAGAATTTGAGGAAAAATCGGCCCGATTATCGGTGCTACAAAAAGTCTGACGTGGGCGGGCAGCCTTATAACAGAAAGCCTACTAAGATAATAACAGGCTACTTTTCTAAGCGACCTAGCCCTACTACGTCATTTGGTGACGTCAGATACAGTGTTGTTTCATTAAGTACTTAATATTGAATTAGCTGTTCTAGATATAGACTCATGAGAACTAGACTAAAGTTTGGTTAGGTTTATTTGCGTTCGGGATAAGCTTCAGACCCCAAACTTGCTCAATGTTAACTTAGTTCATTTATTGGTCAAGCAATTACATGAACCAACATAAGTTTTGACAGCAGCGTTGCCAATCAGAATCTTGCCTGGTCTCTAGATGCTTTTTTATTTTTTATTTAATGGCATCTCGCAGTTCAATATAGGCGGTTTTCATATGCTTTATCGGACTGTGGATGCCTCAATAAATTATGTCCACCAGCTAGGGCTTAAAAACTAAGCAACTTCAGGTGTACGGACTTCGGCTTAGGACGTCACTGGGAGAGGGCAACAAGGGATAGGCTGGATCAGAATTAGGTAAATAAAAATAAAACAAGATTAGTGATATTTAAATGTACGTCCTGCGCACCCTGACAGCCAGCCCCATTACCACCTCGCTGACTGGCAAATGTTTTTGCCAGTAGTTCTTATCGATAAGGTTCAAAATGTGGATTTCGGTATAGATTTGGTACCAAATTTCTACTTGGGTTTTAAGACGTTGACCTTCAGCAGCATTTTTGAACATCAGCATTTTATCAAGCAATAAACATTAAAACAAAAACATCCGTGAATATTTTCCATAGTGACTTACTACTTAACGCCTTATCAAGTCGTTACACGTGTTTGTTATACTACCTACATGCTTAGTCACTTACAATATTATACATCGTCATGTATCTACGCCCTACGATATTATGATTCACCAAAACTTGATAAGCCTCGTGTTGACCGATTACATTAACATAAACGACTTATTTGGAAAAATGTTTGGCATGTTCCTTCCTCACAAAAAATTGTTGCCATGACAGACATTTGTCAAAAAAGTTAGTAGTTCTTGCCATAACTCCTTACAAATTTTGTACACCCTCATAATGAGGTAGGCAAAGACAAAATTCGAATTGGCATACATTCTAAGTGACCGCCCCGGGCAACAGTCTCCACACGGTGGGTGAGAAAGAGGTGGCGAGACAACCTAGACGCATACCGCCTAGGTTGGGTTGAGGTGGCTCAAGAAAACGATGCCTAGATGGTAGAAGGATTTGGGGAAGGCCTTTGCTCAGCAATGGGACAGAGTAATCCAAGTAACAAATACATTCCGAGACATCCATGCTTCTATAATTTTAGGGATTTATTTATTTATAGTTAATTAAAACGGTACAACACCAATTACATTAATTAACATAGAGGACAATAGTTAAATTGACAATAATATAACTTAAAACTAACATGGAACAGTGGACTCCCTTGCATACATTCTCTAACAGAACACCAGACATATACGCATAATTTGAATCCATTCATCCGCAAACACATCACATTCAGGGTTGGCAGCCAGGAGGGCATTCAGCACTTTTAGAGTACGACAGATTGGGGATTCAGCTCTGGCTACAGTTTTCGCTGGGAGTTGCGCAAACAGATTGTGTCGGCGGCTCTGACGGTGTCCGATGTATTTGTCGGGCACAAATAGTCGGCAGAAAAGACCATGGAGCTCTGGACAGTCGATACGTCCCCGTAAGATCTTACAGGCTACAGTGAGTTGATCAAGGCCTCTTCTCACCTCAACGAGTTAAAGCCCAACGTTTCTAATAAAAAGGGATAAGTTCACAAAAGACATAATTATAATCAAAATCGCGGAAAGCAACTAGGGACTAGTGAGTCACGGAACTGGGAAGTATGACAGACAGAAAACGAGTCCTATACCCAGCATTGGGTAATATCAGGCTGAAATTATGATGATGAAGACATATTTTATGTCATCAACATCCGGACAAACTTATTGGGGTTTTTGTGACGTTTCTGTTTATATTTTGGTTTGGTCCTTAATTAATAACAATAAAAAAAAAGTAGAACCACTACATCTATTTTCCCAGGTGAGGCACAAAAGCACTAAGAAATGATTGACGTTTTCACAAATAAACAACCAACCATGGCACAGACTTAGTTTCTGCATATACAATGTGCATGATGAGTTAACAAATTCGACCCTTACAATTACCGGTCACGAGATCCGCTCCCATGGTGTCAGGAGAGCGATTAAGGGCTTATATGTTAGCAAGATGGGCACCCGTACCCACCCACAGTGGGTTATTAATTCTATCTTACAATGTAATCAACGCTCGCCAAGAATTACGGTCGGATCTTCGTAATTGGAGGGGCCTGAGTCCATCGGAACTCTTTTGGTGAATATTATAAGGGAAGAAAAAGTTTTTTAGAGGCTCCTGGATACATTGATTACTTAAATAATATACAATCTTTCGCTCAAGCCTCTAAGGAGGTCATTCAAGTTTTTTTTCTCATTGTAACTGTCTGGTACCGTTCGTATTTTCAACACGGAGCGTCAAATTTTCAAGTTAAGTTTCATTTTAACAAATGGTATAATATTTTGTTAAAACTTCATGTCGATCTAAATATAGGTTTTCCTGTAGGTGCCTCACAACTTAGCTTTTCCCTTTGGTTAGCCGTAATTTCAATTTTAATTAACCATTGAAGGCTGAAATCACAACAAAACAAGGACTCCATAAACGTTGAAGGCTTCTTAAAAAAGTTCTATTTTTTAACGACCCGCAATGAAATTTGCATTTTTATAAGCTATGTTGTTGCTTATTTGTTACAAGATTGAACTTAGAAACATCTGTAGCAAGATATATTATACATTTTAAACAGTTTTTAATTTATACCAAGAAAGTTGTTCCTGGACTATTTTCCGTCTAGATATTACTTAATAGCATAATCAGCTTATAATGTTCCAACTGCTGGGGCACAGGCCTCCTCTCTTGAGAGGGAGGAGGTGGGTCGTAATCCACCACGCGGGCCCGTGCGGGTTGGTAAATGGCACGTCTTCGATTTTTTTTTCTAGGTCATGCCGGTTTCCTCACGTTGTTTTCAGAGCATTGGTGATGAGATTATGTTACACAAATTAAAGCGCTTGTCTGGGTTGGAACCCACGACCCAACTCGTTAGTTGCTACCACCGGGCCACCACTTCTCTCGATATTACTTAATGACCGTTCATAATTAATATTGTCACAATACCTTTAATTTCGACAGGCATTGCGATCAGCCACGTTCACTGCACACATTTACATTGTTGATACTACACATATTTACGTTGTTGATCTGACGAAGTTTTCCAACCTATGAAGCAACGGATGACAAGATAAAAGGCATTCCGACCGATTGCTATTTTGTGTGCTACACAATTATTTCGCTGGTTCATGATCATAATAGCTCTATAAGGGTAAATAGGTATTGTGTGTGGTTGTCAAAAATTCGGTCGGATACACAGTACACAGGACTAACCACACTTATTCAGGTCTGTTCAGCTTTGTACTTAGAAGACAACGATTTTGTATGGAATTCGTACGCATTCCATACAAAATCTGAACAGAGCTGAATAAGTGTGGTCAGTCCCTTAACCTCCGTTTATAGGTAACTCAAGGTCTCAAGAAACTAGTTGCCAGCCGATCCGTTACCATAAAAGAGAAAATGTGTCTCATTTCATATAATTGATATCTGCAATTGAGATTTTATCGATAACCAATATCAAAGGAACTTACGGGCTAAAGGGCTTACAAGTCAAAATAGAGACGAAAAACGTTCCAAAGATCCTAAGTATGATTTAAAACGGTCCCTAAAAATCAATACATCGCGTCACGTTTTGCATTACGAGGGACAGAAAGTCCCAGGGGACTAACGCACCTCTCAGGAAGCTATAGAAAATTCCTTTTAAAAAGGTACGAGAAGCCTTCCAATCGGATTCCTTCAACTTGTAAGACAAATATTTGAAAAAGCAAAAAAAAGAATTGTTTTTAATCGGGGAATAAAATAAGGTAATTCTCAAGTCGATGCGTATTTTTTTTAAGTGAAAATCTTTTTAGTCATCAGTGACGCTAATTCGGGTATCTCGTGTCGGTGACGCTGATTGAAGGTATACTCGGGTCCAATCGGTCAATGACGCTGAATCGCGTATACTCAGCTCATATAAGTTTTCATGTCTATCGTGTGGCTATAAACACACACCCTTTCTGATAGCTTCATCAGCTTCACCTTATTATTACAGTCGAACCGGACCTAACCTACGTTATTTACAAAAAAATATATAATACTGTTCACGAAAACAATATTGGCGTTGTATTCCCAACTTAGCCAATGATTCGAGGTTAGCTTTCATTAGGGTTAAAGTGATTCGGGTTAGTGTTATTTTGGGCTGGAATTATTTGGGATAACGTCCTTTACAAACAGTGATTCAGGTTTAAGGAGTACGAGTCCTTTTCTAGACTACCAAAAGTAACAGAAAAGTTTCTACAAAAGAGTCGTAATAATAACGACGAAGATTTTATTTCACTAGCAGATGTGGCTGGAGTTCATATCGGTTTTATCCTATCAGAATTTCATAGCAGTAGTAGTAAGTTACCAGAAAAAGAGAAAATGAGTACACACGGAGACACATCAGCTATAGATTTCCAGTTTTAGCTGATCTCACATTGTATGGGTTCTTCGTACAATCAGAAGTCTGCTTATACTCGTTATGTATAGCTTGATGTGTAGCCGTGCGCAGAAAAACTTTTTCTTAAAAGGAAACGCGGTTACCTACAGGTATATTCTTTACAAACGTACTTTGTGTAACATTCTTTTATGTGGTATTGGAAGTTAGGGTAGCGATTGTATGAATGTGAGCTTATGAGAAATACTTAAGAGGAATGGCGGTCACGTGATTGTTGGCATTAATTCCATACAAACGTATATATACATATACAATGTGCATGATGAGTTAACAAATTCGACCCTTACAATTACCGGTCACGAGATCCGCTCCCATGGTGTCAGGAGAGCGATTAAGGGCTTATATGTTAGCAAGATGGGCACCCGTACCCACCCACAGTGGGTTATTAATTCTATCTTACAATGTAATCAACGCTCGCCAAGAATTACGGTCGGATCTTCGTAATTGGAGGGGCCTGAGTCCATCGGAACTCTTTTGGTGAATATTATAAGGGAAGAAAAAGTTTTTTAGAGGCTCCTGGATACATTGATTACTTAAATAATATACAATCTTTCGCTCAAGCCTCTAAGGAGGTCACTCAAGTTTTTTTTCTTATTGTAACTGTTTGGTACCGTTCGTATTTTCGACACGGAGCGTCAAATTTTCAAGTTAAGTTTCATTTTAACAAATGGGATATATTTTGTTAAAACTTCATGTCGATCTAAAATCTAATATAGGTTTTCCTGCAGGTGCCTCACAACTTAGCTTTTCCCTTTGGTTAACTGTAATTTCAATTTTAATTAACCATTGAAGGCTGAAATCACAACAAAACAAGGACTCCATAAACGTTGAAGGCTTCTTAAAAAAGTTCTATTTTTTAACGACCCGCAATGAAATTTGCATTTTTATAAGCTATGTTGTTGCCTACTTGTTACAAGATTGAACTTAGAAACATCTGTAGCAAGATATATTATACATTTTAAACATTTTTTAATTTATACCAGGAAAGTTGTTGCTGGACTATTTTCCGTCTAGATATTATTTAATAGCATAATCAGCTTATAATGTTCCAACTGCTGGGACACAGGTCTCCTCTCTTAAGAGGGAGGAGGTGGGCCGTAATCCACCACGCGGGCCCGTGCGGGTTGGTAAATGGCACATGTCTTTGATTATTTTTTTCTAGTTCATGCCGGTTTTCTCACGATGTTTTCAGAGCATGGGTGATGAGATTATGTTACACAAATTAAAGCGCCTATCTGGGTTAGAACCCACGACCTACAACTCGTTAGTCGCTACCACCGGGCCACCACTTCTCTCGATATTAATTAATATTGTCACAATGCCTTTAACTTTGACAGGCATTGCGATCAGCCACGTTCACTGCTATATTTACGTTGTTGATCTGACGAAGTTTTCCAACCTATGAAGCAATGGATGACAAGATAAAAGGCATTCCGATCGATTGCTATTTTGTGTGCTACGCAATTATTTCGCTGGTTCATGATCATAATAGCTCTATAAGGGTAAATAGGTATTGTGTGTGGTTGTCAAAAATTCGGTCGGATACACAGGAGTCAGGACTCACCACACTTATTCAGGTCTGTTCAGCTTTGTCCTTAGAAGATAACGATTTTGTATGGAATGCGTACGCATTCCATACAAAATCTGAACAGAGCTGAATAAATGTGGTCAGTCCCTTAACCGCCGTTTATAGGTAACTCAAGGTTATACTCAAGAAACTAGTTGCCAGCCGATCCGTTACCATATAAGAGAAAATGTGTCTCATTTCATATCATTGATAACTGCAATTGAGATTTTATCGATAACCAATATCAAAGGAACTTACGGGCTGAAGGGCTTACAAGTCAAAATAGAGAAGAAAAACGTTCCAAAGATCCTAAGTATGATTTAAAACGGTCCCTAAAAATCAATACATCGCGTCACGTTTTACATTACGAGGGACAGAAAGTCCCAGGGGACTAACGCACCTCTCAGGAAGCTATAGAAAATTCCTTTTAAAAAGGTACGAGAAGCCTTCCAATCGGATTCCTTCAACTTGTAAGACAAATATTTGAAAAAGCAAAAAAATAATTGTTTTTAATCGGGGAATAAAATAAGGTAATTCTCAAGTCGATGCGTATTTTTTTTAAGTGAAAATCTTTTTAGTCATCAGTGACGCTAATTCGGGTATCTCGTGTCGGTGACGCTGATTGAAGGTATACTCGGGTCCAATCGGTCAATGACGCTGAATCGCGTTTACTCAGCTCATATAAGTTTTCATGTCTATCGTGTGGCTATAAACACACACCCTTTCTGATAGCTTCATCAGCTTCACCTTATTATTACAGTCGAACCGGACCTAACCTACGTTATTTACAAAAAATATATAATACTGTTCACGAAAACAATATTGGCGTTGTATTCCCAACTTAGCCAATGATTCGAGGTTAGCTTTCATTAGGGTTAAAGTGATTCGGGTTAGTGTTATTTTGGGCTGGAATTATTCGGGATAACGTCCTTTACAAACAGTGATTCAGGTTTAAGGAGTACGAGTCCTTTTCTAGACTACCAAAAGTAACAGAAAAGTTTCTACAAAAGAGTCGTAATAATAACGACGAAGATTTTATTTCACTAGCAGATGTGGCTGGAGTTCATATCGGTTTTATCCTATCAGAATTTCATAGCAGTAGTAGTAAGTTACCAGCAAAAGAGAGAAAATGAGTACACACGGAGACACATCAGCTATAGATTTCCAGTTTTAGCTGACCTCACATTGTATGGGTTCTTCGTACAATCAGAAGTCTGCTTATACTGGTATGTATAGCTTGATGTGTAGCCAAGCGCAGAACAACTTTTTCTTAAAAGGAAACGCGGTTACATACAGGTATATTCTTTACAAACGTACTTTGTGTAACATTCTTTTATGTGGCATTATGTATTTCAATGTAGGGCGGCGATTGTATGAATGTGAGCTTATAAGTAAGTACATACTTAAGAGGAATAGCGGTCGCGTGGTTGTTGGCATTCATTCCACACAAACGTATTGCTCTGTTTTCTCCCTGGATAATGATGACACTAGAGCTAAAAAAAATACGATACAATCTACAATCTACGACGGTCATTCTTATATTTGGTTTCTTGGTATTTTTTGTTTTAAAAATTAATCTGAAACAAATCATAAGGACAACTGTGGTAAATTCAATGTCTGACAATTTTTCGTACCCAGTACTTTCTGCCCTGTTTAGATTATCACATATGTTGTGTACAAGGGGAGTACTTCTCATTAGATGTAAGACATTAATAATAATAATAAAACAGATATAAGAAGATATATCGAAAGAAAAAATGGTCTTGTAATATTAACCAGGGAGAAAACAGAAGAATACGTTTGTATGGAATTAATGCCAACAATCACGTGACCGCCATTCCTCTTAAGTATTTCTCATAAGCTCACATTCATACAATCGCTACCCTAACTTCAAATACCACATAAAAGAGTGTTACACAAAGTACGAAAACCTTTTACAGCGATAACAAGGGTTCTATGGATACCAATATATATCGTAAATCATACTTCCAAAAGCTGTCAACTTATGCTTTACAAAGAAAAGGTAGAATTGTAAATATGCTGGTGGAAAAATGGTTCTTATTGGATTATTTTATACTATTATCTTATCACGGTTGAATACCTAAAAAGATGAATGATGTAAGTACTATAACAATTCATTTAATTACAAACTGACTAAATATACAAATAAATCCTTTTGTTTTTTTGGTCGAAGTGCTCGTCCGCATCGCTGTCATCCGGAAACGTGCCACGTTGAAGGAAGTGGTGAAGGGTGGGCGTTTTTGGGGGACTGTCTTTTGTAATTTTGACGTTCGAAAAGTGCTGATTCTCAGCCTAATTTGAATAAATGACTTTTGATTTTGAATGGCCATGCTAATTCTTTAGCCAAAGAATGAGCCAGTCGAAGTCCTTCTCCAAGGTGGACCCGGTGGATCCGATGACTGATCGCGATCTCAACAATGAACTTCTGAAAGTCGCAAGAATCCCCTGGATGTGAGAAGCACAAGACCGGTCGATGTGGCGACACTTGGGGGAGGATAGTGTCCAGCAATGGACGTTTTTCGGTTTAAATAATGATGATTACTAGCTAGGCCGATTACTTTTTATCGGACGCCATACATCAGGATCCTTATTAGATGATATCCTAGCAGAAAAATCAAACTGTATCGCTTTAATGACGTCAAATTAGAAGAGCGCAGACAGAAGCCAATTTGTCAAGAACCATTATTGGATCTCCCCACCACAATCACTTCAAATATCTATACAATTTAAGGCTATAGGAACAAAGACGGACCATCACCATCAATATCAACCTCCATACTAATAACATTACAGTGTTGCCATCAATCCACCTGCCAGCAGTGAGGCGATATCCATCAAGATTATAGCGGGATCCTCTCAGAATTGTTCGCTGTAGGAAGCTTTGTACAGTACAATATTTATAAGCAGTTATGATTAAACACGGTAAGTTAATCTTATTGAAACGGTAGTGGTCAGAAACAATGTAGAAAAAAATAATGTGTCATTATGACCACACGATAGAATGATTTTATGATGACGACTGGGGCCGATTATACGCGATTCAGCGTCGCCGAGTATACCCGATTGTAACCGTTCAGTTTCGTTCACTGTTTAGAAGTTTTCACTTCAAAAATTCGCCTTGTGTCGGTCGGAAGTACGTAGCTTTTTTTGTTCAGATCTACATCAATGGATAGTGAATTGTCTAAATTTTGAGCTGCGTAAGATAGTTTTAGTGAACATTTACGAAAGTTATGAGGACGCCTTGATTTCTTCCAAGAAGACAATAAAATCTTAATTCTTAACCCTTTTTATTTTGAAACCGTTCATTACGGTTTACAATAGAGCTTTGAGTATCAATCTATCGAAACTTACACTGTAAGAGCACAACTTAAACCAACTATTTCGTATTAACACTTAATAACAGCTTCTTGCCCATAATACATCCTTCCTATTCCATTATCAACAGCCCAAACCCATGTCAAACATTGGCCCAACTGCAGACTTTCGCAAAGTTCAATATTGTTGACACATCGACCATTAATGAAGGTGTTAAAACTGCTGTATGCTGCCATTGTTTAGTTAAATCTTGCAAAACGGTTAAGCAAAGCATGCTATATAGCCAGTATACCAATATCGACTCCTTACAGTAATTCAACGCAAGCGTTTTTACAGTGCGCGGAGAATGGTACCGCATACCGTCGAGTTTATGGCCCAAACTGCGGTACGGCAGACATGTAGTTTAGATAAACTTAACATTACGCCTGTATTTCCCAAAGGGAAAGAGAGAATGAGGGTGCATTTACATGAAATAGAAAGGGGCTAGGTAACGCTGAAGTCATGCTTTCTCGACCACTAGTTCAACGAGGCAGTAAAATTTAGAATGTGGATCAAATGTATGGGATGAGACACTGTTTAGTAGACGCACTGTACTATACTAGCTATGTTTAGTGTATTGGTACGTTTTAAAGTGCCGAAGTCGATGCCAAGAAGTAAAGCATGAGTCTGAACTTTGTGTGTATATGTGGGTGAAATAGAATTCCAAGTTGCAAGTGTTTTACTACGTTCACTGGCGTACTGCTTGAAGTCATGTAAGTATGCGAGTTACGATCTTTTGTTATGGAGATTGAAGTACATACAATATAAACTTACGCATTCTTACCATGGGAGTAGAGTAAGCAGAAACTACAGAACGCCACCTGCAAAGATCCTTACATACTACAACACGGTTAGCGCAGTGGCTGAGCGATCGGACTGCTGCGCTGCGTGTCGCGGGTTCGATTCCCGCACAGAACAAATATTTGATAGTCCTACATGTATTTGTTCTGAGTCTGGGTGTTTTTCTATCTATAATATGTATGTATTTACAAAAAACAAAAAAATGTATGTAAGTAGTTTATCTATCAGCCATCTTGTTACCATAACACAAGCATTAGGTTGCTTAGCTTGGGACTAGATGGCGATGTGTGAAATGTCCAGGGATATTATTATACTCCTATTTTGCTTCATTGAAATTGAAATAGCTGTCGTATATTTTAAAAGTAGCATAGCAGGAGTTAATGGCCTTTGTAGAGAGATTCGAAAACGACAGTAAAACCTGGTGCTTTAGAGAAAATAAAAAGTAAAAGTAACAAGCTGGCTTGTAACTTTTACTACAACGTATACCGTCATTTTTGTAGGCTTTAAATGCACGCAATTTACACAAGCAGGCATCCTCCAACTTTGTAAAAACAACATAAACATGTTTTTATCCCTAAACCCCTAATCCTACCTATCAAACACAAACATCCGTCTCACTTTACGAGAAAAATACCTCCCGCATACCTTAACTTTGAACAAAGTTTGTACCTCCCCGTTATCCGGTATAAAACGAGGTTTAACTACACATGGTTTCCGTTAAACGGTCCCTTCTGAGCCCTTTATGCGTTGCTTACGTCATCGCCTATATCGCTCAGACGGTCAGGCAATTTCATTATGGGGATCCGCTGCGTATTAACTGTATTGGATAAGATTCGGAATGGTGAAGGTATGAGGTGGTGTAGCGTTTCTTATCTTGGGTCATTATAGATGGTTGGGATAGCTCATTTCATTTATAGATCTGAAGATATTGATACACAAATAAAGTAGCTTCGAGATATTTAAAACAAAGAGAACTACTAGTACTTATAATGAGTAAATACGGTAGTCGGTCAAACAGCGTATCGATAGAAATCTTGCTCATAAAATAGTAACAGAAAACCAGGATCCATAACAGACGATAAAACTGACATTTATGGCGAAACGACAGTCCAATCGATTCAATTTTGTATGCAAGAATTTAAAGTAATGTCAGCCATGTTTTTTCGGCGAAAAATCAATCGTGTACCTGAGCGAAATATTAAATTCTGTTGCGTTCCGAAGTTCTGATTGGTTTTTTTAAAAAAAGTATTGGCGTTTTTTTGGACGAAGCTTTAAAGTTTAATAACCGGATTCGGGTGTATTAACCTGAGTTTATTTCTATTGCATAGTTAATACATGTGGTACAAATTGTGTTTGTAAACACTCACGTTTAGGAAAAACATCATTTAAATAAAAAACTCCGTCGAATCAGTAGCTATTGCGAGTGTAGAACCTTAAAAGTTTATTCTTTTTCGAGTCTATCCCTTATGTTGCACCTGAAAATGTTTTGTCTCTGCAATGCCCTTACGTTGACTTGTAGAAAATGCCTCAGGCATTAAACCCGCCTTTGTACAGACGCCAGCACATCAAGCTACTACAATCTGTCAAATTTCTTTAATAGATTTTCAACTTTATCGCTAAAGCATCAAGGTTCAAGGTTGATTGGGAAAATTTGACAATTTCGGGTAGCTTGACCTGCTGGCGTCTGTACAGTATTTTTATGTGTGCATAAAGTATAAATAAATAAATAAAACCGGTATTATCGAGCAGATCTTTAACATTGGCAAGAGTATATCGACGGTAGCATTAGAAAAACATCTTGCCACTGGATCTTGAAAGACAAGACCTTCATTTTATTTATCTCCTTCCTAGAAAAAACAAGCTGACGTAACGGCACTCAATTCCTCCATAGACCGTCAGTTTTTTTATAGCCGTCCCTAGATAGGTACAGGGAGACGGAATATGAATAAGATTATAACCCACCAATAGCATATCTATCCGGCAGTGAGGAACTCAGGCAATACACTGAATACAAATTGAAATATTTGTCGTTTTTATGTTAACGAGTGTGGAAAAAATGGAGCTTGGTAACGTATGTTTAAAGATTGGTCGGTTCTCGGTTATTTATTCTGTCGTATCGTCTCATAGTGTGGGGGGCACCCCTTTTCTATTACGTATATTTTTATTTCATCTGCTTACGGTAATGTACGGTACAGCTCGATTCAAACTTTATGGTGGCTCGCGACATGAGGCGAGTCCCTGCGCAGTAGCAAATTCACGTGTCAGTGGGGGTGAGGGATGAGGTACTGCGCAGCGAGAAGCGCACCTCAGAGCACATAAAATTTGAATCGAGCTGTAGGCCGCACGTCAGTGTTATCAAAACCAGTATAAGCTGGCATCATATTCTATTGAAACTTCCTACTACGTTAGGCCAGCTCAAGTTCAAGGTGCTGTCACCGGCCTATTGTACTGGATCCCACCTGATGAAACCAACGATGGTTCACGTTTGTCTAGAAGTAACCTATTCACGTATCTGGATGACTTTAAGTTTGATTAGTATACGAATTTTGTGAACTACCTGTAATAATAAAAAAAAAACAGGTATACAATGGGGTTGGCATAGGTGCATAAGCACTCGTCCAAACAACATAACGCGCGTCAGCGATAGGATACAGCAATGTAGTCAGAATCCAGTTTATTTTACCAGTGAAAATATTTTAATTTTAAAAGCTCACTCTTTGTGATCGCTTGCAGGTAAATGATTTATTAATTGGATGTCAGCGGAGAATGTTGAACTCATGTTTATGAGCGCTTCGTACGTTTTTAATAATAAAGTAATTTTGCAGAATGTACTTCACGAAAATAAACGTAAAATATTGGATTTTTATTACAAAGTAAAAACCTACATAATGTCCAGTTATGTCTGAGTTATACGAAAATATTGATTCGTCATATAATTTAAAAAAGAATCGTGCCTGTTCGAAACTCAATTAAGGGGCGTCCTTTCTAATTGGGGCTAGAGTTTCGTAAGAAAATACAGACCGTTGATCCTGGATAAATTAATTACTACGGCTAGCAATGCCAATCAAGCAAACCATCTTTCCACTAACAAATTCAAAAGGAAACGCTCGCTTGGAGGACGTCCACCGCTCGTGGTGAACTAAAAGATAGGGTACATAAAATTACGTTCTAGATCTCGTAAGATGTTGGCAGAACCCGATGAAAATATAAGGCAAGGTATATATATATAACATTACCTAGATTGTACCACTCTAAACCCATTTAACTCGAGGAAGTACATGTTCCAGTTAGTACGTACTCAATTCTAGATGGAAGCGTAATGGTCCAAATAAAAAATGTGCCCCGAGAGATGTTCGGTTCGAAACGAGTAAAGTAACAGTATGAAATATAACGGTTATCTGTCTGCGGTAGTTTTTACGCGTTTTGTGTTGTTGTAGATCTTTGACAGCCATTACGGGTTATCAGAAGCCCGAAAATCTGACAACCAGCATTACTAAGATGTATCGTGTTACCCAGTAACTGGGTTGTGGAGGTCAGAAAAGGCTGTCGCTCCATGTAAAGTACTCGTATTCTGCTGCATTCGTTTCGTATACACTGGAAGCTAACCCCAACATAGATGGGAGAAGGCTAGGTAGATGCTGATGATAATATTATGTTATTGGAGACGAAACAAAGACAAGAGAATTAAGAAGATACTACTCTAATAGTCGATTTTATTTAAAAAACTTGGGATGGAAGATCCTAAGTCCCAGAAAGGTTTCCTTCGAGATCTTTCATTCAATGAGAAGAATGGTTTTTATATGGGTTTATCTGTTGGGAAATTCCTTAATAGCAGGCTGAAGTGTAAGTAATAATCATTATAGCTAATGTTATTCGTTAGTAATGTACAGGCTATTAGAGAAATGTCATTTATTTTGTGATAACTAATACCAGGTCTGGGAACACATCGATGAACAGCGAGGTAATTGCATTTTAAAACACTTTCATGACAATATCTTTCATTTTGACAATTCAACAAGATTCATTGCGTCATTTAGGCTGCCGAGAAGATGAAGTTTTCAAACATTTGAAGCAAATGCTTTTAGCAATTTGCTTCCGATTATGATTCAAAGTGTTTTACGCCAATGTGGTACACACGGCTACAGATCAAGCTATGCAAAACCAGTATTGGCTGACCGTTCATTGTGACTAAATATCATACAAAGTGAGGTCAAGACAAACTGGTTTTGTATAGCTTGACGTGTTGCCGTGTGTACAGGTTCTCCGTTTATAAGCGAACTCACGGACAGTCAGACAGAAAGGCATTGCGATTGTATACAATAAAATTTATGATTAATCAATCATAGTCACGCGAAACTGTTAGTAAGTAAGATGTTGTGTTAATCTTACATTCCTGTTCTGCCATTTGCAATAACAAATCCCAGTTGCGTTTTTTTTTTCCTATTAAAGATCGTATCTAATAAAAGTATTTTAAATTGTAATAATGTACCGTGTAACGTATAATATACGCAATTGCAATTTACAGATTGCATTAAGACAACGAATGAGAACGCGAGACTCGTCAGTTATCGATTGAGTCGATTCACTGGTAAAACCCATAATACAGCTGCCTGTCACTCTAGCCGACTACATATACCGTGAGACCGCTGGGAAAATTGCATGCTAAGAGGTTTTAAATTTAGGTTATTGATAGTACTAATCATCTTAAGATCGGGGGAGACCAATGAAATGACGGACGGCTAGAAAGGGAAGGAATACTGAGATGACGCCAGATGGAGATGTATGGAAGAAGACATGCTACGCGAGCCTTAAGTTGTGGGTAGGAGGATGATACATGACAATGCATCATACAAGAGTATTATTTTTGAAGTGAAAACTTCTTTAGCGGCGTTGTGCACTTTTTTGTGATGGGTAAAAAATGTTAAACTGTCGTCAGGACACTTGACCTGATCGAAAATTCGTAAGACGGAGGGAGAGTACACCGCATTCCAAAATATAAAAAATGCACAACGTTAATATTCAAGTTTTCACTTCTGCCGGCACTCCCGGAGTGCAACCCGTTTTTTTATTTCGTATCCTACAGTAGAAAAGGAACCAAGGCAATCTCAGAAGATAATGCCTTTATTTGACAAATACCTCCTTTCTAATCCAAAAAAAAAGTGGACGTTATGCATTCCACGAGTTTTTTAAACGGTCTTAAACGTATCAGTTAAATTCATTTCGACATCTTGTTATATTCTTACATTTAACCAGTCTACAAATTAGCATTAACTTGATATTGATGTTATTATCATTATTCTAGAATAATGATAATAACATCAATATCGTCACTTGACAGGCATTATGTAAAAACTCATTAATATATATATCAGATGAAACTGCCGTATCATTCATTAAGGAAACGCCTAATGACGTCATCAATTACGCTTGTTTAGCTTCGCATGTAATTAGGATTACATGATTATGTTGTTTTGTTCGTTCTTTCATGCTCCATCGTTAATCTAGCTTTTGCAAACAGCCCCCGGGTTCAGGACTGTTCGACAGCGAACTGAATCTATCTTGAGTATACATAATTGTGAGGCTCGGAACCTGTAGCAACAATCTATATATATATCCTACTAATATTATAAACGTGAAAGTTTGTATGGATAGATGGATGTTTGTTACTCTTTCACGCAAAAACTACTGAATGGATTTGGATGAAATTTGGCATACAGATGGTTTATAACCAGGATTAACATATAGGATTTATTTTTTATCCCGATATTCCCACGGGAGCGAAACTTATGCGGATGAAACCGCGGGGCGCAGCTAGTATATTATAAATTAGTCGCTTTTCGTCTGTCTGTGACTGCGTTGTTCTTCTAAACTACGCAACGGATTTTGATGTGGCCATCACCGCCATTTTTTAGAGAATGTATTCCGAGAGGTTTATAATTTATGCGTATAAAACATTTATTAACTTTAATAAAGAACTCTCGATGTTTTGTCATGTCATAAAATCCGTGCGAAGCAGGGGCGGGTCGCTAGTAAATATTATTTGATTCTATTCTATGCTTTATATCGTGTCACTGTACGAAGACAGCATACATTTCACTGCCTTTGAGGTCGAGTTGGTTGACTGGGTATCCGATGGCATAAGGCCAGTTCATCCACATTCGCCACGAGTCCTACGTAATGGACGACAAACCTATTGAAAGGCACAAATCCATGCTGCAGACTGCTACTAGAAAATTCCTTATGCATAAACCCAGTTGACACCTCGCCCAACCTAGTAATCGGACCCAGGACGCCAGCATTTTCACTTGCGAACACTAGACCAACTAAGATACTTCTAGTAGCAACACAATTTAGGATTAAGATGAATAAAAACATGATATTATCAATACCTACGATTGTGTTTACTAGTGGAAAAATGCAGTCAGCTGTTTATCGTACCAGGTACGTACACTTAAGTATGAGTCAGTCGTGGAAATAACGTTTCTAGGCAGACTTCGAGCGTGGCAATCTTTTAAAAATGTTTATCCTTGTAGTTATTGTAAATAACTGAGTTACAATTACAACTATATCTTAACAAAGCGGTAAACTTCAAGACTTCAACTACATTTTTCTTTCAACTACATATTTATGTATAACAATGTCTGTAATGTTTATTGTGGTGAGAAAATAAATACTAATTATTATTATTTTTCGTATCAGCACGAAGTAAATGAGAATAGCTCATGCCGTGGTAAAAATATTGGCCAGACTGCAAGGTGAGGCTGACTGCCAGATTGTGCTGTCATTGTAGGAAAGTATCGTCACTTGTACAGCGTATTCTATTGTTCTTACAATACTTAACTCCTGCCCATAGACAGTGATCAATAGTGACCACAGATCCCTATTATTATCTCTAATTAACAGTCATCAGAGGAAGAGGCGGTGCTAAACCTCTTAAAGTGAGTTTTTCTAACCCCCAAATTGTTAAACGAGACGTTCTTTTAAGTAGGTACATATGTCTGTCGCTAATACATAGTTTGAAGTGACAGGGACACTGACAATTAACGCATCCAAAAATTCCAAAACGAGATGTTCTTTTACACACTAATGGCCAATTCCTATAATTTATAGCATAGCATTGCATAGCTCCCATATGGAAGTAGCTATAACAGGTAAAATTAGTTTAGAAATCTAAATAAAATTTGCCCAGTTTGGCAATAAAAAAGACGACCCCAATGGTAGCCCCTTTTTTTTAAAGCAAAACGATGGTTTTTTTTTTTGTAGGAACCGAGCATGAGTCGCAGAGACAACGCTTAACGGCGACTTAAAATTAAATAGCGTTTGAGAATACAGCCCTTACTAGCACTTTCTCGAAGCAGTACGAAGAGGCATCGTCCTCGGAGCCCCATAATTTTGTCAATTCACGTCATGCTGGCCGGATGGTGGGTTGAGTTGAGCGTACAAAGTGACGACTGTAAGGTCATCAACCGGACCTTGCGCGGTGATTAGAAGATTATACTTTTTCGACAGTAATGTAATGTAAAGGTATACAACTTAGTATATTCGTAGAATTAAATGGAGGAATAAATAATGACGTAATTCGTCAAATATTCTAACGTAAGTATTATTAATATCTGAATGACGCTGACGTTGGCATAAACAAAAAAGTTTTTCCTTTATAAAACCACTTTAGATAGAAATGATTATTAGTTTACTATTTAACCATAACACAAGCATTAGGTTGCTTAGCTTGGGACTAGATGGCGCTGTGTGAAATGTCCAGGGATATTATTATTATTATTATTATTATTTATATCGCTTATCTCCGAACCAAAAGTTGACATCATAAAATGTTATTTGCTTTTGCTACGGAGAGTATGACTAATATTTTCATGGTAGGTAGGTATTTTAGTGTGTGTAGTAAATTTTGCTTTAATTACTTACTAGCACAGAGTTAACGCGAAAGATCAAGGTTTTAGAAACAGAATAGATCATTTTCTTGCTGCAAAATGCTCGAGCAATTTTTCACAGATAAACTGAGTCGAAATAGAGTTTTAAATAGCGTGCAAGAGACGATTCCTTGTGGCATAAATTCTCGTATTTTGCTGCTCTGTCTAAGCCTTAGGGCCTTATCATACTAGCGATTTGCGAGCAGCTGCAGATCTCAGCAAGTTTTACTACTATTTCATCGTAAATATTTGCATCTCACAGACATACACATCAACATGCTGACAATTGTGACTATAATAGGTATATGAGTCAACGAGGACAATCGTTGTAGTGTGCATATCTCTCCGCTAACTCCGCTAGCGCGCGAAATCCGGTGAGGTGATCGAGGAAATTTTTCGGTGGAGCCATCCTTAATTAGTTTTCCTGTTATGCTTCGGCCACCCCTGCGTCGTTACGATTTGAATAAGAAATTAGAATAACTCAGATGTGGCCAATATTTAATAAGTTAATTGAGATGTGACATTGATAATGAGTAATGACGTTAGACCTTAAGCGATAAACTCGGGTGGCGGTTATTCCGTCACATCAAAGGATTTTAGCACGTTGATAACGTGTTTCAACGCTGTGGGGTCTAAACTCATGAGCTGAATCCATGGTTACAGTTTGTGCGTCGATGTCCCTACCACCCTGTATAGTCGTGCGCACCTATATTTTAGACTTCGGTTTAATTAAAGCTGGAAATAAAAACTGCTGTCGTATGCAAAATTTTACTACAGCGATGACTCGGCTTTAAAAAAAAAGTCAGTTGGAATATGTCTATAGCGGATAATTTTATTTAAAAAATAATAGAATGGGGTGGCAGAGCTTCATGCTTCGTGGGCGGATCGAAGATAGCAAATATGATATCTTAGGTTCAATGCCATGCCAATGCCATGAGGGGCTTGTGGCTAAGTAATAACAGCCGTACGGGCCGATCGATCAGGTTAAGCTACGCTTGCCGCGGTTGGTCCGTGGATGGGTGACCATTTTCACAAACCAAGACTCCACCGTACCTCGGAAAGCATATTAAGCCGTTGGTCCCGACTCCCGGCTGTCATTCGTGGATCTTTGACAGTCGTTACGGGTCGTCAGTAGCCCGAAAGTCTGACAACCAGTCTTACCAAGGAGTATCGTATTACCCAGTCACTGGGTTGTGGAGGTCAGATAGGCAGTCGCTCCATGTAAAATACTGGTATTCAGCTGCATCCGGTTAGACTGGAAGCCGACCCCAACATAGATGGGAAAAGGCTAGGCAGATGATGAGGTTCAATGCCATCCAAGTGACGGCGAAACGATTAAATCAACAATCGCAAAATCAACTCAGGTTACTCGTGAATAGGGTATAAATTGGTTTAACAATTTAATTCTGCCGACTAAAATTACTTTACGACAAAAAGTGAATGCATATTTATGCAGTCGTAAATTATTATAGCAATAACTTTAAAGTAGTACGTAAATAACAAAGGAAATCTGATAAATTGTGGGTATGACCACCTGGAAAGGAGAAACTGACTGACCTATGAAACCACTAATCATTCTCTTTTCCTTATTATTTAGGGTCTTCCCCAATTTATTTAGGGTCGTCGCAACATGTCTTTTTCTCTTTCGTCGTGGTTTTCACCCCCACTGACATATTTAACCACTGTTGAGCGTTTGTCAGTATTCCTATTATCTTTTAAATCGTAGTCAGTTTAACTACTTCGGATTTTTGGAAAATCTACCTTTATGATGGTAAAATGGATAATGTAAGTTTTTCTTAACGCCAAGTCGCGAGTAATAACATTTTTTTTTTGTTAGCTTATATTGTGTCCCACTACCGGGCAAAGGCCTCCCCTTCTTCCTTCCAAACCTTCCCTGTCTTGTGCGATCTCTGGTTAAGTCTAACCTGCAAACATTATCAGACCGTCACACCACCTTCGCCGTGGTCAATCTCGACGGCAATATAATCCTCTCTCAGGCGTCTAATGAGTAACGATCTTTGCTCGTCTCTAATCAAAAAATTTCCTAAGGCGCTGAGCAGACGGACAATTTGGAATCGTATGGAGATCCAGGCAGTCTATTTATCCTATGTGTGCGTTATAGAATAGATTTCTATATGTTCTATCGTCGCGGGCAAATTGTCCATCGTATGCTCGGCGCCAAATTCACAACTATATCTCTGTATGTATTCCTGACAGTGACACAACTAACAAATTCGGTACACAATAAATTGTAGTACTATGTGCTAACTGCCTGCATGAGGTCACCATAGCAAAAATAACACGTTGTATGACCTCAAATATATGGCGAGTAGGTAGTTATGAAACGAGGTAAGCATTGACTTTAATAATGATTTGTAAGGGGAATGTTAGTTGCCTATGTTTAAAAGTAAAATACTATATAGGAAGGAAAAGATTGAAGAAAATTGCTGTTTGTCTATACTTCAACTACATACTTCTAACCCGCTGTAACTTTTCATAACATCACGCCTGTAATACTCAAAGAGTTAGGCAGGTGTATACACATTTAGCCGGTTATATTTAGTCCCATGTAGGGAACATACCCATTGCCATCAAATTATACAGATAACAAATAAAATAATGAAAGTAAAATAGAATGAACATGCACACCAAGAATTAAATAAATAAAAATACAGAACAGACAGTTTCATTTATTACCCTATTAATTTTAACTTATACAAACATAAAATAAATTAGCAATGCAAAATAATATAGAAAGCATGTATTACAGTATGTAGCAGAATATATTTAAATGAAAGTATTTTTAATACGTCTAAGTCTACCCGAGTTGGTATTGGCAAGTAAATAAAATAATAATATAGGAAAACTTTTTTTAAATGCCTCCACCGACGTAACCCTTCCCTACATTATGCCACAATCATCATCATCTGCCCAGCCTAATCGATTACAGCTGAATACCAGTATATTACATGAAGCATCCGTCTATCTGTCCTCCAGAACCCAGTTACTAGATAATACTACTGCCATTTCTGTTTCGATCCCTTAACTAGCTAAAAATGCTATAAATTTTAGTTACCAAAATAGTATCATTGCAGTGGACTTAAAATGTTTAAACCTGATTCATTAATAAAGCAATGACGCAGATATAAATATTGACGTAAAGTCAAGTGTAGGTTGAATTCATCATCTGCCTAGCCTTTACAGACCCATTGGGGTCTGCTTCCAGTTTAACCGGATACTGAGTCTAAATGGATGTAGCTAAATACCATTTTATATGGAGCGACTGCCTATCGGACCTCGCCAAACCAGTTACTACGTGAATATTAACTTGCAGCAGATACTTGCTGTCTTGAGCAAACTTGGTGATCAATGCTTGTGCCCCCTCTGTATCAGAAGAGGCCTTTGCTCTGCAGTGGGACAATGATAGTCTGGTATTATCAGATGCAAGCTGTCAAAATGTATTTTTTAGAAATTCAGACTCGTATCCTGAAGTTTTTAAACTTATCACGTTGCGGGACGCTCTGCATTAGCAGTAGATTTGTCAGTGATGAAAATGACAGTACGGGCACCGCCGTACAATTTTAACCTCATCTGAACTGAGGTACGGGCATTACAGTGAAATTTTGTATAGAGGAACAAGGAAACCCGTTTTTACTGTCATACCACATCAATCCGGCTATGAAAGTACTGTGATCGTATATTATTCTTTAGTATTGCTCTAGGGCAGTACGGATAAAGCAGTGGTCGGAACTTGTATGGACAATTTTACTGTCATATCGCATAATTTGAAAAAGTCAGTACCGTCCCGCAACGTGTTAAATGAATTTGCTAAATCAATATAAGTCTGATTAGTAGAATTAAGAGCATTGTCTAGTAGGCAAAATCCCAGCACTTAAAATAATACAAATATTAGTGTTTAATTTCACACCAAATCAATAACTCGATGTCAATATCAAGGTCTATTGTTATTGTTTGAAGAAATATGTTTAAGTAAATTATTAGTTCCAGAAAATTAATAGGGTAGTTTGAAAGAAATATAATGTATATTGTCAGTCAAATATAAGGTTAACTTCAAATTATTTTAATACTAACTGTGTTGAAATCTTAACAGATGATCAACAAAATAATGATTATTGTTGTTTGTTATTGTATAAGTTGTAAGAATTTAAGAAAATTTTCAAGTAATACGCGATAATAGTAGCATACCCACGTAAAAGTTTCGTTACTCTTCAATAAATATTGATGTTTTCATTTGAAATAAGATGGAGAAGTGTCGGTAATAAATTAAAATATTGCGCTTGCCGGCATCCATTGTTTGTAAACAAATAACATATGACCCGGCCACCGGTTTACTATCATTTTTACACCACAAAATCTACATAATTTCGCCAAGAACATATAAAAATTCCAGCAAAATCCACTCAGAAATAACCGAGAAAACCGTATTTGTATGTTACAAAGTAACAGTAAGTTATGATCACCATGTGGTCGTTTATCGCGCCAAAATTTGACAATAACTTTCGCATTCAAGATTATGACGATATATTTGTTGTCATTAATTATTACTCCCAGAAAAAGAATTCTCATAAATCTTACATGCATGTAGAAGCCAGATAATACATAATTTTCGAAATTTTAGAATTTCCTGTGAAATTGTACCGCCCCTAGCGGTGAGAATAAGAAACATAACGTAATGGCCGACACACAGTAGTTTCCGATGACTTAACATCTAAATGCGCAAAATACTTACGCTTTCCTCCTCTTTTTCCATTCCAGAAGGCATCTGAGGTACTGCACGGTTAATCGCCGAGTAGTCCGGTAAATCCGGAAGCTCCTCGGCGAGGTATATGGGCATTGGTTTCGACGCATCCAGGGCCCTCGCCCTAAACGAGAGCTTCGACATTTTGTTGACAGAACAAAACACGCTAGCGTCGACACAAAAATGCACTTATAAAACACTTTATAGCTCCACTAGGAGGTCCCAAGGGACCGTAAACTGAACTTTGCACACTCTAGTTCGTTCCCATGATTAATTTTTGCACGCACTCAGTCACAATTAATGAAAAACAATAACGAAACTTTACATATTGAGCGTACTTTACAGAAAGCCATCATGGCGGCTTTCCGTTTGGCGGACGACCATGACCAACTTCCACCTAGCACGACGTGCGCGGGAAGGAAACACGCGGGACCAATTCCAACAATTTTTGTACTCTTATAATATTTTAACAAATAATGTAATTATTTACAATTTAAAAATTAAATAATATTAAACAATAAATATTTGATTAAAAATACTGCAGTAAAAATGGTTTTTTAATTAAATTATTGTAAAAGTACAGAAATGACGCTGGAGGTTACTTGTCAAATCATAGACTAAACTATTCTATATGTTACGTTTCTTTCTACGCTATATCATTGTGGCTGGTGTTATTTGTATAATTTTCCCAACCAAATATAAAAAAGTAATTTGTTTTTGTGTGTTACAATAATAAACTAAATTACCGCTACACTATTATTACAGTTTTATATTTAATTAAATATTTTACTTTAAAATGTTAACCATAGACAATAGGTTTGTAGCAAAGGTAAAATTTCCATTATGCCAAATTTTCCGTTGCGAAAATAATAGATAGATTATTCTACTATAGATAGTTAAGGTAGATTTTATTTGCTATGGTAATTTTTTTTAAATAAATGAAATGGAACCTCTGATTTCTGTATGACTTTTCATAAACTCCAAACATTCGTCTATTTTTGTAATTGGTTCTGGTAAAGGATCCCACCGTCCGGTAGGTACTCTTTTTAATATACCTAAGTATATAATAATACTATTTTTAATAATTTTATTGAAAAAAAAACAATATTGTAATTTAGTCCTTGCATACCGATGATCTTAAGATATATAAAACAGTCCATTCCCTCGATGATGCTGATCATAAACAAAATGATCTTGAAAACATTTACCGCTGGTGTACCAAACGTAAATGGAACGCAAATTTATGATCTTGACGCCATTTACCATACCATATTGAAAAATCATTTGAATAAACGCTTCGATTTTCTGTTGACCATTCATACAGAAATAGGTAATTGGGTACTTTGTTGATTAATACAGAAAAGTTTAAAAATTGAGAGAATGCAGAAAGCGAGAGCGATCGAAGCGAGTTCGGAAATTTAAGCACCTCGTCTCAGATAGGTTAAGTGTTTTGTCCATTGATCTAGAAATTGGAGTTAAGTACATAGGTACATACTTTGTCAACTAATTCAAAAAAGTTTAAGAATTAAGAGAATGCAGAATGCAAGAGCGAGCGAAACAACACCTCTCTTCGGATCCTATTTCTGGATGAATGAGCAAAAAATGTAAGCTAAAGATTTTTTAGAAAAAATTATCCTCGTGCATAACTTTATGCACAAAAACTTTACGATGGACGGAGGAACGAAGCGAGCTCGCGGTCTCGGTTTTTAGTAAGTAGGTACCTACCTACCTATTTTTTTAAATATTTTTATTTGAAAACGCAAACCTGCGGCTGCCAGTACCTACACCTCCCCCATTATTGCACCCTTGTGATACTTGCTTTCGACGAGTCTTATAAAATAATTTTATTGTCAAAAACATGTCGTTTTTAAATCATAATTAAGTACTTACTTTATTTTTTAAACATTTAAGACTAGTTTTGTTTATAACTAGTCTCACTAAATTGTTTTAGGTGTACTTAAACGATTCATAGAATAAGTACATATTTATAGGTAGGTACTTTGATATAAACGTGGGTTTAAAATGTGAAGTCAAAAACATTGCGTTAGATTCAATTTATTTCAAACTTAGCTCCATTATTTACCTACTGAGCAGAGATATTGTTGACAGCCGCAGGCGTAATTGTGTAACACAATAACAATAGCAATGGCTTTCATTATAAGCTTCGGCCAATCCTGCGCGACCAAAGCGTCTGCGAAGCGGGAGCGTCAGTCGCGCCCGCGCGGCGGACGCTTCTCGTGATTATCTATGGCGCCTTGCACACCTACGTACGTGACTGACCGACTGACCGCTGCAGTAGTCGCGCAGGTGTTCACGTTTAGTTTAGTCATAGTAAAAGCAAACAAGTACCACATCTTCATACATTCGCACCGCGCACGGTTTGTATGTGAGCGCGCTCGTACGTATGCGTCGTCGCACGCACACACTGACAAAATTTATCGCTGCTAAAGGTGCGCCAGTCGTGGCTGTGACGCCGGTAATATCGCCCGCGCCCGCGCACGCTTCGCCGCTGCCCTGCTGCTCGTAATAAATAATTTGTACGTGTACCTACCTACCCCCTTTAACTACAAAGACTTCATAATCATTTCATTTTATTTGAATAAATACCAAAACCACGTTTTTATTAGTCATATTTCGATCGTAATTTTTCAAATAACTAAACAGATAAGATGACGTAGGCAATGAAAAAAATGTAGTCGGCTTCTGGTCTATGTACTTACACACGGCTACACGTCAAGCTACACAAAACCAGTTTGTCTTGGCCTCACTTTGTATGATATTTTCTCACAATGAACGGTCAGCTAATACTGGTTTTGCATAGCTTGATGTGTAGCCGTGTGTAGAAAAAATAATTAAAAAAAACTTTGTATTAAAGGTCCCTGATGCTTACCCTACAGGGGAACATTGTTTTGTATAGAGATTGACTATGCATTTTTGACGATTGAATAAAGTAGGTACAAGTGACAGCCCTACGAGTTTAGGCTATTATCGCTCGCTCGGGGCTTGAGTTGGCCTACTTATTTGCTTTTATTATGGTTTAGTTCAGCTTTGTTCGCGCAGGTTTGGCCGAAGCTTTAACAATTCAACAATATTCACTGCGTTATTCACGTTGTTGAGAAGACAAATTTTTCAAACGTATGAAGAAATGGATTAGCAATATCCTTCAGATTGTGATTGAAAGTGTGTTAGGTACGCAATTAGGGTGCGGACTGCGGACCTCATCGCCTTTAGGGAAAATCCGCTACTGATTGCAATTTTTGAACCCACAGCCTGTAACTTGTATGGAAATAAAAAAAGCCAATATGGTATTTTTTTTTTCATCGTTCGTAATTCAGAAAGTAGTTCAGGTTTTCCTAATTCAAGGCGTCGAAGGTCGTGCGGTCCATGGCCCTTTACGGGGCATCGGTATGGGCGCGTTCCCTGAGGCGGCGACCAGCCCGCCGGTTGAAATCACCGCCGTGTCCTCGTGGCGGCGATCTCTTGCGTCCGGCCCTGGCCCAGGCCATGGTACGGAGCGAGAGTGCATGGCAGGCCGTCACCTCCTTCTGCGAAGCAGTAATGCTCGCGAAGGAGAAGGCGGAGCGCGTGAGGGAGAGGCAATCTCTGCGCCCTCACGCCCCTCGTCACCGCAGGAGACGCCCTGGATGGGATTCAACAGCCGACTCCCGGCCACAGTAGGCGCGGGCTTGCGGGCGGCGAGCAATGGGCAGCTCGCCGCCCGGTAAGGACCAGGCCCGGGTCGACGGCGCGGTGTGTTCCACGTGCGCCTCAAAAAGATGTCAGCACGAAGTGACGGGGTCCGCTAGGGCCGATGCCGCGAGGACCGCGGGTTGTTCGAAAGAGATACCGTGGCCCCTGGCATAGGCAACTGAAGGAACACGGGTGGGTTTTAGTCAGTAAAAGTCTGACACGCCCTTTCGCTCAGCCCAGAGCGGGAGAGCTCATTTGATGATTTCCCACCCAAAAAAAAAGGCGTCGAAGGTAACACGTGATTGCGTTATGATTCAATTTGCATGATGATGTAGTTTATTCAAATGACGAATTATGATAATTAGGTAGGTATAAATTATTGAATTTGCTTAAGTACAGACGCCAGCAGGTCAAGCTACCCGAAACTCAAATTTTCCCATTCAACCATGAACCTTAATGTTTTAGCGAAAATGTTGGATATATATATCTACATATTAAAGAAATTTGACATATTGTAGTAGCTTGATGTGCTGGCGTCTTTACCTAAGTGTTAACAAGGATCTTTTGGCGCTCGAATGACGTTTCAAACATATTCTCAGAAAAATCTAAACAAGCAATTATTAGTCCTACACCTACTATAACCAGCCTCTTATAGTTCGCGTACCATACTAGCTCTTTTGTTTTTAATCGTAATGAACCGAATCCCGTGTGGTGGTGACAGTTAAATATTAGAATTTTGGTCGACACTGTAACATACTTACTTGGAATCCACCAGTCGTCGTTGGCATTGTACCTACTTCGGTATAGGAAGACTAAAGATGTAACGAGCAAGAATCATGTGCCATGTAATCATGGGCCTACGCCCATGATTACATTCTTGCTCGTTACATCTGTTAGTGTTTAGTTTACCCCCCTTACCCGCCTCCCCTACCTACGTAGGGGAGGCGGGTGAGGGGGGGTAGGGGGTTAAGGTTGGGCAATGCCTACCCTATAAACCTTTTTGCTCACACTAGAAAAATCGACAGTGGTGCCGATTCCCTTATTCACAAACAAAACAGGAGAATGACCAAAAGTCGTACCAAAAAGTCTCATGCATCAAGATCAAAATATTATACTTACCTAGTTATTTTCATATTTTTTTACGACATTACGCGTCGAGGATTTGATTTTTTAACAGGGAATTTAATTTAAAGTAGATAATAAAGTGTTGATATTGTTTTATTCCCTTAACATGACGTTCCGTTTCCAATGATATGATTAATATGTGTGTGCGGTGCAGCTCTATTCCGATTGCAAGGTAAGTACCTACTCACAGTCAGGCAACTTTATGTGCTCCTTTCGACCCTACGCAAACACTCTGTCCGCTCTCCGAAGGAACCGACTGGCAGACTTAAGCATAATGTTTTCCCTCATGAACGCCATGGAACTGCTTTTGCAAAACGCCAATTCTATGTTATTAGGATAAAAATGTACAGACGCCAGCAGGTCAAGCTACCCGAAACTGTCAAATTTTCCCAATCAACCTGAAACCTTAATGCTTTAGCGATAAAGTTTAAAATCTATTAAAGACATTTGACAGATTGTAGTAGCTCGACATGCTGGCGTCTGTACAACTTCCTAAATAAAATGTTAAATATTTATTCGTGCCCTAAATACCAATCCAAAAACTTTACTTACTTAGAGATTATCTCCAAACACTAAGCTACTAGAACACTGAGGATCTTCTACTGGGTAATTTACAATGATTATGAACTTTATGAATCTAAATCTAACCATGAACGATTGTGTAATTGGCTACACCCTATTCTTTCTCACTATACTCTCTCCTTACACCTACTCACTACATACACTCACACACTTCCTACACTTACTCTACTCACACACACTCAGACCCTACATTAATTCACCACACCACACAGTTATAATAATAATAATAATTTATTTTCGCTCTCAAAGTACAACAAAGAAACTTAATCTATGTAGGTACAGTACAATTTAGTAAGGTATTTGATGGTTGTACAGCAGCACGTATTTGATGATCTACCTACTCCTAAACCGTCAGTACTTATCCTTAGCTTTGTCCCAAACTAAGTTAAGCTTGTGTTTTGGGAGCTAGTGATGCAGGGCTTACCATAGACACAACCTTGCAGCCTAGAAATTGACTTCCAACACTTTACAGTAAAAAAATAATAATAATGAAATTATATATTGATACAATACAATGAGGAATAAATTATAGCATCTACATTACCTAAAAATACAAATTAAAAGAAAATAAAAGAAAGAAAGAAATATATACCTTCACATCGACAAAAATTTCATGTTTTACTTTTCACTTAGGAGCATCTCAGTTTGATCATAATCTAAAGTTTGCAACTAATTACATAATTTATGTTTAACCTCGCGTTTAGTTAAACTGTAAATGTTGATGGTTTTATTGACTGTATTATACAGTCTCGAGCTTATTGCGTCAAATTGCCTAATGCTTTTGTCATCCAGTGGTAGTAGCGAATGCCTCCGAAGTACTGTTTTTAAAATATATAATTGTCTCACAGTCATGACCTGCAGTGCGATTCTGTAACCATCTCACCGTGAAAACTTAGGTGAAGTGAGCGTGGAGTGAGCTGTCATTCCAAATAATGCTAGTTTATGCTAGGGATTGACACTACTGACAACTCACATCAAGCTCACTTCACTTGAGTTTTCACGGTGAGATTTTTTCAGAATCGACCGGCTGTTACCATCTCACCGTGAAAACTTAGGTGAAGTGAGCGTGGAGTGAGCTGTCATTCCAAATAATGCTAGGGATTGACACTACTGACAACTCACATCAAGCTCACTTCACTTGAGTTTTCACGGTGAGATTTTTACAGAATCGACCGGCTGACATTCGGCATACAGTTTGACAGTTGGGTAAAACCGTGGCTTAACTTCGTTACAATAAGGTACCCCTGCACTACACTAATATAAGAAGTTCATCTAATTTAAGCGAATACGTGAGCGTAGAAGACGTTAAGCCGTTGGTCCCGGCTGTCATTCGTGGATCTTTGACAGTCGTTATGGGTCGTCAGTAGCCCGAAAGTCTGACAACCAGTCTTACCAAGGGGTATCGTATTACCCAGTCACTGGATTGTGGAAGTCAGATAGGCAGTCGCTCCAGGTAAAATACTGGTATTCAGCTGCATCCGGTTAGACTGGAAGCCGACCCCAACATAGTTGGGAACAGGCTAGGCAGATGATGATGACGTGAGCGTAGAAGGCTATACTTCGGTTTACTTTGTCTTAGCTCGGCTCACCTCGGGCGACTTCAGAGGGGCAATTCTCGTAATTTTAAGAACTTTCAGTCTTAGGGGTAGGTAATTCTCGTAATTTTAAGAACGTTCATAGTCAGAGGGGCAATTTTCGTAATTTTAAGAACTTTCACAGTCTTAGGGGTAGGTAATTCTCGTAATTTTAAGAACTTTCATAGTCAGAGGGACAATTCTCGTAATTTTAAGAACGTTCACAGTCCGAGGGGCAATTCTCGTAATTTTAAGATCGTTCACAGTCTGATCTCAGTCTCAATCTGTCAAAAAATACTTCTAATTTCCCTACATTTTGACATTTGTTTGTCGCCGAGATGAGACTGCGACTAGATTTTGAACGTTTTAAGTTACGAGAATTAATAGCCTTCAGATCTCAGTCACAATCTGTCAAAAGAACCTCTAATTTCCCAATATTTTGACAAGTTTTTAACATTTGTTTGTCGCTGAGATGAGACTGGGACTAGATTTTGAACGTTTTAAATTACGAGAATTAGTCTTCAGTCCTTCAGCCTCAGTCACAATCTGTCAAAAAATACTTCTAATTTCCCTACATTTTGACATTTGTTTGTCGCCGAGATGAGACTGCGACTAGATTTTTAACGTTTTAAATTACGAGAATTGGCCTTCTGATAGTTGTCGGATTTTGGACCCGAAAGGACTCGAAGCGTCCCGTAGTTCTTAGCATGAGTGTATAGTCACGTACTTCGGACTTCGGTCAATTTTGACTAGTACTACATCGAAGCAACTTCGCGAGTCTAGTGCAGGTTTTAAGTTGTTGCTGATGTTCGTGATCTGTGTGTGAAAGCGTCTTGCAAGTAAGTTTGAGATTAATGTTGCCACAAAATGAAAACAAAAAAATAACCAATGTCATGATCTTTATTGTATAAATTATAATACAGCTGATAATTTAACGTTCATTAAATACAGGCGAGTCTAGTCTAATGCGTTTTTATAGTCAAACAAATCGTTTCTTTTTCTAAGTATAGTGATTTTATAGTAGATTTTGCTAGGATTATTTTTTCGACTGGTAACAATTGCACTGTAAATTTTTCTACATAAATGTATTCCCCGAACGACGAGGTAGGCAGAGGTGTTTCATTCATAGTATCCTTTACCTTTTACAATTTGTAGTTGTTACTCCCCATATTTTTTATTTTTTTTTATTATTATTTATGAAGCGTTAGAAAATGCCTGTATTAGGGAGAAGCAGTGGTCAATTTTTTAATGGATAGCCATAAAAATATATAAATAATTTTACAGTGCAATTTTATAATCTCTAATCGAAATACAGTGAAAAATATATATATTATTTCAGTGTGTGCAATTATATAGTGACTTAAAATTTAGTAAATTCGCTTAAAAATAATGTTCATGTTGTTTAAACTTCATAATTGTTCAGTTAAAAGATAAAATAAATTAAAATCCTGACAAAAATATGAAAGCATTAGATAAATTCATTTTAATATAAAAAAAAAGTTTGATAATATAAGCATGGCAACATTACAAAAAACATTTCGCTTTAAAATATCTTTTTAACAACAATTTCCAATTTTACAAAACATTTTCAAGAATCTGACTAAAAACAAATTAAGACTTTTTGCAAAACATGATAATTATAATGTTTCCAACCATTGCAATTCGATAAATGCGTGTTGCCATGTAAAAAGAATCAAAATACGTAGATCAGAGTATAAAAAAACCGTAGATTTTGTACAAATTAATATTTCAATTAGGTACCTTAACTAGTAATATGCATAAAATCCAAATGTAGTATGCGAGTGACACGTCAATATTTTTCTTCATAATTGCCTAGTATTAGAACTGAGTATACAGGGTGAAATTAAATTCATGGCCATACTTTTAAGGGGTCGTTGTACTCGTCGTTATGAACAACTTTTACTATGGGACCAAATCTGAAATCGCGAAAAAAGATCAGCTGTTCCCTACATTTAAGTTCGCATAACTCGTAAATATGTAGGAAACAGCTGTTTTTTTTTCGCTCCATGTATAAAATACTGGTATTCAACTGCATCCAGTTAGGAGCCAACCGCAAAATAGTTGGGAAAAGGCATGATGACAGAGATATGATAACCCAACCTCGCCGCCACCTTGCTGAATGGCTAATATTTCTACCACGGCATAAGCTACGAGCGAGAGAATCTCGGCGATATTATCGTCGTGCCATCCAATTCTCGCCGCGATGATATCTCCGTGTGGAGACACGTTTTAAGAGTGTATAGAAATACGTGACACGACGATAATATCGCCACGATCTCTCGCTCGTGGAGACGGCCCCTTACAGTTCGTGTAACAAGTTTCAAAAATCAAGTAATATCTCTCGCATACCACCTTCATGTTAACTAAACTATCTTAACATTCACAAATTAACAAATCGACCACACTAACATACAATCATAACACAACAAAACATACTATTCAACATTACTTATAGTTTTCCCCACTCAGTGTATTTTTATTTATCATTTTCTTTTTGAAACACCGATTTCTGGAAGCCTACCGTACCTCTGGAAAATTCGTGTATCTTTTAGTAGCAGAAAGAGATAGCGCTATTAATCATGTTTAACTCACCTCTTTTTAGCACAGGAAGATTACGATAAATACTACGTCACCTGATCAATAAAAAATCTACTGATGATATGAATGATTGGCTAATTGAAATAAAAACCAATTTAATTTTTTTACATTTCAATTGACAGCAGAGTTATTTAAAGAGGCTTACAGAAATCGGGTTGTTTTGAACTGTTTTTATCAGTCGTTATTATAATATTAGCTTATAAACTTAATCGTTCAACCACAGCAGTGAGCTTGTTATAATCACCAAGCCTGATCATATGATATGACTGGTGATTGGTGATCTTTGAGCCTCGAATACACTAGTGGACAAATGGAGCGACATGTTGCGGAACATGGCGCTCGACAACTACGTGAATGTCCCGAGAGAATGTCGCGCAACATTTTGCAGGCCTATAAATGGCGCGACACTGACGCGGGACGCGTGCGCTCGCTCTCGGAGACACGTAGATAGAGTGTTGCGCGTCATGTTGCGGGAAAAAATGTGTAATGTCCCCGAGGCTTTATAATCAACACGCTTTTCAAATTGATTGGTTTCATTAAGTTGGAAAATGCTGCTATTGCAAATCCCTAATACAAATTATATGCGGCAGTCGTGTCTGTTTGTCACGGTTTCACTGCTATAGAGCTGGACATATTTAAGACTTTCTTTAGACCTTACGTGCGGTGATTTTGGCCTAGCCATGATCAAAAATGGAAAATGCTTATTTTTTCCCGATTTCATAAAACAACTGATAAAAACAAAATAAATGTCATTTCCATATCAAAATAGTGATTAGTCTTTCTTGTTACTATACTTTCCTAAAATACATACCTATTATAAACACGGGCTTCTATTTTGGTTCTACAAACTTTTTCACATAAATCAGCCGGTCTATTCTGCAAAATCTGACTGCAAAAACTTAGGTCAAGTGAGCTGACATTCCATCTGGTGACAAGTGTGACAACACGTTCACAAGTTTTCACAGTGAGATTTTTACAAAATAGCACTAGTTATATTTTAGGATGGGACAAAACTTAGGATAATTTTCACACGTTTTTTTATCATTCAATGTCTTATCCGTTTTATTTTTAGTATTATAATTTTTATTTCAGAGCCTTTTTAAAGACGATAGGTATGATTTGAAGCCTTCTGTTTCGCAAGCGAGAGGCACATAGAAAAGTAGCAATTATCCAATAAAATAGGGTATTTGAATAAAATTGTTAAAAAATTATGAATTTTCTCGCGTCGCAGGAAACAATGCCAAATTGGCCATAGCAATGCCAACTAAAGCATTTTTATAGAATGATATAAAATCCTAGGCGTGTCTACTTTATTAATTTTTAAATTCAAGATTTCCATTAAACTTTGTCAAATACCCTATTTGTTATTAAAAAGGTCAAAATAATATTTTATCTGGATTTATTATTGTCAGACAAAATTAAAATAATATATTGAGCAGTTACGTTAAATTTTTCATGTATTTCGTTACATATTTTAATATTAAGCTATTTCAAGCTTAGTGAAGCGTGCCTGCCGCTTTGAAAGGACTTTTTAGTTATATATTATAGGTATTTTAATTTGATATATCTAATAGCGTGAACAAGCAATATTGGGAAAGACAGTTGAGATGAAAATTGCTGAAAAATATACATTTAGGTCTGTCTAGGCACCGATCTTGAACTGAAGAGGTTGCGCAGTGCGCTACGGGTTGTAGCTTTGTAGGCAATTTGTATATAATACTACTAAGGAACCTACAGATAGTGGTGCCATGTTCTCGATGTCTGAGTTTGTAAGTTGTGTGTTTCTAAAAGCTCAGGTGATACAGAGGAAATCTTTTATTATATAGCTTTGTCCACATTATTAGATATATATTATTTAAAATCAACTATATTATTTAAAATAATGTGAAGAAAAATGCCAACAGCTTAGTAAAGATTCTATATTATTTAATTTATTACATAATTCGGTAAGATGAGATAAAGAAAAAGTATCAAGATCTTTTATAGTGATTTCTTAGAACAACAAATATTACTTTTTATTGAAGCGAAATTGGGCGTTTCATACTCTCCCTAAGGCGCCATTTTGAACGCGTTCGGTGTTATTTTCGCTTCCATGGAAAGTACTATTACTTTTTTCTACTTTTCATTATTCGTATTACAAGCTGTACCCGCGACTTAAGATGATGTAGATATATTTAAATTTTCTCGGTTTGTAATATACCCTATGTCATTTTTTTGTCACTTATAGGCCGACCGCTTAACGGAGACGTTGCCTGAGGTAGCTGCGCGGTGCGGGAGGGGTGATAGTTGTCACAAGTTGACGAATCACTGAGCTCTCGCATCACGTCACCACACCCCTCCCGCACCGCGCTGCTACCTGAGGCAACGTCTCAGTTAAGCGGTTGGCCTATAGCTATGTTTCAGCCATATTTTATCAAAATCGGCTCAGTTGTTTTTCAGTTAAGTTGTCCAAAAATACTCACCGGTTGTTGTCATTGGATAACTAAAATAATAAAATCCAATCATGTAAGGGTAGGTTGTTTCACATCCACTTGACGTGTATACATAAAAAATGGCGCTAACTATCGTCAAACCAAAAAAAGCATAGTTTCAAATTACAAGTACTTACAAAATTATGACCTTGCCGTACGTCAAATAATAAAGAGTACGTAATCATTATTATTTGACGTACGTATATTACGTTAACCAACCGACCAACTTAGGGCCGTTTGAAACAACCAGCCCTAAGTTGAAATGAGATTTGACGAGTTTAAATAAAATCTTGATACTTTAACTTCACAATAGAGGCATAATTTTTGATACTTGTTATATCTGTTTAACAGTACATACAATTTTAGGCGCATATAATATTTACAATATATATAGCGAAAATGCGACAATATGTTGTACAAACATGATTAAAAATAAATAATTATTAATTTTAGAAGGAATGTGCAAAATCGTATTTTATATTTTAGGTTTCTTACACACGAACGATCTTCATGATATTGGTAAAAAAAAAACTTCATGATATGGTTAGAACAAAAAAACGCAAGATTTTTTTTAAAATTATAGTCAAATATTTTTCGAAGACTTCGTCGCTCATGTGTAAAGGCATTAAGTAATGAATTAATATTTTTAAAATGATCTCTATTATCATTTACAATTTTAATCGATATGTTTAATAAATGAATTAAAAACAAAAAATTAAAAGAAAAACATTTATTTCATAATTTCTTCAAATTGTCTGCAACTAAAAATTCATAGCAAACGAAATAAAAAAAAAACATCATTTCAAATCAATTAAAATTGTAAACAACAAAATAAATGTGAAATTTAAAAAAAAATGTATTATATAAAAACAATAATTTATTGGGAATTAAAAAAAAATTAATACGATTCCATATTCCTACAGCTTGAGTATCATAATTTCATTATTTTTTAAATTACATACATTTTCATACAAAAACTCATTTTTTCATAGGACTTTTTTGTATAACCAAAATTATCTACTAAACTATTTTGTATAGAACTTTGTACAGTGCTTGAAGATATTTTTTCAATTTATAACATGGGGACTGCTTACACCCTGAATAAAAAGACATGAAAATTCTTGCTAAGGTACAGTCACGAGCACCAACATGTCAACACTTGGCAACTTTCAATTGCGATTTTTTCGTGAAATAAAGAATGCAACGTTGAAATACGACACATTACATAAACCTATGGGTTCGAAAATGCTACGTTCGTAACAACATAAAATTTCATTAAAAAATTAAGGAGTAAATCGCTTTTGAATAAAGCCGAGTGTATACACACTTTTGCTCGTGACTGTACAAGTCCGTAACCGACTGCAGGCAGCAGCAGTAGACGACATGTCGCTACGACAGTGGCCTGTATGTATTCTGTAGCTAACGACAGGTCGTCTGCCACGTATTTCATAGAAATACATAGAAAACTAGTCACAATCGTTTTCACAAACATCTTGTAAATGATGAATGATTTATTTTGTAAGTAGGTTTGTACAAACACTTTTACACGTCAATAACAATGTACTCATTCTCAAAAGTTACCGTTTGAGTAATTAGTTAAAAAAATTCAGCGAACCTTCACGCCATTTGTCTTAGGGTGTAAGCAGAAACATAATACAATATCTGGACGCTAACTTCGACACATCGAGCTTCAGAAAGAGATGGTCACAGATGTATGTGTCAGAGACAACGCTCTACAAAGACCAACTTTATCTAAAACAAGTGCCATTTTATCGTCCGCATACTGTAAAATTCTTTGTATCGTGTTACCCAGTAAATTTATGGAGGTCAGTAGGGTAAGTGCATAACACACTAACAGTAACAACTGCATTCATTTTGACATTTCAACAACATTCATTGCGTTATTCACGTTGTTAAGCTGACAAATTTATCCAACATATGAAGCAATGGATTAGCAATATCCTTCAAAATGATTCAGATTGTTATTGAAAGTGTTACGTAACTAGGGTGCAGATAGGCAGGCGCTCCATGTAAAATACTGGTATTGAGCAGATTGAGCTGCATCCGGTTAGACTGGAAGCCAACCCCAACATAGTTTTGAAAGGCTACGCATGACTGTACCTGTGTATTGGCCCATCTTCACGCCATTTTTCGTAGGATGTAAGCAGGGTTATACATACACAGTTTAGTAGATATTTTTTATAGTTTAGTAAAATCTAAGGGTAGTGTAATCAGCTCTCTTCGACGATTGAGTCCTCAGATCGCTCGGTACTCATACAGTCTCCTTTCGGGGCTACCTTTGAAGGCTTCGCTGTCTTACCTACGAAGATTTCTACCTCCTGGAATCAGAGAAAATAATGTTTTAGCACAATCAGCCTGTAATGTGAGAGGCCCGTGGCTAAATAATAACAGCCGCACGGGTCGATCGGTCAGGTTAAGCTACGCTTGCCGCGGTTGGTCTGTGGATGGGTGACCATCTTTACATACCGAGACCGCTCCGTGCCTCGGAAAGCACGTTAAGTCGTTGGTCCCGGCTGTCATTGGTGGATCTTTGACAGTCGTTACGGGTAGTCAGAAGCCCCGAAAGTCTGACAACCAGTCTTACCAAGGGGTATCGTGTTACCCAGTAACTGGGTTGTGGAGGTCAGATAAGCAGTCGCTCCATGTAAAATACTGGTATTCAGCTGCATCCGGTTAGACTGGAAGCCGACTCCAACATAGTTGGGAAAAGGCTAGGCAGATGATGAGCCTGTAATGTTCCCACTGCTAGAATACAGGCCTCCTCTCAGTGAGAAGTAGTGACCTGTCATACACCACGCGGGCCCAGTGCTGGTTGGTGGACGTCAGGTTCTTCGAATTAATGTTTTAACACGTAGCGGGACGCACTGCATTAGCAGTAGATTTGTCGGTGCTGAAAATGACAATACGGGCACCGCCGTACAATTTTAACCTCATCTGAACTGAGGTACGGGCATTACAGCGAAATTTTGTATAGAGGAACAAGGAAACCCGTTTTTACTGTCATACCACATCAATACGGCTATGAAAGTACTGACATCGTATATTATTCTTTAGTATTGCTCTAGGGCGGTACGGATAAAGCAGTGGTCGGAACTTGTATGGACAATTTTACTGTCATATCGCATAATTTTAAAAAGTCAGTACCGTCCCGCAACGTGTTAAGGACAGGACGGTTTCCTTTGCGGTTTTAAAAGTACATCAAAACCTAATTCACCCCAATTAGATTTGTCATGATTACCATTACAGCTGGAAGACGTTCACTGCTGGAAATAGTCCTCGCCCAAGCATCGCCATATCGACCGATTCTGTGCTTCACGCATCTATCAGATTCCCATGACCTTCACCAGCCGGTCGATTCTGTAAAAATCTCACCGTGAAAACTCAAGTGAAGTGAGCTTGATGCGAGTTGTCAGTAGTGTCAATCCCTAGCATTATTTGGAATGACAGCTCACTCCACGCTCACTTCACCTAAGTTTTCATGGTGAGATGGTTACACAGGTCTTCGACCCACCTTGTGAGGGACCTATTCAAGCTCCTAGACTTTCCTATTATTTTTAGCCTCTATTCTTAGTCAGACGGCCTATTTGATCATACCGGAGCTTGCCAGTTATTCACTTATTCAGTTATACACTTTCCTTTTTTCAGCAGATGGGTTAAAGAAGAAATAATGATAACGTATGTACCTGACTGCCTTCAATGCCCATATCCCTGTGCTCCTCGCTGCTCGTGCCGGGCGCGGCCGCTCGCTGCGCCATCTGACGCTCACGGGCTACGCGTCTGGAAACAAAAACAAAATTAATTATAGTATATTTTTCTGTTAATAAAATAAATGAAATGTTTGAAGTTTGGATTGTTTCGCAATGCACGCAAGCAGCGGGGTAATTACGTAACACACTATAAGTAGCAATGAGATTCATTTTGACAGTTCAACAACATTCATTGTGTTATGTACGTTGTTGATCGAACACATTTTTCGAACATATGAAGCAATGGATTAGCAATATCCTTCAAAATGATTCAGATTGATTGTGTGTAGCAATAAGTCAAAAAATAAGAATAATAATTGGACATGGGGACATGTTTGCGGGGCAGACCTGGCCAGAAATTGCCATATACATATTTATTTATTTACTGTAATAAAATATGGAGTAAATGGAGGTCTTTAACCAGCAGTACGATACAATAAAGGCTATTTATTTTCATGTAGATTGTAAAAGAGAACGATATGTTCTAGAATCCAGGACTAGTGCTGACAAAAATGCTATGAAAAATTCAGACAAAAACTATAATGAAATAATAATACATATAATACAATACGTGTGACTTAAGTAGTTTAGGCCGTGCAATAATGGACTACCTAAGTCACACGCATCGTAATGTACTATCGTCAAAACCTATATCTGACCACCGTAAGGACTATTCCTGCTTGCAGCGCATATTATTAGTCGACCTAAAAAGGATCCTCTTTTGTTTTACTTACGGACGCAGCTGTGGTCCTAATGTGCACGGGATTTTGTTTTCAAAATGTTCAGATATAGGTTTTGGCGATAGTACACACGGCTACACATCAAGCTATACAAAACCAGTATTGGCTGCCCGTTCATTGTGTGAAAATATCATACAAAGTGAGGCCAAGACAAACTGGTTTTGTATAGCTTGACGTGTAGCCGTGTGTACTATAAATAATGATAAAAAATAAGGTTGTAACAGTTTTTTTTTCCTTTTAGGAGAGACATGGGTCAGACGGGTTGTATATTAAAATAAAAAATGGATAGAATAGACGGTATCTTACGGTCTTTTAAGTCCAATTTAAGAGAGCTAATAAAAATAAAATATAAAGATGAATTCACTATTTTACTGTAATTTGCGACATTTTTCTTTTATTGACAATGGGCTCACTCTTGACCTCAATCCAGCCCAGAGGCAGGGATGAGATCTACGGTGGAACGAGCTTGCCCAGAAGAAGCCTATTCACTCTCGCCTTGAAGAGATTCGGGTTGTATGAACTCGGGAATGCAGACGCAGGCAGACGATTCCACTCCTTAGCTGTGCGCATCAGAAAAGATGACGAGAAGCGCTTAGTGCGTATATATGGTATATTAACCAAATAGGGGTGGTATCCCGCAGTGTGTCTGGACTCTCGATGGTAGAAAGGTGAAGGCGGGATGAGCTCATGTAGCTCTTGAGCACACTCCCCGAAGTACAGTCTGTAGAAGACGGACAGACTGGCAACACTTCGCCGGTGAGCCAAACTGTGAAGCTTTGCCTCCATCAGCTTTCCATCGTCTACATTGACCCAATGTAGACGCTGCACCACGTGCAGTGTTGGAAATACCAATATTTTTGGGAACCGGTGCCCATAGCCTTGGTGTTATACCGGTATGAGAGTAGTAACTGTTTATGCTGCGTTTTTAGCCGCCATTCGGTGCGATATTTCTCACAACGTACCATTTGCAAAATCTGTTAACGCTGCAGGGAACTTTTGTCATTCCCATTGTACGTGCCAACCAGCGTGCGTGTATGACCGGCACCCTAATTGCGTAACACACGATCAATCGGAATCGGTTTCATTTTGACAGTTCAACAACATTCATTGCGTTATTTACGTGTTGAGCAGACACATTTTTCGAACTTATGAAGCAATGGATTAGCAATTTGCTTCAAAATGATTCTAATTCCGATTAATTGTGTGTTACGCAATTAGGGTGCTGATGTATGAACGTAAGTGAAGCGAAAGGACTATGTAAAGATCCTAGCAGATGGCGTTCTGTGGTTTTTTTATTACTGAACGGGCCTGCTCTTGATCTCGATCACGCCTGATGGAAAGCGATGGATGAGGTCTATGATGGAACGAGCGTGCTCAGAAGATGCCTGTTCACTCTTGCTTTGAAGGCAGACGGGTTATATGTTGAAGGCAACACAGACGCTGAAAGAGAGTTTCACACTTTGGCTGTGCGCATAATAAATGTGGAAGACTAGCGCCAAGTACGACAAGTCGAGGATATCAACCAAGTGCGGATGGTACCCTGCAGCATCATTGAAATTTCTTTAGAAATAATAAATAAATAATAAACGAAATAATAATAATAATATCCCTGGACACTGGCTTACCCTCATGGGAAGAAAGCGTGAGTTTATGTAAGTTATGTATACGTACCAGTTTAGAGGTATGAAGAACAGGGTGTAAAGTTCACTCATCATCATCATCATCATCTGCCTAGCCTTTTCCCAACTATGTTCGGGTCGGCTTCCAGTCTAATCGGATGCAGTTGAATACCAGTATTTTACATGGAGCGACTGTCTATCTGACCTCCACAACCCAGTTAGTGGTAATACGATACCCCTTGGTAAGACTGGTTGTCAGAGTTTCGGGCTTCTGACTACCCGTAACGACTGTCAAAGATCCACGAATGACAGCCGGGACCAACGGCTTAACGTGCTTTCCGAGACACGGAGGGGTCTCGGTATGTAAAGATGGTCGATGGGATGGATGGTGGTGTAAAGTTCACTCATACTCCATAGAAAAGGGAGGATCCTCCGACCAGAGGAGTGTTGTGTCTGGTGGGCAATTGCTCAAAACGACTGATGTCGGGAAGTTTGTATGCATGCTAATTGCGCGGTAAACTCTGCTTGCGAGATGCAGGATTTGCGTGACGTCAGTATGACGCGTTATTCGCATGTGGCGTAGTAGATACCGCTACAACTAGTCCTCACCTCCTCAACTCCAGCATGGCCTTCCTATCAGCCTCTCTCTTCTCAGCCGCGAGTCGTGCTTTCTCGTTCTTGACGACGGGAGTGACGCGGGTGCGACGCGGTGTTGACGTCACTGGGGTAGAAGCGACTGGCTTTATGGGGACTGCTATCTGAAAAAGGAAAACAAAATCAAATGAATTTATTGTTTAGCAGTTAGTTAAAGTATAACACTTTATTGTCCTAAGCAGTATCTATTGGAACGAAGTTCCTTATCGCGCGTTGCGAAAGGGGGCTAGACGGAAAAAATTAAGACCAAAAGTTGGAACGACACTTTTTGCTATAGTTGTAAGCCGTGCGGCGTGCACGTGTTTCTCTCTCTCTCTCTCTTATAGAAAGCAAGCCAGTTATACTTCGTTCCATCCGGATGTCCCTTGACACCTCGAGTTTTTTAATTTTTGTGCTCCTTGGAACTTGGATTGGCAGACCTAATACAAGTTACTATGTATCCTAGCTAGGACGGCCAGATTTACTTCTGTTATTTATTACTCATTTAATGTTTAGTGAGATAGGGCACAAGCTCCGTGATAAAACGGGTGACTCCCGCTCAGGCTCGTTCTTGGTGCAAAGGTTAAGCCATTGCCATCCAACGTGGCAATGCAGCAAGCGTTTTGGGCACCTTCGCGCCGGGAACAGTCAGGGGCGGGTTATTTGACTAGGCTGACGTGTTGTTCTCATCGTTATATAATAATAATATATAATATCCCTGGACATTTCATACAGCGCCATCTAGTCCCAAGCTAAGCAACCTAATGCTTGTGTTATGGTAACAAGATGGCTGATAAACTACTTAGAAACTATTGTAACAGACACCAGACATTATTTTTAATAATTTTATACGTAAGTGTTATGTTTACAATTGATCCCCAATTTTTTAAATAATATTAACTGCAGCAGACTGTAACACACTTCAACATTTTTTTTTATCCTCCCTTTTTTAGGCTTCCCCAAATCCTTCCAGGAATTCTATTCCCGCGCCAGTCCTCGCGGTACGAGAAGATTTTGGAATCTCCATATAGTGGGTGCCTGAAGATGGACGGCGCCTCAGAGGTCGGCCCAGAAAGAGATGGCGAGATGACCTGCCGGTCGATTCTGTAACCATCTCACCGTGAAAACTTAGGTGAAGTGAGCGTGGAGTGAGCTGTAATTCTAAATAATAATGCTAGGGATTGACATTACTCACATCAAGCTCACTTCACTTGAGTTTTCACGGTGAGATTTTTACAGAATCGACCGGCAGGTTATCTCGCCATCTCTTTCTGGGCCGACCTCTGAGGCGCCGTCCATCTTCAGGCACCCACTATTTGGAGATTCCAAAATCTTCGCAAATGAAGAATAACAACCATTTGGAACCAACCTGCACTGGTCCCACAGTGGATTATAGCTCACTCTTTCTCACAGATTCCGCCTGAGTCCCAGCCGTGGGAACATTATAGGCTAATTATGCTATGGTCACCCATCCCAAACGTAACCTCGCTTACCTCCTGCCAGTTGTTCGCCTTCAGATCTGCTATCTGCTGGTAGATAGCATCCACGTTGGTGACCTGCAGACACACCATGTCCCAGAACCCTTGCAGGTCTTCAACTGTGGTAGGGAACGGCTCATCCAGGCGTTCGTTTATGTTGTTGTAACATAGACCTGGAAATAGTTGGGATTATGGATTAATATTATGTGGAAACATTGGTCAAGTACTATTGCTGGGCATAAGATTAAGAGTGTCCGTGGAGTTTCTTGCCCGTTCTTTTCCATAGAGATCTACATTTTGGAATGGGCAACTAGCTTCAACTATCTGACTAACTGACCGACTATTTAATTTTGACTATTCAAAAGTACCTGTAAATGGTTTAATTTAAATAAATTATTTGAGTTTGAGTTTATAAGGTCGGGTAAATTTCTCAGTAGCAGAATTTAAGAAAGAAAAAAAAAACCGGTCAAGTGCGAGTCGGACTCGCGCACCGAGGGTTCCGTACAAATTTGCAGGTATGTAACTAAAAATTTACGGTTTTCGAAATTTTTCCTTCATCTGTGCTTTAAGACGTTGCTTCGTACCAAATTTAAAGATTCTGAGTTCACGGGAAGTACCCTGTAGGTTTTGATTCTCTTGCGAGTGTCGAAAATTTGCGGCATAAACGGCTGTATCTTTTGATTGCGTTGGCTTAGAAGTTTGATTTTTTCACAGCTCAAAGGGTCAGTAGACATGAGTATTTGATATAAATTCCAGCTTGATACCTGCACGCGTTCCTGAGAAAAAGGGTCTTGACAGACAGACGGACGGACGGACAACAAAGTGATCCTATAAGGGTTCCGTTTTTTCCTTTCGAGGTACAGAACCCTAAAAAAGATATTTTTGCCATCGACACTCTAAGAAGAAGATGTAGCAGCTGGACCACTGGATTTGTGAGTGGTGGTTGGCAATAGAATTGCCCTCAATTACATGAGAGTCAAACCTCCCAGGAGACATGTTGGTGTATACTCTGCCTACCTCATCAAAAATCACTGCAACAGGAACCATTAAATCCTTCGATCAATAATAGTACTAGATTAAGGATCAGGAACAAAAATCAGTCGCTCAAGTGGCCACGTTTGCACACACGTAAACATCTACATTTCTTAGAAAAAAGTTTAATAATATTAACAACTTCAGTTTATTATAAACCTTAATGCTTAAACATAAAGTTTAATTACCATTGCAAAATATATTTAAAATATCGCTTGAAAATAAAATCATTCTATTTTTAAATTTTCAGTCATTTTTTCTAAAATGAAACTTAAAGTCTAAGTAATATGGTTAAAACATACTAATTTGAAATAAGACCACAAAAGTATTTGTGGTCTTATTTTTCGGGCCGTTTTTGAAGCGCTTATCGGGAATCTAGTACTATTATTGATCGAAGATTAAATCAATCAAAGTTTTTGCGGTTCCTTGGAGTTAAGGTTCTCCCATATTACGCTACAGTTCCTCAACTTTGTTGTCCGGTTTTTTCTACAATATTATGCATTCCCAGGTGTTTTTAGTAGTTATTTCTGTGTTACCTTCAAACTGCTGCATTTTCTGTGTGGCCAACAGCCTCGCCTTGCCGGATGCAGCGCGCAGGAATCCCAAGATCTCCTCGCTCACATCCTCACGATTCTGAAAACATTAAGCGACATATTTAGGACAAGACATACAATACATGGCATTATTTTTGTGTGGCAATGTAATATGAATATGTACAGTCAACAAAAGAGATAAATATTCTGGGTCGTAGTTGAAGTTTAGTAAGAAACGGATTGATGTTTTCGGATAAAATTTTATTTAATTAATAGAAAACAAACAGTCCATTTACCAAACTAAATTTCATTCGAAAACACCCATCGGTTTCTTACTAAACTTCAACTATATCCAACGACCCTGCATACTTATACTTAAAATATTTTTGTAACACCTATTTTACTGTAATTGTACTTTGTGGGATAAAATAAATACATTATTATTATTATTAAATACATTATTATTACTTATCTCTTTTGGTGACCATACATTAATGAAATAAAGGAGATAACAATAATAATATATCACATAAATTAGCAATTTTAAAAGACAGTCTCATAAAAACAAAAGAATCCAACGAATATTGCAACACCTGTACCAACAAGATGAGACATAACATCTTAGTCTACAATATTTGAATATTATAATGAGGTATAAACTAATTTGATACGGTATAAGGTCATTATTATAAATATCATCCTTAAAATTCTGTGATCAATGTCAACTTTTATTGGTAGTGGACATATTTGTTGAGATTTATCTGGGTTTTTATATTAAATTTATTATTTTTTTATATCAATCTATGTGTTTATAGCTTAACTAGCTTCTGCACGCGACTCCATCATCATAATCAGCGTATATTGTTCCCACTGCTGGGACACAGGCCATAGCTTGTTTCCTCTCGAAGAGAGGAGGCCTGTCTGTGAGCGTGGAGAAGAGGCCTGTATCTCTCCAAGAGAGGAGGCGCATAGGAGATCATAATCTACCACGCGGGCCCAGTGCGGGCTGATAGATGTTACGTTACAATCATGTCTTCGATTTTTTTTTTCTAGGACATGTCAGTTTCAAGCGAAAATGAAGTAGGTAATAGCGAGGACAGGCGATGCGATGCGACGCAGTGGATCGGGAGAACAAGAAATAAACATATATTGCATACATATATTATGTATGTAGGTATATTATGAAGATTGAAAAATAAGGCAAGTCATAAATATACAAAGCTATACACAATTCATGTCTAATACAGATAAAAAACTCAGAATATGGGAACACTTGAAAGCTATAAATCTTTTTAAGTATTCTCGCCAATAAAAAACTTCAGAAGTGCAGACATGGCTCGTAAAAAATGATCTAATGACTAGGTTTGGTTGCAAAACATTCCATTCCATGGGTATACTTATTCCAAAATCTGATGCTAGGGTTGCTAATTTTTTATGCCTGACTGACTGCCAGACAATACACGGCGTAAGCTACTGAAAATTTAAAGGAAGAAGAAGTGTTCCAGTGTATACAAACTAGAGGTTTTTGCAACCGCTAGAAGTAAATAAAATAGCAAAAAAAAAAAGTGGGACATTAATTCTGTAAAGACTTAATTATTACGGCCGCGAATTGTATTTTAATCAACGTACAACTTAGTACTGACCAGCAAATTGCAAAAAAAACGTAAGAAAACTTGAATTTCGTGGGCTACCTTGGAGCATCAACCTTAATTATTATTTATCCATTTATTTCAGGCAACAAGGCCCATACAAACACATACAATACAATATTAATATAACTTAAAAATATACTATAAATACATACAACAAGACAAGACAAGATTTCATTTCTGTGAGTTCCCAAAAGATACCATGTAAAACAAACCAAATCAAATCAGGCAACCCTAATGAACCACAAACCGGTTTGGTAGACCGAATTTAATTGTAGAAACAAAACTATAACAATTAGATGCGCCTAAACGGACAAGGTCTTCACAGCAATTACGTAGAGAGGTCATTCAGTTATGTTGGTCCTTTCAAGGATTAAAATCGAAGCTGTATCTTTTCTGTGTAAGGACATTTTTAGTGGGTAGATCCTGTAGTAAAGAAGCTGAGGCATATTTTATTTTAGGGTCCTTTAGTATAAGAATAAAATTATGCCAGCTACATTGCCATATCATTTCGAACTATGCAAGACATTTTTTCCTGAAGATATCCAAGGTTTATAGGGTCAACATGGTCAACATGTGTTCACTGGCCATGTTGACCCTATAAACCTTAAAAACAGGGATGTTTGGAAGGCAAAAGCGGAGGCCTTTGCCCAGCATTAGGACACAGTACAATATAACAGAAAAAAAAAACCTTATGGATACTGTACGCGTGGGAAATCAAAAAGTGTTCAGTTAAAGTCAAATTCCAACTGATTCCTTGTGGCGGCCGGAGAAGGCTCCGGGATCTATCTAAGATAGATGAGGAGAATGAGGAGGTGTCGCAGCAGTGGGAACATTGTAGGCTGATTATTATCATGATGATGATAACTCACCTGCAAGTCCTCTAACTCCTTCTCGGCAGTTGCGGCGAGCGCCAACAGCCTCTCAGTCTCCTTCTTCTCCAAATCCAAGAAGTAATGCGCATCCCTCACCGCCTCCACTCCATTCGTTCCACCATTAACACTACAAATCACCCCCTCATCACTTTCACCATCTAGTTTTATCACAGAAATACCATTTGTCACCGACACTGCACTTTTATCATCTTCTAGTTCAATCTTTTCAACTTTAGGAATGTCTTCTTCAACTTTTTGTGGGGACAGATCACTTTTCACACACTTCTTTGGCGATAGGATAGGCAACTGAGCTCGGAACTCTGGCCGTAAATGCCTAAGGACTGGTAAGGATACGCTCGAGTCCATTTCTCCGTTTGGACTCGTGAAAACTTGGTCTATGTCCGTTTCTTCATATTTTTTGGGGAGCCTTTGTGGCGTGTTCATAGACTTTTCGGTCAAGACTTTTGGCTCGTCGTCTTCGCTGGTACTCTTTTGTTTGTGGCGTTTCTGGTTGAAGAAACCTTGAGCCAAAGCACCCGGCCCATAAAGCCTCTCCACCCGCTGTTGAATGAAACTCTTCATTGGACTCGTGAGCTGTTCTCCATTCTCCTTCGTAATTTCCACTCGTTTAGAGACTCCATTTGAAGAAATGGTGTAAGACTCAGAGCTGAACCGAGTCTCCTTACCATTCGAGGTGACAGTCTTCCTGAAATTCGTTTCCGAATAACTGGACTTGAAGGTAATCTCCTTCGCGTTATCTACCTCATCGGTCTTATGAAGCATTGAGGTCGCGAAGTTCTTACTCTCGCTTGATATGTACGGACGGCTAGTAGTAGTCATGTTTCCTAGAAAATCGTTCTTTAACTGTTTATTTTCGGCCGCCATATAGACATTAAACGGTGACGTGGCTAGGTAAGGATCTGTGTGCGCCTTAGTAGGCGCTTTTTGTGTCAAATCGGCGCGCGTATCATGGGGACCGAACGTCGGGACCAGCAGCTTATTCGCACTGACCGGAACAGGCACCAATAACGAGTTATTTTCGCTTCTGTATTGGTAAGTATGTGTGATTGGTCTAATGGGGGAAGCTTCCCGACTTTTGTTGATATCCTGCCTCAATTTCGAATCATAGGTTGTAAGATTCGTGTAGCCATTGACGGAGCAAGCGAGGTTCAGATAGCTTGGCTTCTTATGGGGAAGATCGTCTCTTTTCTTGTGGTGTCCTCTTGATCTGTGACTCGAAGTGTCTACGTACACTTTTGGGGGCGGTTTGAGGAGATTCTCAGACTTTCTGGGGGTTGGTGTGGTGTATTCTGGGGTCCGGACGGGTGTCGCCACGGGGGTGGGACTGGCTAGGTAGTTAGGCTGTAAATTGGAGCCTGCCCGTTCCTGGAGACGAGATGTGAAGTCCCGTATCCGGCTGGTGGTGGAAGATGGTGTTAGGAGATTCAAGCTTCCCGATGTGGTATCTGGAATGAGGAGAATTTTGGTTATTAGTAATTTAGTAACTAAGATAATGTATTTAAAGACTTTTTTGGCTTAATTAGGCTTGGTAGTGGCATGAAACAAATGATATGTTCTGCAAATAATGGAACAGTTATTATCCTGTACTGCTTATCCTGAATCCTGATACGTACTTGAAGGACCGTATGAACACTACTGATAACGTTATAATTATAGCTTAGGTATGTTATAGACTAACACAATTTAGATTGCAAGCAACATGTTAAGAATTATCTTTGGAACCACCAGACGGATCTGAAAAATACTTTTTGCATTTGATAGCCTCATTATTGAGGAAGGTAATACGATTATTTTTATTTTACATCACGCTTCGATCCTTAGGAGTCGAGCAAAAAGAAAAAAATATCAGATATCAAACTAAGCGAAAATTAAGTAATAGCGCAGTCGGGCGACACGTTTGGTCGAGGACTGAAATTTTACGCCTACGATATCGCGGGCAGAAGTTAGTTTAATTATATTCACGTTTCAAAAGAAGCTAACATCGTCGTAAATAAAACCTTAGATAACTGACATTTTCTATTTATTGTACAGCATGACCCTACAGATTTAGATAGCATACCTAAATTAAAAACAATTCTGAGAAATGTAAATAATCCATAGATAACTAAATCAGTATTTATTGAACATTTATAAGTAGGTAATCCAATATGGACTTTAACTATTGGAAACTATAAACTTTTTTAATCATGTCATAAGCAAAAAGTTCGCTTCAAAATGTAGTTCTTATGGACATTGTCAAGAGCTTTTAAATGTTATGCATACTCTTTTGAAATTATGCTAAATATTGCAATAACTTACATCACAAAAGTGTGAAATATTATGAAGGTTACGTAAGATATCTCAAAAAACAACACTTTAGACCACTAGCTTTTTAAATAGATAGAAATAGACAAATCGGTAATTCAAAACGTTCAAAATCTAGTCGCAATCTAATCTCAGCGCCAATCAATGTCAAAAACTTGACAAAAATGTAGGGAAATTAGAGGTATTTCTGATTGAGACGAGATCAGACTGTGAACGTTCTTAAAATTAGGAGAATTGGATCTGGATATCAAGGCAAACATAGATGACACACATACAACAAAAATAAAGCATGAACTCAACACATATCTACCATACAGATAATCCATAGATTAGGCGCACAATCACAAAACTCAACACTGACCAAAAAGGTCGAAACACTGCTTAAAAACTCCTCGACACTCACACGCATGAAAAAGAAGGAAATAGTCACACATTTTGAATTTACAAGCATTGAGGAGACAAATACAGATGTAAAATATGGTAAGAATTATTATAATTACTGCACAGCATGTTTTCTGTATCTTATCAAAGAGATATAAGATTAAAATGTGCTTGGGACTATAATAATGATGTAAGAATTGATAAGATGTTTGTGTTATGTGTGTGTGTTGGCAATGAACTGTTTGGTGGTAAATTAATCTTCAAAGGTTGCGTAAATGAGGTATGGTAGGGGCCATATTTTATTATGAAATATTGTTGCTATAAATGTGTATAGCTACAATATACACACAAACAAGTCTGAAATGCTGACCTATGTCTAAATCAAGACCATTATCAGACACTTTTGAAAATCAAAACTAATTCAGTGGTTGAAACTTTCAATTAAAAAAACAGGTATTTTGAAATGTTTGGCTTTGGGAGATCCAGAGAGGCACAAGGACGACTTAAGCATGGGGTCTTGTTTTCGATCTCCAGGTCAGGAAAGTTTTGGTGTATTTTTGGAGAACATCTCGGCCCATCCCTTCGGGGAAACCAGCACCCTAATTGCGTAACACACGATCCATCGTAATCTGAGTCATTTTGAAGCAAATTGCTAATCCATTGCTTCATAAGCTCGAAAAATTTGTCTGCTCAACACGTAAATAACGCAATGAATGTTGTTGAACTGTCAAAATGAAACCGATTCCGATTGATTGTGTGTTACGCAATTAGGGTGCAGTTCTGAGTTTCACCTGGATTTCTTTCCAGTTTAGGGGAAAAGGCTCAATGCATATTAGGTATATATGTAACTTACAAGGTTTTACAACATTTCAGGTGAAATGTGGGCGTACTATCATCATCTGCCTAGCCTTTTCCCAACTATGTTGGGGTCGGCTTCCAGTCTAACCGGATGCAGCTGAATACCAGTATTTTACATGGAGCGACTGCCTATCTGACCTCCACAACCCAGTTACTGGGTAATACGATACCCCTTGGTAAGACTGGTTGTCAGACTTTCGGGCTTCTGACTACCCGTAACGACTGTCAAAGATCCACGAATGACAACCGGGACCAACGGCTTAACGTGCTTTCCGGGGCACGGAGGGGTCTCGGTATGTAAAGATGGTCACCCATCCACAGACCAACCGCGGCAAGCGTAGCTTAACCTGACCGATCGACCTGTGCGGCTGTTATTACTTAGCCACGGGCCCCTCAGAAATGTGGGCGTACTATACAGGGTGAAATTAAATAAGCTAGCGAAACTCCGAAACTAGACGTGACGGGTATCGACGCCTACTGATGAAAAAACAAAAAAATAATCATTTTAATTCAATCATTTTAAGTAACTATAGCGTCTACGAGGTCAACAGTCGCTGGTTGAGTATTTACTTGAAATGATGAGCTTAGAAAAACTTTTTATAGATATCAATATCCATTACATCTGCGGATTTTCGCTAGCTAATTTCATTTGAGCCACTATATCTCTACCTACTCTTTAGAGGAATACCTGTCTGACGTTTTGTAAGTGTAATAGTGTCGACGGTACCATAATAAAAGCAAATAAGTAGGCCAACTCAAGCCCCGAGCGAGCGATAATAGCCTAAACTCGTAGGGCTGTCACTTGTACCTAAGTTTATTCAATCGTCAAAAATGCATAGTCAATCTCTATACAAAACAATGTTCCCCTGTAGGGTAAGCATCAGGGACCTTTAATACAAAGTTTTTTTAAATTATTTTTTCTACAAGTACATAGACCAGAAGCCGACTACATTTTTTTCATTGCCTACGTCATCTTATCTGTTTAGTTATTTGAAAAATTACGATCGAAATATGACTAATAAAAACGTGGTTTTACTGAATCATGTATTTATTCAAATAAAATGAAATGATTATGATGTCTTTGTAGTTAAAGGAGGTAGGTAGGTACACGTACAAATTATTTATTACGAGCAGTAGGGCAGCGGCGAAGCGTACGCGGGCGCGGGCGATATTACCGGCGTCACAGCCACGACTGGCGCACCTTTAGCAGCGATAAATTTTGTCAGTGTGTGCGTGCGACGACGCATACGTACGAGCGCGCTCACATACAAACCGTGCGCGGTGCGAATGTATGAAGATGTCGTACTTGTTTGCTTTTACTATGACGGTACGGTTGGCGCAGTGGTTAAGCGATTGACTGCTGCGCTGCGTGTCGCGGGTTCGATTCCCGCACGGAACAAATATTTGTATGACCTACATGTATTTGTTCCGAGTCTGGGTGTTTTTCTATCTATAATATGTATGTATTTACAAAAGAAAAAATGTATATAAGTAGTTTATCAGCCATCTTGTTACCATAACACAAGCATTAGGTTGCTTAGCTTGGGACTAGATGGCGCTGTGTGAAATGTCCAGGGATATTTATTTATTTAATTACACTTACAAAACGTCAGACAGGTATTGAAAAAAACAAGCCTGAAGCAAAGTAAAAGTGCAAGTCAAACCGTATGCTAATACAGTCACTAAATAAGAAGTTGACCAGTCCAACTGCCTACACAAAATGACTCATATGTCAATGTTGTATGTATGTATGTCAACTATTTCTTTGTCTGTTTATTTCTTAAAGGCATTGCAATAACATTTGCAAGTCTGATTTGTAATATTTTTTTATGTAATATTAGCTGTGAATGTGGCTTCTCTTGCTAATAAGGCTATTTGTTTACTGCATTAACATAACCTCTATAAGGCGCTCTAAGGGGCTTGTGGCTTAGTAATAACGGCCGCACGAGTTGATCGATCAGGTTAAGCTACGCCTGCCGCGGTTGGTCCGTGAATGAGTGACCATCTTCACATACCAAGACCCCCTCAGTGCCTCGGAAAGCACGTTTAAGCCGTTGGTCCCGGCTGTCATTCATGGAACTTTGACAGTCGTTACGGGTCGTCAGTAGCTCGAAAGTCTTACCAAGGGGTATCGTCTCTTCTCTCTCATCGTGAAAACTTAGGTGAAGTGAGCTGTCATTCCAACTAATGCTAAGGATTGACACAGTTGACAGTTCACTCTAAGCTCACTTCACCTAACTTTTCACAGTGAGATTTTTACAGAATCGATCGGCTGATAGGCAGTCGCTCCATGTAAAATACTGGTATTCAGCTGCATCCGGTTAGACTGGAAGCAGACCCCAACATAGTTGGGAAAAGGCAGGCAGATGATGATTAACATAGCCTATAGACTGCCTTACTAAGACATGTGCCTGGGTCGTCAGCCCCGATTTAACCTGGCTATCATAGCATTGGCTGTTCTCTCAATTTTTATCCCAATAAGTGTGGTCATCTGCAGTGCTATCCTGTAACCATTTCACAGTGAAAACTTAGGTGAAGTGACCGTGGAGTGAGCTGTCATTCCAAATAAAGCTAGGGATTGACACTACTGACAACTCACATCAAGCTCACTTCACTTGAGTTTTCACAGTGAGATTTTTACAGAATCGATTGGCTGGTGACGTTTGCAGGGCCAGCATGGCTAGAGACTGCACAAGACAGGGAAGGTTTGGAAGGAAAATGGGGAAGCCTTTGCCCAGCATTAGGACACAATGTAAACAATAATAAGATAATTACCACTTTCATACTTAGCATTCTCCCTAAACGCATCTACGAGTATATATCTATCTGCCTAGCCTTTTCCTAAATATGTTGGGTCGGCTTCCAGTCTAACCAGATGCAGCTGAATACCAGTATTTTACATGAACCATGTGTCTGTTATTATTTAGCCTTACAGGTAATTTATATTTAATGTTAAAAACTCTCTTCCAATTGAATCTGTAAACGCTGTTATACTAGCTCATTCATTCGCAAATCCAGTAATCGCACAAGTGTCATATCTTGACACATCAGCTTTTTGAATGGCTGTGAAAAGTTATGCTGAAGTGCACCGCAATATGGTAAGCAGTGGAGAGAGTAAGTTCCATAAGCAGTCTTACATTTTTCTGACACAATGTTAATGTAATGCTAAATTCTTATAACAATTATGTAAACTGAATTTAAATTTTTTAATGTCAAATCAATAAAACACTTTATTAACTATCTGACTTTGAAAAGAGAATGCCGAGGTTGTATAAAACATGAATGTGTTGTATTGTGTAATTCTATAACGAAAATCATGCGACAGAAAATTTAATGCGGTATGCGGGCATTGATAAGGCACCAGTGACCGAAAGTTGAAAGGAAATGCGGTGATGAATATAAATGTTAGATGGAATGGATGGAGAGGGAGAGGAAGGCCAAAGAAAAGATGGATGGATGGATTGTGTGAGATATGAAAGAGAAGGGAGTGAATGATAGCATGACGGTTGAATGGAAGAAGCAAATGTACTGCACCAACCCCAAGTAACATATAAGCTACATATTTGAGACTCATGCATCAGCAATTCGTTGCTAATATTTCTAACCAAGCATAATCAGCCTATAATATTCCCACTGCTGGGAATCAGGCCTCCTGTCGGTGAGAGGGAGTGGGCCGTAATCCACCATGCGGGCCCAGTGCGGGTTGGTAGATGTCACATGTCTTCGAATTGGTTCTAGGACATGCTGGTTTCCTCACAATGTTTTCCTTCACCGTTTTGAGAGCAGTGGTGATGAAAATAATTTGCAAAAAGTAAAGTGCCTGTCCGAGTTAGAAACTACAACCTACAAATCATAAGCTGCGGCTGTTACCACTGGGCCACCATTGCTCTGCTCACGTGTCTAACCAAATAATAATAAATAAACATGGGACAAAGGCAGGAAAATGATGATGGGAATCGTTATGGCAAATACAGTTTTTAGCACATATGTATGAGTGACATAGACAATGCTCTACAAAGGTAAACTTTATAACCACTTCACAAGTTGACATTACATAAAAATAGGCTTTACAAAGTCAATTCCAGTTGTTTTAAAATAGTAGTTTTATCTATGTATTCTATGCATTATTCACATCCAATGTGTGCTATAGAATTCTTCCCTATGTTGTCCCACATATTGGCATTGACTACCAAGATGACAAATAATAGAGAAGTATGGAAGAGAAATACAAGTTAAGTCGACCCCAAATAATATAATATAATAATATAAAACGTTTATTTTCTCTACGCAACTTATGAACATAATGCTAGAGTTTGACAGTAGTGCACGAACAAGTAGCTAACATTGTGAGAGACTGGAGCCTGAGCTAGGTTTATATAAAAACCTGTATTACAGGTCACCAAATAAATTGGGATATGGGCAAGAGAATTATGTGTATGTAAAATATGCACATTGACATGGATTTGCAGACACCAGCCCGTATTACCTAAGAGAATTATGTTTGTTCCACACATTATCTTATCTTATTATCTATTCATTAGCCTGTTTTTTCTTCGTCGATGACCACTTCTGACTGTTAAAGGTCAACTGAAAATTTGACAAGAAAAAGCGGTACATAAACTTTCTGAATCAAAATCATTTATCAGTTAATTGCAATTTCTTGAGTGTCATGTAATGACTGATTTGTAGAGATAGATAAAATTAATTATCATCTATGCATTATAAACTTTGTAAAATAACTATGTATGATAATTTCATCATTTAAAAGATTGATAAGATTTCAAAAGTTTTGGACATGATTTTTAAAGACCACCATTAATTGTGTTGTTGAAGGATAAATCATGTAAAAAAACTAATTCAATACAACAAATATAACACAATTTTTGGTTACATTCAAAAGAATGACAGAATAATTGTTTTTTAAGTCTGTAATGTATTTTAATTATAATATGCATATATAATGATGTATATAATATAATGTGACATTCTTAAGATTAAGAACAAGCATCCATATTATGAAATTTAAAAATAAAGAAGGATAGCATGCAAAAGTAAAAGAAATATAGATGAATCGCGTTTCTGTGAACTATTAAAAATAATCGTATTAGTCATCTACGTTAAGCCAATTGTAAAAAATTATACTACGTCATGTTGTTTTAGCCAATTTCATCATAGTTTTAGATTAATTACGATTCCTCGATAAAATAAATTGCTTCTACAAAAAGTACGGTAAAAGTTCTTTTTAAATCCTTTTTGACATTGAAAACCGGCTCATAACACTTACCGATCGCTTTCAACACACACTAACTGAATTACACGTTAAATAGAATGTTAAAATAATCAATTTATAACCATTATTTTTTAAACACCTCACATAATTTTTCACGGAACTATTTTATGACACTAAATGACATCAGTTCACAAAGAAATGTCAACGTTTTTATTTTTTTTTCCTCCAGTCGACAACGCACACCCGTTTGCGGCCAGTCCGCACCGTTCCGTTTCACGGTCGGCAAGTTTCGGATTCGTTATTCGCAGACTGTATATAGATAGAGCGTTGTTAAAATTTTGCGAAATAATTTTATCTCAGGTGTGTTTAGGTGCGTATTCGTAAGCAATATGACGGCAATGACCGAACTATAAGTCGTGCGTGGGCAGAAAACGAGGTCGATACATAGATTACCCATATGTGTACTGTGTACGCATATCCGATTGTCTTTTTGTTTGTGAGTTGCATTTTGCAATCAGCATTGTTTGCGATTTCTATGCACGACCTAGATATAAGGTATTTTATCAACATGTAAGGTGTTTTAGTGACGTTTGTGTTAAATCGATCGGTCCAAGTCAACATTGAATTAAATATTCATTGCTTCCGCCGGGAATGAGTAATGTTTTATTATGATTGAGGTCATTCTACTTGATTCCCTACTATACTATGATTATCATCTACAAATATTGGTAATACGACGCGGACGGTTAGATTACGCAAGCATAATAAAAGAGCCTTGTTATAAAACTATTTTCAATTTTGAAATGAAATTCCCGCGCTTTATCTCGTTTTACGTTTGGTTTCACACAAAACTTTTAATACATTTACGTCTTGTGAAAACAAAACCAAACATTTATGAAGCTAAAAATAAAAGCGCTCTTCACGGTGATTTACGAGCCGAAGACGTCTATACTTAAACAGAAACCAATCAGAAGATGTCGTGGAGGAGCGAAAACAGACACGGAGTATAAGGGGTACGATTTATTCCTAAATTCCCCGAAATTACGTCAACATGCCATGGAAAGATCTAGAAACTTTTCGAGCTTTGGAATCGCAAGAAAATGCAAACGAAATTAATAAGATTTGTAAATAAACGATAGAATAGCTTTTTTTGAGAAATGAAATAAGAAAACACCACAATCACGCTACAGAAAAGGAAAAAAAAAGAAAACACAGATTATAGTTAACAGTAAAGATATTTATTAAAATATGAAAATAAATAGTAAACTATGATAATAGCTACATACTGAGTTTATTGTAAAAGTTGATAAAACAATGCAGTCAATGAAATTAACTATTACGGAATGAAAAAAATTAACAAATGATTATACTTTTAAAAATAAACTCATTCAGAATCGACATAATAATTATTACGATGATAATGAACTGAAAATAATCACAATCACGCATGCTAATAAATAAAGATTCAGAAAAAAAAGAAACGAATCCACTTTTTTTTCTAAACCTATAGTAACTACAACAACAACAACATAAAAAGCCAAGAACACATTGACAACACTCTATTTACCTGAAAAATCTGTACTTGCGTCGACATCGAGGGAACAGCTGCCTATAGAATCCACTGACTTATCCATCACTTTGACTGTCAGATCTTTTGTTACCTTCGCTAAATCTGACTCCTTCACTTCAATTTCATACGCTCCTATGCTGTCAAAATCTTCTATATTCGATTTAGGAGACACTGTAGAACTAGGCAGTCTTATATCCGTTTCATCAGTGTTTATAGTCAGAATGGAGTCAGGTTTCAGATCCTCAGGTGCGTGTTTGTCTAAAATCAGTGTGCTTTGACTTGTAAATGTGCTGCGAATAGGTTCAATATATTCTACGTCTTCATCAAAGAAAAGATGATTAGTATGCCCGCTAGGACCTTGCACGTTCGTCGCGTCTTTAGGGACAGCGTCAATAACAGTTTGTGTCTTATGAATATTCTTATAGTAATGATTCTCTAACTTTTCTAACTGTCTCCGAGTGTCTGACTGCTTTTTCCTTACAGAGTTTATAATTACTGGTAAATTGAGGAGGTCTGGAGTCTTTTCTTCATTGTTTTCGCGTTTAAAGAGAGGAGAATCATCACTTTCGAGTTCAAAACGTTTGTATTTCGAGGAGCAGTAATCATCTATAGATGAGGTGTCAGACTTTTTCGAGTCGAAAAAAGTGTCGAGAGAGAAAAATGATTTTCTTTTCTTCTTTGGTTGGGACGTTTTATTAAAATTTGGGGCAACTAAATCTCCTGTTTTATATTGTTGGACACAAATATTGCTCGTGTTCACCAAAGATTTTGGTCTTGTTTCTTTGGGGAGGCTCACAACACGGTTAGTTTCAATTTTTCTGGAATCTAAGCTCAAAGTCTTTCGGAACCGTTCGTTGAGATTCGCTAGCAGGAAATGTCTCCTTTCCGTCGATTTCGGGGTAACATTGTAACTTTGCTTGCTACTCGAAGGCTGAGAATGAGGAATGTGTTCTGTATATTTGAATTCGATGTCGTTCTCCGAAAAGTCTTTAGGCTCTTCGTAGTGTTGTGTGCCAGGCTCTGGTTTTTGAAAAGAGAACGACCCTCGAGTGGAACTTTCTTTTCTGTCACAAATGCAACTGCCGACACAACTGAGCTTCATGCATCTTTCTTCTGGTTCTAAAGAAACCTCGTGGTCATTAGGAATGTATGTATCTGGTTTGCTTTTATGGACTAGCAGATCCTGTCTTATTTTCTCGAGCCGTTCGTCTCCATGGAGTCCTCTTGTGTATTTCGATTTCAGTGGTCGGAAAAACCTTATGGATCCTGAAGTGTGTGGTTCTATGGACCGTCTTCTGATGAAGGATGGTGAGTCTGAGATCTTGTTCACGCCTAGGAGTAGGACAGGCGATTTCTTGTCCTCCTCGTCTGGTAGATCGCTGTAAAGAAAAGGTGCTGGTCAAAATGTGGTTGTAGACTATTGTGTAGGGACGAATGTTCCAAATTCTTTGAAAAGTGATACAGAAATCTAATAGTTACATTTTTCTGATAGTTATTTAAAGATATAGATATTAAAATTCAAATCTATTACTTGTAAGATCTCTTTAATTATCCGGAGAAATATTAGGTACCAAATGTTTAATATCCAAAATATTTTGGAACATTTTGTCATGAAAAAGCTTATGAATAATGGACGTGTTTTAAACATGAATAAGAAGAAATGGTTTGTCGCGTAGGACATAGTGTTATTCCTTGCAAGCATGCAGTGCCCAATGTATCTTAGACTAGTGGATAACAAATCATTAGAGTTGCTTGTCCATTTGAAACAGTCAGCGGAGTATTCGTGTCCGTTGTAGAATATAGTACTTACTAATTCCATGCTTAAATGACGTATTATGTCATTTATGCATGAGACTTGAATTTCACTAAATTCCTAATCCATTTGAATTAGGAATTTAGTGCATTTGCACACCTGTCCGCTCTAAGAACAGACAGTCTCCACATTGCGACCAGCGCAGTCAGATATACTGGGCACACTGTAGAAGCTGATGAATTTTGAATTGTCAAAAATAGATATTAGTGCTGGCCGTGATTAATGTCGATATTAGTAATTTATTTCGATTAGTAGTAAAAAAAACAGAAAGCATTGTCAAGCACATGAAAACACAAAAAGTCAGGTACTTACGAGTAAAAAAAATAAATACAATTGCATTTTTTTTCTGAGAATTAAAGTAGAAGAAAGATAGGATCACAAAATATAACCAATTATGTCACGAACAAAAAAAAAACGAATTAGGAGCTAATATAATGAAAATAGGTATTATATACCTAAACTTAAAGTACCTAGGTATTGTAGTGAGGACAACATAAAACCGATGGAAAAAGAACAATTAAATTATTATAAGAAGAGTGAAAGAACACTATCTGTTCACTTCTTCATAGTTGTGTATGTATTTATTATTTTAAGTAGGTATGATATAATTATTATCATTCTAGTAATATTTATTTTAGAAGTATTTATGTTTGTTTATTTGTATGTTAGTATATTCTCGTAATTTTTGTTTAGTTTTTAAGTGAATTGTTTTTTGATTCTATGTATTATTTTTTGTCTCCTTGACTCTATCACACGCTGTCTACATCTCTGTATCTATTGTCCTATCTCAGGTATGCTGGAAGAGATTTCTTATGAAATAGGCATCACCTCTGTACCTATTTTTTCTATTCTGTTTATTTAAGTGTAAGTACCTACATAAATGGTAAAATAAATAAATAAACAATGCCTACAATAATTAGGTATTTCAACTTATTATGTACCTATAGGTATCAAACCAAACCAAAAATATTTTATTTGTCAGAATATGATACAATAAGTATATAGGTACATATTAATGTAGCTCTATCATCATTCTCCTGCCCTTATCCCAATTTATTTGGGGTCGGCGCAACATGTCTTTTTCTTCCACACTTCTCTATCAGTCGTCATCTCGGCGACATATGATATGGTTAGAAAGGGGGTGCCCTTTCTAACCATATCATCATTCACACAGTCCATCCATCGTTTCTTCTGGTCTTCACCTACTCTTATTGCCATCGATATACATGTTTAAGCTCTGGTAATTTAGAAATCATTTATTTATTTCGAGCATCGAGATATACAGTCAAACCTGGGTGAGCGAGAACTTTATAAACGAGAAAACTCTACAAGTGAGACTGATTGCCAGGTCCCGCCAAAGATATTATAAGTAAAAAGGTGTTTACTACTTATAATATCATTGGGTCCCGCCATTTAAACCCATGAAACCCTCTACAAACAAACGCAAAACAAAAACCTCTGTATGATAGACTCGTTTTTCACACTTGGACCTCTATAACTGATAACTCTATGGGATTGGCTACTTATGTGTTCAGTAAATAATGATTTGCATAATGAGAGAAAATGGTTTATTGTGTAAAATCTCCTAGATAAATCAATCAAACGTCAAATATGACAATCAATCCTATTTGACATTAATTTGACGTTTGACGTTGTTTGTGGCATCGAAGTTGTATTCCAACCAGTGCTGGTCGTGTAGTGCCTGTTGCGCAGGTCGGATATGAGCTCGATAAATGCGATGTCCCACAAGTCTTTAGGCGACAGTTGACGTATTTGTAAATAAAAAATATATCTCGTATGTGATACCGATCCTGCACCTCTTTAAATGAGAAACTTGGTTAAGTGAAAAACATTTCGGTCGGTCAGTCGGATAAAAAAATATTTCGGTCCATTGAACTCTCGGTCTTCCAAGTTTAGCTGTACTTTATAAATATGGTTTTGAGAAATAAGGCAAACGCAATACCTAGGTACTTGTTTATGTCAACTTATTTAGTTTTCGGTATAAGGCACGGACTGGCACGCCCTTATGCTAAGCTACACCCTTTATTGGTAAAAGCACGCGACTTTTTTTGTATACTTTAGCAATGCACGATATGAAGAGAAACGATGGCTTTTCTAAATAAATATTGTAAAAGGAGACTTGAAAACTGGAACACGGAAGCCAGCGAGGTAATTGCGTAACACACTAAAAGAAGCAATTGGGTTCATTTTGACAGTTCAACAACATTCATTGCGTTATTTACGTTGTGGAGCAGGTAAATTTTTCGAACATATGTAGCAGTGAATTACAGCGGCGTAACTATACCCTTTGGGGCCCGTGGCAAATTCATGAGATAGGGCCTTCAATATAAAGAAGCTCAACCAATGTTATAATTTTTTTTTACTGGCACTTCGCCCGCGAAATTACGAAATCTACGTGGACGAAACGTAGATTTCGTAATTTCTCCTACAAAATTGAATACAGCTTCGTTGGTCTAGTGGTCGAAAAAAGTTTGCATTTCTATACTTATGTTAGGATCCTCGTCAGCGCATGGCCCTTTCGGACCGGGGGCCCCCTCCAACTGGGGACCCGTGGCATTTTTCTACTCCTGCCACCCTACGCCACTTTACGCCACTGGTGGATTACCAATATCCTTCAAAACGATTCAGATGGTGATTGATAGTGTTTAAGCCAATTAGGGTGTTGGTGTTGTAGTAAATTTTTGGAGAGGCTTATGAGCTATACGAGTATATGACTTACGAGTCACAGAAATGATTTACGCACGGGTCTAAATTTCTATTAACATCACTGGTAGTTTTTCCGCTTGTAGCTTGTAAGTCTACACGATGCATGTGTGAGATTCGTGTTAAATAAACGAAGAGCCACAAATCAAGACAGTTTAACGCAAATACCGCAGTGGGATTTCGAATGACTTGCACCTTTGCTTGAGCGATATTATCATACTTTAATTCAATTTTCTATTCTTACAGAGGACACTAGTATTTAATAGATTAGTGTTAGTCTGGATTATGCCAAGAAATGGTCTGATTACTGGCGAAATGTAAAAAATGATGTTACTACTAAGTTAGCATAATTAGCCTATAATGTTCCCACTGCTGGAACACAGGCCTCCTCTCTATAGGAAGAAGTGGGCCATAATCTACCACGAGGGCCCAGCTAAAACAGGGCTTCCTGTCTTCTATCCTTTTTGCTGTGCCCTACAGGGTCCATAATGATCTAAATTATATGTAAACCACCTAAGTACCCAATAAAGCAATAAAGATACTGAGTATTGAGTATTGAGATGTCACACATCTTCGCAAGACATGCCGGTTTCCTCAAGATGTCTTCCTTCACCAGTGGTAATGAAATTAAATACACAAAGTAAAGTGCCTGTCTGGGTTCGAACTCACGACCTCTAGTCAGGGCCTATACCACTCTTCTACCTAAGATAATGATTGTAAATGTTCCAGTTTATTCAGAGATCTCCCTCGTAACTTCAAAACAGCGCGTATTTCAAAATTGTCTACTTCTGACGCCCTGCCTTCCCTAACTTTCGTAACTGTAGTGGAAGAAACTGTAAGATAGAAATGTAACATGTTCTTTTCGTGCCGGTGGCCTGCAGACCGTATGCCACGTTACAGCTAACGCGTTGGAACAGATAACAGTAACGCCGATGAAGCGTACCGAACGCGATGAGTTGACGATACTCTGGGGATGGGTTATGGACGAGATTCTACCGATATAATGTAATCATGTTTTATGCCTGCACCATTGTCGACCGCATTATCGCTTACTATCAGGTGAGATAGTGGTCAAAAAGTGAAGAAACTATAAAAAAATGTAAAATAAGTTAAGACAACTTCTATTTTGATCTAAAAACCGAGGTTTTCACATGCTGCGTCTTCATAACATTAGGTATGTACGTAACAATATGCTTCTAAAAAAAGTTTTTTTTTCATTCTGGTGATACTACTGATATTTTAGCAAGGTAATTAGGGATGCTCAGCTTGACTTAAGATCTCAAAACAGAAAGTATCGATAAGTCGTCGACACATGTAACAACACTACCCGTCCCGTTGGTCCATCAACCACAAATTGCTCTATTGCACGCAAAAGCTGATTACAGACGGTCAAACGGATTGACTTCTTATACACATACATACATACAATCGTAGTAACTGTAACAGAGGTATAGAGATTGAATATGTTCAACTGTAAGTCGCATTAGAGCGCCGCCGTGTGAAATACTTTACTTAGTAAGTTCAGGGGGGCTTACCAGCAGCTTTTATAGCGGGGCAGAAGTTGACCTGCACTGCTTTTTTGTTCTATGACTAAGTACAAAAAAGCAGTTCAACTTCTGCCCTGCTATAAAGAGCTGCTGGTAAGCCCCCAGTCGGGATTTCGGGAAGCAGCGCTGCCTATTTGCTGTCTATAGATTATTGAAATTAAAATTCTGAAATATTTTATTTCATACTAGCTGACCCGGCAAACGTTGTTTAGCCTTATTAATTTATATGGCAAAACAACTTTTGCCGGGTGCTACTTCTACCCTACTCCTACCCAGAAACCATCCAGGAACCCGTTGAAATATACACACAAAATTTCATCCAAATCGGCCCAGCTATTCTCGAGTTTTAGCGAGACAAACGAACAGCAATTGATTTTTACATATTATAATCTCTTAAAACCCTACATGGGCACTTATAAAACGTCACGCTAGGTGCACGGTTCCAATTTGTCGTTTCCTATCGGCCGGCAAGAAATCCACGGTTACTCTTTTAAAAATAATTGGCTTTTACAACGTTCTCAAATAAACTGTTATAAGTGTGTTACGCAATGGCCCCGCAAGTTGATATCGGACCATCATGTTCATGGCTGATGGAAGGTCAAAAACGTCTAACTAGATGCCCGACGATAAAATGGTGATTATAATGATATTTTTATAATGTGTGTCAAGCTAAACAACTATACGCCTAGTCACATATAAATATATATTATTATTACATACCAGGGTGGCAAAAATCATTTTGATCTTTATACTTTGATTTTATTCTATTCATTTCTATTGTAACTACTTTTTACAGTGTGGTTCTCCATAAATGCATGGACTTTGATAGCTTTCGATCTAAGCGCCAAATACAATCTAATAGTCAAGTATTTAAAAAAGCAGCTAAGTGAGAGACGATCATATATCGCGGTTTATTTATTTATCTAATACTTCAAGCATATATAAATGTACACAGACTTAATACTTTCTATGGTAAAGTAAAAAAATTACCCTATATATATGTATTTTTGATCTTTTTTTTTTAATTTGTTTTTACAGCGGCCACAGTATTGTGTAAATTTCAAGTGTCTAACTATGATGGTTTCAAAGATACATCCCTGTGACAGACGGACGGACAGTGTAGTCTTAGTAATAGCCTTTGGCATTCTTTGGGTACGGAACCTGAAAAAGGAAAAGTATTTATTGGGACTCGCAGAGAAATGTAAAACAACAAGTAACGGCAAATATGGTGATTATGCAATATTCTTTCGTGAACATCTGCTTTATATCCCAATCAATCAACCTGTCTAGCCTTTACCCAACTATGTTGGGGTCGGCTTCCAGTCTTACCAGATGCAGCAGAATACCAGTATTTTACATGGAGCGACTGTTTATCTGAAATCCACAACCTAGTTACTGGGTACCACGACACCTCTTGGGAAGACTGGTTGTCAGACTTTTGGGCTTCTCACTACTCGTAAAGATTGTCAAATATCTATGAATGACAGCCGGGACCAACGGCTTAGCGTGCTTTCCGAGGCACGGTAGGGTCTCACAGTCTCACTATGCAATGGATGGTCACCCATCCATGAACCGTCCGCGGTAAGCATAGCTTAACCTTTGATCGAGTCGTGCGGCCATTATTATTAAGCCATGAGCCCTTCTATTAATTAAACAACGGATACTAAATTCCAATCAAAAGAACTGTCATTTTCATCCGGTATTACGGCTTATAATGCTTTACACATTAGGTTACAATGCGTGGAAGTATGCAGCGAGCTATTGATAGTATATCTGTATTGTTATTTATGCTTCATCAGTTTTACTGTTGCCAGCACCTTCGATGGATACCGATACGTAACGGAATTCGTATTATTATAAAATTGAATCTTTTTAGCCGTTGTGGTTTTATAGTTGCATCAGTTATGATGACAGATTTGATTTTTATAACACAACTGTTGCGTCCCGCGGTTTCACCAGCATAAGTTTCGATTCCGTGGGAATATCGGGATAAAAAGTATCCTATACAGGGTGGCAGGGACATCGAAGCGCAAACTGTAACCATGAATTAAGCACATAATTTTAGAAACTTCCTGTCGAAACTTTAACTTTAATAACGTAAAAATATTCTGTCGTCAACAAAAAAAAAAAACTGCTGTTTCATAGGCAAATGCAATACCTACGCGGTCAAAATGTATAGAACAGCTAACTTTTTTTTTAATAACCGATGAAATCTATCGACGTGAGGGTGTTTAGAATCATGTGCTGAATCCATGGTAACAGCAGTGCGATTCTGTAAACATCTCACCGTGAAAACTTAGGTGAAGTGAGCGTGGAGTGAGCTGTCATTCCAAAGAATGCTAAGGGATTGCCACTATTGACAGCTCACTCTAAGCTCACTTCACCTAACTTTTCACGGTGAGATTTTTACAGAATCGATCGGCTGGTTGCGCGTCGATGTCCCTGTCACCCTGTATGTTAATCCTGGTTATAAACCATCTGTGTGCCAAATTTCATCCAAATCCGTTCAGTAGTTTTTGCGTGAAAGAGTAACAAACATCCATCCATCCATACAAACTTTTACGTTTATAATATTAGTAGGATTGAGCGTGCGTAGTACGCCCAGATGGTAGAAGTATAGTAAGTATATTGTTAATAGCCTCTGCCCGCGACTACGTCTGCGTAAAATTTCTTGTTTCCCCGAACTACCCCATCGTATCGCATCGCCGGCCCGCGGTATTACTTCGTTATAGCTTAGCGTTCTTTCTGACTATTTTTATTTGGCTCGTCTCCTAAAGGCCGTAGCGTGATTTTAAATAGCTTATAGCCTTTTTCGAGAATTGGGCTATAAAATGCATCAGATTTTTTTGAAATCCGACTGGTAGTTCCAAATATTAACGCGTTCAAACAAACAAACAAATAAACTCTTTTGCTTTAGTATTAGTATAGAAGATGGACCCGTAGGCCGTATATTGGAAAAATAAGTGTCTAAAACGTTGTAATAGACGTAGAATATTGATTATTAGAGAACTGTTATTCGTTACCATTTATATCTAAGTATGACAGTTCTGTTACTTTTTAAAAGAAATTAAATTACCGATGAAGAATGCCTGGCCTAGACTGAGTTTAACTATTATCCATGACCATAGCGGATTGTTTTAATATTTTTTTTATTGAAAAGACTAGACAAATTATTGTAGGCACTATAAATTAATAATGGATTACAACTCAATCTAATTTTAAAAACTATCGATAAAAAATTGCATGTCACAACACTTTCACAATATTTTACGGTTAATTATAACGAAAATGAAAGTTCACTTTCTACTTAGTTTTAATTTTTCATTAATATTTTTTTATCAGTTTTTTCTTGTTTCAAACCGATAAAGACAATCGAAATTTCAAACGAACTTCTTTCTTTCTTAACCACACGATAATATTGCAAAGAAATATCAATATAGCGGCCATTTAAGCTATTCAATACTTGCGCAATAGAGGAAATGATTAAAATGAAATGTTATTACGCAATCGAGCGATATCTTTCGATTCCTCATTGCATACGATCATCGATCGATTGTTCCAATTGACCGTTACATTTTAATGTTTATAGCTGCTTTCTAGTTTTTTTCTTCTTATGAAAGTGTAATGCGACTTGGATTGAAAGAAATCTATAACTTAAACGATGCATAGAAGATAGATAATTGTCTATTACTTCGTTGAACTTCCTCAGAGCTCCGCGGAGAAGAATATAGAATGACAGAATATTTTGATTTTGACTTTTCCAAGATGGCATTGCATTCAAAGGCATTAAAAATTAAAATCGTGCCCCCTGTCAAGATTACGATAAAATATGATGCATGGATTAAGTATGTACTATTTTGTCAATTGACTGTTTTAATGTTTTATACATGACAACAAAAACACGACAAAACACACATACACATGACACATATACATGATGAAAATTAAAAGATTAATAACATCAGATTTATTACGGGTCTATTAGAACACAGCTATCAAATTATTTTGGTTAGAACATCATCAAATTTTTTCTCACTCAAAGCGTGGGACTTTCAAAATGAGCCATTACACAATATTGATAGTTTAATTATGAAAACTTGTAATCTTTTTCTGCCATCTTCGAAAGCGTGTTTCTATTTAATGCTTAATTTCATTGTTCAAATAAGTTCCCACCGAAAAAAACGCTTCGTCATTGTTTATAAATTTTTGTGTAAGTAAATAAAATACTTTAATTGATTATCTTACGTACCTTGAATGGTGAATTAACGTAATGCCATTGTCCCCTAGAATATTTAAATGAATTGAAAAGACCCAGGACTATTATTTTTAATCTACATAGTTTTTGGAACGAAGTTCCTTATCACGCGTTGCGATTGCGAAAGGGGGCTAGACGGAAAAAATTAAGACCATTAGTTGGAACGACACTTTTTGCTATAGTTGTAAGCCGTGCGGCGTGCGCGTGTTTCTCTGTCTGTCTCTCTTTCTCTCTCTTATAGAAAGCAAGCCAGTTATACTTCGTTCCATCCGGATGTCCCTTGACACCTCTCAAGTTTTTTTTTCACATATAACATATCATCACGCATGTAATCCCCGAATACCTAAGGCAGAGGTACACCTATAGTACAATAACATTTTACTAGTTATGTTTAAGTCCTAATAGGGGGCAAACCTATAGCAGTACCTATCACATAGTCAATTTATATGTCATGGTTTCATTAATTCATTTTAATTCTTTTACCTATTGTGGTATAGTAATTTTATGTTTAGGTGCATCGTCTTCACATATAATTATATAATTCATGTATGCAAAATATTGTAAAACATTTTAAAAGAGTAACGGTGGAGTTTCTTGCCCATTCTTCTCCATACGAAAACTACCTTTTGGAAGGGGGGACTAGAATCAATTTTATTTTAATTTTGACGATCAAAAGTGCCATTTATGTGCCTATTTGAAATAAATGATTTGACTTTGACTTTAGCCTAGCCATCAGCCGGGCACAAATCCGCCTCCGGCACCCTAATTGCGTAACACACGATCAATCGGAATCGGTTTCATTTTGACAGTTCAACAACATTCATTGCGTTATTTAACTTATGAAGCAATGGATTAGCAATTTGCTTCAAAATGATTCAGATTCTGATTGATCGTGTGTTACGCAATTAGGGTGCAGCTTCAAATCCCTGACCGAATATCCCATAACATTTTGCCTGACCTGGAAATCGAATAAGGAGTACCGCCACTAGACACGGTTAAGATTATTTTCAGTAGGTATAAAAAAAAACTAGACATAAAATGAGCCAGCACAATTATAATTTGCAAGTATAATTGTACAACGGAAAAAAAGCGAACCGAAAAGCTGAAAAGAAAAAACATGGCGGAACTATCCGCACGACTTTTCTATTACCAATTACCATAGATAAGTAACGCCTGTCTTCAATAATGACACCTAAATGCCCAAATAAAAGGACTATTGGATTTTTCACTTTAGCTGTGAGCCGAAAGTTGAAAATCTTACAGTGCAATAAGCAATAATGAAGTGTTAAAAAACGGCCACGGGGATTTAATCTCTGCTAGGGATCACAAGACCAATGACCAAAGATGTCTGACTTCATAGTAACTTTACGGAGTAGCGATTCAGCCGGTCTATTCTGTAAAAATCTCAATGTGAAGGCTTTGGTAAAGTGAGCTGTCATTCCACCTGCAGTGCTAATATATGTTTCTGACTTTGTTATCAAAAATGTAAATAAGATCTGTAACTCCATTATCTATGGTTTTCTTTTTGCTATAAGAAGAGCTCCTTTCTTCTGCAGTGCGATTCTGTAACCATCTCACCGTGAAAACTTAGGTGAAGTGAGCGTGGAGTGACCTGTCATTCCAACTAATGCTAGGGTTTGACACTATTGACAGCTCACTCTAAGCTCACTTCACCTAACTTTTCACGGTGAGATTTTTACAGAATCGAGCGGCTGTACATTAATTGCGTAACACATTTTCGCCGATTCCCTTGTTCATAAACTAAACTAAATTTAAGTTCAGTGCATCTTTTTCTTTCTATTTCATTGAGAAAAGGACAGAAGATAAAAATATATTAGTTTAGTCCTGTCAAATTAGTCAGCGCTTGACGTAAATTGACGTATTTTTGGTAGCCATGTTTTTAATCACGTCTAAACTGTCTATGGATGGAGTATCTTAATTTGAGAGGACTAAACAGCTAATATTTTATCTTCTGTCCTTTTCTTAATGAAATAGAATTAAAAAGATGCACTGAACTTAAATTTAGTTTAGTTTGTGAACAAGGGAATCGGCACCATAATCTGTCATAATCTGAATCATTTTGAAGGATATTGCTAATCCATTGCTTCATATATTCGAAAAATTTGTCTGCTCAACACCGTAAATAACGCAATGAATGCTTTTGAACTGTAAAAATGAAACCTATTGCTTCTGATAGTGTTTTACGCGATTACCCCGCTGATGCTAGGGATTGACATTATTTACAGCTCAAGTTTTCGTTGGGTGAAGTATAGACGCCAGCACATCAAGCTACTACAATCTGTCAAAATGTCTTTAATAGATTTTGAACTTTATCGCTAAATCGTTAAGGTTCACGGTTGATTGGGAAAATTTGACAGTTTCGGGTAGCTTGATGTGCTGGCGTGTGTACATTCGTCCGGTGCACCCTGAGTAGGTGAATAGTCAACTAGATAAGCCCACTAAGTGCACTACCAACCTTTCTAGCCAGCTAATGATTTTACCACGACACGACTATCGTCGTACAAGTATTCGGGCCGATTTATGGTGCAGATACGAGAGCATAATGATGCGATATTCACTTCCTGAGTACCTAACACCCAATTTCTGATTTGAGAATTTCGAACTGAGAACTTTTTCTTTCTCAAACTCTTCTTTAAGGTGACAACCCGCGAAACTCTTTTTTTTTTTTTGCAAAAACTGCACTATGTTTCACATTGAAGAAATCACCTTAAGAAGGTATTGTAGAGTTCGAGAAGTTCTCAACTTCAAATTCTCGATTTAGAAACCGGCGGGAAACGCGTAAAATGTTCACGTAGGTACACATCTTTCATTTTGACATACATTGCTTCATAGGTTTAAAAAATTCGTCTGCTCAACAACGCAATGAACGTTGCTGAACAGTCAAAATAAAAAAAACATTACGATCAATTGCAATTATATGTGTGTTAGGTACGCAATTACCCCGCTGGTATTAGAAAGAGAGAGAAGCAATAAATAATTATAGTCTAATCACAGTCTCTCACGACTTTTCGCTTATTACTAAATCCGTCGTAAAACTTACGTAAAACAATGTAAGTTTTATTACCTGGGGTCAACGAACCCATTGTGAGGTAATTCGTGACGTTTACATGATGTAGGTACAGAGTACAGACATTACAAATATTACAATATAGTCACACGAGTAGATAATTATACAGAGACTAAGCTTCAATCGCGCTACTCCCATTTTGTAGCTTTAGGCTCCAATTTTTGGAACGAAGTTCCTTATCGCGCGTTGCGAAAGGGAGCTAGACGGAAAAAATTAAGACCAAAAGTTGGAACGACACTTTTTGCTATAGTTGTAAGCCGTGCGGCGTGCGCGTGTTTCTGTCTGTCTCTCTCTCTCTCACTTATAGAAAGCAAGCCAGTTATACTTCGTTCCATCCGGGTGTCCCTTGACACCTCTCAAGTTTTTTTTATCAGCATTGCCATCCACCGTAGCAACGCTGCCAGCCTTTTGGGCACTTTTCCCACTGACAGCGAAGCGGACGAATTTTTTGATGCCCTTTGAGCTACAAAATGCTTGCAGTACTTGCAGTTTGTGGTAATGTACCTCCTTCACGAAGTTCTTGACGAAGGAGCTCCGATCTCGAGCGAACGACCACCATACCAATGTATTTCTGCCATTACGCAGCATTGCTGTGTTTCGCTTTACAGGGTATGGAGTCTTCCATACCCTCTTCTAGTGTGTTTACAGGCACATGAAAAATTTTAGCTTTTTCTATAGAATGGCAATGCTCCTACGATCCCTTTTGTATTGCAGATGCCCATACGCGACGGAAGCCTGCAATGCGTAACACACTTCCAATCACAATCCGAAAGATATTTAAAGAAATTGCTAATCCATTGCTTCATATGTTTGAAAAATTCAACTGTCGAAGAATGTTGTAGAATTGTCATACCTAATGAAAAACATTGCGATTGTAAGTGTGTAACTAAATAATTCCGCTGACTGTTCGCCATCCAACAGCAAATGTATAAAAGTTAGGTCTCCATTTGTTAATTATTCACGTTCTTCAGGTGAATGACTTTTTATAATATAATTGTATGGTTATGTCTTTTTTGCTCTCAAAAACGGTATAACTAGAACGGATCAAGATTGCAAGTTGGAAGAGAAATGTATTTTTGACAGGTGAAGCATTTTATGGAACTATTTTTATTACTTAGGCAATGGACTTGTTTTGAATAAATGAAGAACGAGCTTGTTAGTCACAATAATTTTATTCTTGGCTACAGTCGAATTATTAATTCACTGGAGTAAACTCACAGGTGTGTTTTTAATAAGAGCGAATTCGAACAAACTCATTTATTACCTACTTACCATCGTTTTCTGCAAATAAATATTTAGCATCTTGACAGTTTTTGTACGGAAAATTCAAAATTTATTCGCAGGATAAGTCTTAGGTGTACTAGGTCTATAAGTTTGTTCGAATTCGCCTTTACTGACATTATAACATGACAGACACTACACACATTATTGCATGACATTATGTATGACACTTTTTTGCAAGTTAAACCAACTAAATCTGTCAAACAACTTGCAGAAATTCAGTCAACTTTCTCAAATCAAACTTGCTTGTCTTCTGCAAATCATTTGAAATACCTAAGATTAAAATGATCAAATATTAAATAACAGTTTTTGTTCACTGTGTGTAACTCTTACAACAAATTACCAAACACTCGTTTCTTATTTTTAAAAGCCGTAATTCGAAGTCAATTGGCCTAATCGTTTCACAATTGGCTGTTTTATTAAATTAGCGCCATCTTGTTTGAAAGTAACAAATTGTAGGTCGGCACGAAAATGTGTGTGTGCGGTAATCTTTGGAATCGCTTGGTTGGTGCTTATGTGTGTTTGATAATAGAACCCAAGGTTTTATTAAGGAATATTAGATACACCTTGCTTTTTTGTACTAAGTCATAGTACAAAAAAGCAGTGCAGTTCAACTTCTGCCCTGCGATAAGAGCTCGTGGTAAGCTTCAAGACAACACCCCATCATTATTTCTAACGTGATCAAAGCATGGTAATAGTATGTACTACCTATTTGGATCAAAAAGTATGTTCGCATCGTGCGTGACATGTACTTATGTTCCAGGATTTAATAAAAAAAAGCTCGAAACTAGAAAAAATATTTTTCCCGTAGCAATTTTACGCGTTCATAAGATTAGTTTATTTTCAGATAACAGTGTTAACAATTGCAGCCGCAGACAACACCTAGTTTAGTCTGAATTACGGAAGATTTGATACGATTTACAGTTGTTTCCGCAAAGTCCGGCAATTTGAGTGAGTGGGCAGTTACTGGCTGGAATTAATGTCGCGGAAAATCTATGGTCAGAAAAAAAATCTCTTAGGATCTTCTCTTTTTAAAATAAGCATTTTAGTCTGAATAAAATTCTAGTCAAGAAACAAATTAATGTAAATATTACAGCTTATTATCAGAAATTATACGAACGTTTGTAAAACGGCAATGAAGAGGCATAACTACAGTTACCTTCGCCTTGTATCAAACCATAAATAACACGCGCGAATGTTTCACTTTGGACACACAGAGAAAAAAAATCAGAGACAGAAATGAGTTGAAATTAATGATTGATTAATTTGATCACTACACTAATTCTGTATACTTGCTCACTCTCTGTGTGTGTAAAGTGAGATCAATGGTAGATTGTAGACGATTTCATCTTAGTATCTTAGTTTCCAGAATTTTCCATTTCTCCTTTACTGTAGTTAAATAATCACAAACCATGCCAGGTTTTGGATTTGCAACCTAAACTATGTCTGTAAACGTAGCTGCCAAGTTATCCGCACCCGTATGAGAAAAGCGTAGGAAAGAAAGTAGAAAGCTACATACGTTTAAATCTCGTTTTATGTATCTGCAGTTGTTAATACTAGTATTACTTTATTTATAAAACATGACTTTTAAAAGTCGTGGTGAAAAACTTTTATTATGAATTTTTTTAGAGAAACTTGTATTCTTTATATGATGCAATAAAAAGAAAATACTTGCCTTGCCTGCTGGGTAATTGCGTAACACAAGGAAAGGCTTTAATTTTGACAGTGACAGTTCATCAACTGTCATTGCGTTTAGCCAATTTTTTGTGTCTGTCAATGTCATAAAAAAAAACCTTATACAGTTCGTGTTGTAATCCCAGAGACTAATTTGACAGGTGTAATGTCAACCTTCTATACTAAAAAAAAAAACGCAAAAACAAAAGACTGAAACGTCAGATCAGTCTCTGGGATTAAAAAACGAACTATAGATGGACCCGACATTTCCTATCTGACTACCTCTGAGAAAAAATAGCGAAACAAACTTAGGGGTCAGTCTCTTTTACAGTCTAGACATAATCTTGCTCAGAATCGGATCGAATCGGGTAGAAGCCCGAAAGTCTGACAACCAGTCTTACCAAGGGGTATCGTATTACCCAGTAACTGGGTTGTGGAGGTCAGATAGGCAGTCGCTCCATGTAAAATACTGGTATTCAGCTGCATCCGGTTAGACTGGAAGCCGACCCCAACATAGCTGGGAAAAGGCTAGGCAGATGATGATGATGACATAATCTTGCTCAGATCATGTAGATTAGTGTTTGAAATGGTCTTTTGAGGAAATAACCACTCAGATTTGAGTGGTCCTATCTAGTCAATGCAAGCGTAGCATAATTAGCCTTTAATGGACTGCTGGGACACAGGCCTCCTCTTTCAGGGCTGTAATCCACTACGCGGGTCCAGTGCGGGTTGGTAGATGTCACATGTCTTCGAGTTTTTGGTTCTAAGACGTTTTCTCACGATGTTTTCCTTCACCGTTTTGAGAGCAGTGGTGATAAAATAATTTATTCAAAGTAAAGCGCCTGTTTGGGTTCGAACCTACGACCTACAACTCGTAAGTCGCGGCCGTTACCACTGTGCCATCACGGCTCTCGTCAGTGCAAGCTGCAATGATAGTAATCGTGTAGCTGGAATATCTATATGAGCAAAAGTCCCTCAACTAAAATAAAAACTTTTAACGCAGACGGACATTAGCTACTCGTAAGTATAAACAACCAAATACGACAGAGCAACGCTCTCAGACAGAACAAATGAACAAGCAAAACTAATTTCAAGGATTTACTTAAAACTTTAAACAAAGAAAAAATTATGGAACGTGTGAACAAATTATGTAAATGTTTTAGAAGAGCTCGTCTTTTCTGCAAATATTATATTTAGAAATATATGTGTGTGAACTCTATGGTTAAAACAATAAGTGGTAAAGTTCCTTGTTTTATTTCTCTTGTCTATGTTTTGTATTTCGAAGGAGAGTCTTTCTCATGAGTAATGATAATGATGTTATATCTTCTGATGCAAGGCTGAGTAGGTTACAACATAAATATTCTTATGCAAAGGAGTAGTTTTAATGCTAAGTACACATTTCGTAGTCTATGGATTTTTAGGCAATCAACCACTTGAGATGTGGGATGCATTGAAATATGTCATCATCATCTGCCTAGTCGTTTCCCAACCACGTTGGGGTCGGCTTCCAGTCTTACCGGATGCAGAACCAGTATTTTATATGAAGCGACTGCCTAGCTGAACTCCACAACTCAGTTACTAGGTAACACCATACACCTTGGTAAGACTTGTTGGAACAGCTATAATTTTACCACTAGCTAGCTACTGTCTTAAAGGTCGATACTGAAACGAGAGGTGGAGTTAACCAATTAGTAAACAGCCATACAACGTGGCAATGCCACCAGTCTCTTGGGTACATTACCAATCGACAGCAATACGGAGGAATTTTTCGACACCATATTTTAGTTTGTTTTTGATTAGGTTTGTATTATGTTTTTATTTGAATAAATTTTCCAATTTGTTGGAGGATGCCCTTATCCCTATTTATTTGAGGTCTTTGCAACATGGCTTCTTCTTCCATACAGCTCTATCAACCGTCATCTGCAAACTCATCCCCCTTCTAGCCATATCATCTTTCACACAGTCCATCAATCGTTTCTTTGGTCTTACCCTACTCCTGCTAGCCACATTTATACTCAAAACTTCCATCATGACATGATCCTCATTCCACCAATGATTGTATTACACAGTTTCATCATCTTCCTGCCCTCATCCCATGTTACTTCCCATGTTTTCTTCTTCCATTCCCCCTGTCAACTGTCACGCTATCAGTCACTCCCTTCTCTTTCCTATCCTCACACAATCCATTCATCTTTTCTTCGGTCTTCCTCTTCCTCTCCATCCATCAAAATTTATATTCAAATACTATATTTCAGTCATATATTCACCTCTATAAGCATTTTTGTAAGCAATCATCTTAGAACTATAAACTTCTCAATTAAAAACTACATAAAAGGCAACTCGAATCAGAAAAGCAACGAGATTAACAAAGCGATAAACAACAAATTGGACAAATTCGGATGATACATAATATAATAAATATTAAAAACAAGTTCTTTGTTGTAAGGAAACAGGTTTTCCCACAGACACACGTCATAATGAAGTTTATTATCATGTTAATTTGGCTTTAAAATTTGAAATAGATTAATTTTTTGTGTTTTTGGGTGGTGATTAAACAGGTGGTCAGTCTGACGATAAGTGGTAATACCAGAAGCATAGCAGGTGCATTGCCAAGTTGCTAAGACAAGGATGAAATGCCTCATAAGGTTGTAATTACATCAGCCTTCAAGCCGGAACTGTATATACATACTAGTACATACTTCTCCGATCGAGCTCCATCTCGGAGATCTCTACTACTCTCAAAAGCATTCTTCTGTCCTTATTCCATTTTTTTATGGTATGCTTAGTGTAGTGTATCTATTAAATAGATATTATGTAAACACTGTCTCATTCGCACAAGCGGGGTAGCTGCTGTCACTAATGTCATCTGTCAGTCACGAGGAATGGCGGGAAACAGAGAAAGTGTAGAAGGCTATATACGATGGCGTTTGGTGTGGTAGTGAGCCAGTGAAGTGATATCACTTTATATTCAACATAAATACGGAATCAACAGGATTCTACACGTAGCATGCCTTCTTTTTATCTTTTCCCTATAAGTTGCCATCTCAGTATTCGGAGCCCAAGTGGCCCTCAACACAATCTATATTATATCGTTTCTTTGGTCTACCCCCTACATTGGCTTCTCTCGGTTCACGCTTGATCAAATAAAATGGAAATTGCACATTATTCCTCCCAAGTTCTGCCAGCATATTGCAATAGAATATGCACACAAAGATATTAGTGTCACCTCAATTCTAGTCTTCTCAAGCATTCATGCAATGCTTACTCAAGCTTACATTAGGACATACAAAACATTGATGTTGTTGCATGAAAAGGTCATTTTAGAGTCTGCTTGAAAACTGTTACCTATACCTTAGAGAGAAAATAACTAACTTCAACTCCTTATTAATGGCTTTTCTGGAAAGTATATTAAGACAATTGTGCCAATATCACGTAGATACATACGGCGACACATCAAGCTATACATTTCCAGTTTTAGTTGACCTCGCATTACATAGATTTTTCGTACAATCAGAAGTCAGCTTATACTATGTAGTTATTTAGCTTGATGTGTAGCTGTGCATACTATGTTATGCCATCAAAATCAAGGAGACTGATCAGTGCTCAGTGAATGCTTTATTTTGACGGCGAAGAGAGAGAAAATATAATATAATAGATTGACATTAGATACTTGTTCAACTAATGTAATTCCTACGTCAAATTCAGTGTTGAACGGTAGTGCTATTCCGTAAAATCTCACATTGAAAACTTAAGTGAAGTGTGTTCCTAGCATCAGACGAAATTATAGCTGCCGATCGATTCTGTAAAAATCTCACCGAGAAAAGTTAGATGAAGTGAGCTTAGAGTGAGCTGTCAATGGTGTCAATTAAGCAGTCAATGGTGTCAAAAAATCCTAGCATTAGTTGGAATGACAGCTCACTCCACGCTCACTTCACCTATGTTTTCACGGTGAGATTTTAACAGAATAGACCAGCAGTTCTAAAGTTTAAACAATTCCCGTATTTTTTAAAACGTTCGTATTATAATCTCAGTTTCAATCTGTCAAAAACATCTCTAGATTTCCTACGATTTTATGTTAGTAAGGTTAACATGTTTGCGTAAAAAAAAAATTATAAGTTTGATTTCTATGTCTTAACTTAACCGAGACGAATGTTTTATTTCTTGCTACCAACGTTCAACATGAGGTTTCAATCATTATATGCCTATTGCAATGCAGTACGAAGGCCTCACCTCGGCCATTGACTCAGTACATTGTTTAATTTTCTTTGAGAAACAAACGAAAACATTGAATATTTTGCCGTTGATATTTAAAACAAATCGATTTGTCTTGCTCAGGTAGTTATTCATCATGTGTTGGTGATGACATTTTGTTTATTTCTTTATTTAATATGTCTGTCATGCGACGTTTTTTTTTTTACTGGGCAAAGGCTTCCCCTTTTTCCTCCCAAATCCCCGTTTGGGAGGAAAAAGGGGAGTCCGCACTTGCACAATCGCACAAGACAGGGAGGGGTCCCGGTCTTGTGCGACCTCCGGCCATGTTGGCACTGCAAACGTTATCAGATCGTCACACCACCTTCGCCGTGGTCTGCCTCGACGGCGATGTCCCCCCTCAGGTGTCCAGTGAGTGACGATCTTTGCGGGTGCATTCGTGTGACGTGTCCGGCCCAATGCGACAAAATCTGTCAAGTTTTCCCTACAGTTTTGCTTTTTAAAAGAAAACTATGAAAGCTAACTAAAGTCAGAATGTCGTCTGTCACCTGTTGGGTTTATTATTAGAGAGCCCAGAAATTCCGATTTAACAACTTCAGATCAAGGTAAGTTCCTATGTCGTATTGGAACTGCAGAATTATCTGTTAAGATTTCTATTGGGTTGCCAAAAGCGGATAATGGTTGTAGAGATCTACTCATTGACGAAAATCTATCATTTAAAGCCCACATTCAATTTCTCTCTGGTCGAGTAAGGAAACTTATACATATAATAAAGAAGCTAAGAGACCGCGCTCCAAAAGACATCCTGCGAATGGTTTATTTCGCCATATGCCAGTCCATTATACAATATGGCGTATCTATTTGGGGTGGAGCTGGAAAAACAACAATAATTGAGCTTGAAAGAGCCCAGAGAGCTGTTATAAAAGTTCTCTTAAAAAAACCATTTTTCTACCCCACTGACTCTCTGTACAAAGAGTTTCAAGTTCTACGTGTCCGCCAACTATTTATTCTCAATGCTTACCTATGCATACACAAAACCCTAAAAGTCCGACCTGACTACCACTCATTGACTTCCAAACGTGTCTTTCACATTCCGCTACAACGGACCACATCTCTCCTAACAAGACGGTGCCCTGCCTATCTACACACTTTTGTGTATAACAAGGTCACAAGCAGTTTGCCTTGTGACCCAAAAGAACTCTCCCTCTCCACATGTAAAAATGTTATCAAACAATGGCTATTAGGTCTTTCATACGATGAATCGGAAAACATTCTCACATCACTCAACTCACACTCGGAATCCTACTCCCACCACAGACACTGACACCTACACACCACATGCACACACACTATAATACACCTACACACCACACGCGCACACACTAACACACCCTATTTTTGATTATCTAACATTTTATTTTTCACTGTTTAACATTTTATTTTTATTATTTTTATTGTTTAACATTTCATTTTTAATTGTTTAATATTTTTAGTTTTAGGCTTTGTTCAGTGCAATATAAGCTTTATTTCTGTTTTTAATAATTTACGATTTAAGTTTTACTTTCACTTTCACTTTGATCTCAATATTTAATTTAGTTTTATATAATCATTTGCAATTACTTACCTATTCTTACATAAACTCCAGTGGTAAATAGCATTATGTATCACAACTCTGGTCCCCAAGATACAGGCGCCGCCTAGTTTGGGGACCGCCGCAAAAATCCAAAAGATGATCGCTAACGGTTACAGACCGATGTTAAGTTAAGTTAATTTTAAGGTAATAACTGTAACATTGGTTCAATAAATTTATTATTATATTATAGATATTATTTGGTTCAAGAGTAACGCGATATTTCAGTTCAGTTCAACCAAAGTTGTAACTTGTTAGCATATGTTTATTCATTTATTTTTGTTCTTAACTTGGTTTGTGGTGAGAAATAAACGATTTATTATTATTATAAGTATTTGAGTCTGTTGGTTAAATAATTGTTAGCAATGGGCTATTTTTCCAATAAAAAAATGAATATGTTACTTAATATCAAATGGTCACCGAGTAGTCAAATAACAAAAATGTTATTCAAACACAGGTTAAATTTTGTCTTGTTCTTTGAGTTTGCTATGTAAATGGTATAGAATTTAAAACGCACATAAGATGTAAGTTATTGTAAAGTAATTGTAGGTATACGGTGTGAATACGGATATTAAATGCTTATCAAGATTACTGATTGAGTACATAAAAAAAACAAAGGCATAGCAAGAAACGAAACGAAAGTAATCAATTGGCGTATATTATCAAAAGAATACTAATCAGTAGAAAAACTTATAAAATAGCAATCTTGACCTTAAAAATAAATCTTTACAACCTTGAACGGTATTAATGAAAGAAATTTCACTAAGTCGACCGAAGCCAATGATTCATCAGAATCAAGAGCACTCTAATTGCAGTCTTAATCACAAGAAAACAGAGTTCATTACTCTTCGAAACGAACTACACAAAGTTTTTAAAACTCATTCACAGCCTCACAAAAAAATACCAGACTTAATACTAGTACTTACACATTTCATTCATTTTGAGTGACAATCAAACCATTTCTTGCACTTGGTTCCCACTGTAGCGAACACTTAAAACCCGTGGGAATCTAATTTCACTTGAGAAAGTGTTCCAAAGATATATTATTTCACACAAAAACTACATAAAAACAAATGACACACACTTTTACGAATATATGCAAAGGTCCTAAATTAGTACCCTGAGGGATTCTTTAACAATTTCTCTTCGAGTTTAGAAGTTGTGTGCGCAAGCGCAACGTCCGCTTACCGTGGGCGGTAGGACCGTATGACGCGTATTCGAAATTGACGTATCATAGCACGCTCGACCTGTTAAACCAACCGGTATCATCGATGTATACAGTATCCAACGCTTGTTCGAAATCCAGATCAGAATTTTTTGGTAGAAGTGAACGAGAGATGGTTTGTTTTGAATTGAAAGTTATAGTTTGGAAATTAAATTAGGTGTGAAGTGGTAGTGGGGTAAAAGAGGGGGATTGGAGACTGAACGGTATGTTTATGTTTGATGGTACGTATGGCACGTGCCCTATGCCTGTGATGACTATCCCGTAACAGATGGTTGAGGAGAATCTCTTTATTTTTGTTAGGGACTTTTGAACTTGGTTTGAAAGTGTTAATTTTGGTACTTTTGTTATTGTGTGTTTATTTGAGGGTAACAATCCCGAGGCTTTTAACTTGAATTTAGTATATTTTTTACAACAGGTTCAACAGTACGAGCGGAAGTTGCTTTGATTAGGACATCTTCAGTATTTGTCCATAATGTTTATTGAAGGTATTTGAAAGTGCATTAGAAGAATTTCTTCATTTTTCTGACAAGAACTTTCTGTGGCCGAACAGGTTTTTTTTAGTATTTTCTACATAATTAATCAATTATATCAAAAAAAGAAATCCCTTATCTACTTCACATGCGACATCCGTTCTGTCTGTTACAAATACTTAACCCAGATCGCACGAAGCATATTAATATGTTATTTACATAAAGTATGTGCATTAAATACCTCTATTATGATCGAAACCTATCTGTCTACGACGCAGATTCTGACTAGCTATCAAATAAGATTAACACTAGTAGGCTTCGATCAATTATTGATCGAAGCTAGTAGGAGAAATCTTTTTGAAGGTGTTTGTCCTAGGAACTCCCACCAGTTCTGTTGCGGCTGCTAAGCAGTGTTGCTGTTTTCCGATTTCAAAGATATACTCAGATGCCAAGAGTAGTGGTGAACCAGTGGCATCGGCCCCGAGATACGAGTGAGTTCGAACCCAGGCAGTGGTGATGAAATTAAATACTCAAAGTAAAACTTTGAGTACTTAATTTCATCACCACTGCTCTCAAAACGCTGAAGGAAAACATCGTGAGGAAACCGGCATGTCCTAGAACCAAAAAACCGGTCAAGTGCGAGTCGGACTCGCGCACCGAGGGTTTCGTTTGTAGGTATGTAACAAAAAAATTACGGTTTTCGCAATTTTTCCTTTATCTGTGCTATAAGACGTTGCTTCGTACCAAATTTCAAGATTATGAGTTCACGGGAAGTACCCCGTAGGTTTTAATTCTCTTGCGAGTGTCAAAAATTTGCAGAAATTTGCGGCATAAACGGTTGTATCTTTTGATTGCGTTGGCTTAGAAGTTTGATTTTTTCACAGCTCCAAGGGTCAGTAGTATTTGATATAAATTCCAGCTTGATACCTCCTGGCGTTCCTGAGAAAAAGGGTCTTGACAGAAAGACGGACGGACGGACAAAAAAGTGATCCTATTCCGTTTTTTCCTTTCGAGGTACGGAACCCTAAAAAACGAAGAGAAGCGACATCCACCAACCCACACTGGGCACGCCTGGTGGATTAGTGGGTACATTATGGGCTGATCATGATGATGACGATAGCTCAGATGCCCCTGTAATAGCAGGTACGAAACATAACCCACATAGCGATTTTAAGTTAAAAAAATCAACCCTTCGGGGAATCGAGGCGTGGTTTTATATGATACTAGCTGTGCCCCGCAATTTCACCTACCTCGTTCGGGTCCAAAGGGCCATAGCCTATTACCGTCTTCAAAAATTGGGCTATCAAAATGTAAAACGCATTTTTGCAATCCGTATGGTATTTCCAGATATTAGCGCGTTTGAACAAACTCTTCAGTTTTATTATATGTATCAAGTACAGATGTACAGACGCCAGCAGTTTAAGCTACCCGAAACTGTCAAATTTTCCCAATCAACCTTGCACAGTTGCACCTAATGCTTTAGCGATAAAGTTGAAAATCTATTAAAGAAATTTGACAGATTGTAGCAGCTTGATGTGATGGCGTTTGTACCTCTTTTATAACTGATAGCTATCAGTCTACAACACAGATTAAACTGAAACAATATATGTAACACTGTATGACTTGGAATTAGTTGCACAGCGGATTTAGTGAAACGATCGTTTGTGCAGGAAACTGTTCATTTACATCATCATAATGAACGCGAGCGATAATGCACTTGTAATAACCGTATGGTATCAACAAGCTGATGAAGTTTGGAAGCTTAGCAGGAACAAAGGTAGGGTAAGTAAGTATTGCCTGATCCAGAGAGAACCTGCACATGGTTTCCAAAAGTCTGATAAAATTGTTAAACTGAAATCACAACAACCTCTAATACTTGACAAGAGATTTGAGTTTTAAATTGAATAGTTTTCAAAATTCTGGGGTATTTTTGGATTAATTCTATGTCACAGGCCTTCAGCCCACCTGATGAAGGAAACACATGTTTCCTCCATCAGGTAGGCTGATTATGAACACTGCTATCCTACTAATATTATTTACGTGAAAGTCTCTATGGATGGATGGATGTTTGTTACTCTTTCACGCAAAAACTACTGAATGGATTTGTATATGTAATTTGGCACACAGATGGTTTATAACCAGGATTAACATATAGCGATACTTTTTATCCCGATATTTCCACGGGATCGAAACTTACGCGGGTGAAACCGCGGTGAGCAGCTAGTATACATATATAGCAGTGTTCATAATCTCAGATAACTTACATTCCATTGCCACTCAATCAGTTATCTACTTTAGAGAAATGTATTCTATGTTGATTTTTGAGTGACCATTTGTTACAAAAAGGTCTTATTAAGTTTTTGGATGCAATGGAATTTGAACTTCGTTTAGTATGACATTCAGTTTGTTGTTCAATAACTTGATAATTACCGTAGTTACCTTCTTTATAGATACCTGTCACATCATGCTTAGAGGCTTACTAAAGCGTTGTCATTGCTATCCTAGGGACAAAGTTGAAAAATCCTCAGTAAGTACATCTGTTGTACGGCACTGAAACCCTTAAAATGGGATCACAGCAATGCAGCAGAAATGATATATCTGTACACTCAAAATACTATCGACTGGCCTTTGTATTTTATTCTATGTCTACTTCTAGTCTAGCCCAGTCCGGTTGAATATCACAATTTCATATGCTGAAGTCATGGTTACAGTTTGCGCGTCGATATCCCTGCCAGCCTGTATTCTAACGTCAAACCAAAAATACTTTGGACTAAGTTTAGCTGACAGCTGTCATGTATGTAGTTCATCCATAAGCGACGCGACTATTAGCCTATTGCCGAGTCCGGAAGAAAAACCCGTTAAGAACTATGAGTCATTTCCCGTTTGTGCTGGAAGGGCCAATTAGCTTTATAGGTCACCATGGTCTGTGCGGCATGATGTGGTGCCATTATAATTATCAATATGGCACATTATCGACTGTAAAGTAAAGTAGGTTAGTAGTATTTGCACTGTTAGAACAAAGGTTATGCATCATCAATCAATATGCAAAAAAGAGGGTCACAGCCGCACGGGTCAATGGTTAAGCTACGGCCGGTTCGTGGATGGGTGACCATTCATTACATATCGAGACCTCTCCGTATCTCGGAAGGCACGATAAGCCGTTGGTCCCGGCTGTCATTCGTAGATCTTTGTCAGTCATTACGGATCGTCAGAAGCCCGAGTCTTACCAAGGGGTACCTAGTAACTCTGGGGTATTGAGGTCAGTAAGACAGTCTCTCCATGAAAAAAGATACTGGTTGGTATTCAGATGCACCCAGTTAGACTGGAAGCCGACCCCAACATGTTGGGAAAAAGTTAGGAAGATTATTATCACGTATTTTCTACTATGATCATAACTATTTCTGCCGCTTAACAGCGTGGCTGTGTTCTGGTTTTAAAGATATGAGTGCCGGTAATCACAGACACGGCACATTTCACAGACATTTCCGCTTCGTGTCTGGGATGTACCTGGGGTGCACCTATACCATGTACCTACCTGTGATCCACAATAAAGATTATGAATATGAATATGTCATCGCACCTGCCATGCCTCTGGCATTGCAGATGTCCATATGAGACGGTGACCAAATCTGGGCAATTTATCTTTTGTTTTTATTTAACAATAATTAAATGACTTGACATGTCATGATGGAATGCAATGATGCGATTTTGTCTTTTACAATATCAACAATGAAGATCATAATATTCTGCTCATTCTACACAATAAGAATGATTCATTGCCTAATAAAAAATCTGGGGGAATGCAGATGTCACCGATCTTATGGACAAAGTTAAACTGACTGGGGTTTTGTAAACGATGGTTAAAATTAAGTGACGTTAAAACGTCAAAGAAAATATAGTTAAATAGTCGCTAATCGCTACTTAACTTTGAGCAACGTTTATGAATAAAGGGGTCAGTGCTTTTCATTTCACCAGGATCACCTGAAGTGAGCGTGGAGTGAGCTGTCATTCCAACGAATGCTAGGGATTGACACTATTGACAGCTCACTCTAAGCTCACTTCACCTAACTTTTCACGGTGAGATTTTTACAGAATCGATCGGCTGACCACAGCAACGCTGCTGTGCAGCAGAAAAACCCATAGCACATACACCATGCTTTTACTATAGTAGTTTTCTGGACGAAATTCTTAAGCCAACTTAAAAAGTGAGGTTATGCATTCGTTCATTGAGTTTTACTAGGAGTTGAACTAAGTTTGACCCGATCTTTGACCATAGAGGACGGTACACAGTCCTGGACACTCAGGCCGCCTACAAACATTGCTAACTAGCCAATATTTTTACCACGACAAAAGCTATTTTATATAACTCGTGCCGTCACGAAACGACAAATCATTGTCATCTCTCTAAGAACAAAGTATTTGACGTATACAAGCATGAAGGTTGAGTATTGTTACAGAAACCGCTCAAGATGTCATTATGCCCATACCCTAGCGTTAATATAGCGTAACGATATCAAAACCAATTGTTAGACTAATTAGCAATGAAGTAATAGGGTTGCGCCTTACCTACTTAATCTATTTAGACGACTTTGGCTCTTTCTGAAAGAACTGTTGAAAGATACTACCATCATCATCCTCTTGGCCATTTTGGAGTCGGCACAACTCTTTTTAGGGTTCCATACGGAAAAAACGGAACCTTACAGGATCACTTCGTTGTCCGTCTGTCAAGATCCTTTCAAGATCAAGTTGATATTAGAAAACATGGAAAACATCGTGAGAAAACCGGCATGTCCTAGAACGTAAAATTCAACGCGACATGAGCTGTCCGCCTGTTGCAACCTAGCCGAAATCTCTCACGACATAATACCCTACGTATTGCTATTTTTGACAGCTGTCAATTTACTCAAAAATCCAGGAAGCAAATTGAGGATGCTGCTAGCCCTAATGACTAAATAGCTCGCATGCGTACGAGTTGAAATACATCACACAATAGTCAATTATTTGTCTTATGTCATTCTATTGTTTTATCGCCCTGTCGAGCTACACAATTCACTGGCATTTGAATATTGTCTGAGGACAGAAGGACGCGGCATAGACTGGAATGTAGGTTTGTAGAATATTTTGTTGGTGTAACTCTTAAACCTAGCCTAGATAAGATAAGTGGCAATTGCTTTCAAAGCGTTCCGTATTTCTACGACTTTCGAAAGGATTGACATAAGTTTTGCGGTAGCTTATGTCAATCCAAAGTTGATATATTGTAACTTTGAACGTTAATATCTCGGAAACTTGACGCTTTGGTCTTATTATGTTTCCTGTTTGCATTGATTTTAGGTATCATGCGTGGCCGCCATTTTGAAAAAATAACAAAATGGCGGGCAGTAGGTTATGCCACGGACCTTCAAAACCCTTTCATCCAATGTTTACGTGCGCAAGTCAGTAAAGCTCCAGGTCGCCATTTCCAACATCTTCAACAATCATCGTTATATATTTCAGCCAATTTACACCGAAACCTTCCTCATGAAGTAATCCGTCCATTGGTCAAAACTGAATGGAAATTCGTTCGGAAGTTTTTGAGTTTATCGCGTCCAGCAAAGAGTATAGTAATATTGGCGTCCAGACAGACGTGACGAGGGGACTTTCGTTTTATAATATTATGTTATGTAGTGATGCGAAAGTAACTCTGTCGGTATATCTGTTACCTTTTCACGCCTTAACAGCTGTACGGATTTCGATGAAATTTGGCACACGGATAGACTATGATGTGGGTTAGGTTATAGGCTTTTTATTCTGAGAGTACGCTCCTATGGCGATGCCGAGAGCAAAAGATAGTTTAACATAAAGAGAGAACTACACTACATGTAGTTTATTTTCCAATACCCACTCACTCCCAACACAATTAACGATTAAAATTGTCATAGTCAACAGGCTCGCTCGATAGAGAGGTGGGTGATCGCAGAGTTATGTATTTGCAAACAGGATGGCTAAGATTAATTTTGCTCATTCTCTAGATAAACATCCTTACATCGCTATTCACGATTACAGGCGGTATTCTGTAAAAATCTTACTGTGAAAACTTAGATGAAGTGAGCTGTCATTCCGCTTGATGCTAAGGATTGACTTGACACTTATGACAGCTACCAAAACCTAAGTTTTCACGGTGATATTTTCACAGAATAGCTCGGTTGAATAAATACGGAAAACATTAATTAAAGTAGGCAATGATTAATAATTCAAAAATGCAACACAGTAATTAATGAAACGTTACAATTTTCCGACCGCTAAACGCCGCTTAGTGAAGCGGTAAATTGCTAAGTTTTTAACCAAGGAAGTGAAGAACATAATGTATGTCTGTGGTATGTTATTTGTTGAGGTCTACATAACCTGGAAATTATGGGTCGTGGCGATGAGCATGGCTTGGTTAACTGTATAGTTGGCAGGTAGACTGTGACAGTTAATTTGACGTTTAGTGATCTACCCTAGGTATAGAATTAGTATGTACTAGTTTTTAAATTTGGGCCATTATAAATTATATGATTGAATAAAGCGCAATACACACTGAGCCCGCCGGGCCGCCGACACAGCCCGCCGACACAACCCGGCGGCCTATATGAAAAGAATCATGTCGGCAACATGCGCCCGCGCGTGTTGCCCACCGACATGTTGGCGGCTTGCGTACGCCTGCGCTCAGTTGCCCGACGAAGCTCGACCCGTAGTGACCCGCCGACAAATTTTTCCGACTTGCAACAAGTGAAGCCGCCAACTAGCCCGACGACGACAAAAAGTTGCCGACATAGGCCGGCGGCCCGGCGGGCTCAGCTCAGTGTGTATTGCGCTTATGTATTTTATTTAGAAAAATACGGCTGTTTTGACGTATAAGTAATTAGTGGTATTGATTCTACTGATTAGTGCAATTCAGGGTAGAATCTATGGGTTTTGGAAACTCATTTATTCATTTTTCTGCAAGGAGACATGGCCATGGAAACCAAGGTTTTAATTAGAATACCAAGACTGCCTCCCTCTTGTAAATAAAACTTGAGAGGTGTCAAGGGACACCCAGATGGAACGAAGTTCAAAGAGAGAGAGAGAGACAGACAGAGAAACACGCGCACGCCGCACGGCTTACAACTATAGCAAAAAGTGTCGTTCCAACTTTTAGTCTTAATTTTTTCCGTCTAGCCCTCTTTCGCAACGCGCGATTAGGAACTTCGTTCCAATAACAGCCGCATGGGAATTTAAGGTTAAGCTACGCTAGCCGAAGTCGGTTCGTGGATGGGTGACCATACATTGCATATCGAGACGTCTCCGTGTCTCGAAAGCACGTTAAGCCGTTGGTCCCAACGTCATTTGTAGATTTTTCATAGTCATTGTGGGTAGTCAGAACCCGCGTCTTATTCCAAAACACGATCTAAATTTAGTACTGGGATTGTTACTAGGTTTAAACCATGACTAAATAAAATGTTATTACAAAATGAAGTTTATCACTAGTTCTTGAACTAACTAAGGTACTAAAGTTAGTCCGCCGAGACCCCTAGTTTAACCATGGATTTGACATCGGTACTAATTTATTTGAGGTTATTATTGTGTCATTTTATTTACAAATCGTCAAAAATGGATATTGTTATAATTGAATTGATGGATTTGGTTATGCTGGAGACGTCTCGGCGACCTTACAGATGTCGTCATCGTGTAAATCCTTTTAAATTGAGTGACGAAGATTTTAAATATAAGTATAGGTTCACAAAAAGTTTTCGGGAAAAAATTGTGGATGTTTTACGTGAAGATTTACTCCACGACACTCGAGGATGCCCATTGAGTCCTGAAGTGCAAGTGGTTTACGCATAGGACACACGCGCACCCGCGTAACAACGAAATAACGCTGTCGGGATTATTATATTATTTTGTAACATTATTGTATTAAGTAAACCAGTTTCTTATTCATAATACAGTCCACTTATTCCGCAAGGATCCAAACCCAACACTTACACAACTGGGCTCGCCATGAAGTAAGTACCCTTGGTCAATGCTAACATTACATTAAATAAAATCCAAATAATATCCCAATATTATTGTTTTATTTGTCATATTAAAATAACAGAGACGAGTCTAAAGATCTAATATGCGGTCAGTTTTCAGGCGGTTTGTGATGCTGGCCTGAAAATCATGGACATTGTTACCAGATGACGTGGACCATGACTCCAGAATATTCCGAGGATGTAGATTGAAACAGAGGTTTGAGGCTGGCGCTTTATCTGGAATATTATTCGGTGGCTGTGGCTATCACTGCACTCCATATTTATTTACACCATTGCGTAACCCCACAACACCAGAAGAAGAGAGGTATAACAGCAGCCATATATACCCGGAAGACGATGGAGAGGTGTTTTAGTTTAATGAAGCAACCAACGGTTTCGTTGCCTATTACGAGGCATAATCGGACACATCCACTCACGAACAAAGCATAACGAATAAAAATAAGAATTGTATTATTTGTTTCTTCAAAAGATAAACATTCGCTTCAAATGACGCGGGCTGTCGCCGAATGTAATTCGCTCCATTTCACGCTAGAGGTGTTAAAAATATAACAACTTGATTATGATCAGCGCGCCAAAAGTACAAGTTGTTCTTGTTCATTATAATTATTGTAATCCAAACAAAGAACCATTTATGACATATTTTTGTACTGATAAATAATTATTAAATCATTTCAAGTGTTATTATAATATCACTATTTAGAGAAACAGAATGTTGCTTCAAATAAAGCCTGTACGAACGAATGAAAGAATGCCATTTTTATTTCTTATCTGTGGATATTATTTGAACCATGGACTTTCTTTGGTACTAACAGATCCTCAGATAGTCTTCGTTTTGTAATCGGGACACATTTTGATCCTGGTACTAATCTTAATACCGTCACAATCCTAGACTTTTTAGTCTTGGTTTAAACCAGTACTTAAGCAATTTTTTGTAATAAGACCGGAAAAGTCTGATAACTAGTCTTACCAAAGGGTATCGTGTTACCCAGTAACTGGGTTGTAGAGGTTAGCTAGACAGTCGCTCCATGTAAACTAATGGTATTCAGCTGCATCCGGTTAGACTGGAAGGACTCCGTTCTTTACAACAACAAATTGCGATGACTTATACAAAGTGACTGTGGGAATTTTTCGGTGGCAAGACTAGATTTGAGCCCGGTTAATAGCAATAGGCTGGCCCCCTATTACTGGCGAAATACCTATAGGTGTAATATAGCCTCTATGTATCAATCAACCAATCAACTAAGCCTATTGCAGTCTACTGCTGGACATGACCTCTCCCAGGGTGTGCTACAACACTGTCCTCCGCCTTTCGCATCCAGTCTGTCCCAGCCACCTTCTATAAGTCGTTCGACCATCTAACTTCGGGCGTTCCACACTACACTCGCCGATACTTTGTCTCCACTCCAACCGCCTTAGATGTGGTCGTTGAGATGCTTAAGTTCATAAATACCGTTTACATAGTAGTCACTACATAATATTGAAGACTGTGTCTTTGCAGTGTTCTTCGCATTTAATTACGCGCGCTCAATGGCTCATGTATATTCTCAAACAGATCCATTCAGTTGTTAATGAAAGCATTCAGCTTAGTTGACGGGTTAACAACAATATTAGTAATGTCCACCGCATTCGTAACCTTTTGACTTCTCAGTTACGCGCAACAAATTGGCACTTAGACCACAGATTAACAAACGTAAAAGGAACGCAAGATGGCGAATTTTTGACATTTATTTGATTTGACGATTCGTTTTTGTTTCATAGACACATGATCATATTTTTTTTTTAACTTTTCTGTTTGCTACAAGGTTAACAATTATTATGTTTTGTACAAACACATTGTGAATTGTTTTTTTTTTTATACACTTTTATAAATAAAAGTAAATTGTCGCCAATAAAGTAATAAAGTGTGTTCGTTCAAAATTTTTCTTCTATAGGCTTTCTGAATGATATTTTAATGGTCTTTAGAAATGATTCTTTATTTTTACAGTCGCAAGCAAAGCATTGAGTCATTGTTATGCGCTTAAATAATTGTAATGAATAAAACTAACATAGTACCAATTTTATACAAAATTTAAATTACTGTTAGTCAAGGTTGACGGAACGCCATCTAGCGTCATAAAAACGAATAAAAGAACAATTTACCATAATGGTCAATGCCCTTAAAATTTAAATACCAAAAACATGGCGTCAAGAAGTCGTGTGGGTAGTTTAATCCGTCGGTTTAGCAACCTGACCCACAATGAGGCTGGTCGCCCACTTGATCGAGATTCGAGATATGAAACATAATTGTTGGGAAGCTATTTAAAAATCCATAATTGGATTCTGCTACAATTATTACCTTATTATCTACTTACTAGCTGCGCCCCGCGGTTTCACCCGCAAAGTTTCGATCCCGTGGTAATATCAGGATAAAAAGTATCATATATGTTAATCCAGGTTATAATAAACCATGTGTGCCAAATTTCATCCAAATCCTATTAAAAGCATAATAATAATGATTGAAATACTATCGTGAATTCATGCAAGCCTAGTTAGTACTTTTTGTTAGAATACTGCTCAGAAAATCCGGTCATATTTCAATCATGATTCGAAAGACACGTAGCGCCATCTAGCGTTCTAAAGCAATTGTGACTGTCGAAAGTTATTGTTAAAAGTATTTTTTTTTTTCTGGATAAAAGGTATCCTATGTCCTTTTCTATACCCCTTACAAAGTATTTGCAAAACACGTAGGATACTTTTTAATACGTTTCCGTGGGATAATTTGCGACGCGGGTGAGCCCGCAGGCAAAAGCTAGTTCATAATATTTTGGCATATAAAGCCACCGTAATAAAACATTCAATAAAATCACCAACGAGCCGAAATCTGCATACAGAAGCCATGTTGTCATTATGAAACAGTTTTTATACTTATTTTAAATTAGGTCAAACTGCGCTGAAAATTGCTGAAACTAGGAAACGTCGTAAATTCAGCTGGAACTGATTCCTACTTGGAAGGTAGCCACGAAAGTGCAGTTAACAGTTTTGGTGCACTGGAAATGACTGAAAATCTGCTATTTTCAGCGAATTTCATGTTATTTACTGTGGCATTTTGAATTTTTATTGCTCGTTTTTGGCTTTTATGAGAAATATTTTTGGGATTAACCGTCTATCGTCATGCCTGATCAAACGTCTTTGATCAAGAAGTCCATGTAAACTTTAGTTATTGGTTGATTAAAATAATTATTGTCCTGTAGGTTCTGCCCACCCCATGGGAAGAAAGCGTCAGTTTATGTTGGTAGGTTTACATCTAGTCGTGTATAGTACAGACGCCAGCACATCAAGCTACCCGAAACTGTCAAAATTTTCCCAATCAACTTTGAAACCTACTCCTTTGTCGATAAATTTGAAAATTTACTAAAGAAATTTGACAGATTGTAGTAGCTTGATGTGCTGCGTCTGTAGCTGCACTCACATTTCGAGTACTATTTAATAGCGAGGCTGTCACCTACCCGAATAAAAATCCGGGCCACTACTAAAGATTACATAATGGAAAAAACCGGTATCACTACTCGATCCCGGTCCGAGGATCGAACCCTGCAGGGACCGACGCGTCTCTCGAGGTCAGAAGAAATAATGACCAAATTATTAATATGGTTAAGATCCTTCACGTTAAAACAGATGCTCCTGAACTGCTTGACGAGTTATCCCATTTTTTTGCTCCGGTAAACTACAACCGTGGCAGAAGGCATAGATTGTTCGCCGTGCCTTGGAGTCGAACCGTCCCGCGAGCCCAGTCTCCTGTTCCTCGCACACACTCTGCGCTTAACGCGCTCTTGGACGCTAAGCCTGACTGTGATGTGTTCGCGGATGGATGGAAGAAGATCTTGCCAGTATGTCTGGGGTATGACTGGCGAGTAGTTGTATACTTTTGTTTACTGTACTTTTAAAATGTGTTTGTGTCTTTGTCTTTAACTAATGTAATTGGCCTTGGCCGTTTTATGTAAAATAAATAAATTAGCAACCCTGTTCCAATCACTAGGCTACATATCATGTCATAACATCACCAGCCCGTAACTCGCGAAGGGTTAGTCTGAGGGGAACTTATACGTATAATACACCCACATTTCGCCTGTTATGTTAAAGTCCCATGTAACAGGGGGCCATTGGGCCATATTGCCATCAACCGGATATAAATCCGGACTCCAGGTTGCTACTGAGAAATTCCAGTTGGAAAAACTTTAACACTTTGCCCAACTTGTGAATCGAACCCAGGACCTCATGCTCAGCGGTAGTGCTTGAGACCACTAGACCAATACGGCAAAGTGTCGCTAAGTAAAATCAATATTAATGACATCATCCGTCGTGCTCTTATCACCGGGGTGCCAGCGGTTTTAGAACCCAACGGCCTGGCACGCGACGATGGGAAGAGACCAGACGGAATGACCATAATGCCCTGGAAGTTAGGCTGACCTTTGGTGGGGCCAACACCAAAGGTCTGCCTAACTTCCAGGGCATTATGGGATGCAACCGCATTATGGGATGCAACCGTGTGGGATGCAACATGTATCGACACTCTTGCGCCATCCCATCTTCCTAGCACGGTGGGCAGTGCTGGAGCGGCTGCTGCTGGTGCAGAAAACCTCAAACGGCGAAAATATTCCAACCTGATTGGGAGTTATATGTTCGAGCCGTTTGGGGTTGAAACACTAGGGCCATGGGGTCCGAGTGCCCACTTGGTTTTTCGAGATATCGCCAAGCCTGGCCTGTTTCTTGGCCAAAGAATTAGCATCGCCATACAACGTGGCACTGTTCCTATTGACAGTGATGCGGACGAATTTTATGATGCCCTATGATTCTTTTGCTTATTTTTTCACATGTACATATTATTATTTTAAATGTTAGCTTATAATAATGTAAATAAAACGTAAAATCAATATACTATAGCCTATCTTATGATGTAAGTAATGTCTGACAGCACAATAGCTTAAAGTTCAATGGTTTGTTGTCGTTATTATCGCACAATTGACAGATAAGCGTCGGTCGGTTCCTGTGTGTTGTAATCGTTGTTACCAATACAAATATATATATCGTACACGCCGCTTTCTAAGAATTAACCAACCCAGCTTATATCGATAAAGGGGTCTCCTAAAAACGGATATGGAAAGATACAAAGACTAGCTGCGCCTTGCGGTGTCACCCGCATAAGTTTCGATCCCGTGGGAATATCGGGATAAAAAGTACCGTATATGTTATAGTAGTACCAGCCGATCGATTCTGTAAAAATCACCTCACACAGCAGCTCACTCCACGCTCACTTCACCTGAGTTTTCACGGTGAGATGGTTACAGAATCGCACTGCTGGTTATAAACCATCTGTGTGCCAAATTTCATCCAAATCCGTTCAATAGTTTTTGCGTGAAAGAGTAACAAATATCCATCCATCCATACAAACTTTCACGTTTATAATATTACCAGGAAGTAGGATTTAAATCGTTAGTTTCGACATAGGTACCACGTGAAAAAAAAATCAAAATATTTTATTTCACATAAACTGGGCACTTATGAAACGACAGAAGCTAGGTGCACGATTCCAATTCGTTGTTTCCTATTGAGAAAAGCCGGGATGAAACTCCACGGTTACTCTTTTAAAAATAATAATTGGGTTTTACAAAAAGATAGTCCAGTCGGTCTATTCTGTACAAATCTCACCGTGAAAACTTAGGTGAAGTGAGCTGTCAATAGTGTCAATCCCTAGCATTATACCCTGTCCATTAGGTTAACCGTTTTTTGACAGCTGTCTTAGAACGTGCATAGTCCAGATTACGTAAAAGTTAACTTAATGCGTAATAAAATAAATAAATAAACTGCAAATCTTATTAAATTATCATTCTTATTCATGGCTTCTTACAGACATTATATTACCGTACGTGTATCAATCAATGTATTGTGTGTTGCTGCAATCACTAGTTCCATCTGTCAAAAAACGGTTTACTTATTGGACAGGGTTTAGTGTAACTATTTAGTAATCTGTGGTTTAGTTAGAATGACAGCTTACTTCACCTACGTTTTTAGGTGAGATTTGTAAAGAATAGGCCGGCTTTTTCTGCAGTGATTGATTGTCATGGAAACGCTATAAAATAATGCTCACTCTTCTGAGTATGGACACCTTTCGTGTGACTAAGTACGGTGAGGGCAAACCATAGCGATTTAAATCATTGGGATTAAAGCAATAGTTTATTATTTTGAAGAGGGCAGTTAAAAGCTAGTTCAATTGGACATCACTCTTGAATTTTTGGTTTAAGTTTAGCTTTTCCGAGTTAAAACGCACTAACTTTTGGGACGCTCTCAATTTTGACTGCCAATTTACTCACTGAATAATGGTACCTACTAAGAAATGAAAAATCGATGCATCGCACGCAACGTTTGATGAAGAAGTTCAGTAAATAGTATTATGCACAGCATCCTTCTTCACCGGTGGTATAGCTTCGTACATTGGCCACGATTCCTCAAAGATGTTTCATGCATTGAAATGATTTTATCATCCAGATAAAGAATCACTTGTTAGTCACAAAGAATCACATATCAGCATTCATTTCTTATTACAGTACATACTAATTCCATGCATCTTACAGTGATGTCAAATGAATCAATGGGCGTCATAAGTGCGCCAAAATTAGCCAACATGGATGCCATTTAAAAAGTTAATAAAAGAAAACCCACACATTTCTTTGTTTAATTTAGAGTATTGATGTTAATCACACAAAAACGTTGTTTAAATGAATATTACCTTCTTATCCACCTGAAGAATCGATTCCCCCCTTTCTTTCCGCTATTTTTCTTCTTTTTCCCCATTTTTTTCTACAATTATCATACAGCACAAACACTTTTATACACTGTCTTTTTAAAAAGTATTTATATCACTTATAGTTTTTACGTAAATACCACTAAGCTCACTTCGTCACGTATTTCTGACCGATACAGGACCCTTTAGAGGCTCTTAGGATAAAAAATACAGAATTAGACACTAAAATTAGTACTATAACCCCAAAAACAGTTATTAACAAAAGCGTTTATTTACAAAAATTACGGTTATTCTTAAAAAATATTTACCAAGATGGCCGACGTTATAATCTATGAATTAAATCGAAAGTTTAGAAGCGCGCGTTGGCCCGTGCGCGCGCATACTGGCTTGTGCCGTCGACGAAATTAGACGCAAAAAAAAAAACTATAGATGCACATCTCGAGAAATGCAGCGATGATTTTATTTTGGTACTGACTACTGAAGAGATTATTACGATTCCTGTAGACTGTTTGCCCTTTTGGTATGTAGTTACATTAAAGAGGGGTTCTCGATACGTTTTTGATTCGATACAATTTCAATTTTCCTGCAAAAGAATTGAAAGTAAAATAATGTTTCTACTGGTATTTCTTAAAAATCATTTAAAATATATGCAATGTCCGCGCGAATCTTGATTAAGATTGAATGATTAAGTAAAAAATAAATAAATAATAATAAAATGATGAATAAAAGAAACGCGAAATATTTATTCTTCACATGGCATACAATTTTATCTGGTACGCGACAACATTGCCAAACGAATGCCAGACGCAATTTTTGTACCTAGATGTGTTTGTAGCTGCACATGCTTACAAAGCTTTTTTACAGAGATGAAAACGACGCTATGTCTCTCTTCAGCAGTAGGTAAAGCTGCTTCTCTAACCAATTACGCCAAACCTGCTCCAAATAGACCAAAACTTACGACGACAAAATACTCATATGGAACAATTAAGTCGCCGTTAATTCTCATGTTGTTTCTGTCACTTGAAGGTGTCTTGGAGCGACAGAAATACTTTTGGAAACGTCCTAAAGTAATGTCTTTGAGTATTCGGGGGACAAGGACTCATTATGGATTTTTATATTGTAATAAGAAAAAAAAAACACGTTTCAATTGTCATGGGCCAAATCTACCATAATGTGGGTCCCAGCCCAGCCGATCAACTCTGTAAAAATCTCACCGTGAAAAGTTAGGTGAAGTGAGCTTAGAGTGAGCTGTCAATAGTATCAATCCCTAGCATTAATTGGAATGACAACTCACTCCACGCTCACTTCACCTGAGTTTTCACGGTGAGATGGTTACAGAATCGCACTGCTGAAAACGTCGCCGGACGTTTTATTGAGGCAGAACCAGGAGAAGATAGCGGAACGAGCTTGACAGCTACAGACAGGGTTGGTCAACACTAGCCCAAGACAGAGAGAGAAGTGGAAACGAGAAAGGGAGTCCTTTGCTCTGCAATGGGAAAATATAATGCTAAAAATAAAACTTTATCGATTCATGGATTTAGATAAAACATACAACATCCCTGTCATGTAGAATAATCCCAAAAAGTAAAAGGGCAAATGAAAATATATTTAGATCCACTGCATGACTGCAGTGAGTCACAAAAATCTATATGAGGACGCGAAGAGATTCAACATTATTTGATGTGGCAAACTGATGATGGTTGCTAATGAAAATCGTGTTGAAATCGTGAAAGAAATGTATAGTGTAAACAGATAGATTTTTTTAAAGATGTGTTTAGTTTATGGGTCAAAGAGAGATTATAAATTGAAGAAGGCGTGTTGACCTAAAGGGAATGTGTGTAAAATTCAGACTTCAGCAGAAGTAGGGTAGGTTAGGTTAAACCAACAGCGTCTTGTGATATTGAGATTAAACATACGGAAGAAAACATGGGTATCATGTTACCCAGTAAATGAGTTATGGGGGTCAGTCAGATAGGCAGTCGCTTCATGTAAAATGTTATTTAGGTTGGGGAAAAAGTCTTTTCGCATTATAGTATGTATGAACTTGTAATAAAATCTCTTTGGCTCTACTATTTGTATCTGGCTGGTTTTGGTATCATTGAAAGTTAAGTTAAACCAACAGTGTCTTGTGATATTGAGATTAAACATACGGAAGAAAACATGAGTATCGTGTTACCCAGTAAATGGGTTATGGGGGTCAGTCAGATAGGCAGTCGCTTCATGTAAAATGTTATATATATATAGATATATCATTGAGGGGACCGTGGCTATATAATAACAGCCGCTCAGGTCGATCGGTCAGGTTAAGCTACGCTTGCCGCGGTTGGTCTGTGGATGGGTGACCATCTTTACATACCGAGACCCCTCCGTGCCTCGGAAAGCACGTTAAGCCGTTGGTCCCGGCTGTCATTCGTGGATCTTTGACAGTCGTTACGGGTATAGTCAGAAGCCCGAAAGTCTGACAACCAGTCTTACCAAGTGGTATCGTATTACCCAGTAACTGGGTTGTGGAGGTCAGATAGGCAGTCGCTCCATGTGCCTAGCCTTTTTTCAACTATGTTGGGGTCGGCTTCCAGTTTAACCGGATTCAGCTTAATACCAGTTTTTTAAAATGTTGATATATGTATATTGATATTCAGCTGCATCTGGTTAGATCGGAATTCGGAAATCAACCCCAACACAGTTGGGCAAAGGCCAGGCAATGCATTGATTGAATTGAACGAAGAAAATTGAACTTTTTCTAAGAAACAAGAAGCTTTATTTTCCACTTTCGTCTTCTAAAATAAAAACCGATGGAATGTTTATTTTTTTAATTTGCAATGTTTTTCCAATTTCACCAATGAGACTGATCAACACATCTAAAGGTGCATCCAGACAGAGCGAGACATGCGCCGCAAATTATCTTTTTTATATGTGAGATGCCTCTGCCTGAAGCAGATGTTGATGTTATATGCGTGGCTTACTATTCGAAGCACACGCCTGAACGATGTCTGAACTCACCTTAAACTGCGTTCAAATGCTCTCAAGGTCTATATTCCACAGCCATGATGACACTGACAACTCTTGAATGCGGTTTAGATGTGCTGATCACGTTCGGTTTTATTGGTGTAATCCACCCTAATTCTATAGTTATGGCATGAAAAAAAAAACAACAAAAACAAACGTACGATTGCATCAGAAAGGAACACTATTTGGAAAGATTCCAACTGTTTGCTGCAAGCTTTGATGCAGCAAGGAAGTCACAAAAACTAGCCAAAATATATGTCAAACTAATAATTAGCGGAACATTGAGAATCGGATACAGAAAGAAAAAAAGAAAGAAATAAAATACATACAGAACCTTTAGCCAAGTACTAGATAGTGAAGCATCTTCAACTTTGTAATTGAAAACCACGAAAGCTATCATGAGCAAATCATAAAATGTCATCTAAGTAAGATAGAATGCATCTGACGTGTTCTGCGTAATCTTTCTAGGATCCAAGCTTTATACATCTGGTGATAATCTAAGCTAAACTGGAATAGTTTCTAGTTGACCGCTCCCTCGCGTGCAAAGGGCACTGTAGGACGGTACGCAGAAGATTTTTCCAATGCATTAAAGTTGGGAGGCGGAGTTTAAAAATAATGAAAAGGAGCTTTTGGAAGCTTCGTAGTGGAAACTTCGTACCTTTAGACTCATGGTTGACTGAACCACTGAATTACTGGTACTGGTTATACCAATATCTAAGGTTAACCCGGGTGCACAAGGGGTCTGCAGGAAACTGCCAGAGGTCCAGCGGTAAGGTAAGTGCTTTTCGAAAGACGAAGAGTTATATTGCTCATGTAACCATGGACAGACTACTGCAAGCGCTTTTTGACTTCGCAGGAAGATAAAAAATCTGCCACGATTGCGGGATTCCACGCACTTAAAGCAATGTATCAGAACCAACAAAATATAACAAAAAGGTAAACATTATTACTTCACCGTGATGCAACCTCGTTTGGGCAGCGTCCAACTCTTAGATAAGAATGAGGAAACGACTGAAATAGTCACCCAGTGGACGCGGATAATTCTAACCATTCGTCTATTTGTAAATACTGTACGTTGACCAGTGTTTTCAGCGAAAACTACGCGATTTTCGCGCTAATAGACGCCTTCGCGAAATCAGTCGAAGAGGTCAAGGAGAAATATTTGGAGATGGTCAACCTTACATAATTGGAGAGGCACCTGACGAAGAAAAAAAACAAAGCGAAACCAGGCATTCTGCCGATCGATTCTGTAAAAATCTCACCGTGAATAGTTACGTGAAGTGAGCTGTCAATAGTGTCAATCCCTAGCATTAGTTGAAATGACAACTCACTCCACGCTCACTTCACCTAAGTTTTCACGGTGAGATGGTTACAGAATCGCACTGCTGGAAGCCGTAACTGACGTTACATCTGCATGTGTGACTCCCGGGAGTAATGTAACAAGAGATAATATACGTATTGTCTCTTATCAGTCAAGACTGGACAAGCTATTATCAAGGGCTGAAAAGAGACAAGTAAGAAGAAAAGTCGTTACTAAAAAACGCTTAAATGTCAAAAAACCTCCTTGAACCATAAGCGCAACATGAGTTTTTGGAAACTACATAGAATTATTAGAGTCATGAAAGGGACTTGATAGTAGACAGCCATACATAACTTCAATATTTAGTTGGTATACCCCGTCCATTAGGTTAAGCGTTTTTTGACAGCTATCTTAGAACGTAGCTATTCCAGATTACTTAAAAGTAAATTTTGAAATGCGTAATAAAATAAATATATAAACTGCCTTATCTTATTGAATTATCTTATTTATGGCTTCTTACAGACATTATAATACCGTACGTGTATCAATCAACGTATTGTGTGTTGCTGCAATCACTAGTTCCATCTGTCAAAAAACGGTTTACCTAATGGACTGGATATAGAAGTTTTTCAACAACTATTTTACGTAAAACTGTGTTGCTGCTCAGTCATCGTCGGAAATTCTGACCAAAGAATAGTTAAGATTAAACCGCTTAAGTATGAAGAGTATAGTTTCGAGAAACCGTAGTGGATTCCATGAAGATAAGGCTACCCACCTTGTTCAATCAACTAAATGGGTTTCTAGATAAAATACTTGAGTTTCGTGATATCGCATCAAGGAATTGGGGTCTGCGTACTCTTGGCAATGGCGTAGACGATGCTGGTCCAAAACCTGTTAATTGATTAGATTAATTATTATCTTCACAGTCTGCTCACAAGTTTGTTAGTCAGTTCTTAAGTGAAACTTCTAAGGCGCCGATTGGATAATTGGGCGAAAATTGAGAGTGAAAATTCACGGACACGTCACGTTTAAGCGCATTTCGTTACATTAGAGAGACCTCTAAATAGTTCTCACAATAAATCTCTCTCTTATTCTTTATTTTTTAGGAAGATTTACTTCTATCACATCAAAAACTCTAAAGATTAAACTGACTTCATTTAAACTAAGCTGAACAACTAATACTCGTATTAGTGTTCTTTGATCTCCACAAAATCTTAGAAATTAAACCATAGTTAAGCACGTCCGTTGCAAACTTTTAGTCATGCAACTGGCTCAAAACAAGCATAAATAAATAGAATGCATTCATTCCGTGTAAACGTCAAAGAGAATTATGACCAACATAGTTAGACCTCCCATTGTAATTAGTTTTATTTATTGAAGGAGGTCATTTTATGGTGGCCATACTTTCGCGCGCAGACGAAATGACATGCGTTCCATTATGAAAAGCTTTTCCGTTCGAAACCTTAATTTTGAATTGAGTATTTTTTTATTGTCTCCACTTTTTCATTCACATGTTATTAATCAAATCACCATATTTCGTACAATATAGGTACCGTTTGCCGCCAATAGTAACTTACTAGATTGACCCGATTTTTATTTAGTCACCAGATTTCTCGGTATTTTGAACGTTTTCTCCTCACGAGGCCTGACAACTTTAAAATTAGCATTTCTGGATGTGTGCGGTCAAAGCGAATTCGTTTTTTAAGTAAGTCTTTATTTAGAACAAAGAAGACGCTTGTTGTAACTTGTAAAGTAGGTATTTGAATTCTCATACTCTTTTGGATCCTCGAAGTGACTGCTCCATTTTAAAGTGTATGCTGCCTATGTTGCTCATCCCAAATTAGATTTAATTGGTTCGCACTTTTTCAGATCAATTCGTACGCAAATATAAACAAACATTGCCAAATTCACAACATAAACTAAACACTGTAGCACATTTTTTCATAATTTACCACCATAGCCAATACAAAAACCGTAAACCGCGCCAAAAATAGCACTTAGACAGCGCTATAAATATGGCTGCGTTCAAAAATTTCGAATTTTCAACAAAAAAATAACCGTATTGTACTCGAGCGCTTGTCAAGAGTCCTGTAACGTCAGTCTATCGCAAGAAATCCGGCGCAACTGACCTGTGGGTTGTTAGAAAATACGTGCTTTTCGGGGAAGTCATAAGTTTAATTATAGTACGCTATGAAATGTTTGATACAGTATGAGCGCGGTTCGGGGATAAAATTGATTTATGAAAGAGCGGACAGTTCCAAATATACGGGTGAAAATGTTGATAGTGCAGTTAATTTCAGTTTCTTTTTTGTCCTATTGTACTGAAATGTTTTAAATAACAGCACATTAGAGACGGATGACGTTGTTTGTAGAGTAGTTAATAATCGGATACTTTAATATCTCTGTGAGGATGACGGGATGAATGTGCTAGCGGTCTCGCCCCCTGCCGAGAGGAGAGGGTAGGAGGGAGGAACACCGTGTGGATTTAGTCTGTAAGAATCAAACAGGAAGAAATCCATGAGGAGAAAAAAAAATTCTTATGCAAAATTGCAGGATAGGTAGTGTCATACTTTGTAACTTCTAAACTAAATGAACCGACAAACTTCTAAGGATGATTATGAGTCATCAGCACCACATAACGTTAAAATACTACTACTACTACTGTACCTCTGTAGGTTTCCTGAACTTCCCGCAAATAAATACTCCACGATACATACCGCACCAACCTACTTAATAAGACAATAGGATATCGTTAGAACTCGTAGTTTCCGATTGCCATTGAAGCCTTATTATGAATCAGCCTTCAAAAGAGTTAGTACTGATTTATAGCTTTTGAATGGCAGTGACTAATAATGTGCAATTGTTTTTCAAGAAGCCTTGGTACTGATGCACCTAGTCAGATAGGAAACGCCGACCTCATCTAGTTTTAAAATATGATTGACGTGTAAGTGTTTGTACAAACCTACTTACAAAATAAAATCATTTATCATTTATCTAGACAATGAGTATATTTCTCACCGTAAAAACAAGATAACATTGAGGTTATCAGTGTGTACCAATTAACTAAAGTTTACAAACACCATTGGATATTATGTTAAACGCATAGGATATTGTTCTTATTTTAATAATTAATTAAGTACCTACAAGTTGTTATTTATGTACATTTCATTTTATAGGATAAAAAAAAACTTGTATTATAATTAATGCGAAAGTGAGTTTGGTAGTTTGTTTGTTACCCTTTCACGCGAAAACGGCTGAACGGATTTGAATGAAATTTGGCACATGGGTAGTCCATGAGCTGGGTTAGGACATAGGCTACTTTTCATCCTGGATCGCAGATGTAGTCGCGGGGAATCACTAGTTCTGAATAAATCTATTTACAATTGTATCCGGATTTTAGGAAAGTTCACAATTGCAGTGCAATGTAAGAAACGTTCAGTTTGATGAAAAGATATTTTTCATGAAAGCTTGTATTTTAAAAAACAAAAAATTGCTTGTATTGTAAAAATAAATAAAATAAAAATAAATAATTTTTTTGTGGTTCTTGGGAAAATACCCTTGGCTTAAAATGAGAAAAACACCATTACAAATGAAAGCAATTATGAAGTTTGTTCAATTGAAAGCTCAAATTAAAACCCCTTTAAAATTGCAGTTTCTCTGAAGTTTTAAAATATACTACATTAATTCAATACGTCGTCGCCACTTTCCGGATTTTGGCAATGGTTGCTAAATAAATACGAGGCTTTTAGAGTGCCAGACTTTAATCAATTATTTACTCAACTATTGTATTATTGTATTGGCCTTCGAAATAAGAATGAATGAGAACAGAGAATCTATAAATTATGCAGCCTATCCTAATGAAGAGTATGTAAATACTTTTATTTTATAATTTGACGCAATACACTTTTACAATAAAATCCGCAACATGGTTTCGCAACACTGTTAAAAATGTCTTCTATTTAAGATGACAGTTCCTGAGGAAGCCCCTCAGGAACTGTCAGGAACTGTGGCCAAGTAATAACAGCAATGCTTGCCGCGGTGCGACCGTTGAAGGGACTATTAAATATCGAGATCTCTCCTTGCTTTTTGAAACACATAGGTAAAGCACGTCATTCGTGGATTTTTGTCAATTTTTATTACCCAGTAACTGGGTTGTGCAAGTCAAATAGGCTATTGGGAAAAATCTAAGCAGATTATGTCAGTTCCTAGTAGGGTCCCACTTTGCAGACACCTAAAAAAATATAAAACACAACCAGAGCGAAAAGTGCACTTATCGCGACGAAAAGCCAACGACAAACCGTAAGATTTAAATCACAACGACTGCCAAGAACACTGTATTATGATAATACATACATACATACAGCTGAAATTGGTCCAAGGTCAGGTATATAACATGTATATTTTAGTATAAAACTGAAACTTATGACTAATCGGCCTCTTCGAGGGTAAGGTGATCTATTAAGTCTATTTACATTGTCACAAAGGTAAATAAATGTGTTGGTGTCGAGAACTGTAGGTCATGTGTTTTAGCTGCATTTTTTAATTAAAATCTATCTCTAAGTTTATCGAATGTTTTTACGGTGAAATAAGCGAATGCCAGTAAACTAACCACATCAAAATAATTGCGGGAAAAGTGTTATAAAATATTACGCATAGTTACTAAAATGTTTTGCCAAAACACAACACAGGCACAAGTAACAACATCAAAATGCCAACGACTGAAAAAACCGGTGTTTACCGCAAAAATCGTTCTAAAACAAAATAGAAAAAACACATCAATGAATATTCGTCGTAAAGCGTGCGGTTTGTTAATATTTCAGACTTTTACGACTCGCACTGCGTATAAATACTTCACAAGAGTCGTTAGTTATTATTCTGTAGTGAAGCTCGTAAGGAGTGAGGAGTCCACTTGTTAGATTTATTTTATTATACTGTTAAGACTAGCGCACATTTGGGCGGATCCCATCGCATCGCAACGCATTTCAAAAATCCGTTACGGCGCGACCCTCCCAAATATGCGCTAGCCTAACTAGAGTGGAAACAATTCAAATTCGACATTTCAAACTGTCTGAAATAATTACTGTGGTGCGGTGCGGCCTGTCACGGCTTGTAATGCGCTTTGGCGCAATTTTTCAATTCAGTGCCCTGCGGCCCTCCTCGGCTATAATAAGGGATTAACTTTATAGAGGGATAGCGAATCTTAGGACTTAGAGTGGACCGATCTCATTTCAAAATTACTGCCATTATTACTATTATGAGCCTGTGTAGTCTGCAGAGCAAAGGACTCCCTTCCCTCCTTCCACGTTTCCCGGTCTACTGCGATTGTGGGCCAATCCTTTAAGGAGTCCAGTCCTCGTCCCGCCATTTCTTTCTGGGCCTGCCGCGCGGTCGTTTCTTGCCATTTGGGATCCCCCGAATGGTGGCTTTGGCATATTGCTGCTCCGACATGCGACAGATATTGAAGATTGTTTTTTTAACTTCTGCTTTATTTATATGTCAATCCAGTACAAAATAAGCTTTTTTTAAAACTTGTTTCTAGTGTTTTCAAGAACAATTTCTGTAGGTATTTGCTTGATTAATAAAATGTTGATAATCTGGAGAGACGAATTGGATAATCTATTAAACAAATGACTTATAATAAATAAGTCTTTAGCCATTCCTGCTATTAAACGATAACTCAGAACAAGTTGCTTTTACTAATGAAATATGAAGAACATTGTGAATAAAGTTGTTTCAACATAAATAACTTGCTTGAAATGTTAGTAGACACTTTATTTCTCTCCTACAAGGGCTTAGGCTGTCTATTCTCGTTGACAGGGGTGCTATATCCGTTGCAGAAACTTCGATCGCATTTCAGCACCTACATCGGTTGCATGAAAAAGGATTATTTTCTCTTATAATGAATAAGCAGTGAAAATTAATAAAATAATCTTAAACGAGCCTTGTTTAGACAAATCATCGAAAATAAAAGGTACTCACAATGTTTCAACTAGACAACTAGCTTCAACTTTCTGAATAACTGACCGACTATTTAATTTTGACAGTTCAAAAGTGCATGTAAATGGTTCAATTGAAATAAATGCTTTGCGTTTGAGTTTCTTACTGAAAATTGTACGTAACTTGGCTAATTACCATTTATTTCCATCAACTTCAGAGCTTTAATTAACCTAATATGACAAACAGCTGACAAAACACTTCTTCCTTTTTCATGTTAACAGCAAAGGAACAAGTTCAATATAAATCCTTAAACAACATGGAGTCATAGATATCACGTTACACTCAACCAAGTGTTCTGCATCTCTGCTCCGGGCGCCATTTTCTATTAATAACTGTCAAAACAAGTATTAAATTCGAAATTAATATTGCACTTACTAAAATTTATTAGACGTTATATTTATTACTTAATTGGATAATTAATTTAATTAAAATTATGTATATTGTAAGAACTTTATAGTATTCGCTTATTTAATGTAATAAAGTATTGAAATCGACGACTTGAGTAATTGGAATTAATTTTCATTAAGCAACATCTCACGCATGATATAGATTGTGTTCGTAGAGAAAATGAAGTTTTTCGAGCTACTAAGTTTACTACTTGAGTTTGATTTAAATACAAAACAAGTAAATACGGAAGAAGTCCTTACACTAATGAGGTGTACACAATTTATTTGGGGTTGGCGTATCTCGGTAGTCACCGTCTTACTATTCATGACATCTTTCACACAGTCCATCCATCTTTTCTTTGGTCTTTCCTTACTCTTATAGCCTTCGAACAGGTTAAGCTACGCTTGCCGCGGTTGGTCCGTGGATCGGTGACCATCTTTACATACCAAGACCCGTCCGTTCCTCGGAAAGCACGTTAAGCCGTTGGTCCCGGCTGTCATTCGTAGATCTTTGACAGTCGTTACGGGTCGTCAGAAGCCCGAAAGTCTGACAATCAGTCTTTCCAAGGGGTATCGTATTAGTGTATTACCCAATAAGCGGGTTGTAGAGGTCAGGTAGGATGTAAAATACTGGTATTCAGCTGCATCCGGTTAGACTGGAAGCCAACCTCAACATAGTTTGGGAAAAGGCTAAGCAGATGATGTTCTACCACAAGGATGGATGATTGAATATTTTTGAAGTGAAACTTCTTAGGCCGCGATTCGATAATTGAGAGATTTAAAGTGAAATTTCAAGGACGCATCACGTTTAGGCACATTTCGTTACACGAAAGAGAAGAAAGATATAACTCTCTCTGTCTCTCACACTAAATCTTTCTTATTCTTTATTTTTCCCTTCTACATATAATGTGTACGGTACGCGCAATTTTTTTGCATAGATACAAATATAATATAGTTCTGCACATCAATCTAGATAGAATGACCCATTGTATTCTAGATCCGTCCCAAGTTACAGGCAACAATACGTTGAAACTGGAAGTAAATCGGTTGGATACAAATATTCTTCATTCAATGTTTAAAGCAAAATATAGGTAACAACCTAATCCAAACTTCAAAACCGAAAGTTTCAATTACTTGTGGTGCACCCAATAAAAAAAGCTGAGATTCAAAATTAGAAGACGCAAATAATGTCCGATGTTTATTGTCTACGGCTAGACTTGCACCATGCAGTTTGAACATTTGAGTTTGCATGCAGTGTAACTCTGGCCGTCCGCCAAAACGGGTGCGTCGACCCTCCTCGTCACATATTTCATTTTTCATGTCTGAGAATGTAAGATAGACACGTAATAGGCGTATAAGATTATAAATATTTAGGTTTGAAGATAGCTTGATGTATGATGATTGCAGTTTTTTGTTTATAGGAAGTTTGATGTAGGGATTTATTTCTGGATCGAAATTAGGTAAAGGCGTTATCGGGGATTGAAGAAGGAAATGGTTTAATTTTTCTTTGATTTCTTTTAGTTCGGCAGATTAATTTAGACCATGCATGTTATAGATACTTTTCTCCGCCAGTAATCCTACTAATGTTATAAACGCGTAAGTTTGTATGGATGGATGAATGGATGTTTGTTACTGTTACATGCCAAAACTGCTGAACGGATTTGGATAAAAATTTTGTCACAAGATAGATAGTTTATAACCAGGGTTAACACATAGGATACTTTTTATCCCGATACTCCCACGGGATCGAAACTTATGCGGGTAAAACCGCGGGGCGCAATTGACTTTTACTTACTTTGTCCAGCTTTAATGTAACTGAAGATAGTACGCAACTTATTTTAAACTATTCTATGTAATAAATAATTTTCCAGTGTTTCGCGCAATATGACCGCAGGATACATTACGCTGAAGCCACGAGACCACAACGTTGACAAACGTATACCGAGGCAGATCAAGTGGGTAAGAATTTTCGATTATCGAAATGAATTATACTTATTCGCTCCGATTCCATTGGGAACTGACTTATCTAAGCCAAAAATATATTCTACATGCTGCTAAGCAAACTTATTAACCTAAACTAAAACTACAAAAGATTCAGTGTCGCTAACTTTTCACACCAAATTAGTGGATGTCTGTCAACGCAAGGTGGGTGTGTTGAAGGCAACAGCCTGCAAAGCAGTTTCGAAAAGAGGATGGATTCCAATGTATAAGCTATTAGTAATTCTGTGGTATAAGGGCCGGTTTTTTGATCCGTAGTTAACCCAACCAATTTTTATAAATAGTAACTAATGGTTAAATTTTTGCAAAATGTGTTTTTTGATCAATTTTTAGTTTATCTAATTATATTATAATATCATTGCTAATGGTCAAATAATTAACTATTAGTTAAAAAATTAACCATTAACCTATTTTTAACAATTGGTTGAGGCCGTTAGTAACAGTCCAGATGACTGCAACTGGCTTTCAGTTAATGTTGGCGCCCAGAGCAATGATTCGACCCATCGGAATATTGATTGCTCTGAATTTTATGTTAGCGAAACGAAGAAGCAAATTCTTTTATTAACTAGAGACCAGTCCTTTACATAATACAATGTAGTATAATTTATACATCTACATATTATAAGCTTACAATACAGAACTCATAATAATCTGAACTAGGCTCAAACCTTTACCCAAAGGCAGATTGCGGTGGTAGCCCTCTCCGTAATGTATATATTTTTCTGCAGTTCCCGGAGAAGCGTACAAAACATATAATTTTCTGCCGCATTCACAATGACAGGAAGCCACGGTTGGGAAGGCTGTAGCCGACCGAGGAGCGTTGACAAACGTATCAGCTGATCGAGTGGCGGACAACGGATAATAATGGAAATATGTAATTAGTTGTACGGTCAACCGAACACTACCGGGCCCCATGAACAACGAAAACCACCCTTACTGCAACGAAATACAGACGCTTTCAATAATATGGTATTGTTAATGTGGATCTGCGGCTGACCGTACGTTTTATTTACTGCTTTTACGGTTTTTGTATGATGTTTGTCGAAGGTACTTGGTGGTACTGAGTACTTGGAAACACTATTATTGTATGATAAAGAGTACCTAACGTAATGTATGTGAGAATTAATTTAGGTATGTGCAAAAAATGCGAGTAAATCAATAAAAAACATAAAAAGAAGAATAGAGAAGAAAAGCATCCACCACCTCCCGACTTCGTTAAACCCCAGGAACATTTGCCTCTTGGCCGTGATCTGCAGTGGCCTATATGGAAAGCTCTCAATCCATTGCGTACCCAAGTAGGGCGCTGCAGACACAACTGGTCGAAATGGGGGATTACTGACCCATCCAATACCCAGTGCGAGTGCGGTGCCTCTAATCAGACCATGCCCCACTTGCTGGAGTGCCCTAAGTGCCCGTTCACCTGCACCTTGGATGACTTAATGAATGCCACTGAAGCCACAATTAACATGTTAACGTGACCACCTACTGGGCTCAAATAATATAAAATATCGAAGAAGAGTTTCGTACCATCGACACGAAATGAAGAAAATACATTCTAGAAGAATCCAGGATGTTATTCTTAGTAGTTTAAAAGTTTTCGCAGAAAAGTAGAATAGGTACTATTAATCCGTAATTTACAGTTTTGTACGCTGCGTCCAATATTTTGGGGCTCATAATAATGTCTTGCTTGTTTTTATGCCAAAATGCAGCCATATATCTCACACAGGACATTACAATTATTTAGTTCTCTGTTCCGCCGCCCAACAAGATATTCTGGGTGCACATAACTTACAAATGTCATAAAGGTACGTCCTTTGTAAATTAGAAAACATCCTACTAAAAACATAAAGTACTTATAGAGAATAAAATATATATTAACAGTTAGCGATCTAATTACTGCGTCCACAATGATATTTTAATTAGATAGTACTAGTACAAACAAACTTAGAACAAAAAATATCGGCCAGAAACAACTAGACAGTCTATTATGTCCAGAGTATTCAACGTTGCATTTCACCATTAAATCCACTTTGCATAAAATCAGTTTTCACGGTCCAAATAAAAAAGCAATAACACAAGTTCAAGTGTAAAATTCATAAACTTTCGCGATCGAATACAACCTACATTCGCAAAAACTCATTTCAACACACGCACAAAAAAAAACCGAAAATTTTATAAAAACTCGAACGCACGGTTCGCGTGTTCCATTTCGCGGCACTCACTGCACGAAAATATGGCGGGAAACGATGACAAACTAAAATGGTAATGTGATAAATGGTATCAATTAGGATTCATGTTGTGTTCCCGTCCAAATAAGAGTTGGTAACGTCGGAAGAATTTATGAAGCGTCGTCGGAAGCGGGTCAATGGATAAATAATTGAGTTGTCGATTATGGCACCTAGCGTTCTTGATTGTGGACGGTAAAATAACTTCGATTATCGAACGGTATTGTCACATATAGGTAATACTAGCTGCACCCCGCGGTCTCACCCACATAAGCATAGTAAAAGCAAACAAGTACGACATCTTCATACATTCGCACCGCGCACGGTTTGTATGTGAGCGCGCTCGTACGTATGCGTCGTCGCACGCACACACTGACAAAATTTATCGCTGCTAAAGGTGCGCCAGTCGTGGCTGTGACGCCGGTAATATCGCCCGCGCCCGCGCACGCTTCGCCGCTGCCCTGCTGCTCGTAATAAATAATTTGTACGTGTACCTACCTACCTCCTTTAACTACAAAGACTTCATAATCATTTCATTTTATTTGAATAAATACATGATTCAGTAAAACCACGTTTTTATTAGTCATATTTCGATCGTAATTTTTCAAATAACTAAACAGATAAGATGACGTAGGCAATGAAAAAAATGTAGTCGGCTTCTGGTCTATGCACTTACACACGGCTACACGTCAAGCTTTACAAAACCAGTTTGTCTTGGCCTCACTTTGTATGATATTTTCTCACAATGAACGGTCAGCTAATATTGGTTTTGCATAGCTTGATGTGTAGCCGTGTGTAGAAAAAATAATTTAAAAAAACTTTGTATTAAAGGTCCCTGATGCTTACCCTACAGGGGAACATTGTTTTGTATAGAGATTGACTATGCATTTTTGACGATTGAATAGAGTATAAGTGACAGCCCTACGAGTTTAGGCTATTATCGCTCGCTCGGGGCTTGAGTTGACCTACTTGTTTGCTTTTATTATGACATAAGTTTCGATTCCGTGGGAAAATCGGGATAAAAAGTATCCTATGTGTTAATTCTGGTTATAAATTATATGTGTGTCAAATTTTATCCAAATTCGTTCAGTAGTTTTTGCGTGAAAGAGAAACAAACATCCATCCATCCATCCAAACTTTCGCGATTATAATATTAGTAGGATTTAAAAGTTAGTTCCCTACTTAAGGGTAGCTCGCGAAACCGAATTGAAAAAAAAAAGAAAAAGAAAGATTGATTGATATTTCATGAAATAGTCATTCAATAAAAATTATATTAACTTAAAGGCATTGATTGCCTCCGCAGTCACCGTTGACCGCCAACAATAGATTTTGCCATGATTTTGCGTCATGTTTGCCGCAAATAAATGCATTTTCTTTCTTTCTTTCTTCTTTTCTTTATTTTCGATTGTGTCTGTTGTCTGACAGTTAACGTGTGTTGTACTGATGATTTTAATGATTATAATTCTTTAAATACATACTTATTACGGTTGTGAATCATATTTAGTCCACATATAACCTAACGAAAATTCGAATTTCGCGGACTACTTTTATGCTTCCCTCTTCTTCTTCATTTTGTGTCGATGGCACTCTTCCTCTGCTTCCCTCTTAAAAGTTTAATACCAAGGAAAGTCGATGAAGGAAGCTCTCAATGAAGCTCTTGATAAAAGAGTTTCGGAGAATCGTTTGTCGATGAAAATGAGTTCATCTAACTCATCATTGGCGAATGAAGTTGTGTTGATGAATAGATTGTTTGTAAGCGAATTTGTGAGGCTGATGAAGTGACGATGGATATCATTTCGAAGATCGCTCTACCGATTGATTTATCATGTCTTAAGGGTTCAATCACATCGTAGGTACTGTAAGATGCCAAGAGTAAAAAACAAATTGTTTTTAGGGTTCCGTAGCCAAACGGCACTGGAACCCTATGGATACGTCATGTCTGTCTGTCTGTCCGTCCGTATGTCACAGCCACTTTTTTCCGAAACTATAAAAACTATACTGTTGAGTAGATGTAAGTATTCTGTGAACCGCATTAAGATTTTCACACAAAAATAGAAAAAAATCAATAAATTTTCGGGGTTCCCCATACTTAGCACTGAAACTCAAAAAATGTTTTTTCATCAAACCCATACGTTTGGGGTATCTATGGATAGGTCTTCAAATATTATCTATTAGGTATATATAGGTCTTATATATTGAGGTTATAACTTCTAAAATAAGAGAATGATAAAACTAAAAAAAAATATATATGATGTACAGACGCCAGCTCATCAAGCTACTACAATCTGTCAAATTTCTTTAATAGATTTTCAACATTATTGCTAAAGTATTAAGGTTCAAGGTTGATTGGGAAAATTTGACAGTTTCGGGTAGCTTGACCTGCTGGCGTCTGTACATTAACATGTAAACTTCTACCGAAAATTGGTGGTTTTTTTAATACGTCATAAATCGTAAAACGGAACCCTTCATGGGCGAGTCCGACTCGCACTTGGCCGCTTTTTCAATACCTTAGGTAATTCGAGAGGGGCCTGTGGCTAAGTAATAACAACCGCACGGATCGATTGATCAGGTTAAGCTATGCTTACCGCGGTCGATCTGTGGATGGGTGACCATCTTCACATACAGAGACCCATTTGTGCCTCGGAAAGCACGTTACGCCGTTGGTCTCGGCAGTAATTCGTGGATCTTTGACAGTCGTACACGGGTAGTCAGAAGCCCGAAAGTCTGACAACCGTCAACCAGTCTTACCAAGGGGTATCGTATTACCCAGTAACTGGGTTGTGGAGGTCAGATAGGCAGTCGCTCCATGTAAAATACTGGTATTCAGCTGAATCCAGGTAGACTGGAAGCCGAACCCAACATAGTTGGGAGAAGGCTAGGCAGATGATGAATTCGAGACTGCTTTAAAGAAAATCAAATCCTCCATCAGATTCACAAATCAGTTGTTCAAAGTGCACATTCTAAAAATGTCAGCACATTTGTCTCAAGAAATTATTCATTCAGCCTGATCTCTAATAAAGTCATCAACTTAGTTGTCGAGTCGCATCGTAAATAAGCCGAATGGAGCAGCACATGCATCAATGTCTAAAATTAATGTATTTTTCAAATGTCCACGAGGAACGTTAAATGTATGAGACTTGCGAGGGATTCCTTTGTTTTGTCAGGTCCAAAGTCGAAGTCCTCGGTTCTGATTCTCAGCCTAATTTGAATAAATGACTTTTGATTTTGATAATTTATTTGAGAAGAGACCTGCCTTAAAAAGAAAGAAATGTTAGCCCAGAGAGAGTCAAACAACTGAGTTTTCCTGCATTTTGATCGAGTTTACAGACAAAACCACAGATGTCCCGAAAAATCTTTCTAGGGCCAAATAAATAACTTTTCGTGCTAAAAACGGTCCCTCGAGTGGAAGCGCAGTAGGTAAGGTAAGCCAATCAGCCGCCGCGCCAACCGAACTGTCAATATGATACGGAATAGTTATCTAAATCCAAGCATATTGATTTTATTCGATGCGATAGCGTTCACAGGCTAAACTATATTTATGTTTTGCCTACAATCACTAAGGTTCTGCATTTTAATTTTCACGACTGAACTATCCAAACGACAAAACCTGTAAAAAACTAGTACATATCTGGGCAAATCTCCAATTAAGAAGTCAGTTAAAAACCAGACCAATTCTCGTAATTTTAAGAAGTTCACCGTCTGATCCTAGTCTCAATCTGCCAAAAATACCTCTAATTTCCCTTAATTTTTGACATTTATTGTCGCTGGGATGAGTTGCTACTAGATTTTGAGCGTTTACAATTACGGGAATAGGCCTTCTGAAATGTTGATAGGGCAAGACACAGTTTTATTCATAAGATTTCGGTTTAAGACGTTTCTGAGATGATAACCCCTCTATATCTGCGGCAAAGTCATTTCTTTTGTTCCCTTCTCCGCCATTATTATCCACTTCCCTTCGTTAACTCTTGCTGACAGGACTGACACATTCAAGGTTGCACGCATGCCTCGAAACAATACTCTTTGTACTACAAATGGTCCATCCGTTTCGAATGTGGCGCTTAAACACATAGGTACCTATGAACAGTATGACCACAGGTGTCCAGCATTAAGTAATTTATAAGGTTTACCTTTATCACTGGCCTTAGCATCCATCGTTACAAATGTTATCATAAAGATGATTGAGACTCTTGTAGTAGTTTTTCACGAAAATTCGAGTGCGTCTTTGCCCCATTTCCACATTCGGTTATACCTAGGGATTCCCAACTATGTTGGGGTCGGCGTCCAGTCTATCCAGATGCAGCTGAATACCAGCAGTGCAATTCTGTAACCATCTCACCGTGAAAACTTAGGTGAAGTGAGCGTGGAGTGAGCTGTCATTCCAAATAATGCTAGGGATTGACACTATTGACAGCTCACTCCAAGCTCCCTTCACCTAACTTTTCACGGTGAGATTTTTACAGAATCGATCGGCAGTACATATTTTACATGGAGCGACTGACTATCTGACCTCCACAACCCAGTTGCTGGGTAAAACGATACCCCTGGTAAGACTGGTTGTCTAGACTTTCGGGCTTCTGACTACCCGTAACGACTGTCAAAGATCTACGATTGCCAGCCGGGACTATGCTATCCGTCCGTGGCACGGAGGGTTCTCGATATGTAATGGATGGTCACCCATCCACGAACCGGCCGCGGCCGCGTAGCGTAGCTTAACTTAACGCTTAACCTTCGATCGACTCGTGCCGCTGTTATTATTATTAACAGTTCCTTTTTTTTGTTAGCATATATTGTGTCCCACTGCTGGACAAAAGCCTCCTCTTTTTCTTTTCAAACCTCCTTTGTCTTGAGCTATCTATGGCCATTTTGGCCCTGCAAACCTCGTTAGATCGTCATGTTCCTATATTATACTTTGTTAATACCTATGACGTCAGTAATGAGTAATAGTAAGAGTAGGTAGGGATTGGACCCACCTTTGGCCGGCGTTAATTAAGTAAACAGATATCGATGGAATTTTAAAGATAAAATTGCATGCTTACATTATCTTTAATAGATTAGTCGGCTTTTGACCTATATCGTTGATCCCTTTACAATATTCCGAAGACCCTGATCATCGTCTGTGATCCCGGAAGTGACGGCAGGTGTTTACTTCGACAGTCGGACAATGAGGGTAGTTGGATATCACGTGACATAGTGACATCTGGCTGATTACCCGTAATGGATTACAGATTTAACTTTTCGGACATAGAATAAGTAAGCCACAGAGTAAAAAGAAAAAGAAAAGAAAGAAAAATGCATTTATTTGCGGCAAACATGACGCATAAAAAAAAGGACATGAACACACAAAAAAAAAAACAAGTTGGGGGTAAACATGCGTCACATTCACGCAAAACGGCCATCGCTCAGCATAATGCTAAGACCCTATACGAGACAGAGCCCCAGCGCTGGTTTTCAGCGGCAGCCGGCGCTGACGTGATGACGTTTACCAGTGCAGCATGCAATTACAACAATCAAAACAAGAAATAAATAAACCATTGCAACATAATATGATTCGACACAAAACAAAAAACAACAATCAAAACATGAAATAAAATAAAATAAACATACATGACAACAAAAAGAAAAAAGAGATGGTGAAACATGAAATTTATTGGAGTACTTAAGTAAGCACCAGTCTGGGCAGTGGTTGATGTGACAGACGCCAGCACATCAAGCTACTACAATCTGTCAAATTTCTTTAAAAGATTTTCAACTTTATCGGGCAATAAGTTCAAGGTTGATTGGGAAAATTTGACAGTTTCGGGTAGCTTGAGCTGCTGGCGTCTGTACCTATAAGATAATTTGTCCTGAAACACGAAATCAGCAGACTTCATCAAGTTATGTTCAAAAGAACTTCCTTTGGGCCAGGTAAATTGGCCACTATTAATTCCAGAGCTTTTCAGGTAGGTACAGTTTTATTTTTCTTTCTGTCCTACTTGTAGTGTGTTTTCCTCATCTTTTTTTTTAAGAAAAGTTAGTTACAAGTACTTTCTTACTAATTATTTTTCATTGATTAATTTTATTGATAAAAAATATAGATTTGTGTTACATTTTAGATTTCGTTTCTCATTGTACTTTTAAAGAATTGAGAATATGGTGAGTTGACAATCCAGTGTGTTGAGAATCTGGTAAATCGAGAACTAGGTAAATTGCGAATCTGGTGAAATGCTCATGAGCCCATCATTATGACTGAAAAACGTTGGCACCAGGAAGAAAATGGTTGACTACTAACTAATTATACAACGTGGCGCTACAATGGCGACATTAATTTGACACACGGGTAGGGTTAGTGGCCAGTACTTAATCATAAAAATTATAACAACATAAAAAAAATCGTAACTTAAAAACTTCCAACTGCGCCGCGCGCCGACATAGGGCTCTCTCTCTTTGCTTCAATTCGCCTTCTCTATGCACGTTATTTGTTTTAATTACATTGATGCGCTGTTATGATCCGTGACCCCGGCAAATAACCCCTGCGCTACAGTTCTTTAAGTCAGGTTGCTCTAAGATGCTATTTTAGAAAATTGATAATAAATATTAATGTTTAATTAAATTAAAATATATTCATAAAACTAAAACGCGAAACCGTATACGTGTGTTAAATTAATGTCGCCATTAAAGCGCCACGCTGTTTAAGATGAGATTGGATAGTGGATCTCAATATTTCAAAAATATTGTGAGGCCCTTTCATCTCTACTTAATTTACATACATAAACACACGCCTTCTTCATGGGGTAGGCAGAAACTTCAGACCTGCTTCAGTCCTAACATACATGGAGTATGTAAGGTTCATAACAGGTGGCGGTTGTTTTCAACTTGATTTAATGAATAATATTTTCCAATTCTAGTAAATAACGCCAAGTAACTAAGTAACTTGTAATCACAATGCACAAAACCTTTGGGAATGAAGCTATTAACTAATTGTTTTAATTATGTGCTCATGCAATAAATAACTCGCATAATTATTGTAGGGTATTTGGGTCACATTCCTATCAACAGTGAAGTGCGATGTATGGTACTGCCAATAGCTATACAGTAGTGATTAGATTAACATGACATGACATAACGCCTGTAATTCTAGAAGGGTTAGGCAGAGCTGTATCTATAGTACACCTACATTGCGCCAGGTCCCATGCAATAGGGGGCGCCTATTGCCATCAACCAGGCACAGATCAAGACTCCGGACTGCTACTGAGAAATTCCTGATAGAAAATACACAATAACACTGTGCCTGACCTGGGACCCGAACCTAGGACCTCATACTCGGCAGTAGCACTTGCAACTACAAGAGTCTAGCAGCTAGACCAACAAGGCAGTCTAGAAGAGGCATCATCAGATTACCATGTTATGTATTGGTATGCTAAACATAAAAGCTCATGATCAATAATTAAAGTAATCATGAATTTTGGTCCAAATAGAGGCTGCATGGGCAGATCAGCCAGGTGTGTGGACAACCTGCAGATAATTGAGACCTGAATGAAACTCGTTCAGACCAGGGAAGCATGGCATAAAAGGGAGGAGGCGTGTACTCACCAATGGGTGGAACAAGGCTCCCAATGATGATGAGAGGCTCATGAGCCAAGAAATATGTTGAAAAAGTAAAAGGCGCTCATGAGCCAAGAAATATGTTGAAAAAGTATGTACTACACATGACATCGTGTAGTACATACTTTTTCAGTATACCGAGCTTCGTGTAGTTTCTTTGTTAATATTGGAATCAAATATCCAGAAATATTGCATATTTTGAAGCCATAGGTATTTATTTATTATGACACAATATTTCCCTATACTAATTATTTTAAGTACTTAAAGTTTCCCTGTTTATTAACTAGATAAGTAAACTAAGTATCTTTAAAATAAATAAAGAACAAATATGAATGATTGTTGATTTTATTTTAACAGTACAAACTACATAAGTACTGTTTAATTCAAATAACAAATCATTGTTAGAGAAACAAAAATTCAAACATGTTTACATTTTTCTAAATCTTTGCTGTCCAGTGGTTTTTTTTCTTTTTTCTTTTCTGTAGAAATAAATTATCTGTGAGATTTTTCTCACAATTCATCAAGGTATTATATGTACTTATTTTTTTAATATTACGAAACGAACGATGAAGAAATAAATAAATTGTACCATTATTACAAGATTTTATTTTTAATGGTTTGTATCCACTGTAAAAAGCAATACCATCTACGCTATTTAAAAAGTAAGTAAGAATACAAGATAATTTGCAGTGTAAGAAACGAGAGTACAAAATTAACAACAGAAATTGGAAGATTTATGAGAAATCAAAATATTTGGAATGCTTTTAAAAATATCAATAAAAACAAGTGACGCGATATTCAAAAAAGTTAATTAGAACAAATATAATCAATAAGCTTCAACGACAGACAAAATACTTTTAAAAACGCAGTAAAAAATACAACAAGACGGAAGAAAATATTTCTAAAATACGGAATATTTCGAAAAACAACGTTGCACTCACCTTAGACCGAATATTTCTCGCAGTTATTTAATTTTCAGAGCCACAAATATATACACAAACGAATATAAGTTTCTTTATAATCTCGTATACAGTTTGGAAACATTACTTCGCGAAGATATTTATTTTTTTTGTAAACTATGTGTTGTTTACGCACTTCTATCACATTCACAACACCACATTCTTGATTGTCGATTGATTTGATTTCAAATCGGAAGGAAGTAAAAATGTTGTCTATTACTTTTTTAATTTCTAGTTTTTTTTTAATTTTTCACGTTTACTAGGAATTATGATAACATTATTTTCTATATATAGGATTCAAGGTTTGTCACCTGAAGGATGAACACAAGGAAAAAAGTATCGAAAATGAAATTCGCCTGCGTAGTCGACAAGTGCTATTGTCTATGTTACTGGAAAAATTGGCGGGAAGTTTAAATAATTTTACTTTGGATTCGAGGGAGACAGACTGAATTTCAGAAGAGAGGCAATGGCGGAGGCCCAGAAGATGCAAGATTTTTTGTTTTGTAGAGAAATGATTGCCTATTATTACAAGACTGCCCAAAAAAAGGAGAGTTATATTTTTATGAATCATTTACTTCAGAATAATTAACATTCCATAAATTTTTAGTAGGTAAACATTAGTGATATCTATGTAAGTAAATTATTAATTAGTATTGTGCTATTTAACAATAAAAAGGGAACCCTAATATCCGTACATGGTATGCCAGTGCCTCACAACAGGGCAATCAACCCTTCCCAATATAGTACCTACCTATTCATAAGGCTGATTATGCTGCCTCCCACGCGGCGCATCAAGGATGCCACTCTTTTTAACCGACTTCAAAAAAGGAGGAGGTTCTCAATTCGACGGTACGTTTTTCGCACTAGTTTGTCTTCAATTTCTAAATGTTTTAATCAGTGGCGTAACTACAGGGTGGCAAGTCGGCAAAATGCCACGGGCCCCCAGCCGGAAGGGGCCCCCGGTCAGAGGAGAATCCCAACTCCTAACATTTATAATTTATCATACATGTTTAGTAAAAAAAAGTTTTGTCTTTGATTTATTTTTGTTACCTACTCAGTTGCATACACAAGTAAAAAACTCAAAGCATTTGTAAAAAAAAAGTCGTAACCCAGTTTTAGAACGTATCCGATGCCACACCACAGGCCACACGTGTTGGTATTACTGCGGATGTTCGGGGAATTCCCGCTGCGCGTCCCGCCAATTTGACGCTCACAGGGAATCCCTGATTCAAGTTTGTATAGAAGAAAGACTCCACTATTCTATTTTATTACGCAAGCAGTTAGCAGTTTATTGTTGTAAGAATTGGGTGTTTGTTGCAAGTGAGGATATATTTCATTAGTCAATTGGGAAAATAGGTTGACAATGACGCCGATTCCCTTGTTCACAAACTAAAGTAAATTTAAGTTCAGTGCATCTTTTTCTTTCTATTTCATTAAGAAAAGGACAGAAGATAAAATATTAGTTTAGTCCTGTCAAATTAGTCAGCGCCTGACGTAAATTGGCGCCGATTCCCTTGTTCACAAACTAAACTAAATTTAAGTTCAGTGCATCTTTTTCTTTATATTTCATTAGGAAATGGACAGAAGATAAATATTAGTTTAGTCCTGTCAAATTAGTCAGCGCCTGACGTTGTAAATTGACGTATTTTTAGTAGGTAGCCATGTTTTTAATCACATCTAATTTGTCTATGGACTATCTTAATTTGACAGAACTAAACTAATATTTATCTTTTGTTTTTGTCCTTTTCATAATGAAATAGAAAGAAAAAGATGCACTGAACTTTGAACACTGAAGTTTAGTTTGTGAACAAGCGAATCGGCGCCATTGACGTATTTTTGATAGCCATGTTTTTAATCACGTCTAAACTGTCTATGGAGTAGGTATCTTAATTTGACAGGATGATTCGGATTTTTTATTTATGACTAGCTTCTGCCCGCGGCTTCGCCCGCGTGGATGTCGGAAGTTATCCCACGGGAACGTGCTAACAGGATAAAATGTATGTGCTTCCCCAGAATGCCATCTATCTCGCGGGCCCTTTGTGGCTAATTACAGTAGAAAACCAATTGTGTCTCATTAGTGGTGATTAAGAGGGTACCTATATGATATCTTTACCTAAGTACCTACCTAATTAAAAAAAAAACTCAATAACAGAAAATTAAATACCTACCTAAATAAACCTATTTCTGATGATAACTAATCTAAACTCAATAAATAAGCAAAATCCCTAAAAACTAATATCTATACGAATGACTAATCCTACCTAACAGTATTATGAAATAACCTACGGTCACTACGTACACTATCAAATAAAAATATACTACCTATACTTTAAAATTAAAATCTATACCTACGACTCATATAAAAATAAACCTAAATAACTCTAAAAACTAAAAGGAATAAAAATTAACTGCACTGCGGGTGACCCAACCTACGACAAACTTAGTATTTGCGGTTGGTACAGTACAGACAGTGGTAATCGGGTATAGGGATCGAACCGCAAAATTAAGTTTGTTTTTTATTGTATATACTTTTCCGGGATAAAAAGTACCCAGTGTGGTGCCCAGGATATTAAAGAATAATTATACCAAGTTTCATCGTAATCGAACCGGTAGTTTTTGCGTGATGCCTGAACAAACAGACAGACAGACAGACAGACAGACAGACAGACAGACAAAAATTTTTTTAATCACATTTTTGGGTTCGGTGTCGGTCTAGTAACACCCCCTGTAAATTATTTTTTTGATATTTTCAATGTACAGAATTTTCACTTCTACAGATTTATTATAAGTATAGATATAGAAGAATAGATGATTCGGATCAATTTTATTTTTTTTGTTTTTCAATTCATTTTGACTACTCTATGTATCAATTAGATGCTGACTGTATACTTTAAAAAAGGTACTTTTAATTTAAAGTGAATTATTAGATAATCAAGTACCTAAGTATAATTATAAAGTTTGTATGTACAGACCTACTTAACGTAGTGATTTTGGTAGTGATTTAATATTGTACTCTTACGAGTAAAAGTGTATAAATAAGTAGGTATTATAAAATTAAAAAAATATTATTATTATTGGTTCAGCTTCTTTATTGGGGGGAGGGGGCCCATCCGATGAATTTGCCACGGGCCTAGAACGGTATAGTTACGCCACTGGTTTTAATTTTTAAAGTTAGTTGCGGCCTGTGGGTATCTTATTTTTTTATTTTAGTAGATATATTTTAAAATTTTATAAGATAATTTATTTTGAATTCGAGAAGATCAATATTCATTGTATGATGTCATCGAGATACATTTCCAGTTTTACCTGACCTCGCATTGTACAGGCTTTTCGTACAATGAGAAGTCAGCTTATATTGGAAAAGTATAGCTTGATATATGTAGTCGTGTTGTACAACTAAAGTCGGGTGCAGCTGCAGAGTGGTAAAGTGTAACATGATATGTAACACACGTGCACGTTGAAATATATTCCTCTAGTTGTTGTGTTACATTTCAAGTTACGTTTCACCAATCTGTACCCAGCAGAAAATTTATCTGTACAAAGGTACAAAAGTTTTTTTCTTATAGGGCTTTTGCTTGTAAGCATTTTACGGTAAATTACGTTTTTTTATTCAAAAGGACCACTCGCTCATCTCAGACTTGTGTACTGTGCATATTATCATCATTTTAATGATTTTTTTGCAACTTTGGGTACGATGAAGAAATAATTAAGGTAAAGATATTTTGGAGAAATGTTATGAAATAATAAAACACATTTTAATTAAATATAGTTTTTTATTGATTGTTCATTAATCTATATTGCGTTTTATACAATCTAAGTTTACTTAGACACAGTAACGGATTGAACCGCTTATATATTACTTGCGTCCATATTATATTTAAAAACTTTTATGTACAAGTCTAATCAAGTTAACAATATATGAAATACATGAAAATAAATATCAAGGTTTTAGCTAGTGAGAAAACAAAGTTTTAATTACAGTGTTACCAGTATTCTTTGTAATAGCAGCGCTTGGAAAGAAAAACAACAATAAAGTAAGTATTGTTGTCAATAAAATCAATCGTTAAATTATTTTGCCGCGTGCCAAAATATACCGAGCACACTGTATTATGCGAATTCATGCATGAATCCAATTCTTATAGGAAATGTATTAAAATAAGTCTAATAATAGTTATTAGGAGTACTTTAGATAGCATACAATTGATCCTTTTGTAAAGGCACTAACATGAAGGGAATGTCTAAATGTTATGTAGTTTCTAATCATTATATTAATTATTCTAGTACCTTCGCCCGTGTGAATATCGGAGATGATACAGGAACAAAAGTATTCTATGCACTAACCCAGCGGGGCAATTGCGTAACACACTATCAGAAGCAATGGCTTTAATTTTGACAGTTGAACAACATTCATTGCGTTATTTACGTTGTTGAGCAGACAAATTTTTCGAAAATATGAGGCAATGGATTAGCAATATCCTTCAAAATGATTCTGATTATGATTAAAAGTGTGTTACGCGGTTAGGGTGCTGGTTATGGTCTGTCCGGGTGTCAAATTTTATCCAAAGCCGTTCAGGTGTGCAAACGTAACAGACAGACCCACCGATAGGCACAGTTATTTTCGCATTTAAAACATTAATCTTAGAGCTGATTTTTCCATTGCCAGATAGCTTTTAATCGAGGAATAAAATTGACGTTTAATAGTTTTTGAAGGTATGAAATAACTGTCAAAATTTCAAAATTATTCCTTGAATAAAGATATCATATGATTGAACAAATAACATTCAGTTTAAATAAACCTTCGTATGTCTTCCATAGACAATCACAATACTATCTAAAAAGAAAGAAAACGATTATATCACACAAAAAGTATGAAAAAACTCGCAAAACACAAGAACTACATGCGGATAGCTTATGTCGTGGTAAAATATTAGCATGTCCAGTAGCCTAATTGCGCAACACACTATCAATCAGAGCATGTGGCTAAGTAATAACAGCCGCACGGGTTGATCAATCAGGATAAGCTACGCTTGCCGCGGTCGGTCCGTGGATGGGTGACCATGTTCAAATACCAAGAAACGTGCTTTCCGAGGCACGGAGGGGGTGCCTCGGAAAGCACGTTAATCCGTTAGTCCGGGCTGTCTTTCGTGGATCTTTGACAGTCGTTACAGGTCGTCAGAAGCCCGAAAGTCTGAAAGCCAGTCTTACTAAGAGGTTTCGTATTACCTAGTAACTGGGTTATGGAAGTCAGACCTACAGTAGCTCCAAGTAAAATACTGGTACTCAGCAGGCTGCATCCGGTTAGATGGAAGCCGACCCCAACATTGTTGGGAAATGGCTAGGCAGATGATGACTATCAATCAGATCTGAATAATTTTGAAGGATATTGCTAATTTTCTAAATATAAAGCAATTTTTCGAACATTATAAGCAGTTAAAATTATTCAAATTGAGATTGATAGTTTGTAACGCAATTATGGGGAAGGATCGACGAAAGAGATACCGTGGCCCCTGGGACAGGCAACTGAAGGAACACGGGTGAGCAGGAAAAGTCATTTGATGATTTCCCACCCAAAAAAGTAATTAAAAGGAGTCGTTTTTCAATAAATAGGAAGCAAGATTGTTACAAATTAAATAAGTTATTTTATACATTTTTTTTTGCGAATAATGATGTAAAATTATTAATTAAATCTAAATCCTCTGTGGATTATTTTTGCATTGAATTTAAGCAATACATACTTAAAATTAAATGATGATTTGAACTCAAATAGTTATTCTACCGTCTTACATGTAGACACGTCCGTACCAAACAAAAATACTAATATTAATTAAAGTTGTCAAAAAATAAAAGGCCCGTTTTGACATTGACAGCTCTAGCAGTCAATAAAGATCAAATTCGCAAAACACGTATTCGTTTGTATGAAACTGACAGGTGTCAAGAACGCATTCTCAAATGTCAAAACGGGCCTTTTATTTTTTGACAACTTTAGTATACAATAAATGGTAAAGTGACCTTAACAGGTGAAATTAAAAACATAGTATAGTACTAGCCTCTGTCTGCGGCTGCGCCCGCATAGATGTCGGAAATTATTCCACGGGAACGTGCTACAGGGACAAAAAGTATGTCCGTCGTGGGAATGAGTTGATGAGTCAGTCCGGGAGTGAGTGAATGAGTGAGTCAGGACTTTTTTATATAGTTAATACGATTTATTCCGATCTCCAGAGTTATGAAGATGACTTGACACGATATTAAAAAAAAACACACTTTTTATTTGAGGTGCTCTAAATCCATTTAGTGTCACCTAAAATTTACATTTTATTAAAAAAAAAACATCTATGAACGGATGGTGGCGCTGTTTGCGAAGGAAGCTGTCAAACATTTGTGAAATTCACTAAATTTCATGTTAGTTCTCTATTTCGCCGCATTTATTTAGATCCATGTCGCACTGTACGTTACGCGCCATGGCGAGATTTTTTTTTGTGAATAATTTGATCTAATTTAAGAACGCATGGAAGATATGTGAACATTTGTAAAATGTTTATACGCACAAATTCGATTCAGAACTTAACTTCGTAGATTCTGAGAGTAGTTTAATAGGTCTAACTTACTACATTATCAAAAAATACTACACTATAATATAATTTTAAATACATTGTTTTGTAAGAATATTGTCATTATACATTTTTAAAGTTGACAATACATTTTTAATACGTACTATAAAAAAATCGAAAAGAAATCAATAATACAATATAAAGATGTTATATATTAATAAATAGACCGTCGCAAATAAGCGGCATACGTACTGTTTATATCATTAATATATTTTTATGAAACTTGCGAGTAGGTACGGTCACCAAAGGAAATAAGTAACCAGGTTCGTCGGACATAGTTGAAGTTTAGTAAGAAACCGATGGATGTTTTCGAATGAAATTTTATTTTATAAATGAACTGTTTGTTTTCTATTAATGAAATTAAATTTTATTCGAAAACATCCATCGGTTTCTTACAAAACTTCAACTATATCCGATGACCCTGTTTACTTATCTCCTTTGGTGACCGTACGAAGCGATTGTGTCCGATTTCACGGCGGGGTTCACATCTCCGCCGCGAAACCATAGCAGCGAAACTGCAATAATTCCACCATGACTTGTCCGTTGTACAGGCGCCAGCAGGTCAAGCTACCCGAAACTACCCGAAATTTGACAGATTGTAGTAGCTTTATGTGCTGCCATCTGTACGACAAACAAAACGGAAGCGAAACTGCCTGTTCTAACGCACAGGTGCTGTATTTTGCCGGTTTAATGCCATCATGATTGCAGTGTAAGACAGAGACGGAGCTATACATGATCGATAGCACCATCCCTTTTTCGCACTGGAATCATGATGGCATTAACAGATTTTATTATGATTCTATCTCTTTCCCGCGTTACTGTCGATCTACTCGGAAGCTAGTTACACCTCCGTGTTCATTCCGCTGTTTTGTTGCGGTGCCGCGTTTGTTTTGCACGTATTTGTGGCAGTCGTTAAATTTATAAAGCGAAACTTACTTTTTTGCAAAATGGTTGAGACGTTACAGAAAAACGATGTTCGTTTTATACTAAGCAACTTAGTCGAAAGCGATGAAATTTTGCTCCGGTTGCTACAATTCAACTGACTCTCATGATGTTCTGCTACTCGAGTTTCTTAGCGGAATTCGTTAAGCGGTTTTCCATCATTCTTTTCGCGACGGAGGTGTGATACCTGTCTAAAGACTTTGTAGCGGTATCTACAAAGCCACATGCGAACAACGCGTCATACTGACGTCACGCAAATCCTGCATCTCGCAAGCAGAGTTTACCGCGCAATTAGCATAGATACAATTTCCCAACATCAATCGTTGGACAATTGCCCGCCAGACACAACACCCGTCTGTTCAGAGGATCCTCCCTTTTCTATGGAGGTTGAGTGAACTTTACACCCTGTTCCTCATCCCTCTAAAACTTTAACCGGTTGGATGCCATACAGTACACGTTACAGAAACAATTAAAAAGGCATTGTGTATCACGTGGATCCACCTTCCACGTAATTTTCTACCAATCAACCTTAGGGTGATGCATAGACAAAACATGGCAAATAATAAATACTAATATACAATGTGTAACAGAAACCCTATTGCTATTCTTAAGCACTAATGATAGCAGCTGGTATCGAATCACTATCATTACAAACGTGTCGCCGCACGAAGTAGGTCAATAACTTTCCGCGTTACTTGCCAATATCACGATAAATCTATTCCGTAATTTTGCGCGCCTAGTTTGGTTTCTAGTATCAATGTATAAAAAATTCACATAACTTCCGAACATGTAGAGATAGGATTAAAACCCTTCCAATATCGTTTGATATCATCCAAAGTAGCCGTGCCCTTGGTATGTATATGCCCTTTCCGTTACACGTTGTATACATAAAAATAACGAAAATAAACTTTGTCAGGAAAAATGTCTGTATAAACTTCGGTGTTTCAAAACCAGACACAATCACTCCACCAGCGACACAAGAACGTCTTCACCACAACATCAACACAGCTGATCCTCGTCGATCAGCAGGCCAGCAGGTCACCCAGCGCCCGCGCCCCCCCCTCGCTGGCCCAGTACACCCCCCCGCACGAGTTGACCAGGCTCCACACGTAGGGGGTGAAGAACTCTTCTGGTCTCTCTTCTTCAACGTAGCGGAATTTGAGGTCAGGGAATTTCTGGAAAAGATATACATACGCCTGACTACCACAAAACAGTGTTTATCAGTTGTTTAGGCTAAACACCTTTTAAACACGACATAATTATATGGACTTTGACATAACACTGACATTAAACACTCGTTCAACAAGTGTTTAATGTCAGTGTTATGTCAAAGTTATGTCAAAACACTGTTTTGTGGTAGTCTATTAGTATTTTTTACTTCAATACGGCGCATAACTGTACTCTAGTGCAGGCTTAGCTTAATAATAATATGCGGCTATGTGCATTTGGATAGAGTGATATTTTTTTATTTCGTGACAAAATCTGATTGTACATTTAATCAAAAATAGTCAAAACTCATAGCCCAAAGTAAAAAAATTGTCACTGTCAAGGATCTTCAGTTATTGCCTAAAGTGTGGATCCCTCAATTCAGACAGTTAGCACAAATGGCTATGCGCTTAATCTCAACAAAAACTTACTCTACTGACTAAATTGACTGTTACTGTTAGCCTGCATCATCCCACCAGTGGGCAAAGGCCTCTCCCCATGATTTCCAGCTGTTTCGATCCAGGGCTAAAGTAGACTAAATTTGTCACGCCCTTTATGCTTGGAGGCTTTTATTTAGGTAGTAAGTTTTTTATTTACATTTTAATTAATTATTTTTCAGCTTGAGTACGTATAGTTTTTATTATATTTGTTGGTATATTGGCGTGGCTAGCTGACATATTGCAAGTAATTTAATTTTATGTTATGTGCCTTCTAATGTTAATTACTTAACGCCTAGTATTGTATACAATCAAGTATCAAGTGTTTTCTAACTGAACAGACAGCTGTGCTGCTGGACAGTTTTTTGCGCCACTTCTTCTTCCCAGCGATAGCACTAGGAAGTGATGAAGGGCGGGCGTTTTTAGGGGACTGTCTTTTGTAATTTTGACGTTCGAAAAGTGCTGATTCTCAGCCTAATTTGAATAAATGACTTGATTTTGATTTTTGATTTTGATATCTCAAAAATTTGTTAACAAACTCAATCCAAATGTACATGATGTGGCTGTATTACATTTTTATTTTTCTCTTTATTTGTTTTAGGAACTTTTAACAATATGTTACGCTAGTTCCATCATTAACTATATTACATTTATGAGTAAGTACTTATTACTGGGTAAATAGTAATTGAGCACCACATCAATTTTGCAATATTTTAAAATTGAATTAAAAAAGAAATTACAAGACTGAAGTCATCCAAATAAAAAAAACCAGTCAAGTGCAAGTCAGACTCGCGCACCGAGGGTTCCGTGCAAACTTTCATGGAACTCACTTGGGCTCTATAGTATATAGAAGTGTTAAAGTCGTCATTTTACCCGTGTGAGAAAGAGATGGCTCTGTTCATCCTGTAAAATCAAATTCTCGGGAGACAAATAAAATGCTTCAGATATTTTTTAATAATATTCAAAGTTTACCTTTAGTCTATCGCTAGACCACTGCTCAGCTCCCTTCTTGATGCACTGCAACACCTCAGTGACGCCTAGATCGCCGCCCGCGCCTTCCTGGACACGCTGCAGACGCGTTGAGAAGTAGCCTATCACCTGGAAATAGAAATAGTGGTAGACTACAGAATGTTGGACCACAAAAAGGATGAATGAAAGGCAGTTGAATGCAGTTGAGATGTGAATGCTAAGAGGGATGTGTGGTGTTACACGAATGGATAGAATAAGAAATCCTAATAATATTATAAACGTGAAATGGATGGATTTCACGCAAAAACGGATTTGGATGAAATTTGGCACACAGATGGTTTTTAACCAGGATTAACATATAGGTTACATTTTATCCCGATATTCTTACGGGATCGAAACTTATGCGGGTGAAACCGCGGCACGCAGCTAGCATACCATAAAATACTGATCGGAATTTGTATGAAATCCGCACCCTAATTGCGTAACACACAATCACACAATCAATCGGAATCGGTTTCATTTTGACAGTTCAACAACATTCATTGCGTTATTTACGTGTTGAGCAGACAAATTTTTCGAACTTATGAAGCAATGGATTAGAAATTTGCTTCAATATGATTCAGATTCCGATTGATCGTGTGTTACGCAATTAGGGTGCTGATTTTACCTGAACGACTCATGGTGTTGTTACTTAGCCACAAGCTCGTCAATCAATCAATCAACTCAGCCTATCGCAGTCCACTGCTGGACATAGCCCTCTCCCAGGCGGCGCCACAACACCCTGTCCTCCGCCTTCCGCATCCAGTCTGTCCCAGCCACCTTCTTAAGGTCGTCCGTCCATCTAGCTGGAAGGCGTCCCACACTACGCTTGCCGATACACGGTCTCCACTCCAGGGGGCCTACTCCGAAGTGCAAAAGGCGAATGTTCGGATCGGAACGACACATGGCCGAACCGAATATTATTGAAAAATGCGAAAAAAGTTCGGATCGGCTCAGTTGGGTCGGGACCATAGCCAATATTCGTGTATTTTTTTTTTAATGGTATAAACTAGTGCTTGACTGCGATCCCGCCTGATGGAAAGCAGATATGAAATCGTTGAGATGTAGGAGTGTAGGATCGGAACCGACCGAACCAAATAGTAATTTCGAAGCAGGAAACGGTCGAACATTCGGCCGATACTACTTCGGAGTAGACCCCCAGGACTGTCTGCTCCACCGGCCATCGGTCCTTCGATAAACATGACCAGCCCACTGCCACTTCAGTTTCCTTACTCTTTAGCCCCTTTATTTTTTTTGAGGATGGGAAATCATCAAATGACCCCTCCCGCTCTGGGTGGAGCGGAAGGGAGTGTCAGACTCTTACTGACTAAAACCCACCTGTGTTCCTTCCTTAGCCCTTTATGTTCCAGGGCAGCGGTAACCATTTCGGACGATCCTGCTACCCACTCTTTAGCCCCTCACAGACTACTTACCATATCAATATTCTGTGCGACGGGATGGTGCGTATGCTGAGTGAAGAGATGTCGCTTGTGCAACAACGCGTAAACAACGTTACAGTTGTTGTTGAGTTGGTGAGCGACGCAGGAGTTGATGATCTCAAGCAGCATGCGTAAGACCTCGTCGAGGACTGATATGTGGTCCATCTGGGGAGACAGAAATGTATTTTATTCACGTATTAATCAGTAGAAATAAATCATTTAAGCGCTGACTATCGCAAATATTCAAGATCGATTTGGCGTAAATGATTCCTATGATCACAAACTAAATTTAAGTTCAGTGCATCTTTTTCTTTCTATTTCATTAAGAAAAGGACAGAAGATAAATATTAGTTTAGTCCTGTCAAATTAAGATACTCCATAGACAAGTTTAGACGTGATTAAAAACATGGCTACTAGAAATACGTCAATTTACACCCGACAATCGACATGTGAAAATTTTGCTTATAGCATTGAACACTCGTTCGGGTAAAAACGACGAAAATCGGGTCGGGTAAGATTTTTGTTTTTGGAAGTGGGATTCGTTCGGGTATTTTCCTAAATGATTTAAACATCGATGCTTAGACAAATAATACTTACGATTTCTTCTGTCTTTTCCTCAGCGTGATGTGGAAGCTCTAAACTATTTATGTCTCCACCTGAAATACATAAAAAAAATAAAGTCAAATGTTATTAACCACTTTCCGGGTATAATCATCATTTCAGCCGAAACACGGATAAATATCTGAAGGCTAATTGCCGTAATTTAAAACTTTTAAAATCTAGTTGCAGTCTCATTACGGCGACAAACAAATGTCAAAAATTTGACAAAATGTAGGGAAATTTGAAGTATTTTTTGACAGATTGAGACTGAGATCAGACTATGTACGTTCTTAAATTTACCAGAATTGCCCCTCTAAGTGTGAACGTTCTTAAAATTACGAGAATTACCCCACTGGTGTTGGAAAAACCACAAGGCGACAATTAAATAATGTGTACCTTCAATCTCACTGCACAGTCTAGCTCTTCGTTTCGTCAGCGTTTCAAATAATGATATTAACCTCTGCGCTACGTAAGGATGCAAGTTTCTGAATTCACCTGAAAATAATAAAAAAAAAGTTGAGAGGTGTCAAGGGACACCCGGATGGAACGAAGTTTAAAGAGAGAGAGAGAGAGAGAGAGAGAGACAGACAGACAGAGAAACAAGCGCACGCCGCACGGCTTACAACTATAGCAAAAAGTGTCGTTCCAACTTTTGGTCTTAATTTTTTCCGTCTAGCCCCCTTTCGCAACGCGCCATTAGGAACTTCGTTCCACAAAAAAAATAAAATTGTGAGTTTATAGTGAGGGTGCCCACAAGCAACTTAGTTGCTCAGCAACTTTTTGGTCTCTGTCGCTGTCTCGTCGCCGAGATTTGGACGTTGCGCGCACGGAGGCGACAGCAACGCTATTTTTTTGTTAAATTTTCGGTAGAGCGGAAACTTGCTTACCGGCAACAGTTTTGTCGCCGTGCGCGCATTTGCATTGAAACCAATAGACGAGCGACAGTTGCCTCCAAACTCGCGGACAAAAACGTCTCCCAACCTTCGATCAATAATAGTACTAGATTCCCGATAAGCGCTTCAAAAACAGCCCGAAAAATAAGACCACAAATACTTTTGTGGTCTTATTTCAAATTAGTATGTTTTTAACCTTATTACTTAGACTTTAAGTTTCATTTTAGAATAAATGACTGAAAATTTAAAAATAGAATGATTTTATTTTCAAGCGACATTTTAAATATATTTTGCAATGGTAGGTAATTAAACTTCATGTTTAAGCATTAAGGTTTATAATAAACTGAAGTTGTTAATATTATTAAACTTTTTTCTAAGAAATGTAGATGTTTACGTGTGTGCAAACGTGGCCACTTGAGCGACTGATTTTTGTTCCTGATCCTTAATCTAGTACTATTATTGATCGAAGTCCGTAGTTATAACTCAACCAATTGTTAAAAATAGTAACAAATGATTAAATTTTTGCAAAATGCGTTTTTTAGAGTTTATCTAATGGTCAAATAATTAACTGATATTTAATTAATATTAAAAATATAACCAACCAGAACAACGCGGTGACATAGACAGACACGAAAACAGACTTTAATTTATAAATATATAGAAGGCTATTTATTTTCTCGTTGGATAATATAACTTACAGCTCATGTTAGCGATGGCAGCGAGGCAGTTGGTGTGCAGGTACTTGTCCCTCACGCGCACCATGTTGTACTGCAGCGCTCGGAGTATCACGAGGACCATCAGACCTCCAAGCGATATCTCGGAGATGGCGCGCTCTGTGTACCAGGTTAGGTTTTTAAGCATCTGTGGACGAAATTACGTATTTTAGTGTTTTTGCATTATCAGCCTATAATGTTCCCACTGCTGGGACACAGGCTTCCTCTCGGTGAGAGGGAGTGGGCCGTAATCCACCACGCGAGCCCAGTGCGGGTTGGTAGATGTCACATGTCTTCGAATTTTTGGTTCTAGGACATGCCGGTTTCCTCACGATGTTTTCCTTCACCGTTTTGAGAGCAGTGGTGATGAAATAATTTACACAAAGTAAAGCGCCTGTCTGGGTTCGAACCTTCGACCGACAACTCCTAAGTTGCGGTCATTACCACTGAATAATTAGTCTATAATGTTCCCACTGCTAAGACACAGGCCTCATATCTGTGAGAGAGAGAGAGTGTGACGTAATCCGCAAGACGTGACAACACGGTTAGCGCAGTGGCTGAGCGATCGGACTGCTGCGCTGCGTGTCGCGGGTTCGATTCCCGCACAGAACAAATATTTGTAAGTCCTACATGTATTTGTTCTGAGTCTGGGTGTTTTTCTATCTATAATAATTATGTATTTATTTACAAAAAAAAATGTATATAAGTAGTTTATCAGCCATCTTGTTACCATAACACAAGCATTAGGTTGCTTAGCTTGGGACTAGATGGCGCTGTGTGAAATGTCCAGGGATATTATTATTATTATTAATCCACCACGCGGGCTCAGTGCGTGTTGGTAGATGTCACATGTCGTCGAATTTTTGGTTCTAGGACATGCCGGTTTCCTCACGATGTTTGCCTTCACAGTTCAGTTAGTACTTACAATTAAATGCACGCTCTTGATCAGCGCGTCGTCTTCAGTCAGTATCAGCAGCACTATTAGCGACATGTAAATGTGATGGTTGTTGTTGTCCGGCGCGTTGTACAGCACTTGCAGGATTGGCACTATCTGTGGAGCAAAGATTTAAGTTGAAATAGATAACAACTAATGCACGTTACTATCTAAAACAATAATTATTCTGATCCAAATAAACATTAGTATAAAAATACACACATACACATTAGTAACAAAATCTAAATCGGTTCATCCGTTCGGGAGCTACGATGCCACAGACAGACACACACATAAGTACATGTTTTCTTTTTCCCCTACATAATTTGTCTAGAGTTATAAAATTAACCGTTGTAATGTAATGTTAATTAGGTTTATTCGGGGTGAGAGCCTGGTGATCTGTCACACAGGGTATCGTAGTATGGACGCCAGTTTCTCACAAAGGATCATATTTTTGCATTTTGTCAAAGCGTTATATTTTTTGTCCCTGTTTATAGCTATGTGAACCTTTGTGTAGAGAGAAGAAATAAAGATTATTATTAATTAATGCCTGGTACATGGTGACATTAGTTACCACTAGCGCCATCTAGTATCGAGTAGCAGAACTAATAGAGTCAAGATCCTTCTAAAAATTCCGATACTAGAACTTTCTAGAACTATCGACATCTGGTCAGTCGGGGCCGGTATGTACTCGAACCTTCTAGATGTTTCTACAATAGAAGGTTCTAGAACTATCTGCGGCACTATAAAAGGCCGGGATGAGCCACGACCGGGTCAGAGTTGGATAAGCGATACAAGTGAATACATCGAAAGCGATCTTCAAGTGGGACTTAAGTGCAATTGTGTTTTATAATTAGTGCGTAAGTTTGAGTGTATTTTTTGGTAATTTATATCGGCAGTTTTTATTGTCACGAACCCCGAACCTCGTAACAATAATAACAAACAACTACCCCGTTGGTCTCGTGGTCGCAAGCGCGTCTGCTGTGCATGGGGTCCTGGGTTCGATTCCCAGGTCGGGTAAAGTGTTATTGGGTTTATCCATTAGGAATTCCTCAGTAACAGCCCGGAGTTTGGAAGTTGGTGGTGTGATCCCCCGTGCCTCAGAAAGCACGCAAAGCCGTTGCTCCTGCGCCTGATCTCTCCCCGGTCGTGTCGGATTGCCGGCCCATCGGACTATGAGAGTAAAGGAACAGAGAGTGCACCTGTGTTTACGCACACACTTGTGCACTGTAATATCTCCTGCGTACCTGGCTAATCTCCGTTGAGATTGGCCATCGTGACGGTCGGGAGGCTATTTTTTTTTAATAAAAAAATACAGACCAACTGATCGATCTGCGCAACGTTGCTGATGTGTCGTTTGTACGCGTTGCAGGAGTGCAGCATGAGATAAAGGAGCAACGTCGAGTGTTCGCAGCCGGCGGTCGCGCATAGAGCTTTGTGGAGCTGTAAAAAACACAATATTTTCATTAGAGAAAGTTGGAGTATCCAAAACAAAAAACTAAAAAAAAAATGGTGGAATTCTGAAGATCGCATATCGAATTCGAACCCAACAAGCGGCGTACATCACTGGCTGAGCGAGCTGTCATTTGACAGTGACAGGGGCGTGACAGAGGAACTTGCCGCGTTTTTACATTATGTCAGTCAGTATGATGCGTAGTTCACATGTGGCGATGTAGATGCCGCTACAATTTTAGCAAACTCTAAAAATTTAGTCTTAATTCATGTTACGAGGGAGTTAAACCAGTTAATAGGAATGTAAAGTTTTACTTACAGCTGCCATGTCGATTCTGGGTGGAGTCACTTGTGATCCACCGTTTGATTCTTTATGTGGTGTAGTTGCTGATGTTTCTGCAAATAAATAAAGAATATAAACTAAGGTAAAGGCTATTCCAAATGTTTCGAATTGATGATATTTCAAGTTAAACAAATGTCAACTTTATTTCTATGTTAATTAAGCTGATTTTAGAGTGACTAGCACTCTGGAAAAAGTTATAACAATGTTTGAAGTTGAAGTTGTAGCGTAAACTGAACTTTATTTTATAGCAGTTAAAGTTTATTTTTCCATAAACTTATAATTGCAGATTAGGTATGTTAACAGATGATGCCGTAAAAACTATCACCATATTGGACTAGAATATCGAGTTTATTTTGCAATTTCCAATATGGGGTATGGGCAGTAAAGTTTAGATGGGTAATAATCCATTTCATACCGAGATACCGAGCTTCGGAGAGCACGTCCAGCCGTGGTCATTTTATCTTGCTCAATGTGGTGATTTTGTTTGATCAATGTGGTGATATCGTGCCGTTTCAGTCACAATTGTGTCACATATCGCCACTTTAAGCCAGCTGGGCCCAGATTGGTAATTAAACACAGTAAGTAGTACCCATTAAACATACTAGTTTTTATAATAATGCTGCTACATAAAATGCATGACATTCAAGCGTCTAAAGATGCTTGCAGGACTTTATTGTGGTCATTAGACTATTGTTGTAACACTTCTGTATCAATGATCACCATAAGAATGTGGGCTCAATGTGGTGATTTTGTAGTGCTAAATGTGGTGACTTTGTTTTGCTCAATGCGGTGATGTTGTATCTCTCAATGCGGAGATTTCGTATTGCTTAAATTGGCGATTTTGTTTTGCTCAATGTGGTGAATTAGGATTCCTCAATGTAGTGATTAGGTATTGCTCAATGTGACGATTTTGTATAGCTAAATTTGGTTTTGTGCAGTGTGGTGATTTAATATTACTCAATGTGGTGATTTTGTATTGCTAGATGTGGCGATTTTGTATTGCTAAATGTGGTAATTTTGTATTGCTCAATGTGGTGATTTCGTAACGGTCAATGTGGTGATTTTGTTTTACCCAAAGTGGTGATTGGACTGCTACTTTCATGTCAAAATTTGGTCTACATTAACTACTGTAGGCTACTTGAGGTCCAGATTGGCGATTAAAGGAAGGAATCTCGAAGGGTTAGGCAGAGCTGTATCCATACTACACCCACATTTCGGCAGTGGCCTATGTAGTCTATGTAGTAGGGGTCCAGCCGTTAAATATAAAATAGTTTTTTTTAACCGACTTCATATACAGCGTGGCGCTTTAATGGCGACATTAATTTAACACACGTATACGGTTTTGCGTTGTAGTTTTATGAATATATTTTAATTTAATTAAACATTAATATTTATTAACAATTTTATAAAATAGCATCTTAGAGCAACCTGACTTAAAGAACTGTAGCGCAGGGGTCATTTGCCGGGGTCACGGATCATAACATCGCATCAATGTAATTAAATCAATTAACTAGCAAAGAGAAGGCGAATTGAAGGAAAGAGAGAGAGCCCTATGTCGGCGCGCGGTGCAGGTGGAAGTTTTCAAGTTACGATTTTTTTTATGTTGTTATAATTTTTATGATTACTGGCCACAAGCCCTACCCGTGTATTAATTTAATGTCGCCATTGTAGCGCCACGTTGTATAAAGGTTTTCTTACCTGCAGTATCCTCACAGCATAGTAGCGCGTTTCTATACAAGTTATCATCGTTCATACAATGATTAGCTAGCGTCAGTAGTAGGAGACACGACTGGTTGGCTACAGGATGCTCCTTTTTCACTCGCTCCTGTAACTCCTGTCTATCTAGAGGGGGATTCGTGTAGATCGTCTGACGAGATGTGGAGTTGAAAGTTATCATGTTCCAAAGACCGGCTGGAAAGAAAAAATAAGGATTGTTTTATTGTAATGCTTGGTATATACAAAAAGGAGAGGGAACGATAGCCAGCAGGCTTCGTCTATACAGGGTTGTTTCTCAAAGACCAGCCAAATTTAAGGATGTGGTACAGACCATCAAACTGAACAACTTTCTCCATGGGACAAATAGCGTAATCGCGAAAATTTTATCAATTGTCCCATTGTAAACTTCAATACCTACTCGACCTAAATGTATGGGACGGCTGAATTTTTATTCGCGATTACGATATTGGTCCCATGGAGAAAGTTTTTCAGTTTGATGGTCTGTACCACATCCTTAAATTTGGCTGGTCTTTGAAAAATAACCCTGTATATGTATTTTATTTGATAGGAATAACAAATAGCAGTATATTACATAGTAGGCACACAATATAAAAACTTATAATAAAAAGTAACAAATACACTACTCAAGACGTCATCCACAGATTACTATACAGAATAGCTAGTTGATAGCAGAACAAATAAAAAATAACTTAATAGCTAAATTCCAGGGTTATGATCTCTTAAAATAGTCGTAATTTCACTCTTAAATATAGCTTTACTGAGAAACATAATATCAGTAGAGTCAACTGTTTATTATAGGTGTCAACCAGGCAATGTAACGGCGAGCGAACGCCTGAGTTTGTTCGACAAAATGAAGTAGCAAATAGCCGTCTCGAACGAACGTATTAGCCATTAGCTGCCTCCCGCGATATCACCCGCATAAGTCTCGATCCCGTGGGAATATTGCGCCTGTGGGGGAGGGCCTTTAGTCTTTTTAATGACGATTTGCTAGTCATGGCCGACCAACTCTGCAAACTATCGGTTATTTTCCGAATAAATTAATTCAAGGACAATCAAGAGGCTACGCGCTTTACTTGTGGTACAAGGTAACTCGCTGTGAATGTGTGCGTAAGCGCAGGAGCTCTCAGTACCGTCGGAGACAATGGCGAAGTTGGAAGTGTGTGTTATATGCTGACGCTACTCGTCTTCATGCACACCTTGAGGTTACCATAAGAAAAGCGCGCGTCGCTTCGTGAGATAAAAATACTGTAGTACTTAGTCTGAAATTGTCGAGCGCTGAGCATAATCAGCCTATAATGTTCCCACTGCTGGGACACAGGCGTCCTCTCGGTGAGAGGGAGTGGGCCGTAATCCACCACGCGGGCCCAGTGCGGGTTGGTAGATGTCACATGTCTTCGAATTTTCAGTTCTAGAACATGCTGGTTTCCTCACGATGTTTTCCTACGTTTTGAGTCTGGGTTCGAACGTACGACCTACAACTCGTAAGTTACCGTTACCACTGAGCCAACACTGCTTTCGTGCTGACACTCTCAAGCGTTGTGATTAATGCTCATGCTTGCTTTATATGGGATGATATGGGCCTTGGCCAGTGCGACAAGAATATACTAGGTACTGCTATTATTGTAGAACTTACAAGCCAGGTTTATAAGCAGACTGCCGCCGCCAGCGTGTGCGCCGAACATGCTCGGTGGCGCGGCGAGCATGCTCGATAGATTGTTGAGTAATGTCTTCACTAGGAGAGGGGCGTGCATGCCGTAGCGGCCTTGGAACAGGGTTCTGAAAAAAGGGGTCAAATCCAATTATATGCTTCGGCTATGAGAATTTGAGCAGTGGCTATACTGGGTCAGATTAAATTAGTTAGCGACACTCCGCCGACGTAATGGACTTTTCGTACAATGAGAAGTCATCTTATACTGGAAATGTAATGTATGTAATGTGAGTGTTTCACATAAATGGTACCATTACTACCATTAGTCATTACCCAGTGTATTTTAATAATACTTTATCTATATGTCGGAATCATTCGTTTGACTATTTGGAACGTTAGCGCCATCTCGTGGCGCTAGACAGAGTCTAGCCTGAGTTCGTGGGGAGACGAGAGCAACAGCTACAAAAACGGTGTGAGAAGAGCTCTCGAGATCATCGAAATATTGGACATCGTACGAACATCATTTGTTTAGAAACTGTCTCGCGTTCCGTATCGTTGAGTGTGTGATTCGCTAGTGTGACTGACTCGTTCGTGAATTGTAATCTGATTTGAACTGCAAACCGTTTTACTACTATGCTATAACCAATACTACCCATAGTACGCCCACAGTAATTAAAATATGCCTGATGTTAACGAGAGACAGACATACCTTGTCGTCATATAGATATTATTAGACTTACCGGTATATTAAAGAAGTTTCCACCAGTCTGGTCTGTCCATGTACGCCAGCGAACATGTACACTGACATGAGCACCAACATCGTGTTGATACATTCTAGGTGGAGGTAGTATGTGTTATCACTGTAAAGTAGAGAAATTTTACCTATTACTGGTGATGTTTTAAGTTGAACTGACAGGATATAAAAGCGGAGACTGACTTGCAACGTTTGTTCGAGATTTTGTAACGTGTTACAGTAGTCTGAGCAGCGACCCGAACCGCTTTATGTGAGCATTGCGAGCGCATGTTTAGAAAGAAAGAAAATGCATTTATTTGCGGCAAACATGACGCATAAAAAAGGAAATAAACACACAATAAAAAAAAACTCGAGAGGTGTCAAGGGACACCCGGATGGAACGAAGTTCAAAGAGAGAGAGAGAGACAGACAGAGAAACACGCGCACGCCACACGGCTTACAACTATAGCAAAAAGTGTCGTTCCAACTTTTGGTCTTAATTTTTTCCGTCTAGCCCCCTTTCGCAACGCGCGATAAGGAACTTCGTTCCAAAAAGTAGGTAGACTGGAATGTGAAAAAAAGTTTTAGTATACTTACGTTACAGGAACATCAATGATTAGTCCAATCAGGGCATCGATGAGCATTTCAACTCGACTCTCGGTCCCCGTCAGTTTGGGGGACGTGGGGGGCTCGGGGACGTCCGGGGTCGCGGGGGAAGTCAGAGGCGATGGTGATGTTTCTTGTGAGGGCTGCGGAATGGAAAAAAGAGGTTGTAGGACTGTTTTAAGTTGTTTGGTTAAAATCTAAAACATAACAGCGGTTTTTGAGTGGCATCGTTCGTTAGAATGTCATACTTTATAGATGCATCAAAAGCCGAGAGCATTCGCATTTTCAAAAGCGTGCGTTCACGTTGTTGAAAAAATAACATTGCAAGTCAATCATTAGTACAGTCATCAGCAAAAGTAGATGATCAAAATCAGAAATTCAATACTAATGAACGGAGTTCGCAGCTATATGGCAGCTGTACTAGTAGTAAATGTTTGGTATAATTTACAATCACATACTTTTGAATCACTTCGACGCCACACAGTTCTGACGCGAACTCCGTTCATTAGTATTGAATTTCTGATTTTGATCATCTACTTTTGCTGTTGACTGTACAATTTAACAATAAAAACTGTACAATGGAATGGAGGACTAATTATATTATTGAGATTCATAAGGAACAGTGCCCGATGCAACAGACAACTCAACAGCTCAAACCTATGGCCTTTCAGCTAAATGTATGACAGAATTTCCTGTGAATCCTGGTAGTGTAGACGCACTTTTAGTGCCAACTTTACAGCCGTTGATTTATTTATATACAGTTCGAAACCCCCAGCTAAGGCTTGATTATCAGTGGAGGTCTGCCCGGCTTGGGCGGGGCACCGCCGTGTCCTCGTGGCGGCGATCGGCGGCGGCGATCTCTCGCGTCCGGCCCTGGTCCAGGCCATGGTACGGAGCGAGAGTGAATGGGAGGCCGTTACCTCCTTCTGCGAAGCAATAATGCTCGCGAGGAGGCGGAGCGCGTGAGGGAGAGGCAATCTCTACGCCTTCACGCCCCTAGCCACCGCAGGAGACGCCCTGGACGGGAGTCAACAGCCGACTCCCGGCCACCGTAGGCGCGGGCTTGCGGGCGGCGACCAATGGGCAGCTCGCCACCCGGTAAGGACCAGGCCCGGGTTGACGGCGCGTTGTGTTCCACGCGCGCCTCAAAGAGATGTCAGCAGGAACTGACGGGGTCCGGTAGGGCCGATGCCGCCGGGGCTGCGGGTTGTTCGAAAGAAATACCGTGGCCCCTGGCACAGGCAACTGAAGGAACACGGGTGGGTTTTAGTCAGTAAAAGTCTGACACGCCCTTCCGCTCAGTTCAGAGCGGGAGAGGTCATTTGATGATTTCCCACCCAAAAAAAAGGCTTGATTATCAGACTTTCGGGCTTCTGAACCATTTATGCTAAATATGCAAACAACTAACCATATTATCCAGCCCGTCTCTGGTCGCAACAGGTCCATTCCCGACCCTCCGTTCAGCTTGAACGTCCAAGTGCCTGCACAGCCGGTCGATTCTGTAAAAATCTCACCGTGAAAACTCAAGTGAAGTGAGCTTGATGTGAGTTGTCAGTAGTGTCAATCCCTAGCATTATTTAGAACAACAGCTCACTCCACGCTCACTTCACCTAAGATTTCACGGTGAGATGGTTACAGAATCGCACTGCAGTTCATATTCTGGGACCATCATTACCTACCTACCCTTTTTCCAACTACGTTGGGGTTGGCTTCCAGTCTAACCGGATGCAGTTGAATACCAGTAGATTACATGGAGCGACAGCCTATCTGATCTCCACAAGTTGCTGGGTAACACAACCCCTTGCTAAAACTTGGTCGTCAAGACTTTCGGGCTTCTGAATTTGTTCTACTAAATATTTGCAAACTAACCGTGTTATCCAACCCCTCCCTGCTGTCCACAGGACCATTCCCGACCCTCCGTTCAGCTTGAACGTCCAAGTGTCTGCACAGTTCATACTCAGGCACCATTTCTACTAGATACTTGCTGACTGCTCGAATCACGAAGAGGGCGTTGAAGGTCTGCCATGCTAGCATTACACTGTAACAAGAGAGAGATAATTATGAGTTTATGTTTGAAAAGAAAATAAAATTAGAAAGTTTTAAATAAATAAATGAAAATAAGATTAATTTTTTTTTTTTTTATTGACAATGGGCTCACGCTCAAATTATTTGCAACAATAAGAGTATAACAAGGAAAGGAGACTGACCAAAAATATCAGTGTTTTTTTGAAACATGCGCTTTGTTGAATTCTCAATAGTCAGCTCAACACCGAGAGTTGAAAATCCAATGCACGATAAAATCCCGGGATTTAAATCATTTTGTCTTAAGGCGTTTAAAGCTAATTCTAGGTATCTATGACAGTATCATTGGATCACTCAGTAAAGACACCATTTTGAACTGAGTGATCTTTATGAATACTTATAGATGTTTCGATTCTAGTTTGATTTACACAAACTACAATTAATTTTTGTACAACTTTATGACTAAAGTTTTACGTTGAATTCAATCATTAATTCAATAGATATTGGTTTTTTTATTTTACTGAAACTCAAACTCAAACTCAAATCATTTAATTCAACTAAACCAATTACAGGTACTTTTGAATTGTCAAAGGGTCGGTCAGTCATACTATAGCTATACTATACTGTTAGGGAAAAGCGCCGTAGGGTGACCATATAATATGAAATCATAGGAAATAAGAGATGATTGACTTAAAATGAATACACACATGATTAATGACAAACTACATAGTACATGATTAATGCTCATCTCGGTATGAGTAGAGGTATTCAAAATTAAAATCAAAATATTTTATTTCACATAAACCAACATGGGCACTTATGAAACGTCAGAAGCTAGGTGCACGGTTCCAATTGGTCGTTTCCTATGGAGAAGGGCCGGCATAAAACTCCACGGTTACTCTTTTAAAAATAATTGGCTTTTACAATGTTTTCAAATTACAGTAGGTATGGGAGTACAGCGTATGCCTGTCAATAAGTACCTGGTACTTGAAAAAATAAAAAATGGTCTACAGATCTACAAGGCCTACAAAGTCCTCGCATTTACAAAATATAGAAGAATCTATCAAAAGGATAGATAAAATTTATATAGAGTCTATACAACCACTAATAAAGAGTTGAAACTAGAATTGTCTGTATTTAATGTCAAATAATTAAAATATTATGTCAAAGAAGTATGTAACAAATAAATAAACATCGTAATTTGAAAGCAGTTAATAGACATTTACGTAGTTATGCCGTTAATGAGTTGCCAGGGAAGCCATATGTGCAGAAGAAATCATTGCCAAACTACCTTGTCTTCAACGTAGTCTTTAATCTTATAATAGGCTTTTTTGATAAGGACACGTTTGATGAGGGATTTGAACTTTCCATCGCTAAGTTCTGTAACCGGTATTCGCAACTTGTTATAAAAGCGGATGCTGTTTACCTATAAGAAACGACTTGCTAGTTTTAGTTAATCTAAATTTACGTATTTGCCCTCACAATGGGTCAATATCAATAGGCTGGTATTACTATTTCATCATAATTATGTCGAAATAAGGGTGTTTTTACACCTCTGGGTATGCAGTTGTAGTGATGTTATTGTTGACGTACGCGCACGGGATTGCCCGTTTCATTGCCTTTTCAACCAATTGTCTAATATGTTTTTTACTATGATTCATTAATAAATAACTAAGTTTGCTTTATAATGGCTGGATCATATGCCAGCGGCTTATTATAAAGAAATAATTTGAGGAGAACAGTTCTGCTATCATTTATCAAACATGAAGATTTTGTTTTTGTTTTTGTTGTTGGTCGCAGCTGCCGCGCAGCAAAACTGATGCAGAGTGTTCCTACGAACAGCAATAATCGTAAGTTTTTCAATTATTTTAGTCCGTTTCGATCCCTTCAATCTTGTAAAGGCGTTTCCTCGTCAGGCACTAGTTGTCTGGCATTTTTGCTTAACTGGACCTTTTCGGTGCTGCCGTGAGGCACACTTTCCTGCTAATGATCTTATTTTTTGTTTTTGTTTTTATTAGAAGGCCAATTCTCGTAATTTAAAACGTTCAAAATCTAGTCGCAGTCTCATCTTGGCGACAAACAAATGTCAAAAACTTGTCAAAATGTAGGGAAATTAGAGGAATTTTTGACAGATTGAGACTGAGATCAGACTGAACGTTCTTAAGATTACGAGAATTGCCCCTCTGATGTATGTATGTAAATTGTGTCTTTTAGTCTGTGCCAAATAAATATTTTATCGAGACTATTCGACTGTCCGCGTAGCATGACAAATTCTATCTCTATTCTACCAAGAATAGACAAAGTCATTCTATCCAACTCGACATCACTTCTCAATAACCTTTTCAAGTTTTCTGTTCTCCCAGGATTTAATATTTGTTATTTTTTTCAGCTACCGCGAGGCATGATATAAAACCAGCTACAGAGATTATTTGCAGCTACAAAGGAGATTGCCCGAAAGATGATTAAACTCAAAAACGAAGAATAAATTACCAGTGTTGATTTGGACTATGATTAAAAACTTGGAAAATATGGAATGATCACTATGATTGGACTACAAAAACTTCAGGTCTATTTCGTAAAAATGTCATCGTGAAAACTTAGGTGAAGTGAGCTGTCAACTCCATCCTGGCGATGATCGCCAACAGACTGGATTGCCCTTATATCCGGCAATGCTGCAGCAGACATATTGATCTGCCTTGTGAGATTGTACTCTGTGCTTGTTATCCTGTATGTTTCCTTTTATGTATCTGTTTGTATGAGTCTTGTTTCTTGAAATAAACTAATTTTATTTTTTACTAGCTGCGCCCCGCGGTTTCTCTCATATAAATTTCGATCCCGTGGGAATATCGGGATAAAAAGTATCCTGTATGTTAATCCTGGTTATAAGCTATCTGTGTGCTATTCATAAATCCAAATCCGTTCAGTAGTTTTTGCGTGAAAGAGTAACAAACATCCATCCATCCATTCAAACTTTCACGTTCACAATATTAGAAGGAAAGTGTCAATCCCTGGAATGGAATGACAGCTCACTTTAAGCACACCTCACCTAAGTTATCACGGTGACAATTTTACAGAACAGCACCGCTGGTCCAGTCGATTCAAGATATGTATTTTAATTTTACTGTGGAATTGCTTTATCACCAATGCCTAAAAACCTGGAATGTTGTAGAAACAAAAGTGCAATGACATTGTGTCGTCCACCAACCCGCAATGGGCCCGCGTGGTGGATTATGACCCACTCCCTCACAGAGAGGAGGCCTGTGCTGCACTTGCACGCTGCGTGAGCGTGCCCGAACCATCGTCACTCGTTCGATGTCCACCGCGCACAGGATGGATTGAAAGCAGCATATAAAGTGATTTTTTGCTCCGTTGGTGTAATTGCCGTATGGCGTTCCAGTGTGAGGATAAATAAATAAATACCTAAATACCTGTGTCCCAGCAGTGGGAACATTATAGCCTGATTATGTATAACGGTGCACTTTTACTTAGCTGCAGTAAAATGATACTTCTTACTGTAATTTCGTAAAAATAATTGCAAAGCTATCTCCACTTGATTTTGATTTTAATTTTTTACTCTAAAAATCCTACTAATTCGATCTAAATATTTTTTTAATAAATTAAAGTTTTAATTAGGAAGAACGTTTACTATGTAGCACCCTAATTGCGTAACACACTATCAATAACAACCTGAATCATTTTGAAGGATATTGCTAATCCATTGCTTCATATGTTCGAAAAATTTGTCTGCTTAAGGCGGATGCTCCAAGGTAGCCCGCGAAATTCAAATTTTCTTACGTTTTTTGCAATTTGCTTGTCAGTACTAAGTTGTACGTTGATTAAAATATGATTCGCGGTCGTAACAAATATGTATTTACAAAATCATAATCATTAGAATCAGTAATACAACTTGTTAAGTTAGCATAATCCTAAAATGTCAAGATTTCATGAAATAGTCATTCAGTAGGATTACCTACTTGATCATAAAGAGTTGTGTTGATGACTTTAATGATTATAATTCTGTAAATACATATGTACCCCTTGGTACCGTACTTTCTGACTAAACGACCGACTCTTTGAGAATTCAAAAGTGCTTGTAAATGGTTTAATTGAAATAGGAGTAAATGCTTTGAGTTTGAGTTTGAAGCGTAGCACGCCTGCAGTGCAATTCTGTAACCATCTCACCGTGAAAACTTAGGTGAAGTGAACGTGGAGTGAGCTGTCATCTATACTTATAATAAATCTGTAGAAGTGAAAATTCTGTACATTGAAAATATCAAAAAAATAATTTACAGGGGGTGTTACTAGACCGACAACGAACCCAAAAATGTGATTAAAAAAATTTTTGTCTGTCTGTCTGTCGGTCTGTCTGTCTGTCTGTTTGTTCAGGCATCACGCAAAAACTACCGGTTCGATTACGATGAAACCTGGTATAATTATTCTTTAATATCCTGGGCACCACGCTGGGTACTTTTTATCCCGGAAAAGTATATACAATAAAAAACAAACTTAATTTTGCGGTTCGATCCCTAGACCCGATTACTGTACCAACCGCAAATAATAAGTTTGTCGTAGGTTACGTCACCCGCAGTGGAGTTCATTTTTATTCCTTTTAGTTTTTAGAGTTATTTAGGTTTATTTTTGTATAAGTCGTAGGTATAGATTTTAATTTTAAAGTATAGGTAGTATATTTGATAGTGTACGTGGTGACCGTAGGTTATTTTATAATACTGTTAGGTAGGATTAGTCATTCGTATAGATATTAGTTTTTAGGGATTTTGCTTATTTATTGAGTTTAGATTAGTTATCATCAGAAATAGGTTTATTTAGGTAGGTAGGTATTTAATTTTCTGTTATTGAGTTTTTTTTTAATTAGGTAGTTCCTTAGGTAAAGATATCATATAGGTACCCTCTTAATCACCACTTATGAGACACAATTGGTTTTCTATAGTAATTAGCCACAAAGGGCCCGCGAGATAGATGGCATTCTGGGGAAGCACATACATTTTATCCTGTTAGCACGTTCCCGTGGGTAAATTTCCGACATCCACGCGGGCGAAGCCGCGGGCAGAAGCTAGTTTCAAATAATGCTAGGGATTGACACTACTGACAACACATCATGCTCACTTCACTTGAGTTTTCACGGTGAGATTTTTACAGAATCGACCGGCTGATATCAGCGCAGCAAGGTGAGCCATCGAACTTTGTACTTTGTGGTAGACAAATGTAAGTAGCTCATTAAAATTTGATAGTTAAAACATCTGCCTTGTATCTATATTTAACAATGATTGGAAGACAAATTGATAAGGATAAATACGGACAATTATGTGAATTTTGCTTACTTTATAACAAACTGTCCGTATTTATATACGGACAATTTGCTATTAGCAAGCCAAATTCAATGTTATTGTCTTCACGTTAAGGTCTATAATCTTAAAACATGGGCGATCGCTAAGGTTCATCTGTGGTTTATCGGTAAAGCCCCTCTATCTATAGTGATGCGCTATCAGAACGAAAGTATCGAGAATGTTCAATTTTATTTACATTTTAATTTTAATTAATTATTTTTTTTAGCTTGAGTACGTATAGTTTTTATTATATTTGTTGGTATATTGGCGTGGCTAGCTGACATATGGCAAATAATTTAATTTTATGTTCTGTGCCTTGTAATGTTAATTACTTAACACCTAGTATTGTATACAATCAAGTATTTTCTAACTGAACAGACAGCTGTGCTGCTGGGGAGTTTGTTCCGCCACTTCTTCCCAGCGATAGCACTAGGAAGTGGTGAAGGGCGGGCGTTTTTGGGGGACTGTTTTGTAATTTTGCCGTTCGAAAAGTGCTAATTCTCAGCCTAAAATGAATAAATAACTTTTGATTTTGAAAAAATAAATAGTATGGATAATAAATATATCATCATTCTCCTGCGCTTATCTCAATTTACTTGAGGTCGGCGCAACATGTCTTTTTTATATGTATTTATATTTGATATTTAAGTGTCATGCGCTGTCTGGATAGGCGCTATCTGCTAAATGGGACAGAATTTGAACATAATTTTTCTGTCATCTGTTAGGCAGGATGACACCTCAAAATTTTCCGTGTTTTTCAATTTTAATGTATTTTCTTTGAAAAATCATTTACTTTCAAGAATTCGCAGTGAATGTGCGCAATATGGAAGGAGTGGTGGGCTATGGAGAAATGCTGTACTTGCACGCTCCGTGAGCGTACCGTGATCCATCGCCACTCGTTCGATGTCCACGCGCACAGGATGGATGGAAAGCAGCACATGAAGTGATATTTTGCTCCGTTGGTGTAATTGCCGTATGGCGTTCCAGTGTGAGGATAAATAAATAAATAATTCTGCCAGACACTAGCCTGAATATATCCACAATGAACTAATCACAATTTATTTAAGCATGAGGAATAAGGTCTCATCTTCCATAGAAAAGGGAGAATCTCCCGATCAGACGGGTGTCGTGTCTGGTGGGCAACTGCCCGATGATTTAGGTCGGGCTGTTGTATATATGCTAGTCGCGCAGTTATCTTTGCTTGCGCGATGCAGGATTTTCCGTGACGTCAGTATGATGCGTAGTTCGCATGTGGCGGTGTTGATGCCGCTATAGGCATAGTCATGTCTTTTTCTTCCATACATCTCTGTTATCAACTTTTAGTTATATACCGACTGAAAACGGACCGATTTTTTGTTTGTCGATAGTGCATTGTTTGGTACTTATTTATATATCCATTTATTTCACACATCAAGGCCCATATAAACACATAAAATACAATATTAATATAACTTAAAAATATACTATAAATACATACAACATTATAATTACACTAAGAACTAATTAAACACGAAGTGTCTGCGTCGTGTCGTGCGTCGTTATAACAAAAGTAACAGAAATACATGGGCGCCGATTCCCTTGTTCACAAACTAAACTAAATTTAAGTTTAGTGCATCTTTTTCTTTCTATTTAATTAAGAAAAGGACAGAAGATAAATCTTAGTTTAGTCCTGTCAAATTAAGATACTCCATAGCAAGTTTAGACGTGATTAAAAACATAGCTACTAAAAATAAGTCAATTTAAGTCTGGCGCTGACTAATTTGACAGGACTAAATTAATATTTATCTTCTGTCCTTTTCTTAATTAAATAGAAAGAAAAAGATGCACTGAACTTAAATTTAGTTTAGTTTGTGAACAAGGGAATCGGCGCCATTGTCAATCTTTTAACCAATTAATCATGGATTTTCTCGGAATAAAAAAATTGGTTGCCTGTAAAGTCGGTATACGGGCGAAAGTTTTACGTGACTACGACTTTGAAGGGACGCGTGCCTTTCACTTTTTATGTCTGTCTCTCTCGCTCTTAGGCGGGCTAACCATGCCCGAGTGGAAGGGACGCGTGCCTCTCACTCGCTCTCATTGTGAGCGCATAACGTGAGCGGAGCGTAACGCAGTTTCTTGAAGTGTCACCCGGCAAACCAATTTATAAGACGTTGTCACGTCAAAACTAGTTGATGTCGGAGTTTCCTATATGACTATTTTGAGAAGAAACACCGAAACTACCTCAGAGGTCAGTTTCTTTTAAAGTCCAGACAATACCTTGGTCAGATACAAATTATCGATGCTTTTATGCCCATCCCTAGTTTTGCTGATCAATAGTCTTAGTGCACAACGTACGTATATGAATCACTTTGCTCCAAAACGTTTGTGCGTAGTAAACCCAGTAGTTGAACCCACATTGTAAGAAAACATTTATCCTTGACAGTCGTGTTCCTTACTTGTTAAAACTATCAACATGAAAATATTGTTTTTAATTATGTTTTTGTTTGTTGCGATGGCTGCATCCAAGAAGATTTTATTAGGTGGAAAAAAACCAAGTAAGTTTATTTATTGCTGAGCGATGGCCGTTTTGCGTAGATGTGACGCATGTTTACCTCCAACTTGTTCTTTTTTGTGTGTTTATGTTTTGTATTTGCATCGTCGCGGCGTCGTTTGCCGCCAATAAATGTATTTTCTTTCTGCATTCCGTCCCGAATCCCGCGCGGGATACGCCTGTTTGGCCAGAGACTTGATAGATGTTCTTTACAGGTTTTATAACACCCATTTCCTTCTTTTGCAGTAAACCGACCAGGAATATTTGCAATGAAACCTTCGTCGCAAATTACGAGACTTTATAGTTCGTACAGGGTTTGAAAAGGAGCGAATATATCTTACTCGATATGAAGCGAAGTATGAATATGATATTACCTGACTGAAAATATTTGCAATAAAGAAATGTGCATTAACTTGCCTAGTACATAATTTATATTTTTTTACTTCACCAGCTCGATCCTAATTTTTAAATATAGTAAGAAATTTCATTATAGCACTAAGGTCAAGCCGGACATTTATTATATTGTACTAAAATTAATTTTACCCGCTGGTCAATAATGTACTTAATTGGAATTTGTAGCCATAACAAAAAAAAAACTGGAAAATTTTACATAAAAATATATTTGAAAATTTAATTGCTTTTTATTGCCCTCTGGTATTTATAGTAAGTATTACTTATTCTCCTCGGGGATAAAGTAGGGCCGATGTTGCCATCGCCAGATAACTTTTTTTCGAGGAATAAAATTGTCGTTTGACAGTTTTTGTACGAAATAACTGTCAAAAATTAAAAATTATTCCTCGAATAAAGTTTAATTTTAGATATTCATCAGAATATCAGATGATTGAAAAATCAGGCGTCGTAAAAAAAACAGGTATCGCATTACCCAGTAATTGGGTTGTGGAGGTCAGATAGGCAGGTGCTCCATTTAAAATACTGGTATTCAGCTGCATCCGGTAAGACTGGAAGCCGACACCAACATAGTTGGGAAAAGGCTAGGCAGATGATGATGTTACTCGTATGTAATGAACAGTTGCACGCGTCGCGATGCGTTTGATGATAAATAAGAACTGGTTTACAGAATGTACATAATTATTTGACTGCTTGTGGGATTGCCGCTATAATTTCATTTCCCCACTGTATTTTCCACTAAGTATAATGATTCATTTATTTATTTACTAGCTTCTGCTTACGGCTTTGTTCGTGTAAAATTTCGGACACCGAAATTTCGATTTAAAAAGAGGAAGTGAGTCGCGTCGCATCGCCTACGTACAGACGCCAGCAGGTCAAGCTACCCGAAACTGTAAAAATTTTCCAATTAACCTTGAACCTTAATACTTTAGCGATTAAGTTGAAAATCTATTAAAGAAATTTGACAGATTGTAGTAGCTTGATGTGCTGGCGTCTGGCTTTCTGACTTTTTTTCTTTTTGCTCGTCTCCTAAGGATCATAGCGTGATGTTAAATCCCTGTAGCCTTCTTCAAGAATTGGGCTATCAAAAGCAAGACATATCTAAGACTAGCTGCGCCCCGCGGTTTCACCCGCATAAGTTTCGATCCCGTGGGAATATCGGGATAAAAAGTATCCTATATGTTAATCCTGGTTATAAACTGTCTGTGTGCCAAGTTTCATCCAAATTCGTTCAGCAGTAGATTTTTTTTAAATTGTACCGGCATTTCCAGAGATTACCAAAATACCAACATGCAAACAAACAAATGTTACCTCTTTATAATATTATTTATTAATATGTAGTATACACTTGGGATCTTATTGTTTGTTTTTACTGGATGGTATGATATCCGACCACCACGCGTGCGAATCCGCGGGCAAAAACTAGTTGAATATAAATAAGGATACTCTATCTAATATCCGAGAAGTTTTTCTATCCTTAACATTAAAATTGCAAAACGGAGATTGCAAACAAATTAAGCTTAATAACGCCCAGGCCGGCCCAGGTGACCCTATAAAATACGCAGTTTCTTTTGAGGTGACATTCATTACATAGTGGTATATAGGAGTGCGGACGTGTTAAGAAAACATGAAGAGTTTGTGGAGAATATTTTTGTTGTTTGGGCTACAAGCTGTGAAAGTTGATGCAGAACAAGGTAAGTTGTTTTTGTGTAAGGCCCGACATACACGGACTGCTCGAGCAGTTAGCGATTGATCAACATAGACGGACCACTCTTGCAGTCATAGTCAACAGCTTGAAGCTGCACTTGATAACTGCTGGAGCAGTTGATACCAACTCCTCGTCGTCGTTGTCGTGCGGGCGGAGGTAACTGCGCGAGAGTAGTCGGCAGCTCGAGCAGTCAGTGTATGCCTGGCGACTGCATGACCGCACGACTGCCCGAAGCAGTTGCAACTGCTCGAGCGGTTTTGTGTAAAACGAAGGTGGCGGGACGAGCTTGACTCCTACCGTAGGGACTGGCCTCGCAAAAAAGACAGAATAGTGTGGAAATGGGAGAGGGAGGCCTTTGCCCTTCAGTGGCACAATACAGACTAGTTAGAACATTTTTGGCAGCACGAGATCAGTGCCTATTTGAAAGCAATAGGTTCGCCTCATATTTTGGTTGTTGTTGGTTAGGAGGGGCCCATGGGTAAATAATAACAGCCGCACAGGTCGATCGGTCAGGTTAAGCTACGCTTGTCGCGGTCGGTATGTGGATGGGTGACCATCTTTACATTACGAGACCCCTCCGTGGCTCAGAAAACACGTTGAGCCGTTTGTCCCGGCTGTCATTCGTGGATCTTTTTCAGTCCTTACGGGTAGTATTCTGACCAAGGGGTATCGTATTACCCAGCAACTGGGTTGTGCAGGTCAGATAGACAGTAGCTTCATGTACAATATTAGTATTCAGCTGCATTCGGTGAGACTGGAAGCCGACCCCAACATAGATGGGAAAAGGCTTGGCCGATCGTGGACTTATTCCACGTTCAGCAGTCTGAATTTCGCGACTGAATTTCTTCGTTAATACAAAGGTTTGAATTAACGAAGAAATTATTGTTTCAGACACAGCAGACGACAATAGCGTTAAACCAGCTTCAGCTATCGTGAAGGACTGGACACGAACATCAACTGCGTCATCATCATCATCATCGGAAAAACCGTCATCATCGACTTTGGATCCAGAGAAAGAAGAATTATGATCAACCAACCCACACTGTACAGTCACGTGCACCAATATGTCAACACTTGGCAACTTTCAATTGCGATTTTTTCGTGAAATAACGAATGCAATGTTGAAATACGACACATTACATAAACCTATGGGTTCGAAAATGCTATGTTCGTAACAAAATGAAATTTCATTAAAAAATAAAGGAGTAAATCGCTTTTGAATAAAGCCGAGCGTATACATACTTTTGCTCGTGACTGTACGCGCGTGGTGGATTAAATTCCACTTCCTTTCGCAGACGACGCAACCGGACATCATCCTCATAGCCTTTTCCCAAGCAGCTGAATACCAGTATTTTACATGAAGCGACTGCCTATCTGACCTCCACAACCCAGTGACTCGGTACTGCGATATCCCTTGCACGCAGATGCACACAGAAAACATAATAATAACACCAAACCCCGTAAAGTGTCACGTTTCCGACATATTGGCGCCCCGATTCCCTTGTTCATAAACTAAACTAAATTTAAGTTCTGTGCATCTTTTTCTTTCTATTTCATTAAGAAAAGGACAGAAGATAAAATATTACTTTAGTCCTGTCGAATTAAGATACTCCATAGACAGATTAGACGTGATTAAAAACATGGCTACTAAAAATACGTCAATTTTACGTCAGGCGCTGACTAATTTGACAGGACTAAACTAATATTTATCTTCTGTCCTTTTCTAAATTAAATAGAAAGAAAAAGATGCATTGAACTTAAATTTTGTTTAGTTTGTGAACAAGGGAATCGGCGCCAATAACGTTCAAAGTTAATCATTGAGTCACGTGATCGTAAGGTTACATGCGTGGCCGCCATTTTTAAAATGACGCGCCTTGTTCCATATCAAAAACTTCAAAGCCCTTTTACACAAGAGTTACGTATATTACGAGAGTGAACACTAAGGAAGGATTATTGAAAATTCATCCTCTAACGGGAATGCAAGTTTGTGTGAAATGTCGTCATTGGGAAATTGAAAGTGCGTCATACCGATGGAAAATCCCTTTGGGAACACAACAGAAGATAGAAATAAAGTATAAACAATCTAGTTTTAAGTACTTGCCTCATTGTTATTTTGTCAAGAATCCTCATTGTTATTTGTTTTATTGTTTGTTTCGTTATTATTAAATAATATTAGAACCACAACATGTTTTCTTTAAACCTTCTTCCTCTTAAATCAGGAATATCCCTTGAGATTGCAGTGTGCAGTTTTTCCATGCCACGCTTACAGAGAGATGACGGTTAGACTGGAAGCCGACCCCAAAATATTGGCTAGGCTGATGATGATGATCCATAAATTCGAAGACTTGTAACATCTACCAACCCGCACTGGGCCCGCGTGGTGGATTACGGCTCGCTCCCTCTCACACAGAGGAGGCCTGCGTATTTCGTTTTCATTTTTAACCGACTTCTAAAAAAGGAGGAGGTTCTCAATTCGAAGGTTTGTATTTTTTTTTTTTTTATGTTTGTTCGCGCATTACTCCGTCGCTTGCCAACCGATTTGAAAAAACGCTTCCGTAGTTTGGTTTTTAAACCAAATTTACTGGTAAAAATTACAACTTAAAAGTGAGAAATAAAAATTTTTTGCAAAAAAAAACAACCGACTTCCAAAAACGACACTACAAAGTGAAAAATAACTTTAATTTCGGAAGTCGGTGGCAAACAACGAAGATGTGAACCCAACGACACCGACTTCCGAAATTAAAGTTATTTTTCACTCTGTAGTGTCGTTTTTGGAAGTCGGTTGATTTTTTTTGCCAAAAAGTTTTTTCTGACAATGTGACATATACAATGTGTAACTGAATTAATGCACACTATGAAAATAGTTGGTTCGGAATCGTTTTTTGTCATTTTTACTATGGGTACCGAATTTTTTTTTTCTCAAAAATAATTCAGACTACGTAAATTACAGTCACTTCCGCTGAACAATAAAAACAAACTAAAATGCACGAAATACCTACTACTCTAGACCCTTATACGTATGCGACTATGTGTGTGCGTAGATTTGTAATGAGTATTGTGTGTAACTAATTTAATAAACTCCCACAATGAGTATAACTAATTTAATAAATAAACTATGGCGCCGATTCCCTTGTTCACAAACTTAACTAAATTTAAGTTCAGTGCATCTTTTCTTTCTATTTCATTAAGAAAAGGACAGAAGATAAAATATTAGTTTAGTCCTGTCAAATTAAGATACTCCATAGACAATTTAGACGTGATTAAAAACATGGCTACTAAAAATACGTCAATTTTCGTCAGGCGCTGACTAATTTGGCAGGACTACTAAAAATATTTATCTTCTGTCCTTTTCTTAATGACATAGAAAGAAGAGGATGCACTGAACTTAAATTTAGTTTAGTTTGTGAACAAGGGAATCGGCGCCAATGTTTTATACATAATAGTAAAAATTCAGTGCATGTATTATGGAGTAAAACATAATATTGTAATTGGGGTGTTTCGTGGTGTGCGTTAATTACGGGACTTGTTGTATTAAGATATTATTATAGTTGATTTATATGGTGTACATAATGAGGTATCCAGCAGGAAGTTCCTTAATACGTCAGTACTTACGCTCAATGAACGTACTCGTACTATTGAACACAAATAAGGATACGAGAGTATCCTTATTTGTGTAATAATAGTAGTTGTGTGTTTTACAAAACAAACATAGGAATTCCAATATAGATTAGTGAAAAATGAATGAAGTATATAAGGCTACAGCTCATTACATTAGTATTGTAGCTGCCTGTAACATGATACATTGCTTAGCGTCATCCGAGAGTGAAGACGTGTTGTGGTGATAAAAATTTTGTGACTTTTATTGCTGTTTATTGTTATCGTTGCAGCGAAAATGGATGCAGAAAGTAGTAAGTTTTTTTTTTTTTTTGAATAATCGAATCCGTTAGTCCTGATTTGGCTCTGTTTATTGGCAATAATCTCGCCCCATATCTATATGTATGAGGGGCGGGGCTTATGATTTAGGGTAAGTAATAACTGCCGCAGCGGTCGATCGATCAGGTAAAGCTACGCTTGCCGCGGTTGGTCCGTGGATGGGTGACCATTTTCACATACTAAGACTCCTCCTTGTCTCGAAAAGCACGTTAAGCCGTTGGTCCCAGCTGTCATTCGTGGATCTTTGACAGAAGTGGTGGTCAGAAGCCCGAAAGGCTGACAAACCTTACCAAGGGGTATAGTATTACCCAGTAATTGGGTTGTGGAGGTCAGATAGGCAGTCGCTTCATGTAAAATACTGGTATTCAGCTGCATCCGGTTAGACTGGAAGCCGACCTCAATATAGTTGGACTAGGCAAATGATGATGATCTATATCAATAATAATAATAAGCTGAAGAGTTTGTTTGAACGCGGTAATCTCTGGAACAACATAAAAATAATTTTTCAAACCCAGATTAGCGCCTTCCAAAAAAACTCTCTAACTTTATCATTAGGTACTATAGATGCATACTTATCTGTCTAGTTTGGGGCTCACTGGCAAACAATGGCGCCGATTCCCTTGTTCACAAACTAAACTAAATTTAAGTTCAGTGCATCTTTTTCTTTCTATTTCATTAAGAAAAGGGCAGATGATAAATATTAGTTTAGTCCTGTCAAATTAAGATACTCCATAGACTTTTAGACGTAATTAAAAACATGGCGACTAAAAATATGTCAATTTAAGTCAGGCGCTGACTAATTTGACAGGACTGGGCCCGCGTGGTGGATTATAGCCTTTCCACAGAGAGGTCTGATTCCCAGCAGTGCAGTGGGAACATTACGCATGTCGTCTCAACTTAGTGTTAAACTGTGAGCCTGCTTACCAGGACAATGATATATGTCTAATTATGTTTTTTTTTTACAGTAGTACCAGCGGCAGACGAAATCGACTTCAAACCTGCATCAGTCATCGTTAAGGATTATTCATCAGGGTCGCCTTCGACAGACTCATCGCCTACGACCACTACACCATCACCATCACCACCTTCGGAACCAGGGAAAGAAGAATCATAAACCAACCCGCACTGCGCCCGCGTCGTCGATTCCCCACTCCCTGGGAACATTATAAGCAGACAAGCTATTTGCACGATGGGATTTCCTATCGACATGAATGGCTTGGAAAGCTGCCACGCTGAAATGCAACTGGACTGGACACATCTGCCGCATGTCAGACGACCAAACTTACGACCCAATGGGTCCCTCTTAATGGCAAGCGACATCGCGGCAGGCCCAGACGGAGATGGCGGGATGAGCTGGACTCCTTCAACAAGAACTGGTCCTTAGCAGCTTTAAATAGAGAGAAGTGGATAGAGAGTAGGGAGGACTTTGCCCTGCAGTGGAACATCACAGGCTTCTAATAATAATAATGAATGTCAATATCGACGTGCAAACTTTCACCCTGTATTTAACCCCTTTTGGAGATGAATTTACAAAAACTTGTGAACTCTTGTGTATAATTTCAGCTTCTAGACCTAGTGGTTTAGACTGTGCTTTGTCTGTCAGTGAATTTATTCATTAATTTATAATTTTTATTTAGTAAGCGCCCGATTAGTCAGCGCCTGACGTATTTTTAGAAGCCATGTTTTTAATCACGTCTAAACTTGCTATGGAGTATCTAAATTTAACAGGACTAAAGTAATATTTATCTTCTGTCCTTTTCTTAATGAAATAGAAGGATAAAGATGCACTGAACTTAAATTTAGTTTAGTTTGTGAACAAGGGAATCGGCGCCAATATCGATCGATAATAACACGCCTGTGGGGGAGAGCCTTTATTCGACTACAAAATCGAACTTGAATTTGATAAGTATACCATATTTGTGCTCGTGACTATGCACTTCTGTTCTTCCTAATTAGGAAAAATTCAAGCGTGATATTATGCTTTTTTACCTCAAACGTAAAACTTAAGCTCAAAAAGCGTTTATGATGTTGTAACAAATATATGATTATGTAATTGTGTTTACCAGCCCACCTTTAACTGACAAATAATAGAAAATAGTTTTAAACTAGCTTTAAATAGGATACCTCATTGTTATTTTCATAGGAATATTTGTTAATAAATAATATTATAAGCATAACATGTTTTCTTTAAGGTGGATGCTCCAAGGTTACCCGCGAAATTCAAATTTTCTTACGTTTTTTGCAATTTGCTGGTCAGTACTAAGTTGTACATTGATTAAAATATGATTCGCGGCCGTAACAAATATGTATTTATAGAATTATAATTATTAGAATCAGTAATACAACTTGTTAATTTAGCATAATCCTAAAATGTCAAGATTTCATGAAATAGTCATTCAGTAGGATTACTTGATCTTAGAGAGTTGTGAGTTTGATTATAATTCTACGAAGTACGAACCCAAAAATGTTATTAAAAAATTTTTTGTCTGTCTGTCTGTCTGTTTGTTCAGGCATCACGCAAAAACTACCGGTTCGATTACGATGAAACTTGGTATAATTATTCATTATTATCCTGGGCACCACACTGGGTACTTTTTATCCCGGAAAAGTATATACAATAAAAAACAAACTTAATTTTGCGGTTCGATCCCTAGACCCGATTACTGCGCCAACCGCAAATAATAAGTTTGTCGTAGGTTACGTCACCCGCAGTGGAGTTCACTAAGGTTATGCTCTAAATGTAGTGCTGAAGGTTGAATTTGGCTTGCACCGTTCGCAGCACACGCGTGGCGCGCGGCTGCCACGGATCGCTACCGTATATAAGGACATTTTTTGAACTTTGATTTGAACGGACGTGTCGAGTGGCGAGCGTTCGTTCTTATTTTAACTGCTACTTGCAATTCTAAACCGTGCTTTTCAGTGCGACCTTTTTATTCCTTTTAGTTTTTAGAGTTATTTAGGTTTATTTTTATACGTCGTAGGTTTAGATTTTAATTTTAAAGTATAGGTAGTATATTTGATAGTGTACGTAGTGACCGTAGGTTATTTTATAATACTGTTAGGTAGGATTAGTCATTCGTATAGATATTAGTTATTATGGATTTTGCTTATTTATTGAGTTTAGTTATCATCAGAAATAGGTTTATTTAGGTAGGTAGGTATTTTATTTTCTGTTATTGAGTTTTTTTTTTATTAGGTAGGTAAGGTAAGGATATCATATAGGTACCCTCTTAATCACCACTAATGAGACACAATTGGTTTTCTATTGTAATTAGCCACAAAGGGCCCGCGAGATAGATGGCATCCTGGGGAAGCACTGCATACATTTTATCCTGTTGGCACGTTCCCGTGGAATAATTTCCGACATCCAAGCGGGCGAAGCCGCGGGCAGAAGCTAGTTTTAGTAATAAAACATTAAAATAGTTCCTGGTTACTGTTAGCCTGCACCATCCCACGGCTGGGCAGAGCCCTCTACCCATGACTTCTAGCTATTTGGAACTCAACATCATTATTCTTGAGTGAGAATAATACAAAAACAATAAACAAACAGGTTAGGTACTTTGACAAAAGGAAAACCAGTTACAAGAATAATTTTACCTACTATTTTATAAATACAGGTTGATTATAAATTCACGCTGTTCTATGGAAGCTTTAGAATAGAATAGATAAAGATACTTTATTTGTTAAACATGCGTTTACATACAAATGAAGCATGCAAGATCTTAAATATAGGTTGAAAGTCCGTACATGTTTTGCCCGACCAGGCGTACAAAATGTTTTTTTATAACAAAAATATAATTAATTCAATGAACCAAAGACTAAAGACTGGTTCACTAACATTCATTATTAAATTTGTATGCGAATATTAATACTATAGAAATAATAATATAAAAATAATACTTAATATAAAATTTCAAGCATGTCAAAAGGTATCTGTTGTTATGATTTGATAAGTATTCTGTTCAAAAATACATATTCGGTGCAAAATTATCCCGTTCGTTCCCACTAGTACCACCGAACTGTTCCACCGGTGGTACTAGCGGGAAAATGTGTTCTCTATAGTACCACCATTTACTTAGTGGTACTAGTGAGCGGAGTCTCCTAATACAGGCTTTTTCTTAGCTTAGGAGGCTCCAATCATCACCTTGTTGCTCTATTTTGATTATGTAATAAAAGTTTTATTTTTTTTATTATCTGTCAAAAAGTAATTTATATTATAATAACACTTGTCCGTTAATATATTTCGAATCTTATTTTTAAATTGATTTGTTGTCGTAGCTTATTTTGTTGTATATTTTCGGGGCCATACAAAAAAAGCTTTTCCCTATGAGGACAGTTTTTGCCGAGTGCAAGCAAAGTTGGCTATTGTCACGTCTGTTGCGCGGAAAAGTATCAGATTGTCGTGGAAAGAGTTGGGGGTTATGGGATGCAACTTCAAAAATATATAGAGACGGTAAATTTATTCATTTGTATTTTTTAAACAAAGGTCTGCAGCTTTCTGTCGATTGTAACTTAAACATAGCCCGAATACACCTCTTTTGGGCTTTAAACGTTATTTTTGTGTCCGTAGAGTTACCCCAATATGTATATGATTCCATAGCGCAGAAGTGCCGCCACCAGTCCATGATAGGCCGTCACCAACGTATCTGGGTTAAGTTCTGAGGACAGTTTGTACAAGACATAAGCGGACGAGCGATAGAATACTCTTTATTATATGGTGTACATTCACGAGCAAAAGTATGTATACACTCGGCCTTATTCAAAAGCGATTTACTCCTTTATTTTTTAATGAAATTTTATGTTGTTTCGAACATAGCATTTTAGAACCGAAGAAAGGTTTATGTAATGTGTCGTATTTCAACGTTGCATTCGTTATTTCACGAAAAAAACGCAACTGAAAATTGCCAAGTGTTGACATATTGGTGCTCGTGACTGTACAGCATATAAATTACAGATATAAATTTTTACAAAGGGCGATTTTATCGCTAAAAGCTATCTTTTAAAGACAACCTTTGGATGACACCCTAATTGCTTAACACACGAATCGTGTGTTACGCAATGGGGCATGTTACATTGTCAATAATATCACGATACCGTGGTAATATTGATGGTATAATAGGCCGTATCACGGTATCGTGCTCAATAATTGCGATATCGCGAAATTAGGATCGTGATAATATTGACAAATGTAACATGGCACGATTAATCATAATCACAATGGCACGATTAATCATAATCTGAATGATTTTCAAGAATATTGCTTTTTCATTGCTTCATAATATATGTTCAAAAAATTTGTGTGCTCAACAACGTAAATAACGCAATGAATGTTGTTGAATTGTCAAATTGAAAGTCATTGCTACTGTAAGTGTTTTCCTTTTTTATTTGCTCGTTATCCTGTCTGTATCCTTTTATGTATCTGTAGTGCGATTCTGTAACCATCTCACCGTGAAAACTTAGGTGAAGTGAGCGTGGAGTGAGCTGTCATTCCAAATAATGCTAGGGATGGACACTACTGACAACTCACATCAAGCTCACTTCACTTGAGTTTTCACGGTGAGATTTTTACAGAATCGACCGGCTGTTTGTATATGAGTCTTGTTACTTGAATTAAACTAATTTTATTTCATTTGTTTATTCACCGTTTTGAGAGGTGTGAGCATTCAATTATTTACTCAAAGTAAAGCACCTGTTTGGCTCGGACCTAGGCAGGCACTTTAGGGTGTTACCACACCAATCGATCGATCGTCGATCGATGTCATCGATCGACATCGGTCGACGTTGATCGATTGGTGTGGTAGCTTTAATTGATCGACGGATACCGGTCGACTAACCAATCGATCGATTGCCGGGCGATGGCATCGGTCGACGTAGATCGATTGACCCCGGCTATATTCCATCAGTTTCTTTCGAAATGTATTCACAAGAGGACGCGTTGTTGTTGGCCAGTACGATTTTGCTCGTACTATTATTACGGAGACGCAAACGCAGAACACTCTGGATGCGACCGTTTTTTAAAGCCAAAGATCGCTTACATTCTGCAAATTACATTTTAAACAGTGGTTTTTTGGATGCTTTTCGAATGAGTAACAGTGATATTGAAAATCTCTTAAATATGGTGGCTTCACACAACTGAACACATAAACACAAGCAGGCCACGTAGTAAGCGCGCGGGGCGCGGGGCGCGGGCGGGCACCGCACTATGGAAAATATAGGTCGGTATCGGATCAAAAATCTGTAACTTCATGAATTTTTGTCGTATCGTGATGAAATTTGGCACAAATATGCAGTAAGGTTTGGAGATTCGAATGATGTGTAGTTTATAGTGTTTTCTTGTATATCTATGTATGTTTTTTTGCATAGAATGAAAGAAATGGGAAAAAATCACGAAAAAATATAGTTAAAAATTTATTTCAAGTGGAATACAAGTTTATAATGACCAAAAAGATTAAACTATGGTTAATTACAACAAGCAAAGTAAACAAAATATATAAATATATGAAAACAATTTACTAAATTAAAATCATATTACTAATAGGTACATCCTATACTCTGACTTCAGGGAATGATGTAGCTAAGTACAAATATAAGTAATAACTAAATATAATTATTATTTTTAACTTATACCACTTCAGGATCAGGGTCAGTAAATGTGGGTTCACTTTCAGGTGCCACGTTTAAAAGACTTAGTGCCTCTTCTTCAAGATCTTTCACATTTCTTACGTACGGTTTTCTCAAACTTGTTATATATGGATCTGACGTGTATAAAAGCGTTTTAAAGACATCTTCATTTGTAGCAGATCGGGAACATTTTCTGGCATGATGAAGTCGTATGCTTCTGTAGTCTTTGTTGCGAGACTCTTGTGCGTCTTCCGATAGCTGTCCAATAGGAAGCACCGCAAAATGTTTGATAACGTTTTCTCCGTGTATGAGTATTTTATGAACGGAGGATGGCATATAATACCAATCGTAATTACTTACATAGATTCTTGCAGTTTCTATTGCATATTCCCCAAATTTTTCAGGGTCGATCATCATTCCAGAAGAAAGAACTTGCAAGATAATGTATAGGCGTTTAATCAATGCTTCATCTACACCTGTTATTTCCGATGAGCAAGTGCTATTATAGAAGAATCTTCGTGCGGTATTGCCATCGTTCGTATTCCCGCTAACTTGCCGAGGTTTGTCGATGATTAATCCCAACTCCTCCCTGAAACGTTTTTGAACAAGTTCTTTCTTTTCTTTTTTTAATCTCTTATATTCTTCAGTCGAAGCAGACCAAGTCTTAAACGAAAGATTATAGGAAATATGCAATATCATTTCCATGCAGCGAATCCAGGCGTGTAAGGTGGACAATCCGTATTGGTAGGCGTTTTCGTTTTCAGGTCTGGCAGTTACTTTCGATAGGTCATTCATTAGCCGTGGAGTAGCCCCACATATCGTGCACGTGGAACCAGATGGAGTATCTGTAAGGACCTGAGCCACCTTTCCATCGATCATCGTTAGAAATAGTTCATGCTTCACATTTACTACAACACCATCTTTGTTTATAAGTGATGCTTGTGCAGCCCTAATTTGTTTGTTAATATCATCGACAACTGCCTTGGTTTTTTCTGGAGTTTCCTTACAAAACTCAATAGAAATGGGTCTGCAAAAACGGACAGATGAAGGTACCGGATTTTGCCAAACAACGGATCCCGATTGCACATCAACTAATCTGATGGGGACTAATGAAGTGATGAACAAATTGGCATCTGAAATTGTTTCCGACTCTTCTGCAAGTATTTGCTTGTATTGGCTTTGACCAGATGAACCATCACATCCCCATTTACAATAGAGGATCAATGTTCTATATTGTTTTTGGAAAACAGAATCGATTTTTAAAATTCTAGCAGCAGTATGATCCAATAAATCTTGGATATTAATCACTTTAGCATAAGTATTCGTGATTTCGATTGTAGAAGATGGTGGATAACAGGATCTTTTTATTTCTTGTATTTTGTAGTAAGGCGGGAATATACAACACTTTCGTTCGTTGGTTAAGTTTTTCAGGTACATATATTGTGCTTTTGTTAGATCCAAATCTATAAAAGCACTCAATGCTTCCGTATCGGAAAGAATCTTCATCTGGTCTGAGTCGTTCCACTTACTTGAGATATCTAATTTCTTTTGAGTGTCAGCAGTTCTTAATTCTTCGACAAGGTGAGCTTCTGTGTACTCACGTAAAGCCCGTAGTCCCTGCACATAGGTGTTTTTTATATGCTCGAAGCCATATTCTTGGAGTAGAAGAGTGTTTTTCCTCTTCTTGGTAGATTCTGAGGAGTCTCCATAAGCCACGCATGCTCTTCCTCGTTGGCCAGATGTTGATGGCGTAGAATATTGTTCAGAATCCAGTAAATTTAACGAATACCTTGAGTCCAACCAAGTACAATTCTTCTGTAAAAATGTTTCTTTTTTCCGAGATGCCAGGGCCCAGCGCTTGTTGAATATAGGAAGAATGTGCCTTTGTATGTCACTAATTATAAAACACAAGTTGTTTTCAGAAACATTGAGTTTTTCCACCAAAACTTTGGATAATGATTCTATGGTCTTGCCGCCCTCGATATAGGGGATTATGAAGTCTCGTTTGGTACAGCTGAAGGAAGACATTTTAACACTTCACAATCTGCAGAAATACTCGTAATAGGCGTAGATGAGATTCGCTTCACTTGAAGTTACACTGATGTAGATGGTTCGAATAGTTTTTGCTTCCCTTTATATACTCATTTTACAATATCGAATTGGTACCTACATCATTATTATCTTGTAATTTCCCACGCAAACCGAGTGCAAATTGGATAAGGTCCCTTTGTTATCACGAAATAATGAAGAAAATATCCAAAAAGTTCCATATTGTTCATGTGAATGGTGTCATTGGTAAACCGCAAAAGATACGAATTTTCGAGTTCTGACTTTTATCAGTTTTTTTCTCATATTTTCTAAAACCGCAAATATCCGCAGCTAAATTTTTTTGCATTCTATTTATGAATAGTTAGACTACTAGTCATCACAAAAAGTAACGCTTGGGCAGACGTGGGTAACATTGAAAACCTTCGACGAAAAAAAATATAAGTGAAAAATAAGGTATGTCACTTTTTAAGTAATTACTGAAATATTTTTCTTTACTTTTAAAATCATTAAGCTGTATCGCAAAAAGCATAAAATAGCCTTTCTAAAAATGTATAATACTGCATATCTGTACCAAGTATTTCTTTCACAATATGGTATTGAAACATGTATACGCAAAGACTTGAGTTTGGCACTTCTGTCTTCTATGTATTTCTATCTATGAAAAAAATAATAATTTCGCGCATTATGTGAAAAAATCCTAATGAATATTATAATTTGACTATTAGAAAACCTAATAAAATAGCCATATTAGCCAAATTATGATATTCGTAAAAAGCATTTTTAATATGCGCTTGTTCTACCATTTTCCATAGTGCACCGGGGTGACATGGGGAGCTCAAGCAGCTCGATCGACGTCGACTTATCCATTCTAACATCGATCGATTGGTCTGGTAGAAACTATCGATCGACGTCGACTAATCCATTCTAGCATCGATCGATGGCATCTATCGACTATCGATCGATTGGTGTGGTGGAAACTATCGATCGACGTCGACTAATCCATTCTACCATCGATCGATTGCATCGATCAACGATCGATCGATTGGTGTAACACCCTTACCCACGACCTACAACTCGTAAGTCAGGGACGTCACCACTGTCTCATCACTGTTATTCTGCATTAAAAGAAAGAAAGAAAGAAAGAAAGAAAGAAAATACATTTAAAGAAATACATGACTCACATGCCTGACTTTTATATCAACCTGTATAGAAAACCAAGTCATTTATAATCAAGGAAATTGCATTTAATAATACATTTCTGAGTAAAACTCGTTGTAAAGCATACGTGTGCAAAAGAAGTTCAAAACATGAAGATATTATTTTTATTGTTCCTGTTTTTTGTCGCTGCGTTAACGCAGCCGACGACGCGGCCGTCTCAAAAGAAGGATGGTACGTTATTTTTAACCAACTTAAAAAAAAAAAAAGTTTAGTAAAGACGCCAGCATATCAAGCTACTACAATCTGTCAAATTTCTTTAATAGATTTTCAACTTTATCGCTAAAACATTAGGTTCAAAGTTGATTGGGAAAATTTGACAGTTTCGGGCAGCTTTATATGCTGGCGTCTGTACTTATTTTCTCAGGAAGTTTAAAGATAAATTGTGTTCAGACATTAATTACCAGACTAGTGATATATAGTGCGATCGGTTTCTGAACGAGGGTGGCGGATTCGATTCCTGCACGGATTGATTGTAGTATAAAAATCACTATTAATTAGGAGAAATCTGAGTCATCATCATCTGCCTAGCCTTTTCCCAACTGAGTCGGGGTCGGCTTCCAGTCTAACCGGATGCAACTGAGTAGGTACCAGTATTTTACTAGGAGCGACTGCCTATCTGACCTCCACAACCTAGTTACTGGGTAATACGAAACCCCTTGGTAAGACTGGTTGTCAGACTTTCGGGCTTCTGAAGACCCGTAACGACTGTCAAAGATCCACGAATGACAGCCGGGACCAGCACTTGACACGGAGGGGTCTTGGTATGTTGGTGACCCATCTACGGACGATCACCGATTGACCTGTACAGCTATGTATTAGTATACTTTTAATATTATTGTTTGCACTATGTATTTGCAAACAAATATTTTTGGAACGAAGTTCCTTATCGCGCGTTGCGAAAGGGGGCTAGACGGAAAAAATTAAGACCAAAAGTTGGAACGACACTTTTTGCTATAGGTAGTTGTAAGCCGTGCGGCGTGCGCGTGTTTCTCTCTCTCTCTCTCTCTCTCTCTCTCTTATAGAAAGCATGCCAGTTATACTTCGTTCCATCCGGGTGTCCCTTGACACCTCTCAAGTTTTCTAGTTATTTTTTTTTATGTCGTCATTCCTATTGTCGTCTCATAGCGACTGATTGTCACTGAGATAAGATTGCGCCTAGATTTTGAATATTTTTACTAAGGGAATCAGTATTTTGAGACTGAGATGCTAGTGCCTATGTTAACCCTCTTAGGAAGGAAATTCGCGATCAATGTACAGACGCCAGCAGGTCAAGCTACCCGCAACTGTCAAATTTTCCCAATCCACCTCGACCTTTAATGCTTTAGCAATAAAGTTGAAAATCTATTAAAGAAATTTGACAGATGATGATTTTGATTTTTGATTTGAGCTAGATGTGCTGGCGTCTGTACAACCATGAGTAAGCCATTGCAATGTAACTCTTATCTCGGTAAAGTATGGTATAAATTAGAATGATTGCCGAAATTTTTTATTAAACTCTCGGCAGGCATTGTAATTTAAACTTTATTACAATTAGATAAGAGTTATATTGCAATGGTTTCACGAGATTGCTCTGCAAAAAACCCCTGCCCGTGCCTGCTGAAATATTTGTCTTTCTTTAACGCTATCCTTTGTTTCAGAAACAACAACTGAGGATCACTTCCCCGATAAAAGCGGAGAAGGTATACCTGCATCAGCGATCATTCATTTATACAATAAACCAAAAAGTGGATAACACCAAGGTCGACGGAGCAGTTTATCCCACTAATATTATATGTAAATGCGAAAGTTTGTAAAAACTACTGAATGGATTTGGATGAAATTTGGCACGCAGATACTTTGTAACCAGGATTAACACAGGATACTTTTTATCCCGATATTCCCACGGGACCTAACTTATGCGGGTGACACCACGGAGCGTAGCTAGTTTATAATAATTACATACACAGGAAGAATTTAAAAGACTAACTAACTATATAAATAATACAAAAATAAAAGGATATTAGGCGTCGAAGTGCTCGTCCGCATCGCTGTCATCCGGAGACGTGCCCAGAAGACTGGCAGCAGTGCCACGTTGAATGGCAATGCTAATAATTTTGAATCACCATCCATGTTTTAATGATATCTTCGGGGAAAATCATAAAATAGGTGGTTTTTCATTACAATATAGAGATAATGGCATCACAAAGAAAAGAAAGAAAGAAAAATGCATTTATTTGCGGCAAACATGACGCATAAAAAAAGGACATAAACACACAAAACAAAACAAGTTGGGGGTTGGGGTTGGGTTGGTTGTCTTAAAAAAGTCTACGTTTGTGGATACTATCCGCGGATACACATCCCCACTGCACCCGTACGTCGCCTCTTTCTGTCATTCAATAGAGTATACACGACCAGCATAGTGCACGTTTGACTTTGTAACTACGCTGAATCCTAACTAATATTAAAAAATGCGAAAGTAAGTTTGTTTGTTACCTTTTCACGCCTAAATCACTGAACCGATCATCCTGAAATGTTGCATAAACGTTGCCAGGTGTACAGAAACGGACATAGGGTACCTTTAATCCCGAAAAAAAGTGCTGTTCACGAGGAGAACAACAATAACGTTATTATGATAATAGATGGCGCCACGTGTCTTGCGAATCATGATTGAATTACTTAGAAAGTTTAGTATTTTATTTTAATTTTTTCGTCTTGAAAATTCTAAATTAACGCGAGCGAAGCCGCGGGTCAAAGCTAGTTGATAATATTTTCAAGAAAAATTTCTTATTCTTTTTCATCAATGAAGTTTATTTAATAGTACTTAATACCTAGAAAAATTTGGATGGAGATTAAGAATCTTCCTGCCGGTCGATTCTGTAAAAATCTCATCGTGAAAACATGAAGAACGTGAAATGTGAAGTGAGTTATCGTTTCACCTGATGCTAGGGATTGACACTTTTGACAGCTCACTTCAAGCTCACTACACCTTAGTTTTCACGGTGAGATTGTTACAGAATAGCTCGGCTGTATACACCAGAAAAATTATTTTCACAAAAATAAATTAAATACTAAAAAACACGCATTGGACGGCCTTATTGCTTACAGTAATTATTCTTTGGTGGAACAATTAATAAAAGATGTGATCACGCTGTGCCTCTTTATTTATCTTGTCCCAGTACTTTTTACCTACAAATACCTCGTAAAGTGGGACTGAAAAAGGAAACAGGTATGGGGGCCAGTGGGGGGTCGGGGGACCCCCGGCAGGAATGAAGTTCAAAATGGAAATCCAAGATGGCGGCTGCGAAAATTTTAAAATATCAAATAATTTAAAAACATTCGCAGCCGCCATCTTGGAATTTCATTTTGACCTTACTTTCGGCTTCAGGACCCTCGAAAACAATGAAAACTATCTCTACTCTGGACCTTTAGATTTCATAAAAAGTCGCAGAACTCTTTTTCGTTACGTGACGATTTCCTCCCAGTTTACTCCTACCGCAAGCTCCGTTAAAGAACTAATTCCAAAAAGGAATTTCTAATGAAAAAACCATCAGGAATTTCTTAGTAACAGCCGGTGGCAAACAACGAAAATGCGAACTCAACGACACCGACTTCCGAAATTAAAGTTATTTTTCACTTTGTAGTGTCGGTTTTGGAAGTCGGTTGTTTTTTTTTTTCAAAAAAGTTTTTTTATGCGTCATATTTGCCGCAAATAAAGGTACCTATTTCTTTCTTTTCTTTTCTTTCTTTACTCCGGGCTGTTACGGAGAATTTTGCTGAGAAAAAACCAGAGGGACAATTCTCGTAATTTTAAGAACGTTCAGTCTGATCTCAGTCTAAATCTATCAGAAAATACTTCTAATTTCTCTACATTTTGACATTTGTTTGTCGCCGAGATGAGACTGTGACTGCGACTAGATTTTGAACGTTTTAAATTACTAGAATTGGCGTTCAGTTAGCGACATCTACACGACAATATATACGAACTACGTAAGCTATGGTTATTATAAGTACTAATTCATATGGATGTTTAATATTATGTATTTATCCAGTACTAAACTGGACCGATAACCTGACCTGGGGTCATGGGGCTTGGGTATTTATGCACATATGGCATATGTGTGGGCAGTGTGGGTCACACGTCACAGGGTGTCTGTTTTTTTTTCATATATAATCGTTTTCGTTGTTACGACCTGTAATTTATACTATGTACAGACGCCAGCAGGTCAAGCTACCCGAAACTGTCAAATTTTCCCAATCAACCTTGAACCTTAATTATTTAGAAATAAAGTTGAAAATCTATTAAAGAAATTTGACAGGTTGTAGTAGCTTGATGTGTGTTGATGTGTGACACACGGCTACACATCAAGCTATACATAACCAGTTTATGCTGACTTCTGATTGTACGAAAATCTTATACAATGCGAGGTCAGCTAAAACTGGAAATGTATAACTTGATGTGTAGCCGTGTACATACATATAATTTTTCAAAACAAGAAAATAAAAGAAAGAAATAAAATAACGTTTATTTGTGGTAAACATGACGCTGATAAAGAACACAAACACAAAAAGAGCAAGTTGGGGGTAAATATGCGTTAAATTTTTGCTAATTAGAAAAAAACATATTTTCAAAGATTTCTATACCACCCTGTATACATACATACTTAAGATAATAATCAATTAGTATTTATACAAAGCTGCTTATTATTAAACCTCATTAATTAATTAATATTCTTAGTAGCGACACAGAGAAACTGAAATGAAATTCCCATATAATTTAGTTCTGGTGTCCGCTCTGATTATGGCGGTATCAGGAGAGATATTGACTCAAAAATGTGCCTGTAGTTACTGCAGCCGAACACTGTGTAACCCGGCACACGTGACATGGGAACCAATTGGAGGTAATTCATTTAATGTTACTATAATTCAAGGTCGCTCAGCGCGCTATGGAGCGAGCTATGATCGGGGTCTTGTTGAAGGATACAATCAGGAATATTTCATTCCTCCTCCAACGATCCTTCAACGAGACCCTGAAGTTACCGACACAGCTTGCAGAGTATGCAAACTGAAGTGGCAGTGGGCTGGCCATGTCTGTCGAAGGACCGATGGCCGGTGGAGCAGACGAGTCCTGGAGTGGACCACGTGTCGGCAAGCGTAGTGTGAGACGCCCCCCAGCTAGATGGACGGACGGCCTAAAGAAGGTGGCTGGGACAGACTGGATGCGGAAGGCGGAGGACAGGGTGTTGTGGCGCAGCCTGGGAGAGGCCTATGTCGAGTAGTGGACTGCGATAGGCTGATTTGATTGATTGATTATTTAAGAGGACTAATTTGGGGTCTACTCTCCGCAGCTTCGGCCATAGTTGCGGGCGTTTTGTACTCCATATAACCTACGGACATAAGATTAATTCGGAGCCCAAAACTAAGAATGAATGACAACATGATTTTACAGTTGCACTTAACTCTGTGTAATTTATATCATCACCAGTCATTGACCTATATTAAACAAGTAGGTACGCTGGACTCCATAATATCGATGACAAAACGAAGACATTTGATTTTCGCCATTTTAGCGCTGATAGCAACGTGAGCGTCCGTGGAACTAATATTTTTGATAGTGAATATTACAAATTGCGCATACTCTCATGATAAAAATGTTCTTAAATATCTTGTAGTTAACACAAAATACACAAAAGTCTTATTCCACGATTTAGACCTAAATCATCACAGACACCAAAACAACACTAAGGCCATTTGCAACAATGTGTCAATTTTAGTTCCTGAAACGCTCGAGTGGGGCGCTTTGAATCAGCACAAAAAGCAACTGACATTTCGTATAGTATATTTAGTCCAGCGTACAGTCACGAACAAAAGTATGTATACACTCGGCTTTATTCAAAAGCGATTTACTCCTTTATTTTTTAATGAAATTTTATGTAGTTACGAACATAGCATTTTTGAACCCATAGGTTTATATAATGTGTCGTATTTCAACGTTGCATTCGTTGTTTCACGAAAAAATCGCTCCTATCTCAGCATGATGCTTCGACATTTAAAAAATAAATGTCGTAGCGCTGGTATTCTGATAGCCGATAGGGCCCGCTGTGATGTCACGGGCAATCACAGTAATAAATAAATAATAAAATAGATACAATATTATGTAAAATATTAACAATAAAATAAATATAATTATGTCTTTAATTACTGTCTAGTATTTGTTCGGCTTTCACGAAGTTAATATTGTTTTTATACAGTTGCAGGCTCATTCCCGACATCAATAAACACTGCAATTACACAACAGGTAAGTGGTAAAAAATTATATTTTTTTCTGTAAATTGGACCAAAAACTACTTTTGTCTTGTAAAAGGGCTTTTTGGTCCAAAAAGTTACGTTTTACACCTAGATGAGTTCTATGTTTTCTATCAGACTACTCTCAAAAGAAAGATCTCCTTTTGCTTCGTTTTTGTTCAAACATGTGGTCTGGGCCCGCGTGGTAAATTACGGCCCACTCCGTCTCACAAGAGAGGAGGCCTGTGTCCCAGCAGTGGGAACATTATAGGCTGATCATGTTATTATGTGGTCATACACGCACGTCGATTGCTAGTCCAACCCATCTGACCTTTCTCAAGAACATCACCAATAAGGTCACTTTACACCCTGTAATCCCTGTAATCTTGTTACCATAACACAAGCATTAGGTTGCTTAGCTTGGGACTAGATGGCGCTGTGTGAAATGTCCAGGGATATTATTATTATTATTATTGTAAAGGCTGGTCATCGAACGCGCAACTGTTACCACGGATTCACTAAGTACGTGGTTCTGTACCCTAAAGGATATTGCTTGCTAATATGGATTAGCAATATCCTTTAGGGTACAGAACCACGTACTTAGCAGACAAATTTTTCGAACATTATGAAGCAATGGTGCTTCACATGTTCGAAAAATTTGTCTGCTCAACAACGTACATTATGTTGAATGAATATGTTGAACTACCAAAATGACACCCATTGCTACTGATCGCCCCCGCGTTGAGTTTTCCTTATTGGTGATGTTCTTCAGAAAGGTTAGATGCGTAGTGCTCGCAACCGGCGTGCGTGTATGACCAGGGCCCGTATTCCCGTAATTTAAAACGTTCAAAATCTAGTCGCAGTCCCATCTCAGCGACAAACAAATGTCAAAAACTTGTCAAAAAGTAGGGAAATTTGAGGTTTTTTTGACAGATTGAGACTGAGATCAGACTGTGAACGTTCTTAAAATTACGAGAATTGCCCCTCTGATGTATGAACGTAAATAGAGGCAAAAAGAGTATGAAAGGATGTATGTCTTTGTATCACGTTTCTACTCACATTTGCCTTGTTAATACTTTTACAAAACTGTGAAGCTGGGAAGCTACGCTAAGTAATTTTATTTGGGTTTGTATATTAAGGCTACATTGTGTCCCACTGCTGGGCAAAGGCCTGCCATTTTTCCTTCCAAACCTCCCTTATTTGGGTTTGTATAAGTACTAAAGGCTACATTGTGTCCCAATGCATTATTATGTGGATAACGGTGCTGGTTGCGTTATTACCTAATTGTTCTATAATCTATCTGTACTAGTATTAAGCATTATTACGCAATTGTTTGTTGTCCTGAAGAAATAAAAAAAAAAAAAGAAAATGCTGGGGAAAGGGCTTTGTTCCTTCCAAACCTCCATGTCTAAGAAATTTTCAGAAAATGCCTTGACGAATTTTTCCCTTTTTCTTTCAGATGCAGCCAACCGTGCAAACCCATTCAACTAACATGTGCAGGGTAATCACAAAGAGGCCAAGGTGCTAAGGCATAACAGATCTTCAGTTCCTTCGCGATGTATTAAGATCACACAGCAAGAAGTGGAAACAGCTGCAGCGTAGCGACACCTGTGCTCTGCAGTAAGACATCACGGGCTGATAACAGATACAAAATAAAATGGGCATATGTAATTGAATAATAATTTTGGTTTGTTTTAACTGTACAGACGCCAGCAGGTCAAGCTACCCGAAACTGTCAAATTTTCCCAATCAACCTTGAACCTTAATGCTTTAGCGACAAAGTTGAAAATCTATTAAAGAAATTTGACAGATTGTAGTAGCTTGATGTGCTGGCGTCTGTACAATGGAAGTGTGACTGTCTGTAATTTACGTAGTTAATACTAATTATGAAAAAAAAATACCTATATTAAAAATGACGGAAATCGATTCAGTAAGCGATTCTGAACAAACTAGTTTTATAATGTGCATTCATTCATTTACAAATTGTATGTGATAATTTGTGGAAGGCATATACAATGTCTTGGCCACCACAGGTCTTGAAGAGAGCAGGGGGCCTACTCCGAAGTGCAAAGTGCGAATGTTCGGATCGGACCGACACATGGCCGAACCGAATATTATTGAAAAATGCAAAAATAGTTCGGATCGGCTCAGTTGGGTCGGAACCATAGTCAATATTCGAAAGAGTGTAGGAGTGTAGGATCGGAACCGACCGAACCAAATAGTAACTTCGTAGCAGGAAACGGCCGAACATTCGGCCGATACTACTTCGGAGTAGACCCCCTGTAGTGGCCAAGTGATAACGGCCGGTATTTTATGTATATACAACTAGCTGTGCCCGCGACTTCGTCCGCGTGGAATAGTGACTTTTCGGGCAGCATATTTTGAATTACATATACCGTCGTTTGGGTAGCAAAAAATTTACTTTACAGTAATGCTTCTCTGTATACGATATTTGACGTATGGCCATCGGGGATGAAAGCATACAGGCTCCTAGGATTGCTAACCCGTGACAGAACCACATACAACTGACCGTGCGAGAAACAGCTGATACTTAGATCTGCTTTATTAATTGTCATCGCAAAACATAGGCTGACTGGAAACTGGACTCGTTTAAAACTAAATGGAAAATTGTTTGGAATGAGAGGAATCTGAGGAATGAAAACACTTTCACCTTTTCCACACCCTATTAAAATCTCTGCTTCTATCAGATTTCGTTGTAAATTGGTCACTTCTAACCTGGTACCATTGCAAAGTTTTGGGGGGCTTAAATTTCTAAGAAGCATTAGGGGTTCGCAGAAGTCTCAGACTCACGCGATAGCGCGTGAGCTTCGCGATCGACAGATAAACGTGCCTTTCGTTGTTCCCTATTTCGAGTTGTCATCATTCGAGAACGATTTGAACTCAGTCGAGATTCTCGCTGAGTCGAAGTTTCTGCAGCATGAAACCTAGCCTGATGTTCCCGAGTTGCAGAAAGCCTTGCCTCACGACCTTCTTCAGATTCCTGTGATCGAACTAATCTCATCCTTTTAGCATTTTTGCTACATTGGGAGAGGTTGGATCTTCTTCGAGGCATTCTTACAATAAAATAGTACTTACTACTTAACACACAGTTATTTAGTAAACACGTACTATCGTAAACAATTATTTTAAAGAAAATTAAGAAAAAGAACTTAACCTACAAACCCTAAAATATAAATAAATGAAATATGCAGTCAGTTTTTTTTTTCCTTGAGAGGCCGTGACTACTTAACCGGACTATCCTGTGGTTGCCTAAGGAATTCTTAAAGCCTCCAGCCAGGGCTATATCTAGAATAAACTAAGCGACTTAGACTAAGCGACTGCACGCTAAAGGCACCCCCTGTGGGGTACGAACCTTGGCTTAGGGCGTCGCTGGGAGAGGGCAGCAAGGGGACAGGCTGGACCGAATTAGTAGTATTAATGCTTTGATGAGCGCGGCGTTTCCTAGGACTATCTCTGAGAGGAAAGGCCGAAACAAACTCAGAGGTCTCAGTCGGGGAATTTAAAGCTACAGGCTCAGCTACGACGCGGGCTGGCACTTCAGCGGGCAAGGGTCAGGGGGGAGAATTTACTTGGGGGCGTCGCGAGGGACCTCGGCGGTGAGGTCGGAATGTCGGTAATTTGTGTTTGTATACTGTACTGGTTGCCCTATCGCTCTCCTGGAGGAGGGTTATGGGGTCATCGGGGTCGTCGAGAACATGCCTTGGACGGCGAATTTTACTGAGTTTGGAGGGGGTGTAGTTGGCGGCCGCGACCACCAGAGGGTTGGGGTGATTAGCGGCTGTGGCAAAGAAACGCTTGGAGAGGCGTTTCATGAACTGCTGGATAGTGGGGATCTTGAGATCAACATGGAGGATCTCATTGCTAACGAACCAAGGGGAATTTGTGGCCTTGCGGAAAAATCGGTTCTGCAGGGTTTGCATCCTATGGATGTGACGGGGCTTTGCGTGAGCGAAGACTACGCAAGCGTAAGTCATTATGGGACGGATGCATGCTGTGTACAGGCGCTTTTTGCACTTGAGTGACAGCTTGCTGCGTTCATTGAGGACGGAATGAAGGCAGCCTAGAGCGAAAGAGGCGCGCGAACGGACCGTCTTTATGTGCTCTGAGAAGGTGAGGAGAAGGAGAAGAATAAAACAAAGGTATTTGGCTCGCTTTTCCCAAGGGATCGGCTTGCCGAACATGGTGATTGGTGGAGGGGGGGTGGGTTGTCGTCTGGGTCTCGAATAGAGCACCGCTTGACTCTTATCGGTGTTGACTTCGATTCGCCATTTCCTGAACCAAGCAGCCAACTTATTGACTGTGGTTTGGAGACGAAGTCGTAGTTGGATATGACTGCGACCAGTGTAATAGATGGCTGTGTCGTCTGCGCTCAGAGCCAATTGGGACTTAGCATCTTTAGGGATGTCGCTAGTGAACAGCGTAAATAAGAGAGGGGCGAGTACGGAGCCCTGAGGGACTCCTGCTCTGATGGGGGGCAGCGGCGCTGCTCTCAGCGCGCTTTATATAGCCATAGACGCACAGGCGCGAGGCCTGTACGTACTCTGATAGAATACCTTAACAAATGTTCGCCGTGATTCTTTAAATTGACATAACTTTTTTATTTATGAACCGATTGACATGAAATAAACACTAACTGTTAAGTGAAGCTTACTACAATATATTAGTGAAAACCGCATATAAATCAAATAGGCCGTTTCTGATATTAGCGTGCACAAACAAACAGACAAACAGACAAAAAAAAAATTAATTACATTTTCGGGTTTGGTATCGATATAACAACAACCCCTGCTACTTTTTTTTAATATATTTCCATTGTACAGACACCACTTTTCTACAATTTTATTATATGTATAGATGTCGCAGATAGATTGTAAAAACCGGTCAGTTATGTAAAACAACTTAACAACGTTTTGTAAAACTTGTATTTAATTTTTTTGGAACGAAGTTCCTTATCGTGCGTTGCGAAAGGGGGCTAGACGGAAAAAGGAACGAAACTTTGTGCTAAGTATATGTAGTTGTAGTTGTAAGCCGTGCGGCGTGCGCGTGTTTCTCTGTGTCTCTCGCTCTGTCTCTTATAGAAAGCAAGCCAGTTATACTTCGTTCCATCCGGTTGTCCCTTGACACCTCTCAAGTTTTTATAATTATAAATAAATTATTATTATTTATTAATCCTGTTTCACCTGCATAAGTTTTGATCCCGTGGGAATATCGGGATAAAAAGTATCCTGTGTTAATCCTGGTTATAAACCATCTGTGCCAAATTTCATCAAAATCCGTTCAGTAGATTTTATGTGAAAGAGTAAGGCCCCTCGCCCACGGCGACTTTTTGTAGCGATACTGTCGCATGTTCGCATCGATACAGTCGCGATGCGGTTGCTAGCTGTTTGCCCTCGCCCACACCACGATTCTCAGTCGCGATGCAAACGCGATATTGGCCCTGATTCCCTTGTTCACAAACTAAACTAAATTTAAGTTCAGTGCATCTTTTTCTTTCTATTTCATTAAGAAAAGGACAGAAGATAAAATATTAGTTTAGTCCTGTCAAACTAAGACACTCCTTATACAGATTAGACGTGATTAACAACATGGCTACTAAAAATACGTCAATTTACGTCAGCCGCTGACTAGTTTGACAGGACTAAACTAATATTTATCTTATGTCCTTTTCTAAATTAAATAGAAAGAAAAAGATGCATTGAACTTAAATTTAGTTTAGTTTGTAAACAAGGGAATCGGCGCCACTGTCGCGCTTCTTGTCGCGCGTCTTGGTTTTCGTCTGAAATATTTTCTTGTTTTGTACATACGCCAGCACATCAAGCTAGGTACTACAATCTGTCAATTTCTTTAATAGATTTTCAACTTACTTACTACTTTATCGCTAAAGCATTAAGTTTCAAGGTTGATTGGGAAAATTAGACAGTTTCGGGTAGCTTGGTGTGCTGGCGTCTTTACATTATCACAATATCTCAAGGACCATTTCTCTAAGTAATAGCAACTTGTCAATGAAAAAAAGAACATTATGTATATTCCTTAATTCGATTTAACGCATGAGCAATAATGGCTAATTTAACACATACAGCAGAATGGCATTGTTTTCGTAATTATCACCGTATATTATTTAATCCATACTTCCATACTATCGTGGCTAAATAATAACAGCAGCACAGTTCGATCGGTCAGGTTAAGCTACGCTTGCCGCGGTTGGTCTGTGGATGAGTGACTATCTTTACATACCGACCCCTCCGTGCCTCGGAAAGCACGTTAAGCTGTTGGTCCGGCTGTCATTCGTGGATCTTTGACAGTCGTTACGGATAGACAGAAGTCCGAAAGTCTGACAACCAGTCTTACCAAGGGGTATCGTATTACCCAGTTACTGGGTTGTGGAGGTCAGATAGGCAGTCGCTCCATGTAAAATACTGGTATTCAGCTGCATCCGGTTAGACTAGAAGCCGACCTTAACATAGTTGGGAAAAGGCTAGGCAGATGATGACTTCCAAACTATATTATAGTCCTCCCTAGAACGTATTTCTGGCACGGCGGCCAATCTCAACGGAGACTAGCCTTCGGCGCGGGAGATATTAAAGTGCACAAGTGTGTGTGCAGACACAGGTGCACTCCCTCTTCCCTCACTCTCATAGTCCGATGGGACGGTAATCCGACACGACCCGAGAGAGATCAGGCGCAGGACCAACGGCCTAACGTGCTTTCCGAGTAGGGTTGCCATACGTCCGGAATTTTCCGGACAAGTCCGGAAATATAGGTCTTTGTCCGGAACGCGGGGGGAATCTTAAACCGTCCGGAATTTCTACAAATAAGTGAAGAGTGAAATAAAAAATGAAAAAATCAAATTATTTATTAATTATTTTTATTCTAAATCAAAGTATAGGTACTACATTACTTCTGATATTTAATGCTCCGAGAAATTTCTGGATCTTTAATAAGTTTTGTAAAACACTTCGCAAGTCATATTTTTTTCAATTATATTGAGTTAAGACAATCGATTTGACAAACTACAGAAAGCCTGTTTCTTTCCTTTGACCATTGGGTTCAAAGCAAAAGCGCACGGTGCGCGGGTGCATCATGTGCGCGGGCGAACGCAGGCGACAGAGAGGCGCTTCCCCCTCACCCCTCACCATTTCACCGCGCGCGTGTCAAAATTCGAACAATTTGGTTTGTTTAATCACTTGCACGATGCGTAACGATTTTAATATAAAATTGACAAGAAAGTCCGGAAATTTCATCAAATGTCAGGAATTTTCTCCGGATTTTTGATATTTTGATCTGGGAACCCTATTTCCGAGCCACGGGAGTATCACACCGCCGGGTAAACGAAGACGAAATAATAGCGCGGCCAGGCGATGCGATGCGACGGACGGGATGGGTCGGAAGAACAAAAAATTTCAAGCGAACGAAGTCGCAGGCAGGAACTAGTACTTGTAATAAAGCTAAAGAAGTAAAGAGTTTTTATGTTTGAACGCGTTTAATCTCTGGAACTACCAAAACATCTATAAGCATTTGATAGTTCAATTCTTGAGGAAGGTTAAAGGTTATATAACATCACGCTACGCTACGCTACTGGGCCCGCGTGGTGGATTACGGCCCATTCCCTCTCACAGAGCGGAGGCCTGTGTCTCAGCAGTGGGAACGTTATAGGTTGATTATGCTGTGCTGAAGTGACATCAAACCAGTCATTAGTCAGTTGAGTTACTTTTGAGTAGCACATACGCACAGGTCGCGCATCTTCTGGAGAATTATCGCGCATTCTCGGGAATTCCGGCAGTAATAAGCTCGTATCTAATTTCTACGTTAGACCATTGACTTAAAGTTAATTTTGCTTTGTCCAAAAAAATGCTTCCATTCCGTTCCACGGCAATATAATATCGCTACGAAAACTAGCTTCCACTCTGTTCCGCGGCAATGTAAATTGAGCCAAAGAACTTAAAACATTATGGAATGCAAATAAAGAAAGGAATGTGAATAATTGGAGGCATAAATAGGAACAAAAAAAATTAAATAAAATATACGCGTCGACTTGAGAACCTCCTCCGTTTTTTTCGTCCGTTAAAAAGCAATTTTGTTCTGTCGATAATACAGCGTGGCGCTTTAATGGCGACATTAATTTAACACACGTATACGGTTTCGCGTTTTAGTTTTATGAATATATTTTAATTTAATTAAACATTTATTTATTTATTAACAATTTTATAAAATAACATCTTAGAGTAACCTGACTTAAAGAACTGTAGCGCAGGGGTCATTTGCCAGGGTCACGGATCATAACATCGCATCAATGTAATTAAAACAAATAACGTGCAAAGAGAAGGCGAATTGAAGGAAAGAGAGAGAGCTTTATGTCGGTGAGCGGCGCAGGTGGAAGTTTTCAAGTTACGATTTTTTAAATGTTTTTATAATTTTTATGATTACTGGCCACTAACCCTACCCGTGTGTTAAATTAATGTCGCCATTGTAGCACCACGTTGTATACAGGGTGTAATGAGACGCTTAACGAAACCGAGAGTCACTCGTTCCTCTCGATACTGTGATATTATTTTTTTATTGGACCATACATGGGAACCATCTAGTCATGTCCAGAACTAGAGGGTTACCAGGTATAATAAATATCATGTATCATTACGAAAATGTGTAAAATATTGCAAACGACTGATTTTCGACCAAGTTAAAGGAGCTATATTTATTGTCAAAAAATCTAGTTTAACCTGTATAACGTATCAAGGAACGAACGGGTGGAATTGCCAGTCACCCTGTACAGGAAACTGGTCCGCTATTTATAATCAAGATACATGCAGACCAGGGCATTGCTACTGAAGGCTACTAGAGGCACACGTTTTAAGTTAAAAACATGAAGATATTATTATTTGTATCGATTTTCGTCGTTGCGTTCGTCGCTACGCAAACGCGGCCACAGATGGAACCAGCGAATGTACCGCCGAATCTTTTGCCAACGAAGAATGGTAATTATTTTAGTTTATTGATCATTGATTTTTTTGTTTTTTGACGACACGGTTGGCGTAGTAGCTGAGCGATCGATTGCTGCGCTGCATGTTGCGGGTTCGATTCCCATACGGAATAAATATTTGTATTGCTTACAGGTAGTTGTTCCGGGTCTGGCTGTTTGTGTATGTGAGTTTAAATGTTTGTAAACGCACCAACGATACAGGAGTAATTCCTAGTGTGGGGCAACGTTTATTAATAAAAAAATAATAAATAAATATTCCTGTTTGGAGAGCATTGGTGGCTCAGTGGCTTCGGCCCCGACTTACGAGTAGCAGGTCGTGAGTTCGAACCCAGACAGCCACTTTACTTTGTGTATTTAATTTCATCACCACCGCTCTCACAGCGGCGAAGGAAAACAGTCCTAGAACCAAAAATTCGAATACGTGTGAGATCCACCAACCAGCACTGGGCCTGGCGTGGTGGAGGTGGATTATGGCCCACTCTCTCTCACCGAGAGGAGGCCTGTGTCCCAGCAGTGGGAACATTATAGGCTGATTATGTTCTGCTTATGATTATCCCATATATTTTTATGGTCCTTGGCAGTTCTGCAGGGTTATATTACTTTTCTTCTTTCAGTAACATATCCTGTTCCCGTAATAATAGCGCATGAGCCGTTGCTACCTGCGCCAACGATAATCAAGATATACAGACCAGGAGGTCCTGGCGTGGATGAGGTGACAGAATAGCCGGAGAACATCTGATAGTTCTACACTAAGTCTTGCCGAATTGTCCATATATTACAAATAAAGAGATTTTGAATAAATCAATTTGTCTTTTACTGAGAAAATTTCTTTACAAGACGGTTGCACTATCACACCACCCTGCCTGCTTATATTTTAACCACGGCTTGACGAAACAAAATCTATACTAAAATTATAAAGAGGTAAAAGTTTGTTTGTGTGTATGTAGGGGGTAATCTTCTGGAGATTACCCCCTACATCGAATATAAAAATTCGAATCTCGAATTTAAAAAAATATACATAATCAGCCTATAATGCTCCCACTGCTGGGACGCAGGCCTCGTCTCAGAGAGGGTGTGGGCCGTAATCCACCAAGCGGGCCCAGTGCGGGTTGGTAAATGTCATATATCTTGAATTTTTGGTTCTAGGACATGCCGGTTTCCTCACGATGTTTTGCTTTGCCGTTTTGAGAGCAGTGGTGATTAAATATTTTACACAAAGTAAAGCGCCTATCTCGGTTCGAACCTACGACCAAACATGAGGGTTAAATTTTTTTAAAAGGAAACTTTTTTTTTTGTTTTATCGTTCTTTTGGCATTCGCCCGCGGCTCGGCCCAAGTTGATGACTTTTAAAAGAAATAATTCCGGTATACATTATTTTCATATTACTCTATTGGTCTGTATGGAAAACTCAAACTCAAATCATTTATTTCAATTAAACCATTTACAGGCACTTTTGAATTGTCAAAACTAAATAGTCGGTCAGTTAGTCAGAAAGTTGAAGCTAGTTGCCCATTCCAAAGCGTAGATCTCTATGGAGCAGAACGGGCAAGAAACTCCACGGACACCCTTTTAAATCAAGACATTTTTACAAAATCCTGGTTACATTATTCTTATTGCTTCTATATGTGAGAACAATGTAGAGAAACAAATTAAAATATAAAATTAAAAATAAGCCCTGTTTTTTTTTGAATTATTTTTAATTTTATATTTTAATTTGTAACTGGGTTGTGGAGGACAGACAGGCAGTCGCTCAATGTAAATTACTAGTATTCAATTCAGCTGTATCCGGAAAGACTGGAAGTCGAGCCCAACATATTTGATTTTAGGCTAGTGTTTATTACCGAGCTGGGTAATGATTTGGACTTACGAACTAGGGTAATAGGGTTGAAATAAAACCACAACTGTATCCTGAGTGGCAATTCTCGTAATTTTAAGAACGTTGTGAACGTTCTTAAAATCATGAGAATTGCCTCAATGTCTGGGCCCGTATTCCCGTAATTTAAAACGTTCAAAATCTAGTCGCAGTCTCATCTCAGCGACAAACAAATGTCAAAAACTTGTCAAAATGTAGGAAAATTAGAAGTATTTTTTGACAGATTGAGACTGAGATCAGACTGTGAACGGTCTTAAAATTACGAGAATTACCCCTCTGATCTTAGTCTCAATCTGTCAAAACTACCTCAAATTTCCCTACATTTTTAAAAAAGGCGCCGATTCCCTTGTTCACAAACTTAACTAAAAACTTCAGTGCATCTTTTTCTTTATATATATTTAATTAAGCAAACGTTTTTGCAAAAAAAAATCAACCGACTTCCAAAAATGACACTACAGTGAAAAATAACTTAAATTTCGGAAGTCGGTGTCGCTGGGTTCGCATTTTCGTTGTTTGCCACCCACTTCCGAAATTAAAGTTATTTTTCACTTTGTAGTGTCATTTTTGGAAGTCGGTTGATTTTTTTGCAAAAAAGTTTTTATTTTTCACTTTTAAGTTGTAATTTTTACCAGTAAATTTGGTTTAAAAACCAAACTACGGAAGCGTTTTTGATGAAATTTCTATGGGACCACCCTTTCCAACAAAAAAAGAATTTTTCAAATCGGTTGGCAAGCGACGGAGTTATGCGCGAACAAACATAAAAAAAAAAATACAAACATCCGAATTGAGAACCTCCTCCTTTTTTAGAAGTCGGTTAAAAAGGACAGAAGATAAATATTAGTTTAGTACTGTCAAATTAACATACTCCATAGACAGACGCCCAGAGGTTTAATCCTTTATTTTTTCTTGCAGCAACAGTTCCTGCATATGCTACTGACTTCCCCATTGGACAGTTACTACCTGCCCAAAAAAATAGTGATACAATAAAAAATGCGCAAGAGGTCATTGCCCATAAGACAGCAGTTTTTTTTTCTGACACTAATTTTTGGGTACGAAATGAACGATGTCCTTTATATGGGACCGCCCATATAAAGAACAAGTACATGTACAAGTATACCCTTTCAAACAAAAGAAGAATTTTCTTTATCGGTTTATAAATTACTGAGTTCTGAGGTAACAAACATAAATATACAAACGAATTGAGAACCTCCTCCTTTTTTGAAGTCGGTTAAAAATACAATGTGCAAAACTGCAGACAACATCATCTGCCTAGCCTTTTGCCATGTTGGGGTCGGCTTCCAGTCTAACTGGATGCAGCTGAATACCAGTATTTTACATGGAGTGACTGCCTATCTGACCTCCACAACCCAGTTACTGGGTAATACGATACCCCTTGGTAAGACTGGGTGTCAGACTTTCGGGCTTCTGGCAACCCGTAACGACTGAACGGCAATCTCGGTATAGATGACTATAAATATTAGTTTGCTTGAAAAAGTATTTTTTTATTTTTCGTTTTTTTTAAATCTTTATTTATTAACGAGGGTTTAAATAATAATAATATCCCTGGACATTTCACACAGCGCCATCTAGTCCCAAGCTAAGCAACCTAATGCTTGTGTTATGGTAACAAGATGGCTGATAAACTACTTATATACATTTTTTTTTGTAAATACATACATATTATAGATAGAAAAACACCCAGACTCAGAACAAATACATGTAGGACTTACAAATATTTGTTCTGTGCGGGAATCGAACCCGCGACACGCAGCGCAGCAGTCCGATCGCTCAGCCACTGCGCTAACCGTGTTGTCAAACCGGTTTGACCATGCCACCCTCATAGGACCTTTTGTTACATACAAAACTTAACTTCTACGCTTAATTCCTAGATTAACTAATCTATATAATATTTTAGCGGCTTTGGATGCTGGAAAAGCTAAAATAATATTACATTCCATTAATATTCTGCGCGTTTTTCCGGCGAGGATTTTTTTTCGCGCACTGGATTTTCTACGTTCTGCTTAGCGCCCAGAGTTGAAATCCAACGGCTTGTGTCCTTTTGACTTGCTGGGATCCAACAACAGAGTGCTGTTGTATTCTCAACGCTCGGCTGAACACACAGAGTTGTTAAATCCAGTGGGCAAAAAATCCCGCCGCGATATTTTTCCATCCTTGCGAAGGTTGACTGACTTATAAACTTGTATTATTCCTATTAAAAGAAGGAAAACTTGTTGTGATAGGTACACTGTCATGTCATACATATAATAAACATACATAACAGATCTATTCAAATGTATGTTTCAATTGTTGTTATTTCAAGTTAAACAAATATAAACTTTATAATCGTAGTAATTAAGTTTATTTCAGAGTGACTAGCACTATTTAAAAATGTATAAAAATGTTTCAAGTTGTAGCGTAAACTGAACTTTATTGTGTAGGCATTAAAGATGTTTTTCCAAATACTCATATTTGTTTACATGTTGGCAAATAAATCATGAACGGTGTTATACATATACCTATATAATATACACACTATAAATTAAACTCACTTTCCGTGTCTGTCTGTGTGACCGCGGTCTTCTGAACTACGCAACGAATCTTGATGCGATTTTCACTATCAGTTAAAAAAAATATCCTGGAATGTTAACGCGTATAATAGATTCGAGTCCGCGTATCACTGGTCAGGTTCCCTCAGTCGTCAGTTTATTTAATTCGCAAGTTTCGTTGATTAGTCAGGTTCACTGATTCGTCAGTTTTACCGATTAGACAGTTGCGTTAACTCGGCAGTTTCCAGTATTTGCCAGTTTTCGTCAATTCGTCACTTTTGTACACTCAAGGGAAAATGTTTTTACGTGTTGAAAAACACATATTGAGGAATGCATTAAAATGCAGGGCTCTGAACCGGTTTAAAAAGAGCGGTTAATTTCGATTAAATACCGGTAAATATATCGTTCCTTCATTAACCGGTTAAACAAGTGAACTTTTCTTATGTAACACAAATGATAAAGGTTACCGGTTACATAAGCACAAACGGTTTTGACACCCAAATTAACCGGTTAATTCCGTAATTCGTAAATATTTTTCGCCTACTTTTTTAACACTTCCAACAAGTTATAGTGACATTAGTACCCCAGAAAATATTAGGAACAAAAATGTTTGATCTGAATTCTGAGGACGTCAAATACAACCATGTTTCGACTTGCTTAGTTCTTGCGCGCCCGCAAACAAAGCGTCGAGCAAACCTACGCCAGTCGCTACTCACTCATCGTTCATTGCGTTTGGTTTGGACAATTCGTAAACTCACAGCGGAGATATAACTATTTTTATTATTGTGGTGAATGTGATAGCTAAGTAGGTACCTATTTATTTTGGGGAGAAAAAAAAAGGAATATGTTCGTGTGCTCTTTTCTATTAAACTAATAAGACAGTAATAGTCTATTCCCACAAAAAAATGGGCTTACTATACAGGGTGTTATTGACAGCCCTCTGCAAACTGATAGGGTGGCTTCAGTACATCATATTAAGATGACCGGTACATGTAATTCTTTCAGGAACATTAAGGGAATCCAAAAAACCAGATTTGTTTTATTACCTCACACGCAACGTATCGTTACCGTGGCAAAACGCACGTAGCGGACGGCAGCGCAGCGAGCTTGAGCGAGGCTGTTTTCAGCTGTTTTATTTACATAAATGGAGTGTTGCATACAGAGAACGTAATTTTACATTGAAATAAAGGAATATCAGCAGAAAAACGACATAATTTTTTTTTTCCTGAGAAAATTTCCAGTGGGATATGATTCAGAATAAGGAGCTGAATCAATCCTGTGTTTTTGTGGAGGGCTGTCAATAACACCCTGTATAAAGTTATCAGCTGATCAAAATTAGTACGGGAGGTCCAACATTTTTTTCGGAATAGACTATTACTTTCTTGGAAAAGTTGTTCACTTCTATGGGCAGAAGCAGTAGGTATTTCAAAGGAAATCTCATAGGTCGTATCCACCCTGTATACAGGGTGACTGGTAACTCGACGTGTTCCTTCCAGCGTGTGATAGTGTGACCCATTTGCAACAATTAAGCACCCATTGCAATTCATGGAATCCGAGATAAAACGACTTTCATGTTTTTTTTGAAAATTTCCCAGAATTCATCACTAAATATCACATCTCTAAATTCTCTAATTCAGTGGTTTTCATAGCTATTCCATTGGCTACCTAATACTTTAACACACCTATCGATGTAACCAAATTTTCTAAAATATCAAACAGATTAAAGTAAGAAGTTTATTAACTATTTTCAAAAATTATCTACGTACACGAACTTTGAAAGCAGTTATCTCAAAATTTTACAAAAACACTAAGCGTACAAATTACGGAGAAGACATCTTCATTTAATCAGCTATGCAACGAGGTACAAAAGTTTCATAAATTAATGTTCAAAGGTGTCGATAAAACAGTCGATACTGTTGGCAAAGGTCGAATTTGCAAATCGTTGAAATATTTTAAAATGATATGATAATTGAATTAATTAATTGGTTTATGGTATCCCTTTATCTCCGCACCTCCCAGCAAGTTAAGACCACACTTTCGAGTGGTATTACTCGCAGTCGATGAGCTAATCACCGAGCGTTTGTCACTTAGTTCGCGTATTTTTACCCTGATTTTTAAACTACTGCGCACGTATAAACTCTTAAATTTTAAACATACTTCGGTTTTTTAAGCTTTTGAGAAATAATCTTTTATTTATCATGTCATTAATCATGTGACTCGGACTGGCTGGACAAATCTTCAAAATAGCTCGCGTTTAACTAGGTCAATAGGGCGCTTTATGTGACGGCTAAACAGCCTTATTTCAGAATTTGTAACGCTACAGAATCATAGATAATCGATCGAAAACGTGTCCAGGCAGCTTGTAAAACCACTTTTCGCTGGTCTCTCAATCTCGGTAACGGAAGTGATTTTGACGACTTTTTGCATATCAACGGGCGTCACATAAATTTGTAACAGGCATCGAGGTAAAAGTTTTGTGACAGCTGTTTAGTAGAAAAATGCAAAAATCTGTGTCCAGCCAGCTTGAATTTATACGTATAAAACTTCTGGCTGGCACTTCCGAATCTCAATAACGGGAGCGTTTTCGAATATGATTCCTTTACTAACATTTAGTGATGCAATGTGTAACAGTAATAACGTTTGATTTATGGCGTCACATGTAGGGGTTTACGAGAAATCAATAAAAACTTAATGTCCAGCCAGCCTGAGTTCAAGCTGGCTGGACACATGTATCTCCGCTGCCTGATGATGATGATGAATAACATTAAAAAATTACCAAGACAAAAGTGTAGAAGTGAGGAAGGGGGGGGGGGGCGGCTTCCTCACTTCTACACTTTTGTCTTCTATTGATTTAAATACCTACAGTTGTTCGTATTAGTATCACCAATTCACGGATTTTCGTCCATTAAAGAAAACACCTTAAAATATACTTAGTCCTACATAAAACATACAATATTGGTAACCATACTGCAGTGTTTGTATGGGAAAATTTAAATGATCAATATCTTTGAAACTACGCAAAGTTTCTCCGTCACAAATTCAAGTTATCATTATCGTCCCCGTCACAAAATTTTGAACACATTTCGAAGGCTGTAGATCATCAGGCAGCGGAGATACATGTGTCCAGCCATCTTGAACTCAGGGTGGCTGGACATTAAGTTTTTATTATAAATATCACTTATTGATATTTAGTGACGAATTCTGGGAAATTTTCAAAAAAACAAGAAAATCGGTTTTCTCGTATTCCATGAATTTTCGCCTAGGCTTTATGGGGTGCTTAATTATTGCAAATGGGTCACACTATCACGCCCTGGAAGGAATACGTCGAGTTACCAGGGTCATTTTCACAAAAAGTGTACACTGTTTTAAATGTGTCGAAATTTAAAAATTTGTTGTAATTCGTTTATTTTCATTAAATTTACAATCAATATTCTTTTCACTATATGAAAATAAGAATAAAACCTCTTATTCTTTGTTAATTAGTTAAATATAGGTAATTTATTGTCCTTGGGGAACAAAATTTCTTCCATTCCGCAACTATAAACTTTCGGTTATAGGAATAAAATAAAACACACTTGGATTTAATCAACTAGTATTATTTGTTAATAATATTTTGTACTTCAATACAAAATAAATTAAAATTAAAATCAATAATAAAAAACACACTTTTTTATGAATTTAATGTCCATTACGTTACTCTTTGGACGAAATTAGTTTAATACTTTTTGGTATGTTACTCAATTAGGACACAATTTATAGGAACTCTTTTTAATTATATTCATCAAATTATTAGCCTTTAAATTATCAAAATCAGATTACAATCAGATGGTATTTCGCTCTAAAAATAATATTTAAATAAAAATATAAAATAGGACAGTCACGGAATTGATTGTTCCAGTAACGGAATAGAATTCTTAAGAATATTGTACATTAACAAGAAAACTTGAAAATAGGATATACTCAAAATATTGCAAATTGTACTCTTCTGATACAGTATGAACAATTTATACTACGTACTACGTAAATCAACATTATTATTAAAACAATATACAAAATAACTCAAATTACAATAATTATAAAAAAACAACATATTAAAACAATATTATTATAACTTCAACAATATTATTGTTACCTATTCCAAAGCTATAATTTTATTGCACATTGAAAAAATGAGATCAAATTTTCACAAAATAATAATTATATTCTTCACCAAAATATTTTCCAGCACAGCATATTTTATTGACGCCAGCACATCAACCTACTACAATCTGTCAAATTTCTTTAATAGATTTTCAACTTTATCGCTGAAGCATTAAGGTTCAAAGTTGATTGAGAAAATTTGACAGTTTCGGGTAGCTTGACCTGCTGGCGTCTGTACATACAACTTGCGGCAACAAACTTTTCTTTAGTACCTGTAAAAGAAATATGAGGTAGGTACTGATGTAACATTATCAACCAATTTGTAGTAATATTATAAAAATGCATAAATACTTTTTTCCTAGTACCTGTGTCATTTGAGTACGTTATGAACATTTATACCTAATACGTTCTCAATATTAGAATTCTTAATCAGAGACACAAAGTAAATTGTCATAATAAATCGACATGAATATAATGTACCATCTTCCTAAGAATTCCATTCCGAAAGTTTTTAGTTCCAATTCTACGTTACCTGCGTTTTGGTTACGGAATGGAAGTATCGGAAGTCTACCATTGTACATTTTTGTTTCATTTATCTTTAACTAACACGTCCGATCAACAAGCTTGGTATCAAATTCGGATCACTGAAAGTTTATAAAGATATCAAAATAATTTGCAAGAAATAAACTTATAAACTTACTTTGAAATTGGTTGCGGTTGTGGAATATCAAAAACGGACCGTTACTGAGGCGCGCACTCGTCGTCCGCTAGTCGCCGTTAAAATGGACGAATCATTGTGGGAATCCAATGACAGCTTCACAAATGTTGCCCATCGACAAAAAACATGCATAAACGGTAGTTTAGTTTGCGATCTTTCGTAAAAAATGTGGTTTCGGAAGGGAATTTTCCACTTTAGCTAATTTATGTCCTCACATATTTATAATTATTTAAATATTGTGTGTAATGTTACACTGTTTCTGCAATTATAAAACAAATCGTAAATAACTATACTTTCCGAAAAATCAATCACATTAGTATAAATAAGTCAACAAAATATAGAAAAGTTATGTTATTTTAATGAAATTGGTAGTAGGACAGCGCTAAAATAGACACCTATAAGAATTTTTGAAAATTAAGCTAATATGAATGTGTTTTTAAGTAGCAACAATATATAATATTGTTAAAAACTGACCACAGATCCTTATTTTTAGTGTAGTTTTTCTTGAACGTGGATAATATTTGTTAAATATTTAACAAAAGTTGTGGGACACGCCGAAAACACGATGTACACTTTTTGTGAAAATGACCCACCAGTCAACCTGTATATGTATGTATATAGAATTTTTTAAGTATATTTATAAGTTGTCTGGTTGACATAATACAGCCTGCCTAGTTTGAGGATTAGATGGCCGTGTGTGAGCTGTCTCAAAATATTATTATTATTAATTTTTTTTATTATGAATCGTTGGTAATTTCAATATGTATAATAATGTAAAAAATTCAATAAAAGTTTTTTTTCATCTCAAGTTAATTTTTTTCTGAGTCTAAAGGAAATGGTGAATTGCTTCGCTTTAATCCTGGAAAGAATAAGTAAATTAAGTAAAGAAAAGACGAAAGCTAGTTAAAATTAAGTCAACATTATTAATTCAAATAAAACTCCGAAGTTACGAAAGGTGAAGGAAAACGGTGGCAACGACGCGCGTTGCGAACTTGCATGCGACTTGATGCGACTATTTTGTAACTAAATGACATCGCAACGTCCAGACCGTGCTTGCGAGAGTGGCGGGGCCGCGGGGGTTCAAATTTGGTTTTAACCGGTTAATTTTCACTACCAAAACCAAAATACGTGAAAAACCGGTTTCCTCCAAAAACCGGTAAAGTGCAACCTTTAACCTAAATGGATTTCGGTTTGGGGTCAATGACCGTAACCGGTTAAGAATTTCAACCGGTTTCAGAGCCCTGTTAAAATGTACCATCGTAAAATATTTCTTTAAAATCGGCAGGTAATTTTAACCCTTAATTCACTTCATGAGTCCCAGGGACTCACATTAAAACTTTGAACCTACATATTTCATACGATTTAGCGGTTTGTTACCTGAACTCCTCAGTACCTTCCAGTGGCGCGGGCGACGCGAAGACGGGTAGACGTGCGCAAGCGACTCGTATTTGGTAAGTAATTTAGCCTAGTGAGTCCCGGGGACTCATACTAGTTATTTGTGTTATGATTTTTATAATTTATTTTTATTGTGCGTTATATAACTTTTATTGTTATAACTGCTTTAAATTAAGTATGTTGTATTTTTTATTGCAGAATTTTAAAATGGCGCTTATTAAACCCAAATCAAGGTCAATAAACGTTAACGACGATGATGCAGACTCAGTATTGAATTCCTGGCTTCAGCAAGAACTCGACGGTGAAATTGGGAATTGGGAGCAGTGCTATACCATCCAATGATATTCCAAACTTAGATGACTCGGATATTGAAGATGATGAGTACATTCTCAGTGATTCTGAGTGCTCTGCGAGCCAATAAATGTTTGGCTTGCTCAAAGAAGATATTATGCCGACGCTGCGTATAGAGAGAGATTGAAACTACTTGCAGGTTTTTTATTTTTATATAGAAGCGTACCATTTAGTTGTTTTTATTTTATTTTTAATATCTTTAAAAGTTTAAAAACGTGTTTTTTTTTTAATTTCTAGAATAATTGTTTAATTGTTGAAAGGTTTAAAAAGCCCTTGTGTTTTTGAGACTGATTAGTATAATTTTTTTAATTTGTAAGAGGATATCAATTGTTATTCCGTTTTGTATTTTTTTTCGTATCGTTAATTAAGTAATAAAGAAAATAATAACAAAAGACATTCTCATAATATTTGTTTTATTCCATAAACAAAATAAAAAATAATGGTGAGCCCCTGGGACTCATAGGTGTTAACGTAAGTATGTTTCACCTAGTTAATTGAGGGTTAATGCATATTGCATCACTAGCTTCTGCCCGCGGCTTCGCCCGCGTGGATGTCGAAAATTATCCCACGGGAACGTGCTAACAGGATAAAATAGATAGAGATAGATAGATAGATAAATCATTTATTTGGCGCACACAAAAAAGACAGCGCAACACACAAAAGTACATTATTAGAGAACTACCCACATTAATAATATAAAACAAGGTGCCGACAAAATAGACAAAATGAAAAACACACAAATATCAAAGTCAAAGTGACACTATGACGAAAATGTATGTGCTTCCCCAGGATGCCATCTATCTCGCGGGCCCTTTGTGGCTAATTGCAATAGAAAACCAATTGTGTCTCATTACTGGTGATTAAGAGGGTACCTATATGATATCCTTACCTAAGTACCTACCTAATTAAAAAAAAATAAACTCAATGACAGAAAATAAAATACCTACCTACCCAAATAAACCTATTTCTGATGATAACTAAACTCAATAAATAAGCAAAACCCCTAAAAACTAATATCTATACGAATGACTAATCCAACTTAACAGTAATAGAAAATAACCTACAGTCACTACGTACACTATCAAATATATGTACTACCTATACTTTAAAATTGAAATCTATACCTACGACTTATAAAAATAAACCTAAATAACTCTAAAAACTAAAAGGAATAAAAAGGTCGCACTGAAAAGCACGGTTTAGAATTGCAAGTAGCAGTTAAAATAAGAACGAACGCTCGCCACTCGACACGTCCGTTCAAATCAAAGTTCAAAAAATGTAATGCGCGCGCTCAGACTCCGTCCTTATATACCATACGGTAGCGATCCGTGGCGGCCGCGCGCCACGCGTGTGCTGCGAACGGTGCAAGCCAAATTCAACCTTCAGCACTACATTTATAGCATAACCTTAGTGAACTCCACTGCGGGTGACGTAACCTACGACAAATTTATTATTTGCGGTTGGTACAGTAATCGGGTCTAGGGATCGAACCGCAAAATTAAGTTTGTTTTTTATTGTAAGTATATACTTTTCCGGGATAAAAAGTACCCAGTGTGGTGCCCAGGATATTAAAGAATAATTATACAAAGTTTCATCGTGATCAAACCGGTAGTTTTTGCGTGATGCCTGAACAAATAAGACAGACAGACAGACAAAAAATTTTTTAATCACATTTTTGGTTTCGGTGTCGGTCTAGTAACCCTCTGCCATTTATTTTTTTGATATTTTCAATGTACAGAATTTTCACTTCTACAGATTTATTATAAGTATATATATAGAAGATAAAAATAAAAAAAATTGTCGTCTGTGCTAAAAGTTAACAAATAGATCTATTTAAATTAGGAGACGTGTGTGCAGTTTTCTACCAACTGTAATTTAGCTGAAGAATTGAATAAAATTCGTGCCCGTGCACGAAATCGGCTGACTTTGATCAATCTTGTTCATTGGGGAAAGGGAAAATGAATTTAAACAAAATTATTTGTGACTAGCTGCGCCCCGCGGTTTCACCCGCATAAGTTTCGAGCCCGTGGGAATATCGGGATAAAAGTATCCTATGTATTCATCCTGGTTATAAACCATCTGTGTGCCAAATTTCATTCAAATCCATGTAGTAGTTTTTGTGTGAAAGAGTAACAAACATCCATCCATCCATACAAACTTTCGCATTTATAATATTAGTAGGATTTGAAAAGTCGAACTTTTTATTTTGCATGTGGCTGAACGGGGTTTTTCAAATAAACCCATATGGTACGTTGGGGTTTAGATTGTTAAGTATTCATGGATAATCACTAATATACGAAACGAGTTTTTCGAAAAGTATTAACTGACGTGAATGGTTTAGCGCATGAAAACATTAATTTTATACTCATGTTTTATTTATTTCAAACTATCTCACAATATTATACATAAGAAATAATAATAATATCCCTGGACATTTCACACAGCGCCATCTAGTCCCAAGCTAAGCAACCTAATGCTTGTGTTATGGTAACAAGATGGCTGATAAACTACTTATATACATTTTTTTTTAATAGACAAAAGTTGTGATAGCTCAGTTAACATGCATGATATAAATATAATTTATAGCCTTATGGTACTCAGGAATAATGAAGCTTGCTACCAGAGAAAAAAAAAATTATTGGATCATTAGCTCCGGAGATTAACAAACAAACAAATACCTCTTTATAATATAACTCATCCTCATCTGCCCAGCCTTTTCCCAACTCCCAACTATGTTAGGGTCGGCTTCCAGTCTAACCGGATGCAGCTACATACCAGTATTTTTCATGGAGCGACTGCCTATCTGACCTCCACAACCCAGTTATTGGGTAATACGATACCCCTTGGTAGGACTGGTTGTCAGATTTTCGGGCTTCGAACGACCCGTGACGACTGTCAAAGATCCATCAATGACAGCCGGGACTAACGGCTTAACGTAGGTATGTAAAGATAGTTACCCATCCACTGACCAACCGCGGCAAGCGTAGCTTAGCTTAGCTCGTGCGGCTGTTATTTCTAAGACATAATATTGGTATAGATTACAAAAGAGGTTTTTTTTCGTGCACGGAGCCTTAATATTAAACTTAAATACAAACCTCAATGTTTTGTCGAGTCGAAAAACGCGTGTGTAGCAGGGCCGGATCGCTAGTTTCACATACATTATTATAGGATATGTATAATGACTAAACAGTAATTTAAAAACAAGGAAAACACGTCTTCTTGACATTACTAAGCAGTACTCCAAGTAGAACAGACGTCGTAGTTATACAACAATGAAGATATTGTTTTTCTTGTTTCTGGTGTTTGCGTTTGCGTTTGCCGCTCCGCAACGCCAAGGTTCACTGAAGTCAAGTGAGTATACTCAGCGGGGAAGTGACAGGGTATCCCGCGAAATGCAAAGGACCTCATTCAATTCGTGCCCAAAAATTCAAGGATAAAGCCAGAAAAATGCTGTTTTCTTATGGGAAATAACATCTTGAGCATTTTTTTACTATTAGGTACAGTGAAGGTATGCAACTTTATTTTTCGGGTCGGCACTTTTTATTGCGTAGGTACGAAATGTTTTTTGACACGGAAAAAAAAAATCGTCACTTGCATGATGCAAGTGACGATTTTTTTTTATTTTTTTATATATAAATTTGCAGGTCCGTCTTAGGTTTTATGGTGATTAAAATATGCTTCATGATGGAACATGGCTTTACAGAATTATTATCATTAGAATCAGCAATACAAGTCCTTAAGTATGAGTTTCTGGCCCATTATTCTCTATACGAAAACTACCATTTGGAACGGGCGAGTAGAATCAATTCTATTTTCCTGCAATTTTTGACATTCAAAAGTGCCTTTTATGTGTCTATGATAAATGATTTGACTTTAAGTCAGAATTTGCCTCAAATGTAATGATTTCATAAAATATTCATTCAATAGGGTAATACGAACAAGAGAGGTGTTAATAATTTTTATGATTCTAATTCTATAGATAAATATTTGTTGCGACCGCGAGTCATATTTAGATCAACATATACCCTGACCTGGAAATTACAATAAACGAAAAAAATAATAATTCTGCGGGCTACCGTGACGCTTTCGCCATAAATAACAATTTTTTATTTTTAACCGTCTTAAAAAAAAGGAGTAGGTATGTTTGTCTGTATGTATTTTTTTAAATTTATGTTCATCGTTATTTTCCGAAAGCCCGAAAGTCTGACAACCAGTCTTAACAAGGCGTATCGTATTACCCAGTAACTGGGTTGTGGAGGTCAGATAAGCAGTGGCTTCATGTAAAATACTAGTATTCATTCAGCTGCATCTGGTTAGAGTGGAAGCCGAACCCAATATGTTGGGAAAAAGCTAGGCTGGATGATGAGATGATGTTCAGTCATCCGATTTTGAAAATTCTTTTTCATTTCGAAGAGGAAGCCTGCGCGGTGATCCATTATGAGTTACATTAAGTTGTCTTTGATAGTTTTTGAGTTAGCTTCCATAACACATATTTATTTAATTCACTTTGTGTATATTGATGATGTCATAAAACTTGCTGTTACTGTAATGTTGTTTACATATCAAGTTGTGATTTTTTTTTATTATTGAGCTAAATCTAATACATAAAGTTCTCGTGTCGCGGTGTTTGTTGCCAAACTCCTCTGAAACGGCTGGACCGATTTTAATAAAATTTTATGTGCATATCGGGGTAGGTCTGAGAATCAGCCAACATCTATTTTTCATACCCCTAAATGTTAAGGGTGGTACACCCCATTTTTTTTTTAATTTTTGGAAAAAATTTTTTGTTTTTATTTTTTCATGTTTCAGCATTGAAAAATACATACAATTCCAAATTTTCACCCTTAAACGATCAACCCCTGTTTTTTAATCGCGATTTTTATATTATTCTGTTCCATCCACAGATCGGCAAGATGGCAATCGAATATAATAATTCATGTATCGTTTTATCAATCAATCAGCGTTTTACTTATAGGAGTAGGGCAGGAGTAGTGTAGGAGTAGGTTAGGAGTAGGGTAGGAGTAGGGTAGGGGTAGGGTAGCAAACGAAGTAGCGCCGGGCAGGTAGAAATAATTTATTTGGCAAAAAAACATTTGCCGGGTCAGCTATTATTACGTAATAATCGAAACAGACTAAAAACCAGTTAATCGAATCGAAACATACCATGCCTGTATTCCATAAGGGTTAGGCAGAGGTGTAGGTACCCATGGTACAGACGCCAACACATCAAGCTACCACAATCTGTCAAATTTCTTTAATGGATTTTCAACTTTATCGCTAAAGCTAATTTTGGATATGTATAGTATTTGTGTATCTGTTTAATAGTTTTGCTAATTTTGGATATGTATACATATATGTGTGTATCTATTTTAGTATATTGTATATATAGTATTTGCACCAACGATAGTCAGAAATAATATAAGTGTGGTAAAATCATTAATTAACAATAGGTATATGAATAAGGTTGACATTTTTGGATTATTGTAGTTTTTTTTTTTGTAATGTGATTTTATTTTTGACGATAGACGTTTATTTTAATTTTAGTTACTTTTTTTATTATGAATTATTATTCATAGTTATTTTTTTTTTTTTACATGTTATTGGTCATTATTATTAAGTATTACATTTTATTAATATTATATTATTGGACTACACATATTATTATTGGGAAATTTGTTATTATTATGATATAAAAAAAAAATATGATATAAAATAAAATAGACCTATTGTGTTAAGATCATTTTGGTTGATTGAATTTTATTTTTATCTTTTTATTTGTAAATATTCAGATACAATATGTATTGTTATTGAATAAATGAAATGAGTCCCATTTTATGTCCAGGAAAATCACTGTCCATTCTAAGGTTGCCAGGGTAGCGGGATCGTCCGAAAGGGTTACCGCTGCCCTGGAACATAAAGGGCTAAGGAAGGAACACGGGTGGGTTTTAGTCAGTAAGAGTCTGACACTCCCTTCTGCTCCATCCAGAGCGGGAGGGGTCATTTGATGATTTCCCATCATGAAAAAAAAAATAAAGGTTGCCTGGAAGAGATCGCAGTAATGCGACAAGGCCGCCCATTGTATATTTTGTAGTGTTTCATGTATTTTTTATGCCATGTATTTTAGTGGTGTACAATAATGTATATATAAATAAATAAATAAGCATTAAGGTTCAAGGTCGATTGGGTAAATTTGACAGTTTCGGTTAGCTTGATATGTTGGCGTCTGTACACTCATATTTCGCCAATTATGTTCCATTGCTAAGTTCCATGTTATAGTGGGCTGACTCCAACACCCTAATAGGCTATTTTCCTAAAAAATTCTAATTTGTCCGTCAGTTAGATTATCAAAAAATAATTGAACCCGTATTTTTAGGGTTCCGTAGCCAAATGGCAACGGAACCCTTATGAATTCGTCATGTCTGTCTGTCTGTCTGTCTGTCCGTCCGTATGTCACAGCCGCTTTTTTCCGAAACTATAAGAGCTATACTGTTGAAACTTGGTAAGTAGATGTATTCTGTGAACCGCATTAAGATTTTCACACAAAAATAGAAAAAAAAACAATAAATTTTGGGGGTCCCCATACTTAGAACTGAAACTCAAAATTTTTTTTTTCATCAAACCCATACATGTGGGGTATCTATGGATAGGTCTTCAAAAATGATATTGAGGTTTCTAATATCATTTTTTTCTAAACTGAATAGTTTGCGCGAGAGACACTTCCAAAGTGGTAAAATGTGTGTCCCCCCCCCCTGTAACTTCTAAAATAAGAGAATGATAAAACTAAAAAAAATATATGATGTACATTACCATATAAACTTCCATCGAAAATTGGTTTGAACGAGATCTAGTGAGTAGTTTTTTTTTAATACGTCATAAATCGTAACGTAACGGAACCCTTCATGGGCGAGTCCGACTCGCACTTGGCCGGTTTTTTTCTTTTGTCAATTATATAAAAAATAATGAAGATATCGCCCGTTAAAGTTCCGCGTGACGTCACTTGCTTGCGACACTTTTGCAAGCAAGTGACGTCACGACCACTCCCAAATTTTGACGCGCTTTATCTTTGTCATTTTTTGTTTGATTGACAAAAGAAAAAATACGTGTCCGTGTGTGTGTACGTGTGTGTATTTCGATAATCTAACTGACGGACTAAATATAATTATTATTTTTTTACCAGGGCAACTACCCTATTGTGTAACACAATATCAATTAATTTTTAATTTGATATGTAGACATTCCATTTTTGACATTGGAAAACAATCATTTAGTTTAAATTGATTTAATTAATTAGGTAATTAGAATTATTATTACTATCACAATATTTGCATGCCGAATTTAGTAGGCGGAATATGAAGAACTATTGTGTATGTGTTATAAAATCTGTAAAATACCATATTTCAGACAAATAAATGAATCTATCGCAATCTGAATGATTTTGAAGGATATTGCTAATTTATTGCTTCATATGTTCGAGAAGTTAGTCTGCTGAACAACGTAAATAACGCAATGAATGTTGTTGAACTGTCAAAATGAAAGTCATTGCTACTGATAGTGCGTTACGCAATTAGGTACCCCGTAACGTACATTTACGGGCAGGAATCTATATACTTGCCCGGTTATGAACCCTGAATACGACCAAACCAAACAAAAACAATGAAACCAAAAAAAAAACGGGTTGCACTCCGGGAGTGCCGGAAGAAGTGAAAACTTGAATATTTGATATTTTGGAATGCGTTCTACTCTCCCTCCGTCTTACGAATTTTCGATCAGCACCCTAATTGCGTAACACACGATCAATCGGAATCGGTTTCATTTTGACAGTTCAACAACATTCATTGCGTTATTTACGTGTTGAGCAGACAAATTTTTCGAACTTTCGAAGCAATGGTTTAGCAATTTGCTTCAAAATGATTCAGATTACGATTGACCGTGTGTTACGCAATTAGGGTGCTGGTCACGTGTCCTGTCGCGAGCTCCGTCTTACGAATTTTCGATCAGGTCACGTGTCCTGACGCGAGTTTAACATTTTTTACCCATCACAAAAAAACTCACCCTCAGTCTTACGAATTTTCGATCAGGTCACGTCCTGCACAACGCCCCGCTAAAGAAGTTTTCACTTCAACAACCTCGTGAATAAGACGCGAGTCCTTAACCACTCGCCCATCACGACACAGAATAATTTATCAATTGTTTTTAGCCGGATATGTTCCACGTTGGAGAGGAGGGCATCTACCTAGATCGAGGATCGTCCAATCATACAATAGGTGGAGCAACGGATAGATGCAGGGTTACGGAGCCTTCCTGATGAAGAATAACGACATCAGCGCAGAAAATATGGGAACATGACATAATAATGAAAAGAATTTCTGATATAGAGTATAATATATTATTATGTAGTGATTTAGGAATCTTCAAGAAAAAAAAACCTCCTTGTAATTTTATGCGGTTTAACCTGTTAACTTTTTATTGTTTAATCTACATACTACCTATTCAAATTTATGTTTCAAGTTTATGTTATTGTAAGTTAAACAAAAATCAACTTTATTTCAATTGTGATTACGTTGATTTCAGAGTGGCTCTATTGAAAAAGTTATAAAAATGTTTGAAGTTGTAGCGCAAATTGAATTTTATTGTGTAGAAATTAAAGTATTTTTTCCATAAACTCATATTTGTTCACAAGTAAATCGCGAATGCAGCCTTGGAGGGTTTATTAATCGATTCGCACGAATTTACTTGCCCGAATCGGTCGAATCGTCACTTTTTTGTAATACTATGTTCATTACTATACATAAACTTCATTGAATAAAATTCAAAATGTGCCAATTTGTGCGGGTTGTGCCTATAAGAAAAATAATATTATTTAAAAGTGACGATTCGGCCGATTCGGGCGAGTAAAGCGTACTCGCTTTTTATTTTGTTATTTGTATTTCGTGTTTCAAACTATATTTTTTCTGTCTTTTCTTTACTTTATTTGTAAAAAAAAAATATTTTCAATTAAAATATTATTTTGCATAAGCATAATTTGTTTTATTTAATTGAAGTTCATCTCCTCGAGTCTTCTTATGCTACTAATCCTACTAATTATAAACGTGAAGTTTGTATGGATGGCTGGATGGATGGATGTTTGTTACTCTTTCACGCAAAAACTACTGAAAGGATTTGGATGAAATTTACTTAGGCACATACATGGCTTAATCTTATACAGCGTGTAACGGAAGGGGGGTATCAACCCGTGCCGGACGGCGTGTACGTGTTCCACGCGCGCCTCAAAGAGATGTCAGCAAAAGAGACGGGGCCCCATAGGGCCGAAGCCTGCCAGGGTAGCGGGACCATCCGAAAGGGTTTACCGCTGCCCTGGAACATAAAGGGCTGAGGAAGGAACACGGGTGGGTTTTAGTCAGTAAAAGTCTGACACTCCCTTCTGCTCCACCCAGAGCGGGAGGAGTCATTTGATGATTTCCCATCCTCAAAAAGTTTCCCCAAAGAACATAGGTCGAAATATGAAAAAAAAATTGGCCCTCCCATAGTAAATCAATCAGCTGGTAGTCAGTTTTGTAAGGGAGGGCCAAATTTTTTTTTCATATTTCGACCTATGTTCTTTGGGGAAAGTTGTTGAGTTTCATGAGCACATTCACCTCCTTCAGGGTTGATACCCCCCTTCCGTTACACGCTGTATAAGATTAATTAAAAAGCAGGGTATAGACATGTGGAGTGAATACTTTAACCAGAGGTCAACAGAAAAGGGAATTTGGTACAAGACCATACAACCACAGCTTCCAGTGTATAATTGGACCGATCAAAATACGCTTAGCAGAAAGGATTTAGTTATGGCACTAAGACTTCGTTCCGGTCACATCCCATCAAAGAAGTTCGGTTTTCTGATGAAAAAGGTAACATCACCCAACTGTGAAGAATGTGGAGTAGTCGAAGATGTGCAACATGTCTTGATGGAGTGTGTGCGGAATGGGGCTTTGAGATTTAGTTTACTTGGCTCTATAAATAAGTATGATGTTGGAGAGTGTAATGCTATCCTGGCATATCATTTATCGGAACAAGCTAGGATACGGTACAAACTAGCTTTCTTTGTTTTAAAATAAGTGTCATGTGTTTTTAGGTTAATCGATTGTGCTGATGTTACAGGGCGTCGTTATCGCCCAGCGATAAAGCCCTTAAAATAAAGAAAAAAAAAAAAAGATTCATCATTTCTGTCTGTCTGTCCGTCCGTATGTCACAGCCACTTTTTTCTGAAACTATAAGAACTATACTGTTGAAACTTGGTAAGCAGATGTATTCTGTGAACCGCATTAAGATTTTCACACAAAAATAGAAGAAAAAAAACAATAAATTTTGGGGGTTCCCCATACTTAGAACTGAAACTCAACATTTTTTTTTTCCTGTGATGGAAATCCCAATTTCAATTTCCCATGGTGCAATCTAAAAATATAGTGTATCAAAGCAGGCTTCTTTGCTTATTTTATATTTATATATAACTTCGATAGGTACTCCGTGTACCTATCGAAGTTATAATTGCTAAGATAGATTTTAAGTGAATAGGAAAACACACCACACTGTACACAACGTATAGTTGTTGCTTGCATAACATTTTTCTTTTAATAAGTTTTGTAATATGGTTTTAGTTTATGTAATCGTTTTTACGCATGAATACAGATTAGTATATATTTTTCATATGCACACACTATGTTCAGCTAGAATATCGCATAATTCAGCGGAAAGTTAAGACTTACCCGCTTTAGTATGTCACATGGTTGGACGTCATTACGTCATTCGATAGGTAGTTGCTGAAAATCAACGCTGTTGACGATAGGTTCGTCCGAAGTCACAGCATTTTTGCTGAGCAACGACCTGAAGGCCAATTCTCCTAATTTAAAACGTTCAAAATTTAGTCGCAGTCTCATCTCAGCGACAAACAAATGTCAAAAACTTTTCAAAATGTAGGAAATTACGAGAATTGCCCCTCTGTTCTTGCACAGCACGGTGGTTCCGCTAGAGGTCAAAATTAAAAAAAACGCATATAGTATTTTCAAATCTTAAACACTGTCATGTCGTTGGCCGATACATATACTATAATAAAGTATTAATAGATCCCCGATAACTAATCACTTTCACTAGTCCGGTTAAGTAGTCCAAACCTCTCAAGGTCAACTACGAGATGCCATTCAAAAAAAAAATCACTTTCATTCTTTAGTGAAACCCGAAAGTGAACAACTCCCGTTGCACGTGCACCCTTATCAGTGACTCATTACGTGACCGGTGATTAGTGGCTGTTTTCTCATAATTCCGTTAATTAAGTGATATTTTTTACAATGGAGCTTCAAGAATCAGGTATGTTGTTTTGCTGTGTGAATAATATTGAAATAATAGTGTCTACGCGACGACCAAAATTTGTTTTAAAAATCTGTAGAACTATTCTTTACTTAGACTTTTAACTATGTTCTGAATCATTCTTAACGCTAACTTTTTCTTGATTAAGAAGCCACATGTGTCTAAAATAACGGCTATAAGTTATTGTCTGCGGAAATTTGCGGATTGGATAGTTATAAGCGTGCTACGCTTGCGTAGGCGAAAGCTACGAAAGTATTGCAAAACTTAAATTAATTATTTTTTTATTTTTTCTGATGTTAAGTGCATCAGAACCGTTTCAAGAGGTTTTATATTTGAACTGTGGCTATCCACGAGTGGTTCCGACATAGAAAGACGCCGGCAAGTGATGCAGCAACTAATGGACATTATGCCGGATGCAGATAACATCGATGTTGGCAATTTGGAGAACGTTCTGAAGTATATCTGCGAACGACTTGTTTTTTTTTATGGTAATCAATTTGTCGGAAGAAAAGCACAGTTCTCAATAAATATTCTACGTGGCTTAGTGAGAAAGAAAGTGTCAATCCGAGAACATCAACTTTCATAACAGAAGCTAAACTTACGAAGCACCAATACCCGTTACTCCGCAACTTCATAAATTCTCAGAGCAATCCAATTTTACCTTCGTACACCAAAGTATTAGTAGCAAAGAAAAAATGATATCCTGAAGTTATCAGAGTTACCGAATCGACAGCGGAGGTGGAGTGGAAATACTGCATGGAAAATTTTCAAGAATTCGGCTATATCTGCTGCCTTATCGAGAAAGGTGTGGAACGATCTTGGAGTGCATGTCATCTGGCTACAAAATAAATACAGCAAAGTTTGAAGACTATGCCTTAGATACGGCCAGGAGACTCGTGACAGAATACCCGTGGTATAACTTACCTTCATCCGTGCATAAAGTGCTCGTTCACGGAGCCGTAGTAATTGATAACGCATTAGTTTCTATTGGTGAACTTTCTGAAGAAGCCGCAGAGTCAACTAATAAAAATATCAAAGCGTTTAGGCTCAACCACACAAGAAAAATGTCACGAGTCTCCACTAACACAGACCTTATAAACCGACTTCTGCTGAACTCAGATCCTTTGATCACTTCCTGCAGGAAATTGCCCCGAACAAAGAAATCTCTATTGTCTAGTAGCTTTATAAATTTATTAAATAGTATTTAGTAGCATAGAATGGAATATTTTATTTTACTTTGATTAGTTTTAATTTTTTATTTACTTATTTTGTTTTTATTCATACATTTTTCGTGATATAAACGTAAAATTGTGTTTTCATTAAAATATCCTATAACTATATATACTTTAATTGCATTTTCAATTGAAAAAAACCAACTTTTAAATATATAAATAATTATGACCGCCTTACGAAGGCGCGCGGACCACCGTGCACAGATGCGACGCACGGCTTAATTGTTGTTTGTTTTGTTACAAAAGTAGTTATACTAGTTATTTCGCCACTGCAATTGGCATTTTTTTTTTTAAGATTGTTGTTGTTATTGTTCTGTGGCCATCTGCCAATATCGCATTGTGTCAATGTCAATTAATGTGAGTTGTCATTGGTCCCTGGTCATGACAAGCAATAGACAATAGTGTCAACATTTTTTTATGCTTAACCCTTAACAACCCACAAGTGTCTCGCGGACACAATTTTTGGTTCATTTACTCATAAAAAGTTAAGTATTTAGTTTTTACGAAAAACCACTTTATCTATTCTATCTGCAAGGTTTCAAGATTCTAAATCTGTAATAATAATGTTTATAATATGAATCGTATAGCATTTATTAACAATAAACTAAAATAGTAACTTATCGACCCACAAGTGTCCGATGGACACATTAGGTAATTGTTGCACTCGAGGTAGACTGTTTGTTTACATTCTACTCAGAATTATATCGCAGTAAGTGGGTAATTATAATAAATCACAAAGAATTTGTTTATAATAGAAATAGTTGTGGTATAAGCACACATAGTTTCGATTATTTTGTATCCGTACTTAGACGTGTGTCACGTAATAAAAGTGCTGGAATCTGTTTTAGTTTTGTAAATTCAATGTGCCCTAGACAAAAGTGATGACGAAAACATTTATGTGCATCAGTTTCATAGCTACGATGAAGAAAATTTTGCTGTTGACAGTTGTAATAATGACGTTGGTGTCTTATGTGCCAAAAAAGAACCGTGCTGTTATTTTGTTGTCTACGATGCATCATCATGAAGTAAATGTGAGCAATAAGAACAAATCTGAAATAAATTTGTGTTACAACTCCACCAAGTAGGGGGGTGTTGACACGCTTGATCAGATGGTCCATGAGTACACAGTTCGACGTAAAACAAACAGATGGCCTGTTGCATTTTTCCAAAATATTATAGATGCGGTTGGCATCGCATCGCTAATTATATGGAAAAATTTATATCCTACTTGGAACCAACGGAAGAAGTGTGTACTAAGGAAAGTTTTTTTGCGTGAAGTTGTAACTGAGTTAGTTACACCGCACATAAGGAGACGTAACAGGAAGGGCCTGACAAATTATCATTTAGCAGCTATTGAAGATGTAGTAGGATTCAATCAAGAAGCAGCTCAATCTTCTGAACATGCTATAAAAAAAAACGCTGTCACATTTGTCCTGCAAAAATATCCAGAACATCTAAACAGTGCTGCGATAAATGCAACCGTAATGTATGCTCTGAGCACTCAGTAAAAAAAATCATTTGTAATGTTTGTAAATAAATAAGTATATAATTTTAAAAAGTTATATGTATGTAAATAAATAAATATAAATGTTTAAAACCACATTAAAGTCTATAATTATGGTACGCCTCGTATTTTTTCCCTAGAAGTACTCTAAGCTTCATACATGGTGTCCGTTGGACACTTCTGGTCAGTTACGTTTGAAAAGCTTACTGGGTTGTTAAGGGTTAAGTACGAATTTTTTGACTATGTGTAGCTTATGTCTTTTTTATTATGATTATTTTTTATTTGTAATAGTGCGCGTTTTTTTTGTGCACAAAAAATATTTTTCTTTCTTTCTCTTCTTTCATTTAAAAAAGAAGTGACATGAAAAAATCAACCTTAATTCAATGACCTAAAACTCTTTTTTAAACGCGATAAAAATGTACTCTTCTCTCCGAGCCGGTCTGTGTGAATGGACACATAGCCGCACGTGCGCGTTTTTCTCACGGCGATGTTTTCGCGCACTGGATTTTAAACGCACTGCTTAGCGCCGAGAGTTGAAAATCCAACAGCTTGTTATTTTTGACGCGCTGGGGTGTGCTGTGTTGGATTCTCAATGCTCGGCTTAACACCGAGAGTTGAAAATCCAGTGCGCCGTATCTTTCCGTCCGTGTGGACATGGACTGACTCAGGAAAACTAGTTGTGATGGGTACACTGTTTATATCTACTTATCAATCAACTCAGCCTATCGCAGTCCACTGCTGGAGATAGGCCTCTCCCAGACTACGTCACAACACCCTGTCCACCACCTTCCGCATCCAGTCTACCCCAGCCACCTTCTTTAGGTTGTCCGTCCATCTAACTGGGAGGGTGTCTGCCGAAGGACCGATGGCCGCTGGAGCAGACGAGTCCTGGAGTGGAGACCGCGTATCGGCAAGCGTAATGTGGGACGCCCCCCAGCTGGATTCCAGCAAGAGCCAGACATATACTAAATCATATGTATGTACACATTATAAATTAAACTCGCTTTCCGTGTCTGTCAGCGTGACGGAGTTCTTACGGATATACAACAGACGGATATACAAGTTCAGACCGCGACTTCGTCTGCGTAAAATTTGTTCCCAAACCCACCCCGTTGCATCGCCTGCCCGTGCTAGTACTGCATTTTCGCTGACTTTTTTTTTGTATTTGCTCGGATCCGTCGGGTCCTAACACGATATAAGTAGCAAGTAAGTAAGCAGTGGTATGTAAAGGTGGTCACCCATCCACTGACCAACCGCGTCAAGCGTAGCTTAACCTGATCGATCGAACCGTGCGGCTGATATTTCTTAGCCATAATATAGTATAGATGACAAAGAGGGTTTTTTCATGGCCGGAGCCTTGATATTTAACTTAAAAAAATAAAAATAAATAAACGTAAACACAATAAAGCAGGGCCGGATCGCAAGTTTCACTAACATTAATATAGGATATGTATAGGACCAAATAGTAATTTAAAGGCAAGGAAAATGTGTCTTCAAGACATTACTAAGCAGTACTCCAAGTAGAACAGACGTCGTAGTTATACAACATGAAAATATTGTTTTTCTTGTTTCTGGTGTTAGCGTTTGCGTTTGCGGCTGCGCAAAATCAAAAGTCGGCGAAGGGAGGTGAGTAGGTTTAGCGGGGAAGTGACAGGGTAACCCGCGAAATGCAAAGGACCTCATTCAATTCGCACCCAAAAATTAAAGGAAAAAGCCAGAAAAAAAAGTGCTGTTGTCTTATGAGAAATAACATCTTGAGTATTTTTTTACTATTACAGCGAAAGTCTGCAACTTTTTTTTTGGGTATAAAAAGTTCGACACTTGAATGATGTCCTTTAATTACATTTTTTAAATTTTGCAGTGCAGTTTCAGATTGTGTGTTGATTAAAATATGATTCGCGAACCTATGAAATATGGATTCACAGAATTATAAACATTAGAATCAGCAATACAAAAGTCAGAATTGGCCTCAAATGTCATGATTTCAACTAAGAGAGATGTATTGATGATTTATTATTTGTTACGGTCGCGAGTCGTATTTAGATCAATATGCAACCTGATTCTGAGTAGCAAATTATAAAACCGTAAAAAAAAAATCGCGGGCTACTCTGACGCTTTCGCTTTAACATTATAATTTTTATTTTTTACCATCTTAAAAAAAGAAGTATGTCCAATGTTTGTCTGTATGTATTTTTTTTTTAAATTTATGTTCATCGTTATTTTCCGAAAGCCCGAAAGTCTGACAACCAGTCTTAACAAGGCGTATCGTATTACCCAGTAACTGGGTTGTGGAGGTCAGATAAGCAGTGGCTCCATGTAAAATACTAGTATTCAGCTGCATCCAGTTAGAGTGGAAGCCGACCCCAACAGAGTTGGGAAAAGGCTAGGCTGGATGATGATGTTCAGTCATCCGATTTTGAAAATTCTTTTTCATTTCAAAGAGGAAGCTTGCGCGGTGGTCCATTATGAGTTTCATTAAGTTGTCTTTGATAGTTTTTGAATTAGCTTCAATAACACGTATCAATATCAATATGCATCAAATTGAATCAAATAATTAATTCACTTTGTGTATATTGATGATGCCATAAAACTTGCTGTCACTGTTGTTTACAAATCAAGTTGTGTTATGAAAATTTTGGGGATTTTTTTATTTTTATTATTGAGCTAAATATTACATAATAATCTAAACAGACTGGAAACCAGTTAATCGAATCGAAACATACCATGCCTGTATTCCATAAGGCAGGGGTTCCTAACCTGGGGGTAATTACCCCCACGGGGGTAAATCAGCTATTTCACGTGGGTAACAAAGAACCTAATTATTATAATAGTAAAATAGAAAAAAAAATTAGCTAAAAGAGCTTTAAAAATGTTAGTACGGTCAGCATCAAAAGTCGGTTAACACTTTAGTTGTTTAAATCTTAATTATTGAGAAAAATATTCTTAAAAAGCTTATATTAATGAGATATTTAAGAATAATTAACTCTTTGCTATTACATGAAATAGAGAAAACCAATGTATCACATCATTTTGTATCAATTTAGATGATTTGTAAAAGTAACAGTGTTAATTGACTTTTGATGCTGACTGTACCATTTGCCACCACCTACAGATGTGAGATCGGATTTTCTGCTTTAGTGTCACTAAAAACTAAAGCCAGAAATCGTCTGAATGTGGAACATGACTTAAGATGCGCTTTAAGCGAAACAAAACCTAACATTAAAAAACTTGTGAATGCAAAACAGTACCAACCGTCACACTGAGCCAACATTCACAAGTTTTTTATGTTAAATATTAATAGTTGTGACTACTAGTAAATGTTACTAAGTATTATTAATCCGTAGGTAATTTATACGTATAAATACGTAAAAATTGTAAGGCAGTTGTGCAATTTGTTGATTAATAAAGATGTTTATATTTGCTTGTATTGTTTGTTTTGATATCATTTTGAAGCTTGGGTAAAATCAGTTTTCCACATAGATCACAGGGGTAACAGTATTGAAAAGGTTAGGAACCACTCCCCTAAGGGTTAGGCAGAGGTATAAGTACCCATGGTACAGACGACAGCACATAAAGCTACTACTATCTGTCAATAGATTTTCAACTTTATCGCCACAGCATTAAGGTTCAAGGTTGATTGGGTAAATATGTCAGTTTCGGGTAGCTTGACCTGCTGGCGTCTGTATGTACACTCACATGTCGCCAGTTATCTTTAAGCCCCATGCTATGGTGGCCGACCCTATCGCTATCAAGGGGGCACAAAACCAGACTCCAACACCCCACTACAGAAAAAAAATCATTTATCATTTAATGGTTTTTCAAAGAATTGTTACTGGGGCGAATTAAGAATTTGAGGTAATTTTCAAGTTATGTAACAACAAACTGAATGTCATACTTAATATAGTTCAAATTCATTGCAACCAAAAAGTCGTTACCTTTTTGTAACAAATGGTCACTCAAAAATCAACTTAGAATACATTACATTATGGTAGATAACTGATTAAGTGGCGATGGAATGTAAATTATCTGATATTATTAATACTGCTATACATCGTGTTCTGGACGATATACCAGTGGCGTAACTCATCCTAATGGGCCCCTGTATCAAATTTTTTTGGGGGCCCTTTTTTACCCAACTGTGAAGCTACAAAGGGGGATTGTTTTTACAAAATAAAGAATATAGCATACTGACTTAGAAGGTGAACGGCTCGTGGCTAAGTAATAATAGCCGCACGAGTCGATTGCAGGTTAAGCTAAGCTTGCCGCGGTAGGTCCATGGATGGGCGATCATCCTTTTTTTTTTTTTTTTTGGGTGGGAAATCATCATATCACCCCTCCCGCTCTGGGCGGAGCGGAAGGGAGTGTCAGACTTTTACTGACTAAAACCCACCCGTGTTCCTTCAGTTGCCTGTGCCAAGGGCCACGGTACCTCTTTCGAATATCCCGCAGCCCTGGCGGCATCGGCCCTAGAGGGCCCCGTCAGTTCGTGCTGACGTCTCTTTAAGGCGCGCGTGGAACACAACGCGCCGTCGACCCGGGCCTGGTCCTTACCGGGCGGCGAGCTATGGGCGATCATCCTAACATACCGAGACCCTTCCATGCCTCGGAAAGCACGTTAAGCCGTTTATCCCGGCTGTCATTTGTGGTTCTTTGACAGTCGTTACGGGTCATCAGAAGCCCGTAAGTCTGACACCCAGTATTATCAAGGGACACCGTATTACCCAGTAACTGGGTTGTGTCGGTCAGATAGCCAGTCGCACCGGAGGTAAAATGCTGGTATTCAGCTGCATTCGGTTAGATTGGAAGCCGAGACCCAATAACACTTTGCCCGACCCGGGAATCGAACCTAGGACTTATGCTCAGCAGTAGCGCTTGCGACCACTAGACTAATGAGGCAGACACAATTTTCTTCCATACTTCTCTATTAGTCGTCATCTCGGTACTACCCCCTTTTTAAACATATTTTTGAACCAATTTACAGAAATAAATATAATTTATCAACCAGTTTAGGTTCTGGATATTTAAAAAAAAATTGCTTATACATGTCGGGGGCCCCTGTAGCTCAGGGGCCCCGTATCGTTGATACGGCTGATACAGCGGTAGCTACGCCCCTGCGATATACATCACTTCGACCGGATGTTCATGACACCCTAATTGTATACACACTATCAATCTCAATCTGTAACATTTTGAAAGATATTGCTAACCCATTGCTTCGTATGTCCGAAAAATTTGTTAGCTCAACAACGTAAATAACGCAATGAATGTTGTTCAACTGTCAAAATGAAAATTATTGCTACTGTTAGTGCGTTACGCAATTACCCCGTAACGTACATTTCCGGGCAGGAATCTATCCACACGGCTACACATCAAGCTATGCAAAACCAGTATTGGCTGACCGTTCATTGTGAGAAAATATCATACAAAGTGAGGCCAAGACAAACTGGTTTTGTATAGCTTGACGTGTAGCCGTGTGTACTTGCTGGTTTTAAACCCAGCCAAAGAATACGACCAAGCCAAACAAAAACAATGAAACCAAAAACAACCTCGTGAATGAGACGCGAGTCCTTAACCACTGGGCAATCACGACACAGAATAATTTATAATTTTTTTTTAGTTCCGTATTATCAACGTCGGAAAGGAGGACAGGGTGGGCATCACCTACCGGCATCGAGGATCATCCATTCATACAATAGAGGGAGCGGCAGAAAGATGCATGGTTAGGGCGCCTTCCTGATGAAGAACAACGAAATCAGCGCAGAAAATATGAGAAAATGATGTCAAGATCATTATAATAAAAATGATTAATGATATAGAATATAATATACATATGTATGTATATTCAAATTTTATTTATGTTTCAAATTGGCGTCATTTCGAGTTAAACAAATATCAACTTTATTTTAATGAGAATTAAGTTGATTTCAGAGTGACTAGCACTATTGAAAAAGTTATAAAAATGTTTGAAGTTGTAGCGTAAACTGAATTTTATTATGTAGGAATTAAAGTTATTTTTCAATAAACTCATATTTGTTTACATTGTTGGCGAATAGGTCCCGTTATTAGATTAGTTGAGTGATTTAGGAATCTTCAAAAAAAAAAACTTGTAATTTTATCCGGTTTAAGCTGTTATGTTTTTATTATTTTTATGTTATTTTAAGTTAAACAAATATCAACTTTATTTAAATTGTGATTAAGGTGATTTCAGAGTTATAAGAGAGATAAGTTGACTCTTTTGAAATGGTTATAAAAATGTTTGAAGTTGTAGCGTAAACTGAATTTTATTATGTAGAAATTAAAGTAATTATTCCATAAACTCATATTTGTTCACAAGTAAATCGCGAATGCAGCTTTGGATTGCTATGACTTAAGGGCTTATTAATCGATTCGCACGAATTTACTTGCCCGAATCGGGCGAATCGTCACTTTCTTGTAATATTATGTTCATTATTAGACTTAAACTTCATTGAATAAAATTCAAAATGTGCCAATATGTGCGTGTTGTCCCTACAGAAAAAATAATATTACTTAAAAGTGACGATTCGCCCGATCCGGGTGAGTAAAGCGTGCTCGCTTTTTATTTTGTAATTTGTATTTCGTGTTTCAAACTATATTCTTCCGTCTCTTCTTTACTCTCTTTGTAAAAAAAATAATATTTTGAATTAAAATATTATTTTGTGTACTTAAGCATAATTTGTTTTATTTAATTGAAGTTCATCTCCTCGAGTCTTCTTATCTTACCAATATGTATGTAAATGCGAAGGTTTGTATGGATGGATGGATGGATGTTTGTGACTCTTTCACGCAAAAACTACTGTACGGATTTGTATGAAATTTGGCACACAGATGGTTTATAACCAGAATTAACATACATTTATCCCGATATTGCCACGGGATCGCAACTTATGCGGGTGAAACCGCGGGCAGATGTCTACTGTGCCGAACTCCGAACCATGATAGTAAAACTAGCAGTGAAACAGCCCCGACTCATGAATCGATCTTATTGAAGATCGATTCATGAGTCGGGGCTTTTATTGCTCCATGATAACGCGAGACCTCATACAGCACGAGAAACCGTTTTAACTCTACAGGAACTGCAATTAGAAACCATTCGTCACCCTCCGTATTCACCAGACCTTGCTCCAACCGACTACCATTTTTTTCGTGATTTGGACAATATTTTCTACGTGATAAAAAGTTTTCTTCTCAGGAGGCAGTACAAAATGCTTTCACACAGTTTGTCGAATCTAGATCACGAGAGTTCTATCGCAAAGGCATAACTTCTTATTAGATGGCAGCAATGTATAGGTAACTAGCTTCTGCCCGCGACTTCGCCCGCGTGGATGTCGGAAATTATCCCACGGGAATGTGCTAACAGGATAAAATGTATGTGCTTCCCCAGGATGCCATCTATCTCTATGCCAAATCAGAAGTTCAGTGGTTTAGGCGTGAAAATGTAACATACAGTTTCAAGTTCAAATCCTCCCCTTAAAAACTGAATTACCCCTTTTTGTCCCGTCAGTGGTAAATTTTCGACAACTTTACATACTTATTATTAATTATTTTCTGTCAAAAGTATCAATACTGAGTTTCGACTTACTCGGACCGCGCATTCAATTTCCACACAAACTTAATACCCCTATATCCCCCTTTGAGGAGTAGTTATGAAAAACTTATAATGATAAACTTTATTACTCACTTAGGCAAGTATTCTTGCCAAGTTTCAAGTTTATTAACTAAATGAATAAGATTTTTCATATAAACCGTATCCCCCGCTTTTCACCCCCAAAGGGGAGGAATTTTGGAAAATCGTTTGAGATTATTCATAACTTGATTCAAAGATTATTTATACCAATTTTCGAGTTAATCAAGCCACGCATTATAATCCTCCCTTGTAAAATTAACTACCCCTTTTCAACCCGTTAGGGGTAGATTTTCGAAAAACCCTGATGTACATGTTACTCTTTATTTTTGGTCTTAAGTATAAACACTGAGTATCGAGTTAATCGGACCGCGCATTCAAATTATTCCACACAAACTTTAACACCCCTATATCCCCCTTCGAGGGGTAGTTTTGAAAAACTTATAATGATAAACTTTTTTGCTTACTTAGGCGAGTATTCTTGAAAAGTTTCAAGTTTATTAACCCAATGAAGAAGATTTTTCATATAAACTGAATCCCCGCTTTTCACCCCCAAAGGGGTGGAATTTAAAAAAAATCGGGTGGTATGTATTCATAACTTGACTCAAAGATTATTTATACTAATTTTCGAGTTAATCAACCTATGCAGTAAAATCCTCCCCTGAAAAATTGACTACCCCATTTCAGCCTGTCAGGGGTAGATTTTCAAAAAACCCTGATACATATTATTCTTCACTTTCAATGTTAGGTATAAATACTGAGTTTCGAGTAAATCGGACTGCGCGCTAAAATTCTTCCATACAAACTTTGAAACCCCCCAATCCCTTATTAGGGGGTAGTTTAAAAGAAAAAAAAACTGACTATGTTCATAATTTATTTAGATAAGTATTCGTGTCAAGTTTCAAGTTTATTAACTCAAGGAATAAGATTTTTCATACAAACGAATTCCCCCCTTTTCACCCTCTTAGGGGTGGAATTTCGAAAAACCCTTTCCCTACCTAAACCCTAGTGGATGCTTACTCTTCACGAAGAACACACCCTTCAAATTTCATGTCTCTAGGACCAGCGGTTTAGGCTGTGCGTTGATCTATCAGTCAGTCAGTCAGTCAGGACTTTGAATTTTATATATATAGATAATGGCTGGCTAATATGCAAAATTGTAAAAAAAAAAACGAATTTAAAATTTTCAGTACAAATCGGCAATTTCATACTTTAACCCCTAATATTATAGAGGTATTTTTTTTTGTTTGTATGTATGTAGCGGGTAATCTCCGGAACTATCTGTCAGATTAAAAAAAAATCTGATTGCATTTGATAGCCCAATTCTTGAGGAAGGCTATAGGCTATCTAACATCACGATATGACACATAGGAGACGAGCAAAATGAAAAAAAGAAATACCACTAAGCGAAAACGACATAACAATATTAGTATAGATAAACCTAGAGTTCATAGAAGCAATTGACAATCATCTGACGTAGAAACCACAGGTCGAGGGGATCTGCAAGAAATTAAGCAAATCTGCCTCATCATCTTCCTGCCCTTAACCCATGTCACTTGTGGTCGGCGCAACACGTTTTCTTCTTCCATTCTCCTCTGTCAGACGTCACGCTATCATTCACTCCCTTCTCTTTCATATCATTCCTCACACAATCCATCCATCTTTTCTTCGGCCTTCCTCTCCCTCTCCATCCATCAACATGTATATTCATCACTCTTTTAGTAAGCAAATCTGCCTACATTTTATTTTTAAGATACGTAGTTTTTTGGGGTAAGTGAAGTGAGAGAGAAAGGATTTTCAGAGCCCAAAAGTATTGCATTCTGCTTGTTGACCGGCCGAAGGTGCAGTGTGCTGTGCCAAGGTTGCTGATGAGGCTGAGGGTGATGACCAGGTATGCGCGGACGCTGCATGCTGGTGGTCAGGATACCCGTTGAAGCCGTGGATGCTGGCTGGCTGGGTGACTCGCCGCTGAAGCTTCCGGAAGTGATGATGATGACGTCACGCTGAAGTAGGTGCACGAAGGCTGCGCTGACGTTCATACTCGGGGTCACCAGTTTGGAGGCATGAGGAACAGGGTGTAAAGTTCACTCAACCTCCATAGAAAACGGAGGATCCTCCGACCAGACGGGTGTTGTGTCTGGCGGGCTATTGCCCAACGATTGATGTAGGGAAATTGTATCTATGCTAATTGCGCGGTAAACTCTGTTTGCGAGATGCAGGATTTGCGTGACGTCAGTACGACGCGTTGTTCGCATGTGGCGTTGTAGATACCGCTACAAGATCAATGACTGGAATATATTCAACAGACAGCTGCGTTCCTATGTTTAAATCCCTTAACTTACTAACCTTTCCATCTCTCTATATTTTGGAAATAGGACTGTTTGTGAAAAGTAATCGGAATTTATTTTGTTCAAATATTGATCACTCAACAAGGCCAACATTAATAAGATCTCAATATAAAAACCTTTTACATACAGGCAAATTTAAAACAGCACTGCTGAAAAAGAATATTATGCATATGGGACCGGTGATATACAATAAAATACCTGATGATATAAAAAAATTGCACACTACAAATATTTTAAAGGAAATTAAATAAATTGCTACTTGAAAAATGTTATCTTATTATACATTGATGAATTTTTGAATGACAAATCAATATGATTATTTATATACAATGATTTCTTGCCATTATAATTTCCAAATTTCATTGCATTTTTGACTAATTATTAACTTATTATTGACATTGTATTATTGACTAATTATTAACTTATTATTGACATTGTATTATTGACTAATTATTAACTTATTATTGACATTGTAATATTGACTAATTATTAATTTATTATTGACATTGTAATATTGACTAATTATTAACTTATTATTGACATTGTTTACCACTGAATGAACTTACAAATTGAATGGTTTATATTTTTATTGACTATTTTAATAATTTGATACTCGTTTAATATTTGATTTTATAAAATTATTTCATAATTAATTCTACTATAAAAAAAAATTGCATGCCTCACGGTAGAATGTACTGGATCCTTCTCTTAGTTAACACCATGCTTTTGTACCTACATTCATAGCAAATAAATTATTTCATTTCATTTCAAAGGCGCAAGCCCCACCACGACGTCAACGTAGAGATACGGCGGTTTTATTATTAACTATGACGATTTGTGGTCACAATACAATGGGACATTCCCAATACGTAGGCATACACATTCAGGTACTCTGCGGAAGTAGATGAAGTCATGCAAAGGACTGTGGATTCGGCATTAACAAGAAGGTTTGCTTTGTGAAACAACGTTTGTACCGGAATTAATAAGAAAAATGAATATATTGTTATTAATATTTTTGTTCCTTGCTTTTGCTGGTGCAGGATGGAATACAGTCCACTCAGGTATGTTTTTTTTAAGAACTAAGTTAACATTTAATAGGTTTTCCCCCGATACATAACTATTGGTTACTAATTCCTGCCAGTGAATTGAACAAATTCATTTCCGCATTTATTAGTTAAGTTACAAGTGTTTTTTCACCTTTGAACAATCAGACTCAAATTATTTAGTGGGACCAATGAGAATTCAAAATAAAATTACTAAATTAATCTGTTAACTTTTTAAATTATGTTAATATTTTCTTAGACGGGAATTTAATAAATAATATTAAATTTATTCCCGTTCGTATATGTAAAAGTAGTTAATTCAAAGGACATCCATCAAAAAATTCGTCCGCATCGCTGTCAATAGGAAAAGTGCTCAAAAGGCATTGCCTGTTTGCACTTTGCATGGCAATGCTGATTCTTTGGCCAGCTCTCCAACTTTGATCACGTGAAGAGTCGACCAACCGCTTGGCGAAGTCTCAAAAACTAAGTGGACACTGGGACTAGTGGCGTGCATTGCATAAAGGCATATAAGCAGTGCCTACCTAGATAAACCACCATAAGCCTGTCAATTACATTTTAGTGTGTGTGCCCCACAATAAAGAAACTCACTAAATTATCATACCTAACAAAAAACAAAATCTTCATACAAACTCGCGCGGCAGTAGGCAGTCGCCAGACGGCCTACTCGGCTCCCGTACTATTCGCACATTGTCATTGGTCTTTACTCGTCCAAGTTAATACGACGAAATTAAATTCCTGCCTACCTATTCTGAACACCTATGCACGGCACTGACTGGGACTCCATGGCCCTACTGTAAATTGTAGAATTTTCAAAATGAAAGCAATTAATGATACCTAATCCAAACTAATATTATAAATGCGAAAGTAACTCTGTCTGTCTGTCTGTCTGTCTTTGCTTCACGCCTAAACTACTGAACCGATTTGTGTGAAATTTGGTACAGACATAGTTTGGAACTTGAGAATGGACATAGGATAGTTTTTATTACAAAAAATAAAAAATAAAATTTATTCCGGACATACAGCGCCATCTATTGGTCAAGAGTCGGTGTCATCTATTGGTGAAGTCACTATTCCACGCGAACGAAGTCGCGGGCAAAAGCTAGTATCAAATAACTTCTAATTATGACTTTTTTTTTCACAGCAAAGTGGGTTCGAAAAATGTTGACAAGAAGCAGAATGATACATGCGTATAACAAGCCACTTTCATCACCCCGAAAAGGATAGAGAAAAGCGTTTTTAAAACTTTTAAGAAACTATAAGTCCATCATCTGCCTAGCTTTGACCCGACTATGTTGGGGTCGGCTTCCAGTCCAACCGCATGCAGCTGACTAGCAGTATTTTACATGAAGCGACTGCCTTTCTGACTTCTACTGCCCACGATATAGATAGTGCAATTCACGAAGACGCGCCCCACTACTCCTAACCGTTGCACAAATATACTGTAAACGGTTAGGAGTAGTGGGGCGCGTCTTCGTGGATTGCACTATCATACATATAGATAGTGCAATTCACGAAGACGCGCCCCACAACTCCTAACCGTTGCACACATTATACTGTAAACGGTTAGGAGGAGTAGTGGGGCGCGTCTTCGTGGATTGCACTATCATACATATAGATAGTGCAATTCACGAAGACGCGTCCCACTACTCCTAACCGTTGCACACATATAAGAAAGAAAGAAAGAAAAATGCATTTATTGGCATTACACAAAATGACACCTTAAAACTACAACAACAAAAATTATAATGCCAAAAGGGCCTCAGCTCACCATAATGTCAGATGACAATACAAGTGTACCACCACCTGACGCTGATTTTCAGCTGTAAACGGATAGGAGACGACGACGGACGGGACGGATATACTGTAAACGGTTAGGAGGAGTAGTGGGGCGCGTCTTCGTGGATTGCACTATCTATAACCCTTTGCAAAATTGGTTATTGGGCTTTCGGGGTTCGGACTACCCGTCTACTGCCAAAGATTGTCGAATGACCTGCGGAAGAACGCCCATTGTGTAAACCCTTGTAAAATTTCAATATTTATACAAGGCAGGGACATCGACGCGCAAACTGTAACCATGGATTCAGCACATGAGTTTAGAACCCTTAGCGTCGAAATTTTTCGTCGGTTATCAAATTAAAAGGTGTTTAGCCTAAACAACTGATAAACATTGTTTTGTGGTAGTCAGGTTAATGTTTAAAGAAACTACGGAACGTGAAATATTATTTGGTCTACATAAGAGCTGATCAACTCCCAAGATACAGGCAAATGCCTAGTTTGCGGGTCACCGAGCCAGCACATCAGGCTACTACAATCTGTCAAATTTCTTTAATAGATTTTCAACTTTATCGCTAAATCTTTAAGGGCCTTACTCTCGTTTAGTACCGTAATACGGTCACTTTATGAAGAATATTTCTCATTAACGGCTTGATTAAAAGATCTGTAAAAAATATATGTTTGCTATAGATTCATGAACAACATTTCTGTAGAAGGATTTTTTCGTATGGCTAATACTTTTGCCTTAAAAAAATATTTACCAACACGCTATTTTTTTCTGAAATTGGATATTACTTCTAAACGGCTTTGATGTTTGGAAATATTTTTACACTGAAAAATCGATGGTTAGAGGTACTACAGATTTGTCTTAGCTTATGTAAATCAATTAACATTTGCAAAGGAAATGTCCCCACTTTGAGATCGAGCTTCAGAGGGGCTCTGCGCGGGCGCGGGCGGCAGTCGTGCGTTAGCATTGAGACGGGATGGCTGTGTCGCTCGCTGCTACGCTCCGGCTATCGACCGACTATGCGCGTCTGTCTGTGTTAGTGCAAATATTTACGAACGAATTGTATCAGTGTGCGTTTATTGACTAACTCGCTGCAGATGGCCCATTTCTATTGTGCGCGTGGACGCTTACGAATACTTACGATAGTAAAATACAAGTAGTCATATCTAAACTAATATTAAAATGAGAAAAGATTGGATTTGATCAAAATAAAAGTCCAAGATGGCGGCTGCGAAAATTTTCAAGTTTTTCATCATGGGTGTCGTTTTCATATTTTACGAGGGTGACAAAACCGATAGTGAGGTCAAAATAAAAATCCAAAATGGCGGCTGCAAAAATTTTCAAATATTTCATCATGGGTGTCGTTTTCATACTTTTCGAGGGTGATAAAGCCGATAGTGAGGTCAAAATAAAAATCCAATATGGCGGCTGCAAAAATTTTCAAATATTTCATCATGGGGATCGTTTTCATACTTTTCGAGGGTGATAAAGCCGATAGTGAGGTCAAAATAAAAATCCAAAATGGCGGCTGCAAAAATTTTCAAATATTTCATCATGGGTGTCGTTTTCATGCTTTTCGGGAGTGATAAAGCCGCTAGTGAGGTCAAAATAAAAATCTAAAATGGCGGCTGCGAAAATTTTCAAATATTTTATCATGGGTGTCGTTTTCATGCTTTTCGGGGGTGATAAAGCCGCTAGTGAGGTCAAAATAAAAATCCAAAATGGCGGCTGCGAAAATTTTCAAATTTTTCATCATGGGTGTCGTTTTTATGCTTTTTGGGGGTGATAAAGCCGATAGTGAGGTCAAAATAAAAATCCAATATGGCGGCTGCAAAAATTTTCAAATATTTCATCATGGGTGTCGTTTTCATGCTTTTCGGGGGTGATAAAGCCGATAGTGAGGTCAAAATAAAAATCCAATATGGCGGCTGCAAAAATTTTCAAATATTTCATCATGGGTGTCGTTTTCATGCTTTTCGGGGGTGATAAAGCCGCTAGTGAGGTCAAAATAAAAATCTAAAATGGCGGCTGCGAAAATTTTCAAATATTTCATCATGGGTGTCGTTTTCATGCTTTTCGGGGGTGATAAAGCCGCTAGTGAGGTCAAAATAAAAATCTAAAATGGCGGCTGCGAAAATTTTCAAATATTTCATCATGGGTGTCGTTTTCATGCTTTTCGGGGGTGATAAAGCCGATAGTGAGGTCAAAATAAAAATCCAATATGGCGGCTGCAAAAATTTTCAAATATTTCATCATGGGTGTCGTTTTCATGCTTTTCGGGGGTGATAAAGCCGCTAGTGAGGTCAAAATAAAAATCTAAAATGGCGGCTGCGAAAATTTTCAAATATTTCATCATGGGTGTCGTTTTCATGCTTTTCGGGGATGATAAAGCCGCTAGTGAGGTCAAAATAAAAATCCAAAATGGCGGCTACAACAATTTTCAGATATTTCATCATGGGTGTAATTTTCATAGTTTTCGAGGGTACTACAGCCGATAGTGAGCTCACAATGTAAATCCAAGATGGCGGCTACAAAAAATTGTTTTTTTTTAAATCATACATAAGGAACTTCGAATAATCTATGTTATTCCGATCAAACTAAAATTTACTAATTATTACTTGATTTTAGGTACACGATACTTATTTGACAATAATATACTTAGTGTGATGAGTTGCCAAATAAACAATGTTATTTATCACGAGACCGCATGAGTGAGTGAGTGAGTGAGTGACAGATAGATTGCAAAAACAATATCCTATACGGTTAAGACACAAGAAATGCGTTTCCGTGAATACTGTATCATTGTGTATTAAAATTCAATTGATTTAATACAGGTAACTTATTATTGAAAGATTATCTATTTATCCAGTTCTTTATTTAGATATTTAAGAAGGAAAATTAGTTTTATATGTAACCAACACCTCAAATGATGACTGAATAATTAGTTACAACTAAAACTAGATTTTTGAAGCCGCCATTTTGGATTTTTATTTTGACCTCACTATTGGCTTTATCACTCTGGAAAACCACGAAAACGACACTTATGAAGCAAAATTCCAAATTTGTTGCAGCCGCCATTTTAGATTTTCATTTTGACCTCACTATTGGCTTCAGCAAACTCAAAAACCACACCCATGATGAAAAATTTGAAAATTTTTGCAGTCGCCATTTTAGATTTTCATTTTGACCTCACTATTGGCTCCAGCACCCTCGAAAACCACGAAAACGACACCCATGACGAATATTTTGAAAAGTTTTGAAGCCGCCATCCTGGATTTTCATTTTGACTTTATAATCGGCTCCAGCACCCTCGAAAACCACGAAAATGACACCCGTGACGAAAATTTTCGCACCCGCCATCTTAGATTTTCATTTTGACCTCACTATTGGCTTCAGCAGCCTCGAAAACCACGAAAATGACACCCATGACGAAAATTTTCGCACCCGCCATCTTAGATTTTCATTTTGACCTCACTATTGGCTTCAGCAGCCTCAAAAACCATGAAAACGACACCCATGATGAAAAATTTGAAAATTTTTGCAGCCGCTATTTAGATTTTCATTTTGACCTCACTATTGGCTCCAGCACCCTCGAAAACCATGAAAACGACACCCATGATGAAAAATTTGAAAATTTTTGCAGCCGCCATTTTAGATTTTCATTTTGACCTCACTATTGGCTCCAGCACCCTCGAAAACCACGAAAACGACACCCATGACGAATATTTTGAAAAGTTTTGCAGCCGCCATCTTGGATTTTCATTTTGACTTTATAATCGGCTCCAGCACCCTCGAAAACCACGAAAACGACACCCATGACGAATATTTTGAAAAGTTTTGCAGCCGCCATCTTGGATTTTCATTTGGACTTTATAATCGGCTCCAGCACCCTCGAAAACCACGAAAATGACACCGATGACGAAAATTTTGAAAATTTTCGCACCTGCCATCTTAGATTTTCATTTTGCCCTCACTATTGGCTTCAGCAGCCTCGAAAACCACGAAAATGACACCCATGACGAAAATTTTGAAAAGTTTTGTAGCCGCCATCCTGGATTTTCATTTTGACGTTATAATCGGCTCCAGCACCCTCGAAAACCACGAAAATGACACCCATGACGAGGTTTATCTACTAAACGGCCGTAGGTAATTATTTCAAGGTCACTGCCGAAACTATAACATCGTTCGATTGGCTACGGAACCCTAAAATGCTATTTAGGTACAGTGCTAGTTAGGTAGGTTTATTACTGATTTATAATAATTCAAATTGGTGAAACAGGATCACATTTTTTATAAAATCTCATTTTTAAGTACTTAATACATCCTCCTACCTACAGTATGCAAATAAAATGTTATTCGATTCCTAAGAAAAGTTTTACCCCCGCAGGAACTAAGTTCTGATTTTAAATAAAATCGAAATTTCTAAATGAAAAATGCTTAAAATATACGTAACATACGTATCAATCTATACAAAATATATCAGACTTGCAACCGCAATTCCCTTCTGGAATCGTTGGCAAAAATAGCGACCTGCGGGCGGCATGTCTGTGCCTCTGCATACTCTTTGATCGTCGTTTTAGTTCAGCGCGCCACCGCGCGCGTTTTACGTTTTCGGGAGTAGAGCGTTTAGCTCCGCCCACATGCACAAGGTCAGCGAGCCCTATATACACCTTAAGGGTCAAGGTTGAGTGGGAAAATTTTACAGTTTCGGGTACCTTGACCTGCTGGCGTCTGTACAAATTGTGATTATATAAGAAATATATTTGAAATTTAATAATATTAAAGATTTATTGATCAACTAGGACTAGATTACATGGCAAAGTAATATATTATGTACTTAATATAAAGCACAAGCATGAAGTTTCTTCATTTCATTAAGTTTCTAGTAAGTAGGTGCCGTACTGCTCTCCTAGTAGCGTACAAATTAACCTGTGTTTAGGAGAAACAGTTCCGATCCCCGTCATAGATGGTAGACTTGTAAACAGCACGTGTTAAATATGTATATTATAAATATGTGTATAGTAATCATTACAGCAAGCTACAAAATGAGAGCTAATTAAAGAAAAAAAAATGTAGTATCTAAAAATAGCAATTTCAGAAAAAAAAAAATTTTAAATGTAGTGTAAATAAATTGAATGAACCTATTCCGTTCTTTCATTTAAAACCTCGGCATGTATCGTAAGGTTCTCACCTAGTTTTCTTGCCTCGTTGGTCCAGTGGTCGCAAACGGTACTGCTGAACATGAGGTGCTAGGTTCGATTCCCAGATCGGACAAAGTGTTATTGGGTTTTTCCATTGGGAATTTCTTAGTAACAGCCCCGACTTTGGAAGTCGGCGGTGTGGTACCTCCGTGCCTCGAAAAGCACGTGAAGTCGTTGGTCCTGTGCCCTGATGCCTCTCCGGTCGTGTCGGAGTGCCATCCCATCGGACTATGAGAGTGAGGGAAGATCGCAGACACAGGTGGACTCCGCACCTGTGTCTGCGTCCACTTGTGCACTATAATATCTATCTTCTATCTATAATATGTATGTATTTACAAAAAAAAAATGTATATAAGTAGTTTATCAGCCATCTTGTTACCATAACACAAGCATTAGGTTGCTTAGCTTGGGACTAGATGGCGCTGTGTGAAATGTCTAGGGATATTATTATTATTATTAATATCTCCCGCGCCAACGCCTAGTCTCCGTTGAGATTGCCCGCTATGACCGAAGTACCTACGGTCTGAAGGGCTGTTATTATTAAGTGGTTTTATTGTTTTTCCATGTTTCTATGTCCAAGCACACATGCATGACACAAGTCAAGACTTCACGAGTAATACACCAACCTTGCATCTTCGTTCGTGTCCGACACTAATCGTTAAATCCCGAACGGTAAACGGAAAACGGTGAACAATAATAAATTAATATCGGCAACAATCTTTACATGCATACATAATGATATGCAGTTATAAAATACCTGATCATATTACATAAGAAGATTCTTTTATCCTTATTACTACCTAAGAATATATATTCATAAAATAGACGTAGACATAAGGATAAAATGTTAATTACTCTATAGGTAAAGACTGCTATCAGCCTCAAATACGTGTAAACATACATAAGAATTCATTTGATTGTCTACAATTTGTGTTAAATAATACTATTTATTTATTTGGGACAAACAAACAGTAACACATTATATCTGCGCAAATAATATTAACAAAGATATTATATAAATGTGAAACTCACACCGATATCCATAGCATATACAATTATTCATATAACTTTACTAATGAACAATCTATGCGAGTAAAGCTAGCTTCCCACGGTCCGTGATATCGCGGACGGACGCGGACCAGCTCGCACGACGCACCGTGTGAAGGGTCTCGTCCGTGGTAGCACAGGACGTCTGTGGCGGTGCGCCGGTATCCGTCGCAAGGCGGTAACTTCAAAGGTGCGGTGCGACGCGATACGACACATTATGATAAGTTTTTCCGAATCATTCCCCATGATCCCACCGGTAGGATCACAGGACAGGGAATATTTTATGTCATTCGTTAATCTTCTACCGTGATCAATACAGAAAATAAAGTTTGATATTTACTAGGTACCTTACCTTAAACGACTTTTGTTGTATGCTGATATCCACCAGCGACGTGGTTTCTTTTTACTTTTACTAGATCGCATAATTTGGTAATTGTTAATTAATATATACAGCCGCAGCTGCAGCGACGACACTTCTCTTTTAATTTGCATTTTGAAATGAAGCCATCAAAAGATCTACACAGACCGACACGCACCGTTGAAAGAGCCCTGTCTGTGTGCGTTGCCGTCCGTTGTCGTCGGCTGTGCGTGATGATCCGCAGAATCACGCACCGTGGGAACCCAGCTTTAGACTACAAGACTGTTCAAATAACTATACATCGGAATATATATATATATATATACTATACAGAGAGAGCAGCGGTGGCCCAGTGGAACAGCACCCTAATTGCGTAACACACGATCTATCGTAATCTGAATCATTTTGAAGCATATTGCTAATCCATTGCTTCATAAGTTCGAAAAATTTGTCAGCTCAACACGTAAATAACGCCGATTAGCCGCCATGCCTGAAATACGGTCTGAAGGACTACTTATTTATCTACACTCGAGAGCAATGAATCCGGGTCACTTAAAGAATGTTAAAAATCTCGGAAACTAAAAATGATAGGTTAATGCAATAAATTGTATTTAATAGACAATGTAATACTCCTTAAATGAAAGTAAAAAAAATATGAGTCACCATACATTTTATTAACACAAAATTACATAAAGAAAAAAACTGCTGATCTCTCCTTAAAACAAAAATAGGAAACATGAAATTTTTGAACTTTATTACGATTTTCTTGAATTTTAATACTTCGTATTGCCTCCTCGTGCTTCCATTACTGCGTTTACGCGGTTTGGCATGCTGTACACCAAGTTCCTTATACGATTTTGGGGAATATTCTCCCATTCCTCTGTGAGAGCAATTTTGAGCTCACGAAGCGTGATTGGGGGAGGGTTTCGTTGTTTTACGCATCTGCCTAGCTCGTCCCAAGCATGCTCGATCGGGTTGATATCCGGGCTGCGCGCTGGCCACTCCATACGAGTAATGTTCATCTCTTGAAGGTAGTCATTCACAATCCTACCTGGATGAGGTCGGGCATTGTCATGCATAAATATAGCATCCTCACCTAAATTGACCATAAATGGACCAACGTGATCATTGAGGATTTCTTCCACATATCTTACGCTAGTTAAAGAGCCGTTTTCTATGATCACCAGCTCTGTGCGACTTTCAGAAGAAATTCCGGCCCACACAAGTACAGACCCACCACCGTAGGCTACTTTTTCTTCGATGCATGCTTGCTTGAATCTTTCCCCTGGTCTTCGATACACTCTGTGTCTTCCATCGTGCTTGTAGAGCATAAATTTTGATTCGTCGGAGAACATAACTTTTGACCAATCTTCAATACTCCAATTTACGTGGCTCTGGGCATATCTTAGTCTTGAAATACGATGCCCACGCTCCAGTTTAGGGCCGTTTGCAGGTCTAACGGGTTTTAAGTTAGATTCAGCAAGCCGACGTCTTACTGTCCATGCACTTACTTACTTCCTCCGAGGCGTCGAAACTGATTTGTGAGTTCAGTTCCTGTGAGAAAGCGATTTCGAAGCATGGTGTTCACCAAGTATCGGTCTTCTCGTGCTGTGGTACACCTGGTTCTGCCCGTTCCTGGTCTGCGTAGGTTAGAACCAGTTTCTTCGTAACGTCGGAGAACTCTTTGTACTGTTGACAGCGACACACCGACAGTCCTGGCTGTATCGCGCTGACTCCGGCCGGTTTCCAGCATTGTAAGTATTCTGGTGCATTCTTCAGGCGTAAGCGACATAATTTCAGCTTGAATAATGAATATAGAGCACTATCAACATGGTTTATGTACCCACATAAATGACAGATTACAAACAAAAGCAAAACCAAATGCTGTAATTTCGTAGTTCCATCTTCGAAAGTGGCCCTTTTTCAAATTTGATTTTTTTTATGATATAACTTTACAATAACTAAGAAGTTTTAATACCTTCATTTAAGGAGTATTACATTGTCTATTAAATACAATTTATTGCATTAACCTAGCATTTTTAGTTTCCGAGATTTTTAGGATTCTTCAAGTGACCCGGATTCATTGCTCTCGAGTGTATTTTAACCACTAGTAAAGCGCGCATCGCTTCGTGAGACACGAATACTATATCAACGCGTAGTTTTAATTGTAGCTACAACTAATGTGTAATATGTTTTGTGGCTACACATTGACACAATATTATGGAACAAATATGAATTTTTGTCGATGTGTTCATCTTTTAGGCTCACTGTACCAACTGTTGTGGGAAGTGGGAACTACCAGAACGATTAAAGATGACTAATTGCAGTTTATGTAAAGGGAAAACGATTCTATTACCGAGTACCGAGTTCGTTCCGTTAGGATACGTAATCTATTATTTTAACTTTAACAATTTTATTAGATTTACAGGATTTATAAACATGCTACATTATTTTTATCTTACAAAACGACGCGCGCTTTACTTGTGGTTACCAAATGTACGCACACGCTGTCAATATATGTAAGCGACGCAGGAGCGTTCCAGTACCATTCGAGACAATGGCGCCGATTCCCTTGTTCAAAAACTTAACTAAATTTGGAGATTGACCATTTTTGTATGGACGTTGGACCAAGTGCTGCCCAACATTGAATCATAGTGCATAATGTTCCTTAGACTAATACTAGTCTGTAACCCAAAGCGCTTCAAAATCTATCCGAGGAGTAAGGAGAAAAAAGAAATCTATTGTATAGGTTTTACATTGACGAAAAATCATAACCAACAGCTTATTTTTTAAATAAAAGACGGTATATTAAAAAAAATGGTTGTCTATTGTTTACCCGAAAATTATATATCATAATCATCATATTCCCGAATTTTATTTACCAAATGGTCCATCTCCTTTAAGCACAGTGCATTTTTTTCTTTTTATTTTATTAAGAAAAGGACGGAATATTAGTTTAGTCCTGTCAAATTAAAATACTCCATAGATTGTTTAGACGTGATTAAAAACATGGCTACTAAAAATACGTCAAGCGCTGACTAATTTGACAGGACAAAACTAATTCTGTCCTTTTCTTAATGGGTGGGATAGAAAGAAAAAGATGCACTGAACTTAAATTTAGTTTAGTTTGTAAACAAGGGAATCGGCGCCAATGGCGAAGTCGGAAGTGCGTGTGTGTTAGTTATGTGCGGACGTTACTCAACTTCACGCACACATTCACAGCGTGTTTTTGCGTAGGAGGCATAGACGAAGCCGCGGGTAGAAACAAGTCCTGCTAATATTATAAACATAAAAGTTTTTATGGATGGATGGATGTTTGTTACTCTTTCACGCAAAAACTACTGATCGGATTTGGATGAAATTTGGCGCACATATGGTTTATAACCAGGATTAACTCATAGGATACATTTTATCCCGATATTCCCACGGGATCGAAACTTATGCGGGTGATACCGCAGGGCGCAGCTAGTACAAATAATTGTTCACTTCAACTTGCTATTTTTATCCGGTCACCGAACCAACAAAGTCACACAAGATACGGAAAAAGCTGTGTACTTGAATTTTTTGTTATTAAAAATAGTAAAAGACATGCCACACCTGTAGGGCTGTACGCAAATACTACTCATTTCGCAAGCCCTATATCTTTCACGCAATTATAATCCACACAGCTTCTATCTGGTAACCTTACTTATTTAATTGACCAAGGGCGGGTTGTTTCACGTACACTCCACGCACGCGTACACGTCAAAAATGGCGCTAACTATCGTCAAACCACGCACAATGGTCCACATGGGCCCTATCTCACTAGAACACCAGTGGCGGCGCAACCATGGTCGCACTTCCAAAAATGTATGATTGGTTGCGCCACCGATTGGACGCCTGATGAGATACTTACCGTATAGCTGTGTATATTTTGCTGGTAGCGCGACCATGGCTGCGCCGCCATGGTGTCCTAGTGAGATATAAGCCTAAGTGCGGAAACCAAACCCAGAACATAGAACATCGTCAAACCAAAAAAAGCGTTGTTTCAAATTACAATTACAAAATTATGGCATGTTAACCAACCGTCTCTATCTATCTATTTTTCTCTATGGCAATGGTGCCGATGTCGACAATTCTGCCAATGTCAGATGTGATATGAGAAAACGTGTGGAGAAAACAAAAAACAAAATGAGAGAAAAAAAAACCCTAAAGTTCTAAATCCATTAATACAAAATTGAATTTAATGTGAAACTTGTTGACGGGTGTGAGAAACCGTCTCTTATAATCGTATGTCACCCAATCGGTTATTGACAATGACGTTCACTGTCATTCTCTATGGGGAGACAACTGACAGCCGGTCTTCTTGTTCGAGACGTCGAGCAGAGAACACGTCGACAGAATCAGCATTAAAAACCGTAATTAAACCGTATTTTAAATCTTAAGCCACCGGCACATTACTGTGTTGTGTTGTGTCGTGACGCGGAATACACCAATCAAACGTATCTGTTCAGAGCTACGTCAAATGACAACGAGTTTTGATTGGTTAAAACTGCGTCAGAAGGCGACACAACACACCCCGACACAATAATGTGAACCTAGCTTTAGCGAGTAAGTCACACAGGACTTTGGTATCTGATTGTTTTTACAAAATTATTGTGGAAATAGAAATAAATATGTTTGTGTTTACATAATGTGTTTAATTTTCTATTCCGAACCCCTTTTATTTCTGAGCTCTGGCTTACAACATACAGACTTACAACTACACTATGTTTATCTCACGAAGCTTCGCGCGCTTTATTTGTAGTAATGAAGTGTAGAAACGCGGTGTGAATGTGTGCGGACACAGACACTACCTACTAAATCGCAAGGTTTTAAAAAAAAACTTGAGAGCTGTCAAGGGACACCCGGATGGAACGAAGTATAACTGGCTTGCTTTCTATAAGAGAGAGAGAGAGAACCAGACAGAGAAACACGCGCACGCCACACGGCTTGCAACTATAGCAAAAAGTGTCGTTCCAACTTTTGGTCTTAATTTTTTCCGTCTAGCCCCCTTTCGCAACGCGATAAGGAACTTCGTTCCAAAATGCTCTCTCATAATTCAAATGCCTTGCAAAGTAAAGTTAACGAGCAAGTTTTGTCTCCGCAAGTTCGTATGAAAGTGCGTGCATGTAGCAGCACGACAGCTGGGAGACTTTTTTGTCCATGGGTTTGGAGACAGGCCAGCGACGCAACTGTCACCCGCGTCTATGGCGGGGACTCCACCAAAGCGGAGATGTGTGCGGTGTGCTGTGTGCTGTGCGAGAAGAGATGTTTTTCATCCCGGGTGCGAGGCGTTGAGTGCTGAGTACGTACGCGTCGTCCGCGCACAGTTCACATCTCCGCTTCCATCGCGCCATACAAATATTACACATCTCCGCACAGCGATCTCCACTGAAGCTGAGCGGAGAGATGTCAATAACACAATTCTATTGGTTGTTTAAAAAACATCCTCTCCGCTCGTCTCGTCTCCGCTATGGTGGAGTCCCGGCGTATTGGTTGCAATACAAGTGCGGGCAAGGCGACAAAAAACTTGCCGGTCAACCAGTTAAGAAAAGAAGCCGAAAAAGTTGCGTTGCTGTCGCTCCCGTGGCGCATCGTCCAAATCTCGACGAGGAGACAGAAAAGTTGTTGTACAGTCACGAACAAAAGTATGTATACACTCGGCTTTATTCAAAAGCGATTAACTCCTTTATTTTTGAATGAAATTTTATGTTGTTACGAACATAGCTTTTTCGAACCCATAGGTTTATGTGATGTGTCGTATTTCAACGTTGCATTCGTTATTTCACGAAAAAATCGGAATTGAAAGTTGCCATGTGTTGACATATTGGTGATCGTGACTGTACAACTATGAAAGTTGCTCGTGGGCGCCCTCCCTTACAACTAAAGAGACAGTCAGTAGGCAACCCTAGTGCGTGTTTATCTACCTAGCAGCTGTAGGAAATTAGTTCGAGGACACCACCTGGTGCAGTACTGGTTTTATATATTAAACTGTGCTTAACCGAGTTGTATTTATTATTTAAAGACATATTGGAAGAAGGGAGCGTCAAAGACAGTCGTGTTCAAACATGTACGTTTTATATTTGTTGATGTTGTATTTTGTTTTCGCTGCTGCGTATACTGTAGAAGAAAAGACACCTAGTCTATCTGGCAATGCAGGTAAATTGCATTATTTTTACTTGTACAGACAGACGCCAACAGATGAAGCTACCCGAAACTGTCAAATTTTCCCAATCAACCTTGAACCTTAACACGTTAGCAATAAAGTTGAAAATCTATTAAAAAGATTTAACAGATTGTAATAGCTTGATGTGTTGGCGTCTGTACGTGAGTTTCATTATTCTTGCATAAAATAAAGTCCTCTAGACCGAATTTTGGTCATGGCAACTTATCTCAGCGGAAGCTCTTCGGCACGGGGGATATTATAGTGCACAAGTCTGTGCGCAGACACACTTGTGCACTATAAGAGGGGCCCGTGGCTAAATAATAACAGCCGCACAGGTCGATCGGTCAGGTTAAGCTACGCTTGCCGCGGTTGGTCTGTGGATGGGTGACCATCTTTACATACCGAGACCCCTCCGTGCCTCGGAAAGCACGTTAAGCCGTTGGTCCCGGCTGTCATTCGTGGATCTTTGTCAGTCGTTAAGGGTAGTCAGAAGCCCGAAAGTCTGACAACCAGTCTTACCAAGGGGTATCGTAATACCCAGTAACTGGGTTGTGGAGGTAAGATAGGCAACCGCTCCATGTAAAATACTGGTATTCAGCTGCATCCGGCTAGACTGGAAGCCGACCCCAACATAGTTGGGAAAAGGTTAGGCAGATGATGATGAAGTGTGTGCGCAGACACAGGTGCACTCTCTCGTCCCTCACTCTCATAGTCCGATGGGACGGCAATCCGACACGACCGGAGAGAGAACAGGCGCAGGACCAACGGCTTAACGTGCTTTCCGAGGCACGGGGGCATCACACGGCCAACTTCCAAACTCCGGGAAACTAAGCAATTTCCAATCAAAACACCCAATAACACTGTCCGACCAGGGCATCAAAACCAGGGGGTCTACTCCGAAGTAGTATCGGCCGAATGTTCGGCCGTTTCCTGCTACGAAGTTACTATTTGGTTCGGTCGGTTCCGATCCTACACTCCTACACTCTTTCGAATATTGACTATGGTCCCGACCCAACTGAGCCGATCCGAACTTTTTTCGCATTTTTCAATAATATTCGGTTCGGCCATGTGTCGGTCTGATCCGAACATACGCACTTTGCACTTCGGAGTAGGCCTCCAGGACCCCACGCTCAGACTCGAGACGAACGGGGCAGTTAAATATTTTTCCATAATCAGCCTATAACGTTCTCACTGCTAGAACACAGGCCTCCTCTCTGTGTGAGGGAGAGGTGTTCCCACCACGAGGGCCCAGTGCGGGTTGGTGGATGTCACGTCTTCGATTTTTGGTTCTAGGATATGGCCAGTTTCCTCACGATGTTTTCCTTCACCGTTTTATAAAGGCAATGGTGAGGAAATAAATTACACAAAATAAAGGGCCTGCCTAGGTTCGAACACACGACCCGACTCGTAAGGCTGGGTCGTTACCACTGAGCCACCGCTGCTCTCCTCTACCACCTTGCTGAATGGCTAATGTTTATATATACTATACAGGGTGGAATTTTATAATGCCACCTGAAGGGAAAGTACTCTTAATACTGTAGATAGAAAATTTTACTCAAAGAAAACATTCCTTTATTTTTGAATAGGACGAAAACTGCATTCAAAGATTTTCGTAAATTCGCTTGCCACACCCGGGAATCGAACCGACTAAAATCTGTAAAAATTACACCCTGTACTTTTATGGCATTGATCGTTAGGATCAATTTATAAGGATGAAATCTCTCTAACAAACTTGATAAATTAAGTGATAGGAAAACCATGAAATCTTAAATTATTTTAATTATTTACAAAAAATGGTAAATTAGCTAATTAGTTGCTCGAAATGGGCTCCATTTTCTTGGATATACAAATGTATGCTTCTAACGAATTCATTTTAATCATTACTAACATAAGTAAACAGATGGATCTTTCAGTTAAAGAGCTTTAACTTGACTCATTGAATTTATAAGTCCAGATTTCATCCTTATAACTGATCCTAACGATCGATGCAATAAAAGTACCTCCAGGTTGTAATTTTTACAGATTTTAGTCGGTTCGATTCCCGGGTGTGGCAAGCGAATTTTTGAAAATCTTTGAATGCAGTTTTCTTTCTATTCAAAAATAAAGGAATGTTTTCTTTGAGTAAAATTTTCTATCTACAGTATTAAGAGTACTTTCTCTTCAGGTGGCATTACAAAATTCCACCCTGTATACTCATATAGTTTGGGAAATAGTATTTTTATCTCACGGAGCGACACGCGTTTTACTTCTGGTTATTGTTACTGGCAAGTAAGTTGGCAAGAGATTTTGTAGTGGAGGAAGTTCGCGCACGCACAATTTCATACATTTTTACATGCGCGAATTTCCTCCACTACAAAATCTTTTGCCAACTTACGTGCCGGTATGTATACCAAGTGTACTTGAACACGCTGTGAATGTGTGCAAGCGCAGAAGCTCTCGGCACCGCGTCCGAGACAATGGCGAAGTCGGAAGTGTGTGTGTGTGTGTTATGTGCTGTGCTGACGTTACTCGTCTTCACGCACACATTCACAGCGGGTTTGTACACTCTGTTAGGTACTGCAAGTAAAGCGGGCGTCGCTTCGCGTGATAAAAATACTGCACAAGACAAGATCGATTAGATATGTGATTTATTCATTATTATTTTTTTCAGACAGTTTTCTGGTGTATACTGCTGGACATAAGCCTCCCACAATCGTCCCGCCAGAACCCTATGCAGCACCAGCATCGAAGATTCAACAATATTACGATAGACTGTCAAATAATCCACAGAAAGATAAACGCGGACAGCACAGTGTAGTTTTTACCGGAAAATAAAATAAAATTTACCGTTATTTCTATATATTCTATGCGTTATTTATGCGACTTAAAATGAGTAGCCGAAATTACTTTGCATTCGGTCACATGTAAAATTAAATTAAAAATTTAAAAAAGCCCCGACAAAATAATAATATTAAAAAAAAATAGTATGAATGTAAAAAGGCTGAAACTGTTTTAGGCTTTTTACATTCATTTCTTTTATTATTATTTTGTGTCGGGGTTTTTTTTTAATTTTTTATTTCATGCTTTTTGTAGGGACTCCTTATTATTTCATTTCTTTTATATTCTTGCGTTTTAAGATTCAGGTAATTTGGTGTTTAATCAGGTTTTTTGTAATTCGCCATTTTGTGGTGGCGGCCATCTTGGATTTGAAATTTATCATAGTGTATAGTATTCTACTGGTCAAGCCCTTTCATTTGATACCCATATTACCCATATTGAGAGAGTTGTGAAAGATGTAATCCGCCATTTTGTTGCGGCGGTCATCTTGGACCGATTTTCACCAAACATAGCTAAGAACACGACAAATTCACCTTTCAAACAAAAAAAACAAAATCCAAATCGGTCCATCCGTTCGGGAGCTACGATGCCACAGACAGACATACACACACAGAGAGAGAGAGACACGTCAAACTTATAACACCCCGTCGTTTTTGCGTCGGGGGTTAAAAATGAGTACCTACCATTGAAAGGACGAATGTTTTTTGGACAAAAGCAACGAAGAAAATATGTTATTCTTTGTGCACCACTGCTCTCAAAACGGTGAAGGAAAACATCGTGAGGAAACCGGCATGTCTTTAGAACCAAAAACTCGAAGACATGTGACATCTACCAATCCGCACTGGGCACGAGTGGTGGATTACGGCCCATTCCCTCTCACAGAGAGGAGGCCTGTGACCCAGTGGGAACATTATAGGCTGATTATGTTATGCTTATGCTTTTTTCTTATAGTGAGTGTTAAATATAAAATACCCATATTCAAAGGACAATGGACAAAAGTCGTACCAAAAAGTCTCATTCTCATGCATCAAGATCAAAATATTATAGTAATTATTTTCATAATATTTTACGACATTACGCGTCGGGGATTAGATTTTTGAACAGGGAATTTAATTTAAAGTAAAAAAGTGTTGTTGTATTCCTTTTACATGACGTTCCTATTCAAATGAACGTCAATATGATTAAAATAACCTTGAATTTTGAAAGTGTCATGATCACGTCTTTCAAAAAACATGTAAACAAATTATACTTTGCCGATTCTACATTAATTCAAAATAACTAGTATAATATAGGTAGAATATAATTTTTATTTAAAAGTTTATCATTATTTTTGAGCAATAATGACCGTTCGTGTATGACAAGTCAAACAAAATAAAGTACCTAGTTTTCAGATTATTTCGATTTTTTTTTTAAATCTCCGAAACCCGGGTTTTGTTTACAAAAAGAACTTTTGTAGGAGTTAATATGATAAGAGTCGTCTATAAAAAACAAAGTTTGACTTTGATGCAGGATGGTACGGGATTCCATACATCCTCCATTACATATTGTCCATACAGCATTGTCCTTTATTTATGTTCAAATTGACGTTATTTCAAGTTTAACAAATATCAACTTTATTTTAATAGCAATTAAGTTGATTTCAGAGTGACTAACTCTATTGAAAAAGTTATAAAAATGTTTGAAGTTGTAGCGTAAACTGCAGTGCGATTCTGTAACCATCTCACCGTGAAAACTTAGGTGAAGTGAGCGTGGAGTGAGCTGTCATTCCAAATAATGCTAGGGATTGATACTACTGACAACTCACATCAAGCTCACTTCACTTGAGTTTTCACGGCGAGATTTTTACAGAATCGACCGGCTGAACTTTATTGTGTAGGAATTAAAATTATTTTTCCATAAACTCATAATTTTGTTTATATTGTTGGCGAATATGTTGCGAATACAGATTAATTACTGGTATTATAGTAAAGATCATTTATAAGGAAGGCAGCATGTATAACCACTGTCATTACTTTGTCATAAATCATAATTACATTACAGCCCGATTCAAGCTTAATGGCGGCTTTGAACATGAGGCGAGTTGCTGCGCAGTAACAAAGGTACTTCGCACTGCGCAGCGAGTAGCGCTGCGCATTCATTTGTGGATCTTTGTCAACCGTTACGGGTCGTCAGAAGCCCGACGTCTGATAAAAGTCTTACCAAGGGGTATCGTATTAAGCCTGCCAGGGTAGCGGGATCGTCCGAAAGGGTTACCGCTGCCCTGGAACATAAAGGGCTAAGGACACGGGTGGGTTTTAGTCAGTAAGAGTCTGACACTCCCTTCTGCTCCACCCAGAGCGCGAGGGGTCATTTGATGATTTCCCATACGCAAAAAAAAAAAATACCCTGGTACTATTTCGCAGGGTCTCGCGTATAAGAAAAATGTTAATAAGGTAAACAAACCAGGTACAGTCAACAAAAGAGATAGGTATGCAGGGTCGTCGGATATAGTTGAAGTTTAGTAAGAAACCGATGGATGTTTTCGAATGAAATTTATTTTGAAATGAACTGTTTGTTTTCTATTAGTTAAATTAAATTTTATCCGAAAACACCAATGCGTTTCTTACTAAACTTCCAACTATATCCGACGACCCTGCATACTTATCTCTCTTTTTGACGTATGTACACACGGCTACACATCAAGCTATGCAAAACCAGTATTGGCTGACCGTTCACTGTGTGAAAATATCATACAAAGTGAGGCCAAGACAAACTGGTTTTGTATAGCTTGACGTGTAGCCGTGTGTACCTACTGTGAAATCATCTACTCGACTCTTTACATTTATGTAAATCTTGACCACACTGCGTACAAAAGTATAAAGCTGCTTGAAGTTATGTGTTGTCAGTACATTGAGAAGGGTTTTTAGACATTGCGCACTACAATGAAGCTACTGTTCGTATTATTACTGTTCTTTGTATTCGCCGCAGTGATGGCTGATCTACCACCGAAAGGTAATTTTACTTTATACTATAGGTGCTCGTCCAACCGTATTATTTTTAAAAAATGAGGCAGAAAGTACGTCATTACTGTTGTACAGACTAGCACATCAAGCTACTGCAATCTGTCAAATGTCAATAATAGATTTTCAACTTTATCGCTAAAGGTAAGGTTCAAGGTTGATTGGGAAAATTTGACAGTTTCGGGTAGCTTGACCTGCTGGCGCCTGTACAAAGCAGGTCGAAAAAGTGTATGAAAATCCAATGTTAATGTGCTGTGTTTTGTTAATTTAGGGCAATTATTAGGGTTAAGCTAACGTAATGAAAATATAGTGTAAGGGACTAACTACACTTATTCAGCCCTGTTCAGCTTTTGTCCATAGAAAACATCGATTTTGTATGGAATGCGTACGCATCCGTTCAGCTTTACGACCGCGTATGCATTCCATACAAAATCGTTGTTTTCTATAGAAAAAAGCTGAACAGAGCTGAATAAGTGTGGTTAGTCCCTAAAAGGCAAAAAGTTTTTTTATCACCAAGTGCAAAATGATACTGGCCACATACTTTTACTGATCATTCAAACCAATATTAATATCCCTGGTAAAAGTATTAAATTCGAGTTTTAATAACTGTATTTTCTTTTAATATAATCTTCACTTATGACAAATGGCTTTTATTTTCCTCGTAGGCGCTATGTATCACTCGGAAGAAAACGCGATTCCTAACTCGTGTGTACAAGGTCTTCGGCTGAGCCTCAAAGTACACCCTCGTTAGTAATGGGTCACTTTCTGTCCTCGGTGAACAATGTACAGACGCCAGCAGATCAAGCTACCCGAAACTGTCAAATTTTCCCAATCGACCTTGAACCTAATGCTTTAGCGAAAATTTGAAATTTGACAAATTGTAGTAGCTTGATGTGCTGACGTCTGTACACACGGCTACACGTCAAGCTATACAAAACCAGTTTGTCTTGGCCCCACTTTGTATGATATTTTCTCACAATGAACGCTCAGCCAATACTGGTTTTGCATAGCTTGATGTGTAGCCGTGTGTACCTACATTTATTTTGTTTACTTTTTCCGTGGCCGTACTTGAAATGAAGAATATCCAATGTTCATGCGACACGTGTCGCTCGTGTATTTGCTGTTGTATGTGTATGTATACGCGTTGACGGCTGTCGGCGACACGCATCGACAGTTGCAGTTACCTATGTCGTCGACGCGTGTCGCTCGTGTGTATGCACGCTTAGCATTCTCATCTCAGCTGCATGCAATTGCCTTTCATTCATCCCTTTTGTGGTCCCACGTAAATCATCGAAAGATGATTTAATTTTTTTGTGTTTATTATTTTACTCACTCGTACGGTCAGCTGGGAAAGTCGATTAACACTTACCTAGAAAGAAAGAATAACATTTATTAGGACACAGTTGGTGAAATACAAATCCTTCTATCCAACTTAATATTATAAATGCGAAAGTTTGTATGGATGGATGTTTGTTACTCTTTCACGTAAAAACTACTGAACGGATTTGGATGAAGTTTGGCACACAGATGGTTTATAACCAGGATTAACATAGGATGGGTACTTTTATCCCGATATTCTTACGGGATAGAAATTTATGCGGGTGAAACCGCGGGGCGCAGCTAGTAACAGAATAAAAATTCTTTCTCCATTTGAAAGGTACACATACCTCCAGATGGACATAGGATAGGCTATACCGGGTGAAATTAAATTAGGTAGCGAAACTCCGCACACGTGCTGGGAATGGATATCTAATCATGATAAAATAATTATGATCATTTATTTTGAGGTCAACGATCGTATGTACATTGTACAGTCAGTCTGCTCAACAACGTAAATAATGCAATGAATGTTGTTGAACTATCGAAATTAAACCCATTTCTAATGTTAGTGTGTTTACGCAATCACGCTGCGGGGCGGGGCTAGACTGCTGCGCTGCGTGTCGCGGGTTCGATTCCCGCACGGAACAAATATTTGTATGACCTACAAGTAGTTGTTCCGGGTCTGGCTGTTTGTGTATGTGAGTTTAAATGTTTGTAAACGCACCCACGATACAGGAGAAATGTGTGGGGCAGCGTTTTTTATTACAAAAAAAAAAGGTATTTGAGATTTTTAAGTTTTAAAATAGACACACAATGCTTTATACTTAGGTATGTCTTTTTATTTTCAGATCCCAGAAAACCACCCACGAACCCAGCTGCAAGACCCATCCTGCCTGCTAAAACGATTAAAGATTTATACAACGTACCCAAACCTAAGGCATACAGCATATGATGTATGAGACGAAAGCTTGATAATGGCGCCGATTCCCTCGTTCACAAACTAAGTTCAGTGCATTTTTTTCTTTCTATTTCATTAAGAGCCTGTACAACGGTCCACTAGCGCCACTCCTTTAAAAAAATATTATCTCGTGACTGAGAAGGAATTATGAAAATCTGCTCAATCAGCGACCTCGGTAAGTGTGTCCAGAATTTTCTAATACCTTTGGACACGAAGCTACTAAATACGACATATAGGAATGTGGCCGCTTTTCTTTAGATCGAATTTTGTTGCTTCGTGTCTCAATATGAAATTTTATAAAAGATATTAGAAAATTCTAGACACATTTGTAGCACGACAACATTTTATAACAGTGTGTTACATTTTGCTACAACATCACTGGTTCAACTCGTTGTATAACTTCGTATAGCATTCTGTAACCATCAGTTTGGGTCTGCATTTCGAGGAAGCTGGTAGTGGCCCTAAATGGAGGAAGTGCTTATTGGTTTGGCTTTTATGTTTCGTTTGAAAAAACAAAAGAAAAGGCGCTCTTCCTGCATGCGTCGAACTCTGAAAGCGAGAGAACAGAGAACATTTTGTTACATGAAGTTGTATAACATCACTAACAATTTATAACTTTTGTTACAATTTGTTAAAAAAAAGTTAGACAACAAATGTTATGCAATATTCTCTAAAGTTATATAACTACTGTGTGGGAGCACCTTATACTATAATATTATATACATAGCTTGTATGACCTAAGCTCACACTTAAGTCACCATTTTCTGTGAAAAAATGGACTACTCAAGTCTGACTGCCACGGCGGTCACCGGTGTCCGCCAACAATAGATTTTTCATTGTGTCTGCATACGAATTCATCATCATTATCATCATTTAAGTTGAAAAACATCCACTGCTGGATATAGGCCTCCCCAAGCACCTCCACTTCAACCGGTTCCGTGCTTCTCGCATCCAACGGGTTCCTGCGGCTTTAACAAGGTCCACCTTGTGGGAGGCCTTCCAACGCTACGTCTTCCGGTACGCGGTCGCCATTCCAGAACCTTTCGGCCCCATCGTCCATCTGTTCTACGAGCAATGTGCAATGCCCAATATTGTGTCTGAATACGAATTATGGAGAAAGGAATAAAGTGTTTTAGAGCAATCGCTGTGTATTTTTACTATTCCGTCCCATTTCCAGTACCACAGTAAGGCACCTCTCTCACCACCGGCGATTAAGGCTCAATTTACACTGCTGCAGAACGAGTTTTCTTAGCGATATTATACATAACAAAATGAACTTTATGTCAATTGTGTAACGTACAAACTAGATACGAGCTTATTACTGCCTGAATTCCCGAGAATGCGCGATAATTCTCCAGAAGATGCGCGACCTGCCGGTCGATTCTGTAAAAATCTCACCGTGAAAACTCAAGTGAAGTGAGCTTGATGTGAGTTGTCAGTAGTGTCAATCCCTAGCATTATTTGGAATGACAGCTCACTCCACGCTCACTTCACCTAAGTTTTCACGGTGAGATGGTTACAGAATCGCACTGCAGTGCGTATTTGTGTATCTAATTTGTGCGTTATACTTTTGAGTCTTTTGACATAAAGTTCATTATGCTTTGTACAAAAAGAAATCGCTTCCACTCCATTCTGCGGCAGTGTAAATTGAGCCTTACGAACAGAGAGTGCGCGACGGCGACGAGCGATGACTCTCTGATAGTCGGATTTCACATTACAACGCGCCACGCAACGGGGCGCTAGAAACAGCCAAAAGCCTCACGCGGAAACGCGTTAGTATTTGTATGTTACGCTCAAAGACCGAAAATGTTCAATGAGCGCAAAAACAGACATTCCGTATACAATCTGTCAAAGCAACCTTCTAACGATGATTTCCACCAAACGGCTCGCGTCGCATCGGATCGGAAAGGATACGAATGGATGCCGCGACAGCCGACCGCGTCCGGCAGGATGTCGACGCATACGATCGGCTCCGTGCCGTCGCTTGCGAACGTATCCGTTTCTGCGCCTAGTCAAATAGTTTCATTCCTACCGCGTTGACGTGTTCTAATTCCGAAAGGATTCTATCGGATACGACAACAGGCGAACGGAGCCGATCGCGCGTTGCAGCGTACTTTCGGCTACGATCGCATGTTGCGGAATACGCCCGCGGTCAAACTACTGTGCGCGGCTTGGTAATATAGACTTCAAATGCTGTGTACACGATTAAATATCGTTTAAAGATTGAAAAATCCGTTCCGATCCGATCCGATGCGATGGGGGCCGTTTGGCGGAAATCATCCTTTAAGGTCGCCGGTCTATCTAGCTGGGGGGGCGTGTAGCACTGCGCTTGCCGATACGCGGTCTCCATTCCGGGACTCGTCTGCTCCACCGGCCATCGGTCCTTCGACAAACATGGCCAGCCTACTTCAGCTTGCTTACTGTTCAAGTTATTTCGGTAACTTGTTAACACAAGTTACCGAAATAACTTGAACAGTATAACCAGGATTAACATCCTGGTTATAAACCATCTGTATGGCAAATTTCATCCTAATCCGTTCAGTAATTTATGCGTGAAAGAGTATCAAACATCCATCCATCCATCCAATAAACTTTCGCATTTATAATATTAGTAGGAAGTAAGATAATACAACTTAAGACGACAAGTGGAAACATTTCGCAGGTTCTGACGTATAAGGAAAATTTTTAACAAAATTATATATCTATAAACCAGTTGCGGTCAGAGATAAATACATATTTTAGTTTCAACCTAAGACTATAAAATTATTTAGAATAAACCTCACGAACAAACGTTTGAAGCATTTCAAAGTTTGGCGATTTGTTCCGTCTAATCAGACCACCATAAGCCCAGGGGGGTCACTCCAGTCAAGTAGTATCGGCCGAATGTTCGACCGTTTCCTGCTACGAAGTTACTATTTGGTTCGGTCGGTTCCAATCCTACACTCCTACACTCTTTCGAATATTGACTATGGTCCCGACCCAACTGAGCTGATCCGAACTTCTTTCGCATTTGTCAATAATATTCGGTTCGGCCATGTGTCGGTCCGATCCGAACATTCGCACTTTGCCCTTCGGTGTAGGCCCCCTGGATCGCACGCACGCGATTTTCCCACGTCGATATTTTTCGGGCACTGTATTTTCAACGCCACTGCTTAGCGCCGAGAGTTCAAAATACAACAGTGTGCTTTTTGGACGCGCCAGGATGCGCTCTGTTGTATTCTCATTCTCAACGCTCGGCTCAACACTGGGAGTTGAAAATCGAGTGAGCTATAAAATCACGCTACGATATTTTTAGACTTCCGTGTGGACATGGGTTAAGTGTCACTGCGACATTGTTCTGTCAAAGCACGTAAAAAAGTAAACCGAAATGCCATTGTGTAAATTTTGTGTTATCCGTGTCATTATAGTGTGATTTCTAAGTACCTTTTTTTTTGGAAGGAAGTTCCTTATCGCGCGTTGCGAAAGGGGGTTAGACGGAAAAAATTAAGACCAAAAGTTGTAACGACACTTTTTGCTATACTTAGTTGTAAGCCGTGGGGCGTGCGCGTGTTTCTCTGTCTGTCTCTCTCTCTCTCTTATAGAAAGCAAGCCAGTTATACTTCGTTCCATCCGGGTGTCCCTTGACACCTCTCAAGTTTTTTTTTTTTCCTGCGTTTCTCTTAGGGCCCTATCTCACTAGGACACCAGTCAAAGTCAAAGATTTATTTGCAGATAAATATGGTCACAAAAATTCTTACAATGGTAGTATAACAGTGGCTTAACACATTCAATCATAACATAATGACATGCAAATTTTTAGTATAGGTACAGTGGCGGCGCAACCATGATCGCACTGCCAAAAAATGTATGGTTGGTTGCGCAACCGATCGGACGCCTGAAGGCTAATTCTCGTAATTTAAAACGTTCAAAATCTAGTCGCGGTCTCATCTCGGCGACAAACAAATGTCAAAAATTTGTCAAAATGTAGGGAAATTAGAAGTATTTTTTGACAGATTAAGACTGAGATCAGACTGTGAACGTTCTTAAAATTAAGAGTTTTTTTTACAGGAACATTACAGGAATTTCTCCTGTATCGAGGGTGCGTTTACAAACATTTAAACTCACATGCACAAACAGCCAGACCCGGAACAAGTACTTGTAGGCCATACAAATATTTGTTCCGTGCGGGAATCGAACCCGTGACACGCAGCGCAGCAGTCAATCGCTTAACCACTGCACCAACCGTGCCGTCAATTGCCCCTCTGGTGAGATACCTACCATAAAGCCATGTATATTTGGCAGCTGGCAGCGACCTTGGTTGCGCCACCATGGTATCCTAGTAAGATATAAGCCTTAACCAGCACCCTTGCGTAATACCTAATTCTCACCTAAATACAGATTACTCAGTAATCTTGCTAGGAGAGCAGCGATTCACCCAACAATTCGTTGTACCTACACCATGTCCTACTGATAGGTATTATAAACGTGAAAGTTTGTATGGATGGATGGATAGATGGATGGATGTTTGTTACTCTTTCACGCAAAAACTACTGGATTGGATTTGGATGAAATTCGGTACACAGATGGTTTATAACCAGGATTAACATATAGGATACTTTTTATCCCGATATTCCCACGAGATCGAAACTTATGCGGGTGAAACTGCGGCGCGCAGCTAGTAATTAATATGCATACTTAGAAAGTCCCTCATGTACTAGAAAGAAAGAAAATACGTTTATTTGCGGTAAAAATGACGCAAAAAAGATCATAAAAACAAATAGGTATAGAAAAAAAAAAAACAATAAGAAATGGTTAACATGCGTCACATTCACGCAAAACGGCTATCGCTCAGCATTATGCTGCGATGCTATGCAAGACAGAGCCCCAGCGCTGGTTTTCAGCGACAGTACTACAAAACCTTAATGTAATCAAATGACTTCTCCCGCTCTGGGCTGAGCGGAAGGGCGTGTCAGACTTTTACTGACTAAAACCCATTGTGTTCCTTCAGTTGCCTGTGCCAGGGGCCACGGTATCTCTTTAGAACAACCCGCGGCCCTGGCAGGCATCGGCCCTAGCGGACCCCGTCAGTTCGTGCTGACATCTTTGAGGCGCGCGTGGAACACAACGCACCGTCGACCCGGGCCTGATCCTTACCGGGCGGCGAGCTGCCCATTGCTCGCCGCCCGCAAGCCCGCGTCTACGGTGGCCGGGAGTCGGCTGTTGACTCCCGTCCAGGGCGTCTCCTGCGGCGACTAGGGGCGTGAGGGCGCAGAGATTGCCTCCCCCTCAGGCGCTCCGCCTCGTCCTTTGCGAGCATTACTGCTTCGCAGAAGGAGGTAACGGCCTCCCATTCACTCTCGCTCCGTACCATGGCCTGGACCAGGGCCGGACGCGAGAGATCGCTGCCGCCGATCGCCGCAGCCGATCACCGCCGCCGATCGCCGCCACGAGGACGCGGCGGTGCTCCGCCCAAGCCGGGCAGACCTCCACCGTGTCCTCCAGGCGATCGACACAGTGGTGACACTCTGGCGTTTTCTCTCGCCTTATCCTGAACAGGAACCTCCCGAAACAACTGTGTCCGGTGAGGACCTGCGTCAGGCGGAAGGTGAGGGCGCCGTGGCGCCTCTCTAGCCACTCCTCAAAGAGGGGACTTATCGCCGCAATTGTGGCGTGCCCAGCACTGGGTTGCGACAATCGCACTCAACCACGTTAATAACGCAATTGAATTGGCAAAATGAAAGCCGTTGCTACTGATAGTGTATTACACAATTACCCCGCCATTCCTAGGTAGTATAAAGTAATAATCAATAATGACCTACATGTATTTGTTCCGAGTCTGGGTGTTTTTCTATCTATAATATGTAAGTATTTACAAAAAAAAAATGTATATAAGTAGTTTATCAGCCATCTTGTTACCATAACACAAGCATTAGGTTGCTTAGCTTGGGACTAGATGGCGCTGTGTGAAATGTCCAGGGATATTTATTTATTTATAAATATAGGCTTTGTTGCATATTGTTTGATAAATTAATATTATTTTCATTTATTATTTTAGTCGTCCTCTATTAATTGTTATTAGGGGTAAAAAAATATAAATATCTGGCAACATTCTTATAGCTGTCAATGTCACTTGATCTCTTGACTCACACATTTTCATCGCCCCGCTTCAATTAATGTTCAACTCGTCAACCAGTTTCACATTAAATTCAAAGTGTTATCAATGAACTAGTACCTATTGGATTTAGAACTTTAGTTTTTCTTTTTTTTTTCTTCTTCGCACGTTTTCTCATATCACACCTGACATTGGCAGAATTATCGACATTGGCACCATTGCCATAGAGGAAAATAGAATAGAATCAATGTCCAAACTCAAACTCAAATCATTTATTTCAATTAAACCATTTACAGGCACTTTTGAATAATGTCAAAATTAAATAGTCGGTCAGTTAGTCAGAAAGTTGAAGCTTGTTGTGTTGCCCATTCCAAAACTTAGATCTCTATGGAGAAGAACGGGCAAGAAACTCCACGGATACTCTTTTAAATCAAAATATTATTACAAAATCCTGGGTACATTATTCTTATTGCTTCTATATGTGAGAAACAAAAAATACGTACGCAAAATACGCGCATTGTCGTGGAGTTGCGGATACCAGCCCGCTGTACCTATTACCTATTCTATATGTGAGAACAATGTAAAAAAATAACAATTTAAAATGTAAAATTAAAAACCGGCCAAGTGCGAGTCGGACTCGCCCATGAAGGGTTCCGTTACGTTACGATTTATGACGTATTAAAAAAAAACTACTCACTAGATCTCGTTCAAACCAATTTTCGGTGGAAGTTTATATGGTAATGTACATCATATATTTTTTTTAGTTTTATCATTCTCTTATTTTAGAAGTTACAGGGGGGGGGGGACACATTTTACCACTTTGGAAGTGTCTCACGCGCAAACTATTCAGTTTAGAAAAAAATGATATTAGAAACCTCAATATAATTTTTGAAGACCTATCCATAGATACCCCACATGTATGGGGTTGATGAAAAAAAAAATTTGAATTTCAGTTCTAAGTATGGGGACCCCCAAAATTTATTGTTTTTTTTCTATTTTTGTGTGAAAATCTTAATGCGGTTCACAGAATACATCTACTTACCAAGTTTCAACAGTATAGCTCTTATAGTTTCGGAAAAAAGCGGCTGTGACATACGGACGGACAGACAGACAGACAGACAGACATGACGAATCCATAAGGGTTCCGTTGCCATTTGGCTACGGAACCCTAAAAATAAGCCCTGGCAGTTAAGAGATGACCAGTGTCAACCGACGGCGCCCGTTCACGAACTGACGCGTGGATCAGCACCACCCAGCTCAACCATTTCGTAGGGAACCGAATAATCCAACACACGCGCCACCATGAGTGAGATATTTAAGTGAGCATGACATATTCTCAATTGCCATGCTCTTTCTAGTCAACAACAAAATATCATAAAAAACGGATCCATGGTTCTTACATTTACAAAATTTAAAATTGCTTCTAAATTATACAAAACTATAGTTTGCAATTTATTTAAGAGATGAGAAAAACAAAACTACCAATCAGGAAGAGGTATTTAATATTGAGAATTAAATCTTGATTGAATAAAATAAACATTAAGTTCGTAAAGTCAGAAACAAAAAAAAAAAAAGGGAATCATCTCTTCCAAATATTGAAATTGTGATCAACTAGTGAGCCCAAGTGCCTGTGGAGCAGGACCAGCATTAAGCCAAGCATTTTTATCTACGATATACTAGTCCAACTTATAATATGCTCGTCTTGTAGTGTGCATTCAATGCATGTTTTAAATTTCTTCTCGTTTAAATTAAAATAAATTAAATAATCATTTATTTCAGGAAGTTATACCCATATTAAGAAGAAGAAGTTAGAAAGAAGAAGAAGGAGTTTAGTTGAAGAATATAGAGTGATATTTTATTATAACATTTTAGACAGTACCTACCCCATAAAATAGTTTTTTACTTTAGACAATCTGAAGCGCGGTTGATCTAGTTTGTTCAGCGAGGTTTGTCTAGATCATTTTATAGTCTATGTTTGCCTATAAAAGTATAAAGCTGCGCGAAACGTTAGTGAATTTTAGAACATTGTGGACCACGATGAAGCTATTGTATATATTTTTACTGTTTTTCGTATTCGCTGTAGTGATGGCAAAAAAACCGAAAATGGATTCAAGAGGTACTTAATTGAATTTATTATTTATTGTTAACGTGTTTAGGGAGTCTTTACGGACAGTGACTCAATTACAAATGTTATTTTACAAAAAATCTAATTAAAAAACAAGTAATGTCGATCCTTGTGATCTAGTACCTCAGGTCAAGCTACCCGAAACCGTCAAATTTTCTCAATCAACTTTTAACCTTAATCCTTTATCCATAAAGTTGAAAAACTATTAAATAAATTTGACAGATTGTAGTAGCTTGATGTGCTTGCGTCTGCACGTTGTTAACAGTATCATGTATACTCCGATTTTTTTTTGTCAACGGCATTGTATATTATTAGCTGTTATTTTGGTCTGGCAAATTAAGTGTCATACTTTCTAGCAGTGACATGACTTTATACGAACTTCAGTGTAATGTCTAAAATATGTACGAAATTGTACGCTAAATAAAAAAAAAATACAATACTATATAGACTTCACAGAAAATAATAATCAACGTCTCACCGCCACGAAATATTCTTAAAAGCGGGCGTTATATATTTCACTAAGTACCTCCACCTTTAGACTTTGTTACAGGCCAAGAAAAATGTACGGAAAGTGTATGTTCAATTTCTATATCAGTTTGGGTGTATCAATAATCACAGGCAAACGCTAAATTTAAAAAAAAAATGTACTATAAATTTTAAAGAAATTTTTTTTAAAATTTAGTGTTTAATTTCGTACATATTTTAGACATTACACTGAAGTGACATTAGACTAAAGTCAAGTCACCGCTAAAAAGTATCACACAATTAAATATCAGCGTTTATGTACAGTAACGCAAAATTCAAAAGCATTCTCCTCGTAAAATGAATTTTGCATCATTGAAAAAAGACCTATTTCATAATGGTATAATTTCGATAATACTATGATCGTATCACCATAAAATATCTATAATACTTCGAGAAAATCGCTTTTGAACCTTGGCTTGACTGTAGGTATCAAGTTTAATTTGAATCCATACAAGAATCAAGTGCATACGACGACATATTAAGCTAATTATTGCCAGCAGGTGGGTTGACCTTGTATTGGATTTCCGCATTATGAGGTTAGCCCAACTATACTGAAAATCTACTGGCTGCTTTTTTTAGATGGAATAGCTTTTTTTAGTAAGAGCAATTGTTTCTACAGAAAAATGGTCTTAGGAGACTGTCCTTAAGTTTCAAGATACCTATTTTGATCTGCATGCTGTTTTTTTTTAAATTGTAGGTACATCGTACAAGAAAATGGGCAATTTTCACAAAAATTTTCATTGATGCAGTGACTGCATTGATGCTTTAGTTCTAGTAGAAAATGTACGGACGAACAAGAAACAAAAGTCAACATAGAATTTATAGAAATATAATGTCCGTACACAGCACGATATAAATATAGACACAGAAGGAGTAAGACAGAATAAACACAATAGATAGGACGAGATCACTAAACCACAATAATAATATTAATTCAAATTACTGAATAAAAGTCTATAGGCGTCTGCCTCAACCATGACAGAAGGTTGACATCAGAGCAGCGCCACTAGTGGCGTATTTCTGAACCAGGTATCTGGTAGGAGTGAAACCTACATCACCCTCCTCCAGAGACCGTCAAGGGCGATAAAAATCAGGAAACCTGACGTGACGACCAGAGCGAGTGGTGTACTCTCTGCTACTGCAAGGAATCCTATATGCAATATCCTGTTTCTTAAGACAGTGACAGCATATTTCCTGGGGGCTTAACGCCAGCTCTTATAGCTAAGAACTTCCAGCTCTTATAGTTATAAGAGCTGGTGATAAGCCCCCTGATCGCTTTCAGTTTCATTGGTAAAATTAGCCCTGAGTAGGTGAAGATTCGAGGAAGGACTTCTTCCTTGCTCGATTGCAAAAAAAGTTAAAAACTCCTTAAAGGTTCAAAGGTTCAACTTTCAGAGGTATGGTATTGCAATAGGGTGTAGAGTTCACTCATCCTCTATAGAAAAGGGAGGAGCCTCCGACCAGACGGGTGTTGCGTCTGGTGGGCAACTGCCCGACGATTGATGTCGGGACGTTGCATATATGCGAGTTGCGCGGTAAACTGTGCTTGGGACATGCAGGATTTTGCGTGACGTTAGTGTGATGCGTAGTTCGCATGTGGCGATGAAGTTGCCGCCCTAAACTCTAAGATCAACTGAGGTTTGAGTACTAGAAGGGCCCAGTGCGGGTTGGTAGTTCTTTGTCACGTCTTCGAAATTTTGGTTCTATACATTATGTATTTTTTTTTCAGACGATGGAAGAGTTGATGGTACGGTATTACCTGGGTCAAAGATTGTGCAATACTATGGTGGAAACAGAAAAAAGAATAAACACAGCGGATAGCGTAGGAGAATTTTTCGTTGTCAATTTATAAATTAGCGTCCTTTCTTTGTATTACATGACTTGCTTTAATTAAAAACACTGTAACTACATATTTTTGTGTCATTTTTCTTTGGTGCTCTGGTGATCAGCGGGGAAATAGCGTAACACACGATCAGTAGTAACGGCTTTCATTTCGACAGTTCAAAAACTTTCATTGCGTTATTTACGTTGTTGAGCTAACAATTTTTTCGGACATACGAAGCAATGGGTTAGCAATATCTTTCAAAATGTTTCAGATTGATATTGATAGTGTGTATACAATTAGGGTGTCATGAACATCCGGTCGAAGTTATGTATATCGTCCATAACATGGTGTATAGCAGTACTAATAATATCAGATTTTATAGATATCAGACCTTAGTGTAATGTATTCTAAGTTGATTTTTGAGTGACCATTTGTTACAAAAAGGTCCTAACGACTTTTTGGTTGCAATGAATTTGAACTTTGTTAGGTATGACATTCAGTTTGTTGTTACATAACTTGAAAATTACGTCAAATTCTTGATTCGCCAAGTTCGCCCCAGTAACAATTCTTTGAAAATCCATTAAATGATATTTTTTTTTTCTGTAATTAGGTTTGAACAAACACTTTTACACCACAATCAAATTTTTTTTAAAACTATATGTGTTCGGTGTTTCCTGTTTGACTACTCTTTGAAGAAAGGCCGAACAAACTCAGCCTTGCGTTGCCATAAAACAAAGCAAACCCGTGATTTTGACAAGAACTTTATCATAAACCCAAACTAGTTCAGGTTTTTGATAAAAAATCTGGATTGTTACAGGTTCATGATGAAATTGAGTCTAAAATGTGTCATCTTCCGGTTTTTCACCAAAAACCTAGGTTTTTGGTGAAAAACCCAATTTTATGAAAAACCTGCGACATATATAAAAATAAATATCATTGAGTAATATGAATCACAAAGGAATACAAAAAACAAATGAATGATGTAAACATTCTGGCTGCTTAAACGACCTGTTTTGCGACAGATTAATTTTATCCTTGTAGGAAAACCAGTTAGAATTTTATAGTACTGCAGCGCAAATATGTGATAGATAGAACAAAGGAAGAATGTCTGTTAGTTGGTCCGTGTTTTGTTCTGGAGTTGGGCAGGACATGGACACCTGGCAAGGCGCAGTGATGACAGGTAGAGTAACGCTGTGACGAAGTGGCGTCCAAGGACTGGAAGCCGACATGTCGGTCGTCCGGCTGCGGGATGGGTAGAGGACATCGTTGCCATCGCGGGCAAAACCTGGATGAGGCTGACACACTTCGATCAATAATAGTACTAGATTCCCGATAAGCGCTTCAAAAACGGCCCGAAAAATAAGACCACAATTACTTTTGTGGTCTTATTTCAAATTAGTATGTTTTTAACCTTATTACTTGACTTTAAGTTTCATTTTAGAATAAATGACTGAAATTTAAAAATAGAATGATTTTATTTTCAAGCGACATTTAAAATATATTTTGCAATGGTAATTAAACTTTATGTTTAAGCATTAAGGTTTATAATAAACTAAAGTTGTTAATATTATTAAACTTTTTTCTAAGAAATATTATTTTTCTATGTTTACGTGTGTGCAAACGTGGCCACTTGAGCGACTGATTTTTGTTCCTGATCCTTAATCTAGTACTATTATTGATCGAAGCTGACACAGGAGCGTGGGGATTGGCACAAGAAAAGAGAAGGCTATGGCCAGCAGTGGGTGAAGTCGTGATGTGGACCTTCTTCTTAGCGTGTCGATACTTCGATAGCAATCTAAATGGACTTGGCCCAAAATTCAGCCACTTGATTGGCACCATCACCAGCGTCCATCAGTTCCTGTAACGTGCAGCTGACAGGACACGCAGGACACGATATTAAGTGTCCCATCGTTTGTAGAACAGCACCACATATATACTCCAAGGCGGAGTCATCTATGAATCTCCACGTGAACAGCTTTTTCGTTGCTTCGGCCTGGGTCCGGAGTCTAAAGACTTCCAGGAGATGTGGATGATGATGTTTTTGTTCTCACACAAAACCAGCAGACATTGTTAAACTGAAAACTTTTTTACTTTTGCGCTCTTTCTGAACAGTGAACGAAACTGAATCGTCACGCTGAGGTCGGTGACGCTGAATCAGGTATACCGGCTCCAGTCGGTCGGTGACGCTGAATCGCGTACACACGGCTACACATCAAGCTATGCAAAACCAGTATTGGCTGACCGTTCATTATGACAAAATATCATACAAAGTGAGGCCAAGACAAACTGGTTTTGTATAGCTTGACGTGTAGCCGTGTGTACAATCGGTTCCATTCGTATGTTTTCACTTCTATCGAATGGTCATAAGAACTATTTAAGCAATGCATACACACGTTCAAAAATAGTCCTCCAGATTGTAAAACTACAACCAACAGTATCGTATTAAAAAAGATCACAAGTCCAAAGATCCAGTTGTTGACAAGGATTTATTGTTTCACACAACGTACGGAATATATAGGACGAATCCACACAACCTTTCCCCAGAAGGGACGAAGGACGGGATAAGGTGTGCTCTAGACCAAAAAAAAAGACAATAAGTTTAAAGGTTTAGGCTAACTTAGTAGCGGAGTCCCGTGTAATTATTCCAAGTAGGACGTAATTCCGCTACAGAATTGTATTAAAAACGATCACAAGTTCTCCAGACCGAATTTCTGCCATGGCGATTGGCGGCAATCTCAACGGAGACTAGCCTTCAGCGCCGGAGATATTATAGTGAAAAAAACTTCTTTGCAAGAAAAAAACAACCGACTTCCAAAAACGACACTACAAAGTGAAAAATAACTTTAATTTCGGAAGGCAGTGTCGTTGGGTACACATTTTCGTTGTTTGCCACCGACTTCCGAAATTAAAGTTATTTTTCACTTAGTAGTGTCGTTTTTGGAAGTCGGTTGATTTTTTTTTTGCAAAAAAGTTTTTATTTTTCACTTTTAAGTTATAATTTTTACCAGTAATTTTAGTTTAAAAACCAAACTACTGAACCGTTTTTGATAAAATTTCTATGGAACCATTTGGGAAGTATACCCTTTTCAACAAAAAAAGATTTTTTCAAATCGGTTGGCAAGTGACGGAGTTATGCGCGAACAAAAAAAAAATACAAACATCCGAATTGAGAACCTCCTCCTTTTTTAGAAGTCGGTTAAAAAGTGTATGCGCAATCACAGGTGCACTTCCTCTTCCCTCACTCTCATAGTCCGATGGGACGGCAATCCGACACGACCGGAGACAGATCAGGCGCAGGACCAACGGATAAGCGTGCTGTCCGAAGCAGCAGGGAGTATCACTAAACCGTCATGTCCTAGAACCAAAAATTTTAAGACATGTGACATCTACCAACCCGCACTGTGCCCGCGTGGTGGATTACGGCCCACTCCCTCTCACAGAGAGGAGGCCTGTGTCCCAGTTTCCTATATCTATGGTCCCGGCAGTGGAAACATTATAGGCTAATTATGTAGGAGCATATTTATGCGTAAACATTGTCAGGAGTATAATAAAGTGACTCCTTTGCCTGTATGCTTATGGTGACGTCACCCCCTCCCCCCACCCCCCGTAACAAAAAAATCCTATCAATATCCATTGAGTAATTTACATGAATCACAATGGAATTCAAAAATAAACAAATGAATAATGTAAACATCCTGTCTGCGTAGACGCCACATATTTTATCCTTAAAGGAAAAACTAGTTACAATTCTATGTATAGTACTATAAAATTGTAATATTCCTACTAATATTATAAACGCGGAAGTTTGTATAATAATAATAATAAACAAATATTTTTCTTCCATAAAGGCGCCTTAAGATATGATGACACTACAACTTATAAATCCTTTGTGGGAGACTGGTACTAGTAGTAGTGCACTAGGAAAAACCTGTATCACAGATTACCAGGCCCCCCCCAAAACATTTCTTGAGTCTCAAATCTTGAGTCAATCTTAGTTAATAGGTAACATATTATGGTATGGATGGATGGATGGAGGGATGGATGTTTGTTAAGAGTAACAAACATCCATCCCTATGCAAAAACTACTACACGGATTTGGATAAAATTTGGCACACAGATGGTTTATAACCAAGATTAACGCATTTTATCCTGATATTCTCACGGGATCGAAACTTATGCGGGTGAAACCGTGGGGCGCTGCTAGTATAATTATAAATTTATTCATAACATAGAACTTAAAAAATTTAATATACTAGAGCACAGTGTCATCAAGTATAGAAAATGTATAATAAAATAGCGAATTAAATGTCGGAGCAATTGTGACAAAGTCTATATTCTGTAATATTTGCAATTAATTTATTTAATTAGACATTTTGTAACGTTTATAGTGATGACTGAAGGAATATTATGACATTTTTAATAATATAATGTATTCTGGAATTAAATATTTGCACACCACAAGTAATGGTAGAATGTAAATAGGCCACATTTATATTAAGATCATACTCAAACTCAAACTACATATTTCAACTAAACCAATTACAGGCACTTTTGAATTGTCAAGGGTCAGTCAGTCAAAAAGATGAAGCTAGTTTCCCATTCCAAAGCGTAGTAGGTACCTATGGAGAAGAACGGGCAAGAAACTCCATGGACACTCTTTTAAATCACAATAATATAGTTACAAAGTATTGGTTACATCATTCATTTTAAAAATTATGCATGTGAGAACGATGCAGAACGTTAAAAGCGTCCGTAATGAAAAGATAAAAAAAAAACAATTCAAATATTAAGTAAATTAAATCAAAATAAGCCATGGCAGCAAAGAGTTGACCAGTCCCTACTGACGGCGCCCGTTCACGAAGATGACGCATATATTAGCACCATTCAACTCAACCATTTTGAAGGGAGCTAAATGATCCAACACATGCGCCACCATCAGCGAGACATTAGTGAGCATGACATACTCTAAGCCGCCAAGGCCCATTCAAGTCAATGAAAGACGTACCCAGTAAATGGTAGCTTTATAGTATGTACGTACATAATACTCACACATGTGCTATTTTACTATATAATATACTACTTTGTACATCTACATTTTGGCAAATAAAGTATTATTATTATTTTAGTTGTCTTTGACATATCTCGGGACACTGAGGTCCCAGACCTTTGGAAGGCGTACTAGGGGCCGAAGCCAACTCGCAGAGGCCCTTTATACAATTTTAAATGATGAGGAGGCACCAACCGACGATTATCCCTGTATGCACCATGCAAGTGCACCCAAGGACAACACCCGGTTGGTGCAGGACTATTGCAGAACATGGAAACAAAATATAGGGGGGCTACTCCGAAGTGGTAAATGTATCGTATCGGCCGAATGTTCGGCCGTTTCCTGCTACGAAGTTACTATTTGGTTCGGTCGGTTCCGATCCTACACTCCTACACTCTTTCGAATATTGACTATGGTCCCGACCCAACTGAGCCGATCGGAACTTTTTTCGCATTTTTCAATAATATTCGGTTCGGCCATGTGTCCGATCCAATCATTCGAATGTGTCACTTCGGAGTAGACCTCTAGGGCTATCGGTTACCTTGAACTATGGAAAGTCTATGTCCCCTTTATTATTATTATTGGAACGAAGTTCCTTATTGCGCGTTGCAAAAGGGGGCTAGACGGAAAAAATTAAGACCAAAGTTGGAACGACACTTTTTGCTATAGTTGTAAGCCGTGCGGCGTGCGGCGTGCGCGTGTTTCTCTGTCTGTCTCTTTGAACTTCGTTCCATCCGGGTGTCCCTTGACACCTCTCAAGTTTTATAAATAATTGCGGGCAGGTTCTCTTTTTTTAAACGGCGAATAATTTCTACGCCAGAATGAGAATCTACTAGAATCGTACGGCGAATACCTAATCAGCGCCGTAAAAAAACCGTGTCTGTTAACAAACTTCCATAGTGCTCCATCCATAAAACGTAGTTTTTCACGGCAAGAAAAACGTGTGTGTACAGACGCCAGCAGGTCAAGCTACCCGAAACTGTCAAATTTTCCCAATCAACCTTGAACCTTAACGCTCTAGCGATAAAGTTGAAAAATCTTTTAAAGAAATTTGACAGATTGTAGTAGCTTGATGTGCTGGCATCTGTACAAAGGGTCTTATAAAGAAAGAAAGAAAAAGTATTTATTGCGACTCGTACAGGAAGATCATATATTATACTAAACACAGTTAGAAATAGAAAAAAAGAACAAATTATATTAAAAAAAAGCAACAAAAAGAAAAATGAAACAGAAAGTCCTTTGCGAGGCCAAAAGGCTCCTATCTCAACATGATGCTTCGCAATTTAAAAAAATAAATGTCGCAGCGCTGGTATTCTGATAGGGTGCGCTGTGGTATCATTTCAGCCGAAAGACGTCCACTGCCGGCTGCCGGACATACACCTCCCACAAGCACTTCACGTCGACTGGTTCTGTACTTCTCGCATCCAACGGGTTCCTGGGGCCTTCCAAGATCGTCGGTCCACCTTGTGGGAGGCCTTCCAACGCTACGTCTTCCAGTACGCGGTCGCCACTCCAGAACCTTTCGGCCCCATCGGCCATCTGCGTACCTAATGGTACTTATGATACAGTGCAATGCGCACGTAGTATCTCACATTCTATAAATAAAATGTAGTCTATACTATAATAAGAATATTCCTAGTATTCCTTCTTCCTTCCCATAAACAAGAACTTGAGGGTCCATAGTCCACACCCACATCGAATGACGGGTGAGAAAACCCGTAAATAAGGAAAAGGTTAGTATTCAATTAGTCATGGATTCTCATATAAAATATAATACTAAACAAAATATAATCAGAAGAGCAACAGTACAGTTTTTTTTTTATTACTATGTAAGCTGTCACGCCCTTTATGCCTGGAGGCTTTTATTTAGGTAGTAAGTTTTTAATTTAATTTTAATTAATTATTTTTTAGCTTGAGTACGTATAGTTTTCATTATATTTGTTGGTATATTGGCGTGGCTAGCTGACATATGGCAAATAATTTAAGTTTCTTGTAATGTTAATTACTGAACATAGGTTCCTAGTATTGTATACATGCAACTATATTCTAACTGAACAGACAGCTGTGCTGCTGGGGAGTTTGTTGCGCCACGTCTTCTTCCCAGCGATAGCACTAGGAAGTGGTGAAGGGCGGGCGTTTTTGGGGGACTGTCTTTTGTAATTTTGACGTTCGAAAAGTGCTGATTCTCAGCTTAATTTGAATAAATGACTTTTGATTTTGATTTTTTGACTAGCCTACGCTGTCCCACGGGCAAAGGCCTCCCTCCACCCCTTCCATCTTTCGCGAGCCCGCGCGTCCTCCTACCAGTTTTGACAGAACCTATCCAGCTCCTTCCGCGATCTCCTACCTGGTCTGCCGCGAACCCACCTCGCTGTCTCAGGGCACCAATTCTGTTAGTGTCGCGGGCGCATCACGGATTGATTTGTATGGTTAATGTCAATTAATGTGTGTTGTCTTTGGTCCTTGGCCCTGACATCAAGCAATGGACAAAATTTACAATCCAAACTAATATTATAAATGCGAAAGTAACTCTGTCTGTCTGTCTGTCTGTCTTTGCTTCACGCCTAAACTACTGAACCGATTTGTGTGAAATTTGGTACAGACATAGTTTGGAACTTGAGAATGGACATAGGATAGTTTTTATTACAAAAAATAAAATAAAATAAAAAATAAAATTTATTCCGGACCGGACATACAGCGCCATCTATTGGTCAAGAGTCGGCATCAATTCAGTACTGAAAACATCCACGCGGGCGAAGCCGCGGGCAGAAGCTAGTATTTTATATGCTTTTGAGTACGAGGCTTTTGACTATGTTGTATTTTATCTTTTTTTTATTGTAATGTGCGTTTTGTTTGTGCGGAATATACAATTTTTCTTTCTTTTTAAAATTGTCCTTTGAGGAAAGAACTACATAGGTGTTAATGTATGTTATCCTTTCCCTGAGCCACCTCGAACCTTTATATTATTAACCTTTTTATTTTAAGTTATTCATAGTTTTAAATTGTAAGTTAAGTTAATTTTAAGACCACGATATCGCATTAGGTATACACCTGTAATGATAGTGGTAGGGAGGATTTTAATAAATAAATATCCAAGTTAGACTTCTTTAACAATCTTGCACAGCGTTACACATCGTGTGGCATGCAGTATTTATTAAAAGTCTACACCGAACCTAGTCTTGGACACATCCCAGTCGAACTTCGAGCAGTAAATAGTAAAACAGATCAACATGAGACTGCTATTTATATTGTTGTTGTGTTTCTTCATCGCATCGGCGGCCGCTGGTAAAAATTCACAACGCAAAAAAAAGGATGGTAAGTGTATTTTTGTTTTCTTTTCTAATGTTGGTACGAATTGAGATGTGCAAGGGAAAATAAGCCACTAGATTCTGCCCACGAATTCGTTCGCGTGAAATTTCTTGATCGACCTACTCCGTCGCATCGTATCGCATCGCTTGCCCGCGCTATTACTTCGTTCTGACTTATTTTCTTTTTGCTCGGCTCCTAAGGATGCTAGGGAGATGTTTTTTTTTTTTAGATTAGATAGATTCATTTATTTTTCCGAAATATGGTATTTTACAGATTTTATAACACATACACAAAAGTTCTTCATATTCCGCCTAAATTCGGCATGCAAATATTGTGACAATAATAATTATTCCAATTAATTAATATGTTATAATAATGTTATTATTTAAATATTGTACACCTGACCTAAATAAAAATAAAGTATTAATTAATTAAATCAAATTAAACTAAATAATTAAATTCCAATGTCAAAAAAAAGTACTAAATCAACTACATACAAATAAAAAATGTCAAATAAAAATTATTACATAACAAAATAGGTGTCTAAATAATAGCTTTTAAAAAAAACAACCAAAGAAATTAAGTTACAAATTGTCAAATAGCTTAAAATAAAAATGTCAAATTTAGTCATGCAACTTTACCTTTTGTTTAATAGCTTATAAACTTCCTCAAGAATTAGGCTATTAAATACAAAAAGATTTTTTCTTATCCGATTGGTACAGACGCCAGCACATCAAGCTACTACAATCTGTGAATTTTTTTAAATAGATTTTCAACTTTATCGCTAAAGCATTAAGGTTTAAGGTTGATTGGGAAAAATTGACAGTTTCGGGTAGCTTGACCTGCTGGCGTCTGTACCTCTATTGCATATTAGCATTATCAGCCTATAGTGTCCCCACTGCTGGGATTCAGGCCTCCTCTCTGTGAGAGGGAGTGGGCTATCATCCACCACGCGGGCCCAGTGCGTGTTGGTAAATGTCACATGTCTTCGAATTTTTAGTTCTAGGAAATGCCGGTTTTCTCACGAAGTTTTCCTTCACTGTTTTGAGAGCGATGCTGCAATAATTTACACAAAGTAAAGTGCTTACTTGGGTTCGCACTTACGACCTACAACTAATAAGTTGTGGCCGAGGTTTTTGGCTCGTTTATTACACGGATTACACGTTGTAAAAGGCAAAAAACTATTTCAATGATTTAATAAACTTTAACTAACTCGTTGGTCAAGTCGTTGCTAACGCATGAACTGGGTTCAATACTCAAGTTGGGCATTAAATAAAATAAAAATTTGGTCGGGATAAAATTCAATTTAAACGACTGGTTGACACTTCCCGTGACCCAAGGGCTGGCTTTTACCTTGGCCAGAGGCTAAGCATTGCCATACAACGTGGCAATGCCGCCAGTGGGGGGTACATTACCAGTCGACAGCGATGCGGATGAATTTTTCGACGCTATATTTCAGTTTGTAAATAGTTTTAGTTAATTTAGGATATCATTTTGTTACTTAAAAGGGTGCCTTTATGTTGAATTTTTATATTATTTGTGGATATCTTAGTTTTTATTAAAAAAAAAAACTTTCGGTTTCATAGTTTTCTACTCCGTTCACCTTGTGTAATTGTGTTTTATTGTGCCACTCATCCCAGGAATTTGTGTCTTGTACTTTTTGAGTAATAAGAGTACGATTGTGGTCGGGCTGGGGATCACGGTTCCTGACCCCACCACAACCAGATCTAGTAAAATATCAATAGTGGGAAGTTACTGATTATGCCAAAAATATGTGTCAAATTGTGCCTATGGCACACACAACGCATTAAGTCAAGCAGTCACACTATATGTATAATTTAGTCTGCAATTAAACATTTGAATTTTGTTAGTTATGATTTAACTGAACTGTTGTAACTAAACTGGTCATATTGGGTTACAGGCAGAGTAAGAAATTATAACCCAATTAAGCAATAAGTAATATTTAATTGTTTGAATTGCCACTTAGCTTTCTTCCTCTCTCCTAAATTTTTGCTGTGCCCGACAGGGTCCATATTGATCTTTTACCTTATATATACCATCTAAACACATATGGAATGCAATAAAGATTTAGAGTTTGAGTTTGAAATAAAAATGGAGTTTATTTTGTCAGCTTTCTTATTATTAAATTTATTGTTTTTTTACATTTAAAAAAATACTAATTTTGTGAAAATAAGCAAAATAGAACAGTACAAAATAGAATAAAAATAAAATAAAATCACAAACTTACAAAATCAAAGTCAAAATTAGATTAAAAACAAAAATTAAATTAAAATTACAAATAATATCGCATCATCTGCCCTCGCATCACCTGTGTTGCCTTTTATGATGTTAATAATATAGTCCTCTGAGGTTGTTAATGTTTTACCAATAACCTTGTATACAGCGTGTAACGGAAGGGGGGTATCAACCCTGAAGGAGGTGAATGTGCTCATGAAACTCAACAACTTTCCCCAAAGAACAGGACGAAATATGAAAAAAAAAATTTGGCCCTCCCTTACAAAACTGACTACCAGCTGATTGATTTACCATGGGAGGGCCAAATTTTTTTTTCATATTTCGACCTATGTTCTTTGGGGAAAGTTGTTGAGTTTCATGAGCACATTCACCTCCTTCAGGGTTGATACCCCCCTTCCGTTACACGCTGTATAGATGAGTGTGTGTGATGTTTCCTTTTACCGACCTTAGCTTAAAACGGTTTCATTTTATTTTTTCAGGTGTACCTATCAACTTTCACAAGAACATACTTCCAAGAAGTGTAATGATCGGGAAATACAAAGAAAAAAATAAATATAATAATAAGCAAGGGTAGACAACGAAGAACATAACATCACGCCTGTGTACTCCGAAGAGGGAAGCAGAGATATTTAACCAAAGTCGCTGTGCCCCGCGGTTTCACCCGCATAAGTTTCGATCCCGTGGGAATATCGGGATAAAAAGTATCCCATGTTTTAATCTTGGTTATAAACTGGTGGGAAATTTCATCACTTGGCTTTACGTGACGCGAAACAAAGCGGACGTGTGTTTTGTATTGATTATAATGAAATAATCAATTACGACAAATAAATAATTATAATTATTTGCGCCGTCAGTATAAAAGTAAAGTGTGTCGCGTGTGACTTGTATGTTTTTACCGACTTTTCATGTACAAGATGATCTAAATATTTTTATAAAACAATAAATAAAGTGTTTCTGGTAGCATGTCTAATCCAGGATCAAGCCCATTTGGCCGTAGCCAATTACTACGGAGAAGTCCCCCACCAACGCCATTACCCCCATTACCGCCATTACCCCTGAGCGACCCAAATCCACCAGCACCCGCGGAGAATGAATTGCCGAGTGAAGTCATCAGTACGCCGGAGATCCAGAAGTGGTTAGGCTCCATTGATGGCATATTAAACGAAGTTTGCAGTATTGTCGGTGAAGGAAAAATGAACTCGGAACAGAAACTTCGTGTCTCCACTCTATGCAGGAGGGTCTCAAGTGGGACCTCTCAGATGGCCGTCTTATACCAATCGCTGAAGCAGAAAACGATTCTGGCCCATACCACAATCCAGCACCTTCAAGTTCACCAGAATGTTGTGGATTCTCTCCAGCAATTCAAAGAGGTCGTTCAAACTAAGATGAGCCCCTCGGAAAACTCTTCGTATGCTAGCATGGTGAAGAAAGGTTCCGATAACTTTGTCCGTCCGGCAAACTTGAGATCAGTCGCCATCTATCCCAGCGATAAGACCCAAACTAGTGACGACACCAAGACACTTGTCCAAAAACTAATCTCCCCCGAACAACTTAAGCTTCATGTCCGTGGGTTGAGAAAAGTGAAAAATGGGGGCGTTCTGATTAGCACCGAAAACAAAGGCGATATTGACAAACTGAAGAAATCGGAAGAACTAGTATCATCGGGCCTTACATTAGAAGAACCTACGAAACGTCGGCCGAGGGTCGCTGTCATTGGTGTCCCCGTAGCCCTTACCGAGAAGGAGGTATTGGACTGTATTTATGAGCAAAACCTCTCAGACAAGTTGCCAAATATAACTCGTGAGTCCTTCCTTGAGAGCATCAAATTGAGCCATAAATCGGGTAAGAAAGACCTTCCTACATGTAACTACATTTTGGAACTACCCGCTAGCGTACGTAAAATCCTAATTAACCAAAGCCGAATTTTTATTAATTGGACTTCATGTCCGGTGAGAGATTTCACGATCGTCACCAGGTGCTTCAATTGCCAGCAGTTCGGACACGCTGCCAAGTTTTGCCGAGAAAGTAGTCCTATTTGCAACCACTGTGGAGAGTCTGGACACTCTTTCAAGGAATGTAGCAGCAAATCTTCTCCGCCTCAATGTGCGACGTGCAAACGCTTCAAGAGGAAATCTGACCATCCAACCGGAGATGTTAGTTGCCCGGCGCGCAAATATGCAGAGATGAACTATATTAACTCAATAGATTATGAAGGCGCCTAAGAGCGCCACCGATTTTTCTATTTAGTTAGCACATTAACAGGTAGTTTATCTTCTATTTTTATTTCCATTTAGTTTGTAACGATCATGACAAATCAGCTAATTTGTGATCTGGATAGTTTTTCTGTATCTGATTCTATAATCTGTAATGTTGAGGACTGTAAACATCTTCTCTCTACTGGTGACAAAACATTAACCTTGCTTACACAGAATATTCGCAGCATAAATCGAAACATGACCGGGTTTGAAGTGTTATTACAGAATCTTGACTTATGTTGTGACATAATTGTCCTAACAGAATGTTGGTTGTCAAAACAGACAGTCAACTTACCATCTCTGGACGGTTATTATTCATACAAAACTGAGAGAAACATAAACCAAAACGATGGATTAGTAGTTTATATAAAAAATAATCTAAGTACAATTAAAGAAGAACCGGTATCCCAAGATAGCAATTGCTTAATAATTAAAATTATTCCCGATATAGTAGTGATGGCTATTTATAGGCCTCCTTCTCAAAATATGGACAGATTTTTAGAATCACTTGACACAAACTTAAAAAACTTATCATCTTTTAAGAACATAATACTTTTGGGTGATATTAACATTAATATTGCTTCCGGGAAATCCGATACCCATGTACATAATTATCTGAATATTTGCTCTTTTCATGGACTATTACCAGCTCACTATCACCCCACGCATCAGAGCGGCTCATGCTTAGACCATATCATTCTAAAATCGAAAAATCCATCCAAAACATTGGTTACGAATTCTTCGCTTACCGATCATCAAGCTGTTTTACTAACATTACAAATAAGTTCACCTAGAATAAACTGCATGCGTAGCTACACTAAAGTGAATATGACAAACCTTGAAAATGACATACGCGGTATTAATTTTGACCCTGTTTATAATTCAAACGATGCAAATGCTTCCTTAAAGTATTTCATAACCTCGCTACAATATGCAATAAGGAAAAACACATATACTAAAACAATGCCCAGAAGGTTTAGTTGTATTAAACCCTGGATCACACCCGGCCTCGTACGTTGTATAAGACATAGAGACAAACTTCACCTAAAATTGAAACGCGAACCTGATAATGACATTCTTTCTGTTACATATAAAAGGTATCGTAACTTCTGTAATAATCTATTGAAAAAACTTAAAAATCAGTATGACAAAAATGAATTACAGAAGGCGGGAAAAAATAGTAAACTGGTTTGGAAATTTATAAAAACAAATACATTTAGATCGAAAAATCCCGAACCTCCACTTAATTTACTATCTACAGAGATATACCCATCCGAAGCAGTGAATAAAGCAAACAATTTTTTTGCTAATGTTGGTAAAACCTTGGCTGAAAAATCTTCACATTCTAGCAATTCTTCCCCTCAAAACCCGACTACGACACCCAGTACAGTAAAATCGTTTGTTTTATTAGATACCGACGTTAACGAAGTAGTAAGATTAATACACGGGTTAAAAGAAGCATGTGCTACTGGGTGGGATGACATACCTAATAATAGACTCAAGAAATTTAGTTACCTACTAGCCCCTCCACTAACCCACATTTTTCAGCTATGTTTAGCTCAAGGAATATTCCCCAAATTGCTCAAAAAAGCTGTGGTCACACCTGTATTCAAGTCTGGAGACAAAAACTGTGTGAATAACTACAGACCCATTTCAGTGTTAACAGGCCTCTCAAAAATTTTAGAAAAAATCATTAACAGTAGATTGATAAAGTATCTGGAAGATAACAGACTACTTTCAGATAATCAATTTGGTTTTAGGCCTAATAGATCAACTAGCCAAGCAGTACACAAATTAACTAATTATATTACTACTAATCTAGATTATGGTATGCACACAATTGGGATCTTTCTAGACCTTGCCAAGGCCTTCGACACTATTTCATGTACTTTACTTTTGCACAAGCTTGAAACACTGGGGATAAGAGGAGCACAACTTTTACTATTTGCGGATTATCTCAGCGATCGTCATCAGTGTGTAAAAATAGGTCAGTATACAAGTTCTGAACTTAAAAATAGTTGTTTTGGCATTCCACAAGGCAGTATTTTGGGCCCCACGTTATTTTTAATCTATATAAATGGTCTGTGCAGCCTGACACTCCAAAATGGAGTCATAATGTCGTATGCGGATGACACCGCTCTATTGTTCTCAGCTAAATCAAGAGCTGAAGTCTATGAATATGCTCAAAATGGTTTTAACATTGTCTCTAATTGGCTCCATAATAATATCCTAACATTAAATGCAGATAAAACAAAATACATTTTATTTACAATGAGAAATATTAACATACCGCTTACTAATCTAAACATTTACGCTCACAATTGTAGCACGTACGCTTCCGCTGACACTGCATGTTCTTGCCCCACTTTAGCTAAAGCTGACCATTTGAAATACCTAGGTGTCACAATTGACTCCAATCTAAATTTCCGTAAACATATCGATTTACTCTGTACCAGAGTGCGCAAATTAATATATGTTTTTAAGAACTTACGGAACATAGCCGATTATAAATTAATTAAACAGGTTTATTTAGCTTTGTGTCAATCCATACTTACCTACTGCATAACTTCCTGGGGGGGTGCCGCAAAAACCATTTTACTCCCTCTAGAGCGCGCTCAAAGAGCAATCCTAAAGGTTGCTACCTTTCGCCCTTTTAGATTTCCTACGCACCAACTCTACATTGCATGTAATGTACTAACAGTAAGGCAATTATTTATTCTTAGCATAGTACTGCACCAGCACACTGCACTTCCTTTTGACCAAGTACCTTCCGACAAGAGAAGGAAGGACCTGGTTTGTATAAAGCCTCAAACTAAACATGCGTTTGCTAATCGATTTTATGTGTTCTTAGGACCTTTTCTGTATAATAGACTCAACAAGTTACTAAGCTTCTATAGTGTAAGCTATAAAAAATGTAGTACAATGTTATCAGATTACTTAGCGATACTCAATTACACAGACACAGAAAAACTTCTAGAAATTTTGTCATGATTGAATTTATTCCATTGTAAGTATTTACTTTTGTATGTTTACATAGGCTTAGTATTAGGTATTAATGTACTATTTTGCTTTTTCGCAGAGTTGTTAAATAATTATTTTTATACACCAGTTTTATTTAAAAATTTAATTCCCTAATATAATTGAAATGTAAAGTGATGGCCTGAAACACAGGTTTGAATTAAACCTAGTTCGGGTGGGTCGCTACCTAACACTCGAATTCCGAACTATTATTACTTACATCTGTTATTAAAAAAAAAAAATATATATATATATATATATATTTTAGTTGTAGTTTATTTTTAAGCACTATAAATGTATGGAAAATTTGCCACTCCTGATAAATGTACACCTTTTTGTAATCGTTTTTATTAAATAAATTATTATTATTATTCTCCTTTATTTCAATGTAATCATATAAATTATATTTTTAAATATTAGAATATAAAAAGTATAAAAACATTTAAAAATATAAAAAATAGTAGCCCACCGGTATCGGGAACAGGGTCCAAGCTACCGGTGGTCAGGGCTCCAGAGAGAGGAACCTCCTGACAAGGCGAGCCGTGTCCAGAAGTACCGCTTTCTGAATCAAGCCCTTGATCCAGCTGCCCAACGAGAGCCTCTTCAGGTGGTGGTCGAGGCTCTTGGCTATTAAGCCATTGGCTGTCACGACTATCGGCACAATGATGGCTGAGTCCACATCCCACATGTCGACAACCTCGCGAGCCAAGTCAAGATACTTGATTTGTTTATCTTTCTCGGCTTTCACGAGGTTCTCATCATGCGGGACGGTTATGTCAACAATCATTGCGCGTCGCTCTGATCGATCCACCACCACTATATCAGGCTTATTGGCAACAATAGTCCTGTCAGTGATGATGGATCGATCCCAGTACAATGTGATATTACCATTTTCGAGAACTGGGTCGGGCACATACCTGTAGTACGGCACCTCCGATTGCACAAGGTTGTATTTCAGAGCAAGTTGCTGATGGATTATCCTAGCTACAAGGTTGTGTCTATGCAAGTACTCTCCGTTAGCTAGACGAGAACACCCGGAGATAATATGCCTGATTGATTCTCCCGGCCGGTGGCATGCCCGACAGATGTCAACCGTGCCGTCTTTCACAATAAATCTCCGGTAATTGTTCGTCATCATAACTTCGTCCATAATTGCACAGACAAAACCTTCGGTTTCTCCAAAGAGATCACCGAAACGCAGCCAGGCTACGGACGCCGGTAGATCTACATCGGGCCCATGTAGGGCCCGGTAAAAGCGTCCGTGAAGCTCCTTACTCTGCCATACTTCCATGCGATCATTGGTGTCAAGCACTACTGGCTTGCGCCAGTTCTCTTTAGCCAAGGAGAGCGGGGTGAGGCCCTTGTCCACCGCGACTACATCTCGATGCATCCCCACGTCGGTCTCTAAGAAATATTCCCTGAGACTGCATATCTCGCGATTGTGGAGGGTCTTAGCGTTTAAAAAGCCTCGACCTCCACACTTTCGCGGGATATACAGCCTCATTACCGATGACCGTGGGTGATGCATTCGATTTGCAGTTAGCAGCGTACGGACCCTCCTATCCAGGGCGTCAAGTTCGGTCTGAGTCCATTTGAGTATGCCGAAAGAGTACATCAAAACCGGCATGACCCAACCGTTGAAGGCGCGCACCTTGTTTCCGCCTGATAAAAGACTATTGAATACTTTTTTCAGGCGGCCATAGAAGCGCTCTTTCAACGATTGCTTCATGTCAGTAACATTGATGCCCAACGCTTCCGACATACCCAAATACTTATAGGTTTCGGATGCGGAGAGGGCTCTAAGATTTGTGGAATCCGGGAGTTGTGTTCCCACGGATTCCACGATCTCCCCTCGCTTTACATGCATGACCGCACATTTGTCCACACCAAATTCCATCCTGATGGCGCTACTGAAAGTTTCAGTAATTTTCAGTAGCTCCATCAGTTGCAAATTGTTAGGGGCAAAAAGTTTTAGGTCATCCATGTAGAGGAGGTGAGATATAACCTGACCACCTCTCCTCAGCCGATAGCCTAGACCTGAATCTTCCAGCAGCGTGCTTAGAGGATTCAAGGCTAAGCAGAACCAAAGCGGACTCAAACTGTCGCCCTGGAATATGCCTCGCTCGATCCTTATCGGCTCGCTATTCCTCTGGATATTTCGACATCCTGGATAGCGAAGGACCGTCCTCCATTGCCCCATACACGTCATCAGGAAGGTGCGCAGAGTTGTATCTACTTTATACAACTCCAGCACCCTCATTAGCCATGTATGTGGCACCGAGTCATAGGCCTTCTTGTAATCTATCCAACATGTCGACAGATCCTTTCGGGAACGACGAACCTGTTGGCTAATGGCCATATCAATGAGGAGTAGCTCCTTAGTACCGCGGGACCCATTCCTACATCCATTTTGAGAGACAGACATGATGGAGTTGGTGTCTATATGTTTATTAAGTTTAGCTCTCAAAATGGATGTAAGAACTTTATAGACCGTCGGTAGACAAGTGATCGGTCTATAGTTTTTGGGATCCGCGGTACTACCTGATTTATGGAGCAGGTGGGTTATTCCTGTCGTTAGGAACTGAGGCAGCGACCCTGACTCTAAGGCTGACTGGAACTGGGATGCCAGGGGGGCGTGCGACCTTTGGAACCATTTTATCCAAAAGTTGTGCAGCCCGTCCGGTCCTGGAGATTTCCAGTTAGGCAACGGACGGACTGCACGAGCAATATCTTGGGGGCTGATGATAAGTGCCCCCATTTCTGGTATTTGTTCGCACGCTCGCTCGATCTTCCCAGTCCAATCACCTTCGGTGTGACCGACAGGCACCGACCAGATGTTTCGCCAGAATGAACACATGGCATCATCATCCGGTAGGTGCGTGTCAGTCACAACTTGGATCGGTCGTTCCCAATCCCTGTAAACCCACCTTTCATCGCTCTGGAATGTGTGATTCTGAGTGTACCGCTCCACTCTCCGCCTGTACCGACGAATACGGTTTGCCCATGCACAGATCTTCTGCTTCAGGAAGTCGATACGCTCTGTGACGCGGGACAAATAATCTCGAGAACTAACATCAGTCCCCGAGAACGCCCGCCTCACAAAGCGCATCACTCTAGGGCGAGTATTGCCCTCCCTGAAGCAGATTAGCTTGCCGATGAGTGCTCTAGTCTCCCCGATACGACGCTCAATCCTGCACTGCCAAGCTGGTACAGCTGGTTTAAGTCGTGTAGCTCTGTCACTGTTTGGGAATTTGACATGAGCTACACGACATGCGGCAACAGCTGCACAGTACAAGATTGAATGGGTATCGGTGAGGTCTTTGCTGTCGTTAAAACAATTTGACAGCTGCGAGTCTAGAGCACACACCAGCGCCTTGTTTTTCTTGTGCATGGGCAAACGAGGTAAACGTGGTCTGAGTCCAGGCGAAATAGAGCGGTACTCACGGAAAGCATCCTCCAAAGCGCTCCTCAATCTTGCATTGCACTGGGAACTCACGGATATAGCCTCATCATCATCCTCTTCATCAACGCGGTTGGGTCGCGGTGAAAAACTGGGTAAATTTTGCAGTTGCACCGCGACCAATGACGAAGCAGGCGAAACATGGCTATTCCGTGATTCGAGGCGTAGTCGATCAAGTACAACGTCATCCAGCATATGGTTACGCTGGATGACCCGCACCTGATCCGACAGTCGTTGCGCCGACACGTTGACAGCTGGCTCAAGCACCTGAAACAGAGAGAGCATCCGACCACGGTACGCAGTCAAGTTACTTCCCCCCTCTGTAGCCCCAAAGTATGCGCGCATGACATTTTCATTTACAGTTTGTGTCCATCTCATGCGCTGCACACTTCCACCGGCAGCGGGGACCCTATCAGAGGCCGGTGGGCCTCGGAGTCCTAAGCTGGCCGGTGGTCGGCCTCTTCCGCGTCGACGTGCTGGTGGTGGTGTCGTCGGCGGCGAAAAGTATTCGTCGCTCGAGCTCGACGCAACTGCAGCGGCCGATGTCACTGAACTCACGTCTGGAGCAGGTTCCGGCAGCTGCGAGGCGGAGCTGAGCGACGAACCCGAAGGTGTTGGGTGTGTGGTTTGCAGCTGTTATTATTATTATTATTATCAAAATCCGTTCAGTGATTTTTGCGTGAAAGAGTTACAAACATCCATTCATCCATACAAACTTTCGCGTTTATAATATTAAGATAGGCACTAAAAAGCACATTTGAACTTCAAAACATTACAGTACAATAGAATTGATTCTAGTCGCCTCTTCCAAATGGTAGTTTTCGTATGGAGAAGAATGGCAAGAAACTCCACCGTTAACACAGTCTTTTAAAATCTTTTCTAAGAATATAAATTTATCTTCGCACCAATCAAAATAACCTAAGATTACGACCAATATTACAAGTACCGTTTACAATTACAAATTACAGGCGTAACTCTTTTTGTATACGCAGTGCAATATTATTCAACAACCTGCCATCACATTAAGAAATTGATTTGTTTTGTACGAGTGCGTTAAGAATCAGGAAAATCTTGAGTAAGGAATATTTCAATGGGTGAATGTTTGTGGTTTATCGCGGCATACCTACCTGTTTCCCATGCCTCTTTTTCTTTTTTTCTTTAATCTTCTTTTATAACATTGTAATATACATATATGTGGAATCTTGTAATTAACAATTGTCAGTTTTTAGTATTTCGTTACGATTTACGTATGTCTGTAAGCTTTCTTAAAATTGTAAAAATAAAATAAAATAAAAATAATATTAATTATTATTATTACATTTACATCTCGTCGCATCACATCGCCTGCCCGCGCTATGTCTTCATTTTAGCTTAGAGTCTGACTTTAATCTTTTTGCTCGACTCCTAAGGGTTATTATATAATATTGTGATGTTAAATAGCCTATAGCCTTCCTCAAGAATTGGGCTATCAAATGCTAAAATATTTTTTCTGGTAGTTCCAGAGATTACCCCCTACATACATACATACAAACATCTCTTTATAATATTAGTATAGATAGATATGTGAAGACGATGCACCTAAAATAAAATAAAAATACTACCACAATAGGTAAAAGAAAACTTGAGAGGTGTCAAGGGACACCCGGATGGAACGAAGTATAACTGGCTTGCTATAGAAATAAGAGAGAGAGAGAGAGAGGCAGACAGAGAAACACGCGCACGCCGCACGGCTTACAACTATAGCAAAAAGTGTCGTTCCAACTTTTGGTCTTAATTTTTTCCGTTTAGCCCCCTTGAGAACGTCAAAATTACAAAAGACAGTCCCCCAAAAACGCCCGCTCTTCACCACTTCCTAGTGCTATCGCTGGGAAGAAGAAGTGGCGCAACAAACTCCCCATCAGCACAGCTGTCTGTTCAGTTAGAAAATAGTTGATTTATACAATACTAGGAACCTATGTTCAGTAATTAACATTACAAGAAACTTAAATTATTTGCCATATGTCAGCTAGTCACGCCAATATACCAACAAATACAGGCTGTTAGTGTGAACAGTGGCAATATTTAAGGAGGTGCATAAGTATCATGAGTAGATTCTAAAACCGTTGAAAAAATATGACCCTATTTTTTTCTAAGTTTTTCTTCTAATATCCCGAAAAATAAAAAATCATAGTCTATGTTCTATGTTCTATGTTATGGGTTTGGTTTCCGCACTTAGTCCTTCAGGTGGACCATTGTGCGTGAGCCATGGTGGCCGTCGGTGGTTATTCCAACCAGCCCACCTCCCTCCAGAAGCTTATTAGGTCTCCTGGTCTGTCGAGAACATCTGTGTAGGATCTGGGTGTCCCGAGGGTTTTTGATCTGATCTGGGTGACGCCTGTGCACTCAAAGAGCACATGCGCAACGGTTTCATCAGCCTCCATGCAGGCCCTGCATAGGGGGCTGTCCGTTATGCCTATCGTATGGAAGTGTTTGTTCAGTGAGCAGTGTCCCGTGATGGTCCCCGTCACCAGGCGCAGGCCTTTCCTGTCCAGACGTAGCAGTCTCTTGGTTAGCTTGCCATCTAATGATGGCATGGCTTCCTTGGACTGCCTACAGCCCGGTGACGAGGACCACCAGTTCTCTGCCTGTGTGTGGGTGTGCTTTTGTAGCCACCTGCGTAGTTGATTGAAGGGGATGGGCACGACTGGTTCCGGTCCGTAGACTGGCGTGCTTGAGGCCCTTCTGGCCAGCTCGTCAGCCGCGTCGTTACCTAGTGATCCACTGTGTCCTTTTATCCATTGTAGTGTCACTGTGTTGCGGTTCGATACAGTTACCTGTTCAAGCGCCATGTGACATTCTAGTATTAAATTTGATGTGATGCATCCCTTCTTTAGGGATTGGAGGACTGAAGCGCTGTCAGAGAGTATACGAACATGTGTGTCCGTAACTCCCCTGGCTGCTATGGCATGGGCCGCTTGTATTATACCCACACACTCGGCTTGGTAGACCGTGTTGAGCATTCCTAGCGGGCTGCATATGTTTATGTTGAGGTCGTGTGAGAAGACTCCGACTCCAGTTCCGCAGTCGGTCTTTGATCCATCAGTGTAAACTCTCAGCTCTCCCGGGCCTGAGTAGTCGCACTGCTCCTCTTTAAGCACTACATTGTAATGCTTTTGAAAGCAGTATTGCTTAGGGGCTTTGTCGCAGGGTGATGCCATCATTGGCTGTCGTTTGATTGCCTCGTCCTTTAGGCGTATGTGCTTGATCCTCGAGTCTTTGCTTAGGGTTCCTGATAGCTGGAGCCTGAAGGCAGACAGGGCCGCCTCCTCTCTCACAACGAGGTGTAGGGGAGGCAGTCCAAGCATGGCCTGTAGGGCAGCGGTGGGTGCAGTTCTCATGCAGCTTGTGATTGCCACACAAGCAAATCGCTGCAGCTTTTCAAGATCTCTTTGGGCTGTGCTCAGGTCTGTTCTGGGCCACCAGACTAGTGAGCCGTATGTGATGATTGGTCGGATAACTGTGGTATAGAGCCAGTAAGTGACCCTGGGGCTAATCCCCCAGTTTTTCCCAAGCATTCTCTTGCATTGCCACAGGGATATGCTGGCCTTCGTGGTGATGTGATTGATGTGTTTAGCCCAGTTCAGCTGTTTATCCAAAAAGATGCCCAGGTATTTGGTTTCAGTTGAAAGGCTTAGGGTAGTGCCAAAGAATCTTGGAAGTTGTAGTGTGGCTAGTTTCCTCTTTTTTGTGAAGAGGATCAGTTCTGTTTTTGTTGGGTTCACTGATAGTTGGTGTATGCTACACCAGTTCTCTACTATTTTCAGTGCCTGGTGCATTAGGTTGCATAGGGTGTTTTCGTGGGTGCCATTTATTATTATGGTTAGATCATCGGCGTAGCCTACTGTGAAGTAGCCTTTATTGTTTAGTGTCTTTATCAGGCTGTCTACGACCAGATTCCATAGGAGCGGCGAAAGGACGCCCCCTTGTGGGCAGCCCTTTGCCACGACGGCCCTTGTGGTATCGTTTACGGTCACCTGTACAGCTCTCTGTTTCAACATATTGGTAATCCAGCCGCTCAGAGACGGATCTATGCCGTGTCTGTCTAGGGCCGTGCTGATACTTTTGAATGTGGTTTTGTCAAAGGCGCCCTCGATATCAATGAAGGCGGCTAGTGCTGAGCATTTGTGGTCCACTGCGCATTCAATCTTGGATACGACGCTGTGCAGCGCGGATTCTGTTGATTTGCCTGTGGAGTACGCATGCTGTTGTTTGTGGAGTGGTTTTGCCCTAAGGGGACCGTCTCGGATGTGTCGATCGCATAGTCTCTCCAGGGTCTTTAGTAGAAAAGATGTGAGGCTTATGGGTCTGTACGCCTTAGGTTGCGTGTAGTCGGCTTTACCAGGTTTAGGTATAAAGATGACTTTCACTTCGCGCCAGGCTAGGGGTATATGTCTGAGTGCTATGCAGGCCCGGTAGATCTCTATCAGGCATGGTGTGATATATTCGAGCCCCCATTGTAGTAAGGCTGGGAAGATGCCATCCAGACCCGCGGACTTGTACGGCTGGAAGGTGTTGATGGCCCACCTTAACCGGTCCTCCGTTACTAGCCCGCGGGCACAGGTCCAGTCCCGTTCCGTTGGGGTCCGATCTGGTACTTCTTCCCAGGTCCTGTCCTCTAGGAGTTTGCAGTCTGGGAAGTGGGTTTCGAGAAGGACCTTGCTGGTCTCATGGTCCGTTTGTGTGTAAGTGTCGTCTGGTTTTTTCAGCGCGCCGAGGGTTCGGTCCTGGTCGGTTGATAGGATCTTCCTCACCCTTGCGGCTTCATTGTTAGTTTCTATGGATTCACAGAATTTCCGCCATGCTGTCCTCCTGGCGGTTCTGATTTCCTTTTTGTATGTGTGTCGGGTTTCAGTGTATATTTCCCAGTCTTCTGGGAGTCTGGTGTTTTTAGCTCTGTTGAATTGCTTCCGTAATGCATGTCTGAGTTTACCAAGTTCGGCGTTCCACCAGGGATTTCTCTCACTGTTGGCTCGTGGCGTCCTTAGTTTACAGCATGCATGGTAGGCTTCGGTGAGATATTCTGATAACTTTGTCACAGTGTGTTCCAACTGTGCTGGTTCTCTTATATTTATTTGTGATAGGTGTCTAGCTAGCAGGGCGGCCAGGAGGCGCTTGTACCCGGGTACATCGGTGCGCCGCGGATTTCTTCTCGGTGCGGGTTTTTTGGTGTGGGTGGTTAGTGTGAAGCGGATCCTTCTGTGGTCCGAGCAGGAAGGTTCGTCCGATACATGCCAGTTTGTGATAAGATTTTTCGCGTTTTCTGTAGCAAGTGTTAGGTCTATGATTGTTTGTCCTCGGACTGTGACCCAAGTGGGTTCAGAGCCTCGGTTAATGATGTTAAGGTTAGTAGAGAATAAGTAGGTGGATAATACCTCTCCTCTGGGGTTCGACGCGTGGCTGCCCCAGAGCGGGTGATGGGCGTTGGAGTCGGTGCATATGATTAGGTCCAGACCCGTGACCTCGCAGTGCTGCACTAGGTCGGCCATTTCTTGCGGCGGGCAGTTTGTGTCCTCGCCCGGCATGTACACCGACGTTAGCACGACATCTGGAAGGTCGTCGTCGGTCTGGAGCTTGACAGCTGTCAAGTCTCTGGAACAGAATTGAGTGAGCAGTGTGGTAGGGATGTCTTTGGGTATGTACACGCAGGATCGAGGTTTGTCTGAACTCTGTGTGTTGAGGATTAGCTTACCTCCGATGTTACTGAGGCCGCATATTCTGTTGTTCCTGATCCACGGCTCCTGGATCAGTGCGATGGTACGGGGGTTAATCTCCAGCGCCCTGCGTAGGCTAGCCGTGGCAGTCTGGCTATGCTGGAGGTTTGCCTGTATGACGTTGAGTGCGGGTGACGACGATGGGGAGGGGCGGTTAGTCGGTGGTGGATCCATCGGATAATAATCCCTCCACCGCCACCTCCCTGTACGGGCCGTCGTCGTGTTGCTCCCTTGGCGACGATGCTAGAAGCTGCTCGCTCCAGCCGGGAGATGTGGGCGGAATTGAGGCCTCATCGTCGGCCATCGCCGCACGGGCCATGACCTCCTCTAGCTGGGCGATGTCGTCCGTGTCGTCTGTCCGTGTCTCCGTCGGTGTCGTCGTCGGGTTTGTTTTGCAGTCAGAGGGCTGGGTCGTGGGCCAGAAGCGCACGTATATCGAACCCAGTAGGTACGATATCCGTCGCTCCCGGTCCAGGACCGTTTGCACTTCCTCCGGTGGCACACCCAGGGTCAGAAAAGTCCCGTAGTTGTGGCCACCGACGGTAGTTGCCCTATATAGTGACCACCAAAAAAAAAAAAAAAAAAAAAAAAAAAAAAAAAAAAAAAAAAAAAAAAAAAAAAAAAAAAAAAAAAAAAAAAAAAAAAAAAAAAAAAAAAAAAAAAAAAAAAATCATAGTCACATTACTGTTAGGCCTCTGCCCCGCATGTACCGGCGCCGCCCCGCCGGCGGGCGCGCGGCGGCCGGGGGAAACCCCGGCCGCTACGTGCGTTATCGTCGGGTGCGGTCACTTCGCGTAAAATTTCGGAATTAGAAAACTGTAAAATTCGCGAAAAAAAATTGCGACATACATTTAAAACTTTTGTGATATTTTTTTATTTAAGATTATCTATCCGTCCTTTGAAAGTTGCCACTGTTCACCCTTCCACCCTGTATAACAAAAACTATACGTACTCAAGCTAACAAATATAATTAAAATTAAAATAAAAACTTACTACCTAAATAAAAGCCTCCAGGCATAAAGGGCGTGACAGCTTACATATTTATGCATTGCTGGGTTCTAGTCACATAGCTGTCACTTGCAGTCACAGATGATAAACTAGGACCATCGAAGTAAATTAAATAAATGAGTTAATACTAATAACAATAACCTGTCAGTAATCTAATTCTGGAGAAAGAACATGAACATTGTCTTGAGTTAATTAGGGCGACCAACTATTCTTATCGTGTAAGTTGTCGTTGATGGAATAGTAAGCCTTTGAACAAAAAGGCTAGGCAGATGAGATGAATTAAATTCTAATTATAATACCTTTTTACACGTGAAGTGTCTTGTTGCTAACATATTTTTACCAGGCGCTTGCTACGCTTCGTTTTAAGTAACTAAACAACAGTTAGAAAAAACTTAAAATTATCAACCGACATGGCCGTCGGACATAGCAGCTCCGGTATATGACGGCCGTTATGCAAATGGCGCCCGTCTTTTACGACCGCAAAAAAATTCCCGCTACGCTATAATAATGGCTGTCATTAAGGATAAGATGTAAGATCTCGTAAGGTTCCGTCGTTTACAACATGGCCGCCTGTCCCATCTACAAAACTATGGACACATAGTTTCATCAATTCGACTCGTCATCCTGGGAGACGCAGGATGGACCCTATATTCACCAGCATTAATAACACCTCCGTAATTTAGAACAAATAATTAAATAATTGTCATTTGGAGCCGCCATTTTCTTACATCTGTCACAATATTGCGGCAACGCTTTCATAAGAAACTTCTACTAAAAACATAATTCCCACTTACTTGTCACTGTTCGGTGCTGCCAGCAGTTCTGTCGCCCTGGTGATGAACACCTGCACCAAGGAACCGAGGTTGCCGGTCTGAGGGTTGTTCTGCAGAAACATCTGCAGTAGAGACTCCGTGCTGCCATCGAACATTAGCTGCTCTTCACTGGAATTTGAAAAGAAAGGCTTTTTAGTAGTTGTATTATTCATGTGTCTCCTTTGTCTAGTGGTCGATCGAATGTTAAGCTACGCTTGCCGCGGTTGGTCCGTGGATGGGTGACCATCTTAATATATCGAGACCCTTCCGCGCCTCAGCTGTTGGTCCCGGTTGACATTCGTGGATCTTTGACAATCGTTACGGGTCGTCAGAAGCCCGAAAGTCTGACAACCAGTCTTACCAAGGGGTATAGTATTACCTAGTAACTGGGTTGTGGAGGTCAGATAGGCAGTCGCTCCATGTAAAATGCTGGTATTCAGCTGCATCCGGTTAGACTGGAAGCCAACCCCAACATAGTTGGGAAAAGGCTAGGTAGCTGATGCTTTTGAATGGCAATCTAGCTGACATACCAACTGATGGTAAATGTTCATCTGCATTACCTCAGGAATTGCAGGTACTTTAGTCTTCCAAAGACAAGGCATTTATGCCGGGTTAATGCAATAGGCTTGTCCCCTATTATGTGGAGGTACACCTAGGGTTACCATGTCGAAATTTGAAAAAGACCAGACAAAAGCCGGCAATAAAAAAAAAGGCGGACATTTTTCTTTCTAGTACTCATTGAAAGGGTTGGGAATGTAATAGTTAAAAAACCGGCCAAGTGCGAGTTGGACTCGCGCACCGAGCGTTCCGTACAAAGTAGGTATGTAACTACAAATTTACGGTTTTCGCAATTTCTCCTTTATCTGTGCGAACGTTGCTTCGTACCAAATTTCAAGATTCTGAGTTCACGGGAAGTACCCTGTTGGCTGTAGGTTTTGATTCCTTTGCGAGTGTCAACAATTTGCAGAAATTTGCGGCATAAACGGTACAGCCGTTTATGCCGCAAATTTCTGCAAATTTTGATTGCGTTGGCTTAGAAGTTTGATATTTTCACAGCTCCAAGGGTCAGTAGACCTGAGTATTTGAAATAAATTCCAGCTTGATACGTTAACCTTGACTTCATGGTAACTTAGCCCAGTTAATTGAGTAGTTTTAGCGATATTTCTGTAAATGAAAGATACCACAACGTAGAACTGGCGCCTGGCGAATGCGGTCTTGTGGCTTATTGGGAATATCATTTTTGCTCTGAGCTTAGTGTTATCTGGTGGGGGAATTAGTATGGGTATGGGTTCCCCATAGCACAGCATCGTTCTGAGTGGAAGGCTTCTTGTTGCATTGCAGTCATGACGTGCAACTATCGAGTATTTCAGCTCGTGATTACAGATCTATTTTGTTCATTATTTTCTTTACCTATTATTCGAGTTAACTTATCTTGTTGTATGCAAGTGTTTCTGTGACAAATAAACCTAGTTTTCTTTCTTTCTTTGTTTTCTCTTTACAAATCAGCACCCTAATTGCGTAACACACTATAAATCTCAATCTGAATCATTTTGAAGGATATTGCTAATACATCACACTAATGTTAAAAAGGCAAAAGTTTGTGTATGTGTGTTTGTATGTTTGTTACTTCTTTACGCTCAAACGGCCGGACCAATTTCGATGAAATTTGGTATGGACGTAGCTGACACCCTGGATTAACACATAGGATACTTTTTATCTCGATATTCCCACGGGATAGAAACTTATGCGGGTGAAACCGCGGGGCGCAGCTAGTTTTTAAATATTTTTATAAAAATCATTTAAAACATAAAAAAATAGTCTCCCGGTATCGGGAGCAGGTTCCAATCTACCGGTGGTTAGGGCTCCAGAGACCGGAACATCCTCACAATGCGAGCCGTGTCAATGGGGCATATTACATTTGTCAATATTATCACGATCCTAATATCGCGATATCGCAATTATTGAGCACGATACCGTGATACGGCCTATTATACGATCAATATTACCGCGGTATCGTGATATTATTGACAATGTAACATGCCCCAATGAGTCCTTATCCCGATATTCTCACGGGATCGAAACTTATGCGCGTAAAACCGCTTCATATGTTCGAAAAATTGTCTGTCTCAACAACGTAAATAACGCAATGCAAGTTGTTGAACTGTCAAAATGAAATCCATTGCTACTGTGTGTTACGCAATTACCCCGCCGGACGTATGGCAATGGCAACCCTAGGCACACCTCTAACTTCCTCTTCGGGAATGAAACATAGGAATTTGGGAAATTGGTTATAATAATAATATCCCTGGACATTTTCACACAGCGCCATCTAGTCCCAAGCTAAGCAACCTAATGCTTGTGTTATGGTAACAAGATGGCTGATAAACTACTTATATACATTTTTTTTTTGTAAATACATACATATTATAGATAGAAAAACACCCAGACACAACTATTATCCACATTCACAACTATTGAATTTTATCAGATTGTCCATCAATCATCATACCCACAACAAACAATTAAGTAATAGATATTAATAAAAGATTAAAAAAAACATGATATTACACGTTTTGTTAAGTGAGCTTTAATAAAATATTTTGTTTGATAAATATCTACAGTGATAGCGCGGAGTGTGACCGTGGCCACAGTTGAAACTTAAAAAAAAAACATGTTTCTAGATAAATTGTACCATTTATGTACAGTCAACAGCAAAAGTAGATGATCAAAATCAGAAATTCAATACTAATGAACGGAGTACGCGTCAGAACTGTGTGGCGTCGAAGTGATTCAAAAGTATGTGATTGTAAATTATACCAAACATTTGCTACTAGTACAGCTGCCATATAGCTGCAAACTCCTTTCATTAGTATTGAATTTCTGATTTTGATCATCTACTTTTGCTGTTGACTGTACGTGAAAGAGGGGCCCGTGGCTAAATAATAACAGCCGCACAGGTCGATCGATCAGGTGAAGCTACACTTGCTGCGGTTGGTCTGTGGATGGGTGAGCATCTTTATATACCGAGACCCCTTCGTGTCTCGGAAAGCTCGCAAGCTCTTTGACAGTCGTTACTGGTAGACAGAAGCCCGAAAGTCTGACAACCAGTCGATCTCATACCTCATAATATGACTAATTGTTTTATTTAAATTGTAACCCCAAAAAATATTATTAATTTATGACACACACACAACATTACTCCTACTATTAATTTACGTCAATTTGTGACAACTATCACCACTCCCGCACCGCGCAGCTACCTCAGGAAACGTCTCAGCTAAGCGGTTGGCCTATAAATAATTTAAATAAAACATTTTTTTTATATTCTATTTAGGAATGTTTATTGCTTTTTATAATACTTACGCACTAGCCGGTGGGTTAATATTGAACGCAAGCAGCTGATTCCAGAACGGGTCATTGGGACAGATGACTTCGGAGGAACAGAACCGCATCAGCAGCTCATTGGAAGACAGCTCCGAGTATCTGCTAACTGCTACACCCATATTGATCTGGAAAATACATGGATAACGCATTATTATCTTCTATACAAGGTGGAGACGACAATAGAACAGTCAAATCAACTGCGTACATCAAATGACATTCTCAGACTGCATACGAAAATTCAATCAAATATGAATCCTTGACAGTCGTTACGGGTAGTCAGAAGCCCGAAAGTGTGAAAACCAGTCTTTCCAAGCAGTATCGTATTACCCAATAACTGGGTTGTGGAGGTCAGATAGGCAGAAAAATTGAAACAGCATGGCAGTTTAGAATATGTCATGCTCACTTAAATGTCTCACTGGTGGTGGTGCGTGTGTTGGATCATTCGGTTCCCTACGAAATGGTTGAGCTGCGTGGGGCTGATCCACGCGTCATGTTCGTGAACGGGCGCCGTCGGTTGAGACTGGTCATCTCTTAACTGCCAGGGCTTATTTTTAATTTTACATTGTTCTCACGTAGAAAAGCAATAAGAATAATGTACGGACGCCAGCAGGTCAAGCTACCCGAAACTGTCAAATTTTCCCATTCAACCTTGAACCTTAATGCTTTAGCGATAAAGTTGAAAATCTATTAAATAAATTTGACAGATTGTAGTAGCTTGATGTGCTGGCGTCTGTACCCAGGATTTTGTAATAAAATCTTAATTTAACTCGTATCATCCCAGTGTTCCATTTTTAAAACGGTTACTTTTTTATTTTTTTATTAGAATTTTTGAAGGCATCTTTAAATTAATGTTTTTATGTTAGTATTACTAACATTTCTAGCTATCTGTTGAATAAATGTCATTTCACTTCACGCGGTTTTTTTCTATATAAAAAACATATTCTATGTGGAAGTTTTTAGTGAAAATTATGGCGAACAGAAAAACGTAAGTAATTATGATGTTTTATATTATACTATTGATAATTTAGGGTTTATATACATGTAATAATATTGTTATATCATGTAATAATACGTTTTTAGAAAAAAAATTGCTAATTTGTGGGTAAGTGTAAGTTTTCTGTAACGTTCCATTATTTGAGCAGTAGGAACATACGCACATGTAATTTTTATACATTAGGATTTTTACTATATCAGTATTGCCTCGTAATTATGATATTATTTTATTGCAGATTGAATGTGAATCAGATAATCTCGCAGTTGGAAGAAGATGAAGACGTGTTCGCGGCTGATATTTTCATCACACCTCTTGATAATTGTCAAAATAGCGACAAAGACAGTGGTGACCAAGAGTTCGCAAGTATAAATAATTTGTGGCAGTGGCAGCTCTTATGTCAAGAAATCGATTTGAAGATTTGTTGCGTTATTTCCATATTGCCGACAGTAATAATCTTGACCCTAATGATAAGTTCACTGAAGTGCGCCCTGTATGGAAACTGCTCAATGCAAGATGGGTAAAGTGTTACCCTGGCGATAAAAATTTTAGCATTGACGAATCTATGATTCCCTATTATAGGAAACATAGTAATAAGCACTATGTCCCCATGGATAAAGCCAATCAGATTTGGATATCAAAATTGGTCAATTTGTACGCGACTTGGCTACTTGATTTATGGTGAGCTTTATCAGGGAGCTAGTACCGGAAATACCCATCCTGAGTTAGGTGTTGGTGCCTCAGTTGTTCTGGATCTAATAACAAAGCTGCCGCAAGGCAGTTACAGTTTTTATTTCGATAATTTTTTACATCCTTACCGCTGCTTGACGAGCTACAAAAAATGGGTCACGATGGCACGGGGACTATATGAGCAAACCGAACTGAGTAAGCAACTCTCAAAGATCCGAAAGAAATGAACAAAAAAAAAGTAGAGGATCTCATCACCAATGTACTGGTATATTATCTAATATCACTCTTGTTAGATATTATAAATTTATGGGCGGCGTGGATCGACTTGATCAAAATGTGGGTTGTTATCGAATCGCGATTCGTCTGAAGAGATACATAATAATATTTTTTTATGTAATAATTATAAGATTTAAAAATATGTTAGTTTATCTAAGTTATTACTATGTACAATAAATAAAAAAAGTTAATACAATTAGTTCTATTTCCAAACGAAATCCATAGCCACTAACAGTATCTTACATGTATGTATAATCCTAGTGTTCCATTATTGGAACGGTTACGAAACTAAAAATCTAAATGAGATACATATTTTTTTGATATGTAGGTCTCATTATACATCTATAAACGTGCTTTGATCCGATTTTCATAAAAATTGGACTTGTTTTACTATGGTTGGGATGATACGGGTTAAAAGAGAGTCCTTGTTTCTTGACCGTTCTTCTCCATCTACGAGATCTACGTTTTGGAATGGGCAACTATAGCTTCAACTTTCTGACTAACTACCCGAATTTTGACAGTTCAAAAGTGCCTGTAAATGGTTTAATTGAAATAAATTATTTGAATTTGAGCAGTCACTCCATGTTAAATACTGGTATTTAGCTGCATCCGGTTAGACTGGAAGCCAACCCCACATAGTTGGGAAAACACCAGGTAGATGATGACTGTGCTTACTGACTTACAGATGTCAGGATGACTTGGTGAGAATGGCTGGAAAGACATGGGCTAGACAGGCAAGGAACAGGGAGAATTGGAAGGGGTTGGCGGCTTTTGCCAAAGGGCACACAGAGACCCAGAACTGATGCAAAAAACAACATGATATTCATTACAATAACTCTGAAAAAAAAGGCTATAAATAAATAAAAACTGTGCTTACTATTAGTGGAGATTAAAGTCTATTCAAATTTATGTTTCCAATTGATTTTATTTCAAGTTAAACCAATATCAATTTAATTTCAATGGTAATTAATTAATACTCAGTGGCAATAGCTTTCATGTTGACAGTTCAACAACATTCATTGCGTCATTTACGTTGTTGAGCAGACACATTTTACGAACATATGAAGCAATATCCTTCAAAATTATTCAGATTATTTTTGATGCGTTACACAATTAGGGTGCTGGAATTTTGGTCTGATACTGAAACTTAAACTGGTAAACCCAGAAATTTATGCGCCGTTTGATAAACACTAAAGTTGTACCATACAGTTTATCTAACACACAACCAAGTTCTTCAGTCACCCACTTGACATCAATTCTGTCAAGTGGAGATATTATTAATCTATGTTTTAGCAGTTTATATGACAATGAAAAGATGTAAAGGAAAAAAAAAAATTACTGTCATGACTGCACCATGATCGATAATAGACATCGATTAACGACAGCCGTATTGTAATTGCAATAAATAAAATTTAGAAAAACATTTTGTAGCTAAGAAGTAAGGTAAGGACTTACAGACTGCATGACGTTATTTAATTACTTATGAAAGTATGTTAACTCGTTCACGCTAAATTAGTGATTTATCGTATCACAGCAACGAAGAAAATATAAATTCGATATCATTACAACAGATTTCTACCAATGGCCAGATACCACGAATTTTATGAAAAAAATGTTAAATTCAAAGTATATCTGCATTCTAAGCCTAAAATATAAAAAGATAAACATGTTAGTAAACAATAAAACAGTATCGTAACACAATAACTAAAGTAATAAACTAAATATGTTGTAATCAAAAACTGTTTAATGATAATGAAAATACATACACAAATATCGTTATTACTTCATATTCATTCTAATTTTGCGAAACTTAATGAGTACATTATTCTTACCTGTTCTTTTTACAAGTTGTTGATACAATACAACATTCAACAGCGATTTAATTATTATTTTAAACCACAATTTGTTTTCAGCAGCCACGAAATCATTGCCGACTTGTCAAATATTTGACGATTTGACATTTGTGTGACGGCGACGACGATGACAATACCTATAAGAAAATTGGACGCGTTCAAATGTTAATCTTTTCACCTTGTTATACTGTCTATCTACAGGGGCACCTTACACGATCAATGCAGGTGCGGTCCACAACGCGCCGAGCGGTGCCCCGCGCCGCCCTCCCTCCTATTAAATCAAATCCCAAAAAAGACTAAAATATGGCCAGTAAGTAATAAGTATGTACCAGTAAGTAAAAGGTAGTTTGTAGTTGGCGGCATAGGGGTATGCATGCTATCAACGTAGGATGCTAAAAGATTAGAGCTCGCCTCGCTCGCTATTGCCACCTTTATTCTCACTATTCTCAAGCTTCTCTGAGTAAGTCGACAAAGTAACTCCTATTTAATATCTATACAAATAGTCAAAAGAAAACCTTAGATAACCGGGATAAAATTGTATTAACATTTTCTTGGAAGTAAGCTAGGAGTAAGTGTTCTGTGAAATAACCCAATTAATCCCGTTGCCATAGCAACCAGCAATTGTGGTGGATTCAATAAATTCAATTTCATTCATTCTTTCCTATTGTTGCCATGCCAACTACAGTTTTTGTACCTATTGAGCGACGTAGTAGGTAGGTACTTAATACATACATAAATCATTAAACAAACCGGCCTATGGATCCATTTCATAAGTAGTTATTCAAACTTGGTCTATCTGCAATATAGACTTATTTGAACGAACTACACGAACACCGATTAAATACGTAGTTTTTCTGTTCTCCAAATTTGGTTCATATCAAGTAAAATTGTAATCAACTGAACGCTATCCGATGAATATACGCATAAACGCTCCCGGTGCATTTTATTGATTGATTGTTGTTATATAGCCTAGTTATGAATCTAGGGTAGGTACGCACTGCGGACCTATCCTTCTTTTGCGTCTGGACTCCACCGCGGCAACACAGGCGAACTGCACCGGGCACATCACTAGAGGTACTCCCTTCGCTTATCGTTCATTTGCTTTGCATATTTCATATTCATTCACTGACCATGTTTTTGAATATCTTGCCGACTTGTTGAATTTTGTTAACTCGAAATAAATTTATATACATATATTAGATATGGAGCCGAATCAATATAAGGTGGAAGTGCTCCATTATATTAATCCCCATTTAATATGGGTGTTGGTTCGAAAAGAAGGGGATGTGAATAGTTTTTACTTTGAACAAATTGGAATTTATGGGATTCTTCCACAAAATATAACTTTCGGGGAAGACTGCGTGGTAAAATCTGAGCCTTGTGAACAATGGATGCCGGCAGCATCCGTTGCAATGCGGAGATGTTTCCTGGAAGCCGACCATGTGATGTTTTCACCTACCTACATCGATGAAAAGTAAGTTGTTTGCGTTGATATTCGCATTCAGCATTTTTTTTTGCAGTTTTTATTTTCTTTGTTCGGCATCAACGGAGGCGTGGCTCAAAAGGCGATAAAATTTTACACGGTATCCGGTACGTTTTTCCCGCCAGGGTCGCTAAGGGGCTCCAATTTTGCAATGTTTCCTCCTTCACCTATCCTGTCGCCGCGCCAGTATAATTGCGTTTATTCGGTACCTAGGTGTAGCTAGGCCCTTTCTATGTGGGCTGGGCACTATTAGGGTTCAACCAAACATAAAGGGTTTTCCAATCAGAATTCTGATTGGAAAACAATTAGGTTTATACAATTTTTAAGTAAGTACAGACGAAGTAGGGTGTGTCGTCATAGGGGCGAAGTTCCAAGTAGTCGACATACTCAGCCTAAACACGGAATGGTCATTGTCATAGTCATTTATTGGTAAGACACTCTTACAAGTCGACCACGCACAATATACACCATCTCCATTAAGATTACAAGTCTAAACTGCCTAAACGTGAGGAATGGACATTGTCATAGTCATTTATTGGTAAGACACTCTTACAAGTCGACCACACACAATACACACCATCTCCATTAAGATTACAAGTCTTAACTGACTAAACGTGAGGAATGGACATTGTCATAGTCATTTATTGGTAAGACACTCTTACAAGTCGACCACGCACAATATACACCATCTCCATTAAGATTACAAGTCTTAACTGACTAAACGTGAGGAATGGACATTGTCATAGTCATTTATTGGTAAGACACTCTTACAAGTCGACCACGCACAATATACACCATCTCCATTAAGATTACAAGTCTAAACTGCCTAAACGTGAGGAATGGACATTGTCATAGTCATTTATTGGTAAGACACTCTTACAAGTCGCCCACACACAATATACACCATCTCCATTAAGATTACAAGTCTAAACTGCCTAAACATGCATAATGGTCATTGTCATAGTCATTTATTGGTAAGACACTTACAAGTCGACCACACAATATACACCATTTCCATTTAGATTAAAAGTCTAAACTAATATAACAAAGAGAAAATATTTGATTTTTTGTATGTTTCTTTATTACACTTTCACTCTAAAATGGCTGAATGAGTGTGGCACATGATCTGGAACTTTAAAACCGCACATTGGCTCGGCCCACGCACAATGCTCCACTTGAAGGACTAAGTGCGGAAACCAAACCCGTAACAACAACAACCACCTTTGGCTCCAACCAATAAACTCTTATTTATCCTCAGCTTTCAGATTGATCTGAATTTTTCAGTCTCAGAAAGAATGTGGATAGGAAACAGTATACAATTCTGAATTTTCTGGTTTCAGTATTTGTGTGAGAGTAACAGCAGATTTTATTAAGAGAAAATATGGCTTACATAATACATCATCAGCATTACAGCTGAAAGACATCCACTGCTGGACATAAGCCTCCTTCAAGCAACTCCACTTCAACCGGTTCTGTGCCTCTCGCATACATATTACATCTAAAACATTTTAGTTTTTTTTTTAGAATTTAACAAATATACAATTTCCAGACTTCCTGCACTAGACTAGGCCTAACCGCAGGAAGGTTTTGTTCCGCAACAGGCAAATGAATGTTCAAAAATGAGTGCTTTAAGAGCCTTGTACAAAGTATTAGTTTGGAGTAAAACGCGGCTATTTGGAGTCTTAGTGATGCCAAATACAGTATGATGCTAGAGCGGATACAAAATTGGTATATTAGGTGTATTTCAAGTTACATGGAGTCTAGCCTGGATACCCATTGCTGTTTCTTACCTTATTCATTCGACTAGACTACTAGAGGGACGGACGACCTTAAGAAGGTGGCTGGGATGGACTGGATGCGGAAGGCGGAGGACAGGGTATTGTGGCGCAGCCTGGGAGAGTCCTATGTCCAGCAGTGGACTGCAATAGGCCGAGTTGAGTTGATTGATTGCATTAGGGCAACCTGTAACAATAGATTTAAGGTTTCATAATAATAAATAAATTACAATTCAATATTTAATTTAACTAAATTATAATGACAGTTTATTTGGGTTATTTCCATAAGATAAAATAGGTCCAAGAAATTATGAGCTCAAAACACATTACAATTACTGTATCAGAGCATTCTCTATCTATTTTATCCAAAAATACATTAACTCACACCTGGGTTTCCTGGTTGTCCCATCAAGTTAAAGTCAAAGTCAAATCATTTATTTCAAATAGGCACAAAAGGCACTTATGAAAGTCAAAACTAAAATAAAAATAAAATTGATTCTAGTCGCCCCTTCCAAAAGGTAGTTTTCGTATGGAGAAGAATGCGCAAGAAACTCCACCGTTACTCTTTTAAAATGTTTTACAATAATTTGCATACATTAATTATATGTGAAGACGATGCACCTAAAAATAAAATTACTATACCACAATAGGTAAAAGAATTAAAATGAATTAATGAAACCATGACATATAAAATAACTATGTGATAGATACATAGTGCTCACATATTTACAAACATTCCAAGCATTATCTTGGATATAATCCTCTAATTTGTAATATCCTTGCTTACAAAGTGTAATTTTAATATAAGTTTTAAATTTTCTTTCATTTAATTGCAATATTTCACAAGGTATTTTGTTGTAACATTTAACACAGTACCCCATAAAAGATGTATGTCTCTAAATAATCTGAAAAAAGGTTGATCTAATTTATCTTTATTTCTAGTATTAAAATTATGTCTATCACTACTAAATATATATATATATATACTACTAAAATTTAAATTCCTCTGTTACAGATCTTCAATTTTTGACGACAACACCCACAAATATGGAGATTTAATAGTAGTGAAAAAGAACGGTGAAAAAGTAAGCGTCCTTCGAGAAATTATCGATTCTGAATTTGCATATGAGGATAACTGTCTTTTCCACCAAAAGTTGAGCAGCAGTGACCTTGACACAAAATTAAACTACATTACAACGCATCAAATAATGAGTAAACTGGAGGAGGCCAACAAAACTCGAGACATACCAATGAAAACATGGCAGAGCATTTTGAGAAACCAAGCTTCAGTCCATCACGAGCAAAAACATTTAGAAACTTCCATATTGTCTCGGAGACTTGAAGCTCATCATAACCGTGGCAATGTAGATACGTTACTCAAGAACAAAGTGAATGCTTTTAAGCTCTGCAAAGATGTTGATGAAGTGTCCGTGGGAAGAGCATGCGGCTCGAGGAAATCTTCAACGTCCAACCAGTCTAGCGTAGTCAGTGGGGCAATCAGAAAGTTGCAATGGTTAGAATCTCAGAGCATTGCCAATCAAACAAAGGAAGCTCACGTACCAGTAGCAGATGATTCTGGAATCCTACCAAAACCAGCCAACATGCACTCAGCTGATGATAAGACAAATCACATTCAATCTGATATGAAAACCAATAATAATGTTGAATACAATAATAATGTTGTGTCTCCAAAAAACATGAATCATAATAACCAAGACTATAATGCTAAAATTAGAAAAGGTAATTATCTTTTTTAATTACACTAAACGACATCAACACACAGACAGATAGACCGGTCTGTCTGATCTGTCTGTCCGGCTAATCTCCGGGCGTAGTTAGGGGGGACAAGGGCAGGCAATGCCCACTCTAGAAACTTCTTTGCCCACTCTAGGAAATCGTTAGTATTGAAGAATTACTAACTATGTAAAAGCTTTATATTAGGGTTCCGTACATCAAAAAGAAAAACGGAACCCTTGTCAAGATCCTTTTTCTCAAGAACGCGTGGAGGTATCATAAACTTCATAATGGCGGGACAGACTCTTGTAATTGAATGATTCTACCACGTATATTTAGTACCCATTTAGTACTATTTTGGTACCTGTCCTGAAATTTTTCTACGTCACACGGCATAATTGGAATTTCACGATTACACTTATCCCGCCATTATGATGCGCCATAATGACGAGACAATGCCTGTACTCCAAAATTACCGGCTGTTATTCGCGGATCTTTGACAGTCGTTAACAAGGGGTATCGTAATATCCAGTAACTGGGTTGTGGAGGTTAGACAGTCGCTCCATGTAAAATACTGGTATTCAGGTGCATCCATCCGGTTAGACTGGAAGCCGCCCCAACATAGTTGGGAAAAGGCAGATGATGGCTACTTTTTCAGTTTTCTTCGAGTTTCTGCACTGCTTAACTATCTGATAATTTTAGGTATGAAATCACGCAAGATTGCAGAGACGCCCACAGTCGCGTTTGGTCCAGCGGGACTTACAGCCAGCAAGTTCACCATCAAACCACAGATAACCAGAGAAGAAAAAGAAGAGCCTATTATACAAGAAAAAAAACCGGCACCTGAACCAGAATACCAAGCAAAGAAAAATGAAGATGTGTACGCAAACACAGATTCCGAGGTAAACTTAAAAATAACCAACTTAGATTTACTGAAACGGTTAAAAGCTAATGATACTAATAACAATGAAGCACTAAATTCTTTAAAACATAGAATAAAATATATTGAGGAAAAATCTGCAAGGATACATGACAGTATTACTTCTTCGAAGTCTGACTTAGACTCGGACTTTGAAAGTATAACAGAATTGGAAGAAAAATTACGTTTACACATCAATAAAATTAAAAAAGATGTTAACCCGGAAATCCAAACCGATGCTTTGGATATAAAGACACCTAATGTAAACCCGTTCAAGAATGTAGATGGTACCATATCCATATTTGTTGATAAGCTAGTTAGCCCCGTACTAATGGTACATTGTAAGAAAAACAACCGGATAGAACCAGTTAGTGAAATGAGAAGCTTTCCATTCGGGGAAGATATTCATGTAGTACTAAAAAATATGAGTGTAGAGAGGCCGATGAGGCCTCAGACCGTGTCCTGGCCTACTATTCTCCGGGGCCATAGCTTCTTTCTCATAGGTCCAAAGGGCAGTGGTAATACTATGGGATACTTGCCACCAGTATGCCGTTTGGTGTATGATTTTAAAAATACACCAGGCAAATTTGGTCTTAGCTGCATCATAGTTTGTGCAACGTCTCATGCTGTAACATCAGTGCAAACTCTATGTAAAATGTTCTTACACAGTGCGAAAATTTTCGCCTGCTACGCTGGTTACAGTGATGTGGACATCACAACGGCTCTTCTGAACGGTTGTGATCTTCTCATTTGCACTCCTACCATGCTAGTCCGTCTGATTCAGGAAAATTTAGGTCTTGATATCTCTAACCTAACCACATTGGTTATTGATGACTGTGAACATATTTCAACGACTTACGACAATGAACTTAAGTTTTGCCTCCTGAAGGTGATGGAAATGGTCAAAAATCGCGCACATAAAGAATGGAAAGTCCAGTATATCATAGTGTCAAGAGTATGGTGTGACTTCATGTCATCTCTAGCTAAGAAAGCACCAGATTCCGTCGTATGTATCAGTGCTTTCCAAGAATGTGTCCTATACTCCAAGGCTGCAACTTCAGTCGAATTTGTTGTCCAAGAAAACAAGTTAACGTCAGTTATAAACTTTTTGCAAGGTATTGATAAGTCCAAAAAGACTGTGATAGTTTGTAAGGCTAATGAGGAAGTGAAACTCATAGAAAAAGCCTTGACTAAATTGGGACATGTCGTGTTCTCTTGTGATAACACAATGACGGTGCAAGACTTGTACAATTTAGATAAAATCCTCAAAGAATATGAAGAGCCCGTGCTAGGGCCCATTTTGGTGTGTTGTGACGGCAATTTGACTCATTTAAACGTTACGGATGCACATTATTTAGTTCATTATTCCTTGCCGCATCTATTCTCGATGTTCTGCAAACGATTTGCAGTGCTCATCGATAACTATGCGTCTGTTTTCAAGAGTAATGAAACTAACATCAAAATTAAGATTTTATTTGACGATAACAACATTGAACAACTGCCAAAAATCCTTCATTTTATTAAAAGATGCACTATGGATGTGCCTCCGTTCTTAGATGAAATTAGCTCAAACGTTAAAACTGAAAAAGATTTGATGAAGGCTCAGAAGCTGGTGCCGATCTGTAGAAGACTTTTGACTCTTGGTAAATGCCCGGACTATTGGAATTGTACCGAAAGACACACCATATTCAAAGAATTTGACTCTCCCAAGCCTTGGCTGCCGAAAGAAGGTATAATCACCTTCCGTATATTGCACTATCATTCAGCAGTAAATTATTCTGCTAGGATATCCTCGTGTTCCATTAAAGGCAATATTACAAAATACCCACAAACTTACAGCTTGCTTTCTATTAAAATGGGTATGTATTATAGTAAAGAAGCTAATAGGAAGCTGCATGGTGAACCCAAACCTGGTGACATATGTGCGGTTACTCAAAAGCAGAATCTATTCGTTCGCTGCCAAGTGGTAGGGAAACATAAGGTTGAGGACGGTAAACCTCCTTGCTTTTTGATCAATCTTATAGATGAAGAGATATACGAGAATGTATTCGATACATCCCTATACTATTTGCCGGACGACTTAAAGAATATTGATACTCATGTCGTCACTGTTTTCTTAGCTAACCTTATGCCCCATGACAAGGATGTAACTTTCTCAAAGTTAGCTTTAGACCAGTTAAAACAAATCACTGATGAAAACGACGAGCTTTACATGAGAGGTCAAATAGCAATGGTTGTTGGTAATACTATATTCGTGGACACATTAGAGGCTTGTCAGGATTTGTCTTCGTTAGAAGAAGTCGTTGTGAAAAGCGATTTCCGAAAGGAACTGTTAGATCGTCATGCAATACCTCACCCCGATCATATTGATAGTTTAAGAAAAGTCTGTGATTATGAACGTGACATTCCCAAAGAAATAGTAGAACCTATTGAAGTTGCTAATAACCCTGTCAAGGCACTACCTAAAGGTAGATGGGCACATTTAGAAAGCGGTGGATTTTCGTCAGTATTCTTTATGTACGCTGAAAATCCATCGCAATTCTTTGTGCGGCCCATCAAATTCGAGAAATGTATGACTATGTTGATCCAAGATATAAGAAAATACGTGAACGAGAACTCTGAACCTATAGAAGGCGTAAACGTAGGAGACATTGTTTTAGCGGAGTTTCCTGACGATAATACGTGTGAAAGAGCCAGAATTGATAGTAGCGTTAACAATGATAAGTTTAAATGTTTCTTTGTAGACCAAGGAGAATGGAGAGACGTCTCCATTAAGAAAATTTACCCAATAACGGAAAAATTCATTACTCAATTACCATTTCAAGCTATTGAATGTAGACTAGTAGGCATACAACCTCTTGGGGACAATTGGACAGATTTCAGCACTAATTTCTTCGTAGATTCATGTTTCGATTCCGTTGATAAACATAAACAGTTATTTACTAAATATTTTACTAAAGAAAAAGCAGAATTTACTGAAGGACACAAATATGGCGTAGTTTTAATTGATACGTATTCAGCTGAAGATATTATTATTAATCAGATGATGGTGGATAGGAATTTAGCCGATGAGAATGATGAAATCAGGTTCTTAGATGATTTAGGATTCGAAAGAAAATCTGACGAATCCTCCGATTCAGATATAGATGATGAACCTATTGAGACAGTTAACAAGACAGATAGATCATTTCTGGTTGATGACAGTAACATCCCAGGCATGTCTCTGGATGATTCAGATAACAGTTTTAACGATTCTGAATTCGAGTTAATAGGCGATGAATCCGGTAAAATATTTTCCATACCGTTAGCCCAGGTAGTTTCAATTACAGAACTCCCGGATACAGAATGGAATGAAACAGTTTTAGCGTCACCAATTGTTCAGAGTTCTGAGCCTCCATCGAACATAAATCTTAAACCCAGTGTAAGTGCTGATATTGATCCAGTTAGCAAACCACAAGTACAGTGGCGTCAAAATAAAAATATCGTCACGATCAAAATCAAATTGATAGCTGAAGATTATGATCTTATTATTACTGAGAGATATATGAAGTTTAATGCAGAAGTCAACAATATCAAATACGGATTTGATTTTGAATTATATGGTGTTGTAGACTTAAAGAAATGTTTTCACTGCAATAAAGGACAGTACGTACAAGTGAAATTATGGAAAATGATGGCCACAAAATGGTTAACGTTGACGAGGCATAACGAATTAATGAAATGGATAGTCTACGATATAGATAGCATTGATGTTTCTTCAGACGAAGAATCGGAAGTTTTTGATCTTAGTAAGAGTTTTGTTAAAAATGCCGTTGACAGCGATAGTGATGATGACTTGCAAGATGACGCTAATTTTATCTATTAATTTTTATTACTGATTTTTCCATCGCCAGATAACTTTTATTCGAGGAATAAAATTGACGTTCGACAGTTTTTGTATGAAATAACTGTCAAAATTTCAAAATTATTCCTCGATTTATTCGAGGAATAATTTTGAAATTCTGACAGTTATCAGATGATTGAAAAATCAGCCATAAAAAGAATAACGAAATCCACGCATTAAAAAAGCGTTCAATAATTTATATATTTTTAAAATATTTAAAGTAATATCACTTTTGCATTCAGTTGCGTACGGTTAGACTGGAAACTGACCCCATCATAGTTGGGAGAAGGTTAAGCAAATATAACATAACATCACGCCTGTGGAGACCCAATTAGGGTTTAGGCAGAGTTGCTCCTATAGTAACCCCCCTACAATTCGCCCAAAAAAAAAAGAAATAGTATTTAAGAATATGACTTTTTTTAAATGTTTTATTAAGTTTAAGGAAATTGTGATAATGCAATGAAATTGCGTGATTTAAGAGTTACGTTGTTTAATTTTTATTTGTTATCTGTATAAAAGGAGAAACCGACTGACTGACTGACGTATCAACGCACAGCCTAAATTACTGGGCCTAGGAACGTGAGATTTTGTAAAAGGTTACTTTTTTTATAATGTAGGGACTACTAAAAAAGGGTTTTTGGAAATTCAACCTTTAAGGGGTGACAAGGGGTAACTGGGCACAAATACTTAGTAGTATCTACCTGTACCTATTACGCTTCGGTTCAAAAGGTACGGCCCCTGTGACACCCATACGGACAGACAGGCCGCAGACATAGTATAAAGAGGGGAAGTAGGCCATCTCCGGCCCAATCCGCGATATAATACGCTTCGGTTCAAAAGGTACGGCCCCTGTGACACCCATACGGGCAGACAGGCCGCAGACATAGTATAAAGAGGGGAAGTAGGCCATCTCCGGCCCAATCCGCGATATAATACGCTTCGGTTCAAAAGGTACGGCCCCTGTGACACCCATACGGGCAGACAGGCCGCAGACATAGTATAAAGAGGGGAAGTAGGCCATCTCCGGCCCAATCCGCGATATAATACGCTTCGGTTCAAAAGGTACGGCCCCTGTGACACCCATACGGGCAGACAGGCCGCAGACATAGTATAAAGAGGGGAAGTAGGCCATCTCCGGCCCAATCCGCGATATAATACGCTTCGGTTCAAAAGGTACGGCCCCTGTGACACCCATACGGGCAGACAGGCCGCAGACATAGTATAAAGAGGGGAAGTAGGCCATCTCCGGCCCAATCCGCGATATAATACGCTTCGGTTCAAAAGGTACGGCCCCTGTGACACCCATACGGGCAGACAGGCCGCAGACATAGTATAAAGAGGGGAAGTAGGCCATCTCCGGCCCAATCCGCGATATAATACGCTTCGGTTCAAAAGGTACGGCCCCTGTGACACCCATACGGACAGACAGGCCGCAGACATAGTATAAAGAGGGGAAGTAGGCCATCTCCGGCCCAATCCGCGATATAATACGCTTCGGTTCAAAAGGTACGGCCCCTGTGACACCCAGTGGCGTGCGTTCCATAAAGACAGAAAGACACTGCCTACCCTAGTTCTGATAATAGATCTAATATTATTTTATCAATAAACAAAACAACATAAAAATCTTAAATCATAAATCAGCTCCATCTATCGAGTGCCGGTGTTATCATTAAGATCGATACAGTTTACTGCACTAGCGCCACCTCGCCTTTGCAACGGCAAAGACACAAACTATTCGTCTCTGAATATTTTGTATGTTTGCTCCGTGGAAACTCGTGGTCATGCGTATTTTTATGTGTGTGCGTTCCTATAGCTACGTGGGCTTTGCTGACACACAATGACAAAAATCACGCACACAACTGCATGAAAAGCCAGTGTCTTGTTCGAGTTGTTCTTTAAAGCTAACACGAAAAATTACGATCCTAACCGAACATTTCCGACGAAAGTTTGCTATGCAATGCGAATATTTTAAGAAGTAACATTGTTTCATTGAATTTTATATATTTAGATTGCCATCATTTTTTTGTCGTATTAATTTTCCTTTTTACTACGTAATTTCAATAGTAGCTAGTAGCCATTATTGTTTGATGTGTGTTGTGTTTAAGTGACTTACGCTATCAGATATTTAGGATTTTAACATTGTGATTAGAGTGAAAAATGGATAATATTGTCTGTGAAAGTTGTTCAGATGGTGTGTGTATTGATAAAATAAAATATGACGCGTTTTCAAAACTATCTTTTAGTGAAAAAAAAACAAGTTATCGAGTTATGTCGTCCTACACCGGATTTGCAATTAATACAAACTAAAAGTAAAGTCAATCGTAAATTAAATACAAAACAATATGATTCATATCATTGGCTGACAGGTTGCTTATACAGTAATCGGTTATTTTGTTTCGTTTGTTGACACTCGATGGACTTACAATTCGCGTACCTACTGTAAATGTAATTTTCAAATCTTATTTACATTTAATTGATTTATTTGAGGATATGGCTGAAAACGAAGACTCTTGGGATGGTGAGACATTATGTCAAGTTTCGTATTTGTTACACAATTTAGAAGACTTTCAATTCCAGTTTTTACTTCATGTGTTTAACGAAATCTTCGCAGAAACTGATGTGCTTTACGAAATTATGCAAAAAAAGACATCAGATGTGACTTATTGCATTAAAAAAATTAGGGACTTTGAATCGTTTTTGGAATCATTCAGATCTAGGTTTGAATTAATTTTTGAAGTCGTAAAAATAATCACAGGGCCGCCAAAACAAAAACGTAATGTTGTGGACGCGAAAACCAATTTTAAGCGCATTTTTATTGAAATTATAGACAATATATCCATCGAATGTCGCGACCGATATAAAAATCTGAAAGAGTTAAAATTTTTTGGAATACTTTTATGCGAAAATTTCAATAAATATAATGACAATTTTCCGGTTGAATTAGTATCGCAATTGTAAATGTTTATAAATTATACGACTTTAACTTAGACCGCCTTATCAATGAGCTCAAATGTGTTTATAAATCTGCCGAATTCCAAAACCTTAGTATTTACAAAATTATAGAACATTTTTACGAAAATAACATAAATACAGTTTTTCCCGAAGTACTGCGTTTGGCAAAATTAATTGTTACAGTTCCCGCGAGCAGTGCTTCAACCGAAAGGTCATTCTCGTCGCTAAAACGTATACACACCTACTTATGAAATACACAAGGCCAGCAACGACTTACAGATCTTTCCACGATTTCAATAGAAAAAAACCTTCTTACGGAAATAAAACGCCTTCCCAACTTTTACGATTCCATATTGCAGATATTCTTACAGAAAGATAGGCGTGTAGATTTAATATACAAATAAAACAATCCTATATACTTAGTATACTCACACCACCATCTTTTCAATGATTTTATTTAAATTTTGCAAATCACACAAACATTACCAAACATCAAACAAATGCGCCGAAAGGCCACTTCGAATATCCGTAAATTGATATGTCTATAAAATCAGTCAATCTATGGATATTTGAGTTGGCATTTGGCAATTACCTACATCATCAATCGACAAGACGACGAACCAAAACCAACGTGTAGTATTTTTGGTGAGTACAATTTTCTGCCTACCCTGTCTTAAAACTGTGTGCACGCCACTGGTGACACCCATACGGACAGACAGGCCGCAGACATAGTATAAAGAGGGGAAGTAGGCCATCTCCGGCCCAATCCGCGATATAATTGCCTACTGTCTCAGGGTTCTCACTTTTAGCTCAATTTTAATTCTGTGCCTATAAACTGGCAAGGGTTGGGAAGTTGTATTTTTTACTTGTATTGTCTGGGTACAGGGTTTGTAAGGTCGGTTTTACCTAAACGATGATGAAACCGTTCACGATGAAAGAAAGAGCGACGGGCCAGCAGACGGGTGGCGCGGGGCGGTGATGAGCACGAGTAAACGATAGGTTACTGATAGTACTGTCACCAATTCATTAGTTTAAAGCCCGGCCCGGCCAAAGATAACACATCTCTGTATAACTAATTCAGTGATCATTAGTCAATAAAGTTCAACAATGGTTTTCCTAAAAAATACAGAAATGGGTTCAAGATTCAGAGCAGTATTATTTATAAAAAAAAGGGATAAAATAAACACCCAAACACAGCAATATGTTCTCCTGCGATTATCAAACATTTTTCATTCATTTAGCGGTGCCGAAAAGCCGTGACGCGCTCACCTCGTGCGGTGTTAGCCCCGAGCCCCCGACTGGCGCACTATCTGACTAGTCTGAGAAGAAAGGCCGAAACAAACTCAGAAGTTTGTTTCGGCCTTTCTTCTCAGACTAGTCACCACTACCAAGATTATGTCTGGACATAATCATAATCTTGGTCAAATCCTAGGAAGACCATGTAGATCGATGTCTGAGTTAGTATTTTGAGGAAAGAACCACACAGATTGAGAGGACCTGTCCAGTCAGTGCACGCATTTGTCAGAAATCGTGCAGCTCAACTCAAAACTTAAGGAGCTCAACGATTTGACGAACAATACCAAAGAAGGACATTTGGGTAGGCCACATTAATTACTCAAACTGCCAGACCATGACAAAACTAACAGAAAACCGAGAAAAAAAAAATCTAATGACCCACATATTCTTCAAATTCACAATAATAGAATACTTTACAAAGTAAGCAAACGTCATTGTATATATAAAATTAATTAATGTCAATGTGTATATAAAAAAACAACAAAAGAAAAAAAAAGTTCAATCTGTAAAAATTGGAAGCAGCTCAATCCCAAGCCGTCTTGTTCTAGATATAATCTTTAACGGTATAAAAGGCTTTCTGGCACAATTTACGTTTAATGAATGATTTGAATTTATGAGGGGCCCGTGGCTAAATAATAACAGCCGCACAGGTCGATCGGTCAGGTTAAGCTACGCTTGCCACGGTTGGTCTGTGGATGGGTGACCATCTTTACATACCGAAACCCCTCCGTGCCTCGGAAAGTACGTTAAGCCGTTGGTCCCGGCTGTCATTCGTGGATCTTTGACAGTCGTTACGGGTAGTCAGAAGCCCGAAAGTCTGACAACCAGTCTTACCAAGGGGTATTGTATTACCCAGTAAGTAACTGGGTTGTGGAGGTCAGATAGGCAGTCGCTCCATGTAAAATACTGGTATTCAGCTGCATCCGATTAGACTGGAAGCCGACCCCAACATAGTTGGGAAAAGGCTAGGCAGATGATGATGATGAATGATTTGAATTTATTAAGGCTTAGATCTTGAATATACAAGCTGTTGTTTTGCATCCTCGTCAAATTTCACGAGGCTGTTATCAAAGACATAAATAATCAAATAAAATTACGATCCCTGGTAAATAATGAATACATACTTGTTTTTTTAGTTATTTAAGTTTGACAGAATTTCAGAATACACCACTTTAAAAGAAAAGAATCGCATTATGGTATCGTATTATAAGCGGCCGCGTTTTTTGTGTGTGTAAAAGGGCAGATATAGTGCGGTCTCACACAGGCCGCGTTTTAATTATTATTTATTTGCATTGTGGAATGCAAATAAATATATTGAGTATTGAGTTAAAATGCGTATCCCACACATGCCGATTTCCGAAAATTCGAAAAAAAAACCTACTTATTTTTTTATTGATTCGTGTTGAGAATCAGTAGCATAGTTACCTCCTTGAATTTCACGAGAATGCTTTGCATCCTCGATAATATAATAGGATCCCGTTCGCATACTTTGGCACGGAACCCGAAAAACGCACGGCCAAGCAACACGCATGTCATATTATTACATAGTAGCTGACCCGGCTAACGTTGTTTTGCCATATAAATTATTTCTAGCTGCCCGGCGCTACTTCGTTCGCGTGGTGTCCTATCCCCTATGTCCTGGAACCAACAATTCCAAGACATGACATCTACCAACCGGCACTGTGCTGTCTCAACGAGTACTGTTTATTTTACCTGATGACTATGACCTGATGACTGACCTGGGCCCCAGAATAACGGAACCCTTGAATAGCTACTAGTACCTAAAGTCATTGTCATCAGGTAAAATTAACAGTACTCGCTGAGACACATCTAATGAGCCCACACTCGAGCGGTTTACTAGTAGCTATACAAGGGTTCCGTTATTTAGCGTCCAGGTCATTCCTACGGAACATCGCCATAACTTTTTTCACAAAGCGATTTGAAATGAGCCACCATAGTAGTTATTGTATAATAATAAAATACCTATCTAATGACATATATGTGTCAGTCCAGGCATAAAGGGTCCAGTAGTGGGGTATTGAGTTAAGACTGGATTCGGTATCTAGAATAGTCAATTGATAGTATGGATTGAAAAAATAATCAAAAAGTAGCACACGTTTTTTTTTATCAGACATTTGAAGTTGAAATTCTGAAAAAGCTTGATTTGAGAAAAAGCATTTTGAAAGTTTGAGTGAAAAAAAAACACACTTTTACTTGCTTGTTACGTAGATTTTTATTCATTATTGTAGATTGATATGTTTTCCATAGAATCAACTTATAATTATACTTTTGACATCAAAACTAAAACAATTATTATCAAAATAAAAGAAGGATACACAGTCTAGTAAAAAAGGTCCACTTGCCGATATTTAATAAAAAGTTAGTTATTGCGATAGTAATTAACAATAAAAAACTAAAATTAAGTATTCTTACTCTATTTAGGAACTAACAAAATAACAAGACAGGCTTTTTTCAAACATTACTGCAACAGAATAATGATTATTTTAGCCACTGGTACCTTTTATGTAATGTCATAAAAGGTACCAGTGGCTAAAATAATCATTATTCTGTTGCAATAATATTTGAAAAAAGCCAATACAAACATAAAAATAAAACTTATTCTATTTGGGACTCCAACTTACGTTTTGGACAAAAATAAATTCCTCCTCGCACCTGATTCCTATGACCAACCTGTTTGCAGTACGAACATGTTGGTTTTTGTCGAATACTCTTTTCAATTGATGGTTTCTGAAAAGAGTACTCGACAGATGTTGTTGGGACAGAGTTGTGGTCAACATCAACATTTGGAATGGGTTTCGGGCATAAAATGTCTTTAGATTCTTCACGTACAAATTCACGAATCTTATTATAAAGATACGATTTTCTTTCGTACGTCATGCCTGCAGGGGATTTTTCTAAAGGAAAACCGTATACTTTATTCGGGTTCAAAACCTTTGATACAGTTGGTTGACTGTCAGTATATTTTTTGTAACATAACATGTGCCCTCTATTATCTTCATTTGTTTCAAAATGACTAAAATGCAGAAGTTGGTTAATAGTTACACAATCAGGTTGAAAAAAATTGGCCCAGTCGTAAGTTTTCACAAAAGTTTCTCCTTTCTCATCACCAGTTAGAACAGCTACTATAGATTTTGTTTTCGGACAAGCTTGAACAGCAGCTGCAAGAATATCCTTTAAGTTATTGCATTCCCATTTTCTAAAACTTTTTTTGAATAGACCGAAATACATGTCGGGTGCAAACTTCGTATGACCCACGGGAAGGAAAGATATACGGAAACTTCGGTGTCTGCCTGTTAAAACTCGCCATGTTGCATATTGCATGACATAGTTATTTTTATTTTGTCCAGCACAATTATCTGCATGACAAACAACATCTTTTTCGCCTATACCAAAATTTTCGAAAAAATGATGTAGCATTGAAATTATTACATTAGCTCCTTTCCCAGTAGCACAGGGTTCAGGAATTACGTACAAAACGAACTTTCTCAAAGGCTCTGCAGCAACACCAAATAAACTGACTTTAAATCCTGTCAAGAAATACAGTGGCCCAATTTGTTGTGAACTGTGCGGCAAATGCACCTGTTGGGCAAAATCAAAAGAGTAATGCATGACGCCATCATAAGAACATGGTTCATGAGGTCCAAGAATAAGAGTAGAGTCCGTTATTGAATCAGTCGCAACTTTGATTACATTGTTATAATATTTTCGTTCATTTTGCACTAAATCAAGGTGCTGCCTCGACTTTTCTACAAGCTGTATTTTTTCCTTTTCATCTAAACCACCCATTCGTCCCAACGTGGTCACGTTTTTCTGACAAGTTGCACATAGATCTGTTTTCGGTTTCTGTATAACGACATATGGACAAAAATCTTCCCAAAGATCATACCAACTACTTCTACTAATAGGAGTTTTTACACGTAGTTTCAACATTTTAATCTTAAAATATAATTAAATTATTAGAAGTGATCAGTACGGGGTATTGAAACGTATTTTATTCCCAGAATATCGACATGCCACCCACTGGTACCTTTTTAGTAAACTTTTTTCATAAAGTTTCTGGTACTTAGAAACATCGTATATAGTCATTTACTATATGAAATTGTAGATAATTGAGCATTTATTTATAACCAATTAAAATCGCGAAATGCAATTTTTATACCCAACTTTACAAAACCTCTTATATCTCGGAAACTAAATGCCGCGCACTGGACCCTTTTCGCTTGGACTGACACATATGTGTAGTTGTTATTGGTGCTAGGACCAGCTTCCATACATTTTTGCCGATTCTCCTTTAAACGACATTACGCAGTGTTAGTATCTTTTAAAGAACTGTAAATGACATTAAGCTGTGTAGGACTATGTTCTATGTTATGGGTTTGGTTTCCGCACTTAGTCCTTCAGGTAGACCATTGTGCGTGGGCCATGGTGGCCGTCGGTGGTTATTCCAACCAGCCCACCTCCCTCCAGAAGCTTATTAGGTCTCCTGGTCTGTCGAGAACATCTGTGTAGGATCTGGGTGTCCCGAGGGTTTTTGATCTAATCTGGGTGACGCCTGTGCACTCAAAGAGCACATGCGCAACGTTTTCATCAGCCTCCATGCAGGCTCTGCACAGGGGGCTGTCCGTTATGCCTATCGTATGAAAGTGTTTGTTCAGTGAGCAGTGTCCCGTGATGGTCCCCGTCACCAGGCGCAGGCCTTTCCTGTGCAGTCGTAGCAGTCTTTTGGTTAGCTTGCCATCTAATGATGGCATGGCTTCCTTGGACTGCCTACAGCCCGGTGACGAGGACCACCAGTTCTCTGCCTGTGTGTGGGTGTGCTTCTGTAGCCACCTGCGTAGTTGATTGAAGGGGATGGGCACGACTGGTTCCGGTCCGTAGACTGGCGTGCTTGATGCCCTTCTGGCCAGCTCGTCAGCCGCGTCGTTACCTAGTGATCCACTGTGTCCTTTTATCCATTGTAGTGTCACTGTGTTGCGGTTCGATACAGTTACCTGTTCAAGCGCCATGTGACATTCTAGTATTAGATTTGATGTGATGCATCCCTTCTTTAGGGATTGGAGGACTGAAGCGCTGTCAGAGAGTATACGAACATGGGTGTCCGTAACTCCCCTGGCTGCTATGGCATGGGCCGCTTGTATTATACCCACACACTCGGCTTGGTAAACCGTGTTGGGCATTCCTAGCGGGCTGCATATGTTTATGTTGAGGTCGTGTGAGAAGACTCCGGCTACAGTTCCGCAGTCGGTCTTTGATCCATCAATGTAAACTCTCAGCTCTCCCGGGCCTGAGTAGTCGCACTGCTCCTGAAATGTTGCTTTTGAAAGCTGTATTGCTTAGGAGCTTTGTCGCAGGGTGATGCCATCATTGGCTGCCGTTTGATTGCCTCGTCCTTTAGGCGTATGTGTTTGATCTACCTTGATCTTATCTATTATAATCTGTATCTTGACTATTTAAATAAATCGTTCGTTTTCTGTCATATTTCCTTGTTTTATTATCAAAAAAAAAAGAGGACACTGCCTATTCTTGTGGAAGTGGTCTATGAAGCAATAGATACTTTTATATTTTTTTATGTACTGTAAACGACATTCAGCTGTGTTAGTAAGATAATTTAAATAATTACATTATTCGCTTTTAGTACCGGCCTTAGGCCACGACTGATAACCTTTATTACGGTATTATTTAGGGAAATATTGATCCTGGAAGGAAAGTTATTTAGTGTACACTAAATATTGAATCTCGCATGTTTTACTCAAAGGCTTCGATCAATAATAGTACTAGATTAAGGATCAGGAACAAAAATGAGTCGCTCAAGTGGCCACGTTTCCACACACGTAAACATCTACATTTCTTAGAAAAAAGTTTAATAATATTAACAACTTCAGTTTATTATAAATCTTAATGCTTAAGCATAAAGTTTAATTACCATTGCAAAATATATTTAAAATGTCGCTTGAAAATAAAATAATTCTATTTTTAAGTTTTCAGTCATTTATTCTAAAATGAAACTTAAAGTCTAAGTAATAATGTTACAAACATACTAATTTGAAATAAGACCACAAAAGTATTTGTGGTCTTATTTTTCGGGCCGTTTTTGAAGCGCTTATCGGGAATCTATGATCATCATATATCTTATAGTACTATTATTGATCGAAGCTCAAAGGACATCATTTTAAAACCAGCGACTCGCCTCTCTTTCACACTGGTCTAGTGGTTATTCCAATGGTTGGTTGGTTTGGTGGTGCCCGACAGGGTCCACAATGATCAGATTCTGTAAAACCTACCACCTAAGTTCACATGTGGAAGCAGTAAATATATTGAGTATAAACCAAGGAACAAATTATCTAAATGATGGCGAAATCCGCATTAAAATTGCGGAGTTTAGAAAAAAAAAAACCTAATTTATTCAAATTAGGCTGAGAACCAGCACTTTTCGAACGTCAAAGAATTCGAAGATCTTAGCGGTCACACAGACAGACGAAAAGTGGCTTTATTTTATACTAAGTAAGCACTAAGATATGCGAAACAATAGCTTTTACTCATTTCAATATTTACGATACATTCCATCCACCAACAACATTTCAACGACTAATATAACAGAAAAATAGTAAACATAATCATATTTCTTGTATTAGTTAGTGAAACGTCACAGATGTGATGATCATCAACAACATCCCATCCATCGCTTTCCATCAGGCATGATGGAGGTCCATTCAGTAATTTAAAAAAAAACATAGATACTTATCTAATAAAATAGGTGCAATAAGCGGGAGTTCTAATTCTTTTATCCTTCAGGGGCTCGTGGCTAAGTAATAACAGCCGCACGGGTCGATCGATCAGGTTTAGGTACGCTTGCCGCGGTCGGTCCGTGGATGGGTCACCATCTTTACAAACCGAGATCCTCCGTGCCTTGGAAAGCACGTTAAACCGTTGGTCCCGGCTGTCATTCGTGGATCTTTGACAGTCGTTACGGGACTTCAGAAGCCCGAGAGTTTAACAACCGGTCTTACCATGGGGTATTGTGTTACCCATTAACTGGGGTGTGAAGGTTAGTTAAGCAGCAGCTCCATGTAAAATTCAGCTGCACCCGGTTAGACTGGAAGCCGACCCCAATATAGTTGGTAAAAAGCTAGGTAGATGATGTCTAGGAAATCCTAGGTGTAACGAAAATGTTATAAACATACGGGTTCCACTTGCATGTTACTGTTACCTACTATAATTATGTTATGTCTCTGTCTGCATCACCTTGTAGAGCTATGAGTAACAGGGTAAAAGTTCACTCATTCACCATAGAAAAGGGAGGATCCTCAGACCAGACGGGTGTTGTGTCTGGTGGGCTACTACCCGACGATAGATGTCGGGACGTTGTATAAATGCTAGTCACGCGTCAAACTTTGCTTGCGCGATGCAGGATTTTGTGTGACTTTAGTGTGATCCGTAGTTCGCATGTGGCGTTGTAGATACCGCTACAACCTTATTGCTCCTGCTACACTTGCGGCGTTACGCGCAAATTAACACGTTAAACCTTTACGCAGATCTAGTCAATAAATATTACTTCTTCTAACTTAACAGACAGCTGTGCTGCTGGGGAGTTTGTTGCGTCACTTCTTCCCAGATCCAGAACTTTTGGGAGCTTTTTTTAAACTTGTATTCTCCCATTGCTAGGCAAATGTCTCCCCCACAGCTTTTCACTCTTCTCTGTGACTTGCCTTCTCCGATTAATCTCCCATAAACGCCTCTAAGTCATAACGCAAGCGTTTCCTCGGCCTTTTTTGGAGCTTAATCACATAAATATAGCCACGCGTTTCACGCGCTATTTAAGGCGCTATTTGGCAGACGTTAACACGTACACTAACGCAGGTGTAGTATGAGCAAAAGGTAGACTGGTAGAGAATATAAAGGATAATCATTCATTTCGTACCCAAAAATAAAAGCCGGCCAGTTCTACATATAAACTTGTTACAAAAATATGTTTTTTGGTATTTTATTTTATTTTCTTATTAGGTGTTTCGCAAGGCTCAATACTGGGTCCATTTTTGTACTTAGTATACAGGGTGTTATTGACAGCCCTCCGCAAACTGATAGGGTGGCTTCAGTACATCATATTAAGATGACCGGTACATGTAATTCTTTCAGGAACATTAAGGGAATCCAAAAAACCAGATTTGTTTTATTACCTCACACGCAACGTATCGTTACCGTGGCAAAACGCACGTAGCGGACGGCAGCGCAGCGAGCTTAAGCGAGGCTGTTTTCAGCTGTTTTATTTACATAAATGGAGTGTTGCATACAGAGAACGTAATTTTACATTGAAATAAAGGAATATCAGCAGAAAAAACGGCATAAATTTTTTTTTTTCCTGAGAAAATTTCCAGTGGGATATGATTCAGAATAAGGAGCTGAATCAATCCTGTGTTTTTGTGGAGGGCTGTCAATAACACCCGGTATATCAATGATTTACCATTCCATTTGAAGGGCATCTGTGACGTTGTACTGTTTGCAGATGATACTTCTCTTATTTTTAAAGTAGACAGGAATAGACAAGATTTTGACGACGTAAACAGTGCACTCTCAATAGTTACAGATTGGTTTACGTCAAATAACCTAGTTCTCAATGCCAAGAAAACGAAATGTGTAAAGTTTGCCTTACCGAATGTCAGAAATCTAGGACCCAACATCGTCTTAAATAAAGAGGTGCTTGAAACAGTAGGCTCGGCAATTTTTCTAGGACTAACAGTAGATGCCAAACTTCAGTGGGGACCTCATATATCAAGTCTAGCAGGAAGGCTCAGTTCGGCTACCTACGCCGTCAGGAAAGTAAGACAATACACTGACGTTGATACAGCTCGTTTAGTCTATTTTAGTTATTTTCACAGTGTTATGTCCTATGGTATTCTGCTGTGGGGCAAAGCCGCTGATATACAAAATATATTTGTCCTTCAAAAACAAGCTGTTCGAGCAATTTACCAGCTAGGTGCCAGAGTTTCTCTAAGAGATTTTTTTAAAGATATTGGTATTCTCACGGTTGCATCACAATTCATCTTCGCCAAAATCTTATATATTAGGCAAAATTTGCACTTGTACACTAAAAACAGTGATATTCACAGTGTTAACACTAGAAATAAGGACGCCCCCCCCACCGCCCCCTACGTGCCCCCTTTCACCGGCTTCATAAGGTTCATAACTCATTTGTTGGGCTTGGTATATATAACCTTTTATAACAAGATACCCTCTTCTTTGCTAGACTTGCCTTTTAATGCGTTTAAAGCTCAAGTAAAATCTAACCTTTGTTCAAAGGCTTACTATTCCATCAACGACTACTTACACGATAAGAAGAGTTGGTCGCCCTAATTAACTCAAGACAATGTTCATGTTCTTTCTCCAGAATTAGCTTACTGACAGGTTATTGTTATTAGTATTAACTTATTTATTTATTTTACTTCGATGGTCCTAGTTTTTCATCTGTGACTCAAGTGACAGCTATGTGACCAGAACCCAGCTATGCATAAATACCTATGTAAGCTGTCACGCCCTTTATGCCTGGACGCTGTTATTTAGGTAGTAAGTTTTTATTTCCATTTTAATTAATTATTTTTCAGCTTGAGTACGTATAGTTTTTATTATATTTGTTGCTATATTGGCGTGGCTAGCTGACATATTTTATGGCAAATAATTTAAGTTGGTTCTAATGTTAATTACTGAACATAGGTTCCTAGTATTGTATACATGCAACTATATTCTAACTGAACAGACAGCTGTGCTGCTGGGAAGTTTGTTGCGCCACTTCTCTTCCCAGCGATAGCACTAGGAAGTGGTGAAGGGCGGGCGTTTTTGGGGGACTGTCTTTTGTAATTTTGACGTTCGAAAAGTGCTGATTCTCAGCCTAATTTGAATAAATGACTTTTGATTTTGATTTTCAATCTCAAATAGCAGCCGGGGGGTTACTTTCGCTGTAATAGTAAAAAATGCTTATTTGCCATAAGAAAATTGTACTTTTATTTTTGGGTATAAAATGTTCGACACTTGAATGATGTCCATTAAAACATTAAGTCCGCCTTTGTGCATTTATTGAGCAAAAAAATATGTCATAGGTTAAGATTTTGTTACTTTTGTATTTTTAACGTTTAACCCTTCTTAAACCCGTGAGTTTTATCTCACCTAATGTTACGCGGTTATAGTTTTAAGTTTTTTTTATTGGTATGTATTTAATCGAACCTTTATTAATTGATTGACACTCTAATATAATAAATGAGCCTCTTTGTGATTCTTAAAAAAAAACATCAGTCTTTATATCAACGACTTATAGAGGTATGAGGAACAGGGTGTAAAGTTCACTCATCCTCCATAGAAAAAGGAGAATCCTCCGACCAGACGGGTGTTGTCTGGCGGGCAGCTTCCCAACGATTGATGTCGAGACGTTGTATGTATGATAATTGCGCGGTAAACTCTGCTTGCGAGATGCAGGATTTGCGTGACGTCAGTATGTGGCGTTGTAGATACCGCTACAGACGTTAAAAAAAATCTGTCGTCTTCAGGCGATCATATAGAAAATCAAAAGCGATCTGTAATTAAATGGAATTTGGTAAACTCAAAACCTGTTCTGGTCCACTGAAATACGCATAGCATGACTCCCTTTCAAATACATTTTTTGGAACGAAGTTCCTTATCGCGCGTTGCGAAAGGGGGCTAGACGGAAAAAATTAAGACCAAAAGTTGGAACGACACTTTTTGCTATAGTTGTAAGCCGTGCGGCGTGCGCGTGTTTCTCTGTCTGTCTGTCTCTCTCTCCCTTATAGAAAGCAAGCCAGTTATACTTCGTTCCATCCGGGCGTCTCTTAACACCTCAAATTTTTTGTTTAGCCTGTACTGTCCCACTGCTGGGCAAAGGCCTACCCCAAGTCCTTCCAGGAACTCCTTTCCCGGGCCACCTGGAACCAGCCCAGCTCATCTCGCCACCGCTTTCTGTGCCGACCTCGGCGGCGCCGTCCATCTTCAGGTACCCATTGTGTGGAAACCAGCCCAGCGGTAATCCTGCATGCGGCTGATGTGACTTGCCCAATCCCACTTGAGCCTGGCAGCCTTCTTGCTTACGTCTATTATACCCGTTTTAGAACGCAACATGGTGTTCCGAATTTTGTCCTGTCTTTTTACACCCAGGATGCTGCGCTCCATCGCTCTTCGGACAACGACAAGGTGGAACTTTTGCGACTCTGTGAGCGACCAGGTCAATTTTTATTCATGACAAAATAAAGTTATTTTGATATGCAGTTTTTAACCGACTTCTAAAAAAGGAGGAGGTTCTCAATTCGGGTGTTTGTATTTTTTGTTTTTGGAACGAAGTTCCTTATCGCGCGTTGTGAAAGGGGGCTAGACGGAAAAAATTCTTACGAAAAGTTGTCACGACACAATCGCTACGAGTGCTACGCCGTAGCCGATGCGTAGATTATCCGCTACGCAGCTACGTCGTCGCAGAGCTACATAATAAATTATCTGCTCAACAACGTAAATTGATTTATAGAAGATTTTTATTGGAACGAAGTTTTGGAACGAAGTTCCTTATCGCGCGTTGTGAAAGGGGGCTAGACGGAAAAATTCTTACGAAAAGTTGTCACGACACTTTTTGCTATAGTAAGCTATTGTAAGCTGTGCGGCGTCGCATGTTTCTCTGTCTGTCTGTGAACTTCGTTCCATCCGGGTGTCCCTTGACACCTCTCAAGTTTTTTTTTTATGTTTGTTTGCGCATAACTCGTTCGCTTGCCAACCAATTTGAAAAAAAATTTTTTTTTTTGGAAAGTGTATACTTCCCAAATGGTCTCATTGAAATTTCGACAAGATCTGATGATGAGTTTCGGAGACAGACAACGGAACTCCTCAATAAATGCCAGAAAATCAACGGCTATTGCTGCTATCGCTTATGTATGTATTGTTTACGCAATCACACAACATAACGTCACGCCTGTACCCTCTAAAGGGGTACGCAGATGTGTTCAGTATACCACGGTACACCCTCATTTGTGTCAAAGTTGTTATATGGATACCTCTAATCCTTTAAGTATATTCGAATTTGTGTGGGGTAGGTACCTACAATAAATACTTTTTCTTTCTTTTCTTTCTTTCTTTCTACAACTAAAAAGTGAAAAATAAAAAGTTTTTACAAAAAAAAAAATACCGGCCAAGTGCGAGTCGGACTCGCACACGAAGGGTTCCGTACCATTATCTATAAAAATAAATCATGAGTTGATTGAATGAAAGGTAAATTGCGGTTTACGATTTATGACGTATTAAAAAAAAAACTACTTACTAGATCTTGTTCAAACCAATTTTCGGTGGAAGTTTACATGGTAATGTACAGACGCCAGCAGGTCAAGCTACCCGAAACTGTCAAAATATCCCAATCAACCTTGAACCTTAATAATTTAGGGATAAAGTCGAAAATCTATTAAAGAAATTTGACATGGCGTCTGTACATGTTTTTTTTTTTTTAGTTTTATCATTCTCTTATTTTAGAAGTTACAGCCCCGCCTGTAACTTCTAACACTCACATTGTACTCACATTATACCACTTTGGAAGGGTCTCTCGCACAAACTATTCAGTTTAGAAAAAAATGATATTAGAAACCTCAATATCATTTTTGAAGACCTATCCAGTATCCATAGATACCCCACACGTATGGGGTGCTGAAAAAAAAATTTTGAGTTTCAGTTCTAAGTATGGGGAACCCCCAATTTTTTTTTTCTATTTTTGTGTGAAAATCTTAATGCGGTTCACAGAATACATCTACTTACCAAGTTTCAACAGTATAGCTCTTATAGTTTCGAAAAAAAGTGGCTGTGACATATGGACGGACGGACAGACAGACAGACAGACATGATGAATCTATAAGGGTTCCGTTTTTTGCCATTTGGCAACGGAACCCTAAAAACAACTCAAACTCAAACTATTTATTTCAAATAAACCAATTACAGGCACTTTTGAATTGTCAAGGTCGGTCAGTCAAAAAGATGAAGCTAGTTGCCCATTCCAAAGCGTAGGTAGGTACCAATGGAGAAGAACGGGCAAGAAACTCCATGGACACTCTTTTAAATCATAATAATATTGTTACAAAGTATTGGTTACATCATTCATGTTCAAAATTATGCACGTGAGAACGATGCAGAACGTTAAAAGCGTCCGTAAAGAAAATATAAAAAAAAAACAATTCAAATATTAAATTAAATCAAGATAAGCCATGGCAGCAAAGAGTTGACCAGTCCCTACTGATGGCGCCCGTGTGGCAACCATGCGGAACCAGCGACACCGACTTCCGAAATTAAAGCTATTTTTCTGTCGTGTTTTTTTTTTGGAAGTCGGTTGTTTATTTTTTTGTAAAAAAGTTTTTTTCGACATGGATATCATTTTCAAGGATCAAATAGATTTATAGCACCTTTATTACGGGGTGCTATTAATCTATTTGATCTGCGAATTTTCCCCTGACCAGCTTTGTGGTGAAGAGCGGGTAATATTGACGCTCGAAAAGTGCTGATTCTCAGCCTAATTTGAATATATTATTTTTGACTAGCGGACCCGACAGGAGGCTCATTTATTAAAAAAGCTGGTCATTATTCGAGGTTCAATTAAATATTTCCCGTTTTTTGTATTATTTTGTTCCTTTTATTGTTTAATTCTAAGTTTTCGTTAAAATTTAAAAATAAAATAAAAAAAATACGCATTTTTTTTTTGGTATTCATTTAAAACATGTAAACTTGACCGTTTGGCTACACCTTTTAAATCAAATTATTTTTATTTTCTGAATTTAAATTTCTTGTATGCGTCGTAGTTTCTTAGACTATGTATTTAAAATTCTAAATTATGTAACAATAAATGGGTTTATTTTTTATTTTATTTTGTTTTCATTTGTATACTTACTCTCTCACTATTACTAACACACAAGGCTATTGTAACTTTTAGAATATAAAACGGATTCCCTAAATAGCATGCGAAATTAAATTATCTCATTTAGATCATCACCTATGATTTTTAATTTTACGGCGATTAACACACGACACCGCGCACCGCCGCGGTAGGCGGTGAAGCGGATCTTAAGTCGCATTGGTCTCTAATCTCACGGGGCACCGCTACGAAATCTGCTTTACCGCCACCGCCCTCCGCGGCGGTGCGCGGTGCCGTGTGTTAATCGCCTACTTGTTTAATACGTACAGACGCCACCAGGTCAAGCTACCCGAAGCGGTCAAATTTTCCCAATCAACATTGAACCTTAATGTATTAGCGATAAAGTTGAAAATCTATTAAAGAAATTTGACAGATTGTTGTAGCTTGATGTGCTGGCATCTGTACATTAACTTTAAAGATTGTTGTATTATTAATAACGGTAATTACCTGTTTGGTCCAGTGCAAGCGCTACTGCTGAGCACGATGTCCTGGGTTCGATTCCCAGGTCGGGTAGTGTTATTGGGGTTTTTCATCAGGAATTTCTCAGTAGAAGCTAAGAGGTTGGCAATAGGCTCGCCCCCTTCTTCACAACTGGCGTAATGTGGGTGTACTTATAGGTACACCCCTGCCTAAGGGCGCGTTCACATATAACGTCCGTTTTACAGGTCCGTTAAAACGTGTATGTTATTATCTTATGAAGTTGTATGAGCGAGTTCACATATACTACACATACTACAGTATTCCGGATCCAGTAGAAAATACCGATCCGACAAAATAAGCAGCAATCCGTTTTACAGATCCGATTAAACGTATGTGTTATTTTATTAGCGTATTTAGTTGTATGAGCCAGTTCACACATAATACAGTATACTGATCCGATCTCTTAAAATCAGTCCTGTGTGAATACTATCTCCAGTAGCGACGGATCCGTTAAAAAGGATCCTGTAAAAACGTACGTATATGTGAACGCGCTCTAACCCTTCGAGGATAACGGGGGCGTTACGTTATAAATAGCGGCCATCAAGCGATCGTTATTTCACTTCAACTGCTATTGTTTCAAATGTAATTTCATTTCGTTATGCTATTGACATATTTTAATTAATGAGAAAAGAACATACACTCACATTACAACAACAATGGAACACGACAGATACGATACAGAACACACACAGACAGACACAGACAGGTCGATAGATACGGAAGAACCAAGAGATCTTGACGAAAAAATATTAAGGCTGCTCGCGCACGTCTGACTTTTTGAAGCACCGATAATCGGGCCAATTTTTCCTCCAATTCTTATGTCCGATTTTGTGACCGTACGTTGAGCCAACGTACGGTCACCAAAGGAGAGAAGTGACCGGGGTCGTCGGATAGGTATAGTTGAAATTTAGTAAGAAACCTATGGATGTTTTCGAATAAAATTTAATTTAATTAATAGAAAATCTACAGTTCATTTAAAAAAAAAAAAAAAAATAATAATAATAAATTTCATTCGAAAAAATTCCATCGGTTTCTTACTAAACTGCAACTATATCCGACGACCAAAATCAAAAGTCATTTATTCAAATTAGGCTGAGAATCAGCACTTTTCGAACGTCAAAATTACAAAAGACAGTCCCCCAAAAACGCCCGCCCTTCACCACTTCCTAGTGCTATCGCTGGGAAGAAGAAGGCGACGAGGCTGGTTACTTATCCCCTTTGGTGACTGTACACGTCCGTCACTGTCGTCGTACGTGTCTGTGGCACAATGTCCTTCTCTATCAAGTGCATGCGGCCGACTGTCGGACTGTCGGTGAGTAGTGTGCGTTAACTCATACATTTCCGAACGTTCCATTTTTCACCGATAATCTGATCGGTCTAGATGCACCGATTTTATTTCTGACCGACTTTTTGTAGGACGTGTGCGTTGCACCATTGCCATCAGTCACGTTCAATTTTTCTCCTACAAAAATCGGTCACCTATTATCGGACGTGTGCGGGCAGCCTTACTCACGTAAGTACTCCTTTTAATAAACGTTTGTCACTCATTCTTCTAGGTTAAAAAATAGCACCTACTTCTTCTGACTATCTCTGAAAAGAAACACTGAAACGAATCCAAAGTCCAACGTCAAGATTTCTTTAAAAGTTCAGGCAGTTTCCTGCGGGATAATTGAGTTTAATGGCTTTCATTTTGACATTTCAACAACATTCATTGCGTTATTTACGTTGTTGGGACAGACACATTTTTTAAACATATGGAGGCAATGGATTAGCAATATCCTTCAAAATGAAACCCATTGCTACTGATAGCGTTACGCAATCAGGGTGCTGCTCAGATCAACAAGACTTCAAACTAACCAATAATTTAATTTTTGTCTTTCTGAGCAAATTAATTTTAATTTTGCATGATTTCCACATGTGTACCCACCCCAATTGTGGAAAACTAGGTTCTAGGTCGTCTGGATAAAATATCCTGTGTTAATTCAGGTCATAAATTATCCATGTGCGAAATTTCATCCATATTAGTTACTGTTAGCCTGCATCATCTTACTGCTGTGATCCAGGACTAAGGTAGACCACTGGTCGTTTGTTTTATCCAGATAGTCCCGCCATCTTCTACGGGGTCTGCCGCGACGCCTTCTAACTGTGTCAGGGCTCCACGTGGTGGTTATTTTGGCCCACAGCTTATTGGGCATACGACAGACGTGGCCAGCCATATTAGTAGGATTCCAATTTATAATATTAGAGGACGTGTCCTCTTAACATAACACAATGCAAGTAAGGAAATTATGAAACACAATTTGGAGATAGAAAAGGTAATTGTATTTACTTTTCACTTATAAAAAAAATCTTACAAAAGAACTAATTAGAAAAATGATGGATAACAATCATCTTATAAATACTAAGAAATAAAATATTCTTAATACTTATTGTTAAAGTAATGTGCCAAAAGAACAAAACAAAGATCAAAAAAATATATTGCAATTGAACAAAATTAGCTTCTTACTTTTTCAAACACAGCATACTTAAAAATTATGTAACATTTCACTACTAATAGTAGGTACTTATAGGAGTAGGTTATCTAGAAATATTGTAATTTATATTATGACCTACTTTCAGAAGGTCAATTTCCGTAATTAAAAACGTTCAAAATCTAGTCTCAATCTCATCTCGGCGACAATCAATGTCAAAAATGTAGAGAAATTAGAGGTATTTTTGACAGAAAGAGAGATCAGAGGGGCAATTCTCGTAATTTTCAAGATCAGACTGTTAGGGCCGGCGCTCACTTGCGGCACGGCACGGCATGGGATTTTTATGTCAATTTATAATATTAGAGGACGTGTCCTCTTAACACAACACAATGCAAGTAAGGAAATTATGAAACGCAATTTGGGGAAAGAAAAGGTAATTGTATTTACTTTTCACTTATAAAAAAAATCTAACAAAAGAACTAACTAGTAAAATGATGGATAACAATCATCTTATAAATACTAAGAAATAAAATATTCTTAATATTGTTAAAGTAATGTGCCAAAAGAACAAAACAAAGATCAAAAAAATATGTTGCAATTTAACAAAATTAGCTTCTTACTTATTCAAACACAGCATACTTAAAAATTATGTAACATTTCACTACTAATAGTACGTACTTATAGGAATAGGTATTGGTACAGTCTATAACTTATCCAGAAATATTGTAATTTATATTATGACCTACTTTCAGAAGGACAATTGTTCAAAATCTAGTCGCAATCTCATCTCTGCGACAATCAATGTCAAAAATGTAGGGAAATTAGAGGTATTTTTGACAGAAAAAGACAGATCAGAGGGGCAATTCTCGTAATTTTCAAGATCAAGACTGTTAGGGCCGGCGCCCACTGGCGGCACGGCACGGCATGGGATTTTTATGCGACTAATCCAAACTAATATTATAAATGCGAAAGTAACTCTGTCTGTCTGTCTGTCTTTGCTTCACGCCTAAACTACTGAACCGATTTGTGTGAAATTTGGTACAGACATAGTTTGGAACTTGAGAATGGACATAGGATAGTTTTTATTACAAAAAATAAAATAAAATTTATTCCGGACATACAGCGCCATCTATTGGTCAAGAGTCGGTGTCATCTATTGGTGAAGTCACTATTCCACGCGAACGAAGTCGCGGGCAAAAGCTAGTAGAAAATAAAATTGACATTTCATCGGCAGCAATGATGCCGCGGTATCCTAAGGCATGCCGCGACGTCCTTTGGCATCATTGAAATTACAATTTTATTGTCGTTGTCGTTTTGTTGTTGTTGTTTTATTTTTTTGTTGTTATAATTCCAATCGTCGCATAAAAATCCCTTGCCGTGCCGTGCCGCCAGTGGGCGCCGGTCCTTAATGTTCTTAGAATTACGAGAACACTGAACAAATTAAATCAGACAGACAATGTTTCTGTACCATCATAACTTTCAGGCATTAATCTAATATAATCGTCATCATCCAAATTTGCACGTAAAAACACAATCATTTCAGCCTTTCTAAGCGACAGTCTATTCCTTCTTTCACATAAATCGATGCCCTGTTCTGTAAATAATTGTTCGCTGGGTACAGATGTCGCTACCTTATTGCATCTAGTTTTAAATAATTTCGCCAAACAAGGGAACTTTGATTCGTTGTCCTGCCACCATTCACAAGGGTCACCATCAGCTAATTCTTCCTGCATATAGGATTCCACTTCTTGTTGAGCGAACCTACGATGGTTATTACTCTGGTTAACTAGTCTTTTCTCTAAAATCATAGTCCTCCTTCTCCATAGACTGAAGTCGCCTCCATCTTCATTATTTGCAGTGCTGGGTCCGCCATCCATCTTCAAAGGCTCATTAGGGTTAGTTCCACCTTTCATCAGTCCTTCTACCTCTGATACTAAATTTAATTTGGCCATATCTCCAGCGCTCTCATCAAGAAACATTGACATTTTATATCTAGGATCTAATATGGTGCACAAAGCCAAATTAGGCTCGCTCTCAATGCCTTCGAATCGTTCATTTAGTTCGTTCTCTATACATTCGACTACTTCTTTAACATAATAGTAACAATCCGGTCTTTTACGTAATTCTTGTAACACATCTTTTAGTCCATTCACAACAGCTATTATTTTTGAAGCGGACGCATATTTATCAGCACCCAGCTCATCCGTCGCTTCTTTAAAAGGTTTCAAAAGCTTGCAGAGCTGTTTCAATTTACTCCAGTCCTCATCTGTTATATCAGGTAGATCGACTTCGTCGTCAAGTTCCGCTAATAATGCTTCAACGGCCTCTTGTAAAGTTACGAATCTCTCGATCATATCGTACTTCGAGGTCCAACTTGTGTGCTCCGAATCTAAAAGCTCTAAGGGTTCTGCTGTGCCCTGGTTAGTCTGATACACATCCAGCATTTGTACAGATTCATAGTTAGAATTAAAGTAACGTACAATTCGTTTTACTTTAGACAGAGTGTCGTCACATAATTTGAGAGAGTTTTGTAACGTCAGGTTTAGTTTATATGCCATGCAGCCTCTGTGAGTCCAGCCTAACGAGTTGACCGCTTGCACTATGTCCGCACCATCATCTGTGACACACCAACTTATTTTTCCAGCTATCTCCCATTCCGCACACGTTTCGGTTAAAACTGTTTCCAGATATTCAGTAATACCCTCACAATATTGACACTTAAGTAAAACCGATTTAAATTTAAAATCAGGAGTGATAAAATGAGCAGTGATGGCGATAAGAGAGTCCTCATAGATTACTGACGTCCATCTATCAACTGTTAGGCAAATCGAGACTGCACCTTGCTTTACAATTGCTTTTTGTTCCTCCAAACATTTGCTGTACATCTCAGGTAGGATTTTCTTTGTTATAGCTTTACGTTCTAGCAACGTATAATCGGCATTCAATGTCTTTGTTAAGTTTATAAAGCATTGTTCTTCGACTATGGTAACAGGTTGGTATGACCTCACTATAAACATCAATAACCTAGCATCCAATTGTTTTTTCTCCTCAGGTAACAAAGTTCCCCTAGATGTGGTGTCTGTGTCAGTCATTTCTTCATCATCAGTGTTATAAGTTTCTTGGTTTCCAGGGGATGCTATCTCATATTTAATCTGATGCTCGGATGCGGATGAAATAGGCAAGAGATAAACCGTTTGATTTGTTGAAACCGTTGGGTTATCGGGGTCCTGCACCAATGTGTCATGTTGTTTTAGTTTCCTAATGTAAGCGTTGTAATGAGCGTTGTGTAGTCTCTTTAAATGAGATTTTAAATTAGTGATTGTAGTCTTGTGCGACAACTTCCTAGAGCATTGGTTACAGATAGCCTTTTTGGGTTCTGCAGTCACCTTACTGAAGTAATCCCATAAGGGATGTGTATTTTTGATTTCTTGAGACATTGTAAAAAGTACCTAGAAAGAAGAAAAACGAAATAATTATTATTTAGAACAAACTCAACCCACACAGGATAAAAAGTACTTTTTTAAAAGAAAATACTGCCGAGTGTAAGGGTTTGATTCCTGGGTCGGCCAGTGTTATTGGGTTTACCATCTAGAATTTCTCAGTAGGAGCCTAGGGTCTATAACTGTGCCCTAGTGCTGGCAATAAGGCCTATTACATGGGACTTAGACATAACTGGCGATATGTGGGTGTACTATAAGTACACCTCTGTCTAAGCCTTCGGGTATTACAGGCGTGATGTTGTTGCTTTATGGTAATATAAATGTAGCCAAAATTTCAGTGCTCGCTCGCAAGCTACCCGAAACAAAAATTTTTCCAATCAACCTTGAACCTTAATACTTTAGCGATAAAGTTGAAAATCTATTAAAGAAATTTGACAGATTGTAGTAGCTTGATGTGACAGACGCCAGCAGGTCAAGCTACCCGAAACTGACATATTTTCCCAATCAACTTTGAACCTTACTGCTTTAGCAATAAAGTTGAAAATCTATTAAAGAAATTTGACAGATTGTAGTAACTTGACGTGCTGGCGTCTGTACTTATAGTCCGGCCGTCGAGAGGATGCGTTCTTGACACTAGTCGATGTCATACAAACAAATAAGTATTTTGCGAATTTGACCTTTATTAGCTACTAGCATTGCCGCACTGACAGGTACACACGGCTACACATCAAGCTATGCAAAACCACTATTGGCTGACCGTTCATTGTGACAAAATATCATACAAAGTGAGGCCAAGACAAACTGGTTTTGTATAACCAGCTTGTCTTGGCCTCACTTTGTATGATATTTTCACACAGTGAACGGTCAGCCAATACTGGTTTTGCATAGCTTGATGTGTAGCTGTGTGTACTAGAATTGTCGCACTGACAGGTATTAGAAATGCATTCTTTTGGCGGGGTATACTTATAGTCAATCACTTGCCTACAAAAAGTTCATGAAAGTAATTAGGTACCTACCTAGACAAGTCAATATCGTATCAATTGGAACCAGTGTTGAGCAACAATCGCGCAACGTTGTTGCTAGAGACATTTGATGCTGGGTGTTTACCAGGAATACGGAACGTTAACATGTTCCCAGCAACATTGCTACTTTCCAGTTCGCCAGCAAAATTTTGCCGCATCACGAAAACTGTTGAAAAGAAAGAAAAAATTGTTTACATACATAAAAAAAAACGCTACCTACTACGAGCTTTACATAGGTACTCCTTTTGCTTTATAGGTACATCAGCATAGCCATTCTCAACCATCCGACAGGCTATCTAATCGAAAATTACACATTTCAATAACCTTATTTACCTTGCCGCAGACATGAAACCGCTGATGCCGTGCTGGCTGAAGAATATCGGTTGTCTATTTGATTTAAATTGACAAAATTATCGGGTTTTGAATTTGTGAACAGCGTTTAGAGGACTCCTACGATAACATTGATTGATGTTTGATTCGGTATGGAAGTCTATCGAATAGTTGTGAACAGCTATGCTGGTCATATACGCACGCCGGTGGCGAGTACTACGCACAGGCTGATCTTTCTGAAGAACATCACTTCTAAGGTCACTATGCCCTTCTAAGACGTCACATGCCGGCGGCGTATTCACTCACATCTGCTTTGTTCATTCATCCTCTCACAAAAATGTATATTCGGCTCAAATATAGTTGCAAAAACAATGTTGCGCAAATTTCTTTTCCAATGAATAGGTACGGGGCTTAGCACGCGAGAATTACTAATTAAAAGTCCAAAATCTAAATAAAAAATACCAATTACCTAGCAAAGTTACATCAACAAAGATAGCTCTGTGTCCACAAGAGGATTCCAGGAATAGCGTCCTTCTTACAGCGTCGAAGCAACGAGGTAGCATCGGCTATCTCTCTGTAGCTGTAACGGTTATTGTCTGCGAAAATTAACAAGTAGTTATTTATTACACTTGCACTTAACCTACCACGCACTGTACTTACGAGATAGTGTGTTTATTTTATCAAGAAAACAGTTCATAGGTACTTACAACCTGAAATGGCTATTAACTGGAATTACAATAACACAAAACAATAATAAATTATCAATCGGCGAGCTAAATAACAGTACGCGATATCGCTTGCTAAATAAACTACTGTCAGAACGGAATGTCAGATTTATCGAGGTCTGCAAACCGCGGCGCTCTGCGTTCGACGTTCCTGATTGGTCGTAATATAGCAGCCATCTTGAGCCTGCTAGTGATGTGGATAAACCGGTAATCGATAGAACGGCGCGCACAGTTTTAACGTGAACAATGAGTGATTTTAACGCTACGTTTCTGAAACTAAAATAAATAATAAAATTATTAGGTTATGTAAATAACTATAAAAATCGAGTCGGGAATGGTGTTGCATGACAGGTTTTTTCTCTGTGTCGGTGTAATAATGAATATAATATTGACTTACAGCCATTGTCTTCGTTAGAAATATGTAGTAGTGCATAGGTACAGTGCTACAAAGATCTTTTGGAGCTTGAAAGACATTGACAGGCGGTTCAAAAACAAGATGGCCGCGTTAGTTTCGATTTTTACCACGCCTCAAAAGATCCTTGTACAGATGTAGGCAAATGGTATACATAAATGTCACCGTTATCGTGTAAATTAAATATATCCAAGTCGACCTCGTACCAAAATAAAATAACAGTGACAGTTAGATGGTTACAACTTTATTGAAGTTTCAATATATTGGTATATTGGTTGCCGAAAGTGTTGGAGCAATGAGGAAAGCAACCGTCACAGTTGTTCTGTCGTAGTTCGTTCCGCAAACAAGCTATTAATGCTAGGCGTCAGGTTTTTTTTAGGGTTCCGTACCTAAAGGGTAAAAACGGGACCCTATTACTAAGACTGTCTGACACCAGTCTGAATAAACCGTGATAGCTAGACAGTTGCACAGATGATGTATTTCTGTTGCCGCTACCTATAACTACAAATACTAAAAACAGAATAAAATAAATATTAAAGTGTTTAAGTAAGTTAACGACAAAAAAATCACGTAAGTATTTTGTACGGGGGGGTACAAAAAACATGATTTTTTTGTCGTTTTTTGCTCGATATTAATTACGGCAACGAGTAGACGCTTGAAATATTCACAGATAATGGTACGGAACCCTTCGTGCGCGAGTCCGACTCGCACTTGGCTGGTTTTTTTTTATTAATGTTGTTGTGTAATCTGAGGTTGTAGGTATGCACCCTTTTTTGTAATTTTGACAGTTATGCAAAATCAGGGGTAAAATACCTGTGAACGGATTGAAATATTTTTAGAGAAGTCTATTAATATTAAGTAAAGGCCAAGTGTTCTGTGGCACCCGTCATTAGGCCGCGTTCACAACAAAGCGTATAATCGGCCATAGACTGTATAAAAAACAAATTCAGCCGCTGATTGTCTGTCGTGTGATTTTCGGCTACAAATTTGCTTGGCGTGAAAGCGGCCTTACAGTAATACAGATTTCAACAGTAACACAGATTTACAATCGCGTGCGGTTATGACGCAAATTTAAAAAAAATTGAGACCCTCTTGCCTTTCGCCTTTTAAAAATCTTTTGACAGTGTTTCTTTAGAAAGAATAAGGTATTCCTGTGGGAGGGAACTGATTCGGTACCGTAATCTAAGACATTTACTGCGGTTATCCACGGCCACCGTCAACGACTGTCGGCCGGCGCCGTCACCTAGTTCAAAATCAGAGTCAAGTCATTTGTTCAGATTAGGCTGAGAATCAGCTCTTTTGGAACGTCAAAATTACTTAAGACAATCCCCAAAACGCTCGTCTTTCATCATCCTCGTTAAAGACCCGTTGACGTGGCGGTGGTCAAACAGCCTATGAAGGTTGAATTTATGAATCATCGACAACTTTTGCGCTAGAATGACATGATATCGTAACATGAAATCATCAGTCTGCATAACTGATAATCATGATAGCTTGTCTATCTCTATACTGAATGCACACTGTCTTGTTCTACTGTAAACGAAATCGTTTTTAATATTTCCCTGTTCAAATTCCGGTCTAGCAGTGATGACAAAAAAGACCGAACTACTTCGTCCATATTCCGTGTGGTCTCTGTCATTACTGGACACTATTTCGGGCCACTTTCCGCTAACCGCATCTTACTGAAGTGCTTCCTTCCTCCGAACACGTTTGGTCTTGCGAATCTCCAGTCAAGCCAGCCAATGAAGGCAAGAATGAGGTAAGAGCTCTGGTCCTCGTCATTATTGTGTGAAATGTCCAGGGATATTATTATTATTCACTCCAGCCGGCCAATAAAGGCAAGCCAGAGATGAGGATCAAGACTTCTCCCGGTTCTCTCGGGAGATAGGTTCCGTTGGTTCGCTACTGCTCAACAGCTCGCCACATGCTGCCCTGCGAGCATTTGTATCACTCTTGGCAGACCAAGAGAACAGCTCTAGGGAACACTCTTCTGACAAAGGCCTAGAGTTCAGAGCGCGCAAGCCCCACCATGACTATTACTATAATTTTACTTTTTTTCAAAATATCAATTTTCATCGATCTGGTCATAATGCGCCCAGCATTATGACCAGATCGATGGAAATTGTCCAGTCCAGTTATCTGGTATAACTCTGGATAACGGGGCTGCCTGGCAGTTTTTATATAAATATTTCACTCTCTTTCAAGGAATCAATTCCCATCGATCTGCAGTGCGATTCTGTAACTATCTCACCGCGAAAACTTAGGTGAAGTGACCGTGGAGTGAGCTGTCATTCCAATTAATGCTAGGGATTGACACCATTGACAGCTCACTCTAAGCTCACTTCTCTTAACTTTTCACGGTGAGATTTTTACAGAATTGATCGGCTGGTGATACTGCTAGCCACAGTTACTGGTGTCAACACATAGTGTTAGTGCGGTGCACCTCAGTTGATATTGCAGATAGCACAGACTCACTCCTCTAATGGCCCACGGTGGGTGTTAACGGCACTCACGGTTTATTCAGTGGCGACTGTTCAATGTCTACTGATTGTGACCGTTACATTCGCTTTCATAAATGTATTACATTTATTCGCGTTCTCGAGACAGTAAAGACTGTCTAACTTTATCAAAAATACGATTGCGGAAAGATTGCGGAATTCGTTTGCTGTCTGGGAAGTTCTAAGATCTCGGTGTTACTATGTAGTGTTAGTGCGCCCGTAGCAGAACTTTTTGCCAAAAAACTAATTAAAATTTTGTGGCGCTCACCCTAAACCAACCTTAACAATCGAATTCGATATTTAATCGAACGGTTGTATATAGCTCTGCTGCAGTGGTAACATCAAAGAGCGCTGAACATTATCAATGTATAAAGTTCATTGCGGATGCGGACTGAATATTTGATTATTTCTTCACATTCTTTGTCTCAAGCGACGTCACTATATAGTGTGCGGTGCGCAACAGTTGATACTGCAGTATATTTTTGATTCGATGTTAAAGAAATTGATAGTTGTTCTTACATTAATTCGAGTAGTCGTGACAGTAAAGACCTTCTAACTTTATCTATGCTTAGAGTTCGATTGCGAACTTCGTATTATCAGGTGTGTTGATCGGTCTGGATTTTTTAAAGGAGTATTAAAAAAACGGCTTTAACTCGAGTATTTTTGATAAAATAATTCCAGCATATTCATATTTCACTGTATTATTCACTTTCTTTCAAAGAATCTATTTCCAACGATCTGGTCATAATGCTAGGTAGTCTAGGTATCTGGTATAACTCTGGATATCTGGGCTGCCTAGCAGTTCTTATATAAATGTTTCACTCTCAAGGAATCAATTTCCGTCGATCTGGTCATACTGCTAGGCACAGTTATCGGTGTCAACACATACTGTTAGTGCGGTGCGCCACAGTTGATATTGCTGGTGCTCCGGTACTGGAAGTTTTGCGCTAGAATGACATGACAGCGCAACATGAGATTTATCAGTCAGCATGACTGAGAATCATGAAAGCTTGTCTACATATCTCTATATTTAATGTACAGCGACTTGTTCTACTGTAAACGGAATCGTTTTTAATACTTCCCTGTTCAAATTTCGGTCTAGCAGTAATGACAACAAAGGCCGTCCGACTTCGTCCATATTCCGAGTGGTCTCTGTCATCAGTGGACACTATTTCTGTCCATTTTCCGCTAACTGCTTCAACTTGATTCGGGTACATATATCCAATTTGATTTCAGATAAATTGATAGTTATTTTTACATTTATTCGAGTAAACGTGACAGTAAAGACCGTGAATATATGAATTTCTTAGCTTCATTACTGAGAATCATGATGGATTGTCCGTCCATTTATAAACTTAATGCACAGCGGTTTGTTCTACGATGAGATGAAGGCAACCATTTTGATTATATCCTTGTTTAAGCCACTACTTTTGATTCAGATATGTATTTTCAAGTTGATTTTAAGGAATTTTTTACATTTGTTCGAGTAGTCGTTACAGTAAAACCGTCTCACTTTATCTATGTTTACAGTTCGATTGTGAACTTCGTTCCAGTTCTGGATTTCTTAAAGGAGCATTAAAAAACGGATCATAAGCATATTTTTTTATAACCATTCTTGTTAGTCTAAAACCTAGTTTACATATTTCACTGTATTATTCACTTTTTTTCAAAGAATCAATGTCCATTGATCTGGTCGTAATGCTAGGTAGTCCAGTTAACTGGTATAACTCTGGGTAAGTGGGCTGCCTGGTAGTACTTATATAATTACTTCATTTTCTTTCAAGAAATCAATATCCATTGATCTGGTCGTAATGCTAGGTAGTCCAGGTATCTGGTATAACTCTGGATATCTGGGCTGCCTGGCAGTTCTTATATAAATGTTTCACTCTCAAGGAATCAATTTCCATCGATCTGGTTATACTGCTAGGCACAGTTATCGGGGTCAACGAAACAGAAAACTGGATTTCTGATTTCTTGATTTCCATTGCGGACTTCGTCTGAGGTTCCGCTCTTTCTCGCGGTTCCTCATCTTAGCTACGTGCTCAGATGTTTTTAAATAGTATTCAGAAGACGGCTTTAACATTTCCAGTACATATTTAACTTTATTATTCAATTTCTATCAAATAATCAATTTCAAATCATTGATCTGGTCAAAATTGATAGTTATTCTTACATTTATTCGAGTAGTGGTGACAGTAAAGACCGTCTATATGTATCTATGTTTATAGTTCTATGGTGGACCGAGCTCGTCAAGGTCTTCTTCTTGTTCTGGATTTTTCAAAAAAGCATTTAAAAAAACGGCTTTAACTGAGTATTTTTGATAAAACAATTCCAATATATACATATTCAATGTATTATTCACTTTTTTCCAAGGAAACAATTTCCATTGATCTGGTCATAATGCTAGGCAGTCTAGGTATCTGATATAACTCTGGATAACTGGGCTGCCTGGCAGTTCTTATATAAATGTTTCACTCTCAAGGAACCAATTGCCATCGATCTGGTCATACTGCTAGGCACAGTTATCGGTGTCAACACATAGTGTTAGTGCGGTGCACCTCAGTTGATATTGCAGATAGCACAGAGTCACTCCTTTAATGGCCCACGGTGGATGTTAACGGCACTCACGGTTTATTCTGTAACGGTTTTCTTATTTCAAACGACCAAGTGTTGACTGATTGTGACCGATTTTAAGGATCAAAGAAGCATTCAAAATGCGGCTTTAACTCGAGTATGTTTGATTAAATATTTCTAGTTTATAAATGCTTTCTTTATTAAAGTAACCAAGACTCAACAAGATTGTAAGTAAAACTTACGAATATGTTAGTAAGCACAGGCACTAAACAAAAACAAGGAAAACAATACAAGAAATAACGGTTGGTCACCGTTGCGACATCCCATGAGAGACGGCACAGCAGTGACCCACGATACACAGTCCAGGTGACTCGCAGCCATGCTGTAGACACTGTTGGAGCGGCCCCACCAGGGACTGTCCGCTAACCGCATCAAACTTGATTTCGATAGTTGTGACAGTAAAGGCCGTCTAACTTTATCTATGTTTACAGTTCGATTGCGGACCCAGCTCATCCAATACTTCCTCTTTTTCTGGATTTTTCAAAAGGAGCATTAAAAATAACGGGTTTAACTGAGTATTTTTGATAAAACAATTCTAATATATACATATTTCAATATTCACTTTTTTTCAAGGAATCAATTTCCATCGATCTGGTCATAATGCTAGGTAGTCTAGGTATCTGGTATAACTCTGGATATCTGGGCTGCCTAGCAGTTCTTATATAAATGTTTCACTCTCAAGGAATCAATTTCCGTCGATCTGGTCATACTGCTAGGCACAGTTATCGGTGTCAACACATAGTGTTAGTGCGGTGCGCCACAGTTGATACTGCTGGTGCACCGGTAATGGAACTTTTGCGCTAGAATGACATGACAGCGCAACATGAGATTTATCAGTCAGCATGACTGAGAATCATGATAGCTTGTCTACATATCTCTATATTTAATGCATAGCGACTTGTTCTACTGTAAACGGAATTGTTTTTAATATTTCCCTGTTCAAATTTCGGTCTAGTCCGACTTCGACCATATTCCGAGTGGTCCTTCTCATCAGTGGACACTATTTCTGTCCATTTTCCACTTCCACTTGCGTCAACTTGATTCGGGGACATATTTCCAATTCGATTTCGCAGAAATTGATTTTTAAATTTATTCGAATAATCCCGTCCATGGCCACCGTCAACGGTTCGTCAACGACTGTCGGCGTCATCTTGTATAAAATCAAAATCTGACTCATTTATTCAGATTAGGCTGTGAGAATCAGCTATGTTGGGACGTCACAACTACATAAGACAGTCCCCAAAACGCCCGCCCTTCACCGTTCTTGATCTGTATCACAGTTGATATTGGAGATGCTTTTCTTGTCTCGTTTTTTTCCAAAAAAATAATTACCATTTTGTAGCTTTCCCCCTAAACGAACTGGTTATAAATAACTCCGATGCAGTGGTAACATCAAAGAGCGCTGAACATTATCAATGTATAAAGTTCATTGCGGACTGAATATTTGATTATTTCTTCACATTCTTTGTCTCAAGCGACGTCACTATATAGTGTGCGGTGCGCAACAGTTGATACTGCAGTATATTTTTGATTCGATGTTAAAGAAATTGATAGTTGTTCTTACATTAATTCGAGTAGTCGTGACAGTAAAGACTGTCTAACTTTATCTATGTTTTATGTTCCTTTGCGAATGTGGCTTTTGGTATGATATTGATGTGGTTTATGGGGAATATCCATATTTCCATCTTCTTTACGTACTACATTCAACTTCCATCGATGTGGTCAGAATGCTAGGCAGTCCAGTTATCGGTCTCTCTATATTATAGTTTTAGTGTGGTGCGCCACAGTTGATATTAATATTTCATATCAAGTTTCGTAAGTGGGCTTGCTTCTGTCCACTTTCCGCTAACCGCGTCAAACTTGATTCGGGAACATATTACCAATTCTATTTCAATGATATTCTTAAATTTATTCGAGTACCTATAGGTACTCGAATAAATTTAAGAATAATAGTGGCGGTGGTAAAGACCGTTTTACTTTATCTGTTCCACTCTGAACGCAGCAATTGATATTGCTGGTGCTCCGGTACCAGAGCTTTTTGAGCAGTAATGACTTGATTGCGCAACACCATCTACAGTTCGAACCAACCTCGGGCGATCAGCACCACTGAACCGTTTGATGGGGACGTATAATGAAAGCCACTCTTGCACTGATACCATTGACATCTTCTCCAACACCCTGACTCAATTTCGCAAACATCTTTTACAACAACTTACAGATTGCTGACATTCTTGTTTGAATTCCGTCACTCATGTTTTGTTCTGTATTTCTTGTTACAGTTTTAACTTTTTTTAATCAATGTAATTATTTTATGTTATACATTTGATTTCTATTGTATTAAGTATTATTGATTTATTTGATTTTATTATTTTAACTTATTTAATTCATTATTGTAACTTAATTGATTTTATTATTACTAACTTACTTGATCATATTGTTATTTTTATCACTACCTAGTAAATCAATTAGGCAAACTCTGTAAATGCTGTGCACACCTTTAATTGATAAGTTCACTGTAATACTTTATACAATAAGACGTAAGCTCTCTGTTAATGTGTAAGTGAATTAATCGTTGGAGTGCCATAATAATAATAAATAAATAATAAATAACACGAGCGCTTCATCCTCAATGCGTTGGTAGATTCACGTCGTCAACGTTAGTTGTTCTGATTGTTTACTTTGTACCTATTCGCTTTTGTAAATGTTTTTCCATCTTTTTGGTAATTTTGTATTAATATGCATTTCTCAGCTTCATGACTGAGCCTCATGCATGATAGCTTGAGACTTACTGAACAGCGGCTTGTTCTTTGATGAACACATGTTTAATGTTCAAGCTTCGGTCTAGCAGTGGTGATACAAAGACGGCCACTTGATGGCTTGTTTTCTTATTCTCTTTAAAATTCACTTTCCATCGATCTGGTCATAATGCTAGGCACTGTTATCGGCGTCAACGAAACAGAAAACTGGATTTCTGATTTCTTGATTTGCTGATTTCCATTGCGGACTTCGTCTGAGGTTCCGCTCTTTCTCGCTGTTCCTCATCTTAGCTACGTGCTCAGATGTTTGTAAATAATATTCAGAAGACGGCTTTAACATTTCCAGTACATATTTAACTTTATTATTCAATTTCTATCAAATAATCAATTTCAAATCATTGATCTGGTCAAAATTGATAGTTATTCTTACATTTATTCGAGTAGTGGTGACAGTAAAGACCGTCTATATGTATCTATGTTTATAGTTCTATGGTGGACCGAGCTCGTCAAGGTCTTCTTCTTGTTCTGGATTTTTCAAAAAAGCATTTAAAAAAACGGCTTTAACTGAGTATTTTTGATAAAACAATTCCAATATATACATATTCAATGTATTATTCACTTTTTTTCAAGGAATCAATTTCCATCGATCTGGTCATAATGCTAGGCAGTCTAGGTATCTGATATAACTCTGGATAACTGGGCTGCCTGGCAGTTCTTATATAAATGTTTCACTCTCAAGGAACCAATTGCCATCGATCTGGTCATACTGCTAGGCACAGTTATCGGTGTCAACACATAGTGTTAGTGCGGTGCACCTCAGTTGATATTGCAGATAGCACAGAGTCACTCCTTTAATGGCCCACGGTGGATGTTAACGGCACTCACGGTTTATTCTGTAACGGTTTTCTTATTTCAAACGACCAAGTGTTGACTGATTGTGACCGATTTTAAGGATCAAAGAAGTATTCAAAATACGGCTTTAACTCGAGTATGTTTGATTAAATATTTCTAGTTTATAAATGCTTTCTTTATTAAAGTAACCAAGACTCAACAAGATTGTTAGTAAAACTTACGAATATGTTAGTAAGCACAGGCACTAAACAAAAACAAGGAAAACAATACAAGAAATAACGGTTGGTCACCGTTGCGACATCCCATGAGAGACGGCACAGCAGTGACCCACGATACACAGTCCAGGCGACTCGCAGCCATGCTGTAGACACTGTTGGAGCGGCCCCAGGGCCCCACCAGGTACTGTCCGCTAACCGCATCAAACTTGATTTCGATAGTTGTGACAGTAAAGGCCGTCTAACTTTATCTATGTTTACAGTTCGATTGCGGACCCAGCTCATCCAATACCTCCTCTTTTTCTGGATTTTTCAAAAGGAGCATTAAAAAAAACGGCTTTAACTGAGTATTTTTGATAAAACAATTCCAATATACATATACATATTTCAATATTCACTTTCTTTCAAGGAATCAATTTCCATCGATCTGGTCATAATGCTAGGTAGTCTAGGTATCTGGTATAACTCTGGATATCTGGGCTGCCTAGCAGTTCTTATATAAATGTTTCACTCTCAAGGAATCAATTTCCGTCGATCTGGTCATACTGCTAGGCACAGTTATCGGTGTCAACACATAGTGTTGGTGCAGTGCGCCACAGTTGATACTGCTGGTGCACCGGTAATGGAACTTTTGCGCTAGAATGACATGACAGCGCAACATGAGATTATCAGTCAGCATGACTGAGAATCATGATAGCTTGTCTACATATCTCTATACTTGATGCACAGCTACTTGTTCTACTGTAAACGGAATCGTTTTTAATATTTCCCTGTTCAAATTTCGGTCTAGTCCGACTTCGACCATATTCCGAGTGGTCCTTCTCATCAGTGGACACTATTTCTGTCCATTTTCCACTTCCACTTGGGTCAACTTGATTCGGTAACATATTTCCAATTCGATTTCGCAGAAATTGATTTTTAAATTTATTCGAATAATCCCGTCCATGGCCACCGTCAACGGTTCGTCAATGACTGTCGGCGTCATCATGTATAAAATCAAAATCTGAGTCATTTATTCAGATTAGGCTGTGAGAATCAGCTATGTTGGGCCGTCACAACTACATAAGACAGTCCCCAAAACGCCCGCCCTTCACCGTTCTTGATCTGTATCACAGTTGATATTGGAGATGCTTTTCTTCTCTCGTTTTTTTTCCAAAAAAATAGTTACTAGTTAAAAATAGTCTGGTTATACTGCTAGGCACAGTTATCGGGGTCAACGAAACAGAAAACTGGATTTCTGATTTCTTGATTTGCTGATTTCCATTGCGGACTTCGTTTGAGGTTCCGCTCTTTCTCGCTGTTCCTCATCTTAGCTACGTGCTCAGATGTTTTTAAATAGTATTCAGAAGACGGCTTTAACATTTCCAGTACATATTTAACTTTATTATTCAATTTCTATCAAATAATCAATTTCCATTGATCTGGTCAAGTTTGATAGTTATTCTTACATTTATTCGAGTAGTGGTGACAGTAAAGACCGTCTATATGTATCTATGTTTATAGTTCTATAGTGGACCGAGCTCGTCAAGGTCTTCTTCTTGTTCTGGATTTTTCAAAAAAGCATTAAAAAAACGGCTTTAACTGAGTATTTTTGATAAAACAATTCCAATATATACATATTCAATGTATTATTCACTTTTTTTCAAGGAATCAATTTCCATCGATCTGGTCATAAGGCTAGGCAGTCTAGGTATCTGATATAACTCTGGATAACTGGGCTGCCTGGCAGTTCTTATATAAATGTTTCACTCTCAAGGAACCAATTGCCATCGATCTGGTCATACTGCTAGGCACAGTTATCGGTGTCAACACATAGTGTTAGTGCGGTGCACCTCAGTTGATATTGCAGATAGCACAGACTCACTCCTCTAATGGCCCACGGTGGATGTTAACGGCACTCACGGTTTATTCTGTAACGGTTTTCTTATTTCAAACGACCAAGTGTTGACTGATTGTGACCGATTTTAAGGATCAAAGAAGCATTCAAAATGCGGCTTTAACTCGAGTATGTTTGATTAAATATTTCTAGTTTATAAATGCTTTCTTTATTAAAGTAACCAAGACTCAACAAGATTGTTAGTAAAACTTACGAATATGTTAGTAAGCACAGGCACTAAACAAAAACAAGGAAAACAATACAAGAAATAACGGTTGGTCACCGTTGCGACATCCCATGAGAGACGGCACAGCAGTGACCCACGTATACCTACACAGTCCAGGCGACTCGCAACCATGCTTAAGACACGTTGGAGCCGCCCCACACCCTGCGCATCAGAGACTTTCCGCTAACCGCGTTAAACTTGATTTTGGGTAGATATTTCCAATTCCATTTCAAAGAAATTATAGTTATTCTTACATTTATTCGAGTAGTCGTGACAGTAAAGACCTTCTAACTTTATCTATTCTTAGAGTTCGATTGCGAACTTCGTATTATCTGATCACTTTCTTTCAAAGAATCTATTTCCATCGATCTGGTCATGTTCTAGGCAGTCCAGTTATTGGTTTCACTCACTATAAGTATAGTGTTAGTGCGGTGCGCTACTGTTAATATTGGAGATGCTCTTGTAGCAAAACTTTTTGCGCCAGAATTAAATGGTAGCGTAACATGAGAGCATCAGTCAACATGACTGATAAGGCTTGTTCATAGATGAACAACCATTTTGAATATTTCATATCAAGTTTCGTTTCGTAAGTGCACTTGTTTCTGTCCACTTTACAGAATATATTTTTTTTAAATTAAAATAACCAAGACTCAACAAGATTGTTAGTAAAACTTATGTTAGTAAGCACTGACAACTTATGTTAGTAAGCATTGACACTAAACAAAAACAAGGAAAACAATACAAGAAATAACGGTTGGTCACACCACTCATTACAATATCTACAATGGATTAGTTTGATAAAAGCTGTCATGTTTTAAAAGTTGTTTAAAACCTAATCAGGCATACGAAAATTTGTATTAGGTTAAATAAAGGGCTGCCTGGTAGTTCTTATATAAATATTTCACTGTCTTTTAAACATCAATTTCCATCGACCTGGTCGTAATGCTAGGTAGTCCAGGTATCTGGTATAACTCTGGATATCTGGGCTGCCTGGCAGTTCTTATATAAATGTTTCACTCTTTTTTTTTTTTTTTTGAGAATGGGAAATCATCAAATGACCCCTCCCGCTCTGGGTGGAGCAGAAGGGAGTGTCAGACTTTTACTGACTAAAACCCACCCGTGTTCCTTCCTTAGCCCTTTATGTTCCAGGGCAGCGGTAAACCCTTTCGGATGGTCCCGCTACCCAATGTTTCACTCTCAAGGAATCAATTTCCATCGATCTGGTCATACTGCTAGGCACAGTTATCGGTGTCAACACATAGTGTTAGTGCAGTGCGCCTGTGCGCGTGTGGGCGCCGTGTTTCTGTCCACTTTATGGAATATAATTTTTCTTTATTAAAGTAACCAAGTCTCAACAAGATTGTTAGTAAAACTTACGAATATGTTAGTAAGCACAGACACTAAACAAAAACAAGGAAAACAATACAAGAAAGCCTGGGCTAGGGCCAGGGCTACACTGATGTTTGAGTCTTGAAGTGAAAATAAATAAATAAACTTAACTTAAATAAAGGTTGGTCACCGTTGCGACATCCCATGAGAGACGGCACAGCAGTGACCCACGATACACAGTCCAGGCGACTCGCAGCCATGCTGTAGACACTGTTGGAGCCGCCCCACCAGGGACTGTCCGGGTCCGCTAACCGCATCGAACTTGATTTCGATAGTTAAAGGCCGTCTAACTTTATCTATGTTTACAGTTCGATTGCGGACCCAGCTCGTCAAGGACTTCCTCTTTTTCTGGATTTTTCAAAAGAAGCATTAAAAAAAAACGGCTTTAACTGAGTATTTTTGATAAACAATTCCAATATATACATATTTCAATGTATTATTCACTTTCTTTCAAGGAATCAATTTCCATCGATCTGGTCATAATGCTAGGTAGTCTAGGTATCTGGTATAACTCTGGATATCTGGGCTGCCTGGCAGTTCTTATATAAATGTTTCACTCTCAAGGAATCAATTTCCGTCGATCTGGTCATACTGCTAGGCACAGTTATCGGTGTCAACACATACTGTTAGTGCGGTGCGCCACAGTTGATATTGCTGGTGCTCCGGTACTGGAAGTTTTGCGCTAGAATGACATGATAGCGCACCATGAGATAATCAGTCAGCATGACTGAGAATCATGATAGCTTGTCTATTTCTATACTTATTGCACAGTGACTTTTTCAACTGTAAATGGAATCGTTTTTAATACTTCCCTGTTCAAATTTCGGTCTAGCAGTAATGACAACAAAGGCCGTCCGACTTCGTCCATATTCCGAGTGGTCTCTGTCATCAGTGGACACTATTTCTGTCCATTTTCCGCTAACTGCTTCAACTTGATTCGGGTACATATATCCAATTCGATTTCAGATAAATTGATAGTTATTTTTACATTTATTCGAGTAAACGTGACAGTAAAGACCGTGAATATATGAATTTCTTAGCTTCATTACTGAGAATCATGATGGATTGTCCGTCCATTTATAAACTTAATGCACAGCGGTTTGTTCTACGATGAGATGAAGGCAACCATTTTGATTATATCCTTGTTTAAGCCACTACTTTGATTCAGATAAGTATTTTCAAGTTGATTTTAAGGAAATTTTTACATTTGCTCGTGTAGTCGTTACAGTAAAACCGTCTCACTTTATCTATGTTTACAGTTCGATTGTGAACTTCGTTCCAGTTCTGGATTTCTTAAAGGAGCATTAAAAAAACGGATCATACGCATATTTTTTTATATTCGTTCTTGTTAGTCTAAAACCTAGTTTACATATTTCAATGTATTATTCACTTTTTTTCAAAGAATCAATGTCCATTAATCTGGTCGTAATGCTAGGTAGTCCAGTTAACTGGTATAACTCTGGGTAAGTGGGCTGCCTGGTAGTACTTATATAATTACTTCATTTTCTTTCAAGAAATCAATATCCATTGATCTGGTCGTAATGCTAGGTAGTCCAGGTATCTGGTATAACTCTGGATATCTGGGCTGCCTGGCAGTTCTTATATAAATGTTTCACTCTCAAGGAATCAATTTCCATCGATCTGGTCATACTGCTAGGCACAGTTATCGGTGTCAACACATACTGTTAGTGCGGTGCGCCACAGTTGATACTGCTGGTGCACAGGTAATGGAACTTTTGCGCTAGAATGACATGACAGCGCAACATGAGATTTATCAGTCAGCATGACTGAGAATCATGATAGCTTGTCTACATATCTCTATATTTAATGCATAGCGACTTGTTCTACTGTAAACGGAATCGTTTTTAATATTTCCCTGTTCAAATTTCGGTCTAGTCCGACTTCGACCATATTCCGAGTGGTCCTTCTCATCAGTGGACACTATTTCTGTCCATTTTCCACTTCCACTTGCGTCAACTTGATTCGGGGACATATTTCCAATTCGATTTCGCAGAAATTTATTATTTTAATTAATTTAATTTATTATTTATTGATTTTTAAATTTATTCGAATAATCCCGTCCATGGCCTCCGTCAACGGTTCGTCAACGACTGTCGGCGTCATCTTGTATAAAATCAAAATCTGAGTCATTTATTCAGATTAGGCTGTGAGAATTAGCTATGTTGGGACGTCACAACTACATAAGACAGTCCCCAAAACGCCCGTCCTTCACCGTTCTTGATCTGTATCACAGTTGATATTGGAGATGCTTTTCTTGTCTCGTTTTTTTCCAAAAAAATTATTACCATTTTGTAGCTTTCCCCCTAAACGAACTGGTTATAAATAACTCCGATGCAGTGGTAACATCAAAGAGCGCTGAACATTATCAATGTATTACTTCATTGCGGACTGAATATTTGATTATTTCTTCACATTCTTTGTCTCAAGCGACGTCACTATATAGTGTGCGGTGCGCAACAGTTGATACTGCAGTATATTTTTGATTCGATGTTAAAGAAATTGATAGTTGTTCTTACATTAATTCGAGTAGTCGTGACAGTAAAGACTGTCTAACTTTATCTATGTTTTATGATCCTTTGCGAATGTGGCTTTTGGTATGATGTGGTTTATGGGGAATATCCATATTTCCATCTTCTTTACGTGCTACATTCAACTTCCATCGATCTGGTCAGAATGCTAGGCAGTCCAGTTATCGGTCTCTCTATATTATAGTTTTAGTGTGGTGCGCCACAGTTGATATTAATATTTCATATCAAGTTTCGTAAGTGGACTTGCTTCTGTCCACTTTCCGCTAACCGCGTCAAACTTGATTCGGGAACATATTACCAATTCTATTTCAATGATATTCTTTCATTCAAATTTATTCGAGTACCTATAGGTACTCGAATAAATTTAAGAATAATAGTGGCGGTGGTAAAGACCGTTTTACTTTATCTGTTCCACTCTGAACGCAGCAGTTGATGTTGCTGGTGCTCCGTTACCAGAGCTTTTTGAGCAGTAATGACTTGATGCGCAACACCATCTACAGTTCGAACCAACCTCGGGCGATCAGCACCACTGAACCGTTTGATGAGGACGTATAATGAAAGCCACTCTTGCACTGATACCATTGACATCTTCTCCAACACCCTGACTCAATTTCGCAAACATCTTTTACAACAACTTACAGATTGCTGACATTCTTGTTTGAATTCCGTCACTCATGTTTTGTTCTGTATTTCTTGTTACAGTTTTAACTTTTTTTAATCAATGTAATTATTTTATGTTATACATTTGATTTCTATTGTATTAAGTATTATTGATTTATTTGATTTTATTATTTTAACTTATTTAATTCATTATTGTAACTTAATTGATTTTATTATTACTAACTTACTTGATCATATTGTTATTTTTATCACTACCTAGTAAATCAATTAGGCAAACTCTGTAAGTGCTGTGCACACCTTTAATTGATAAGTTCACTGTAATACTTTATACAATAAGACGTAAGCTCTCTGTTAATGTGTAAGTGAATTAATCGTTGGAGTGCCATAATAATAATAAATAAATAATAAATAACACGAGCGCTTCATCCTCAATGCGTTGGTAGATTCACGTCGTCAACGTTAGTTGTTCTGATTGTTTACTTTGTATTCGCTTTTGTAAATGTTTTTCCATCTTTTTGGTAATTTTGTATTAATATTATGCATTTCTCAGCTTCATGACTGAGCCTCATGATAGCCTGAGACTTACTGAACAGCGGCTTGTTCTTTGATGAACACATGTTTAATGTTCAAGCTTCGGTCTAGCAGTGGTGATACAAAGACGGCCACTTGATGGCTTGTTTTCTTATTCTCTTTAAAATTCACTCTCCAGCGATCTGGTCATAATGCTAGGCACTGTTATCGGGGTCAACGAAACAGAAAACTGGATTTCTGATTTCTTGATTTGCTGATTTCCATTGCGGACTTCGTCTGAGGTTCCGCTCTTTCTCGCTGTTCCTCATCTTAGCTACGTGCTCAGATGTTTTTAAATAGTATTCAGAAGACGGCTTTAACATTTCCAGTACATATTTAACTTTATTATTCAATTTCTATCAAATAATCAATTTCAAATCATTGATCTGGTCAAAATTGATAGTTATTCTTACATTTATTCGAGTAGTGGTGACAGTAAAGACCGTCTATATGTATCTATGTTTATAGTTCTATGGTGGACCGAGCTCGTCAAGGTCTTCTTCTTGTTCTGGATTTTTCAAAAAAGCATTTAAAAAAACGGCTTTAACTGAGTATTTTTGATAAAACAATTCCAATATATACATATTCAATGTATTATTCACTTTTTTTCAAGGAATCAATTTCCATTGATCTGGTCATAATGCTAGGAAGTCTAGGTATCTGATATAACTCTGGATAACTGGGCTGCCTGGCAGTTCTTATATAAATGTTTCACTCTCAAGGAACCAATTGCCATCGATCTGGTCATACTGCTAGGCACAGTTATCGGTGTCAACACATAGTGTTAGTGCGGTGCACCTCAGTTGATATTGCAGATAGCACAGAGTCACTCCTTTAATGGCCCACGGTGGATGTTAACGGCACTCACGGTTTATTCTGTAACGGTTTTCTTATTTCAAACGACCAAGTGTTGACTGATTGTGACCGATTTTAAGGATCCAAGAAGCATTCAAAATGCGGCTTTAACTCGAGTATGTTTGATTAAATATTTCTAGTTTATAAATGCTTTCTTTATTAAAGTAACCAAGACTCAACAAGATTGTTAGTAAAACTTACGAATATGTTAGTAAGCACAGGCACTAAACAAAAACAAGGAAAACAATACAAGAAATAACGGTTGGTCACCGTTGCGACATCCCATGAGAGACGGCACAGCAGTGACCCACGATACACAGTCCAGGTGACTCGCAGCCATGCTGTAGACACTGTTGGAGCGGCCCCACCAGGGACTGTCCGCTAACCGCATCAAACTTGATTTCGATAGTTGTGACAGTAAAGGCCGTCTAACTTTATCTATGTTTACAGTTCGATTGCGGACCCAGCTCATCTAATACCTCCTCTTTTTCTGGATTTTTCAAAAGGATTATACATATTCAATGTATTATTCACTTTTTTTCAAGGAATCAATTTCCATTGATCTGGTCATAATGCTAGGCAGTCTAGGTATCTGATATAACTCTGGATAACTGGGCTGCCTGGCAGTTCTTATATAAATGTTTCACTCTCAAGGAACCAATTGCCATCGATCTGGTCATACTGCTAGGCACAGTTATCGGTGTCAACACATAGTGTTAGTGCGGTGCACCTCAGTTGATATTGCAGATAGCACAGAGTCACTCCTTTAATGGCCCACGGTGGCTGTTAACGGCACTCACGGTTTATTCTGTAACGGTTTTCTTATTTCAAACGACCAAGTGTTGACTGATTGTGACCGATTTTAAGGATCAAAGAAGCATTCAAAATGCGGCTTTAACTCGAGTATGTTTGATTAAATATTTCTAGTTTATAAATGCTTTCTTTATTAAAGTAACCAAGACTCAACAAGATTGTTAGTAAAACTTACGAATATGTTAGTAAGCACAGGCACTAAACAAAAACAAGGAAAACAATACAAGAAATAACGGTTGGTCACCGTTGCGACATCCCATGAGAGACGGCACAGCAGTGACCCACGATACACAGTCCAGGCGACTCGCAACCATGCTGTAGACACTGTTGGAGCCGCCCCACCAGGGACTGTCCGGGTCCGCTAACCGCATCGAACTTGATTTCGATAGTTAAAGGCCGTCTAACTTTATCTATGTTTACAGTTCGATTGCGGACCCAGCTCGTCAAGGACTTCCTCTTTTTCTGGATTTTTCAAAAGGAGCATTAAAAAAAAACGGCTTTAACTGAGTATTTTTGATAAACAATTCCAATATATACATATTTCAATGTATTATTCACTTTCTTTCAAGGAATCAATTTCCATCGATCTGGTCATAATGCTAGGTAGTCTAGGTATCTGGTATAACTCTGGATATCTGGGTTGCCTAGCAGTTCTTATATAAATGTTTCACTCTCAAGGAATCAATTTCCGTCGATCTGGTCATACTGCTAGGCACAGTTATCGGTGTCAACACATACTGTTAGTGCGGTGCGCCACAGTTGATATTGCTGGTGCTCCGGTACTGGAAGTTTTGCGCTAGAATGACATGATAGCGTACCATGAGATAATCAGTCAGCATGACTGAGAATCATGATAGCTTGTCTATTTCTATACTTATTGCACAGTGACTTTTTCTACTGTAAATGGAATCGTTTTTAATACTTCCCTGTTCAAATTTCGGTCTAGCAGTAATGACAACAAAGGCCGTCCGACTTCGTCCATATTCCGAGTGGTCTCTGTCATCAGTGGACACTATTTCTGTCCATTTTCCGCTAACTGCTTCAACTTGATTCGGGTACATATATCCAATTCGATTTCAGATAAATTGATAGTTATTTTTACATTTATTCGAGTAAACGTGACAGTAAAGACCGTGAATATATGAATTTCTTAGCTTCATTACTGAGAATCATGATGGATTGTCCGTCCATTTATAAACTTAATGCACAGCGGTTTGTTCTACGATGAGATGAAGGCAACCATTTTGATTATATCCTTGTTTAAGCCACTACTTTTGATTCAGATAAGTATTTTCAAGTTGATTTTAAGGAATTTTTTACATTTGTTCGAGTAGTCGTTACAGTAAAACCGTCTCACTTTATCTATGTTTACAGTTCGATTGTGAACTTCGTTCCAGTTCTGGATTTCTTAAAGGAGCATTAAAAAACGGATCATAAGCATATTTTTTTATGACCATTCTTGTTAGTCTAAAACCTAGTTTACATATTTCACTGTATTATTCACTTTTTTTCAAAGAATCAATGTCCATTGATCTGGTCGTAATGCTAGGTAGTCCAGTTAACTGGTATAACTCTGGGTAAGTGGGCTGCCTGGTAGTACTTATATAATTACTTCATTTTCTTTCAAGAAATCAATATCCATTGATCTGGTCGTAATGCTAGGTAGTCCAGGTATCTGGTATAACTCTGGATATCTGGGCTGCCTGGCAGTTCTTATATAAATGTTTCACTCTCAAGGAATCAATTTCCATCGATCTGGTTATACTGCTAGGCACAGTTATCGGGGTCAACGAAACAGAAAACTGGATTTCTGATTTCTTGATTTGCTGATTTCCATTGCGGACTTCGTCTGAGGTTCCGCTCTTTCTCGCTGTTCCTCATCTTAGCTACGTGCTCAGATGTTTTTAAATAGTATTCAGAAGACGGCTTTAATATTTCCAGTACATATTTAACTTTATTATTCAATTTCTATCAAATAATCAATTTCCATTGATCTGGTCAAAATTGATAGTTATTCTTACATTTATTCGAGTAGTGGTGACAGTAAAGACCGTCTATATGTATCTATGTTTATAGTTCTATGGTGGACCGAGCTCGTCAAGGTCTTCTTCTTGTTCTGGATTTTTCAAAAAAGCATTAAAAAAAACGGCTTTAATTGAGTATTTTTGATAAAACAATTCCAATATATACATATTCAATGTATTATTCACTTTTTTTCAAGGAATCAATTTCCATTGATCTGGTCATAATGCTAGGCAGTCTAGGTATCTGATATAACTCTGGATAACTGGGCTGCCTGGCAGTTCTTATATAAATGTTTCACTCTCAAGGAACCAATTGCCATCGATCTGGTCATACTGCTAGGCATAGTTATCGGTGTCAACACATAGTGTTAGTGCGGTGCACCTCAGTTGATATTGCAGATAGCACAGAGTCACTCCTTTAATGGCCCACGGTGGATGTTAACGGCACTCACGGTTTATTCTGTAACGGTTTTCTTATTTCAAACGACCAAGTGTTGACTGATTGTGACCGATTTTAAGGATCAAAGAAGCATTCAAAATGCGGCTTTAACTCGAGTATGTTTGATTAAATATTTCTAGTTTATAAATGCTTTCTTTATTAAAGTAACCAAGACTCAACAAGATTGTTAGTAAAACTTACGAATATGTTAGTAAGCACAGGCACTAAACAAAAACAAGGAAAACAATACAAGAAATAACGGTTGGTCACCGTTGCGACATCCCATGAGAGACGGCACAGCAGTGACCCACGATACACAGTCCAGGTGACTCGCAGCCATGCTGTAGACACTGTTGGAGCGGCCCCACCAGGGACTGTCCGCTAACCGCATCAAACTTGATTTCGATAGTTGTGACAGTAAAGGCCGTCTAACTTTATCTATGTTTACAGTTCGATTGCGGACCCAGCTCATCCAATACCTCCTCTTTTTCTGGATTTTTCAAAAGGAGCATTAAAAAAAACGGCTTTAACTGAGTATTTTTGATAAAACAATTCCAATATACATATACATATTTCAATATTCACTTTCTTTCAAGGAATCAATTTCCATCGATCTGGTCATAATGCTAGGTAGTCTAGGTATCTGGTATTATAACTCTGGATATCTGGGCTGCCTAGCAGTTCTTATATAAATGTTTCACTCTCAAGGAATCAATTTCCGTCGATCTGGTCATACTGCTAGGCACAGTTATCGGTGTCAACACATAGTGTTAGTGCAGTGCGCCACAGTTGATACTGCTGGTGCACCGGTAATGGAACTTTTGCGCTAGAATGACATGACAGCGCAACATGAGATTTATCAGTCAGCATGACTGAGAATCATGATAGCTTGTCTACATAGCTCTATACTTAATGCACAGCGACTTGTTCTACTGTAAACGGAACCGTTTTTAATATTTCCCTGTTCAAATTTCGGTCTAGTCCGACTTCGTCCATATTCCGAGTGGTCATTCTCATCAGTGGACACTATTTCTGTCCATTTTCCACTTCCACTTGCGTCAACCTAATTCGGGGACATATTTCCAATTCGATTTCGCAGAAATTGATTTTTAAATTTATTCGAATAATCCCGTCCATGGCCACCGTCAACGGTTCGTCAACGACTGTCGGCGTCATCTTGTATAAAATCAAAATCTGAGTCATTTATTCAGATTAGGCTGTGAGAATCAGCTATGTTGGGACGTCACAACTACATAAGACAGTCCCCAAAACGCCCGCCCTTCACCGTTCTTGATCTGTATCACAGTTGATATTGGAGATGCTCTTCTTCGCTCGTGTTTTGCCAAAAAAAATATTACCATTTTGTAGCTTTCCCCCTAAACGAACTGGTTATAAATAACTCCGATGCAGTGGTAACATCAAAGAGCGCTGAACATTATCAATGTATAAAGTTCATTGCGGACTGAATATTTGATTATTTCTTCACATTCTTTGTCTCAAGCGACGTCACTATATAGTGTGCGGTGCGCAACAGTTGATACTGCAGTATATTTTTGATTCGATGTTAAAGAAATTCATAGTTGTTCTTACATTAATTCGAGTAGTCGTGACAGTAAAGACTGTCTAACTTTATCTATGTTTTATGTTCCTTTGCGAATGTGGCTTTTGGTATGATGTGGTTTATGGGGAATATCCATATTTCCATCTTCTTTACGTACTACATTCAACTTCCATCGATGTGGTCAGAATGCTAGGCAGTCCAGTTATCGGTCTCTCTATATTATAGTTTTAGTGTGGTGCGCCACAGTTGATATTAATGTTTCATATCAAGTTTCGTAAGTGGACTTGCTTCTGTCCACTTTCCGCTAACCGCGTCAAACTTGATTCGGGAACATATTACCAATTCTATTTCAATGATATTCTTAAATTTATTCGAGTACCTATAGGTAATAGTGGCGGTGGTAAAGACCGTTTCACTTTATCTGTTCCACTCTGAACGCAGCAGTTGATATTGCTGGTGCTCCGGTACCAGAGCTTTTTGAGCAGTAATGACTTGATTGCGCAACACCATCTACAGTTCGAACCAACCTCGGGCGATCAGCACCACTGAACCGTTTGATGAGGACGTATAATGAAAGCCAGTCTTGCACTGATACCATTGACGTCTTCTCCAACACCCTAACTCAATTTCGCAAACATCTTTCACAAAAACTTACAGATTGCTGACATTCTTGTTTGAATTCCGTCACTCATGTTTTGTTCTGTATTTCTTGTTACAGTTTTAACTTTTTTTAATCAATGTAATTATTTTATGTTATATATTTGATTTCTATTGTATTAAGTATTATTGATTTATTTGATTTTATTATTTTAACTTATTTAATTCATTATTGTAACTTAATTGATTTTATTATTACTAACTTACTTGATCATATTGTTATTTTTATCACTACCTAGTAAATCAATTAGGCAAACTCTGTAAGTGCTGTGCACACCTTTAATTGATAATTTCACTGTACTTTATACAATAAGACGTAAGTTCTCTGTTAATGTGTAAGTGAATTAATCGTTGGAGTGCCATAATAATAATAAATAAATAATAAATAACACGAGCGCTTCATCCTCAATGCGTTGGTAGATTCACGTCGTCAACGTTAGTTGTTCTGATTGTTTACTTTGTATTCGCTTTTGTAAATGTTTTTCCATCTTTTTGGTAATTTTGTATTAATATGCATTTCTCAGCTTCATGACTGAGCCTCATGATAGCTTGAGACTTACTGAACAGTGGCTTGTTCTTTGATGAACACATGTTTAATGTTCAAGCTTCGGTCTAGCAGTGGTGATACAAAGACGGGCACTTGATGGCTTGTTTTCTTATTCTCTTTAAAATTCACTTTCCATCGATCTGGTCATAATGCTAGGCACTGTTATCGGGGTCAACGAAACAGAAAACGGGATTTCTGATTTCTTGATTTGCTGATTTCCATTGCGGACTTCGTCTGAGGTTCCGCTCTTTCTCGCTGTTCCTCATCTTAGCTACGTGCTCAGATGTTTTTAAATAGTATTCAGAAGACGGCTTTAACATTTCCAGTACATATTTAACTTTATTATTCAATTTCTATCAAATAATCAATTTCCATTGATCTGGTCAAAAGTGATAGTTATTCTTACATTTATTCGAGTAGTGGTGACAGTAAAGACCGTCTATCTGTATCTATGTGTATAGTTTTACGGTGGACCCAGCTCGTCGAGGTCTTCTTGTTCTGGATTTTTCCAAAAAGCATTAAAAATAACGGCTTTAACTGAGTATTTTTGATAAAACAATTCCAATATATACATATTCAATGTATTATTCACTTTTTTTCAAGGAATCAATTTCCATTGATCTGGTCATAATGCTAGGCAGTCTAGGTATCTGATATAACTCTGGATAACTGGGCTGCCTGGCAGTTCTTATATAAATGTTTCACTCTCAAGGAACCAATTGCCATCGATCTGGTCATACTGCTAGGCACAGTTATCGGTGTCAACACATAGTGTTAGTGCGGTGCACCTCAGTTGATATTGCAGATAGCACAGAGTCACTCCTTTAATGGCCCACGGTGGATGTTAACGGCACTCACGGTTTATTCTGTAACGGTTTTCTTATTTCAAACGACCAAGTGTTGACTGATTGTGACCGATTTTAAGGATCAAAGAAGTATTCAAAATACGGCTTTAACTCGAGTATGTTTGATTAAATATTTCTAGTTAATAGATGCTTTCTTTATTAAAGTAACCAAGACTCAACAAGATTGTTAGTAAAACTTACGAATATGTTAGTAAGCACAGGCACTAAACAAAAACAAGGAAAACAATACAAGAAATAACGGTTGGTCACCGTTGCGACATCCCATGAGAGACGGCACAGCAGTGACCCACGATACACAGTCCAGGTGACTCGCAGCCATGCTGTAGACACTGTTGGAGCCGCCCCACCAGGGACTGTCCGGGTCCGCTAACCGCATCGAACTTGATTTCGATAGTTAAAGGCCGTCTAACTTTATCTATGTTTATAGTTCGATTGCGGACCCAGCTCGTCCAATACCTCCTCTTTTTCTGGATTTTTCAAAAGGAGCATTAAAAAAAACGGCTTTAACTGAGTATTTTTGATAAAACAATTCCAATATATACATATTTCAATATTCACTTTCTTTCAAGGAATCAATTTATAAAATAATCAATTTCAAATCATTGATCTGGTCAAAATTGATAGTTATTCTTACATTTATTCGAGTAGTGGTGACAGTAAAGACCGTCTATATGTATCTATGTTTATAGTTCTATGGTGGACCGAGCTCGTCAAGGTCTTCTTCTTGTTCTGGATTTTTCAAAAAAGCATTTAAAAAAACGGCTTTAACTGAGTATTTTTGATAAAACAATTCCAATATATACATATTCAATGTATTATTCACTTTTTTTCAAGGAATCAATTTCCATCGATCTGGTCATAATGCTAGGCAGTCTAGGTATCTGATATAACTCTGGATAACTGGGCTGCCTGGCAGTTCTTATATAAATGTTTCACTCTCATGGAACCAATTGCCATCGATCTGGTCATACTGCTAGGCACAGTTATCGGTGTCAACACATAGTGTTAGTGCGGTGCACCTCAGTTGATATTGCAGATAGCACAGAGTCACTCCTTTAATGGCCCACGGTGGATGTTAACGGCACTCACGGTTTATTCTGTAACGGTTTTCTTATTTCAAACGACCAAGTGTTGACTGATTGTGACCGATTTTAAGGATCAAAGAAGCATTCAAAATGCGGCTTTAACTCGAGTATGTTTGATTAAATATTTCTAGTTTATAAATGCTTTCTTTATTAAAGTAACCAAGACTCAACAAGATTGTTAGTAAAACTTACGAATATGTTAGTAAGCACAGGCACTAAACAAAAACAAGGAAAACAATACAAGAAATAACGGTTGGTCACCGTTGCGACATCCCATGAGAGACGGCACAGCAGTGACCCACGATACACAGTCCAGGTGACTCGCAGCCATGCTGTAGACACTGTTGGAGCGGCCCCACCAGGGACTGTCCGCTAACCGCATCAAACTTGATTTCGATAGTTGTGACAGTAAAGGCCGTCTAACTTTATCTATGTTTACAGTTCGATTGCGGACCCAGCTCGTCAAGGACTTCCTCTTTTTCTGGATTTTTCAAAAGGAGCATTAAAAAAAACGGCTTTTACTGAGTATTTTTGATAAAAAAATTCCAATATATACATATTTCAATGTATTATTCACTTTCTTTCAAGGAATCAATTTCCATTGATCTGGTCATAATGCTAGGCAGTCTAGGTATCTGATATAACTCTGGATAACTGGGCTGCCTGGCAGTTCTTATATAAATGTTTCACTCTCAAGGAACCAATTGCCATCGATCTGGTCATACTGCTAGGCACAGTTATCGGTGTCAACACATAGTGTTAGTGCGGTGCGCCACAGTTGATACTGCTGGTGCACCGGTAATGGAACTTTTGCGCTAGAATGACATGACAGCGCAACATGAGATTTATCAGTCAGCATGACTGAGAATCATGATAGCTTGTCTACAAATCTCTATATTTAATGCACAGCGGCTTGTTCTACTGTAAACGGAACCGTTTTTAATATTTCCCTGTTCTAATTTCGGTCTAGTCCGACTTCGTCCATATTCCGAGTGGTCATTCTCATCAGTGGACACTATTTCTGTCCATTTTCCACATCCCATGAGAGACGGCACAGCAGTGACCCACGATACACAGTCCAGGCGACTCGCAACCATGCCTAAGACACGTTGGAGCCGCCCCACACCCTGCGCACCAGGGACTTTTCGCTAACCGCGTTAAACTTGATTTCGGGTAGATATTTCCAATTCGATTTCAAATAAATTATAGTTATTCTTACATTTATTCGAGTAGTCGTGACAGTAAAGACCTTCTTACTTTATCTATGCTTAGAGTTCGATTGCGAACTTCGTATTTTCTGGTGTGTGGATCGGTCTGGATTTTTTAAAGGAGTATTAAAAAAACGGCTTTAACTCGAGTATTTTTGATAAAATAATTCCAGCATATTCATATTTCACTGTATTATTCACTTTCTTTCAAAGAATCTATTTCCATCGATCTGGTCATGTTCTAGGCAGTCCAGTTATTGGTCTCACTCACTATAAGTATAGTGTTAGTGCGGTGCGCTACTGTTAATATTGGAGATGCTCTGGTAGCAAAACTTTTTGCACCAGAATTAAATGGTAGCGTAACATGAGAGCATCAGTCAACATGACTGATAAGGCTTGTTCATAGATGAACAACCATTTTGAATATTTCATATCAAGTTTCGTTTCGTAAGTGCACTTGTTTCTGTCCACTTTACAGAATATATATTTTTTTAAATTAAAATAACCAAGACTCAACAAGATTGTTAGTTAAACTTACGACTGTGTTAGTAAGCACAGGCACTAAACAAAAACAAGGAAAACAATACAAGAAATAACGGTTGGTCACACCACTCATTACAACAACATCTACAACGGAGTAGTTTTATAAAAGCTGTCATATTATAAAAGTTGTTTAAAACCTAATCAGGCATACGAAAATTTGTATTAGGTTAAATAAAGGGCTGCCTGGTAGTTCTTATATAAATATTTCACTGTCTTTTAAACATCAATTTCCATCGACCTGGTCATACTGCTAGGTAGTCCAGGTATCTGGTACCTATAGCTGCCTGGCTGTTCTTATATAAATGTTTCACTCTCAAGGAATCAATTTCCGTCGATCTGGTCATACTGCTAGGCACAGTTATCGGTGTCAACACATAGTGTTAGTGCGGTGCGCCTGTGCGCGTGTGGGCGCCGTGTTTCTGTCCACTTTATGGAATATAATTTTTCTTTATTAAAGTAACCAATACTCAACAAGATTGTTAGTAAAACTTACGAATATGTTAGTAAGCACAGGCACTAAACAAAAACAAGGAAAACAATACAAGAAATAACGGTTGGTCACCGTTGCGACATCCCATGAGAGACGGCACAGCAGTGACCCACGTATACACAGTCCAGGCGACTCGCAACCATGCCTAAGACACGTTGGAGCCGCCCCACACCCTGCGCACCAGGGACTTTCCGCTAACCGCGTTAAACTTGATTTCGGGTAGATATTTCCAATTCGATGTTAAAGAAATTATAGTTATTCTTACATTTATTCGAGTAGTCGTGACAGTAAAGACCTTCTAACTTTATCTATGCTTAGAGTTCGATTGCGAACTTCGTATTATCAGGTGTGTGGATCGGTCTGGATTTTTTAAAGGAGTATTAAAAAAACGACTTTAACTCGAGTATTTTTGATAAAACAATTCCAGTATACATTCCTCCGACCTATCCTGACCTCAGTAGGATCATAAGCATATTTTCATATTTTAAATAGTGTTAGTCTAAAACCTAGTGTACATATTTCACTTTACTATTCACTTTCTTTCAAAGAATATATTTCTATCGACCTGGTCATACTGCTAGGTAGTCCAGGTATCTGGTACCTATAGCTGCCTGGCTGTTCTTATATAAATGTTTCACTCTCAAGGAATCAATTTCCATCGATCTGGTCATAATGCTAGGCAGTCTAGTTATCTGATATAACTCTGGATAACTGGGCTGCCTGGCAGTTCTTATATAAATGTTTCACTCTCAAGGAACCAATTGCCATCGATCTGGTTATACTGCTAGGCACAGTTATCGGTGTCAACACATACTGTTAGTGCAGTGCGCCACAGTTGATATTGCTGGTGCTCCGGTACTGGAAGTTTTGCGCTAGAATGACATGACAGCGCACCATGAGATAATCAGTCAGCATGACTGAGAATCATGATAGCTTGTCTACATATCTCTATATTTAATGCATAGTGACTTGTTCTACTGTAAACGGAATCGTTTTTAATATTTCCCTGTTCAAATTTCGGTCTAGTCCGACTTCGTCCATATTCCGAGTGGTCCTTCTCATCAGTGGACACTATTTCTGTCCATTTTCCACTTCCACTTGCGTCAACTTGATTCGGGGACATATTTCCAATTCGATTTCGCAGAAATTGATTTTTAAATTTATTCGAATAATCCCGTCCATGGCCACCGTCAACGACTGTCGGCGTCATCTTGTATAAAATCAAAATCTGAGTCATTTATTCAGATTAGGCTGTGAGAATCAGCTATGTTGGGACGTCACAACTACATAAGACAGTCCCCAAAACGCCCGCCCTTCACCGTTCTTGATCTGTATCACAGTTGATATTGGAGATGCTTTTGTTGTCTCGTTTTTTTCCAAAAAAATTATTACCATTTTGTAGCTTTCCCCCTAAACGAACTGGTTATAAATAACTCCGATGCAGTGGTAACATCAAAGAGCGCTGAACATTATCAATGTATAAAGTTCATTGCGGACTGAATATTTGATTATTTCTTCACATTCTTTGTCTCAAGCGACGTCACTATATAGTGTGCGGTGCGCAACAGTTGATACTGCAGTATATTTTTGATTCGATGTTAAAGAAATTCATAGTTGTTCTTACATTAATTCGAGTAGTCGTGACAGTAAAGACTGTCTAACTTTATCTATGTTTTATGTTCCTTTGCGAATGTGGCTTTTGGTATGATGTGGTTTATGGGGAATATCCATATTTGCATCTTCTTTACGTACTACATTCAACTTCCATCGATCTGGTCAGAATGCTAGGCAGTCCAGTTATCGGTCTCTCTATATTATAGTTTTAGTGTGGTGCGCCACAGTTGATATTAATATTTCATATCAAGTTTCGTAAGTGGACTTGCTTCTGTCCACTTTCCGCTAACCGCGTCAAACTTGATTCGGGAACATATTACCAATTCTATTTCAATGATATTCTTTCATTCAAATTTGTTCGAGTACCTATAGGTACTCGAATAAATTTAAGAATAATAGTGGCGGTGGTAAAGACCGTTTTACTTTATCTGTTCCACTCTGAACGCAGCAGTTGATGTTGCTGGTGCTCCGGTACCAGAGCTTTTTGAGCAGTAATGACTTGATGCGCAACACCATCTACAGTTCGAACCAACCTTGGGCGATCAGCACCACTGAACCGTTTGATGAGGACGTATAATGAAAGCCACTTTTGCACTGATACCATTGACATCTTCTCCAACACCCTGACTCAATTTCGCAAACATCTTTTACAACAACTTACAGATTGCTGACATTCTTGTTTGAATTCCGTCACTCATGTTTTGTTCTGTATTTCTTGTTACAGTTTTAACTTTTTTTAATCAATGTAATTATTTTATGTTATACATTTGATTTCTATTGTATTAAGTATTATTGATTTATTTGATTTTATTATTTTAACTTATTTAATTCATTATTGTAACTTAATTGATTTTATTATTACTAACTTACTTGATCATATTGTTATTTTTATCACTACCTAGTAAATCAATTAGGCAAACTCTGTAAGTGCTGTGCACACCTTTAATTGATAAGTTCACTGTAATACTTTATACAATAAGACGTAAGCTCTCTGTTAATGTGTAAGTGAATTAATCGTTGGAGTGCCATAATAATAATAAATAAATAATAAATAACACGAGCGCTTCATCCTCAATGCGTTGGTAGATTCACGTCGTCAACGTTAGTTGTTCTGATTGTTTACTTTGTATTCGCTTTTGTAAATGTTTTTCCATCTTTTTGGTAATTTTGTATTAATATGCATTTCTCAGCTTCATGACTGAGCCTCATGATAGCTTGAGACTTACTGAACAGCGGCTTGTTCTTTGATGAACACATGTTTAATGTTCAAGCTTCGGTCTAGCAGTGGTGATACAAAGACGGCCACTTGATGGCTTGTTTTCTTATTCTCTTTAAAATTCACTTTCCATCGATCTGGTCATAATGCTAGGCACTGTTATCGGGGTCAACGAAACAGAAAACTGGATTTCTGATTTCTTGATTGGCTGATTTACATTGCGGACTTCGTCTGAGGTTCCGCTCTTTCTCGCTGTTCCTCATCTTAGCTACGTGCTCAGATGTTTTTAAATAGTATTCAGAAGACGGCTTTAACATTTCCAGTACATATTTAACTTTATTATTCAATTTCTATCAAATAATCAATTTCCATTGATCTGGTCAAAATTGATAGTTATTCTTACATTTATTCGAGTAGTGGTGACAGTAAAGACCGTCTATATGTATCTATGTTTATAGTTCTATGGTGGACCGAGCTCGTCAAGGTCTTCTTCTTGTTCTGGATTTTTCAAAAAAGCATTTAAAAAAACGGCTTTAACTGAGTATTTTTGATAAAACAATTCCAATATATACATATTCAATGTATTATTCACTTTTTTTCAAGGAATCAATTTCCATCGATCTGGTCATAATGCTAGGCAGTCTAGGTATCTGATATAACTCTGGATAACTGGGCTGCCTGGCAGTTCTTATATAAATGTTTCACTCTCAAGGAACCAATTGCCATCGATCTGGTCATACTGCTAGGCACAGTTATCGGTGTCAACACATAGTGTTAGTGCGGTGCACCTCAGTTGATATTGCAGATAGCACAGAGTCACTCCTTTAATGGCCCACGGTGGATGTTAACGGCACTCACGGTTTATTCTGTAACGGTTTTCTTATTTCAAACGACCAAGTGTTGACTGATTGTGACCGATTTAAGGATCAAAGAAGCATTCAAAATGCGGCTTTAACTCGAGTATGTTTGATTAAATATTTCTAGTTTATAAATGCTTTCTTTATTAAAGTAACCAAGTCTCAACAAGATTTTTAGTAAAACTTACGAATATGTTAGTAAGCACAGACACTAAACAAAAACAAGGAAAACAATACAAGAAATAACGGTTGGTCACCGTTGCGACATCCCATGAGAGACGGCACAGCAGTGACCCACGATACACAGTCCAGGCGACTCGCAACCATGCTGTAGACACTGTTGGAGCCGCCCCACCAGGGACTGTCCGGGTCCGCTAACCGCATCGAACTTGATTTCGATAGTTGTGATAGTAAAGGCCGTCTAACTTTATCTATGTTTACAGTTCGATTGCGGACCCAGCTCGTACAGGACTTCCTCTTTTTCTGGATTTTTCAAAAAAAAAAAAAAAATGGCTTTAACTGAGTATTTTTGATGAAACAATTCCAATATATACATATTTCAATGTATTATTCACTTTCTTTCAAGGAATCAATTTCCATCGATCTGGTCATAGTAGTTTAGGTATCTGGTATAACTCTGGATAACTGGCCTGCCTGGCAGTTCTTATATAAATGTTTCACTCTCAAGGAGTAAGTGAGACTCTCAAGTTCTACTGTAAACGGAATCGTTTTTAATATTTCTATGTTCAAATTTCGGTCTAGTCCGACTTTGTCCATATTCCGAGTGGTCATTCTCATCAGTGGACACTATTTCTGTCCATTTTCCACTTCCACTTGCGTCAACTTGATTCGGGGACTTATTATGGGGCTCCTGTGTCATAATATGCGCGCACACAACCATTTTTTAATATTTCTTGATCTAATTTCGATTCGTAAGTGGACTTGCTTCTGTCCACTTTCCGCTAACCGCGTGAAACTAGATTCGGGAACATATTACCAATTCGATTTAAATCATATTCTTAAATTTATTCGAGTAGTGGTGGTGATAAAGACCGTCTTACTTTATCTGTTCCACTGTTGTAATGTAAAACCTAATCAGGCGTAGTAAAATTTTTAAGTTTGATTGGGAAAATTTGACAGTTTCTGGTAGCTTGACCTGCTGGCGTCTGTAAAAAGTAGGACTTTGCATTATGTTTTTTGTTTATGTTTTTGTTTTTCTCTTGTTTATGCTTTTTTTTTTAACGATGGCAAGCTTAATGCAATAGACTGACGGCGGAATAATGCTAAGCGAGATTTATATTTTAATTTGTCAGTCTCCTAAAAATCGAGTTTATTCACTTGCCATCGTTAAATAATCTACAGAGCGATCAGTATTTATTTTGAAAGTGACATATCGATCTACAGTCCGGTCGTCGAGGGAATGCGTTCTTAACACCTGACAATTTCATACAAACGAATACGTGCTTTGCGAATTTTGATCTTTATTTGGGTCAGGACCAAATTTTTGACTACGCTTTATAAAATATACATGTCCTGCTAAACTACCTAAGAATATTATGGTCTAGTCTACCTGGTAATATACGTAGATAATAGCACAATGAACATCGTTATTATAATTTATCCAAGGTAATATTATATTACATACATCCCAAAATTCTTTCCGTTGTAATACTCCTGTTGTGCGACACCATTATTTTGAAACCTACAAACCTATGATAGAAGTTTCTTGACTATTTAGTATGGCAAGATTGGCTTCAAGTATTGGCCATGTATTTCGAATAAGCCGCCATGTTGTTTTACTGTCATTTTAGCATTTTGTTTGTATCGTCAGCGTCATTCCGTTGTGCAATTACGTCAAAAATTTGGTCCTGACCCATTAGCTACTAGAATTGTCACACGGACTGGTGTCAGAAACGCATTCTCTCGGCAGCCGGACAGGGGGCTATTACCACTAGCTCTTATAGCAGCGCAGAAGTTGACTGCACTGTTTTTTTGTTCTATGAGTATAAGTACAAAAAAGCGTTCAACTTCTACCCTGCTACGAGTATGAGCCCCCTGTAGATAAGTAAAGGTACTGCGATAACATCGCGTTCAGCATGCGTCCAGAGTGGCGTGCAGGCGTTTCTGTAATAGCCACCATTAAACATATGCAATGAACGCATTTTGCACGACATTGCGTACGCATGTTGAACGCGTTGTTATGGCCGCAACTTGAAGGCAAACGCAAGGCAACACATTTCAATACACAAAAGCGCAGTGCGGCCCGCGTGTAGTGCGCGGTGGTTCATATAAAATGTACGAAAGTCAAAACAAAGATGAAAGTCAAAGTTTGCTTTGATGAAACTCAAAGAAGCGCCAATCAATCCCAAAGGATTGCATTTTCGCGTTGCGATGCGGCCTGCCCAAATGTGCCTTTAATTGGCATATTCACGTGTTTGTAAATAGCGTCGAAATAATACTGAGCGCTCTGACCCATTTTTTTTTATTTTACCCTTTTTCACAACCAGGTGCACGTGGCAAAGCATATAACATCCAAAATCCTGCTCTTTAGACTGAGTCGAGAGGTACGTGTGCACAAAACATAACACACTTTAAAAACACATATAAAATCAACAGAATTTCTGACTTAAAAAAAAATCTGGACACAGCACACACTACTTTACTAATTTGTAGTTAGACCTTCGAACCCTAACAATACTAACCAGGAGAACCTTGAATACTAACAAGGAGAACGAATGATCGCAATTTTTTTTTGTGTTTTAGTTAGTTTTTTTTAGTTAGTTGTTGTTTTTTTTTTTTAATTAACCGAGCATAGTTACGACTAACTTTGCTCGTGGAATTAGAATCCGGCCTTATTACAAAACAACGTTTATCTTGAGACCCTCGAGTCATTTAACAATTTCGAACTATAATCCAACAAAGTTAAAGTACACACGGCTACACATCAAGCTATGCAAAACCAGTATTAGCTGACCGTTCATTGTGAGAAAATATCATACAAAGTGAGGCCAAGACAAACTGGTTCTGTATAGCTTGACGTGGAGTCGTGTGTACTTATTACAAAAAACTGACGTTAACGGGTTTAACGTCAGCTTATGTAATAAGTACTTTCACAGTCTAAGTTGTCAATTTTGCATTATGAACTACGTCTGTCGGAATAAAGTTCAAAATACAATAACTGGCTCGAAGGGTCTAAAGTTAGAACTCGTTTTGTCATAAAACGGCTAGGGTCTCCTACTCATTAGGTACCTGTCGTAACGACGAGTAGAGAGAGAGACTCGCTTCTCGATAATCGTCGAGACAATGGCGCCGATTCGCTTGTTCACAAACTAAACTAAATTTAAGTTCAGTGCATCTTTTTATTTCTATTTCATTAAGAAAAGGACAGAAGATAAAATATTTGTTTAGTCCTTTCAAGTTAAGATACTCCATAGACAAATTAGACGTGATTAAAAACATGGCTACTAAAAATACGTCAATTTACGTCAGGCGCTGACTAGTTTGACATTGGCGCCGATTCCCTTGTTCACAAACTAAACTAAATTTAAGTTCAGTGCATCTTTTTCTTTCTATTTCATTAAGAAAAGGACAGAAGATAAAATATTAGTTTAGTCCTGTCAAATTAAGATACTCCATAGACAGTTTAGACGTGATTAAAAACATGGCTACCAAAAATACGTCAATTTCGTCAGGCGCTGACTAATTTGACAGGACTAAACTAATATTTTATCTTCTGTCCTTTTCTTAATGAAACAGTAAGAAAAAGATGCAAAGAACTTAAATTTAGTTTAGTTTATGAACAAGGGAATCAGGGCCATTGACAGGCCTAAACTAATATTTATCATCTATCCTTTTCTAAATTAAATAGAAAGAAAAAGATGCACTGAACTTAAATATAATTTAGTTTGTGAACAAGGGAATCGGCGCCATTATTGCACATCATAGTGACGACCCTCTCTTATGAGAAAGCGTTTCAGATGAAGAAGAAAATAATACTCAGTTCAAAATAATAATTTCAAGAACAATCCTACTAATATTATAAACGTGAAAGTTAGTATGGATGGATGGATGTTTGTTACTCTTTCACGCAAAAACTACTGAACGGATTTGGATGAAATTTTGCACACAGATGTTTTATAGCCAGGATTAACACATGGGATAATTTTTATCCCGATATTCCCACGGGTCCGAAATTTATGCGTGTGAAACCGCGGGGCGCAGCTAACATAACATAACTTCACGCCCGTAATCCCCAAAGGGTTAGTCAGAGTTGTACCTAAAGTACACCCACATTTCGCCAGTTATGTGTAGCGCACCCCACATTACATGGCACTTGCCATGTAATGTGGGGTGCGCTATCATTATGCTAACTGAAAAATTGGTACAGGCCGGTGGTAAAACAAATTTGGATATGATGCTAAAGAACCCAGAAAAAGGATAAATATTTTCTTTAACCTTTTTTCTGTAACTTGAGTGTAATTATAATATTGTTTAGGTAACAAGGTTTTTGCATTGTAACATTTGCATTTTTTACTAGATATATAAACCAATCATGTATACCCACCTACATAAAAAGTATTATAGTAATTAAGGATTTGATGTTTTTTCATATATTCTAATGACGGGAATACAGGTAAAAAGTTTAGGAATAAGCATGTAAAGACGCCAGCAGTTCAAGCTACCCGAAACTGTCAAATTTTCCAAATCAACCTTGAACCTTAATGTTGCAGCGATAAAGTTGAAAATCTATTAAAGAAATTTGGCAGATTGTAGTAGCTTGATGTGCTGGCGTTTGTATACCATGTTATTGTAGTAAGTTACTGAAATAATATTTTTAGGTATTAAAAACCTTCAAAGAGGTGAAAGCGAGTCGTGACCTTTTTGATAAAATTTTTGGAAAACTGCGATTTCTATTCTTGTATAGTTACTATTAGAGAAATCGCAAATCGCGCACGAATCAGCAGATAAGTAGAGGAGATAGAGGTACACTACGCCGCACGTAAGTGGTAACCCAACCAGCTGGCCTCTCATTCTATTAAAACCCGTTTACTACGCCAGCTCAAGGGCAAGGTCTTACCACAAACGTGCAGCCTACTGTACCAGAGAGTCGCTACTGCGTGGTTTGCCTAAAATTGTGATCGTAAAATATTGAAGGACTGTTTTTGTTGTGATATATGAAAGAAATATAAAAATTGTGATAATTTTGGCTATGAGAGTTTGACTGTAACATGAATGTCCTATAATGTTCCCACGGCTGGGACTCAGGCCTCCTTTCTGTGAGGAAGTAGGCCGTTATCTACCACGTGGACTTGATTATTATCCACCTCAAACCGCAAGTCCGAGAATCCACCAGAAAAAATCTAGGGTGATTCCTCCTTAGGGTGGATTTTTTGGGTGGATAAACGGAATAACTCCTCAGGCCCACTCCGGGTTGGTTGAAGGACTGTTTAAAACTATATATTATAAGTTCTAAGGCTATAAGTTCTATACAATGTCAGTTATTTCTATGAGAGGGGCTGATAAGGAATCTTTATTTTCTATTTGATGATTATACGTAAATGTAAGTGCATGTTTACATTACTTAGTTTATAATATTTCTCTGACAAATAATATTATTAACCAAAAACATCTTGGTTTCAACTTGGTTAAGCACTTGTAAGTGCATGTTTACATTACTTAGTTTAAAGAATATCTCTGGCAAAAAATATTATTAACCAAAAAAATGTTGGTTTCACCTAGGCTAAGCACTTGTAAGTGCATGTTTACATACTTATGGCTGATTTTTCAATCATCTGACAACTTTATTCGGGGAAAAATTTTGAAATTTTGACAGTTATTTCGACAAACGTCTATTTTATTCCTCGAATAAAAGTTATCTAGCGATGAAAAAATCAGCCCTTAGTTTATAGAATATCATTGACAAAAAATATTATTAACCAAAAAAATTTGGTTTCAACTAGGTTAAGAACTTTGTTATACTTAAACATAGAATTAAAATAGAATAATTTACTATATTCTTTTCACTTGTTAAGAATTATGTTTCACCTAAGTGAAGGTTTGTACTTTGTTTTTTATTAGGTTAAGGTTATATTGGGTCAATTAGTAACAACCCCAGAAAATTAAGACTATGTAAGTAGGTATTTGAAATTAAAACATTATACAAGTTTGACATGTCTTTGTGAGGATATGTTGATAAATCTGTTAAAACCATAGAAATAAAACTGTATTTACATTACAGAAGTATTATAATTTCAAAGAAATGTTTTTTTTTTTTTGCATTGGCCGGGGAATTATAAGCTAGTGTGTTAATTTTATAAATTAACACACTACAGTCTGGCCGACGAGGGAATGCGTTCCTGACCCCTGTCAGTGCGGCAATTCTAGTAGCTAATAAAGATCAAATTCGCAAAACACGTATTAGTTTTTATGAAACTGACTGGTGTTACGCATTCTCTCGTCGACCGCAGTGTACGTCAATTTATTTTGGCCATTTCAGACAACTGTCAAAGAATTTATAAATACGGTAGATTTTTGGAACGAAGTTCCTTATCGCGCGTTGCGAAAGGGGGCTAGACGGAAAAAATTAAGACCAAAAGTTGGAACGACACTTTTTGCTATAGTTGTAAGCCGTGCGGCGTGCGCGTGTTTCTCTGTCTGTCTCTCTCTCTCTTATAGAAAGCAAGCCAGTTATACTTCGTTCCATCCGGGTGTCCCTTGACACCTCTCATGTTTTTCTTTGACTTTGGCGTTTGACAGATTTTGTATGGAAGAACTGACATAATTTTTAAATTATTCCTAGAATAAAATTATCTGGTGATGGAATAATTAGCCCCTAATTATTTAAAGTCAACGATTAGTGTTATTATAACAGTACATAGGAACTAGATTTGTAGTTAGTTATTTTGTGTAGTACCTAGTCTTAAATATTTGACCCATACACTTATATCAACTACTTGTGAAAAGTAGACTTTGTGTTAACATTGCCAAATATTAAAATACACTTAGTTTCTATATAACTGACTTGTTTAATTTGAATCCTCAAAACATATTTTATAGCACTCATCTATGTTGGGGATGGCTTCCAGTCTAACCGGATGCAGCTGAATACCAATATTTTACATGGAGCGACTGCGAGCTGCGAGCGGTAATACGATACTCCTTGGTAAGACTGGTTGTCAGAATTTAGGGCTTCTGTCGACCCGTAATGACTGTCATGGCCATGAATGACAGGCACGTGACACAAGCACGGAGGGGTCTTGGTATGTAAAGATGGTCACCCATCCACGGACTAACCGCAGCAAGCGTAGCTTAACCTGATCGATCGAAACATACGTCTGTTATTTTTTAGCCACATGCCCCTCTAATCCATCCCTCTCAAAACATATTTTATAGCCCTGACTTAAATCCGCACTTAAGTCACGCGTTTCTGTGACTTAAGTAGTCCATTGTTACACAGAAATACGTGACTAAGTGTGGATTTAGGTCACACGAGTTATAAAATTGACGACACGGTTAGCCCAGTGGCTGAGCGATCGACTGTTGCGCTGTGTGTCGCGGGTTCGATTCCACGATTCGGCTGTTTGCGTATGTGAGTTTAAATGTTTGTAACGCAACGATATACATATAATTGACAAAAGAAAAAATACGTGTCCATTATTTTTCGATAATCTAACTGACGGACTAAATATAATAATTATTTTTTTACCTTGGCAACTGCCCTATTAGAGTGCGAAACACAGCAACAAGGCTCAATTCAGACTATAGGGAGACGTTGCCTGAGGTAGCTGCGCGGTGCGGGAGGGAGGAGTGATAGTTGTCACAAGTTGACGAATCACTCTCAGCTCTCGCATCACGTCACCACACCCCTCCCGCACCGTTTTCGTGAATTCCAAACATTAGGGCTTTATTCATACTGTCTACATTTTCTTCGAAATCGTATCAGTGGTTAGCAAAAAGAATGGGACCTCTACGAAGTTCCGTTTAAGAGAACTACGTGACCGCGCAGTTCTACACGTTTCAACCGCGCGGCCATAGCATTTAAGTTCTGTAGATCGTGAATTCCAAATATTAGGGCTTTATTCATACTGTCTACATTTTCTTCGAAATCGTATCAATGGTTAGCAAAAAGAATGGGACCTCTACGAAGCTCCGTTTAAGAGAACTGCGTGACCGCGCGGCCATGGTTAAACCTTTACAACTTTCTGAATATTGGATCTACGAATTTGCGACTTTCATTGTTAGTGTTTTACAAATTCCTTCGTAATGTTGACGTAGTCGTTTTGCTTCTACGAAACTGTGGCCGAGCAGTCGAAACGGACACCGAAATTTTGGTTCTAGGACAAGCCGGTTTCCTCGCGACAAAAAAACAACAAAAATTCAAATGTAACATATTTATTGAATAACATTGATTACAGTGCCTTACAAGATAAAAATAATAGCAACATCAATAAAATAATACTTCAATAATCTTTCAACATCACATTTTACATAAACATTAAATAAAAATGCAATATTTCAGCGATAATTTTCTGTCAAACAGAATTCAGTAATATCTTAAAGGGGACTTAAGATTTTTATAAGAAGCTGGCATACATACTGTCGCACCACTTTGATTTTTTTTTAAAATAAAAATGGATGTCAGGTGATCAACTTTGAACGTTTATATCTCGGAAAAGTGACATTACGGGGTTTAGTAGTTTGCATTGTTGTCAGCTATCGATTTATATAGGTACCATGAGCGCCGCCATTTTGAAAAAAAAAAAATCAAAATGGCGGACAGGTAGGTATGCCACGGAACTTCAAAGCCCTTTGGAATAAGTTGTTTAATTTATATAATATTTTTAATACAGTGTGGGGTTATTATTGTTATCATTAATTTATTTTAACATTCACACACATCGAATAATTTACAAATACTTACACATTTTTATTTATTTTTTCATTGACGGATTAAAATTTGTCAGTCAGCCCACCTGAAGGTGGTCACCGCTGCATGTGAACATTTGCAATACCAGAGGCATCCCAGACACAGCCAAAATGTCTCAAAGTCAAAGTCATGCATAGAATCTAAGGTCTCATGTGCCTGAGACATGAGGAGCTATGAGGAACAGGGTGGTCCACTCATCCTCCATAGAAAAGGGAGGATCCTCCGACCAGACGGGTGTCGTATCTGGTGGGTTATTGCCCGATGATTCATGTCGGGCTGTTGTATATTTATGCTAGTCTCTCAGTAAACTCTGCTTGCGATGTGACGTCAGTATGATACGTAGTTCGCATTTGGCGGTGTAGATGGCGCCACTCCAACATATAAGAGAGGTGGCCGCACTTAACGGACGTAGCTGGCCGTCATGAAAATGATGAAAGCGGCAAAGATTTAAATCTTTAGATTAGCTCTACCGCGCCAAAAGATAGTCGTGTGTCTATGTAGTTTTGACACCTCTGACACACAGTGACGTATAACTTGACTTGATTATCATGTAAACGCTATATAATAACGTGTGAGCTCACTCTTCGTGTGGACACTGTCGCGTGACTAAGTACGGTGAGAGCAAATCTAGCGATTTATATCTAGGTGGGTTTGACTTAGGCGCCTAAATCACCGGATCGTATCGTTTTCTCGTTTCTGTACAGAATCTGTACAGTAAAATGGTTCGGTAGTACTCGGTAAAGAAACGTGTGTAAGCGCTCGGTAAAGAATCTGTGCCGAAACGAAAACGCGCCGATCCGGTGAGGAAAGCACCTTAATGTCAAATACTGGTGTAAATAACAGATTTTCATGACGGCCGCTTTAATATGACGGGACCGCTGTCCTAGGAAACCAAAGCCTTACAAACCTGAACAACGCAACGCTTGGCAGCTCTTTGCAGGTATGGTGATAGTACTTCCCCGGGCGAGCTTTCAAAGAACTACTAAACATACTACAAAACATGATAAAATTATAATGACTAAGTTAGTAATAAAGAAACTATATTACAGAATTGAAGAAAGTACTTATTGATCCTGATTTGAAATACAGAGCTTGACCTAGGGTGCTTTTCCACCAAAGATGTGCTATGTAGCTATGCTGCGAGGATGAAATAGCTAAGCTGTGAAACTATGTGACCGTTTCCACTGATACGAAGCTATGTAGCGTTTTTTTTTTATTGACAATGGGCTCACTCTTGACCTCAATCCAGCCCAGATGCAGGGATGAGATCTACGGTGGAACGAGCTTGCCCAGAAGAAGCCTGTTCACTCTCGCTTTGAAGAGATTCGGGTTGTATGAACTCGGGAATGCAGACGCAGGCAGACGGATGTACGATGTATGTATGTAAGATGTACTATGAAGATGCGCCGCCGCAAAGTAGCTGCGCGAGGAAGATGCGCAGCTCGAGCTATGCGATGTATCGATAGTAGGGAAGCGGCGAGGCGACACTGCTACACCACTCGCGACCATCCATAGCACACATCCATAGCACGCATCCATAGCACGCATCCTTCCATATAAATAACATATCTTAGTTGAATCCGTTTCCACCAGTGCTAAGCTATGTGCATCAATGAATATGATTGGTGGATATCAAACGCATCCATAGCAACGTAGCATAGCACATCTCTAGCGGAAAAGCACCCTTAAGCTGTGTAGCGGAGCGAGTAAGATGTACGATGAAGATGCGCCGCCGTGAGGTAGCTGTGTGAGGAAAATGCGCGGCTCGAGCTATGCGATGCATCGACAGTAGGGAAGGCACATTTTGGCTGTCTCTACTCTCCACATAGCTACAACACTCGCGCATCCATAGCTCCACATCCTTCCATTTAAAAAAACATAGCTCAGTTGAACCCGTTTCCACCAATGAACATGATTGGTGGATATCAAACGCATCCATAGCATAGCACATATTTGGTACAGACGCCAGCAGGTCAAGCTACCCGAAGCTGTCAAATTTATCCAATCAACTTTGTACCTTAATGCTTTAGCAATAAAGTTGAAAATCTACTAAAGAAATTTGACAGATTGTAGTAGCTTGATGTGCTGGCGTCTGTACAAAAGCAGTTTTAGACTGAAAATCAGGAAAAACTTTTTACAAGTGTGATTTTTAAATTATACCATTTTAAGCTCCATTTTCATCATCGGCGCAGCTTAGAACTAATTATATGTATAGCAGCATTATAATTAACTATTCATTAATTATACAATTTTAACATCAAACAGATTGTTTCCAATTACATACACACATTAAAATAGCTTTATATTCGTGAAGGTTTTAAAAAACCTTATTATTGAAGTCAAAATATTTTAGGAAAATTTCGCTTGGCAAAATTGTAGAAAAATCCATGCATAATTAGCCTATAATGTTCCCAATGCTGGGACACAGGCCTCCTCTCTTGTGAGAGGGAGTGGGCCGTAATCTACCACGCGGGCCCAGTGCGGGTTGGTAGATGTCACATCACAAAAATACTTTTCCGTCGATACCTGGTCACCTTATTTTAATAGCTTTTAGTCTATTATGGACATTAATACTAAGATATTTTAGTAATTTTAATACAATTACAGCTTATAAGATATTGCCAGGGCAAAAAAAATCCTTTAATTCCTACTATTTTGCCAAGCTACAATTTTTATCGACACGCCACTAGCAACTAAAAATACAAGAATCAAATTAAGGTCTTACATTTTTACAAAATACCTTTTGCGCGTTAAGTTAAATTGAACTCAATTATTTACACGTTAAACCTGGTTTCCGAACCATCTGCTAGCATTAGGGTGACCGTTCTCGAGTTGGTCCACACGAGTCTTGCTAAACGGGCCGGATTGAGGCGGGCTACGTCCGCCATTGGGGCTGTACTGTAGCATTTAACGCAACGAGTTTGAGCTGCGCCCAGTCCGAACATACCTGTGAAAATAGAAGATTAAATTAGTTAGTAATTTGTCTAAACTAATATTACAAAAATTCACCTTTTTTTTTGAGGTTGGGAAATCATCAAATGACTCCTCCCGCTCTGGGTGGAGCAGAAGGGAGTGTCAGACTCTTACTGACTAAAACCCACCCGTGTTCCTTCCTTAGCCCTTTATGTTCCAGGGCAGCGGTAAACCCTTTCGGATGTTCCCGCTACCCTGGCAGGCTACCCACAAAAATACACCTTTCAAACAAAAAAAAAAACAAAATCAAAATCGGTTCATCCGTTCAGGAGCTACGATGCCACAGAAAGACATACACATACACGAACACACACACACACGCAGATACACGTCCAACTTAACACCCCGTCGTTTTCGCGTCGGGGTTTAAAAATGATGCCATCCGTGCTTCGGAAAGCACGTTAACCAGTCGGTCCCGCCTGTCATTCGTAGATCTTTGACATTCGTTTCTGACTACCCTCAGAAACCCTGATGAGACTGCTCCTGTACAGACAGCGTTGCTGCTGGGGAGTTGATCGCGCCACTTCTTCTCCCCAGCGATAGCACTAGGAAGTGGTGAAGGGCGGGCGTTTTTGGGGGACTGTCTTTTGTAATTTTAACGTTCGAAAAGTGCTGATTCTCAGCCTAATTTGAGTAAATGACTTTTGATTTTGATTTCCTCTCAACATCTTGGCGGCAGTGAGCGAGGGGTGCGGCGACAGCGGAGAGTCAGCCGGCTGACCGCGGGCCCCCGCATCTCACCAGTCGGCTGTTGCCTGCCTTCTCTTCTTTCACGAAAGTCTTCTGTGTCTTCCTGCAGGGGTGATAACTTACCAGCCGTGCTCTGCCAGAAGGACAGCCGGTTGTCGGCCGTGGCGTAGGACACGAGGTAGCGGCCGTCGGGGCTGAAGGCGCACGCGGTGACGGGCCCGCTGTGCGCCGCCAGCGACTGGCAGCGGCCGGCGCGCAGCTCGTACATGGCCAGCTGGCCGGTGTGACTACCCACTGAGGAATACAATAATAATGTATAGATACATTCTTGTCAAACCAGACCTAACATAGGATGGATGTCGCAGACGGATTATCGAATCCGCTGAGAAACAAGGAGAAACTCAAACAAACATGACTTTTGTCAATTATTGTTAATCAGTTCAGAGATATGAGTAATATATCAATGGATAGTGAGTGCTTTTTAATGGGAACTATTTTTTTTTTGAGGTTGAGACTGGTCATCTCTTAACTGCCAGGGCTTATTTTTAATCTCATATTTTGAATTGTATCTATATTGAAAAGAACACTATAATCAATTTCCTTATAAATTTTGACGTACAAAAGTGCGTTTTATGTGCCTATTTAAAATAAACGATTTAATTTTGACTTTGAATATTTGTTACTAAAACTTTCCCCATAAACCTTAAAAAGCACAATCGTTTAAAATGTTTTAAACACTGACGCGGCCCAAAAGAACCTACCAACTGTTTTTCATCTTATAACGATTCAAAAATCCCATAATGGGTTGGAATTTGTGAAAAATTCACAATCAACAGCTGTAAACAATCATCATCAGCAGAAAGACGTCCACAGCTGAACATAGGCCTCTCCCAAGCACCTCCACTTCGACCGGTTCTGTGCTTCTCGCATCCAACGGGTTCCTGCGACCTTCACATGGTCGTCGGTCCACCTTGAGGGCTTTCAACGCTACGTCTTCTGGTGTAAAGAATATGGTAAGTATCAGACCTGCAATCCTCCGAGTAGCAGGACAGTGCGACACCTGGTTGTAACGGCAGATGGCCGGAAACACCTCGTTCAGACCTTTACTTTTCAGATGCGACTGGTCCACGCAGTGCAGGATTATGTCCATTACCTGGAAATTAATACGATGTTTATTATGTATATTTATACTGTTACTGTTAGCCTGCATCATCCCACCAGTGGGCAAAGGCCTCTCCCCATGAGTTCCAGCTCTTTCGATCCAGGGCTACAAAAAAATAAAGTTGAAGTCATTATCTGCCCAAACTTTTCCCAACTATGTTGGGGTCGGCTTCCAGTCTAACCGGATGCAGCTGAGTACCAGTATTTTCATGGAGCGACTGCCTATATGACCTCCACAACCCAGTTACTGGGTAATACGATACCCCTTGGTAAGACTGGTTGTCAGACTTTCGGGCTTCTGACCACCCGTAACGACTGTCAAAGATCCACGAATGACAGCCGGGACCAACGGCTTAACGTGCTTTCCGAGGCACGGAGGGGTCTCGGTATGCAAAGATGGTCACCCATCCACAGACCAACCGCGGCAAACGTAGTTTAATCTGATCGTTCGACCCGTGCGGCTGTTATTATTTAGCCACGGGCCCCTCTGTCTATTATAAGTCATATCAATATTTGATTAGACCACCTATCTATATAAATAAAACAAAGTCTAGTTAGCTACACTTTATAAGTCAAGGCAGATTTTTATGATATTTGATTGGTTGGATTTTGTCTCCGCCCCGAATAGCAGAATAAACTATTCAAACAGCGGGAAAATTCACAAAAAATAATAATAATGAAGATAATTAATTTTCTCATACATTTTGTATGGAACGGCTTTTTTGGTTTTATTTATTTCTTTATTCAGTTCAGAAAAGAAGCACGGTACATATAGAAAAAAAAATAACAAGACTAGTAGTAAATTACAGTGAGCCTATTTTTTTTTTTTTTTTTTTTGAGATTGGGAAATCATCCAATGACCCCTCCCGCTCTGGGTGGAGCGGAAGGGAGTGTCAGACTCTTACTGACTAAAACCCACCCGTGTTCCTTCCTTAGCCCTTTATGTTCCAGGGCAGCGGTAACCCTTTCGGACGATCCCGCTACCCTGACAGGAGCCTTAGGTGCTAGGTTTTAACAAATTACCTGGATCCCACACTAGGATTCCCTGTGTCGTGGGGTTCTGAGGCGGTACGAAGTTCACCGGGTCTGATATAGGCCAACCACTTAACTCAGACGTTGCCTGAGGTAGCTGCGCGGTGCGGGAGGGGCGACATTAGCCACAAGTAGTCGCCTCACTGAGCTCTCGCACCACGCCGCGCTGCTACCTCACGCAACGCGACAGTTAAGCGGTTGGCCTATAGTTTGCCATTTCGTACCTAAACATATTATACTTGTGGGTGGTATTAAACAGATGGGTGTAGATGGATATTATTTCGGATCCTATGCTACTAGAACGTTCGTTCTATCATCGGACAACCCGTCGTACGGCGAGTATCCACCCTTACGTTGTTGACACCGCCGCGATCCGGACGAAGCGTTTCGCCTCGTCGTTTATATCGCGTACAGTCACGAACAAAAGTATGTATACACTCGGCTTTATTCAAAAGCGATTTACTCCTTTATTTTTTATTGAAATTTTATGTTGTTCCGAACATAGCATTTTCGAACCCATGGGTTTATGTAATGTGTCGTATTTCAAAGTTGCATTCGTTATTTCACGAAAAAATCACAATTGAAAGTTGCCAAGTGTTGACATATTGGTGCTCGTGACTAGTTAGTTTTTATTATTAGTGTTGGAGGGTGTGTTGTATAATATAGACTTTTTATTTATTATTATTATCTTTTTAAATCTTTGTTGTGTTTTATAAGGGGCGTGATGTTCCTTGTTTTTTTTGCCTGCAGCGGTCTTCCCGTTCGATTATAATTTAAGTGTCTTCATGGCTAGAGTTAACAGGCTCATAATAAATTAGTGCGCTTTACCATCAAAGATTGCATCACTGCTTTCCATCAGGCGGGATCGCAGTCAAGCACTAGTTTATAAAACCTTTAAAAAAAAAACATCAAAACACAATCGTACTTCAACCAGCAGCTCGGCGACTTCATTGTGCATCTTGTCGATGAGCAGCTCGATGCCCCGCAGCACCTCGGCGCGGCCCTTCTGCAGCGCCAGGTAGGCGGGCGAGGGCTGCCCCGACGCGGCGGCCGCGGCGCAGCGGGCCACCTCGCGCGCCATGGTGGTGATGAAGGCTGCGGGCCTGGAGACAAACGTATAAACATAAGAATAAACATCATCTGCCTAGCCCTTTTCCCAACTATGTTGGGGTCGGCTTCCAGTCTAACCGAATGCAGCTGAATACCAGTATTTTACATGGAGCGACTGCCTATCTGACCGCCACACTCCAGTTACTGGATAATACGATACCCCTTGGTAAGACTGGTTGTCAGATTTTCGGGCTTCTGACGAGCCGTAACGAACCAAAGATCCACGAATGGCAGCCGGGCGGAGGAGTCTTGTACGTAAAGATGGTCACCCATCCACGGACCAACCGCGGCAAGCGTGGCTTAACCAGATCGATCAATCTGTGCGGCTGTTATTATTTAGCCACAAGCCCCTCTTAATAATCCTACTATTATTATTAACGCAAAAGTTTGTATGGATGTTTATAACTCTTTCACGCAAAAACTTCTGAAGGGATTTGAATGAAATTTCGCATACAGAATAGTTTATAACCAGGATTAACACACAGGATACATTTTATCCCGATATTCCCACGGGATCGAGACTTATGCGGGTGAAACCGCGGGGCGCAGTATACTATAATTTACTGGTATTATTATTAATTATTATTACCTGGCAGTAGCTATGAGCGTGAGCGCGTGTCGGGCAGTGCGGCAGGAGTCTGCTTGAGGAGTTAGAGGGAGGCCGTATGTCATCGAGGGCACGAGTTTGTCAGCATCGCAGCACATCTCTAGCAGCCCTGAGGAGAAAAGATGGTGAGACTACGTACGACTTTCGTTTGTCAAATTAACAAATAATAATAATATCCCTGGACATTTCACACAGCGCCATCTAGTCCCAAGCTATGCTTAGCTTGGGACTAGATGGCGCTGTGTGAAATGTCCAGGGACTACGGGTTACCATAACACAAGCATTAGGTTGCTACCTAATGCTTGTGTTATGGTAACAAGATGGCTGATAAACTACTTATATACATTTTTTTTTTTTTGTAAATACATGCATATTATAGATAGAAAAACACCCAGACTCGGAACAAATACATGTAGGTCATACAAATATTTGTTCCGTGCGGGAATCGAACCCGCGACACGCAGCGCAGCAGTCAATCGCTTAACCACTGCGCCAACCGTGCCGTCAAACAAATCAATTCTCAATTCTTTATTGCGTACAATAATGTATAAAGTTTGTAGGGAAATAATTATATTAGTCACAATTATGGACCCTGTCGGGCACAGCATAGATGAATTAGGAGAGGGGAGGAAAGAGCACTGGGTGTTTTTAGCTCAGTAGGTACTACTTTTCTTCTCTAGTTAAGCAACAGCATCGGTATTAATTGTAACCATCAAGAAAGAGAGAATTTTTTACTTTGCTTGAGATGAAACGAAATATTCAATTCAACAAAGATAATATATCTTCAAGTTTCTCATCTATGTATGCTAATAATAAAGCTGAAGAGTTAGTTTGTTTGTTTGAACGCGCTAATCTCTGGAACTTCCAGCCGGAATTGAAAAAATATTTTTGTACTTCTTAGCCTAATTCTTGAGGAACGCTATATAGGCTATTTAACATCTTGACTTTTGGGAGCCGAGCAAAAATAAAAAAGGTCAGAACGAAAGCCAAAACGAAGTAAAACGCAGGCAGGCGATACGATGCGATGCGACGGGGCAGGTCGGGGAAACAAGAAATTTCACGCGGACGAAGAAGATAATAAAAAAAGAGATTTGTGTAGACAACAGTAAAAAAATATGTTTTATTTCACTTACCCAACAACACATGGCTGACATCCAAATAAGGTTCCCACACAGTGAAGCCCCGCCCCAACAGGTCCACAGCCGCCCGGCGCAGCGGCGTGTGCGCGGGCAAGCGCGGGCACGCAGGGCTAAGAAGTAGATGGGTGAGCGCTAGAGCTGTCAGGCGGGCTAGGTTGTTGGAGGAGCTCAGGGTGAAGCCTGGAACGGAAAATAGTATTATTTATGAGAGGGAACGGTAAAAGAGAAAAAACAAATTGACCCACGTTAAGGCACACAATATACACAGAACAAGAGAACTGAGGGGCAATTCTCGTTATTATAACGAACGTTCACAGTCTGATCTCAGTCTCAATCTGTCAAAAATTTCTCTAATTTCCCTACATTTTGACAAGCCTTTGACATTTGTTTGTCGCCGAGATGAGACTGCGACTAGATTTTGAACGTTTTAAATTACGGGAATTGGCCTTCTGGTGGCCCAGTGGCAATGTCCCCGTTTTGTGAGTTGTAGGTCGTGGCTTCGAACCCAGGCAGGCACTTTACTTTGTGTAAATAATTTCATCACCACTGCACGAACGGTGAAGGAAAACATCGTGAGGAAACCGGCGTGTCCTAGAACCAAAAATTCTATGACATGTGTCATCTACCAACCCGCACTGGGCCCGCGTGGTAGATTACAGCCCACTCCCTCACGAATACAGAGGGGCTCTGTCCCAACAGTGGCTGATTATGGACACAGAAAAAAACTTAGAATGTGAGTGTGTGTCTTTTAAGTTTTTTTTTTTATTATTATTGTCCCTCTCAACCAAAGCACCTGCCATCTAATCTCTTCACCACCCTTGGTTGACTGGTAGAGAATGCCTAAGGCATTAAGTCCGCCTTTGTACCTTTTTGTGCGAAAAGTTTAAATAAATAAATAACAGTAAAATGACAGAGCCAGTTTTTAACTTTACGGCACACGTTAAACGCGTCCTGAAGTAAAGATTTATTTATGTATTTATTTTTAAGCAAAAATACCGTATTTCGAAGGGTTAATAAATGAATGCATGCATCGTTACACAGTACTAAACATATTACATAATAAACAGCAACTTAAGGTCTCTGCACACAGCGGGCGGGGCGGGGCGGGACGGGACGGGACGGGACGGGACGGCGACGCGACGCTGAGCAGTTGTAATGTACTAGATATTACGGACGACGCCACACACAGTAACCGCCGCGCCCCGCCGCCGCCGCGCCAAGCGGCAAATACAAGTCAGAAGCGACGGGGCGGGACTTGGAGGGACGCGAACGCGATTTTGGTAAGACTGGAATACCCCTTGGTAAGACTGGTTGTCAGACTTTCGGGCTTCTGACTACCCGTAACGACTGTCAAAGATCCACGAATGCCAGCCGGGATCAACGGCTTAACGTGCTTTCAAAGGCACGGAGGGGTCTCGGTATGTAAAGATGGTCACCCATCCACAGACCAACCGCGGCAAGCGTAGCTTAACCTGACCGATCGACCTGTGCGGCTGTTATTATTTAGCCACGGGCGCCTCCTGAGAAGTATATATTATATAAATAAATAAATAACATAATTTATTTAACCTACCTTCAACCACGGAGCTCTTCCGACTATCGCCATCTTTTCTCCTTCTATTTCCGGCAGCGCCTAAAACAAGCGAGCCAAATAATGCAAATCATATAAAATAAACAAGCGAGCTTTTAATAATATACATTTGTTAACAAGAAGCATTTTTATAGGAGTACAAACAGTCAGAAATTAATTGTTCAACAAATAAAAACACTATAGGTATATTAATTAGCCATGTTATAGAAAGGTCCCATACCTACTGCCGCGCCATTTTGTTTTTTTTTTTCAAAATGGCGGCAACACATGGCACCTGTATACATCGATATCTGACCATCAATCAATCAGCCTATCGCAGTCCACTGCTAGACATAGGCCTCTCCCAGGCTGCGCCACAACACCCTGTCCTCCGCCTTCCGCATCCAGTTCGTCCCAGCAACCTTCCTAAGGCCGTACATCCATCTAGCTGGGGGGCGTCCCTCACTACGCTTGGCGATACGCGGTCTCCACTCCAGGGCTGACATCAATGCAAACGAAAAAAAATAATGGGTACAAACCCCGTGAAGAGTCACGTATACGTGAACTTGCGTACAGTATAGATGTTTGAATAATCACTCTGAAAGTTTAAAGTAATCAAATATCTAAGCAACAAGATGTCATCTGCGTAGCCTTTTCCCAACTATGTTGGGGTCGGCTTCCAGTCTAACCGGATGCAGCTGAATACCAGTATTTTACATGGAGCGACTGCCTATCTGACCTCCACAAGCCAGTTACTGGGTAATACGATACCCCTTGGTTAGACTGGTTGTCAGACTTTCGGGCTTCTGACTACCCGTAACGACTGTCAAAGATCCACGAATGACAGCCGGGACCAACGGCTTAACGTGCTTTCCGAGGCACGGAGGGGTCTCGGTATGTAAAGATGGTCACCCATCCACAGACCAACCGCGGCAAGCGTAGCTTAACCTGACCGATCGACCTGTGCGGCTGTTATTATTTAGCCCCTCCAATCTAAGCAACAAGATGTACGCAAGTTAAAAAAAATATGGATGTTTCGTGATCAACTTTGAACGTTAATATCTCGGAAACATGACGCTTTACGGGGTCTTATGTTTTCTGTTTGTATTGATGTCAGCTATTGGTGCCGATTCCCTTGTTCAAAAACTAAACTAAATTTAAGTTCAGTGCATGTTCTTCTTTCCATTTCGTTAAGAAAAGGACAGAAGATAAATATTAGTTTAGTCCTGTCAAATTAGTCAGCACCTGACGTAAATTGACGTATTTTTAGTCGCCATGTTTTTAGTCACGTCTAAACTGTCTATGGAGTACCTTAATTCGACAGGACTAAACTAATATTTTATCTTCTGTCCTTTTCTTAATGAAATAGAAAGAAAAAGATGCACTGAACTTGAATTTAGTTTAGTTTGTATACCAGGTAATCGGCGCCATTGATTTATATATGGGATATGCGAGGAAGCCATTTTGAAAAAAAAAATGGTGCGGCTTAAGGTATGCCGAAAGCCAACACAAGTTTTCAATTACATTTTTTATTACTGACAGTTTTGATTTGAATGTTCTTATGTGGACGATTAAAATAAATAGCCAATTTGAAAAAAACAATTACTTCTACGACTTTACATTTATAGCTTTAAGAATTGGTAGCAAGCGATATTCTTTACAGGTGAGTATATGTACGAGTCATGTATAGCACATGGCACGCGCGCATTACATAGATCAGCACTTTTCCGTTGCCTTGCACAAATTATAGTGTAACGCACAGTACACGATCAGCGTTCATGTACTCATTCACACAACATTCATATAGCATTAGTTACGTGGTAGTTAAATATATTCAATAAACCATCATCTTTGGCTATCCGTGACTTATCATTCAAGCTAACATACAAGGTGTGTGCGACCCATTCAGCAGCGCATACAGTATATATCCTGGCATCGAAAGATTTTTTAAGTAAACAAGGAGAGTTTTTTCAAGGCAAAAGCGTCAGTAAAGCCCGCGAAATTGCTGATTATAATTCTGCAAAGCCATATAGGTTAGAGTCAGAAATCACATTTTAATCTAAAAACTTAATAACACTTTGCTAGACCCGGGAATCGAACCCAGGACCCTAAGATCACCAGTTACGCTTACGACCACGAGACCAACGGGGATCTCTTATCTACATACAACCTGACAGTGACTTGCAACTTGTAACGAACGTAAGAAATTTCACAAAAAATGGTGCCCACATATTAACTAACTCTCAAACTCAAAGTATTTATTTCAATTAAACCAATTACAGGCACTTTTGAATTGTCAAAGGGTCGGTCAGTCAGAAAAATGAAGCTAGTTGCCCATTCCAAAGCTAACAATTTGTAAAAGCCTTCGATCATTAATAGTACTAGATTAAGGATCAGGAACAAAAATCAGTCGCTCAAGTGGCCACGTTTGCACACACGTAAACATCTACATTTCTTAGAAAAAAGTTTAATAATATTAACAACTTCAGTTTATTATAAACCTTAATGCTTAAACATAAAGTTTAATTACCATTGCAAAATATATTTAAAATGTCGCTTGAAAATAAAATCATTCTATTTTTAAATTTTCAGGCATTTATTCTAAAATGAAACTTAAAGTCTAGGTAATAAGGTTAAAAACATACTAAGACCACAAATGTATTTGTGGTCTTATTTTTCGGGCCGTTTTTGAAGCGCTTATCGGGAATCTAGTACTATTATTGATCGAAGGAAAAAGCAGACGATTTTCATAAAAAAAAAAAATGTACACGAAACCCTTGGGCCGCCCGTAGGGTCCGTGCGCATGGTCTTTTAAAGGAAATTTCGAAAAGGCTGGTTGACACTTCCCATGACCCAAGGGCTGGCTTTTACCTTGGCCAGAGGCTAAGCATTGCCATACAACGTGGTAATGCCGCCAGTGTCTTGGGTACAGACGCCAACACATCAAGCTACTACAATCTGTCAAATTTCTTTAGTAGATTTTCCACTTTATCGTAAAAGCATTTGACAGTTTCGGGTAGCTTGATCTGCTGGCGTCTGTACATGATCAGTTGACAGCGATGCGGGTGAATTTTTCGACGCTATATTTTAGTTTGTAAATGGTTTTAGTTAATTTAGGATATAATTTTGTTATTTTAGTGTTAGCTTGTAAATTGTAATTGGTACCCTATTAATAAATAAATTCTAAATGTACATATGTACACACAGTTTAACAATAACCAATAAATTATGATTATTAAAACACTTACCTTCGCTGGTGATATCCTGTCCGAATTCTGCCCCGATGACGCCCAGCAGTACCACTGCAGTAGTCTGCTTGCGCTTGAGTTCGGCGAGTGAGGACGGCTTTCGGATTATCTCTTCTTCTTCTTCTTCAAATTCTTCTTCTTGCTGTGAGAAGAGAAGATAGGGGATTATTTGATTGTTGAATTTGTTTTTGCAAGTTTTTTTTTGTGAGCCAGTGATGGGAAATAATTCTGTGTTGCCCTTCGATCAATAATAGTACTAGATTCCCGATAAGTGCCTCAAAAAACGGCCCGAAAAATAAGACCACACATACTTTCGTGGTCTTATTTCAAATTAGAATGTTTTTAACCTTATTATTTAGACTTTAAGTTTCATTTTAGAATAAATGACTGAAAATTTAAAAATATAATGATTTTATTTTCAAGCGACATTTTAAATGGTAATTAAACTTTATGTTTAAGCATTAAGGTTTATAATAAACTGAAGTTGTTAATATTATTAAACTTTTTTCTAAGAAATGTAGATGTTTACGTGTGTGCAAACGTGACCACTTGAGCGACTGATTTTTGTTCCTGATCCTTAATCTAGTACTATTATTGATCGAAGGTGTTGCCAGATAAAAAACGTTGCATATTTTGACTGTACTCGAAACTACTTTTGAAAAGCATTCGTAATCACAATGACTTTTATTTTAAACAGACAGCTGTGCTGCTGGGGAGTTTGTTGCGCCACTTCTTCTTCCCAGCGATAGCACTAGGAAGTGGTGAAGGACGGGCGTTTTTGGGGGACTGTCTTATATAATTATGACGTTCGTGCTGATTCTCTGCCTAATTTGAATAAATGACTTTTGATTTTAATTTTTTGCCAATAGGATTGTATCAATTACGCCGTACGTTTTAAAATTCGTGTTCAAAAACGCTTATTTTTCGAAAAACAAACACCATTACCATGTTAACGCAATGGATATTGAGGAGCATTCAAACTAAAAGCAATTATTAGCAATTTGTTATTAGCAATTTTTTTTTTATATTACATTCTTTATGTCATTGGTTTGTTAGTCTGTAAGCCTTCTTTAAAATATAATAAATAATAATAAATAAATAAATAAAAGCAATTGGATTGTGATTACCGTATCAGAGCAGGTTTAAAACCTGCATTTAAGTACTATTTTTAAGCAACCTACTTCGGATCATCATAATATTTTAATACGGCATAAAAATTCTACCAAGAATATCATAGCACTTTTCTTTGTGCTCTCAAAACGGTAAAGAAAAACGACGCGGGTCAGAATCAACAATTCCAAGACATGTGACATCCACCAGCCCGCACTGGGCCCTCGTTGTGGATTGCAGCCACTCCGTCCAACAGAGAGAAAGAAAAAGAAGAAAGAAAATGCATTTATTTGCGGCAAACATGACGCATAAAAAACACACACAAAAAAAAACAAGTTGGGGTTAAACATGCGTCACATTCACGCAAAACGGCCATCGCTCAGCATAATGCTAAGACCCCATACGAGACAGAGACGCAGCACTGGTTTTCAGTGGCAGCCGGCGCCCAGGCCTGCGCCCCAGCTGTGGGAGCCTGAATACTTACTACTTGTTGCACTTTCTCAGCGGGTTCCTTGTGCGCGGCGTGCGGGTTGATACTCTCCGTGTGTGTGTACAGAGGCAGGAACTGTGCCCAGTTGTCCACCAGAGTCTTACGTCCTTTTGGACCGAGCCTGTTGAGAGGAATAGAATATATTTTCTATCAATATAATTCAGAATAATCAGATCCCATTATAATGTGATTAATGTTCAATTGTTGACTTCTATTAGTAATGTATAATTTTATTTTTTTCTTAGTTATTAGTAGTTAATTTAAAATTTTAATTTAATGTACAATATCAATGTAATTAAGTTATGTTTATACTGTTAATTTAACTTTTCCTTATGTTCCTTATTCTCGATAATTATTTCAATTGTAATTCAGATTCGTCCTTTTTTTGGAGAATGATGTGCATGCCTAGTAACTTATTTACACAGAATCCCATCGTAAATCTCTGTACACACGGCTACACATCAAGCTATGCAAAACCAGTATTAGCTGACCGTTTATTGTGAGAAAATATCATACAAAGTGAGGCCAAGACAAACTGGTTTTGTATAGCTTGACGTGTAGCCGTGTGTACATGTCTTATTTGTAAATAAGTTGTTGGTGTGCCTATATCAAATAAATAAATAAAACAAATATTGTTAATTCGATTTATAACAATTGGAATAGATTAGAAATAAGTTTGATACAATATGAAGTACTTCAACGACATAAAATGAAATGCACAGCTTTTAATGCCTTGAAGGTTTGACCTTGATTTTCTACAAAAGGTTCTGAATTCGGATGTGTATATTTTTTTATGTATGTTCGGGCATAGCTCCGTCTTCTGAAATTAAAGTTATTTTCCACTTTGTAGTTTTTTTTTTTTGGAAGCCGGTACTTTTTTTGAAAAAAAAGTACCGGCTTCCAAAAAAAAAAAACTACTGTCATTTCACTACAACTGTCATTTCGTATAGTATATTTAGTCCAGCGTACCAGTATAATAAAGGTCAGTGGCCAGTTATCACACCGGCACTCATAACCATTAACTGACCTGCCAAGTTCAGCAAGCAGTAACGCTTGCGCAGCCTCGCGTACTTCCAAACAGTGATGTTGCCAGCGACGAGCCAGCATCTCTACTTGAGGACGCTTGAAACTCTTGGCTCCTGAAAAATAAAAAGAAAATCATCATAATTTCAGCCGAAAGACGTCCACTGCTAGGCATAGGCCCTCCAAGCACCTCCACTTCGACCGGTTCTGTGCTTCTCGCATCCAACGGCTTCCTGCTGCTTTAACTAAGGTCGTCGGTCCACCTTGTGGGAGACCTTCCCACGCTGCGTCTTCCGATACGCGGTCGCCACTCCAGAACCTTTCGGCTCCATCGGCCATCTGTTCTGCGAGCAATGTGCCCTGCCCACTGCCACTTAAGTTTGGCAATTCTTCGGGCTATGTCGGTTACCTTGGTTCCCTGCGGATCTCTTCATTTCAAGAAGAAAATATAGTGACTAAAACATGCATGGAAGTGTTATGTGTGATTACCTGGTTGTTCAGGTCATAAGCGGCCACAGGCCACGGATTTGGATGTAATTTGGCACATGGATAAACCATGACCTGGATGGAATTTTATCCCGATATTCTCACAGGATCGAGACTTGTGAGGGTGAAACCGCGGGGCGCAGCAAGTTAAGAATACAATGTGTGGGTGTAATTTGCCAGTACCAACCTTTTTTTTTTTTGAGGATGGGAAATCATCAAATGACTCCTCCCGCTCTGGGTGGAACAGAAGGGAGTGTCAGACTCTTACTGACTAAAACCCACCCGTGTTCCTTCCTTAGCCCTTTATGTTCCAGGGCAGCGGTAAACCCTTTCGGATGTTCCCGCTACCCTGGGCCAGTGACCAGTACCAACCTGCAGCAACGACTTTATCAGGCAACAGCACACAATGTAGCGTCGCCAACAGCGACCAACCCTGTTTGATATGCGCCTGTTGAGCAGCCAGCTGTTCCTCTCTCTCCTCGTCTGCTGCCCAGGATGAAGAGCTCCTGGTGGATGGTCTGGGAAGAATAGGAGTTGACGTCCCGGAAGGGTAGGTTATTGTTCTTTTACATAAATACATGAAGAAGTTTCTACTGCGTTAACTTGCAATGGTACGACTAGTAACACTTGAACTACGAAAATCGTCCTTAATGCTACAGAATAAAGGCAAGATTAATGTCTAATAGTTGGCACGGAAGGGCGGTTGAATGTGCGCGTGACGACAAAATCATTATCATCGTGTCAGCCGAAAGACGTCCACAGCTGGACATAGGCCTCCCTCAAGCACCTCCATTTCGACCGGTTCTGTGCTTCTCGCATCCAACGAGTTCCTGCGGCCTTCACAAGGTCGTCGGTACACCTTGTGGAAGGCCTTCCAACGCTACGTCTTCCGGTATGCGGTCGCCACTCCAGACACTTTCAGGCCCATCGGACAACCGTTCTGCGAGCAATGTGCCCTGCCCACTGCCACTTAAGTTTGGCAATTCTTCGGGCTATGTCGGTTACCTTGGTTCTCATACGGATGTCTTCGACGAAAAATCAAACTTTGAATTTTTTTTATAACATGATGGATATTTTTGTGATGATTATTTATCGAAGAATATTAAGTGCTCATCACTTACTATTCTTCGAGTAGGAATTCTTCGGTTCTGGAGTAGATTTTTGAAAATTGGCGAAAAAAATACGATGTTCCTACTCACAGATAGACTGGGGGTCTACTCCGAAGTGGTATCGGCCGAATTTTCAGCCGTTTCCTGCTACGAAGTTACTATTTGGTTCGGTCAGTTCCGATCCTACACTCCTACACTCTTTCGAATATTGACTATGGTCCCGACCCAACTGAGCCGATCCGAACTTTTTTCGTATTTTTCAATAATATTTGGTTCGGCCATGTGTCGGTCCGATCCGAACATTCGGACTTTGCACTTCGGAGTAGGCCCCCAGTAACACATTACCATACACCTACACCTGTGCTATCAATATGATATCACTGTGCTATCACTATAGTATCATCATCACCTGTGCAGGCGCCTGATCACCTCCTGCTCGGGCACGAAGCTCGCGTTGCTCATCGACATGAGGGTGTTAGCGAGGGCTACGATGGAGAGGAGGTGGTTGGTTGTTAGAGTTGTGCTGAGCTCCCAGTGGAGTTTTGATGAGAAGAGTCTGGAAATAAAGTATTTTAATTAGGTTGGAAATGATATTGCTATACAACAGCAATATTATATGTGTATGTTTAGTATATCGTTACCGAAAATCGTTGGCTTAAAGAGCACAAAAATATTGCTAAAACGCAGTAAGCGTGAATGCTAACTGCTTGTTTCAGTTGATACAAACAAGAACAGCATAAATGATGAGAGATATTTTAATCACAGTTGGAGATTTACTAGCTTTTCAAAAATATTTAGTGAATAGGCTTCTTCTGGGCAAGCTCGTTCCACCGTAGATCTCATCCCTGCCTCTGGGCTGGATTGAGGTCAAGAGTGAGCCCATTGTCAATAAAAAAAATAAAAAAAAAAAAAACTTTTTATTGCATCTTATAAATTAAACTGGAGGGGCTTGTGGCTAAGTAATAACAGCCACACGGGTCGATCGATCGCCACCCTAATTGTGTAACACACGATCAATCGGAATCGGTTTCATTTTGACAGTTCAACAACATTCATTGCGTTATTTACGTGTTGGGCAGACATAGGATTAGTAATTTGCTTCAAAATGATTCAGATTCCGATTGAACTTACGCAATTAGGGTGCAGGTTAAGCTACGCTTGCCGCGGTTGGTCCGTGGATGGGTGACCATCATTACATACCCCTCCGTGCCTCGGAAAGCACGTTAAGCCGTTCGTCCCGGCTAGGCGGCTGTCATTCGTGGATCTTTAACAGTCGTTACGGGTCGTCAGAACCCGGAAATTCTGACAACCAGTCTTATCCATTAGGGTTTCGTATTACCCAGTAACTGGGTTGTGGAGGTCAGATAGGCAGTCGCTCCATATAAAATACTGGTATTCAGCTGCATCTGGTTAGACTGGAAACCGACCCCAACATAGTTGGGAAAAGGCTAGGCGGATGATGAAATTAAATTGGATTATTTGTCTTTTCTCGGATCCACTTTCATTAAAGCAGACTGTTATTTCAAAGCTTCATAAATCCTTTTTTTATTAATAATTGGATCGACGGTAGCCGTTTCTAATAAAATACTGTTAATATAATATTATTTTTCGTATTTGAAGACAACTGCAACACACTTGCTCAAACCACTGCGCTATCTATAACTTAACAGCACAATATGGCAATTCCTTACCTGGTCAACTTCTCCTGTCTCAACAGTTCCGGTGGCAGATCCGAGGTAATCAGCAATGGGTCATCAGGGACCGAAGCACAGGCGTCCGACCAGCTTCCCAGCCAGGTTGGCAGTTGTACTGCCATGTGACCGTGACGGGAGACCACGCCGAAGCAGACTGGCACCTGTGGGCGAGTGGTGATTGGTTTTTTGATAGAATGATCTGTCTAACATATTGGCTTTTAAGACACAGGCTTTTTAACTACACTCGAGAGCAATGAATCCGGGTCACTTAAAGAATGTTAAAAATCTCGGAAACTAAAAATGATAGGTTAATGCAATAAATTGTATTTAATAGACAATGTAATACTCCTTAAATGAAAGTAAAAAAAATATGAGTCACCATACATTTTATCAACACAAAATTACATAAAGAAAAAAATGCTGATCTCTCCTTAAAACAAAAATAGGAAACATGAAATTTTTGAACTTTATTACGATTTTCTTGAATTTTAATACTTCGTATTGCCTCCTCGTGCTTCCATTACTGCGTTTACGCGGTTTGGCATGCTGTACACCAAGTTCCTTACACGATTTTGGGGAATATTCTCCCATTCCTCTGTGAGAGCAATTTTGAGCTCACGAAGCGTGATTGGGGGAGGGTTTCGTTGTTTTACGCATCTGCCTAGCTCGTCCCAAGCATGCTCGATCGCGTTGATATCCGGGCTGCGCGCTGGCCACTCCATACGAGTAATGTTCATCTCTTGAAGGTAGTCATTCACAATCCTACCTGTATGCGGTCGGGCATTGTCATGCATAAATATAGCATCCTCACCTAAATTGACCATAAATGGACCAACGTGATCATTGAGGATTTCTTCCACATATCTTACGCTAGTTAAAGAGCCGTTTTCTATGATCACCAGCTCTGTGCGACTTTCAGAAGAAATTCCGGCCCACACAAGTACAGACCCACCACCGTAGGCTACTTTTTCTTCGATGCATGCTTGCTTGAATCTTTCCCCTGGTCTTCGATACACTCTGTGTCTTCCATCGTGCTTGTAGAGCATAAATTTTGATTCGTCGGAGAACATAACTTTTGACCAATCTTCAATACTCCAATTTACGTGGCTCTGGGCATATCTTAGTCTTGAAATACGATGCCCACGCTCCAGTTTAGGGCCGTTTGCAGGTCTAAGGGGTTTTAAGTTAGATTCAGCAAGCCGACGTCTTACTGTCCATGCACTTGGGTTACTTCCTCCGAGGCGTCGAAACTGATTTGTGAGTTCAGTTCCTGTGAGAAAGCGATTTCGAAGCATGGTGTTCACCAAGTATCGGTCTTCTCGTGCTGTGGTACACCTGGTTCTGCCCGTTCCTGGTCTGCGTAGGTTAGAACCAGTTTCTTCGTAACGTCGGAGAACTCTTTGTACTGTTGACAGCGACACACCGACAGTCCTGGCTGTATCGCGCTGACTCCGGCCGGTTTCCAGCATTGTAAGTATTCTGGTGCATTCTTCAGGCGTAAGCGACATAATTTCAGCTTGAATAATGAATATAGAGCACTATCAACATGGTTTATGTACCCACATAAATGACAGATTACAAACAAAAGCAAAACCAAATGCTGTAATTTCGTAGTTCCATCTTCGAAAGTGGCCCTTTTTCAAATTTGATTTTTTTATGATATAACTTTACAATAACTAAGAAGTTTTAATACCTTCATTTAAGGAGTATTACATTGTCTATTAAATACAATTTATTGCATTAACCTAGCATTTTTAGTTTCCGAGATTTTTAGGATTCTTCAAGTGACCCGGATTCATTGCTCTCGAGTGAAGTTTAAAAGCTAAATGTTCGACTTTAAACATTGTCACAGATGGGCGTGTTTTTTCGAAACATTGAGCAACAAACAGCGAGGCACTCAAACTCGAACTCAAAGCATTTATTTTAAATAAACTAATTACAGGCTCTTTTGAATTGTCAATGGGTCAGTCAATCAGAAAGCTGAAGCTTGTTGCCCATTTTAAAGCGTAGTAGGTTCGTATGGAGAAGAACGGGCAAGAAACTCTACGGACCCTCTTTTAAATCAAAAGTCTTTAAATTGTACTATTTGGTTGTTACGTATTATTATACCTGTCAAATAAGACATGCTGGATACATAAATCGAAGAAGAAAAAGAATTGGAAGTGCTAAATAGAGTGTAGTAACAGGCATGGAATATAAAACATGACATTGGTCCATCCGTCTAAATGGGGCATGTTACATTGTCAATAATATCACGATACCGTGGTAATATTGATGGTATAATAGGCCGTATCACGGTATCGTGCTCAATAATTGCGATATCGCGATATTAGGATCGTGATAATATTGACAAATATAACATGCCCCAATGACTGAATGAAGAAAATAAACAGCCAAATCTTGTGGCGCCAGTAAGGAAAGCCTAGCCGAAGAAACAGATGGTCGGGTTCGAGTCTGACGTGGTTTGTAGCGCGGCTGCTGGACTTTTGTTTATACATTGAGCTCCATTTATCGAATCTATTTTATACAAATTGATAGTACAGACGCCAGCAGGTCAAGCTACCCGAAACTGTCAAATTTTCCCAATCAAACTTGAACCTTAATGAGTCAGCGATAAAGTTGAAAATCTATTAAATAAATTTGACAGATTGTAGTAGCTTGATGTGCTGGCGTCTGTACAATCAATCAATCAACGCAGCCTATCGCATGCTGCGCCATAAAAGCCTGTCATTCGCTTTCCGCATCCAGTCTGTCCCAGCCACCCTTTTGAGGTCGTCTGCCCATGTAGCTGGGGGCGTCCCACACTACGCTAGTACGATAACGGAAAATAAAAACGTGATTTTCTCTACCTCCATCGTCATTGTTATAATACACGTCACAATAACACTCATGGCGCTGTCTCAATGAGCGTTTCATCATTTCAGCCGAAAGACGTCTACTGCTGGACATAGGCCTCCCCCAAGCACCTCCACTTCGACCGGTTCTGTGCTTCTCGCATCCAACGGTTTCCTGCGGCCTTCACAAGGTCGTCGGTCCGCCTTGTGGGAGGCCTTTCAACGCTACATCTTCCGGTACGCGGTCGCCACTCCAGAACCTTTCGGCCTCATTGGCCATCTGTTCTGCGAGCTATGTGCCCTGCCCACTGCCACTTAAGTTTGGCAATTCTTCGGGCTATGTCGGTTACCTTGGTTCTCCTGCGGATCTCTTCATTTCTGATTTGATCACGCAGGGAAACTCCAAGCATAGCCCTCTCCATTGCCCTTTGGGTGACTATTAGCCTTTCAGCCCCATTCGACCATCTGTTCTGCGAGAAATGTGCCCTACCCGTGCCCACCAATGAGCGTTTATAAGTTATAATAAATACTCGCGCTCAGAATTGCTTTTCTACAAACAAACCTATACTAAGTACCCAAAAATGGTACAACTTACCATAGGTCTCAACAGTCCCAGCTTGGACTCACAGACCCTATCAAGGTCTGGGTCCAGACCCCAGGCATGCAGCAGTGATATCAGTATCTGTGCTATCTCCATGGTGTGAGGGGGCTCTGCCAGCGACATGTCGCGAGGTCTCGAGCGCTTGCCTTGGGCTGCTTCATCTGTAACAAGAGGAGAAGATGGTAAGTGGAGTTTTTGGAGATGTGTCTATTTTATTTGGTCTTATCTTGTAAAACTCGCTATCAAAAACATTAGTTCCGCGGACGCTCACGTTGCTGCCAGCGCCAAAATGGCGAAAATCAAATGTCTTCATTTTGTCATCGATAGTGTGAATTCCAGTGTACTTGTTAATTACAGGTCAGTGTTTATGACTAAACAAGGAATGGAAACAAATGAAAAAAAAAATACACAGAGGAGAAGTGTACAACAGAAATGATGCATAATAGTGTGGACTGCCAGCTGACCAGCAATGATGTAGGTGTGGTGTGTGTGTGTGTGTGTTTTGTGATGTAGGTGTGGTGTGTGTTTTGTGATGTAGGTGTGGGTGTGTGTTTTTGTAATGTAGGTGTGATATGCGTGTTTTGTCATGTAGGTGTGGTGAGTGTGTGATTCGTGATGTAGGTGTGGGTGAGTGTATTTTGTCATGGCGGTGTGGGTGTGTGTGTTTTGTCACGTAGGTGTGGTGTGTGAGTTTTGTGATGTAGGTATTGTGTGCGTGTGTGTTGTGTGATGTAAGTGTGGTGCGCGTGATTTGTGATGTAGATGTGATATGTGTGTGTGTTTTGTGATGTAGGTATGGTGTATTTGTGTGTTTTGTGATGTTCCTGTATAGTTTAGCTTGCAGACTCTTTCATTTAAATCTGTAAGACAGTCTCTTTCTAAAATTCGATATTATACCTTACTACTGGGTTCCGTACATAATCCGATTTCTTTAGAAATAAACACCACCTTTGTACGCATTTTTCTGTTCTTTTTGTCTTGTCTGTTTGTGTAATATATGCGTATACAGACGCCAGTACATCAAGCTAACCGAAACGGTCAAATTTTCTCAATCAACCTTGAACCTTAATGCTTTAGCGATAAAGTTGAAAATCTATTAAAGAAACTTGACAGATTGTAGTAGCTGATGTGCTGACGTCTTTACATAAATTATTAAATAAATAAGTGAATAATTGCAATTAAAGGTGATCCTTTTTAACGTCGAAATTAATTGGCTAGTATGTGCTAAGTTTTAAGTGCACGTGCATACATAATTACATAGTATAAGCTATTTTTAATTGGATATAGATAATGTCATAATCATCGTAGAATGTAGGCAAGTTAACTTTATAGTATTTTAATTGAGGTATCCATTATCGACCTCGCTCCGAGTAACATTCGAGAAATGAGAAATAGGGGTTATATAAGTGCGGACTGTGCCAACTTATTGTTCGTGTTAACAGCCAGATTTACTTTTAAATATAATATATTAAACATATTAATATCATATGTAATAATAATATCCCTTGACATTTCACACAGCGCCATCTAGTCCCAAGCTAAGCAACCTAATGCTTGTGTTATGGTAATAAGATGGCTGATAAACTACTTATATACATTTTTTTTTTTTGTAAATACATACCTATTATAGATAGAAAAATACCCAGACTCAGAACAAATACATGTAGGACTTAGGTACAAATATTTGTTCTGTGCGGGAATCGAACCCGCGACACGCAGCGCAGCAGTCAATCGCTTAGCCACTGCGCCAACCATGCCGTCAATTATAATTTTAGAAAAAGTATATAATTATAATTTTAGTAAGGAAAAATAGTAGTAATTCCGAATGGAATAACTCAATAACACTTTGCCCGATCAGGAAATCGGACCCAGGACTCATGCGCAGCAGTCAATCGCTTAACCACTGCGCCAACCATGCCGTCAATTATAATTTTAGAAAAAGTATATAATTATAATTTTAGTAAGGAAAAATAGTAGTAATTCCGAATGGAATAACTCAATAACACTTTGCCCGATCAGGAAATCGGACCCAGGACTCATGCGCAGCAGTCAATCGCTTAACCACTGCGCCAACCATGCCGTCAATTATAATTTTAGAAAAAGTATATAATTATAATTTTAGTAAGGAAAAATAGTAGTAATTCCGAATGGAATAACTCAATAACACTTTGCCCGATCAGGAAATCGGACCCAGGACTCATAAGTCGCGCTTGCGACTCTGGGAGAAGAGTGGGCCATAATCCACCACCCAGGCCCAGTGCGGGTTGGCGGATCTTTCTCCATAATGTACGACAATAGTTCTGATTTCTCTTCACAGATGGCGCCACCGCCTTACTCCGCACTATACTCGACATTTCCGCAATAACCTGACATCATGAGTACGTAAGAATGTCACAACCGGGCGGTAGGTACTAGGTTCGATACAGAGCAACGCGCCGTGATTCCTACGTCGATGTCGCAAGCAGTATTAATGCCTCCGGTGTCGCGTGGAATGTGTTTTACTGTCTGTTATGTTATTATGTTTTATTATAGCGAATATAATAGGAGCAGTGGTGGCTCAGTGGTAACGGCCGCGATTTACAAGTTTGTAAGGTCGTAGGTTCGAACCCCGACAGGCGCTTTACTTTGTGTAAATAGTTCATCACCACTGCTCTCAAAACGGTGAAGGAAAACATCGTGAGGAAACCGGCATGTCCTAGAACCGAAAATTCGAAGACATGTGACATCTACCAACCCGCACTGGGCCCGCGTGGTGGATTACGGCCCACTCCCTCTCACCGAGAGGAGGCCTGTGTCCCAGCAGTAGGAATATTATAGGTTGATTATGTATTGCGAGTGTTTGAAGAATTTGTTTTAGATAGTACTAGCTTTTTTTGGCTTCGCCATCGTGGAGGTCGATAAACAAAACCACATCAAATTAAAACCTTCTCCTTCCAAAATACTTATAAGTATGTGCCAACGTTGCGGTCGCCGGTCAATCAAAAGTTTATGAATCTCGAATAAGTAATAATAAACATTTATTTTCGAAAAGTGAATTCCATATAATGTTAGTAACAGAGGTCCTAAAAACTATGTTAGTAATTGCAGCATTCTCGAATACATTTCAACTAAAAAATAGATAAAAACATTAAAAAAAAATAATACAAAAAATAAACAAACAATTTAGAAAATCAAATTAAAAATAACAATACAATTTAATCTAATTTAATATAATCTAATTTATTTAATTATATTTAGTCTAATTTAATTTACCCTAAACTTAACTACTAAACACCTTTATACTTTTCTTTTTTTTTTTCTTTTTTTATACCAACATCCATTTTTATTATAATCTTTTACCGCCCGAGGAGACTATTTGTAGTAGAACGCTTTGTGATGGAGCTCGTATAATAACAGCCGCACAGGTAGATCGATCAGGTTAAGCTACGCTTGCCGCGGTTGATCTTTGGATGCATCGGAAAACACATTAAGCTCCCACATTAAGGTCCCGGCTGTCATTCGTGGATCTTTGACAGTCGTTACGGGTAGTCAGAAGCCCGATATTCTGGCAACCAGTCTTACCAAGGGGTATCGTATTACCCAGTAACTGGGTTGTGGAGTTAATTTTATAAATAAAAACCGACATAAAATTAAAATTCATTGAATAAAATTGATATAATATTGCCTATATTATGGAGAATAACACTGCGGAAAGACTATGCAATATTCAATGCATGTTTAACTTAAAATCCATTCCTTGCTCAAACTTACACCAAAAACTAACGAGTTAAATTTAGCAGTAAATCTATAATTATTTTACTACTCCGCCATTTTATCATAATCATAACCCTTCTAAAATTAGACAGCTGGCAAAGTTGCTCAACTTTGCAGATTGGCCGGCCTGCAAAGTAGCTCTACTTCACTATTAATAACTATAATTAAAATGTTGTTAAGACCAAATAGTTTCTGGTTACATTACGATCGTGATTTACCGATAAACAAGTTCCGCTTCCTTGATTCAGTTGTAGTTGAAACGCAAATAATTTTTTACTTATTTGCGATTTCAACTACCTGGGTCTAGTAGTCGCAGTCGCTACTGACTACGTTGTATGTGTATACAGGGTGGCATGGACATCGACGCGCAAACTGTAACTATGGATTCAGCACATGAGTGGAGACCCCAAAGCGTCGAAATTTTTCGTCGGTTATTAAAAAAGAAATACTGCTGTTCCATACATTTTGACCGCGTAGGTATTGCACTTTTCTATGAAACAGAATAACCGACGAAAAATTTCGGCGAAAACAAAAAAAAAAACAAGGTGGGGGTAAACATGCGTCACATTCACGCAAAACGGCCATCGCTCAGCATAATGCTAAGACCCTATACAAGACAGAGCCCCAGCGCTGGTTTTCAGCGGCAGCCGGCGCTGACGTGATGACGTTAACCAGTACTATAAGTACTATAGATACACCGCTGCCTAGCCCTTCTTCAGCGATAACAGGCGTGATGTACAGGCGTGTGCGATGAGATTTTATAAAGTATACATTCACAGTTTTTAATCAAAACTTAAAATAGTAAATTTACGGAAGACTTTATAATTAACACACCTACTCCGGAACCATTTAATTCAAATTAATTAGGTACTTTTCTGGCGTCTATCTTAATTTAATTACTACGCATAAAATTAATAAATAAACAAATAGATACGGAAGGCGGTAGTTTTAGAAAAAGTTTTTTATATTTTTATTAAATCCGGGTGAAACCACCGTCTTAGTCGGAAGCGTATCAGAATGCGAGGTATATCGTGTTACCCAGTAATTTGGTTGTGGAGGTCAGATAGGCAGTCGCTGCATGTAAAATACTGGTATTCAGCTGCATCCGGTTAGACTGGAAGCCGACCCCAAATATAGATGGGAAAAGGCCAGGCAGATATAGCGGGCAAAGGTTTCTCTCTTTTGGCAGAGGATGTTGTGTGTGCCCAATATCCTCTGCCATTGCGGGCAACGATGGCGCAGTTATAAACTAATTTTGCTGTCAAAATCGAAAGCCTTCAGGTTTAGAATGTCCATTTCCCAAAATGTCCAATTCCCAAAACGTCCATTTCCCAAAATGTCCATTTCGCAAAATGTCCATTTCCCAAAATGTCCAATTCCCAAAACGTCCATTTCCCAAAATGTCCATTTCGCAAAATGTCCATTTCCCAAAATGTCCATATCCCAAAATGTCCAATTTTCAAAATGTCTAATTCTCGAAATCTACAATTCCCAAAGCTGACATACACTTCTGCCAACCCCAACGTCACAAAGCGCAACAATACACGTATTTAGACCAATAACTCGGTTATGTAAGGGCCGATAGTTATGCTATCCTTGGCCCGCTCCACGCCGGTCCGGCACAGCCGGTACGGAGGCCGCGGTACGCATACATACATACACTTACTGGCGTCACGGTCTGACGGGGGAGGAATTCCAAATATGCACGATTTTTTGTATTTTCTTAGTGGACTGCCTTGTTAGTTTTGTCTGTAAGAGTTTGTGCCAAACTCTGGGGGTCTACTCCGAAGTAGTATCGGCCGAATGTTCTGCCGTGTCCTGCTACGAAGTTACTATTTGGTTCGGTCGGTTCCGATCCTACACTCCTACACTCTTTTGAATATTGACTATGGTCCCGACTCAACTGAGCCGATCCGAACTTTATTCGCATTTTTCAATAATATTCGGTTCGGCCATGTATCCGTCCGATCCGAACATTCGCACTTTGCACTTCGGAGTAGGCCCCCAGTAGTCCTGGGAATCGGTTCCAATCCACCCCCCACACAATGTGGGCTGGCAATTTGTTACTATGTATTTAGGAAGTACCTAATAGCAGCCAGTTTGGACTTGTACACGCAAAGGATATAGGGAATGTGAGTATCAATTTACAAATGTAATATCCAGATTAAATGGTAAACGTAAGGTGGGCGCCCTCAGGCTAGGTGGAGTGACGGTCTTCGTAGGATGGCTGGTAGCAGCTGGATGAGAGTTGCCGAAAATCGAGTTGAATGGCGTGCAATAGGAGAGGCCTATGTCCAGCAGTGGACTGCTATAGGCTGATGATGATGATGAAATGTAATATATATTTTTCTAATGTTATCTTTTTACCAATGTTGTCATTGTCATAAATTAATCAATTTTAATTTTTATCAGTTTTGTAATTTTTTAAGTACTACTTTTTCATCAATTTTAATTTAATTTCCATGTAGGTACGATGTTAGTCGTTACGGGTAGTCAGAAGCCCGAAAGTCTGACAACCAGTCTTACCAAGGGGTATCGTATTACCCAGTAACTGGGTTGTGAAGGTCAGATAGGCAGTCGCTCCATGTAAAATACTGGTATTCAGCTGCATCTGGTTAGACTGGAAGCCGACCCCAACATAGTTGGGAAAAGGCTAGGCAGATGATGAGATGATGATGTAGGTACGATGTTACCAATTTTCAATATTAACCATTTTAATTGAATTCAATTGAATATTAGCGCTTATTACTAAGAAAGTTAGTTTATTTATCTAATTTATTGTTTTATGCATGTGGTATTTAGCTATAAGTAACTGTTGCAGAGTTATTTATCCTTAAGATTGTAGTATGTCACTGTATTCAGGGGGCCTACTCCGAAGTGCAAAGTGCGAATGTTCGGATCGGACCGACACATGGCCCAACCGAATATTATTGAAAAATGCGAAAAAAGTTCGGATCGGCTCAGTTGGGTCGGGACCATAGTCAATATTCGAAAGAGTGTAGGAGTGTAGGATCGGAACCGACCGAACCAAATAGTAACTTCGTAGCAGGAAACGGCCGAACATTCGGCCGATACTACTTCGGAGTAGACCCCCTGGGTTAACAATTGTTGGTAATTCCAATGTAAAAAAAGTATTGTTTTAATAGGTATTTGTGAATTTTAGATTATCCAGACGACAACGTGTGAAAATTACAGTTTTTCTAGTCACCAAGCCAAATTCGATTAAACTTAGCCATTGCAAAATGATAAACATGGCACCATGTAGATATAACAATTATATAAACGGTATGACTTGAATCGCACATTCCTACCTACCTATTTTTATATTTTACTAAATTGAATTGTTCAAAATCCGAGAAGTATTATTACGCCACGTCAGTGCATAGACAGTTAGAATAGATAGCAATAATACGTACAATGAAGGCTAAGCATGATCTGGGCTGATTTGACAACATAGAAAAAAATATTCAGAAAGCTTACTTGTTGCAATTTAGAGCCTCTTTCGACGGGTCCTACTGTAGAGATGTATTTGGTGCTTACATGCAACCTCCGCGAGCCAGTTAAAAGTTATTGGCAAGAAATACGAGACAAACATGAACTTAATTTGAGGCCATGAGAGCCACAGTGGTCTAACTGTCATTTTTTCAATACTGACTTTATTTGAAAATACTGCTCTAAGCCGTAAAAGTCATAGCGCCACAGTGGTCTAAAAATTAGTTCATTTTTTTTTTCAGTTAGGCCACTGTGGTTCTCTGCTCTAAACTGTATAAAACATAGCGCCACAGTGGCCTAAAAATTAGTTCAATTTTTTCAGTTAGGCCACTGGTTCTCATGGCCTGATTTAAGATTAGAAGAGATAAGGTTTTGGCCATATTTGCCGCAAATAAACGTATTTTATTTCTTTTCTTCCAAGGTGCTAATAAATTGCACACAAAAGCTGTCATTTCCATATTCCCGACGTTACTTTACTCAAAAATCTTTATCCAAATGAAATGGACCTTCTGTATCTTACTTTACAGCATCTATACACAATCTAGCCCTGTCTAGGTGATCTGACAGCGGTCTGCCTGCATAATTGTTATGTCACGGCGTATATTTTACTAAATAAAGGCTATTGAGGCTCGTGGAATAACTAGGTTCGTTTCAGGGTCGATGGAAGCTAGGTAGTGGACCTATAAGCTTACTCTATAGGAAAGCATGTACCGACCGGTCCACGCTGGAGAATAAGTATAGTCAGCCTATAATAGTAAGCCGGCCTCTTCACTGTGAGAGGGAGTGGCCCAGTGAGGGTTGGTAGATATCACATGTCTTTGATTTTTGGAACGAAGTTCCTTATCGCGCGTTGCGAAAGGGGGCTTGACGGAAAAAATTAAGACCAAAAGTTGGAACGACACTTTTTGCTATAGTTGTAAGCCGTGCGGCGTGCGCGTGTTTCTCTGTCGGTCTCTCTCTCTCTCTTTGAACTTCGTTCCATCCGGGTGTCCCTTAACACCTCTCAAGTTTTTTTTTAAAAACGTTTCCCTAAGGAACTAGAAAACAACCCTAAAGAACAACCCCACTAGGAATTTCTCCTGTATCGTGGGTGCGTTACAAGCATTTAAACTCACATACACAAACAGGCGGAACAACTACTTGTAGGTCATATAAATATTTGTTCCGTGCGGGAATCGAACTCGCGACACGCAGCGCAGCAGGCAATCGCTTAACCACTGCGCCAACCGTGTCGTCATTCTCTATCAGCCGTCATCTCGGTAGTCACCCCCTTTCTAACCATATCATCACTCACACAGTCCATTCATCGTTTCTTTGGTCTTCCCCTACTCTTATAGCCATCGACATTCATACTCAAAACTTTCTTCACAGCATTTTCTTCATTCCTCCGTATAACATGCCCATGTCATGACAACAGTGAGAGAGATATTATCCTTTTCACCATCTTATTGATAAAAATAAAAGAATACCCTACATTTTCGAAAGTGTAAGGTCGCACATAATTTTGAAAGTTATTTATTTTGAAAGAAGTCTCGGTGTAAAAGCATCGAGGCGTTATTAGCAGGCCTTCACTCTCACATTGTAATGCTAATATTAGGTTCCCGAGTTGTTCAATCTTAAAATTAAAATTTAATACAAGCAGTACCTACGACGACAAACGAAAAAGGGCGGAGCAAAACGACCATTGGGTGTGGCAACACTTAGGGGTGTCCAGCCGGACTATTCAGTAAAAATCTCACCATGAAAACAGGTGAAGTGAGCTTGAAGTGAGCTGTCGCTCCATATTCACGGAACTGCATTATAAAGCTTCTAAAATTCCCACATAGCCCAATACGTCATAAAGAAACTATAATGAAATGATAACAGAATCCGCGGGCGCACCTTGACATTTAGCGGAACAGGTTTATACGCATGGCGGTTACGCGCATGCGTGCTCTCACGTCATCAACAGCTGACGCGAACCACATATTTTTACAAAGTAGTTTGTGTCCGTGTGAATGACGTGGTATTTCAAGGACTTGCTTTTTAAAAAGCCGGGTTGTGGGTTCAAAACCTGACAAGTGTAAGTCATCATTCATCAGTCATCAACAAGTGTAACTCGCAAAAATACTGCTGTCCCTTTTATGTTATAATGTAGATTAGAGTAGGCTATATGTTGTTGTTTTTATTTTATTTTTATTTTGTTTTTTTTATTTAGGTAATTTGGTGCATACTTGTACTACTAGTTTTTAAGTTATTCATAGTTTTAAATTGTAAGTTAAGTTAATTTTAAGACCACGCTATCGCATTAGGTATACACCTGTAATGGTAGTGGTAGGGAGATTATAATAAATAAATAAATAAATAAATCATCATCTGCCTAGCCGACCGGGGAGAGATCAGGCGCAGGACCAACGGCTTTACGTGCTTTCTGAGGCACGGGGGGATCACACCACCAGCTTCCAAACTCCGGACTGTTACTGAGGAATTTGTAATGGGAAATAATACATTACCCGACTTGGGAATCTAACTCAAGACCCCATGCCGTCACTTTGCGCCTCAGCCGCCGCGGGAGACGCTCCGGGCGTCGGGAGCCGCGTGACGACTCCCGGCCACCGTAGGCGCGGGCCTGCGGGCGGAGAGTAATGGGTAGCTCTCCGTCCGATCAGGACTAGGCCCGTGCCGGACGGCGTGTACGTGTTCCACGCGCGCCTCAAAGAGATGTCAGCAAAAGAGACGGGGCCCCATAGGGCCGAAGCCTGCCAGGGTAGCGGGACCATCCGAAAGGGTTTACCGCTGCCCTGGAACATAAAGGGCTAAGGAAGGAACACGGGTGGGTTTTAGTCAGTAAGAGTCTGACACTCCCTTCTGCTCCACCCAGAGCGGGAGGAGTCATTTGATGATTTCCCATACTCAAAAAAAAAAAAAAAAAGACCCCATGCCGCGTCCTCGTGGCGGCAATCGGCGGCGGCGATCTCTTGCGTCCGGCCATGGTACGGAGCGAGAGTGCATGGGAGGCCGTTACCTCCTTCTGCAAAGCAGTAATGCTCGCAAAGGAGGAGGCGGAGCGCGTGAGGGAGAGGCAATCTCTGCGCCCTGACGCCCCTAGTCGCCGCAGGACACGCCCTGGACGGGAATCAAAAGCCGACTCCCGACCACCGTAGGAACAGGCCCGGGTCGACGGCGCGTTGTGTTCCACGCGCGCCTCAAAGAGATGTCAGCACGAATTGACGGGGTCCGCTAGGGCCGGTGCCTGCCAGGGCCGCGGTTTGTTCGAAAGAGATACCGTGGCCCCTGGCACAGGCAACTGAAGGAACACGGGTGGGTTTTAGTCAGTAAAAGTCTGACAGGCCCTTCCGCTCAGCCCAGAGCGGGAGAGGTCATTTGATGATTTCCCACACAAAAAAAGGACCCCATGCACAGCTGCAGGTCACAAGACAAACGGGGCAGTCATACATACCAGACGTACGTCTGATACATAGACAGACGACAGTAGTGCTCAGAAGTCGGTCAAGCTAGACTTCTATTTCCATACCCGTACCTATGAAACCTGTCACATAACTTCTAAGTCTAGTATTACATGCGAGTAGTCATGCCAGAGGTATGCCTTCACTTGACCAGCCAGTGAGCCGTCAAGTGATATGGCAAGTTGTCACTTGATCTGAGGGCGGGGAATAGGGAGGGATGATGATCGATAGTAGCAGATATCGACATATTTTTTTAAATAATTATACTGTTATGAAAGGTCAAAAGTAGATAGTACAGACGTCAGCATATCAAGCTACTACAATCTGTCAAACGTCTACGTCTGTACATTCGTTTAGCAGTAGATGATGATAGGCTAGAGGAGAAGGAGTTAGTACCATTGAGGTTTAAAAAGGATGTAGTGCAGAGATACACGATGAATAATTAGAGTTGAAGCAGTACCTATAGAAGGAAAGTGAACAAAATTCAGCCTGATTAAATGCTTTTAGGGTACAAAGCAGCATTTGGTATAATTGTAGACTGTACACACATCAAACTTTGGCCGGTATCAGACAGGCAGAATATGATTCATCGATTGTCAAATATAATAGGTGCCAAAAGTAGCAATGCAACTTATGTCCCGATAAATATCTTTTACTAGCTGCGCCCCGCTGTTTCACCCGCATAAGGTTCAATCCCGTGGGAATATCGCGACAAAAAGTATCATATTATGTGTTAATCCTGGTTATAAACTATCAGTGTGCCAAATTTCATCCAAATCCGTTCAGTAGTTACTGCGTCAAAGAGTTACCAACATCCACCTATCCATCCATACAAATTTTCACGTTTATAATATTAGTAGGATAAACACTAACACTATAAGAAAAAAACAAATTAAAGTAATATGCGAAGGTTATCAAAAACATCGATACATTTCCCATCCCTAAGAACCAGTGCGGGGCCTTGCACTTTAAGAAAGTAGTCGCCACCTACACTGTACCCACACAAATCATATCAGGTGACATTGTGCACCATTATAGCCTTATTAAATTACTTATTCCTTAAATAGAGTAACTACATTCGTAAAGGAAATCCCTAAGTGTCTTTTATAATAGTGGCAATCAAAGTTGTTTACATATTAGATCAGACGGGCAATTCTTGTAATTTAAAGAACGTTCACAGTCTGATCTGTCTCAATCTGTCAAAAATACCTCTATAATCGTTTTTTTTTATTTTGAACGTTTTTAATTACGGGTATTGGCCTTTTGATCTCAGTCTCAATCTGTCAAAAAATAATAATTTAAAAATCAAAAAACCCGACTGTGTAAAAAGTGAACCAAACTACGTACATAATAAAAAAAACTGAAAAGAAAAAAAACAAGCACTTAGATGTCCGGTGGTCTAGAATTCTATAATATATTATTGAATGAATACTATTGAAGAAAATAAAATATATTCTAATAATGGAACATAACAACTGAACAGTCGGGATCCATTGAAAAATTAGATTGGTTGTCGAACCCACCCACTCCTTTGCGTCGCGCAGTCGTCGGGTAAAAATACCTCTAATTTCCCTACATTTTTGACAAGTTTTTGACATTGATTGTCGCCGAGACAAGATTGCGACTAGATTTTGAACATTTTTAGTTACGGGAATTGGCCTTCAAAATGCCTAAAATCCAAACGAATCTGATATACTCGTACTTAAACTAAATTAAAAAAAAAATCACATCATTTTCCCGCCCTCATCCCAATTTATTTGCGGTCGGCGCAACATGTCTTTTTCTTCCATACTTCTCTATTAGTCGCCATCTCAGCAATTATATAAGACAGTCCCCCAAAACACCGGCCCTTCACCACTTCCTAGTGCATTCGCTAGGAAGAAGTAGCGCAGCAAACTCCCCAACACTTTACCCGACCTGGTGAACAAACCCAGGACACCTGCAAAGCAGTCTCGCTTCTGGCCACTAGGCACTAGGCAGTCAAACATTGTTTAAAATACTGTATAGTTTTTGGCGCAACATTCTCCCCATATTAATGCTCGTATAATTAAGAAAGTCTTTTTTAGATTAGAAATATATCGGTCATAATATATCATACATAAGGTTCCACACGTAAGACGTCTTAACCCTCAAAACTCCGTAGTTTAAACATTAAAGTAAGTAATTAAGTGGTCAAGGCATAAACAGTTTGACATTATGACCAAACATAGAGTAGTTGACTTTAATATGTAGGTAGGTGTATAATAAACAGTACAATGTCACTGATTCGTAGGTATATGATCTTTAAACGACCACAACTTGCTCAAAACCAGGGTTATGCACTTATGGCAATGACACAGGCGACCCACCTGGCCACCCTACTTCGAAACCACGTCAATTCCTTAGCTAATCACGACATCAGAAGAGCATTTCTCGTAATTTTAAGAACGTTCACAGTCTGATCTCAGTCTCAATCTGTCAAAAATACGTCTAATTTCCCTACATTTTGACATTTGTTTGTCGCCGAGATGAGACTGCGACTAGATTTTGAACGTTTTAAATTACGAGAATTGGCCTTCTCAAAACGGTGAAGAAAGACATCGTGAGGAAACCGACATGTCCTAGAACCAAAAATTCGAAGACATGTGATATCTACCAACCCGCACTGGGCCCACGTGGTAGATTACGGCCCACTCCCTCTCACCGAGAGGAGGCCTGTGTCCCAGCAGTGGGAACATTTTAGGCTGATTATGGTTTGAGTTCGAGTGACGATGCATTTTGATCCCAGAGATGAAGCTGAACTTTCTCATCTGCCTGGCTTTTTACCAGCTATGTTGATGTCGGGTTCCAGTCTCACCGTATGCAGCTGAATACCAGTATTTTACATGGGCGTTACGGCAGAAATAAATATGGATAGTGTTGTGCAGTTAGCCATTACCAACGTTCTTTTTTGAGCAATCTTTTTATCACGACACGAGCTGTCATGTCGTGTCGACACGAGATACGATTGGACATCCTTTAATATCCATGAAAATGAAATATTCTTATTACAATAATATATTTTTTTACAAGTAATTGTACAACAAGAGATTCTTAAGACAATTGAGAAATCAATTGTCTTAAGAACAATAAAACCAACTGGATAATTACATAACCTATTTTTAACTTTCAACGCTCTACCGCTAGTGTTGTACCGATGTATCGATAAACAAAGGTTATCGAGCATCTGTCGTAATCGATTCGCGTCGAGATAATCGCGACCGTAATTGCATGGGAACTAGACATACAAGGCTCTTTTCATAGATACTAGATTTTGAAAGGAATAATAATTGGAGGGATCTGTGTTATTAAATTTTATGGCATGACTATTGTCAGTAAATGCATTGGTTGGTCACCGAATCGATTAATCGATTTGCCATTGATTTAGACATAACACCACACCACGCCAGATTCATAGACGACTCCGCCTTGAAGTGTAAATGTGGAGCTGTTCCACAAACGATGGGGCACTTAATATCGTGTCCTACGTGTCCTGTCAGCTGCACGGTACAGGAACTGATGGACGCTGGTGATGGCGCCAAACACATAGCTGAATTCTGGGCTGAGTCGCTTTAGATTGCCATTCCTTGAAGGAACCCGACTGTTTTGGAATGAAGCAGAGCCCTTAGCATTTAGAATAGAATAGAATACTCTTTATTGTACACCATACAGATTACAGAACATAAATATATACATGTTTACAAAGGGTGACACAATGGGCGGTCTTATCGCTAAGAGCGATCTTTTAAAGACAACCTTTGAATGGATTATAAACATGAAACAAGAGCAAAGAAAAAAAAAAATATAATGTTGAAGGAGAGAGGAAGTGCTTTTGTATCATAATTTTGAAAGCGGACAAAGTTTCGATTAAATTAGTCGGTGATGTCGCAAACTGCGAAGTATTTCTGTTTTTATTTAAATACAGGGTGGCAGGGACATCGACGAGCAAACTGTAACCATGAATTAAAACTACAGCTTATATTCCCAAAAAAAATAAAAAAACTTGAGAGGGTGTCAAGGGACACCCGGATGGAACGAAGTTCAAAGAGAGAGAGAGAGAGACAGAGAAACACGCGCACGCCGCACGGCTTACAACTATAGCAAAAAGTGTCGTTCCAACTTTTGGTCTTAATTTTTTCCGTCTAGCCCCCTTTCGCAACGCGCGATAAGGAACTTCGTGAACAAACTGAACAACACGGTGAGAAAGGTCTTAAATCCTTCATTCAATTACATGCCATAACATCACCCCTTTATTCTCAAAGGTAAAGGCAGAGAGAGGATAGCGCACTCTCATTTCACAACTCATATGATTATCGTCACAATAATTATGATGTGAAAATAAGATGAGAAGATGATCTGTTGTTAATAATCATTCTGACCCAAAGATCATGCGAGCTATGTGAACATCTATTAATTGCTCACTTCGTCAAACGCGTGAGAGTCGCGCGTTCCACTTCACATAGATGGAAGACAATTTATGAAAATTAAAATAGTATTAACACTAGAGCAAGCAATTTATGTAGTTTTGTAGCAATCTGGGAAGATATGTGACAATGGAGAGCCTTGGATTGTGTGCTGATTTTGGTATATCGTTCGTTTAGATGACTGAATGCGCAAACATATGTAATACGTTTAATTTTCGAATACAGAGAGGTCACTTAATTTTTTAAATCCAACTATTCCTACTTTCCTACTAATAATATTATAAACGTGAAAGTTTGTATGGATGGATGGATGGATGTTTGTTACTCTTTCACGCAAAAACTACTGAACGGATGTGGATGAAATTTGGCGCACAGATAGTTTATAACCAGGATTAACATATAGGATACTTTCTATCCCGATATTCCCACGTGATCGAAACTTACGTGGGTGAAACCGCGCGGCGCAGCTAGTTTATTATAATTTACCAACGTTCGTATATACTTACCGTGCCTAGGAAAGCACGTTAACCCGTTGGTCCCGGCTGTCATTCGTGTATCTTTGACCGTCGTTACGGGTCGTCAGAAGCCCAAGTCTGACAACCAGTCTTACCAAGGGATATCGTATTACCCAGTAACCAGTAGTTATGGAGGTCAGATAGGCAGCTCCATGTAAAATACAGGTACTCAGCTGCATCCGTTTAGACTGGAAGCTGACCCCAACTATGTGACCAACTTTTGTATACACTGCAGAAATTACAGGAATCAACAGAAAATTTACTAAATTTAATTTGAACTAAATCTCTCTCTCTCTCTCTTTACCTAACCTTATTCCATTTCATTTGAGGTCAGTACTAAATTGAATTTGAACTTACATATAAAAATCAATTGCTGTTCGTTTGTCTCGCTAAAACTCGAGAATGGCTGGGCCGATTTGGATGAAATTTTGTGTGTATATTTCAACGGGTTCCTGGATGGTTTCTGGGTATGAGTAGGTTAGGAGTGGGGTAGAAGTAGGGTAGGAGTAGAGTAGGAGTAGGGTAGGAGTAGTGTAGGGGAGGAGTAGGGGTAGGGTAGGGGGTAGGACACCACGCAACGAAGTAGCGCCGGGCAGCTAGAAATAATTTATATGGCAAAACAACGTTTGCCGGGTCAGCTAGTAGGTAAATAAAAATAGGTAGATAATGATCAATCAATAACTTTATCTAATTAACCAAACACACTTGAATGTGTACGAGGCAATGCCGCCAGTCTCTTGGGTATATTTAACAGCTGACAGCAATGCGGAAGAATTTTTTGGCGCCATATTTTAGTTTTTTAATTGTTCTAGGTAGGTTAGGATATTCTATTTTAATTTTAATGGTTTCTTAGTTAATTTATGGCTAACTTTTCAATCGACAGATAATTTTTAATCGATAATTTATTTTTTAAATGTCGCAGCATCCTGCTGAGATAGAAGCCTTTTGGCCTCGTATATGACTTTCTGTTTCATTTTTCTTTTTGTTACTTTTCTTTCTTTTTGACTGTGTTTAGTTTAGTTTATGATCTTCCTGTACAAGTCGCAATAAATACTTTTCTTTCTTTTAGCGTATCGTTGTCAAAAAGTTCAAACATCTTTGGCCTCAGCACAAAGCTGCGCGAACTCCGCTCACTGACGCAGTCATAAGATCATAATGTAATAAAGTAGTATTAATAAATACCATGTAACCGGAACGAATCGTACAAAAATGTTGTTTGAGCTGAATCGGTTCAATAGTTACCGAGAATGCTGCATAAAAACGTCAGGTAAAAAAGGGACATTCAGCCGACAAATCAGTACACATGAAAAATACTCTGTTCGCAAAATGAGTAGCATAGACATTCCTTTGCAGATGCTGAAGAGACGAAAAAGTTTGCAGACAACTTTTTGCCATCGATTAGCTAAAACGAAGATTTTTTTTAGTGCTATATGGGTTTGCTCCTGAGTGAGTATATAAGAGGAATTTTGCAAGCGGCGCCAGTGACAGAAAAGTTGAAAGGAAATCGTTTGGCTTGGTATGGGCATGTGATGAGAAGGGACGAAACGCATGTGACTAAAAAAGTGATGAATGTACATGTTGATGGATGGAGAGGGAGAGGAAGGCCGAAGAAAAGATGGATGGATTGTGTGAGGAATGATATGAAAGAGAAGGGAGTGAATGATAGCGTGACGGTTGACAGGGGAGAATGGAAGAAGAAAACGTGTTGCGCCGACCCCAAGTGACATGGGATAAGGGCAGGAAGATGATGGGTTTGCTCTTGACCTTGATCACGCCTGATGGAAAGCGATGGATGAGGTCTATGATGAAACGAGCGAGCCCAGAAGATGCCTATTACACATTATTTTGCCATCACATTGCACCTCTCATAGTGAGGGTCAGGGGCTACACCGCTTCCGGTAAATCAATATCAGGGCAACTGCCTGGGTTATCCATTACGAATTCCTTAGTAACAGTCCGGAGTTTGGGAGTTGGCGGTTTAGTACCCCCGTAACTCGGAAAGCACGTAAAGCCGTTGGTCGTGCGCCTGCTCTCTCCAGTCGTGTCGGATTGCCATCCCATCGGACTGTGAGAGTAAAGGAACAGAGAGTGCTCCTGTGTTTACGCACACAGTTGTACACTATAATATCTCCATCACCTTATTCCGGACGGAAAATCTGACAGAAAACATCGAGAGAACTTAAACGCAAACTATTTATTTCAAATAAACAAATTACAGGCACTTTTGAATTGTCAAGGTCGGTCAGTCAAAAAGATGAAGCTAGTTGCCAGAAAAACCAACAATCCGAGGTATATGACATCAATCAACACAAACTGGGCCCACGTGATGGACTACGTTACAGCCCACTCCTCACAGAGGGGCCTGTGTCCCAGCAGTGGGAACATTATATAGGGATTGCAGTGACATCGAGGAGCAAACTATAACCATTAATTCAGTTCATGATCCTAGCGTAGAAATTTTTCGTAGATTTCCAAAAAATACAGCTGTTTCACAGAACAATGCAATACGCGGTCTATTAACGAGAATCAAAGTTATCTTAGGTCACAATTCTTTGTTTTAGATTAGACTAGCTGCTCCCCGCGGTTTCACCCGCGTAAGTATCGATCCCGTGGGAATTTCGGGATAAAAAGTATCCTATGTGTTAATCCTGGTTATAAACCATCTGTGTGCCAAATTTCATCCAAATCCGCTCAGTAGTTTTTGCGTAAAAGAGTAACAAACATCCATCCATACAAACTTTAGCGTTTATAATATTGGTAGGATTGGCTGCCAAGTTTTGTAACTTCGACTCCAAGTCCAAAAACGAAAAACACAGCTCTTTTGGTAAAAGGTAACTGCAATGTGTCTCAACTGTTACCATATTAGACACTAAGTACTTGCTAAGTATGTACTAAGTTACGATACTATCTCAGGTCTCCTAAAATGGACATTCAAAATAATGTTCTGTATGTGACCGCAATACTTACGACTTTTTTTAGTTATTTTTTTTTTGTGATATTTTCGTTGCCTTGAATATCGGGATAAAAAGTATCCTATATGTTAATCCTGATTATAAACCATCTGTGTGCCAAATTCCATCCAAATCCGTTCAGTACTTTTTGCGTGAAAGAAGTAACAAACCTCAAATGGTTTAATTGAAATAAATGCTTTGTTTCATCCATCCATCCATCCTTACAAACTTTCGCGTTTATAATATTAGTAGGATCGTAGTCCTTCTAAATATAGAAGGTAAGAGTTTCGTCACATAACTAGAACGACGGAGGCTAGACATAAAGTTGTTAAAAAAGTTGCGCCCGCGCACCGTAGTGTTGCGTCACTCGAACTTGCACTTGAGACGCAAGCGCAGGGTTGGTAACTATATGTTTTTGTAGAAATAAAATATCGATAAATATTTCAGTTTAACAATAGACTGAGCTACGAGTCGATGACAAAAAAATCTGCAGATTAGTTCGTTTATAAAGGCTTCATTTCTGAAATAATTTAATAACTCAAGCGTTCACCAATGACACAAATCATTACTATTGTTGCAAGACCTCTCAGAGGGACCCGTGGCTAAATAACAACAGCCGCAGAGGCCAATCGATCAAGTTAATAATAATAAAAATAATAATCTCTTTAATTCAGAATACAATTCCATAATTACAACATTACAAAGGGGTTAGTAACATAAAAACTTAAAAACTATGTTAGTAGACATTACCAATATTTACAGGCGCATGCAGCTGACTTAAGTACCAGATGAAAGGACAATCCAGTTTGTTGGCAATGACACTCAGGAGACTGTTGTTACTGGCACGCACCCTGTGCAACAAGGACGCTGCTCGCTTGCGCCTGATTGCAGCGAAGCTGTCAATCCGGGCGTCCGCGAACATCCCTGAGGCACTACAGAAGCGTGGCAGCCCCAACAGCATCCTGAATGCATTATTGTACTGGACTCGAAGAGCATTAACAGTCTTTAGAGTGAAGCTAGACCAAAGGTTAAGCTACGCTTACCGCGGTTGGTCTGTGGATGGGTGACCATCTTTACATACCGAGACCTCTCCGTGCCTCGGAAAGCACGTTAAGCCGTTGGTCCCGGCTGGCATTCGTGGATCTTTGACAGTCGTTACGGGTAGTCAGAAGCCCGAAAGTCTGACAACCAGTCTTACCAAGGGGTATCGTATTACCCAGTAACTGGGTTGTGGAGGTCAGATAGGCAGTCGCTCCATGTAAAATACTGGTATTCAGCTGCATCCGATTGGACTGGAAGCCGACTCCAACATAGTTGGGAAAAGGCTCGGTAAATGATGATGTCGCAAGATTTCTGGGAGGCCAGTGCAGCTTTGTGTATTCAAGCAATCCAAAGAAACTACACATAATTAAAACCCTACACAATGTGTCTTATGGGGACAGTAAAACGCAAAATGGTGGATATGTCGCAGCCAACTGGTTAAATTAGCCGTTTAGTCAACTTGGCCTTTAGAAGTAGTGCTCGCCTCGCTTCGCTCTCTCGGCTCGCACGCGGTTGATCACAGTTCTAACCTAACCCATTTGGTCGGGTTGACCAGTCGGGTTGGCTTAGTTACTGCGTGAAGTTCGGCTCGCACGTGATTGGTTACAGTTCCAACCTAAACTATAATTTAATGACTATCATTCAGGCGTTAGTTGAACGGCCGCCGTTTAGTTAAAAGAAACGGCTAATTAAACCAGTTGGCTGCAACACCATATATACCAAAAGATGTGGAATATCGGTCAAAAACGTGACGCGGCCATTTTGTTAGGACAAGCCTGGGATAGCTGACAATAGATGTGTTGTAATCACCGACCTATAGATCGTGCGTCAACACCTTAGCTGTTAACCTGTTAGGAAACCTGTCTTATTATGTATGTGCCTTTTGTAGAACAGCTAACAGTTATTAAAATTCAACGAGTTGGGAATCTTCCGAGTGATACATAGTGCTTTATACTATGCCTACGAGAAAAACAAAAGACATTTTTTTGAAGTGAAGTTTATATTAATATTGTTACAGTTATTAAAACTTAATGTAATACTTTTACCAGGGAGATTAACATTAAAAAGCTACTGAATTTAATAAAAAAAAAACGCAGCACTTTAAAAATGTATTGTCATACACTTTTTCGACCCCCCAAAAAAAAAAGGTAATAATGTACTTTCCGAGTAGGTATAGTATAAAGTCAATTTCAAAAACTCATATCTGAGAATGGCAGCCCTACCAAGCAGACTACTGCTGCGTCATGACGCAACGATCTACATTACCCACTTAATTGTGACAGCCTTTTTATATCAGCATTGTCTTTCGGCGCGTACGCATAACACTTTATATGGGAACGGTTATTAACTTTAGACTTTTTTCTTTAGCAAGACTTATAGAGATTCAGGTACGCCTATTGTAACGTACAGGAAATTGAAGTTGCAAGATCTAAAATTGGATAAGACAGATTTGGTAACGACGTTCAAACGGATTCTTTCACCTTTTTCTTCAATGTGGTAAGTACAAAAAGAAATATATATAGCAAAAGGCGCAACATTGAATTTGTCCGACCAGAAATTCTTGCATCAATCATCAGAAAATCTAGCATGTCTAGCAATTCGATTTGAAATGTAGTCTTGTTATTTTATATGAAATAATAAGAATTAACCAGCAGCGTAATTGCATAACACACTCTAAGTAGCAATGGCTTTCGTTTTGACGTGCAACAACATTCATTGCGTTATTTACGTTGTTAAGCAGACAAATTTTTCAAGCATTTGAAGCAATGGATTAGCAATATCCTTCAAAATGATACAGATTGTGATTGATAGCATAATCAACCTATACTGTTCCCACTGTTGGGGCACAAGTCCCTCTCGAAGAGAGGACTCTTCGAGAGGGACTGGGCTGTAATCTACGTCGCGGGCCCAATGCGGGTTGGTAGATGTCACATAACTTCGAGTTTTCGGTTCTAGGACATGCCGGATTCCTCAAGATGTTTTCCTTCACCCATGTGTTCGAACCCGGGCAGGCGTTTTTACACTAAGTAAAGCTTTGTGTAAATAATTTTGTAGCGGTATCTAGCACGCCACATGCGAACAACGCGTCATACTGACGTCACGCAAATCCTGCATTTCGCAAGCAGAGTTTACCGCGCAATTAGCATGTATACAAACTTCCCAACATCAATCGTTGGGCAATTGCCCGCCAGACACAACCTGTCTGATCGGAGGATCCTCCCTTTTCTATGGAGGATGAGTGAACTTTACACCCTGATCCTCAGTCCTCTATAATTTCATCACCACTGCTCTCAAAACGGTGATGGAAAACATCGTGTGTTACGCAACACAGTAAGAATTGAGCTGGCCCCCCGGAAATGGCACAGCAGCTTACATGAGACTTAAACATACCTGGCGAAATATGGGTGTACTATAAGTACACCTTTGCTAACTCTTCAGGAAATACAGGCGCGATGATATGTTATGTAGTAAAAATTGAGGGTCTCTTTTAGATGGAGAGGACTCCTCTTTCAGGAGGAGCCGTTTTCTATTTATACTATTGTATAGAAGCGAGCTTTTCTAACTGAACAGACAGCTGTACTGCTGGGGAGTTTTGTTGCGCCACTTCTTCCCAGCGAAAGCACTAGGAAGTGGTGAAGGACGGGCGTTTTGGGGGACTGTCTTATGTAATTTTGACGTTCGATAAGTGCTGATTGTCAGTCTAATTTGAATAAATAACATCTGATTTGATTTAGTAGACTCAGTGAAAGCTGGAAAAGAACAAAGGTTATGCATGAAATATACATTTACCTATATAGTAACCCTGGAAGCTAGCAACGGGTAAAATTTACTAAAGGGTTTTTAAAATATGCATCTGCCTAGCCTTTTCCCAACTATGTTGGGGTCGGCTTCCAGTCTAACAGGATGCAGCTGAATACCAGTATTTTACATGGAGCGACTGCCTATCTGACCTCCACAACCCACCGGTAAGACTGGTTGTCAGACTTTCGGGCTTCTGACGACCCGTAACGACTGTCAAAGATCCACGAATTACAGCCGGGACCAACGGCTTTACGTGCTTTCCGAGGCACGAAGGGGTCTTGGTATGTGAAAATGGTCACCCATCCACGGACCAACCGCGGCAAGCTTAGCTTAACCTGATCGATCGACCCGTGCGGCTGTTATAACTTAGCCACAAGCAAGGGTTTTTGAACTATTGTTAGTCAAAAAAGTAATAATATCACTTAATAGGCAATTTGTTATAAGGTTGACAAGCTAAAATGTCAAATATTGATGATATTCGGAGATAATTGAGTGACGGTGGCATTTCGACGAGTAATTTCGTTTTAAAGTTTGATCTGATTAGAATTGGTTCGTTAGGAAGTTTTGAAGGGTATACGAATAGTGCTTTGATTTTGTTTCTGGCAAAAATACAGGGTTATTTGTAAAACACCAGCAACCTCTTAAGAGGTCATTGTACTCATCATTATGGACAACTTTTACTATGGGACCAAAACTGAAATCGCAAAAAAATCAGCTGTTCCCTACATTTCTGTTCGCATAACTCGTCAAAATATAGCGAGCAGCTGATTTTTTTTTCACGATTTCAGGTTTAGTCATATAGTAAAAGTTGTTCATAATGATGAATACAATGACCTCTTAAGAGGTTGCTGGTGTTTTACAAATAACCCTGTATAATTGAGAGTAGTCGATGATCCAGCTTATGTGGCATGCAATCGAAGAGGCATATGTCCAGCAGTGAACTGCTGTAGATTGGTTACAACAATCAAATAGACTACAAGAATAAAGATTCTAAGTTACATTATTCAGTCAGCAAGATGGGTACATTCTAGATCAGCCCTGCTATCTAGCTCTCTGGCTATTTCTTTAATCGCCGCAGATAGGATCATGACGGTTAATAAAGGTGTACTATCGCCAAAACCTATATCAGAGGGGCAATTCTCGTAATTTTAAGAACGTTCAGTCTGCTCTCAGTCTCAATCTGTCAAAAATACCTCTAATTTCCCTACATTGTGACAAGTTTTTGACATTTGTTGAGACTGACTAGACTGCGACTAGATTTTGAACGTTTTAAATTACGAGAATTGGCCTACTGACCATTTTGATAACAATATCCCGTGCACATGATGACCACCGCTGCGTCCGTAAGTAAAACAAAAGAGAACCCTTTTCAGGTCGACTAATAATATGCGCTGCACGCAGGAATAGTCCTTACGGTCAACAGTTATAGATTTTGGCGATAGTACCTTCAGAAGAAAAAACAAAAGAAGTGCTGCGCCGACCGACGCCTAATAAATTGATATAAACGCTAGACAATTATTATGATGATGGGCTACAGAGCTTGGAATCGCGTACTGAGGGGTTCCCTTACTGCTAAAGTTTTTAAACCGATGAAAAATTTCAAAGGTTCCAAGAAGTTTCAGAGTGTCTAGAATTAGACCCCCGAGGGTCAAGGGTCAAGAAAATTTTCGAAGGGTGGCAGGGACATCGACGCGCAAACTGTAACCATAGATTCAGCACATGAGTTTAGACCCCATAGCGTCGAAATTTATCGTGGGTTATAAAAAAAAAAAAAAATCTCCTGTTTCATAGAAATGTGCAATCAATACCTACGCGGTCAAAATGTATGGAACAGCAATTTTTTTTTTAAATAACTGACGAAAATTTCAACACCGGAGATCAGAATCTTGTACTGAATCTTGGTGGATGCGCGTCGATGTTCCTGCTACCCTGTTTTACCCCAGAACCCCAAGTTAAAGATTTCGTTACAACTTCCTTTCCATTGTATACATATAACCCCAGGGTTCAGACAGCCTTCTTGATAAAGCGTAGACGATAAGGAACCTTTCACCATACTTAAGTATTTATTAATTCGATGACGTATGCAACACCAACAATAAACTCCTGCGCACCGGATCTTAAATCAATCATTGTACGCCCTACTTCCTTATAAATCAATACTTGGAACTAGCTTTAATACCACCAACATAAGCATACACCTGAAAAACTATTCACATCACTCTTGTTGCTACTGAAATACGATTGGATTTTGAACGACAAACGTGGTAAGGAACAGTATTAAAAAAAATTGTTACAAATCTGATATGACCAATAAAATTTTGCGTCCGAAAAATGTTTTCATCACTCTTATTACCCAAGAAATAAAGGAGATTTTAAATTTTTCGAGTGGTGTTAAAAGGTTGTTTTGAAGAAGGCAGTGTCCCCTTGCGAGGTCGAAGCTTATATCATTGGGTCCGGCTGCTGACCATGGTGAGGAATGTGGGGTGAAAGGCGGCATGATGAGAGGGTTTGAGGGTGGAGGTGGAAATGTAATAATGGTGATTGTTTGCCGGAAGTTTAAGGTTGGCAGGATTGATTTTAGTGGAGATAAGAAAACTTGGCTAGATATATTTTTGGTTCACTCGATTTTGATTAACCATTTTTTAACAACCGCGACGGTCGGAAGTCAATTTTATTCCACCGATAAGGCCGCATACTAAGTTCGAGGACGCAATCAACGCGCACGTTTATATGAAAATGACATGCTCGAGCGATCAATCAAGTCGCGTATGAACGTCATATTTCAGGTAAACAATCGCATAATCGCGTATTCCCGCGACAAACACTTAGGTTAGGTAACGCAGTCGGTTAGGACAAAGGGTACAAGATATAAATGTCGTTTGTAAAATCCGCTCTTAATTGACAGCCCAATATTGAGATATTTATAAAAATCGCTACCGCTCATGTACTATATCCTCACCACTAAACGAGTCTGAGTGAACGGCTTTAGATTACCCAGGGCGTGACGCATGCGCTGTTCAACTATTTACTTGACTATAAATCTAAATATAAGGCATCCAAACATTCTAGATTTTACAGGCCAATCCTGGTTTCCTACTAGATTCTCTATCTTTTCTTTCAACTCGTTACAAGCTGTAGCGGTATCTACAACGCCACATGCGAACAACGCGTCATACTGACGTCACGCAAATCCTGCATCTCGCAAGCAGAGTTTACCGCGTAATTAGCATAGATAGAATTTCCCAAGATCAATCGTTGGGAAATTGCCCGCCAGACACAACACCCGTCTAGTCGGAGGATCCTCCCTTTTCTATGGAGGATGAGTGAACTTTACACCCTGTTCCGCATGCCTCTAAAAAGCCATAAGCAAGACAAAAAAAAAATGCTCCACATAGAGGAGCAGGATAGGAGATCCTGCTCTCCGTGTCCATTTGATAAGGAAAGAATAGGATTGAGAAGACACAAAAGAAAGAAGGTTTTTATCCAGCAATGGGGTTACTGGCCTAAACATTCTTCCAGGAATAACAACCCTATTACCAAATAGGGATCTCCAAATACTTTGAAGTCGCAACCGAAAAGGGTCCTGCCGTAGTCTAAGTTCCTCATTGAGAATTCCAAAAGCTGGTCCCTATAATTCAGTGCACTATCTAATCCCATTAATCAATATTGACAGTATTTATGAATATTCATTTCATAGTGACTGTTCTAAAGTAGACTACAGGGTAATTAGGCCTTTGGTCAACTATGGTCTAGGTAGAAACGCTATCGCGACCGCTTATGAATGATGTCCTCGCCCATACTAGAGCAGAGTGAACGGCAGAGGGCGTGACTACTCAACAAATATAGAATACAGAAGTTTTACTATCCACGGTGTTTGAAAACGCAATAAGGAACAAATGCAGTTTATGGAAGGATGCTAGCGCCCTGGTCCAGGCCATGATACGGAGCGTGAGTGCATGGGAAGCCATCACCTCCTTCTGCGAAGCAGTAACTCACAAAGCAGGAGGCGGAGCGCGTGAGGGAGAGGCAATCTCTGCGCCCTCACGCCCCTAGTCACCGCAGGAGACGCCCTGGACGTCGGGAGTCAGCAGCCGACTCCCAGCCACCGTAGGCGCGGGCTTGCGGGCGGCGAGCAATGGGCAGCTCGCCGCCTAGTAAGGACCAGGCCCGGGTCGACGGCGCGTTGTGTACCCCGAGCGCCTCAAAGAGATGTCAGCGGGAACTGACGGGGTCCGCTAAGGCCGATGCCTGCCAGGGCCGCGGGTTGTTCGAAAGAGCAAGTCGCATAGGCAACTGAAGAAACACGGATGGGTTTTAGTCAGTAAAAGTCTATGCAAGCGATAAAAATGCACTGGCGAAATTAGCATTCCGTACACCAAATGCTTTGGTATACTTTTTATACCGAATAGGCAAATAGAATCACGCGAAGATTTGTGTATTTTTGCATAATACGTGAAGGTTGAAATCGTCAGAGTTGCGGGCAACACCTGGACCCCTCGTCTACGTACGACCACGCCAATCGTTGTGAATGGCAAAAAAAGAAGCGTGAAATAATAGTAACGATGATGATGTAAAAGACTCAGAAAAACGTACCGATCGATTAAAGTCTGACTTTGACTTGGCTTTTTGACCGTAGCCCGAGCAGGGTTTGGGAAAGACCATATTGAAAACAGGCCCTCATACCAAGACCTAAAGAAAAACACGCAGTCGAAGTAGCCTTTGTCTGCATGTTATACAAGTATCCAGAAACGTAATCAGTATCTATATCCAGGTCCTATTGTCTTATCTACTTGGAAATTGGAAAGATGTTCAATTTCATAACCATCGGTACAGTGGTAAAGCCGTGAATAGTAACAGACAGACAGAGACAGACAGACAGAGACAGACAGACAGACAGACAGAGACAGACAGACAGAGATCACAGAGACAGACAGACAGACAGAGACAGACAGACAGAGACAGACAGACAGAGACAGACAGACAGAGACAGACAGACAGAGACAGACAGACAGAGACAGACAGACAGAGACAGACAGACAGAGATCACAGAGACAGACAGACAGACAGACAGAGACAGACAGACAGAGACAGACAGACAGAGACAGACAGATAGACAGAGACAGACAGACAGAGACAGACAGACAGAGACAGACAGACAGACAGAGACAGACAGACAGAGACAGACAGACAGAGACAGACAGACAGAGACAGACAGACAGAGACAGACAGACAGAGACAGACAGACAGAGACAGACAGACAGAGACAGACAGACAGACAGAGACAGACAGACAGAGACAGACAGACAGACAGACAGAGACAGACAGACAGACAGAGACAGACAGACAGAGACAGACAGACAGAGACAGACAGACAGAGACAGACAGACAGACAGACAGACAGAGACAGACAGACAGACAGAGACAGATAGAGACAGACAGAGACAGACAGACAGACAGAGACAGACAGACAGAGACAGACAGACAGAGACAGACAGACAGAGACAGACAGACAGAGACAGACAGACAGAGACAGACAGACAGACAGAGACAGACAGACAGACAGAGACAGACAGACAGAGTACTAGATATGGATTCTAAAAGAGAAGAAAATAGTGGAACTTTTCTACTTATATTTTACTTTGTGTCGTGACCCACTCTCAGAGTTGTAGACAATAGAGTTTATAGTTTATATTGTAATTCGTTAACTGGCTTTATGATCTGAGAAGTGAAGCTAAGAACAATATGTATCAGTTTTTGTTAAAAGAATACTTAATTGGGATGTTAATGATATGGCCAATGAGCTTGGAGATATCTTTTTAGAAATCTAGACTACATTTTTAATGCAAAAAATAAAAGAATTTGTATGTTTTCTTGGTACAGGCGCCAGCACATCAAGCTATCCGAAACTGTCAAATTTTCCCAATCAACCTTGAACCTAATGGTCTAGCAATAAACAGGCACAGGCAACTGAAGGAAAACGGGCGGGTTTTTCTTCAGTTGAAAAAGCCAGTCTATTTAATAATAATAATAATATGCCTGGACATTTCACACAGCGCCATCTAGTCCCAAGCTAAGCAACCTAATGCTTGTGTTATGGTAACAAGATGGCTGATAAACTACTTATATACATTGTTTTTTGTAAATACATACATATTATAGATAGAAAAACACCCAAACTCGGAACAAATACATGTAGGTCATACAAATATTTGTTCCGTGCGGGAATCGAACCCGCGACACGCAGCGCAGCAGTCAATCGCTTAACCACTGCGCCATCCGTGCCATCATTTAAAACAGCTTGTCAAATTTATAGGCCATCATCTAGTGTCGTAACAATTACACGACACTAATCTAGCTAGATCAATCTGTCTTATTAATTTCAGGCTAATTATATCTTTTGTATGTACGCGTTATTGTTTTTTAAAATTAATTATATGCTGTCGCAATGGTCGTGTACTCGTGTGTCTAGGTTATTGTGAAGTAGGTTCGATGTCTGTGTTGTGCAAAGTCACCTAATGTAATACTTGTATCCTTAATAATCAGACTGTACCAACATCAAGCCTCTTATACATTAGGGTACAGTCACGAGCAAAAGTATGCATACCCTCGGCTTTATTCAAAAGCGATTTAGTCCTTTATTTTTTAATGAAATTTTATGTTGTTACGAACATAGCATTTTCGAACCCATAGGTTTATGTAATGTGTCGTATTTCATCGTTGCAATCGTTATTTCACGAAAAAATCGCAATTGAAAGTTGCCAAGTGTTGACATATTGGTGCTCGTGACTGTGCAACCAGACACTGTATGAGGTCACATTACTATACAGGGTTAAATTAAATTAGCTAGCGAAACTCCGCAATCGTGATCCGAATCAATATTTAAACACGTTAAAACAAAAAATTAAAATTATTTGATGATAATTTATTTTGGAGTACTTTGACCCTGTATACGAGGGGCTCGTGGTAATGTATCAACAGCCGCACAGGTTGATCGATCAGGTTAAGCTACGCTTGCCGCGGTCGGTCTGTGGATGGGTGACCATCTTAACATACCGAAACCTCTCCGTGGCAGAGTGATTTTTTTACCACGACACGACCTATGTCATAAAAACGACATATATTTATCCTATCTCTATGTAAGTCTGTGAGCCTGGTACATTCTGACAATTTGAATACCTATTCAGAAAATTAAAAAAAAAAAAACTATGTGTTGAGTAGAGAAAAACCTAGTAAATATTGAATTATGGCAACACCGGAGATAGCTGCAACATTTTAGATTGATTTAAGTAAAAACTTGATCAAACTTTTTGCTGGACAAACCGAGCCACAGAGGAACCTTTTTACTATAAAATCAATGTAGCAAGATCGATGAGCATAACCTCCGAGTTCTCAAACGACACTTAACATTAAGACCTGTCTGGGACAATCACCAACCCGCACGGGGCCCGCGTGGTGGGAGGGTGATAACATGATAATGCTGATTATGCTATTATGCTGCTCTATGGAGCGAGCTATGCTCGAAGTCTCTTTGAAGCGTAAACTCAGGAATGAAAAGAACCGGAGTTACCGACATAGCTTGCAGAGTAAGCAAACTGAAGTGGCAGTGGGCTGGCCATGTCTGTCGAAGGACCGATGGCCGGTGGAGCAGACGAGTCCTGGAGTGAAGACCGCGTATCGCGTAGTGTGGGACGCCCCCCAGCTAGAAGGACGGACGACCTAAAGAAGGTGGCTGGGACAGACTGGATGCGGAAGGCGGAGGTCAGGGTGTTGTGGCGCAGCCTGGGAGAGGCCTATGTCCAGCAGTGGACTGCGATAGGCTGCGTTGATTGATTGATTAATGCTATTATGCTACTTAACGTTAGAGGTCTATCTGTCGCTATAATATACCTTAAACTGACAGAGTCAGTCAGATAGGACTGGACGGCCATTTTGAAATTGAGTAGCCTTTGAGAATTCGGCCGTAAATTTGCTAATATAGAGCTAATTACAAGTGAATGGGATCTAAAGATGGTCAATAGGTTAGTGACAGGTCGTTAGCTGTCGCCAGTAGTGTGATTAGTGTCTCAACTTGTACAGTCACGAGCACCAATATGTACAACACTTGGCAACTTAAATTGCGATTTATTCGTGAAATAATAAATGCAACGCAACGTTGAAATACGACACATTACATAAACCTATGGGTTCGAAAATGCTATGTTCGTAACAACATAAAATTTCATTAAAAAATAAAGGAGTTAATCGCTTTTGAATAAAGCCGAGTGTATACATACTTTTGTTCGTGACTGTACAGAGACAGACATTATTACATTTATTGAGTCTTCCATTTGAAATTATTAATAGTGGCGCGAAGTCTGGAGTTTCAACTGACTCGTCGCCTACTGCATACTGTGCATAAATATGTAAGCTGTCACGCCCTTTATGCCTGGAGGCTTTTATTTAGGTAGTATGTTTTTAATTACATTTTTATTTTAATTAATTATGTTTTAGCTTTTTTTTTTTTGAGGATGGGAGATCATCAAATGACTCCTCCCGCTCTGGGTGGAGCAGAAGGGAGTGTCAGACTCTTACTGACTAAAACCCACCCGTGTCCTTAGCCCTTTATGTTCCAGGGCAGCGGTAACCCTTTCGGACGATCCCGCTACCCTGGCAGGCTTCGGCCCTATCGGGCCCGTCAATCTTGCTGACATCTCTTTGAGGCGCGCGTGGAACACATACACGCCGTCCGGCACGGATTATGTTTTAGCTTGAGTACGTATAGTTTTTATTGTATTTGTTGGTATATTGGCGTGGCTAGCTGACATATGGCAAATAATTTAATTTTATGTTCTGTGTCTTGTAATGTTAATTAATTAACACCTAGTATTGTATACAATTAAGTATTTTCTAACTGAACAGACAGCTGTGCTGCTGGACAGTTAGTTGCGCCACTTCTTCTTCCCAGCGATAGCACTAGAAAGTGGTGAAGGGCGGGCGTTTTGTGGGACTGTCTTTTGTAATTTTGACGTTTGAAAAGTGCTGATTCTCAGCCTAATTTGAATAAATGACTTTTGATTTTGACTACTTGGGACTTATAACTAGCGAAATGCTACATAATCAGCCTATAATGTTCCCACTGCTGGGACACAGGCCTCCTCTCTGTGTCTTAGAGGAAGTGGGGCGTAATCAACGTACTTAGGTAAATGTCACATGTCTTCCATTTTTTGGTACTAGGACATGGCGGTTTCCTCACGATGTTTTCCTTCACCATTTTGAGAGCAGTGGTGATGAAATAATTTACTCAAATAAAAGCGCCAGTCAGGGTTTGAACCTACAACTCGTAAGTCACGGCCATTACCACTGGCCACCACTCCTAAATGAAATGCCTAACAACAAATAATCTGTTATAAACAGGTAGCTACACCTCATACAATATTTATTTAAAACTCAGTAAGTACTAACATCTGAACTTAGGTAGTCTTGTATTTATCTGTATCTATGTTCACGAGTAACTCACGCTCACTCTTATACATGGTGTTTGTCTTTTTCATCAAGTTTATTATAAGTGGCCACCACTAAACTGATTTTTACAGCGAGATGTTGCAAAAGGGAATGGTTTTCCTACTCTTATCTGTATGAAAATTGCAGGCTATTAGGTAGGCAGGCTGCAAATAATGCAAAAAAAATGCCTTTACAGGGTAGCAACGATTTGAAGACATCGTTTTTAAGGAGGCTTATTTATGGTGGAACAAAAAAAGAGCCTCCAAAAGTGACAAAATTTAAATTCGTCCAATGCATCCTGAGCAAAGCATACCTACTAACTTTGTAAGCAGATTAATGTTGACACCATGGCATGAGCACCTCAACTTATGCCAATCCCTCCCTTATTGGAACAAGATAAGGTGACATAAAACTGCGCAATTAAACAGATCCACCATTTTGAACACGATAGATTGAACTGGTTTGCTTGAAACACGAAACACATCCTGTATAACAAAACTAGATCTAACAGCTCAACAAAAGGTTACGTAAACTAACCGGTTTAAGGTTTAAGTATACAGTTACGTACATTTGAGACTTGGTTAACGTATTCTATTTCGTTACAGTTGAGATTTAAGAACTGTATCGAATTAGCTTAGGAGTCCTGGAGACCTACTCCGAAGTGCAAAGTGCGAATGTTCGGATCGGACCGACACATGGCCGAACCGAACATTATTGAAAAATGCGAAAAAAGTTCGGATCGGCTCAGTTGGGTCGGGACCATAGTCAATATTCGAAAGAGTGGAGGAGTGTAGGATCGGAACCGACCGAACCAAATAGTAACTTCGTAGCAGGAAACGGCCGAACATTCGGCTGATACTACTTCGGAGTAGACCCCCTGATATAGACCACTGATGCAAGTGGAATGGCGGAAGTGAACTGCTAGCACCATCTAAGCATTGCTAAGTGTACAGTGTGGGTTAGTGTGAAGTACATGAGGAGTTTAGAATGGATGAATTTCCTCACAAGACCATTTCAGACATCAATCTACATGATCTGACCAAGACCACAAAAGTATTTGTGGTCTTATTTTTCGGGCCGTTTTTGAAGCGCTTATCGGGAATCTAGTACTATTATTGATCGAAGTATTATACTCTGGAATCTGGATTTACGTAAAGCGGAGAACCCAGTCGAGGTCATAACGATTCTTGATGGTAGAATTTAATTGTCTTTACAGCATCAAGGTCAACAGGCTAACTTGTTACCATTAAGTAGAACCATTTCATTTAATTAAAATTAATAAATAGTTTCATTCAATACAGCAAGCTGAGATTAATGATAGTAGAGATACAAGACATTTTGAAATCAATTAATAACTACTAACTACTTTCAATTGAATGCATGTAAGAATTTAAAGTGAATTAAATTGGACATGTTTATTTTTGAGTTCAGTTACAAATTCAATTTATCTTTTTACTAATTGCGCCTCGCGGTTTCACCCACATAAGTTTCGATCCCGTATAAATATCGGAATATCGGTATAAAAAGTATCCTATGTGTTAATCCTGGTTATAAACTATCTGTGTGCCAAATTTTATCCAAATCCGTTCAGAAGTTTTTACGTGAAAGAGTAACAAACCAACATCCATCCATCCTTACAAACTTTCGCGTTTAAAATATTTGTAGGATTTTCGGCGTTCTTTTTAGTTGAAATAGGCAAACCGTTAATGAATATCTGCTGTACAAGAGCTAGTTAATAATAATAGTAATTTTATTTCAAAACTTCTGTATACGTTACAACAATGAGGTCTTGACCTCTAAACTAGGACATCCTGTATGACAGGGGTCGAGGTTTCTCCAGTTACATTGATCAGACTCCGAGCAGATCAGATCAGATTGACAGATAACTACTGATGGTAGCCAGTATAATTATAACTGTCAGTTTAATATAATCATAATAATAATATAATAATATCCCTGGACATTTCACACAGCGCCATCTAGTCCCAAGCTAAGCAACCTAATGCTTGTGTTATGCTAACAAGATGGCTGATAAACTACTTATATACATTTTTTTTGTAACTACATACATATTATAGATAGAAAAACACCCAGACTCAGAACAAATACATGTAGGACTTACAAATATTTGTTCTGTGCGGGAATCGAACCCGCGACACGCAGCGCAGCAGTCCGATCGCTCAGCCACTGCGCTAACCGTGTTGTCAAATCATACAGGTCGCTACTGATATAGATTATTGGGACGTTAAAACCAGAGACAGATAAGTTTTTCTACCTCCAGTATGCCAAAACTGGTGATAGATAGGTTCGGGTTCGGCTGTTAGACTATGTACAGACGCCAGCAGGTCAAGCTACCCGAAACTGTCAAATTTTCCCAATCAACCTTGAACCTTAATGCTGTAGCGATAAAGTTGAAAATCTATTAAAGAAGTTTGACAGATTGTAGTAGCTTGACGTGCTGGCGTCTGTACTGAATTCATGGTTACAGTTTGCGCGTCGATGTCCCTGCCACCCTTTATACCTGATAGAACAATACAAAACTACGGATTGAATGAATGAATGGCTTTGGCTTTGTCAGATTGTTGTATTCATTTAAGATTCCTAATCTTAATGGATGATGTTTTGAGTAGAATAATATGGGGTGCATTTAAAAAAGGCTCCAGAATTGACGATGTTTCGTGCCTCTGGGAGCCCTGGTACTCGATTTTGCTTGTCTGCCTGTAGCTTGACCTGCTGGCGTCTGTACATTATTTTAAACCCCTAGCGTAGAAATTTTACGGTGGTTCTCAAGTGCAATGCCTACGCGGTCAAAATGTATGGAAAAAAGTGGAGGCCTGTGTCCCAGCAGTGGGAATGTTGCTGATTATGTACGTCCTGAAGGATGCAGAAAGTTGTTAGCGTCTTAACCTCAAGGCTTCGATCAATAATAGTACTAGATTCCCGATAAGCGCTTCAAAAATGGCCCGAAAAATAAGACCACAAATACTTTTGTGGTCTTATTTCAAATTAGTATGTTTTTAACCTTATTACTTAGACTTTGAGTTTCATTTTAGAATAAATGACTGAAAATTTAAAAATAGAATGATTATATTTTCAAGCGACATTTTAAATATATTTTGCAATGGTAATTAAACTTTATGTTTAAACATTAAGGTTTATAATAAACTGAAGTTGTTAATATTATTAAACTTTTTTCTAAGAAATGTAGATGTTTACGTGTGTGCAAACGTGGCCACTTGAGCGACTGATTTTTGTTCATGATCCTCAATCTAGTACTATTATTGATCGAAGCTTCAAGGTTACTTTTTTTGAGTTCACTTCAGCCTATGTAAAGACTCGGTTTCTTCCTAACTCTTAAGGTTGAAACAAACTGATAACCTCAGCATTGCGACAGACTGGCTCGCTTATTACTGCCGCAGTGCCGCCCGACGTCGACCGTGGTATCGGTGCGTATTTCGTAAGTAATGATACTTTGATTATAACATGCATGGAGGCAAGGACTTGTCATTGTCTATGTTTTTATTTTAGAGGCTGTTTGTTTGTGATACAACAGTTGTTTGACCGCTAATTTGATTAAAACTTACAGTAATGTCAGCTAAAATTCCAGCCTCTTTGAGACAAAGATTTTTTTTTCAGCCACTCAAGGAGACCATTTCTCTTTTTGGTGTTGTCTATTGTATTCGTGTTCTGAGAGTAGGTGACTCAGAGGTAACGGCTCCGACGTACGAGATGCATAGGTTCGAACCCAGGTAGGCTCTTTACTTTGAGTAAAACATTTCATCACCGCTGCTCTCAAAACTGTGAAGGAAAACATTGTGAGGAAACCGGCATGTCCTAGAACCAAAAATTCGAAGACGTGACATCTACCAACCAGCACTGGGCCTGCGTGGTAGATTACAGCCTACTCCCTCTCGAAAACGGGAGGCCTGTGTTCCAGCAGTGGGGATATTATAGGCTAATTATACTATTGTAGAACTACCCGATTGTTTTTGACTTCTCAATTTTTATTGTGGTCACCAACGCTTGCCCTTTGTATTCTGCTATTTGGCAGAAAAACGTATAGTGTCAGGTTGTCTAAGTCCTCTAATTTACTAGGTAAGTTCCCAACTGCAGCCCGGAATTTTGGAGTTGGAGGTCGTCGGTCCTGCGCCTGATCTCTCCCTGGTCGCTTCGGATTGCCGTCCCATCGGACTATGAGAGAGAAGTAACAGAGTGCACCTCTGTTCCCGCACAAACTTGTGCACTATAACATCTCCTGTGCACGAGGCTAATCTTCGTTGAGATTGGCCGCCGCTTCCCCAGACGAACTAATTCACGAGGAGTAAAGTAAATATGGAATTGAATACTTTTCTGATACAATTTACAAATTCAGACTAATTTACATTTCTTGTTCAATATAAACAAACTATGACTTCTCGAGCACTCCGCGAGATATTAAACGAGTGAGTTATAGCTAAAAGCAATATAAGAACATGCACTTTAAGATACCATTCAAAACTACACTGTACTACCATATAATTTTAAGGCCCGATTCCCTTTGACAAAAGACCTCTCTGTTCTTACAAGGTGAAATAGACTTTATGACGATGGTTTTAAGGCGTGAGTTCGAGTGTAAGTATAACAATGAAGTGGTATTCAGTGGGTCAGTAGCAAACTATTGCGAGAGTCCTAAGATTCTTGATATATAAAGCTTGTACGTCCGACTTGTAGGGTGACTACAAAGTAAGGTTAAAGATTGGATATCTATAAACCCTATTATTAATTGGAGCAGTCACAATTTCGTAGAGAGACAATACTTGTCTTAAGCAATAGAAGAGAATTTCGTGATTAATCGATAATAGACGGAAAATATACAAGAATAACCAGGAATTCCTTGCTTTGTACACGGGGTGGAATGCTCTGAAAATCATTCAAGAATGGTATTCATAGATTGACTGTTGATTCGAGCCCAAGATGTATTTCCAAGCTGACCAGAAAATACAGATGCTGCCAAATTATGTCATATGAAAGCAATTTCTCTAAAGCCATATAAAGTAGCAAGTCTTTAACACTGAAAAATGACAAACCTTTCAAACTCTGAACTCTCAATGAGTAATTCTACATCTTAAATATCGAGAAATGCTACCATGCCCTATACTATGGCTAAGCTCGATGAAGTAGCAACGTAAGGAGCCCTACAGTTTGAATTATTACCAACACTACGAAAGCAGGACTAATCTCACGAACTCCTATTCCCATAGACATAATACACCAAGAATCACGAACAGCCATGCCCAAGTTTCGCACGCTACACTATTACGACTACAAAAGATAAAAGTTGACATTTTTACACGATTCCACATAATAACACATAAACACAATGAATTATATTCTCTTTATTCACGGTTAAGTGCAAGAAGGCCGGCTAACAATTAGATTTTGTTATCTGTGGTCATCTTGTCTATGAGTATTCGACCTCTTTATTGGGTGCGTTCTTATTTTTGAATTCTTTTTGCGGTTGCGAAATTGAATGGATGGAATTTGTGTAGTGTTGAGTTAAGATTTGCACTGATAAGTTGATAAAAGATTATAGATCAATTATTATAGATTGTATTCTATTTTGGTCTACTGTCTATTGCAAGAGGTACAGGGTGCCCAGTGGGTGTCTAATACTTGCATAATGTGCTGTCATAAACTGGCTTTTATTAACAATGGCCGATAGATTTGATGTTAAATTCGATATTTCAACATACTTGAGTCTGTGTAAATTACTTGATATATATAATATATTTTTTTTTTAACAGAATCACAAACAAGGTTTAAAAGTCACATTTTAAGTCTTTTTACACGATTTCCGATTCAAGTTACACAAAACAAAAATCTGATTGATTCAGAGGGGCAATTCTCAGTAATTTTAAGAACGTTCACATTCTGACCTCAGTCTCAATCTGTCAAAAATACCTCTATTATCTCTACATTTTTGACATTGATTATCGCTGAGTCTGCGACTAGATTTTTAACGTTTTTAATTACGGGAATTGGCGTTCTGGTCAACCGCTTTGTCATTCATCATTTCAGTAATTTCAGACAACTGTCAGTTGTGGAAAAATATGAATCAAAATTGCATTTGACATTTAGGCACAGTCGACCGCACGTCATGGGTATCACTTTGACCTTGAGCTGGCCTAGCTTAGTACGGAGTTTCAATGGAAGGTCAGCTTATGCCTAACGCTTTAAACTCTGATTTTTAAATTGCTAGACCAAAATGAAAGAGTCACCGAGAGTCAATTTACTCCCCGTCATTGTGATCATTTTTTGTGTACTGGACCATACTTGGAAAACTTTTGGTTACGGAGGTATTGAAGGTCAAAATTCCAACTTTTAGTGACATTTTTTTTTTTTTTTTTAGTTTTTTAATGTTATAACAAAACTTTAAATACCCCCCACGACCCGACCGTTGTATGCACCCATAATAAGCACAATGTTTTGCTTGTGTTACATTCCGCAAACAGTAAATTGTCACACCAAAAATAATAATTTATTTTTGTGCAATGTTACTTAGTTTGATGTACAGAATACGTAGTTGACGGCTATGTGATGGGTCTTTTTACACCCTGTACATCCTACTAATATGAAAGTTTGTACGAGTATGGATGGATGGATGGATGGATGGATGGATGTTTGTCACTCTTTCACGCAAAAACTACAGAGCTGATTTGGGTGAAATTTGGCACATACATAGTTTATAACCAGGATTAACACAGAGAATACTTTTTATCCTGATATTCCAACTTATACGGGTATCGAAACTTATACGGGTGAAACCGCGGGGTGCAGCTAGTACTAAAAAATGCCATATTTTCTTGAGTAATAGGTATGCACTTGTTAAGAATTCACCTGAACAACAGCCCATATACAGTTCCGGGTGTGCAACCTTATCGATGAAATGTAGCAACTTGGAGAGGCCCATGAATCACAGGCCTTTCCCAACTCGGTGCCAAGCCTGGTTATCTGGCTTCCGTGCACTGTTTACCCCAATGGTAGTAAGGTTATTTAGTAAGTAACCTGTACCTAGCAATGGGCTACAGGCAGTAATTGGAGATATTCCCACTGCTGGGACACAGGCCTCATCTCTTCGAGAGGGATTGGGCTAATAATCCAGCACGCGGACCCACGGCGGGTTGGTAGATGTCACATGTCTTCGAATTTTTGGTTCTAGGACATGATAATAAAGTATCAATCAAATACAGGGTGGCAGGGACATCGACGCGCAAACTATAACCATGAATTCAGCACACGATTCGTGTAAGAAAATGTTTTTGGAAAATTGTTAATAAGCCTTTCTGTTTGATGTTTTTGATAATTTTGTTACATCGAAAGGTTTGTTAACGTATTAGGTACCCAATGGAACAGCAATGATGGCCATGCAATTTGAGAGTTTAGAGAAAAGTGATTTTTTGTGACAAATTATGGGAAATTATCAACAAAAAAAAAACATGAAAATTAGTTTTTCTCGAATTACATGAATTTTTGCCTAGTGGTTGTTGGGTTTAAAATGCACACCATCACGCCCTGGAAGGAATACGTCATCGAATTACAAGTCGACCTGCAGTACGATTCTGTAACCATCTCACCGTGAAAACTTAGGTGAAGTGAGCGTGGAGTGAGCTGTCATTCCAACTAATGTTAGGGATTGACACCATTGGCAGCTCACTCTAAGCTCACTTCACCTAACTTTTCACGGTGAGATTTTTACAGAATCGATCGGCTGTATAGTACAGACAGGTGATCGATCGACCCGTGTGGCTGTTATTATTTAGCCACGAGCCACACCAAAGCATTATTTGCACAAAATAACCAAACTTGAATTCGTATCAAAACGCTCTCTGCTAACTCCTTCAAGCTATACTTAAACACAAGTAGTTCCATAATGTCAGTGACAGGTAGTTGGCCCTTGCGCCGACATAATGACACATTTCCTCTGACATTACAACTAGGAGCTGCAAGCCACACTGTGAGACAAGACGACGAAGAGATGCAGAAGGTTTAATTCATGATTATCAACAGCCAAGGTGAATTAAATTACAGAAATAAATGTAAATAATATTAAAACTATTAGGTAATATTAAATGTACAGACGCCAGCACATCAAGCTACTACAATCTGACAAATTTCTTTAATAGATTTTCAACTTTATCGCTAAAGAATTAAGGTTCAAGGTTGATTGGGAAAATTTGACAGTTTCGGGTAGCTTGACTTGCTGGCGTCTGTACCTACGTTCACACTTACTAATCAACCCAGTTACCACTTTGCTGACAGGCTAACAATTTTACCAAGACATGAGAAGGTCGAAAGGCGCGTTAGACTGTCACTGACTTCGCTAAAGTAACAGGGGGTCTACTCCGAAGTAGTATCGGCCGAATGTTCGGCCGTTTCCTGCTACGAAGTTACTATTTGGTTCGGTCGGTTCCGATCCTACACTCCTACACTCTTTCGAATATTGACTATGGTCCCGACCCAACTGAGCCGATCCGAACTTTTTTCGCATTTTTCAATAATATTCGGTTCGGCCATGTGTCGGTCCGATCCGTACATTCGCACTTTGCACTTCAGAGTAGGCCCCCAGGATACTTCTGGGTAAGACACGCACAATACCGTGAATCCTGGCAGAAAGGTAAAGAGGCACCTACCAGAGTGATACCGGACTAAAAGAGAGCAATTTTTGAGTTTTTGCCGATAGAAGGAAAAATCATAATCTAGCATTATGCTGAGCGATGGCCGTTTTGCATGGATGTGACACATGTTTGCCATACTTGTTTTTTTTATTTTGCGTTCTTTTTATGCGTCTTGCTTGCCGCAAATAAATGTATTTTCTTTGTTTCTTTTCGTTCTAATCCTGTCTACTCGCGCAGTCGGAAAAAAAAGAATAGCCATCATTCATTGTTTCGTAGTGCTGAATTCAATGTTGTTTCTATAAAATTTTACGTTGACTGGCATTTTCTCTGCCGGCATGCAGGATATACTTTATGGCGTAGTAAAAATATGGGTTAGTCGGCAAGGTTGGTATCGTAATTTCACAAGCATTTAATGCACATTGTAAAATGTATGGTATGCTTTGAATGGCATAAAGGACTGGACCTTTCACAAATCCCTTTCGTTTGTAACATCGACCCACACATATTAACGTATACTATGTTTATTTCATGTGATTTGTATTAGTCATGGTATTTCTTGTTTCGCTTTACAAGTCAAATAGTGGCTTAATGATATTATCATTATATTATCATCTTAAATAATGATAGGTCTTATTTCATCATCACACAAATGTGATGCTGTTCGATTCAATAGCTCACATATCCTGAGGTTGGATTCTGTAAAAATCTCACCGTGTTAAATTAAGTGAAGTAAGCTTGAAGTGACTTGTCTAGTGTCAATCCCTAGTACAGTCAGCAACAAAAGTTAATTAACACGGTTACTTTCACAAATCATGTAAATTGATACAAAATGATGCGATACATTGGTTTTCTCTATTTCATGTAATAGCAAAGAGTTAATTATTCTTAAATATTCTATTACTATATGTTTTTTAGGAAATTTTTGCTCTATACTTAAGATTTAAACAACTAAAGTGTTAACCGAATTTTGTTGCTGACCGTACCACGTGAAATTATAGCTAACTTCACTGTAGTTTTCACGATGAGGTTTTTAAAGACTAGTCCGGCTGTTGTCTGCATGTGCCAGGAACCTATGAACGATAAATTTAGGCATCCCTGTACACATAACATATTCATGTTTTTGGTACAACTTCTACTGGCTCATGTTACTCGAAGTTGCTGGCACGTTATCATTCACTCTTTTCATTCATATCATTCCTCACACAATCTATTCATATTTTCTTTAATGACGGCACGGTTGGCGCAGTGGCTGAGCGATCGACTGCTGCGCTGCGTGTCGCGGGTTCTATTCCCGTACGAACAAATGTTTGTATTGCCTACAGGTAGTTGTTCCGGGTCTGGCTGTTTGTGCATGTGAGTTGAAATGTTTGTAAACGCACTCTCGATACAGGAGTAATACATAGTGTGGGGCAACGTTTTTCAAAAAAAAAAACCTTATATTCTTGCGTTCATCAAGTCACCACTGCTCCACACATTGACCATGGGCTTTTTTATCTAAACTAATCTATACTAATACTAGCTGACCCGGCAAACGTTGTTTTGCCATATAAATTATTTCTAGCTGCCCGGCGCTACTTCGTTCGCGTGGTGTCCTACCCGCTACCCTACTCTACTCCTACCCTACTTCTACCCTACTCCTAGCCTACTCCTAACCTACTTCTACCCTACTCCTAACCTACTTCTACCCTACTTCTAGCCTATTCCTACCCTACTTATATAAGTAAAACGCTGATTGATTGATAGAACCTAGCGGACCCGGCAGACGTCATCCCCCCCCCGAAAAATCAGCGCCACCTACCGGGTCCAATTATGTATACAGACCTTGTCCTGACAATAACGAACACAAAAAAAAGATTTATCCAATTTGGTGCAGTCGTTCTTGAGTTATAAAATTACAACGAAAAGTGGCATAGATTTTTATATATATAGATTATAAAGAGGAAAGATTTGTATTTTTGTGTGTATGTTTGTAATGAATAAACTCAAAAACTATGGTGTCGATTTCAAAAATTCTTTCACTATTGGAAAGCTAAATTCACCCTGAGTGACATAGGCTATATTTATTGCTAGAAAAGATCAGGGATCCTTACTAAAACTTAACCACCCGTCCGAAGCAGGGATGGGCCGCTAGGATTATAATAAAGAGAAAAGACTTTATTTTTTTGTAAGTTAGTTTGTTACCCTTCCACGCTAAAATGGCTGGACGGATTTGGATGAAATTTGGCACATGCGTAGACCATGACCTGGATTAGGACATAGGATACTTTTTATCCCAATATTTTTACGGGATCGAGACTTATGCGGGTGAAACAGCGGGGCGCAGCTAGTTTGTTTTTAATTAAGTATGTGGTTTATTAACTGTTAATCATTTAAATAACAAAATCAGCCTATAAGGTGGATTACGGCCCACCCCCTCTCCGTGAGAGGGAGTGGGCCGTAATCCACCACGCGGGCCCAGTGCGGATTGGCAGATGTCACATGTCTTTGAATGTTTGGTTCTAGGACATGCCGGTTTCCTCACGATGTTTTCCTTCACCGTAAATCATTTGATTTAATTTAATTAGTAATTGTATGAATTACACAACTTAGCTTATTAAAATTCAAAAGTTGCGTTTCGTTCAAAACTAGATTAACAGTTACTAATTAAAATCCAAATGGATTTATTTAAATAATATATACATATAAAGTATTATAATATTCTTTAGAAAGTTAGTGTTCATTGCAAAATAAAAATAATAATGTGAAAATAATAATTTAAATGTTCAATTTAGATTAAATGGATTGATCGGTAGGTACTGCACGCCTTTTTAATTGGGTTCCATGTTGTAATAAAGGAAACCCCTTCTTTTGAGGTTCCTAAAAAGGCACGCCACCCTTGTGATCATTTTTGGGGTTCGTACAAAAAGACCATCTTAGATTATCTTAGTCTTATTTTCGGTTTATTAACTTTGAACTTTAAAACATTGCAGGACTAGAGTTTAAACTAAATATAAGTAATAAATACTTATAAGCCTACCTATAAGAAATAAGTACTTAGATATCAATTATAAATACAATCAGCTTCTTCTACAAATTTAAAAGGCCGGGCGATACCTATTTGTTGTACACCTACGTCGGGCGCTCCCAGGGCAGTCAGCCTCACTACCACTCTGACTGGAAAATATCTTGCCCACGGCATGCAAAGGCTTTCCTTAAATAGTCTGTAGCCACACTTCGATCAATAATAGTACTAGATTCCCGATAAGCGCTTCAAAAACGGCCCGAAAAATAAGACCACAAATACTTTTGTGGTCTTATTTCAAATTAGTATGTTTTTAACCTTATTAGTTAAGACTTTAAGTTTCATTTTAGAATAAATGACTGAAAATTTAAAAAAAACATGATTTTATTTTCAAGCGACATTTTAAACATATTTTGCGATGGTAATTAAACTTTGTGTTTAAGCATTAAGGTTTATAATAAACTGAAGTAGTTAATATTATTAAACATTTTTCTAAGAGAAAGATTTTTCAGTTTTGTAGATGTTTACGTGTGTGCAAACGTGGCCACTTGAGCGACTGATTTTTATTCCTGATCCTTAATCTGAATGAATGAAAATTATTGTTTCTAGGCAATTGCACCACTTTTCACTAGGAACTAAAAGTAATAATCAACAGAAAATGTGTACGGAACAGTATTCCAAATGGTTGATTCGATTCACAAACTTTTTTAGTTTATCAGATTAGGCGTATATTAATTATAACATGATACCCACTTCAATAATTACTTAATCTAGATCTAGGCCCACATTCGAAAGGCACGCTTGTAGGAGAAAGTTATTAATGCTAGATACAATTACTTTGCAGGTTATTGTTAAAATTCATCCTATTCCTACTAATATTATAAACGTGAAAGATTGGATGGATGGATGGATGGACGGATGGACGTTTGTTACTTTTTCACAAAAAAACTTCCAAACGGATTTGGATGAAATGTGGCACACAGATGGTCGATATGGTGTGTGTGATGTGGATCCCGATATTCCCACGGGATCGAAACTTATGCGAGTGAAACCGCGGGGCACTACTAGTATTTTTATAAAATAAATAATAAACAATATTTTTAAAAAATTGCTCGTAATCTGCTTTTAAGCTAACTTATACCAAAGAAATAAATATCACGGTTTTCTGTGTGACTGCTGATATGGCAAAGAAAAGACATCAACGCGTGATAAAGATGTTTAAAAGAAAAATGAGTTCTGACCTGACTCCAAATAAATAAAAAAATAAGGACAGTAGGATAATGAGACTATCATCATCATCATTATCAGCTGAAAGACGTCCACTGCTGGACATAGGCCTCCCCCAAGCACCTCCACTTCGACCGGTTCTGTGCTTTTCGCATCATCGCATTCCTGCGGCTATAACTGTAATGAGACTATACCTATTTCGTTTTCCCCCTGAAGAAGGCCTGTAGACCTCAAACAAGGAGGCCCAGGATACCCCAAAATACTAGAACATCAACACATAAAAAGTCTCGGAGCGAAATACTGACTGACTCACCAACGTCCAGCCCAACAGCCCCAACCCTTGGACCTAGAAAGCTGTTTGCACAGAAGTTCCCTTGTGATGTAGACAAGGGATGAGGCCGGATTTTTTAGAAATTCCCATTGAATGTAGGTCGAACTAAATCGCTGATAAAGTGCTAGTCTTTTTTTTTTTTTTTTTCAGGATGGGAAATCATCAAATGACTCCTCCCGCTCTGGGTGGAGCAGAAGGGAGTGTCAGACTCTTACTGACTAAAACCCACCCGTGTTCCTTCCTTAGCCCTTTATGTTCCAGGGCAGCGGTAACCCTTTCGGACGTTCCCGCTATCCAAAAGTGCTAGTCTAAACTAATATTATAAACAGAAAAAGATATGATTTTTTTTGTATGTTTGTTACGCTTTCACTCAAAAACGGCTAAACGGATTTGGATGAAATTTGGCACATGGGTAGACCATAGGGGACTTTTATCCCGATATTCCCACGGGGTCCAGACTTATGCGGGTGAAATGCGGGGCGCGGCTAGTTTATAATATCCAACTAATATTACAAACGCGAAAGTTCGTCAGGATGGATGGATGGATGTTTGTTACTCTTTCATGAAAAAACGGATTTGGTTGAAAGACACACATATGGTTTATTTATATTTATACACATAGGATACTTTTTATCCCGATATTCCCACGGGATTAAGATTTATGCGGGTGAAACCCCGAGGCACAGCTAGTTAACATAAAACAAATAAATAAAGCAAAAATTTTTAAACAAAACCATCCAACGTGAAATTATATAATTTGAAGACGATAAAGTGATCACCTTAATAACTTGTAGAACGCAAAAAAAAGTAAGTAGGCCGTATACGTAGTTGCCTTGGCCGACTTCTGTATAAAAGTCACGTGGTTCTAGTGGATGGGTGGAGCGCAAAACAAATGCAATGATGACTCATATAATTATGTACTTTCTTTCTTGAACATGGTTTGCACTATAATTTTTGTGAGACGGCATAAATTTCCAAGTAACTGCATTGTTGTGGTTTTTTTCATTATGAAATAATGCATGATCTGCCTGTAATGCCCACTGCTGGGACATGCGGAGTTACCGACACAGCTTTCAGAGTGTGTAGTAAGTAGTAGTAGTAAGCATCATACTTAGTTCTCTGTTCTTAGTTACTTAGTTCTGGCCGAAGGGTGTTGTGTACCGCCGGTTTCGTGGCCGGCTACATGACACCAGTCAGCGAAACACGACGCAGACACTTCGTGTGCGTTAGCTAGTTCTTAGTGTAATTATAATGTTGTATGTATTTATAGTATATTTTTAAGTTATATTAATATTGTATTCTATGTGTTTGTATGGGCCTTGTTGCCTGAAATAAATGGATAAATAAATAATAAATACTGAAGTGGCTAGACAGGACGATAATGAAGCCGAATTGTGCGTTACTTGTCTCGTGGTGTGTAAACAGCACCCTAATTGCGTAACACACGATCAATCGGAATCTGAATCATTTTGAAGCAAATTGCTAATCCATTGCTTCATAAGCTCGAAAAATTTGTCTGCTCAACACGTAAATAACGCAATGAATGTTGTTGAACTGTCAAAATGAAAACGATTCCGATTGATCGTGTGTTACGCAATTAGGGTGCTGTGTTGAATCTGTTGCAATTTTCCATTTCCTCCGAGAATGTAGTTCTATAAATTGACGTGGCTAGAAGTTGCAGCAAGTTATTCAAATATCACCTGGGGGTCTACTCCGAAGTAGTATCGGCCGAATGTTCGGCCGTTTCCTGCTACGAAGTTACTATTTGGTTCGGTCGGTCCCGATCCTACACTCCTACACTCTTTCGAATATTGACTATGGTTCCGACCCAACTGAGTCAATCCGAACTTTTTTCGCATTTTTCAATAATATTCGGTTCGGCCATGTGTCGGTCCGATCCGAACATTCGCACTTTGCACTTCGAAGTAGGCCCCCTATTTTTCGATAGACCTTTCGTTTATAGTGGTAATAATCTTAGTAAAATCGATCTGTTCAGCCTTTTCCCAACTATGTTGGGGTCGACTTCCAGTCTAACCGGATGCAGCTGAATACCAGCATTTTACATGGAGTGATGCCTATCTGACCTCCACAACCCAGCTACAGGGTAAGACGATACCCCTTGGCAAGACTGGTTGTCAGACTTCCGGGCTTCTGACGACCCGTAACGACTGTCAACTATCCAAGAATGGCAGCCAGGGCTAACGTCTTAACGTGATTTCCGAGGCACGAAGGGGTCTCGGTATGTAAAGAGGGCCACCCATCTACGGACCAACCGCGGCAAGCGTAGCTTAACCTGATCGGTCAACCCGAGCGGCTGTTATTACTTAGTTACGAACCCCTCTCACTCACAAGTTATATCTAGTAGCTCTATTAATAAATACTAATTGCAATATTAGATACTAGCAGCGCTCCGCGGTTTCACCCGCATAAATTTCGATCCCGTGGGAATATCGAGATGAAAGTATCATATGTGTTAATCCTGGTTATAAACTATCTGTGTGCTAAATTTCATCCAAATCCGTGGAGTAGTTTTTGCGTGAAAGAGTAACAAACATCCATCCAGCCACAATATTTTGCATTTATAATATAAGAAGGACAGGATAGTAGGATTTCTACATTACAATTACATACATAATCTTCCATTCACACCCACCACAATCTTCACTTAATTCATTCATCTCGGAACATATAATTAGCATATTATAATTTTATGAGCCTGACGCTTTTTAAATGGCAATTTAGATGCGCACTTTACTACTAATATTCCCGTTACGATGACGAATGAAACAAATCGTTAAATTGTCATTGTAATAGGGTAGTTGCCTGGGTAAAAAAAAAATTATTATATTTAGTCCGTCAGTTAGATTATCGAAAAATAATGGACACGTATTTTTTCTTTTGTCAATCAAACAAGAAATGACAAAGATAAAGTGCGTCGAAATTTGGGAGTAGGGGGTCGTGACGTCACGCCTTGCTAAAAAGTGTAGTAAGGCGTGACGTCATGCGGAACTTTAACGGGCGATATCTTCATCATTTTTTATATAATTGACAATAGAAAAAATACGGATCCAATATTTTTTGATAATCTAACTGACGGACTAATTAGATTTTTTTAGGCATCTAGCCTATTATACTGCAGAAGGACAAAGCCTTTCTTCATCTCAAGGGAATATTAAATTATCATAATCAGCCTATAATGTTCCCACTGCTCCAGAGATCCACGCCTCCTCTCTGTGTGAGGGAGTGGGCCATAATTCACCACGCGGGCCCAGTGCGGGTTGGTAGATGTCACATGTCTTCGAATTTTTGGTCCTAGGACATGCCGGTTTCCTCACGATGTTTTCCTTCACCGTTTTTGAGAGCAATGGTGATAAAATTAATTACACAAAGTAAAGCGTCATCACAGAATTTGCGTATATCATATTATGATTATACAAAGATCAAATAATTTACAAGGACCGCGTCAAAAGGACCAGAGTACACTGCCCCGCACAGATATTAGATACATTGGTAAATAAAGCCAGAAACACATACATTAAAATAACCGGTTTCGGCCTAGTGTTACAGGATATTAGCCAAGCGAGAGAGAGGAACACGATTACAGGCTAGTTCCGTGAACTTTACCTTAAATACATACCTAGATATGTACTTATATTCTCATCAGACGTTTGGGTAATTTTGTGTTTCATTGCGAATCATAGACAATGGTAATACGGTGTGATATTTGTTTTTTTAATCTTAATGATACAATATAAATCAGCCGATAGATTCTGTAAAAATCTCACCGTGAAAAGTTAGGTGAAGTGAGCTTAGAGTGAGCTGTCAATAGTGTCAATCCCTAGCATTAGTTGGAATGACAGCTCAATCCACGCTCACTTCACCTAAGTTTTCACGGTGAGATGGTTACAGAATCGCACTGCAGGTGTATCACAAGTTACCTAACTCATTTAAATAACTTCCCATCCCCATATTTAAGAAAAAGCTGACAAGTTGGGTATTGGATAATTGCTTTTATGACATTGGCGAATATATGGAACACCAGCTGCGCTCCGCGGTGTTACTCGCATAAGTTTCGATCCCGTGGGAACATCGGGATAAAAAGTATCCTATGTGTTAATCCAGGCTGTCAGCTACATTCATACCAAATTTCATCAAAATTGGTCCAGCCGTTTGAACTTGAAGAAGTAACAAACATACAAACACACTCACTCACAAACTTTCGCCTGAAATTTACTGATTCTATAGATTTTGGTGTACGTTCTGACGTTTGCAAAATTTTTAGAGATCCGTAACTAAGGATCAGATTTTATCATTTGTTTATACAATGAAACTATATTAATGTCTAAAACGGGACTTTGTATTGCAGTTGCGACATTCCAAAACCTTATTTTTAGCTTAGTTTGATTAAATGGTTTTTTAAACGTGGTAGCTTATAACTACTATAATTTTAGCTACAGTTTTAGTTTGGCTGACTGTTACAGAGTAAAACAAACGTATCGGTTACTACATACCAACCTAATCTTAAGTGGAGAAAATGTGTTAATTGAAGCTCATGGCAATGAACTAAAAACAAGCAAATAGTAATTAGACGTAACAATAATCAAATGAAACAGCCGCTATGGTAATGACGTTTGACGGTATGATTTTTTTTGTGTCTATAGGTTAAGTGCGTTCCTATTATGGTTAACAAAGTAAAATTGGTAATAGAATGCATAGATCTTCATGGTCTTCTAGCTTAGCTTACAAATATGAAAAAATGTTTCTATTTATAAATTCGTTTTTTGGAAAGGAAATTAAAAAAAAATACTTTTAAATACTTCTGTTTTTACTGTTTGTTCTTCCTGTGCGTGTCCTAAATAAAATATTTTCCTTTCTTTCTTTCTTAAAAGAGGTCCTTTTACTTTCACCGCTATCTACTGTAAAAGTAGATTTTAACAAAAGTTTTTGATAATTTGCCATTGCTCTACCATTTTGCTGTAAGTAGAATGTAAAATTGCTTAATATTGCGTAACACATTTCTAGAGAACATTTAAAACGTAATTTTCAAGACAAGAAATATTCTTAAATTAGTACGTAGTATAGTTGAAAGATGTAATTTAAGAGGGTAATCTATTGACATTAAAATTAATATGAAAATTAGTTAATTAACTTCAATATCAAATGTAAAGGTTCACCTGTCATTTGAAAGTTCACCTAAGTTCAATAACTAATATAGTTTAGATTATTAAATGGAGCTTACGTTGGCTACTGCAAACGACATTTTAAATACATACCAATATACTTATGTATAATTATACCAAAGGTCGAATAGCATAATAAAATACCAGCACTTTATAAAAAAGATATTACCATTATTAAAATTCCAATTTGAGCGTTGACATTATTCAAATGAAATCGAATGCACCTTCGTCGATCCAATTTTAAAAAGTTGCCGGCCATTTCCTCGATATACGAATCTATCAGTCAAAAATGTTTCGCGCTTCCTATTCACCCTTCCCGCCCTTGAATACAGACCACTTACTTTTTTTACGTATAGAGCTCAAGCAACGTGCAATGGTATAAAAACTCGCGGCGACCAATCGAGAGCAGTCAGTAGCCTTCGAGCAGTCTAACACAGAAGTGCACGATGAGAGTTCTGGTGGGTTGAAACAAGAGTTTCCTTACTTACAACTCTTTGGTGCTTTTAACTATTCATAATATTCCAAATTTAAAATTAGTGTTTGCGTGTCAGTGTTGTGATTAGTGATGTGATTCGACATATCGATATAGGGACCGCTTGTGATATAATCGATGTTTTAAATCGGTATTCTTTCACAGATTGTCGCCGCCGTCCTCGCCTGCGCCGCAGCCGCGCCCTCCGGTCTGCTGGGAGCCCCTTACGGAGCACCCTACGGTCATGGCCTCGTCGGCCATGCCGGTCTCGCGGTAGCCCACGCGGCTCCGTACGCCGTGGCTCACGCCGCGCCGTTGGCCGTGGCCCACGCCGCTCCCGCCCTCCCCACCATCTCCCCCGGAGACATCCAGGGTGCCGCCATTGACGCCCATGTTGAAGCTTCCGACCATGTCCGCGCCGCCTCTGACGCCGCCCGCGAATACCACGACCAGGCCTCCGAGCTCCACGGACAGGCCGTCAACGCCGCTGTAGACAACTCTTGGCAAGCGGTCGACGCTGTGCAGACCGCTCAGGCTCAGTTGGACGGTGCCGCCGCTGGCGTCGCCCCCGTGCTCGCTAAGCAGCTGGTCGGTCACGGTCACGCTCCCGTGGTCGCCGCCGGCCCCGCCGTCTATGGTGCCCATGGTCTCGCCGGTCACGGTGTTGCCCCCGCGCTCGCGTACTCCGCGCCTGCCTACGCTTCCAGCCAGACCGTCGTTAGCCAGTCTCTCTCCCAGTCCCACCCCGCCCCCGTGGTGCACGCGCCCCTGGCCATAGCCCACGCCGCCCCCTACGGTGTTGCCCACGCCGCCGCCCCCTACGGTGTTGCCCACGCAGCGCCACTCGCTTACGCTAATGGACTCCACGGACACGCATGGTAAACTGTGATAAAAGTTTAGATACCAAAAAATAATACTCAACGTTTTGGATTTTGTAAATAAATTATATAAATAAAAATACAGGCTAACAGAGGCGAGGATGTGTGAATAAATGAAATAGTAATTTTATACAATTATGTTGTTTCCTTTGATTCATATCTCGACATATTACATACATACATATTTATTACTTCCCACAAGCTCAAGAGCCAATGCTCTTATTCGAAATCATTCGTGATTTGCTAGGTAAGTCAATAGAGTCAATACTTACCTAGCAAATCACAAATGATATCGAACAATAACACCGATCAAATCGAATCGGTAGTTACTTCGATTATTTAAAACAAATACAAGATAATCTCGTTGATATTATTCGATTCAAAATGTCAAGTTCAATTTTTAAGCCGTCGACCTTAGCACACTAACATTCGATGACTAAATATTTTTATTAGCAAATATTATCGATATTATTGATATAATTTCATAACCCAACCCTAAAGACAAAGACATTTTCATTACTCATTGGCAGTATAATCTAATACCTTTGCATTAAAAATATAAAAGGCAAAGACAAGACTTCCTGACAGCCAGTAATGTCAATAATAACTTTTTAATAACACAAAAAGGTTTTTTATAGTCGCCACGCCTAATTCTAAACGCGTGATTAGCTTTTTTATAACTTATATATAAAGGTTTTCAAGGTTATATGCTTATTTTAAACTTCCGCTTCTGTATCAGTTACCGTGTTAAATTAATTATTTACGTTCTAGCATATATTTGTTAGTTTTTATAATATACGACGTTGATTTGCTATGAGGTATTTTGTGGAAAAAATATCACGAGTAAGGACAAAGGATATGCACAGGGTCAATAATCATTTAAATAATATGGTAACAAGGTCGTGAATTAACACATTCATAATGAAGGATTTAGAACTGACTGTCTGCATAGACAGCAATATAGATTTTGAGCAAAAAATCTGCGACTAAAACAACGTGAAACAAATAAAATATTCCCACTGCTGGGACACAGGCCTCCTCTCTGTGGGAAAGAGTGGGTCATAAACGAAATCCACAACGCGGGCCCAGTGCGGGTTGGTAGATGTCACATGTCTTCGAATTTTTAGTTCTCTGTTTTCTCACGAAGTTTTTCTTCACAGTTTTGAGAGCAGTGGTGATGAAATAATTTACACAAAGTAAAGCGCCTGTCTAGATTCGCACCTACGACCTACACAAAGGGCAAAGGTGTAGCTTTTCAAGGTCAATCTGAGGGCTTTTGTAAACTAAACACTACAAGAAATTATACCTAGATTTGAACAAAGTTTTATTTTAATTAATTTGGCACGATCCTCTGTTCAGATTTTCCCAACTATGTTAGGGTCGGCTTCCAGTCTAACCGGATGCGGCTGAACACCAGTGTTACTAGTCGCTTCACGTAAATTACTGGTATTCAGCTGCATCCGGTTAAACTGGAAGCCAGCCCCAACATAGTTAGGAAAAGCTAGATAGATGATGATATTGCTCTAAATAATCCTTCCCCTTTTAAATTGCTTTAAGATTGCATACACCTAAAACATTTCACATTATTGTAATAATAACAGCTAAACAGTTCTAGCAAGAAACGGAGTGCTCAATTCAAAATGGCCCCTTCCCACAACAATTAGATTCGTTATGAAATCGGTTCAAGTGTGGCAACTAAATAGATATAAATTAAACTAAATGGCAAATGCTGCAGAGTAAGGACGTGTGCAGAGTAAACACATAATGTCGTGAGGTAAAGCCTATAGTATGTTTCAAAAGTATCAGAGGGGCCGTTCTCGTAATTTTAATAATGTTCACAGTCTGATCTCAGTCTCAATCTGTCAAAAAATACTTCTAATTTCCCTACATTTTGACAAGTTGTTTGTCGCCGAGATGAGACTGCGACTAGATTTTGAACGTTTTAAGTTACGAGAATTGGCCTTCAGATCTCAGTCTCAATCTGTCAAAAATACGTCTATTTCGATACATTTTTGACTTTGACTGTCGCTGAGATGAGACTGCGACTAGATTTTGAGCGTTTTTAATTACCTATACCGAAAGGGAATTGGTATTCTGATAAAGTAAACAAATGGATCAGAAAAAAGTATTTGTGGATGCCAAATTGAGTGCTCCGATTTATTTGAATATTTTAAACCGAAATTTTAATTTAAAACCACCTTAAAAATGTTTTTCAATATATACACTGGTATTCAGCCGCAACCGGCTAGTTTAGGTTCGTTATTGTTTAAAAACCTAATAATATTTCCCAACAGGAGAAACAGAAAGGCAAGAAGAAGCTGGTCCCTCGTCTGCTCGGCATCAACGCGGAGGCGATTCTGCGCCGATTAATGTTTTACACCTCAATTTTCGTCGATGACTTTTCAATTACAAATCAATAACGTTAGTGGTTACTGTTAGACTGCGTCGCCCCAATACTGGGCAAAAGCCCCATGACTTCCAGATCTGGGGTCGATTTGGGGTTATAGTGGACCACTGGTCGTTTATTTTCTCCAGCTCGTCCTGAAGAAGATGGCTTCTTCGGGGTCTGCTGCGACGCCTTCTAACTGTGTCAGGGCTCCTCGGAGTGGTTATTTCGGCCCACAGTACATTAGGCATATTTAACGTTATTCAAACAATATTTGTTAGAAAATTTGGTAATATATAAAGTTGAAATCTTCTAAATACAGATGAATGTGTTACTAGTTCCCTTTAGAGTGTGATTTTTCATATGCGACTGGTGGTTCCAGAGATTAGCGTGTTCAAACGAACAAACACACTCTTCAACCTTATTATATTAAGTATAGTAGACTAATGTGCGTGTGGTGAGACGTCAAGTCTTTGACAACGCTAGACATTTGTCATATGTTCAAAAAATTATTAGTTTTTACGCACCCAACAACAATGGGCATTGACTCCATAATACAAAGACATTTCTATACCTTTTTGTTGACTATATCTAAGGGGCTGTCTCCACGAGCGAGAGAATCGCGACGAGTCCGCCCTTATATCGTCGGATAATCTCCACGAACGAGCGATAATTCCGCCGCGTATCGTCGCGAGTCGTTACGGAATCGCGGCGATTCCGCGGCGACTCGTAACGGTATCGCCGCGTTTCCTTAACGTCACAACGAGAGGCAATGCTGAAATGACGCTGCGTTTGACAGCGCGCCCGCCGCGCGCTCGTCGCGAGAGCGCCCCGAGCGCGCGGCGGTCGCGTTGCTAGTCGCGGCGGGCTAGCAACGATTTAATGACGTTTTGCGTGCTCGTTGCCACTCGTCGCATCGCGGCGATAATATCGCCGTGTGGAGACGGTTCCATAGAGAGTGTATAGAAAAACGTGGCACGGCGATAATATCGCCGCGATTCTCTCGCTCGTGGAGACAGCGCCTCAGGTTGTATTGTCTCGGGTATACCCTTTAAAGGTTGGTCGTTTGACAACAGTTGTCATTAGTTAAAGAGTTTTTGCAAAATAGTTACTGCTTCATGTTCTATCTACATGATAACGCGTTCGAACCCTTGCATTGGTGGCCGTTCCTTACAAATTGGGTCCAAGTTTTGTCATAGAACCCAATTACTCAAGTTTAGCTTTTTGCACACGTCTGTTTCCCCGAAAGGTCAAGCAGAGGTGACATATACCAAGGTAGCTGTGACGTCGACGCACAATCGTTTACGATGGATTCAATCATACATTTGGACCGCTTAGTTATTGTACTTTTCTATAATAATAAATAATAATAATATCCCTGGACATTTCACACAGCGCCATCTAGTCCCAAGCTAAGCAACCTAATGCTTGTGTTATGGTAACAAGATGGCTGATAAACTAATTATATACATTTTTTTTTTTTTGTAAATACATACATATTATAGATAGAAAAACACTCAGACTCAGAACAAATACATGTGGGACTTACAAATATTTGTTCTGTGCGGGAATCGAACCCGCGACACGCAGCGCAGCAGTCCGATCGCTCAGCCACTGCGCTAACCGTGTTGTTCTATAAAACAGTAGATTTTTTTTGTCTATAACCAACAAAAATTTTAACGCAGCGGGTTCAGAATCATGTGCTGAATTCACGGTTACAGTTTGCGCGTCGATGTCGCTGCCACCAGGGAATACTAGCTGTGTAGTAGTTTAGCTTGTTGGTTACTACCGATTTTTTCCGGAAGGATAGCTGTCACGTTTGGCGTAAAAAACTGTCACACTCTTCCAGCTAAACTTTACATTATCTCAAATATAGTTGGATAGAACAGACGCCAGCAGGTCGAGCTAACCGAAACTGTCAAATTTTCCCAATCAACCTTGAACCTTTATGCTTTAACGATAAAGTTGAAAATCTATTAAAGAAATTTGCTAGGAAGTTTGTTGCGCCACTTCTTCTTCCCAGCGATAGCACTAGGAAGTGGTGAAGGGCGGGCGTTTTTGGGGGACTGTCTTTTGTAATTTTGACGTTCGAAAAGTGCTGACTCTCAGCCTAATTTGAATAAATGACTTTTGATTTTGATTGATTTTGAGATAATGTAAAGTTTAACTGGAAGAGTGTTACGCTAAACGTGACATCATGTAGCGTAAACTTATCGAAATAAAAAGAGTTTGCAAACTCAGTCAACATATACACTCAGACTCAAAAATACGAGCATGTTGTCTATAAGTCTTAAGTCATAAATATAGACTCGTAAAATAGTCTAAACTAAAACTCCAACTACTAACACAATCTAGTCACGTCCTTACCTACATTCTAGCCTAGTCTGCCTCACTATATCCTAGATATTACTGCGGCCATGTTGGATTGTTACGCCAACAATCCAACTGGAATACTATTTACCTTAGAAAATATATTTAGTTTTTGCTCCTATGAGATCATTTTGTACCTCTGGTCTGTTATTATATAGGTCAGCATCTGCCTAGCCTTTTTCCAACTATATTGGGGTCGGCTTCCAGTCTAACCGGATGCAGTCTGAATACCAGTATTATACATGGAGCGATGCCTATTTGAACTCCACAACCCAGTTGCTGGGTAATACGATACCCCTTGGTAAGATTGATTGTCAGACTTCCAAGCTTTTGACTACCCGTAACGACTGTCAAAGATCAACGGATGACAGCCGGGACCAACGGTTGAGCGTGTTTTCCGAGGCACGGGCATGGGGGTCTACTCCGAAGTGGTATCGGCCGAATGTTCGGATCAGACCGACACATGGCCGAACCGAATATTATTGAAAAATGCGGAAAAAGTTCGGATCGGCTCAGTTGGGTCGGGACCATAGTCAATATTCGAAAGAGTGTAGGAGTGTAGGATCGGGTCCGACCGAACCAAATAGTAATTTCGTAGCAGGAAACGGCCGAACATTCGGCCGATACCACTTCGGAGTAGACCCCCTGCTGTCATAGTTATGTAGTTTGTTATTTTGATCGTCCAATCCTATTTGGTAGACCGATGAATTCGTGAAGGTCGCCGGAATACGCTTGACTTCGAGTATGAACATAATCCAGCGTTGCACATGTAAGCGGACACGCCTTTATGCCTGGAGGCTTTTATTTAGGTATTACGTTCTGTTTTTATTTTAGCTTGAGTAAAGTTTTCAATTTCAAAATAATTTTCAATTCACAATAGTGAACTTTCTGAGAGCCTGGTGAAGGAAGGTTTCAACCAACTAGCAGTATAGGTCACCAGAGGGGAAATTCTCGTAATTTTAAGAACGTTCACAGTGTGATCTCAGTCTCAAACTGTCAAAAATATTCCTCTAATTTCCCTACATTTTTTATATTGATTGTCGCTGAGATGAGATTGTGACTAGATTTGGAACGTTTTTAACTACGGGAAACAGCCTTCTGGTCCCATACAAAGTAATAGAAGAAAGTAGGAACAGATATTTGAGTATTCTATGTGTATAGTCATCTAATTAAGTGCAGAAGCCTGTAATACCATACTTTTACTGCCGCTAAGTGCGTATGCCAGCAGATTTGTAAGTAGGTTAGCAATGTTTAAAGATACACGCAGCATCCTAATGACGACCGGACCAGTTTCTTTGTAATCTGACGCAGAGAAAGTGTAATGAAATCGTTACAATTGAAGTATCGTAACTATTTGTAACATTCCTGTTTCGAGGGCTGGCACAAACGGCGAAAACTATACGAAAACAGCTACTCTAGGGAAGTACCTTTGTTCCATTTTTTTTGTTAAGGCGCTGTCTCCACGAGCGAGAGAATCGCGGCGATATTATCGCCGTGCCACGTTTTTCTATACACTCTCTATGGAACCGTCTCCACACGGCGATATTATCGCCGTATGGAACCGTCTCCACACGGCGATATTATCGCCGCGATGCGACGAGTGGCAACGAGCACGCAAAACGTCATTACATCGTTGCTAGCCCGCCGCGACTAGCAACGCGACCGCCGCGCGCTCGGGGCGCTCTCGCCACGAGCGCGCGGCGGGCGCGCTGTCAAACGCAGCGTCATTTCAGCATTCTGCGTCTGGCACGTAACTGAATTCCTTCTTTCGCAACGTGACGTCAAGGAAACGCGGCGATACCGTTACGAGTCGCCGCGGAATCGCCGCGATTCCGTAACGACTCGCGACGATACGCGGCGGAATTATCGCTCGTTCGTGGAGATTTTCCGACGATATAAGGGCGGACTCGTCGCGATTCTCTCGCTCGTGGAGACAGCCCCTTATGGTATATCTTGCAGATCAACCTAGGAGGTTGTTGTCTACTTAACTAGAGTTGCCTGTGGATGCCTCAATGAATAAGGCCTCCAGCCAGAGGCAACTGAAGGAACACGGGTGGGTTTTAGTCAGTAAAAGTCTGACACTCCCTTCCGCTCCACCCAGAGCGGGAGGAGTCATTTGATGATTTCCCACCCAAAAAAAAGGCCTCCAGCCAGGGCTTAAAACACTTAAAACTAAGCGACTATACGCTAAGGGCATCCCCTGTGGGGTACGGACCTCGGCTTAGGGCGTCGCTAGGAGAGGGCAGCAAGGGACAGTCTGGATCGGATTATCACCACCGTTCCTACAGTCCGGTCAAATTTATTTTGCCTCTGACGGCAACTAGCAAACAGCAACCTTATTGTGACGAGAATAAATATCACAATGATTTTAACAGACTTTTCAGTGACAGCAACCCAACAACAACCTTATTAGAATGATAATAAAGATCACTGTGATTTGGACAGCGATGCAAAATCAGAGATCGAATAACTGTGATAGGACTGTAATTATGTCACCAAGTAGCATAGTAGTGTTCCGGGTTGAAGGATAGCAGCCATTGGTCCTTCTAGCTAGATTTAAAAAAAAAAAAAAATATATTGCCTACAGCGCCATCTAGTCCCAAGCTAAGCAACCTAATGCTTGTGTTATGGTAACAAGATGGCTGATAAACTACTTATACTTATACATTTTTTGTAAATACATACATATTATAGATAGAAAAACACCCAGACTCGGAACAAATACATGTAGGTCATACAAATATTTGTTCCGTGCGGGAATCGAGCCCGCGACACGCAGCGCAGCAGTCAATCGCTTAACCACTGCGCCAAGCGTGCCGTCTAAAGAATATTTTGGTATTCTAGCTAGAGGACCAATGGCTGCTTAAAACACTCACAGTACGGCTGGTCCATAAGGTCGCTCAGCGAGCTATAGAACGGGCTATGCTTGGAGTCTCTCTGAGGGATCGAATCCGCAAAGAGGTGATCCGGCAGAGAACAAAAGTTGACGACATAGCTCACAGAATAAGCAAGCTGAAGTGGCAATGGGCAGGCCATGTTAGCTGTAGGACCGATGACCGTTGGGGTAGACGTGTTCTTGAGTGGAGACCGCGAATCGATAAACGTAAGGTGGGACACCCAGGCTAGGTGGAGCGATGATCTTCGCAGGATGGCTGGTAGCAGCTGGATGAGGATGCGAAAAATCGAGTTGAATGGCGTGCAATAGGAGAGGCCTATGTCCAGCAGTGGACTGGTATAGGCTGATGATAAGAAGGACAAAAAATGGTTGTTAGAACAGATACATCAACCACATCACCCTCTGTTTCTGACACGCCAAAAAAAAGCAAAGTTCGTATAAACATGCCTGATTTTGGGAGCAGTATTACAAGCTGCACATACATACCCACATAATCACCCTATAACAAACACCCTATCTCCCCCAATCACCCTATATCTGTACATGTGGAAGCTTGTAATTAGCAAATGTCCCTACTTATGCATGATATTTAAGTTTTATATTAGTCTGTAAGCTTTCTTTAAAATAAAAAAAAAATAACGTTCCCACTGTTGGGACACAGGCCTGCTCTCTGTGAGAGGGAGTGGGCCATAATCCACCACGCGGGCCTAGTGCGAGTTGGCGGATGTCACATGTCGTCGAATTTGAATTTATAGTTCTAGGACATGCCGGTTTCCTCACGATGTTTTCCTTCACCGTTTTGAGAGCAGTGGTGATGAAATGAATTAAGTATACAAAGTAAAGAGCCTGCCTGGGTTCGAACTCCCGGCCTACAACTCGTAAGTCGAGTCGAATACCACCGTTAAAAGCTGTACCTATTGCAAATTATTTACGATCTAAATATACCTTTGATATTTGTTATTTTTTTCCACCCAGAAATGAGACTAGACAATTTACATAATAAGGAAGTAATAAAAAGTAATTGACATGCTTAGGCTAGTGCCTGAAGGGTTCAGTGCACAAAACACTAAAGTCATCAATAGTTCCCGAAATGTCCACTGCTTAAAAATACCTAGAAATATCTAGATGCATTGGCAATTACGAAAATAGCCGTACAAGCATGCAAAGTTTTTTGGATCCGTTCATTTTTTAACTAAGAGTTTACTAAGACAGGACTTTCACAGGAGATACTACATGTAGATGGTATTGTTGTTGTTGTAGGTGTTGTGGTTGTGTGTGTTATAATATATAGGTATATATACCCTGTCCATTAGGCTAACCATTTTTTGACATCTGTCTAAGAACGTACAGATTCCAGATTACGTAAAAGTTAACATTAAATGCGTAATAAAATAAATATATAAACTGCCTTATCTTCTTGAATTAAGTATCTTATTTATGGCTTCCTACAGACATTATACCGTACGTGTATCAATCATTGTATTGTGTGTTGCTGCAATCACTAGTTCCATTTGTCAAAAAACGGTTTACCTAATGGACATTAACGCGAAAAATAAAATATATCTAAAAACGCAAGCGCCTGCTCTACTTACACCGCAATGATGCTTGATTTTCAAGTAAATCTTAAACGCCTGTACGAATAGTTTCTGCAAATAGTAAAAAAGCACGTTGCGTTGCTAAAATTGCTAGGCAAACTGGGTGGTTTATGGTGTCTTACACTTCAAGTCAAAAGCAATTTGATACTCACTGTAATTGGTTGATTTAATATCACTGACAGAATAATTGGGATTATGTGATGTGCGTTGAAGTAAAGACCATGCTAGAAATCGTTGGAAATTCAGACATATTAGCTGGGAAATTTTTTGACTCCTTGCCATCGAAACTCATTAGGATATCTCCAATCTCTGAAGAAACCCGTATTTCACTTTTAGGGCTGATTTTTCCAAAGCCAGATAATTTTATCGGAGGATTTTTTTTTTAATTTTTGACAGTTATTCCATACTAGTCTAATCTGTCAGACGTCAACTTTATTCGACGAATAAGAATTATCTGTCGATTGAAAAATCAGCCCTCATTGCTCTGCCCAAAGTCAGATATATTTTATCCGTGGAATAAAATTGACGTCTGACACTTCTAGTATGGAAAAAGCTGACAAGAATTAAAAAAAATCTTTGGATAAGACTTATTCTCGGTATAAAAGTTTGGTGGAATTCGCCCTTAAAAGCATAAGACCATTTGTTCCGAGTCTGTGTGTTTTTCTATCTATAATATGTATGTATTTACAAAAAAAAAATGTATATAAGTAGTTTATCAGCCATCTTGTTACCATAACACAAGCATTAGGTTGCTTAGCTTGGCACTAGATGGCGCTGTGTGAAATGTCCAGGGATATTATTCTCCCCTTGTCCTACGCCTTTGACCTATGCAAAAATACTGGAGGAAATCAAATCGTTCTACCACACGGTGCACGGCTACATCTGACCACTCATCCATCCAAGAGACGCTTAATAATAAAAGCCACACCTCTTACATAAAACATTTATCATCAAACAAGACATTGACAGACACGCAAACAACAAATTACAACATCGAACATAACATACGTCACGATCATCAATCACAAACGTCACAACACTCATGCGCATCACATTACACACACATCTAAGCATAACATCTTATTACGTCACAAGATCATCGTCCGTAGAGGTCGGCGCCCGCGCATCTTCACAGTTCAAGATCAACGGAAAGTAAGAACGGTTTCGTTTTGACGTAAAAAACGTCATGGTTATAAAGTAGCTGTTTTCTGTGATGTCGTTTGCTTTTCAGAAATTCACGACTCTCTAAAGAGTTTTGGATTTATATTTTTTTTTATGGGAATGCTCATCTACATATAATAATAAGTATCATCATCTGCCTAGCCGGCGGGTCGGCTTCCAGTCTAACCGGATGCAGCTGAATACCAATATTTTACATGGAACGACTGCCTATCTGACCTCCACAACCCAGTGACTGGGTAATACGATACCCCTTGGTAAGACTGGTTGTCAGACTTTCGGGCTACTGACGACCCGTAACGATTGTCAAATATCCACGAATGACAGCCGGGACCAACGGCTTAACATGCTTTCCGAGGCACGGAGGGGTCTTGCTTTGTGAAAATGGTCACCCATCCACGGACCAACCGCGGCTTAACCTGATCGATCGACCCGTGTGGCTGTTTTATTACTTAGAATAAGTATCATAAAGAGGAAATCAAGCCTGTTTCTCAGCAGTGGGAACATTATAGGCTGATGATGATGATGATCATAAGGGGAGAGAGGGGCCCGTGGCTAAATAATAACAGCCGCACACGTCGATCGAACAGGTTAAGCTACGCTTGCCGCGGTTGGTCTGTGGATGGGTGACTATGTTTACATACCGGGACCCCTCCGTGCCTCGGAAAGCACGTTAAGCCGTTGGTCCCGGCTGTCATTCGTGGATCTTTGACAGTCGTTACGGGTAGTCAGAAACCCGAAAGTCTGACAACCAGTCTTACCAAGGCATATCGTATCACCGGTATGGAGTCTACAACAAAGAAAGAAGAAAGAAAGACTTTCTTCTTTCTTTCTTTTCTTCTTTTTCTTTTTTTTCTTTCTTTTTTTTCTTTCTTTTTTTTTCTTTCTTCTTTCTTTTCTTTACAACACACACTCTGACGGTAGCCAGAGTGTGTGTTGTGTCTCCAAGAGGTCCTTATGCCACAAGGCAGGTAGGACCAGTACAGGGGGATCGAGATTATGTTCCAGAAATAAATCTGAAGAATTGCGGTCGCAAAGGCGATAACTTTGATGAGTCAGAGAAAAAAATATAAAGACTACTTCCAGGCCGTCGCTCTGCCGGACAGCCCATCGTAAGTTCAAGGTTATATTAAAAAGAGCGGCATTAGATTAGCCTGTGTTATTGGATGTTTTCATAAAACAGATTAAATCTTCAATTCAACTTTTTTAAGCAAAGTTCTTAGTACTAGGCAAAGACATCCCCTTTTTCCATCCAGGATAATTTCTGAACTTGTCTGGCTATAACGCCTCCTTCGCCAAGGTTGACCTTGACAGCCCCGTCTACTTTGCCCACCTGTCAGGGTGCATTGGAGTGAAATGTCCGGTCCACTGGTTTGTGGTCACCTAAAGGTCATCGCCCACGCATTCAAAGTTAAAGGTCATAATTTTAATTAATGTCTATACGCAAACTTAATATTGTAAATGCGAAAGCAACTTCGTATGTCTGTTTAACTATTCTACTATAATATTATAAACGCGAAAGTTTGTATGGATGGATGGATAGGTGGATGGATGGATATTTGTAACCCTTTCACGCCAAAACTACTGGACGGATTTGGATGACATTTGGCATACAAATAGTTTATAACCAGAATTAACACATAGGATACTTTTTATCCCGATATTCCCGCGGGATCGAAACATATGCAGGTGAAACCGCGGGGTGCAGCTAGTTCTTTATAAATTCACTTTCTATTTCCATATGTATCTTTTTATTATATACGAGTGTTTGCGTGCGAGTATCGCGTAAGGAACTAAGTTCCTGACGTATTTCCGTGGCAACAAACGAATTTTTCTTTCTTTCTTTCAAAGACAGAGATGTATCGTACCTACCATCACCTTTCACCAATAACAAGCCCCATTTAATAAGAGGCGAGCCTATTGCCAGTAACCTGGTTCAAATCCAGGCTCCGGGATACCACTGAGAATATTGTGAGACCTATATTACCCCGGACCTAAACAACACTCGCCGGAAACTTAATTAATATTGCAATAGAGGTATGAGGAACAGGGTGTAAACTTCACTCATCTTTCCTAGCCACCCCGCCCGCCCTTGAATACAGACCACTTACTTTTTTTACGTATAGAGCTCAAGCAACGTGCACTGGTATAAAAACTCGCGGCGCCCAATCGAGAGCAGTCAGTAGCCTTCGAGCAGTCTAACACAGAAGTGCACGATGAGAGTTCTGGTGGGTTGAAACAAGAGTTTCCTTACTTACAACTCTTTGGTGCTTTTAACTATTCATAATATTCCAAATTTAAAATTAGTGTTTGCGTGTCAGTGTTGTGATTAGTGATGTGATTCGACATATCGATATAGGGACCGCTTGTGTTATTATCGATGTTTTAATCGGTATTCTTTCGCAGATTGTCGCCGCCGTCCTCGCCTGCGCCGCAGCCGCGCCCTCCGGTCTGCTGGGAGCCCCTTACGGAGCACCCTACGGTCATGGCCTCGTCGGCCATGCCGGTCTCGCGGTAGCCCACGCGGCTCCGTACGCCGTGGCTCACGCCGCTCCCGCCCTCCCCACCATCTCCTCCGGAGACATCCAAGGTGCCGCCATCGACGCCCATGTCGAAGCTTCCGACCACGTCCGCGCCGCCTCTGACGCCGCCCGCCTATACCACGACCAGGCCTCCGAGCTCCAAGGACAGGCCGTCAACGCCGCTGTAGACAACTCTTGGCAAGCGGTCAACGCTGTGCAAACCGCTCAGGCTCAGTTGGACGGTGCCGCCGCTGGCGTCGCCCCCGTGCTCGCTAAGCAGCTGGTTGGTCACGCTCCCGTGGTCGCCGCCGGCCCCGCCGTCTATGGTGCCCATGGTCTCGCCGGCCCCGCCGTCTATGGTGCCCATGGTGTTGCCCCCGCGCTCGCGTACTCCGCGCCTGCCTACGCTTCCAGCCAGACCGTCGTTAGCCAGTCCCTCTCCCAGTCCCACCCCGCCCCCTTGGTGCGCGCTCCCCTGGCCGTAGCTCACGCCGCCCCCTACGGTGTTGCCCAAGCCGCCGCCTACGGTGTTGCCCACGCAGCGCCACTCGCTTACGCTAATGGACTCCACGGACACGCATGGTAAACTATGATACCAAAAACTAATACTCAACGTTTTGGATTTTGTAAATATATTATTTAAAAAATACAGGCTGACAGGCGAGGATGTAAATAAATGAAATAGTAATTTTATACATTTTGTTGTTTTCTTTGGCCACCACACCGGCGTGAAAAAACGGGATGTGAAAACTCCAAAACTGTTTATCAATCAAGAAACTGGAGTGGACTGGACTGGACAGTCAACGTCCACGTTCAGTACATCTCATATCTTCGCTTTGCCGAAAGGTAGAGCCGCTGGGACAGTAAAACAAGATGCTGCACTGCCTATGAATGGAATTAAGCCGTTTTTTAAATGTGACGTGTGAAAGTGTTATTCTATTTTTACAGAATAAACGAGAAGACTTTCAGGTTGTCAGACTTTACAAACTACTAAAAACCTTCTTCGTAACGACTATCAAAGTTCTGCGAATGACAGCCAGGAGCAACAGCGTGACGTATTTCCGACACACGAAGGGGTTCTCAATATGTGCTCAAAATGACCTAGATCCTAGTTGCATAACACACTTCTTCTTCTTCTGCCTAGCCTTTTCCCAACTATGTTGGGGTCGGCTTCCAGTCTAACCGGATGCAGCTGAATACATAACACACTATTAATCTCAATCTGAATTATTTTGAAGGATATTGCTAATCCATTGCTTCATCAAACTCAAACTCAAATCATTTAATTCAACTAAACCAATTACAGGCACTTTTGAATTGTCAAAGGGTCGGTCAGTCAGAAAGATGAAGCTAGCCCATTCCAAAGCGAAGGTACCTATGGAGAAGAACGGGAAAGAAACTCCATGGACACTCTTGTAAATCATAAAATTGTTACAAAATATTTGATTACATCTTTTACTGTTGAAATTAACCATGTGAGAACGATGTAGGGTGCACGTTAAAAGGGTCCGCTATAGAAAACATAAAAACAATTCAGAAATTAACTTGAGAGGTGTCAAGGGACACCCGGATGGAACGAAGTTCAAAGAGAGAGAGAGAGACAGACAGAGAAACACGCGCACGCCGCCCGCACGGCTTACAACTATAGCAAAAAGTGTCGTTCCAACTTTTGGTCTTAATGTTTTCCGTCTAGCCTCCTTTCGCAAAGCGCGATAAGGAACTTCGTTCCAAAATTAAAATAAGCCACGGCAGCTATGTTCGAAACATGTGTCTGCCCACCAACGTAAATAACGCAATAAATGTTGTTGAACTGTCAAAATTAAACCCATTGCTACTGATAGTATATTACGCAATCACCCCGCTGTTTTCGGGGTTAAAGATACTAAAGTTCGCCCAAAGGTCGTTGCCCGCACTTCGGGAGTTTAAGGTCATCAAAAAGTAAACGTCAGTGATGAACAGGTTTCATTGAACGACTTTGCGTTCTGTATTAAATGTGTCTTCCGCTTTACAAGTGAAATGAAAACTGAAACATTGTAGTTGTTTTTATTGTTACTTTGACTTTTCGAAGAAGTCCAAAGCCCCAGCGCTGGGGCTCTGTCTCGTATAGGGTCTTAGCTGAGCGATAGCCGTTTTGCGTGAATGTGACGCATGTTTACCCCCAAATTGTTTTTTTTTGTGTGTTTATGTACTTTTTTATGCGTCATGTTTGCCGCAAATAAATGCATTTTCTTTCTTTCTAGTCTGCAGGTTGAAGGGCAAGCTTTTTAAGTACTAGAATGTTGGTAACTTGGCGGGTTTTTGGATGTTACTTGTACTTTTTACTACCGAATTGAGGTGAAGGAAAACATCATCAGGAACCTTGGACTTTGAAATGAAAATGTCCCCCCCTCCAGGGGACAGTAAATAGGTTTCTAAATCTATCAGTCAGAGTTTTTAAATCTAACTGCTGTTGGAGATTTCGATTAATAATGATGATATGGTTAGGAAGGGGGTGAATACTGAGATGACAACTAGTAGAGAACTAGAGAAGTATGGACGAAGAAGACATGTTGTGCCAACTTCAAATAAATTGGCTTAAGGCCAGAAGAATGAAGAAGGGGAAGATTTCTCTTCTCTTCTTGATTCAGCCGATCGATTCTGTGATGTCGTTATTATTATTTACTTTTATTTAGTAGATCGATACTGCTGAATCGCGAGTAGGGTTCACCCTACTTGCGATTAATTAACTTTTTCGGCCGGGCAAAGCGACTTCGGCAGTAAGGACAACTATCAAACCATTTTGTCATTCATTCTTAGTACAGGCCCAAGACTAATCTATGTCCAATGGTGATACGAAGTAGGAAATGACAATTTTTCCGAAACCTAACTTCCGAAATTGCGGATTTTGTGCTTAGAGAGTGGACTCTCTGGTACAAATCTACACTCCGGGCTGCGTATTGCCATAATGTATACTAGCACAGACCGGCGTTGCTCTGTAACGTACGCAATATGCTCTTGTAGCTAGAGAACATACTGCATATCAGTACAGAGACAGACTGAAATAAAATACACTTTGCTCTAATCCGTGAGAGCAAAACACATACGAGTACAGACAATTTGGCTGCCGTGGTATGTAAAATGGTACGAAAATTCATTTGAAGAGTCTGTTACTGGCCCATCCACACAACCCTTGCCACTTGTTTCGTCGGAAACAGTAATTATACCGAACGCGCATCAAAATGAAGAAAATATGAAAAAAGAAATAGATGTTATGAAATTACAATTCAACCGCTTGTCTGAAATATTACAAACCGACACATTAACTACTAATTTAATGATAATTAAAAAATTTAATAAAGTTTTATGTACCATAAAAACCGTAGACCAAGCCAAAAATCTTGCCATTCAGAGAATAAAGATGTGTAGATCTAGGAAAATAGGCATTCAACCAACATCTCTTTCGAGGAGAAAGGACAGAGGGATCTCTAAAGGAAAAGGGCGCATAGAAAGTGGAAGAGATGTGAGAAAGAAAAAACAACATCAACAATCTCTCTGAAAATATTAATAAAAATCAGCCAAATGCAAAAAAACATTAAATAAGGTTTCGTTTTAAATAGTTAATAATGTTGATTTATCCTTTCAAAAATAAATACTTTAATGTTTTTAAATATTGTTTTATTTACATAGCTACTGCATTTTTTTTTCATCAGTCATTACGTGGGAATTATTTTGCGGAGCCCTCGATACAAAAGAAGGAAACGTTTTTCTACTTCTAAATATTTTCCCATTTCCATTATATTTAAGAATGTTATTTTCATAATAAATACCTAGGCTTATACGTTTTATATAGAGAATAAAACGTTTAAACCTAGTTTTTAATTATGTTGATAAACATACTTAAATAGCATAGAGATCGGAAAATCTTTAGAAGAAGAAAAATGTTGTATTCTTTTCTATGGGGTCGCACGAAGCTTCCCTCAGAGAATATAAACACGTACAACATAGTTATGTTCAATATTGTTACGTAGTACACTGCAACATATAATTAAAGTCTTATGACCCCACATACCCTACAATACAAACAATAACACGGTCACATTTTGCTTTAGACATATGCAAGCAAACTGTATACTTATACAGACTGGTCTGTAGTCATGCGTAGTTTGCTTTAGAGTATTTGTTATTTTTAAGAGCACAAAGTGATCGAGTACAGACTATGGGTGTCTGTACTGATATACACAATGGCAATACGCCTCCGGGCTACTACTAAGCATAAACCCACGACCTACAGTCAACACTCGCCGGAAACTAAATTAATATCGCAGTAGAGGTATGAGGAACAGGGTGTAAACTTCACTCATCTTTCCTAGCCACCCCGCCCGCCCTTGAATACAGACCACTTACTTTTTTTACGTATAGAGCTCAAACAACGTGCAATGGTATAAAAGCTCGCGGCGCCCAATCGAGAGCAGTCAGTAGCCTTCGAGCAGTCTAACACAGAAGTGCACGATGAGAGTCCTGGTGGGTTGAAACAAGAGTTTCCTTACTTACAACTCTTTGGTGCTTTTAACTATTCATAATATTCCAAATTTAAAATTAGTGTTTGCGTGTCAGTGCTGTGATTAGTGATGTGATTCGACATACCTATCGATATAGGGACCGCTTGTGATATAATCGATGTTTTAAATCGGTATTCTTTCACAGATTGTCGCCGCCGTCCTCGCCTGCGCCGCAGCCGCGCCCTCCGGTCTGCTGGGAGCCCCTTACGGAGCACCCTACGGTCATGGCCTCGTCGGCCATGCCGGTCTCGCGGTAGCCCACGCGGCTCCGTACGCCGTGGCTCACGCCGCTCCCGCCCTCCCCACCATCTCCTCCGGAGACATCCAAGGTGCCGCCATCGACGCCCATGTCGAAGCTTCCGACCACGTCCGCGCCGCCTCTGACGCCGCCCGCCTATACCACGACCAGGCCTCCGAGCTCCAAGGACAGGCCGTCAACGCCGCTGTAGACAACTCTTGGCAAGCGGTCAACGCTGTGCAAACCGCTCAGGCTCAGTTGGACGGTGCCGCCGCTGGCGTCGCCCCCGTGCTCGCTAAGCAGCTGGTTGGTCACGCTCCCGTGGTCGCCGCCGGCCCCGCCGTCTATGGTGCCCATGGTCTCGCCGGCCCCGCCGTCTATGGTGCCCATGGTGTTGCCCCCGCGCTCGCGTACTCCGCGCCTGCCTACGCTTCCAGCCAGACCGTCGTTAGCCAGTCCCTCTCCCAGTCCCACCCCGCCCCCTTGGTGCGCGCTCCCCTGGCCGTAGCTCACGCTGTCCCCTACGGTGTTGCCCAAGCCGCCGCCTACGGTGTTGCTCACGCCGCGCCCGTCGCTTACGCTCGTGGACTCCAAGGACTCGCATGGTAAACTATGATACCAAAAACTAATACTCAACGTTTTGGATTTTGTAAATAAATTATTTAAAAAATACAGGCTGACAGGCGAGGATGTAAATAAATGAAATAGTAATTTTATACATTTTGTTGTTTTCTTTGGCCACCACACGAGAGATAGCGGGATGTGAGACCCCCAGAATTGTTTATCAATCAAGACATTGGACGGAACAATCAACATGCACGGCGATTACATGTCACATGGGAAGAACTACGTCTTTCTGGGAGTCTAGTACTTCGAGAAAGAAGCTGCTTCTAGTACTTCGAGAAAGAAGCTGGTAGAAAGATCCAGTTGGGGTGGCAAGCGTGGAAAACTTCGTCAGGTTATCTCTTGACCCGCAATGTTCGAAGACGTAAGGCCTTCTGCCAGTGCCTCCTGCCCACTATTTAAATTATCGTAGACATAAACCAATAAGCATTTATTTACTCATTTCTAGTGTTTAGTTTACTAGTGTATATCTACATTGATGGTATTTTGACTTACACAGATGACACCGAGGCACATACAGTGTCTCAGTCGAAGTTCATATCGAGACCCCTCCGTTGCCCTCTGCTCCCCTCTGTTGTCGGGGTTAAAAATACTAAATTTCGCTCAAAGGTCGTCGCCCGCGCATCGTAAGATCAAGGTCATCAGAAAGCGAACGCCAGTGATGAACAGGTTTTATTGAACGACTTCGCGTTCTGTATTAAATGTGTCTTCCGCTTTTAAAGTGAAATGTAAACTGGAACATCCTACTAATATTATAAACGCGAAAGGTTGTGAGGATGGATGGATGTGTGTTACTCTTTCACGCAAAAACTACTGAATGGATTTGGATGAAATTTGGCACACAGATAGTTTATAACCTGGATTAACACATAGGACACTTTTCATCCGGTATATCGGTATATCCGGCGGTACGTTCCCGTGGGATAATTTGTGATCTCCACACGCAATTTTATTTTTATTGTTTCTTTGAATCTTTCGAAAAAGTCTGGAGGTTAAAGAATCCACTTTTTAACCGAACAAACAAGAAGGAGATTTTCAAGTTGACGCGTATATTTGTGTTAAGCACTAAGATGTTGTCTTCAAACAGACTCCAGACCCAGGTTCTCCGAAGCAAGGAAAACCTGTCCAGGTGGAGATTCATAGACGACTCCGCCTTGGAGTGTAATTTTGGTGCTGTTCCACAAACGATGAGACACTTTATATCACGACCTACGTGTCCTGGCAGCTCCACGCAGACACGAAGCAACAAAATTCGATCTAAAGAAAAGCGGCCACATTCCTATATGTCGTATTTAGTTGCTTCGTGTCTCAATATGAAACTTAATAAAAGGTATTAGAAAATTCTAGACACACTTACCGAGGTCGCTGATTGAGCAGATTTTCATAATTCCTTCTCAGTCACGAGATAATATTTTTTTAAAGGAGTGGCGCTAGTGGACCGTTGTACAGGCTCTTAACCAACACAAGATCCACAGACTACTCAATTACGGTTGCGTTGTATTTCACGTGATTAGATTGCCATCGACACGTTAAGAAGACTAGGATGCAGGTTTAAAATCACACGAGACCTTTTGAAAATCATTTCTACTTTCTATACCTATCGTTTAAGGTGGATGCTCCAAGGTAGCCCGCGAAATTATTTTTTTTTAACTTTTTTTGCAATTTGCTGGTTAGTACTAAGTTGTGCGTTGATTAAAATATGATTCGCGGCCGTAACAAATATGTATTTACAGAATTATAATCATTAGAATCAGTAACACAACTTGTTAAGTTAGCATAATCCTAAAATGTCAAGATTTCATGAAATAGTCATTCAGTAGGATTACTTGATCTAAGAGAGCTGTGTTGATAACTTTATACTGACCAGCAAAATGCAAAAAACATAAGAAAATTTGAATTTCGCGGGCTACCTTGGAGCATACACCTTATATAAATAATAACAGCCGCACAGGTCGATCGGTCAGGTTAAGCTACGCTTGACGCGGTTGGTCTGTGGATGGGTAACCATCTTTACATACCGAGACCCTCCGTGCCTCGGAAAGCACGTTAAGCCGTTGGTCCCGGCTGTCATTCGTGGATGTTTGACAGTCGTTACGGGTAGTCAGAAGCCCGAAAGTCTGACAACCAGTCTTACCATGGGGTATCGTATTACCCAGTAACTGGGTTGTGGAGGTCAGATAGGCAGTCGCTCCATGTAAAATACTGGTATTCAGCTGCATCCGGTTAGACTGGAAGCCGACCCTAACATAGTTGGGAAAAGGCTAGGCAGATGATGATGATGATGAATTATATATTATATTTAAATAATAAAATAAATTATTTATTTATTTATTACTGTAATTGCCCGTGACATCACAGCGGGCCCTATCAGAATACCAGCGCTGCGACATTTATTTTTGTTGAGATAGGAGCCTTTTGGCCCCGTACAGGACTTTCTGTTTCATTTTTCTTATTGTTACTTTTTTTTTGTATAATTTGGTTTTATTACCTACTTTTTATTTAATATAATTTGGGTTTTTTATTATTTTTTTATTGTGTTTAGTTTAGTTTTATGATCTTCCTGTGCTAGTCGCAATAAATACGTTTTCTTTCTTTATTTCTTTGTCTTTTAGATGGGTTTTAAACATAACTGGCGAAACTTAGGTGTACTCGAGGTAGGTACACCTCTGCCCAACCCTTTAGGAAAACCAGGCGTGATATTATGAGTTAGGTGTGTAATCCTAAAAAAAATGCCTACGCAGCAAGAACTACGCAATTCAATTCAAATATCGCGGAAGACATTCTTGCTAAGAAGTAATTACTGATTTTGAGCGCAATATTGAGGTTGTATTACATATTATTTACTGCTAAATATACCTCTGGTACCTACTTGTTTTTTTTTTCCTAACAGATATGAGACTAAACAATTTACATAACTAATAAGGTGAACATGCTTAGGCTATAATCTAAAGGGTTCAGTACACCAATAAAGTCCGTTTGTCCACGGCACGGTCTTTACGGTACGGCATATAAATTGCGCTGTAGAAAATACGTGTCTGTCAACAAGCTTCTATAGTGATCCATACTGACAAACCGTGCCTACACACGGCGAATAAACCATCGTTTTTCACGTCAAGAGAAACGTGCACAAAGGGCCCAACGCGTTCAATACTGATAAATAATTATGAAGATCCCTAGAAAACTATGAAATTACAGCTTAACATAACAGCCACCGCTTGTAATTCTCCAAAGGCAAACAAGTTCACAGTCCCCCTTTTTTTGCGGATGGGAAATCATCAAATGACCCCTCCCGCTCTGGGTGGAGCGGAAGGGAGTGTCAGACTCTTACTGACTAAAACCCACTCGTGTTCCTTCCTTAGTTAGCCCTTTATGTTCCAGGGCAGCGGTAAGAATACCTCACCCTTTCGGACGATCCCGGTACCCCGGCAGGCTGCGGCCCTATCGGGCCCCGTCACTTATGCTGACATCTCTTTGAGGCGCGCGTGGAACACATACGCGCCGTCCGGCACGGGCCTGATCCTGATCGGACGGTGAGCTACCCATTACTCTCCGCCCGCAGGCCCGCTCCTATGGGGGCCGGGAGTCGTCATGTGGCTCCCGACGCCCGGAGCATCTCCCGCGGCGGCTGAGGCGTGAGGTTCTCTCCCTCATCCATCCCGCCACCTCCTTCGCTAACTAGACTGCTTCGCAGAAGGAGGTTCACTATCCCTTCATTTTGCCAGTTACACGTCGTACAGGGGTGAGCCTCCATTAACCAGACCTTAACATTACCAAAAGCGCGATAAATTGACGATATCATCACAGTTGTGGGAAACACCTGAATGAGAGACGCACAACAGTGGGTGATTCCTGGCTAAAATCACAATCAAAAGTAATTTACTCAAATTAGGCTGAGAATCAGCACTTTTCGAACGTTAAAATTACATAAGACGGTCCCCCAAAACGCCCGCCCTTCACCACTTCCTAGTGCTTTAGCCGGGAAGAAGTGATGGAACAAACTACCCAGCAGCACAGCTGTCTGTTCTGTTAGAAAATGATGATGATAAATGCTGAGTCCAAGCTGGTACTGAGAAGAACCTAAAACAAAATCTAACATACCACACCCAAGAATTACGCTGAACTGGCGCCCACGCAACCACAATATCAATGAGACAGTCGCAGTCGTTTGTACGGAAAGGTGACCCGGATCTCCAGAATCCCCGAAGTATTTTAAGAATTCTAATTAAAAAAAACAATTGTTTTTACAATATCAACAGAATTTTCTGTCATGAAGAGAACTTGCAAAATTTGGGGGCTACCTTTGTCCGGCAGTGGGATAAAATAGGTAAAAAAACCGGTATTTGCAATATACGGTTTTTACAAAAAAGTTTATACAATAATTATGTTTTTTTCAAAAGTTACGGTTTTATAAAGTAGTAACATAGTTTACAAAATGTAGGCTAGCAATATTCCTGCCATCTCCGTCTCCCTTCAGAGTCGAACTGAGCCCGGAAGACCCTGCACCTGATATTAAGTACCTTCGCTACTAACCGTTTGTCACGTAGGTAGGTGAAATACGTAGACCAAACCCGACCAAAAGATCGCTTGTCCACACTGTTATTTACTCTTTATAACACTTTTTTCAATTTATTGCAATCGTAAAAAAATTTGGTCAAGCAGGAACTGTTGATACATAGAGGTTCCGTATACCCGTCCCGATTTAATATTAAAACGCTTCGTGAAGCTTTTCTGTTGTTTTTAAAAAAACTGCAAAACCGATTTTAACGATTGTTGGAACAGGTAGAAGATATCCTGGGAGTCTACTCCGAAGTAGTATCGGCCGAATGTTCGGCCGTTTCCTGCTACGAAGGTACTATTTGGTTCGGTCGGTTCCGATCCTACACTCCTACACTCTTTCGAAAATTGACTATGGTCCTGACACAACTGAGCCGATTCGATTTTTTTTCGCATCTTTCAATAATATTCGGTTCGGCAATGTGTCGGTCCAATCCGAACATTCGCACTTTGCACTTCGGAGTAGGCCCCCTGGATTTAACAACTATGGTACTTTTTATTCGGGTAAATAAAGAAAAGGCTAGAGACAGGACAGAGAAGAGAGGTGTGCATTGCAGGATGCCTACACTCAGCGGGTGGCGAAAGACTGAAGAAGAAAGAAATAAAAAAAGAAAGGATAATATTTTATCTCAACGCCAGTCTCTCACAAAGAATCATGTTTTATGCATTTTTGTCAAAACACTATAATTTTAAAAAAAATACCTGTTCGAGGCCAAAAAGGATCCTATCTGAGTACAATGCCGCGATAATTATATGAATAAATGATTCTAGGATACGATAGAAACCGCGGACAAAACCTAGTAAAGCCAATAATAACTCATTCTCTTGCAGAAACATATCTACATCTATCGCACAAGATATTAATTAAGCTGTAAGCTCTATTCTATGCCTAAGTACTACTGCAATACTTACCAGGCAAGTAACGTCCACCTGCAAGTCGTTGCAATTGCGATCGTAACTCGGAGAGATAAAGTTCAAAAATCTCTGATAGGCACATGAGATTTCTAGGCTTTACCTCAGAGTCACCAGCATCCTTCAAACAGCTGCTTGGCGACAGAGGTTTGTGGTATAACTCTCTCCAGCAAAGTTTCAGAAGCACTACGTTTTGCAACTAAAAACATAGGGCCTGTTTCAAGATATCATAAGCTCTATCTTGTATAGCTAACCAAAACATGCATTTTACAATCAAACTAGCAACTAGCATAATCTTAAACATATGCAACAGCGTATACTTCCCGTTCTTTTTTTTTATTATCTGCTACTTAATTTACGCGAACTCATCCGGAAGTGATGAAAAAGGCCACAAGAGGCTTTTACTAACATTCCAAAAATGAAGGCGAAAGTAAGAACAAGGTATTTACAAGGCAGATGTGAGTGAAACTCCGGGAAACGCACTAAGAGGGCATACCTACCTTTTTTTTTTGTGGATGGGAAATCATCAAATGACCCCTCCCGCTCTGGGTGGAGCGGAAGGGAGTGTCAGACTCTTACTGACTAAAACCCACCCGTGTTCCTTCCTTAGCCCTTTATGTTCCAGGGCAGCGGTAACCGTTTCGGACGATCCCGCTACCCTAGAGGGCATACCTTTATAGTGATGTTTTTCAGAAAGGTCATACACGCACGGTAACCGCCGTGCGTGAATGAGCAAATGTAAAAACGTAAATGAAGCAAAAGGAGTATATAAGGATCACATAAGGGGGCTTTCTGTACTACTACGTCTGTTCTGCCTACACTCATGGGAAGAAGGCATGAATATAAGTACCTTATGTGTGTAATAACAGCTACAGGGGCCCGTGGCTAAAATAATAACAGCCGCACAGGTCGATCGGTCAGGTTAAGCTACGCTTGTCGCGGTTGGTCTGTGGATGGGTGACCATCTCGACATACCGAGACCCCTCCGTGACTCGGAAAGCACGTTAAGCCGTTGGTCCCGGCTGTCATTCGTGGATCTTTGACAGTCGTTACGGGTAGTCAGAAGCCCAAAAGTCTGACAACCAGTCTTACCAAGAGGTATCGTATTACCCAGTAACTGAGTTGTGGAGGTCAGATAGGCAGTCGCTCCATGTAAAATACTGGTATTCAGCTGCATCCGGTTAGACTGGAAGCTGACCCCAACATAGTTGGGAAAAGGCTAGGCAGATGATGATGTGTGTAATAACAGCAAAAAAGTGTCGGTAGCAATATTTCATACAGGGTGACAGGGACATCGACACGCAACCTGTTACCATGGATTCAGCACATGATTCTAAACACCCTCACGTCGATAGATTTCATCGGTTATTTTAAAAAAAGTTAGCTATTCTATATATTTTGACCGCGTAGGTATTGCACTTTCCTATGAAACAGCTGATTTTTTTTTTTTTAATCGACAGAAAATTTCTGCACTAGGGAGTCTAAAATAGTTTAATTCATGGTTACATGTTGCGCGTCCCTGCCACCCTGTATTTAAAAGAATCATTAAATACTTTGTAAAAGGACACCAGCTTCACCTCTTTACCCAAGGAACCCTACAATCTTGCACCGTTGACATTTACCAACTCGGACCAGATAAAGCAAGTAATGAGTTGCGCACAAAGAATTTACATAAAGAAAACAAAGATATACGTTTGTCTGTCTGTGTGTATGTGAATAAATATGACAGTTTATGTGAAGATATTAAAAATAATAAGGATGGTGGGAAATTGCTTTTTGATAAATTAAGTTAAAATTATAAACTGACCTTTCATGAATCCCAATTATATTTAAGTAGCTAACCCAGTGAAGTTCATAACTTCATACCGCCTCAGAATCAATAAATGTTTCGTTAAATATACCCTGTCCAGTAGGTAAACCGTTTTTTGACAGATGGAACTAGTGATTGCAGCGACACACAATAAATTGATTGATACACGTACGGTATTATAACGTCTGTATGAAGCCGTAAATAAGATAATTCAATAATATAAGGCAGTTCATATAATTATTTTATTACGCATTTTAAAGTTAACTTTTACGTAATCTGGAATAGTTACGTTCTAAGACAGCTGTCAAAAACCAGGACAGGACAGGGTATAGCTATATCATCAAAAACACCGTTCCATACAAAATGTATGAGAAAATGAATTATCAGCGCAATTTTTTTTTTCGTAATTTTTCCCGGTAGTGGAATAGTTATTCTGATATTCGCGGCGGAGACAAATCAAAGATCATAAAAATCGGTGGTGTAACTAACCCGACTTTGTTTTATTTATAAAAGATGAAAATTTGCAACTGGTAATTGGGGGTTATAAGTTATAACCCCCAATTACCAGTTGGGTAATTGGGTAATTGGGGGTTATAAGTTATAACCCCCAATTACCAGTTGCAAATTTTCTTTATTTTAGTACCAAAGCGCATCATGTTATATCTTATAACTAAAATAAAGAGTGCAATTGTCAAAGAGAGAGAGAGAGAGAGAGAGAAAATTTGAAAGACCGAAGGGGAGGTGTTCATAATAATAATATAATGAGACGTGGTTATTCCCACAAAATCTACCCACAGCGAACCAAAAAGTATTTAACCTTATTAATTACCTTCCTTAAGGCAAAAGCAAAGACATTCGTCACCGCTTGATCAGATTCCATTTAAAAAACAAATTCAACAACTTTTTGCGACACTTTTTTCAAAAAAATAACACCTAGTTTGAGCCAATGGCAATGCAGAACCGGTTGCTTGTATGTAGCTATAATTGGAGCAAAGACATACTTCGTCAAGCCTGGTTTCAATTTAAAATAGGTCTTAATTAAATCCGCCTACAGGATTCCTTGGAATCTGTGTTATTTAAAACGTTTCAATGTCATAGAAAAACAGTAGACTATACAGAGTGGCAGGGACGTCGACGCGCAAACTGTAACCATGGATTCAGCACATGAGTTTAGACCCCATAGCGTCGAAATTTTCCGTCGGTTATTAAAAAAAATATTGCTGTTCCATACATTTTGACCGCGTAGGTATTGCACTTTTCTATGAAACAGAAGATTTTTTTTTAATGACCGACGAAAAATTTCTACGCTATGGGGTCTAAACTCATGTGCTGAATTCATGGTTACATTTTGCGCGTCGATGCCCTGCCACCCTGTATTATAAGCTATAAGTGGACAATGACTCATTGTCACCTCTGCCCCTCTGAGTAGAACTACACGATTACTGACAAATGCTTGCACTGACTTGACTGGTCCACTCAAGTCTGTGTGGTACTTTCCTCAAAAGACCATCTCAGACATCGACCTACATGGTCTTCATATGATTTGACCAAGATTATGTCTGGATTTTAAAAAGAGACAGTGGCCTCTGAGTTTGTTTCGGCCTTTCTTCTCAGACTAGTCAGATAAGAAATGCCGATGTCATCTAGCTTATTTATTTTTTATAATATGGCTGTAAAAGAGATTCCGATGTCCTAATTACAGAAAAAACTTGAGAGGTGTCAAGGGACACCCGGATGGAACGAAGTTCCTTTCGATTAATTAGTGAAGGAATTGTAATATATTTTTTATTTTTTTAAGCTATAATAATATTTTTTTTATTATTAACAAATAAAAAAACTTGAGAGGTGTCAAGGGACACCCGGATGGAACGAAGTATAACTGGCTTGCTTTCTGAGAGAGAGAGAGAGAGAGAAACATGCGCACGCCGCACGGCTAACAACTATAGCAAAAAGTGTCGTTCCAACTTTTGGTCTTAATTTTTTCCGTCTAGCCCCTTTTCGCAACGCGCGATAAGGAACTTAGTTCCAATAAATAATTGCATTTCTTATGCAATTAATTTCGAATAAGTTCTTCCGTAAGTTTGAACTGTCATCTCAGTAGTCAACCCCCTTTCTAGCCATATCATCTTTCACCCAATCCATCCTTCGTTTCTTTGGTCTTTCCCTGCTCTTAAAGCCTTCGACATTCATACTCAAAACTTTCCTCACGATATGTCCTCGAAAAACCAAGAGTTGTGACAAATAAAACCTCCTTTTTGAAACTCCCTATTTACCTATGCATCATAAACTGTTTTATGGTGCCTAATCTGCTTATTTCAAAATGTCACTTGATCAGCACAACCCTCATTCGTTCCTTGTGCAGGTTGGGCACATTGGACAAGCCAGCATTTGAAGTATCGACTCGTATCCATCACTACAACCAAATTCAGTACTGCTAGACTAAATCGCCATTTACACATGATAAACCTGCATTGACCAAGTGTCTCGTAGAAAGATCTCGCATTAAGATGCGAGACAAAATATGAACCGAAAAATGCACCAAAAGTTTTTTGTTCAGTATCAAAAAAGTATGTTAATTCTTTGTTATAACAAAAACTTTTTTACAAAAAATATCAACCGACTTCCTAAAAAACACTACAAATCGAAAAATAACTTTAATTTCGGAAGTCTGTGTCAAAAACGAAAATGCGGAATGAACGACACCGACTTCCTAAATTAAAGTTATTTTTCAACGTGTAGTGTGTTTTTTTGGAAGTCTGTTGTTATATTTTGTTAAAAAAGTTTTTATTTTTCACTTTTTAGTTGTACCTATCCCACACCGATTCATTTAATGAATCAGTGAGGGATAGGTACACACGGCTACACGTCAAGCTGTACAAAACCAGTTTGTCTTGGCCTCACTTTGTATGATATTTTCTCACAATGAACGGTCAGCTAATACTGGTTTTGCATAGCTTGATGTGTAGCCGTGTGTACAACTAAGTGAAAAATTAAAACTTTTTATTATATACTTACAAGATTAAAGGTACCCTAATAACAAATTTGACAGAAATGAGGGTGTACCGTGGTGAACACATCTGCGTACCCCTTTAGAGGGTACAAGCGTGATGTTATGTTGAGTGATTGCGTGAAAATACATAAGCGATAGCAGCAATCACGGTTGATTTGCTGGCATTTATTGAAGAGTTTCGTCGTCTGTCTCCGAAACTCATCAGATCTTTACGAAATTTAAATAGGACTATTTCGGAATACACCTCTTTCGAACAAAAAAAGAATTTTGCAATTCCGTCTATACATATATGGCGGAGTTATGCCCGAACATACATAAAAAAAAAAATATATATATAAACATCCGAATTGAGAACCTCCTCCTTTTTTTGAAGTCTGTTAAAAAACTGCCAAATCAATACCTATTTAAATTCAAACAAAACCCAATAACACAACACGTTCATAGTTTAACGCTAAGTGATGACGCAACGAGTACACGAAAATTAACTCAAAATTCAAGATGGCGCCCGCTTGTCAATCGAAGCTTCCTGCATTCTTTGCGCCCTCGCCCGACCGCCCGGATCAGGGTACCGTTGAGAGAAAAACTAGTTAGGGAAACCCCTTTTAAATGTGTTAGTCCATTGGCTAAGCTACGCTTGCTGCGGTCGGCTCGTGGATCGGTGACCATCCATTACATATCAAGTACCCTGCGTGCCGGCTGTCATTTGTAGATTTTTGAAGCCCAACCGACTGACAATCAGTCTTACCAAAGGGTATCCATCATGTTACCCAGTAACTAAGCTTTTGAAGTCAGATAGGCACTCGTTTCATCTAGAATACTGGTATTTAGCTGCATCCGGATAGACTGGACGCCGACCCCAATACAGTTGGCAGAGGCAGATTGATTGTATTTTTTTAAAATGTAATATTGCCTAAAAGATTCTGATAATTATTTGCATCTCATGCAAAATCAAGCATCAAACGCAACAGCCTCGCCCACTTAGATATGAAGAGTAGTTGCAAGGATAATAAGTAAAACAAGTTCAACAAAGATGGTCCTCTAAGGACACCAAACCTGCCCTTTAGAAAGAACGTGACTAGAAATACATAACTTTACATCAACAACAGCATCTCGCCAACAACGCAAATCGATCGATATCTCCAAAACTATAATTATTCAAGAAATAATAACTACAGAACCCACGCAGTTTCTTACAAAAAATATACTTTACACGATGTATTTTTATTTTATTTTGCCATATTAACCATTGGAGTATCCCGTGTGCTCCATATTGTGGTTGTATAAATAGCATCGGATAGTCGCAGTGGTCATCAGTAGCCATCAGCAGTTCCCAGGGTCAAGATGAGAGTTCTGGTCAGTGTTTTTACTTGCTTTTTCGTTTTTTACTGAATAAGAATTTTTGGTTTTGAGTGTCAAGTGATTTTAAGGAGAATTTTAGTGATAAATTTTTCTTCTTTATTTTGATTTTTTTAATGGTTTACCTAATTCATTCAAAGTTTTTCTAGATCCATCTGGTCAATATTTCGACTTTAAATTACTGATGCGTACGCGCATTATATGTAACGATTGTGTGAGATTAGGCAAAGCTTGATTGGTTTATATTCCTTAAGACATTTAAAACATAAATAACATCACGGCTGTTTCCCCGAAAGGCTAGGCAGAGATATAATCCCCCTTTTTCGCTAGTTATGTGTATGTTTTTTATGTTATTTTGTGGATCAACCCGTTGTCTAGGGTTAAAAATAAAGCTGGGTTTTCACAGCAACGTAGGACAAAATAAAAATAATAAAAATGTACGGGACGCTGATATACATGCACATAAATTACTCTTGAATAGTTTTTACGCATGTTTTTTTTTTCTTATTATTTGTTTTAAATGCGAGTATCCCGGATGCACTATATAGTGGTCGTATAAATAGCTTCGGATGGCCGCAGTGGCCATCAGTAGCCATCAGCAGTTCCCAGGGTCGAGATGAGAGTTCTGGTCAGTTCAATTTGGTTTTAATATAGATTTTGAAGTGAAAAGTGTTTTAGCAAGCAAAGTTATTTTAGCAATGTTTTGTGATCAGGAAGAATGTGCTTTGGTTTTACTTACGTGAACTTGAAATTTATTTTGTTGTTGGTTTTTTCAACTTTGCATAGAATGTGTTATACTATTAATTTTTCACAAAATATTTTCAATATTTAGCTTTTTTTTCTTCTTTACTTTAACAGCAAGGTACTGAATTGTTTACAGCAATGTAATTTTCTTAGTTTTTACTAATCTCCTTTAAAAGATCGCTTGTAGCGATAACACCGCCCATTATGTTAGCCCTTGCAAAATTTATATATCTGTAATATTTATGGTGTATGTAAGTAGAATACTGTTGATTCCGTATTTATGTTGAATATATCACTTCACTACCTCATTAACACACCATGCGCTATCGTATATAACATGGGCATGGGCAACTAGCTTCATCTTTCTGACTGACCGACCCTTTGACAATTCAAAAGTACCTGTAATTGGTTTAGTTGAATTAAATGATTTGAGTTTGAGTTTGAAACATGCTTTGTCTGTTTCCTGTCATTCCTCGTGACTGACAGATGACATTAGTGACAGCAGCTACCCCGCTTGTGTGAATGAGACAGTGTCTACATGTCTATTTAATAAAATCAAACTCTTTATTGGATTCCTGTGTAGGTACATTTCGATGTTACAATATAAGTTCCAATATTAGGGCACGGCAACAAAATAATAATTTTAACATAATCGATCTATTATCTATTATTATATATGTCGCAGGTTTTTCATAAAATTAGGTTTTTGATCAAAAACCTAGGTTTTTGATGAAAAACCGGAAGATGACACATTTTGAACTCAATTTCATCATAAACCAACAAACACAAATATCAACTTTATTTTAATGGTATCTAAGTTGATTTCAGAGTGACTAGCACTTTCAATAGTTATAAAAATGTTTGAAGTTGAAGCCTAAACTGAACTTTATTGTGTAGGAATTATAGTTATCTTTCCATAAATTCATATTTGTTTACATTTCTAGCGAATATGTTGCAATTGTATTTTAAGTTATCACTAAACTATATACACGTGAGATTTTTACAAAATATCACTTCTGGTTTAATCCCCAAAAATGTGTTACCATATACCTGTCTATCCCCTCGAGAAATACATGCGTAATGTTATGTAAACTATGGTAGGTACATATTTAGGTTTCCTACGACATAAAAACTGTTACTTACATCATACTTAGTCGTTATAAGATCAACATTACAACCTACTCGATATTCATAACATACTAATCAATACGAGTATTTATTCGTTACAAGTTTAAATATGCAATCGATAATAAGTTCACCTTCGATAGTAAGTGATGGAGTTATAAATTATTTAAAAATACAGTAGCAAAAACATTTATCTAAGACTAGCTAGACACCCCAACTCTACTCGCACGGGTCCGATCTACTGTATGCGACATCTCAAACCATAGGCTAGATGCCTAAAAAAATCGAATTATTCCGTCAGTTAGATTATCAAAAAATCTCAAACCATAGGCTAGATGCCTAAAAAAATCTAATTAGTCCGTCAGTTAGATTATCAAAAAATATTGCACCCGTATTTTTTCTTTTGTCAATTATATAAAAAATGATGAAGATATCGTTAAAGTTCCACGTGACGTCGCGCCTTGCTACACTTTTAGCAATGCGTGACGTCACGACCCCCTACTCCCAAATTTTGACGCGCTTTATCTTTGTCATTTTTTGTTTGATTGATAAAAGAAAAAATACGTGTCCATTATTTTTCGATAATCTAACTGACGGACTAAATATAATAATTATTTTTTTACCCAGACAACTACCCTATTCTGTGCTTTATCTAAGTTAAATATTAATTTATCATGCACCTAAACCTTTCATCTTATAGTAGCATATTGAGCCTATACTGTCCCGAGGGGCCCGTGGCTAAATAATAACAGCCGCACCGGTCGATCGGTCAGGTTATGCTACGCTTGCCGCGGTTGGTCTGTGGATGAGTGACCATCTTTACATACCGAGACCCCTCCGTGCCTCGGAAAGCACGTTAAGCCGTTGGTCCCGGCTGTCATTCGTGGATCTTTGACAGTCGTTACGGGTAGTCAGAAGCTCGAAAGTCTGACAACCAGTCTTACCCAGGGGTATCGTATTACCCAATAACTGGGTTGTGGAGGTCAGATAGGCAGTCGCTCCATGTAAAATACTGGTATTCAGCTGCATCCGGTTAGACTGGAAGCCGACCCCAACATAGGGAAAAGGCTAGGCAGATGATGATGATGACTGTCCCCACTGCTGGGATACAGGCCTCCTATCTTCGAGAGGTAATCTACCACGCAGGCCCAGTGCGGGTTGGTGGATGTCACAGATCTTGGAATTTTTGGTTCTAGGACATGCCGGTTTCCTCACGGTGTTTTCCTTCACCGTTGTTTGAGCAATGGTGATGATTTATACACACAAATATGCCCATTCACTGATTTACCTAATAATAATAATATCCCTGGACATTTCACACAGCGCCATCTAGTCCCAAGCTAAGCAACCTAATGCTCGTGTTATGGTAACAAGATGGCTGATAAACTACTTATATACATTTTTTTTTTTTGTAAATACATACATATTATAGATAGAAAAACACCCAGACTCAGAACAAATACATGTAGGACTTACAAATATTTGTTCTGTGCGGGAATCGAACCCGCGACACGCAGCGCAGCAGTCCGATCGCTCAGCCACTGCGCTAACCGTGTTGTCAAACATCCTTTTCTTCTAATGCATGGGTTAGGAATAGGTAGTGATCCTTTCCTATCAAAAACCACACGATACTATCAATACTTTTATGTAGTACCATAAATTATAAACAGTACTAGGAAACGCCAGGATCCAAAAAACATTAAACAAGATGCCTAAAAGACAACTAGATTACTTTTAGAACATTAAGATAATTGTGAATTGCGACAAACAACTTAATACGTAATTCAATTAAATATTTAAAAGGTGAAGGTTCGTGATAAGTACTACATTTTCAATTAATCAAATCATGGAAGTCCATCGATGTATAGACAAAAACTTTTAACACTAAAGTTGTCAAAAAATAAAAGGCCCGTTTTGACATTTGAGAATGCGTTCTTGACACCTGTCAGTTTCATCCAAACGAATACGTGTTTTGCGAATTTGATCTTTATTAACTGCTAGAACTGTTAATGTCAAAACGAGCCTTTTATTTTTTGACAACTTTATCCATTTGACGAAATCATTTCCGCCATAATAAGGTACAGACGCCAACACATCAAGCTACTACAATCTGTCAAATGTCTTTAATAGATTTTCAACTTTATCAATAAAGCATTAACCCTGATGTTACTTAAACTACTTTTTCCAGGAAAGTCATGAGGTCTTTTAAAAGGCCTGTCGTAATATCGTATCGTATCGTGTCGTATGCATGTCGTACGTATGCGTTATTGGGTCTTTTAAAAGGCCTGTCGCAGTATCTGGGATACTGCGACAGGCCTTTTAAAAGACCGTTCGAGGTTCGTGGTTCGAGGTTGATGGGAAAATTTGACAGTTTCGGGTAGCTTGATGTGCTGGCGTCTGTACATCGTCTGCGTAAAATTTCTTATTCCCCGTTTGATACCCATATTGAGGAAATTGTGAAAAAAAAATGTAATATCGCCATTTTGTGATAGCGGCCATCTTGGATTTGAAATTTATCATAGTGTATAGTATTCTACTAATCAAGCCCTTCATTTGATACCCATATTGAGGGAGTTGTGAAAAAATATGTAATCCACCATTTTGTGGCGGCGGCCATCTTCGACCGATTTTCATCAAACATAGCTAAGAACAGTCCCGTCAAATTCACCTTTCAAACAAAATCAAAATCTGTTCATCCGTTCGGGAGCTACGATGCCACAGACAGACATACACACACAGAGACACGTCAAACTTATCTATAAACCGTCGTTTTTGCGTCAGGGGTTAAAAAGAAATGTTAAAGAAATTAGAGGCATTTTTGACAGATTGAAACTGAGATCAGACAGTGAACGTTCTTAAAATTACGAGAATTTCGCTTCTGTTATCTGCAGTTGCAACTAAACTGCCCTTGACGAGTCGAACAGTCAGCGATTAGAGAAGTCAGTCAGGAAGGTTGACCTGACTGTCCAACCTTTTCACGACAGAGTTAGCAATGTAATTTATTACACCATTCTCAAACACCATCTCTCTCTTCCAGATTGTATCCGCCTTCCTCGCCGTCGCGGCCGCGGCCCCCTCCGGCCTCTACGCCCCAGCCTTGGTCCCAGTCGTCAGAGCTGTAGCAGTGCCAGCTGCAATCCCGACCATCTCACCCGGAGACATCCAGGCAGCTGCCATCGACGCTCAAGTACAAGCCCAGGACCAACTGCAAGCAGCCGCTGACAAAGCCAGAGAACAAGCCGAACTGGCAACTGAAAATGCCAATGAGAGAGTGATTACTGGTGCTACAGGCGCTAACGAACAGAATTTGGACGCTTTCTGGTCGGCTGAAGACAAGAAATGGCAAGCTGTTGATGCGTTGAAGACTGCTGAAGCTCAAATCGATGGCGCTGTTGCCAACAACGCTAATTTAATCGCTAAGTCAGCTATCAATGGAGTCATTCCTTACGTAGCTGCTGTTGGCCCTATTTCACCTATCGTAGCGCCAATTCCTCCAGTAGTCTACTCTCCTTATGTTGCTCCATCAAGCTACTCCACCCAAACCTTGATCACTGGTCAGGAAATCAAAACCGAAATCAAAGCAGAGAACCAAGAAGCTGCAGTGAAAGCAGCTGAACCTGCCCCTGCAGCTGAACCTGCGTCGGCAGCTGAACCTGCTCAAGCAGCTGAACCTGCCCAGGCAGCTGAACCAGCACAGGTAGCTGAGCCCGCACCTATCGTGAAGTCGGCGGAACCAACCGAAGGCGCGGAATCTGCCGCTTTGAAAGCCGCTGTGAATCTGAACGAGAAGCCAGCGTTGATCGCTCAACCTCTGTTCGCAGCCGGGCATATTGGGCTACCTAATGTGTACAGATACGATGTGGCCATCCCAGCTGTGGGACACGTGATTGGTCAGCCGATATTGAAGTATGCTACTGCAGTTCAACAGGTGCAAGGAGTGCTGACTCCTACATTTGTGAAGGCGTGGTAAAGAGGAGTGAGGGCGGATTAATTAAAATGATAATTAGACGACACGTTTCCTTGTTTTATTTGGTGTTATCATTGATTCAACCTACGCTTTTTGATCACTAATTAGCATACATGCAGTTTGAAAAGAAGATAAAGATCTTTTGGCGTTTGAATGACATTGAGAGAGGGGCGTTGTTGATAAACATTTATGAAACCCCGTGACCCCGAATTGACGAGTCATAATTCATTCGAACCCAGGCAGGCAGACTCTTTACTTTATGTAAATAATTTTATCACCATCACTCTCAAAACTGTGAAGGAAAACATCGTGAGGAAACCGGCATGTCCTAGAACCAAAAATTCGAAGACATGTGACATCTACCAACCCGCACTGGGCCCGCGTGGTAGATTACAGCCCATTCCCTCTCGAAGAGAGGAAGCCTGTGTCCCAGCAGTGGGAATAGTATAGGCTGATTGTGCTTTGCATGCCAAAAGAACCTTGAAGCGTTGTCTTCCTATAGAATTTATACAACGTGGCGCTACAATGGCGACATTAATTTAACACACGGGTAGGGCTATTGGCCGGTAATCATAAAAATTATAACAACATAAAAAAAATCGTAACTTGACAACTTCCACCTGCGCCGCGCGCCGACATAGGGCTCTCTTTCTTTCCTTCAATTCGCCTTCTCTTTGCTCGTTAATTGTTTTAATTACATTGATGCGATGTTATGAACCGTGACCCTGGCAAATGACCCCTGCGCTACAGTTGTTTAGGATTGCTCTAAGATGCTATTTTATAAAATTGTTAATAAATAAATAAATATTAATGTTTAATTAAATTAAAATATATTCATAAAACTACAACGCAAAACCGTATACGTGTGTTAAGTTAATGTCGCCATTAAAGCGCCATGCTGTATATCGAGTACATTGACAATCCTAAAGGTGAACTGGTGGTGGTGGAGGTGTGGTGGTGATGATTGATTGATTGAAGTAAAAATATAAATACGAATAAGTAATAAAGTTGAAAAATTTGTTGTTTGTTTGAACGCGCTAATCACTGGAAGTAAAAAAGTTTTCTTCAAATCCGGCTTTTACTTCCAGTGATTAGCGCGTTCAAACAAACAACACATTTTTCAACTTTATTACTTATTCGTATTTAGATTTTTTCGTAAAAACGTTTTTATCTTTCACTTTTTAGTTGTGAAAATTTAAGACATGGTTTTCTCATGGATGCCATTGTCAGAACTGGACCAATTGAAATGGGACCACACCGCGAGCACCCAGCTTTCAAATGAAAAAAGAATCATCAAAATAAACACTCGAATTGAGCACCTACTCCTTTTTTGAAGCCGGTTAAACCAAAATGCTTTTGATAGTCCAACATCACGCTACTTATTACATTTGTGAAAACAAACAGCAGTATATTAAGCATAAAGTGTTAGTTAAATTGAGTTTAACAAAAACTAATTAGATTTAAAGCTGCAACACAAGACGTGACACTTGAAGAGTGACTAGACAGGTTCTGGATAAGTCTAGGAAAAAATAAACACTAAGTACAGACGCCAGCAGGTCAAGCTACCCGAAACTGTCAAATTTTCCCAATCAACCTTGAACCTTAATGATTTAGCGATAAAGTTGAAAATCTATTAAAGAAATTTGACAGATTGTAGTAGCTTGATGTGCTGGCGTCTGTCTGTACTACCGCTCTGTAATAAAAATAGGTTTCTTGTGCTAACTAGTTTGCGTTGAGCTTTTTTGTAGAAGTAATGGAACTAAAGATCATGTTGCCAAACAAACAAAAAGAAAGACTATAAACCAGACATTTTTAACCATCAATTAACTCAGCCTGTAGGTCGTAAGCTCGAACCCAGACAGGCGCTTTACTTTGTGTAAAGTCAAAGTCAAATCATTTATTTCAAATAGGCACATAAAAGGCACTTATGAACGTCAAAAATAAAATAAAAATAAAATTGATTCTAGCCGCCCTTCCAAAAAGTAGTTTTCGTATGGAGAAGAATGGGCAAGAAACTCCACCGTTACTCTTTTAAAATGTATTACAATATTTTGCTTACATTAATTATTATATATATAGTAAATCATCATCACCACTGCTGCTCTCAAAACGGTGAAGAAAAACATCGTAAAACCGGCAAGTCCTAGAGCCAAAAATTCGAAGACAATATGTCATATCTACCAACCCGCACTGGGCCCGCGTGGTAGATTATAGCCCACTCCCTCTCGAAGACAGGATGCCTGTGTCCCAGCAGTGGGAAAAATATATGCTGATTATGAACTCGGCCTATCTCAGTCAATTACTGGACATATAGGCCTCTCCCAGTGATGGTAAAAATTTTAAACATTTTTGGCTCAAAATTCAGCTGCGCGAACTTGGTTCACTGACGCAGTCATAAAATCAACCTGATCATCATCTGCCTAGCCTTTTCCCAACTATGTTGGGGTCGGCTTCCAGTCTAACCGGATGCAGCTGAATACCAGTATTTTACATGGAGCGACTGCTTATCTGACCTCCACAACCCAGGGACTGGGTAATACGATACCCCTTGGTAAGACTGGTTGTCAGACTTTCGGGCTACTGACGACCCGTAACGACTGTCAAAGATCCACGAATGACAGCCGGGACCAACGGCTTAACGTGCTTTCCGAGGCACGGAGGGGTCTTGGTTTGTGAAAATGGTCACCCATCCACGGACCAACCGCGGCAAGCGTAGCTTAACCTGATCGCTCGACCCGTGCAGCTGTTATTATTTAGCCACAAGCCACTCCTCCCTCTCTCCTCCCTCAAAATCAACCTGATATTACATGAAGTATTGATCAAGTTGTTTTAACAAAGGGCTTGTTATTAAATGGATGAGACAAACTAGCGCCTAGTAAAATATTGTTACGTTAGTTCAGTTTCGCGCGATACAAAGTTAACAACTTCTTGGTAGGACAAAACATTGAATTCGTGATTATAGAGCACGTTAAACTGAATATACACTACCGTTAAATTTTGATCGCTTTAATCCATTCCATTTTTAATGAAAGGGGTCATTTTACTCATCATTATGAACAAATTTTACTACGGGACCAACCCTGAAATCGTGAAAAAAATCAGTTGATCCATAGATTTATGTTCGCATAACAAATATTTGTATGACCTACATGTATTTGTTCCGAGTCTGGGTGTTTTTCTATCTATAATATGTATGTATTTACAAAAAAAAAATGTACATAAGTAGTTTATCAGCCATCTTGTTACCATAACACAAGCATTAGGTTGCTTAGCTTGGGACTAGATGGCGCTGTGTGAAATGTCCAGGGATATTATTATTATGTTCGCATAACTCGACATAATTATGGATCAACTGATTTTATTTCAAGATTTCAGGGTTGGTCCCGTAGTAAAAGTTGTTCATAATGATGAGTAAAATGACCCCTTTTAAGGATTAAAACGATCAAAATTTAACGGTGTAGAGTAACAGAAAACCAACACATTTGTAGGTGTCCTTTATACACACATAATCACGGCTGTATACTCCGAAGGGTTAGGTAGAAGTGTATATACACCCACATTTCGCCAGTTTGGTTAATTAATTTTAATGATTATATTATCTGGCTGGTCCATAAATTCAAGGTCGCTCAGCAAGCTACGAAACGGGCTATGCTTGGAGTCTCTGAGAGATCGAATCCGTAACGAGGTGATCCGGCAGAAAGCCAAAGTTGTCGACATAGCTCACAGAATAAGCAAGCTGAAGTGGCAATGGGCCGGACATATTAGCCGTAGAACCGATGACCGTTGGGGTAGACGTGTTCTTGAGTGGAGACCGGGAATCGGTAAACGTAAGGTGGGACGCCCTCAGGCTAGGTGGAGCGATGATCTTCGCAGGATGGCTGGTAGCAGCTGGATGAGAGTTGCCGAAAATCGAGTTGAATGGCGTGCAATAGGAGAGGCCTATTTACAGCAGTGGACTGCTATAGACTGATGATAATGATGATTATTATATTTTCATATCACATGGGCTCATTAAAAAAATATATATTTTAGCAGCAGTACAGACGCCAGCAGGTCAAGCTACCCGAAACTGTAAAATTTTCCCAATCAACTTTGAACCTTAATTCTTTAGTGATAAAGTTGAAAATCTATTAAAGAAATTTGACAGATTGTAATAGCTTGATGTGCTGGTGTCTGTACAAGGCTGATTCAAACACGTTTCCATTATATTTTTACTTTCGTAAATTGACATTGCACATCTTAAGGGATGAACTATAGCTTGGCCAAAACCGCTGTATCGCGCCTTCGGTATGTGCGCGGCGAGACGGGGGGGCAGTGCAGGCCGCTCATTCGTCATCGCTCACGGCGTCCCGCCCCCCACCTCGCCGCGCATTCCTAAGGCGCGGTACAGCAGTTTCGGTCAAACTATAGTACAAATCTGTCATTAATGCTGAAATAAACCTTTTTGGCGCAGCCGTGTGGCACACATTATTGTTGTTAAAATATTAGTTTGACTTTTTATTTTGTTATTTGTATTTTGTGTTTCACGAACTGTGTCCATAAACTTTATTCTTTCTTTCTTACAAATGAGTCAAATTGACATAATTATAATTTGTAAAAAAAAAAACGCAAGAAATAAACTGGTCATTCTGGAAAATGTCACACTATAAACATTGACCGCAATCTGGGGGCACGGTAGTGCCCCCGCCAAGACGAGCCAAGCGAAGCGCAAGGGAAGGTAGTGCCCCATGTAGTAACGAAACGGCCAAGCCACATGTTTTGACTAAGGTGTAGAGTTTGCGAAGTTAGGCCTTGTAGAGTTAGAAGCTTGGCTCTACATGAGATCTGATTACTTTTTGACAGTGCGAGCTACATGGTCTCGTCTTGGCAACATTTAACATGAAATGTTTTTGTGGGTTATTCTTTCTTTCATACAAATGAGTCAAATTAACATAATGATTACTTGTAAAAAAAACTCAAGAAATAAACTGGACATTCTGAAAAATGTCGCACTATCAAACATTGACCGCAACACATTATACAGCATGCTACAGTTCCATCGCTTAACGCATTGTAATACCCGTTGACCTTTACCGGTATGCGGTACAAAGTAATGATCCTTTACAATACAGGGTGTGCTATATTTTATCTTTATTGTTTTTAATAACATAATGATTACTTGTAAAAAAAACTCAAGAAATAAACTGGACATTCTGAAAAATGTCGCACTATCAAACATTGACCGCAACACATTATACAGCATGCTACAGTTCCATCGCTTAACGCATTGTAATACCCGTTGACCTTTACCGGTATGCGGTACAAAGTAATGATCCTTTACAATACAGGGTGTGCTATATTTAATCTTTATTATTTTTAATATCTGGCCGTTTTTTATCTGGATCCTTTACAATACAAGGTGTGCTATATTTTATCTTTATTGTTTTTAATATCTAGCCGTTTTTATCGGGCTGTGGATGTCATGAACGAGTAAGATAACAGTTTTATGTGAATTTATTTATTGGAAACAATTATTGACTGTTGGTCGTCCGCGACCGAGATGGGCGGACGATATTGTTGAGCTGAAATGTTTATTTCTGTAAGTATATGGATGTGGATGTGGTACAGACCATAAAACTGAACAACTTTCTCCATGGGACAAATAGCGTAACCGCGAAAATTTTATCAACTGTCCCATAGAAAACTTCAATACCTACTCGACCTAAATGTATGGGACGGCTGAATTTTTATTCGCGATTACGATGTTGGTCCCATGGAGAAAGTTGTTCAGTTTAATGGTCTGTACCACATCCTTAAATTTGGCTGGTCGTTGAAAAATAACCCTGTATACAAACGGATTCAGACAGGATACAAGCACAGACCAAAACGAACATTCACAAGGTAGCAATATGTCTGCTGCAGCATTGCCTTAGATTAGCTTTTCGGTAGCTTATGTCAAACCAATATATTTTTGAGCTTTGCATCACTGTTATCGCTGATAGAAAGTCACTTTGTCTAGACCCTCTGGAACAACTCCCAATGAGACCAAATTGATGACTGAACGGGCTTTTTAAGTACAGACGCCAGCAGGTCAAGCTACCCGAAGCTGTCAAATTTTCCCAATCAACCTTGAACGTTAATGCTTTAACGATAAAGTTTGATAATCTATTAATTAAATTTGAAAGATTGTAGGAGCTTGATGTGCTGGCATCTGTACAATCTTGCAAAGTGAGGCTATCTCGACGGTACGGCAGCAGGGTGTGGATGTGCAGCTATAACGCAAACTATAAATAATAATAAAAAATAATATAGAAAGAAGAAAGAAAAAACATTTATTTAGCACAGACCAAAAGACACACAATACACCAGATGCATTACATCAGATAACACAAATAAAAGAACAAATAGAAAACAGTTTATAGACCGATGTAAGAAATTAGCAGGAAAGTGTGCCTCACGGCTGCACCAAAAAGGCCCAGTTCAGCAAAAACCTGGACATTTCACACAGCGCCATCTAGTCCCAAGCTAAGCAACCTAATGCTTGTGTTATGGTAACAAGATGGCTGATAAACTACTTATATACATTTTTTTTTGTAAATACATACATATTATAGATACAAAAACACCCAGACTCAGAACAAATACATGTAGGACTTACAAATATTTGTTCTGTGCGGGAATCGAACCCGCGACACGCAGCGCAGCAGTCCGATCGCTTAGCCACTGCGCTAACCGTGTTGTCCAATCTCTGCCCTCTGTGCTCCAATAAATGCAGCCATAGCGACCTCTTCGCTTCCACCGACGATGCCGTTGAAGTGGGCGAAGTTTTAGGCCAACAAAATCCAATACACTGCCGACGAAGAAGGGCACATGAACTCAAAGCATTTACTTCAATTAAACCATTTACAGGCACTTTTGAACTGTCAAGAAGTCCGTCAATCAGAAATATGAAGCTATATATATATGAGCTAGTTGCCCATTCCAAAGCGTAGCAGTCCCTATGGAGAAGAAGAACATGGAACTTTATGTGAGCAAAGAACGGTTACCCATCCACCGACTGACTACTAAAACTACAACTTAACCTTGCATATCAATCGACCCATGTTGTTATCTATCACTTATCACATCCACAATAAATGTCCCGTGCAACATATGTTAGCCAGTAAGCTTCATAATAATACTAGAGCACAATCTAAAAGAAACGACAAACATAACAAATATGGTGGGCATTACTCATTAGTAACAGATATCTTAATGCAATGCGATGTGTTAATGCAAGAACGCCTTTATATGGCTTGGAAATATTAATAGTTATAATAATACTTTACTAGGGCGTATTAAAATAACCTCTAAGATATACGATAATTTAATATGTCCGGCGCACCCTGAGCAGTCAGCCCTGCTTACCAACCTTGTAGACTGGCTAATTTTGTTACCTAAACATAAGCTATTCTTATAAAGCTCGTATTTTTAGGGTTCGGTACCTCAAAAGGAAAAACGGAACCCTTTTAAGATCACTTCGTTGTCCCTTTTTCTCACAAACGCGTGGAGTTATCAAGTTGAAATTAATATCAAACCCCCACACACACAACCCCAACCCTCCACTGCAAAACCCCCCAACCCAACCCCACAATCAACCCTCCACACACCCCACCACAACTGTAAACCCCCCCCCCCCGCTGCTGCTGGAGACTGCAATCCCTTGAAGCAGTGAAAAAAATCAAACTTCTAAGTCAACGCAATCAAAAGATACGGGCATTTATGTTCTGGAATCAAAACCTATAGGATACTTCCCGTTGACCTAGAATCATGAAAGACAAGAAGCAATGTCGTTTGATTTCATCAGTCCCACTGTTGGACAAAGGCATACCTACTCTTTTTCCACCTCTCACTGTCCAGAGCTACCAAGGACCAATCTTTATGAAAGGAGTCCAGCTCGTCCCGCACTCTCCGTCTGTGCTTGCCGCGATGTCGTTGGCCATTAAGCGAAACCCACTGGGTCTGACATGCGACGAAGTGTCCAGCCCAATATCTTCATCTGCCTAACCTTTTCCCAACTATGTTGGGGTCGGCTTCCAGTCTAACCGGATGCAGCTGAATACTAGTATTTTACATGAAGCGACTGCCTATCTGACCTCCACAACACAGTTACCGGTAAGACTGGTTGTCAGACTTTCGGGCTTCTGACGACCCGTAACGACTGTCAAAGAACGAAGACCACGAATTACAGCCGGGACCAACGGCTTATCGTGCTTTCCGAGGCACGAAGGGGTCTTGGTATGTGAAAATGGTCACCCATCCACGGATCAACCGCGGCAAGCGTAGCTTAACCTGATCGATCGACCCGTGCGGCTGTTATTACTTAGCCACAAGCCTCTGAAGGGTTTTTGATCTATTGTTAGTCAAAAAAGTAATAATATCACTCTATAGGTAATTTGTTATAAGGTTGACGCTAGTATTTTACATGAAGCGACTGCCTATCTGACCTCCACAACCCAGTTACTGGGTAATCATATCCAGCCCAATAATAACTCGTATAATCCTATCCTACTAATATTATAAACGTGAAAGTTTGCATGGATGGATGTTTGTTACTCTTTCACGCAAAAACTACTGAACGGATTTGGATGAAATTTGGCACACACCTGGTTTATAACCAGGATTAACATATAGGATACGTTTTATCCCGATACGAGTATTCCCACGGGATCGAAACTTATACGGGTGAAACCGCGGGGCCCAGCTGGTCAATTATAATAGTGAAAGAGACTGACCTCTGAGTTTGTTTCGGTCTTTCTTCTCAAAGTAACCAGATAGGAAACGCCGAACTCATCTAGTAAATCACAAACGCGGAAAGCAAGGGCATGTCACTAGTCTATAATAACAAAGCCACCCATTACTCCAAGTTTCTGATACCTACACAAAGCTCATATTAGTAACAATTACAGCTAATTGCTTAGCGTTAACTGAACGTCTAGGTAAGCTGGTTAGCGACCATTTCCTTGAGCCCAGCCTACATCATTTGTCAATAAAATAATATTATTATGGATAATCTATGTATCGATTACGAGAAATTCTTGCATTATTTATAGGATTACACGCCCTGATACAGTGTGTTGTTTTTCTACGTTGTTGTGAGACTGGTCATCTCTTAACTGCCAGGGCTTATTTTTAATTTTTAATTTTATATTTTAATTTGTTTCTTTACATTGTTCTCACATATAGAAGCAATAAGAATAATGTAACCAGGATTTTGTAAAAATGTCTTGATTTAAAAGAGTGTCCGTGGAGTTTCTTGCCCGTTCTTCTCCATAGAGATCTACGCTTTGGAATGGGCAACTAGCTTCAACTTTCTGACTAACTGACCGACTATTTAATTTTGACAATTCAAAAGTGCCTGTAAATGGTTTAATTGAAATAAATGATTTGAGTTTGAGTTTGTGGTCATTTGGGCAGTGTATTGTTGATCTAGTGGTCGCAAGTGTTACGGCTGAGCATGAGGTCTTTCTTTTTTCGTTTTTTCCTTTAAAAAAAAAACGTGGCCCTACACTAGGAATTACTCCTGTATCGTGGGTGCGTTTACTCACATACACAAACAGCCAGACCCGGAACCACTGGGCCCGCGTGGTGGATTACGGCCCACTCCCTCTCACAGAGAGGAGGCCTGTGTCCCAGCAGTGGGAACATTAAAGACTGATTATGCTTATGCAAGGCAATAAGACACTTCACCAAGTTACTAAGTCAAGGCTTACTTACTAGTATTTTAAACAATTATAAAAATGTGTTCGCGAACTGTGAAAGACAGGTTTCAAAGCAATAATTAAAATAATTAGTTTTTTTGTTTGAACAATGTCATTGGCACTGTTTTTTTTTTGCGAGATATGATGCAACATTCATTTATTGCCTTGTCAATTAGTTGAACGCCTTCATATGTGCATGTTTTATTTGCATTCTATTACGATTTATTATTTTAGACTAAATACCTACATACCTTAAAGACAGCTGACATGGCTTAAAAGGCTGTTCGAGGGGCCCGTGGCTAAATAATAACAGCCGCACAGGTTGATCGGTCAGGTTAAGCTACGCTTTCCGCGGTTGGTCTGTGGATGGGTGACCATCTTTACATACTGAGACCCCTCCGTGCCTCGGAAACAACGTTAAGCCGTTGGTCCCGGCTGTCATTCGTGGATCTTTGACAGTCGTTACGGGTAGTCAGAAGCCCGAAAGTCTGACAACCAGTCTTACCAAGGGGTATCGTATTACCCAGTAACTGGGTTGTGGAGGTCAGATAGGCAGTCGCTCCATGTAAAATACTTATCACGTAATAAATTAAGTTAGATTAAAATTGCTTATTAGTCTTATAGGCTAGATTGTAATTAATTTTTTTTTTTTTAATCGGACCGCCAAAAACACATCAGGTATCAGAAAAACTGTAAAATCGTGTTAGTCATTCATTCTTTGTTCGGGTTCCCAACTAATCTCATATCCGATGCCGATGGTGATACGGAGTTGGAAACGCCCGTCATTTCCCCCCTAGAAGTCGTAGTGCCCCCTTAGCCATACATGAATCCCCACTTATGAAGGTTGTCTTTGTTGTGCTTACTTGTTCATTATAAAACGTTTAATAACATCACGTATTAAATCTGTGGGTAAACTTATACCTTACTTCAACTAACATTGACACCTCTTAACCTTTTCGACGCCCATCTATACAGTGTGTAACGGAAGGGGGGTATCAACCCTGAAGGAGGTGAATGTGCTCATGAAACTCAACAACTTTCCCCAAAGAACATAGGTCGAAATATGAAAAAAAAATTTGGCCCTCCCATAGTAAATCAATCAGCTGGTAGTCAGTTTTGTAAGGGAGGGCCAAATTTTTTTTTCATATTTCGTCCTGTTCTTTGGGGAAAGTTGTTGAGTTTCATGAGCACATTCACCTCCTTCAGGGTTGATACCCCCCTTCCGTTACACGTTGTATAATACGCGATGTGTCCTCCAGCGCCACGCTACAAATGTATAACGTATCTATAGTAAAACGTAGGGATGGGATTAATGTCAGCCCTGCTGACCACAAAACTTCCAAACACGGTAACATAAACCACGCCCCAGTTAAACTGGTACGTTCCATTGTGATCTAGCCGCATAGTTCCACAATCGACGCGGGCGCAACAGCAATTATTCTCAAGTTAGCTATCAATAAATCGCTTAGCTTTCAACTCTTGAGTGGTTACTACAAGTAGATAAGTAATTTAGAAGTCTGGTTTCGTTTAGATTGAAGTCGGTAGCTATTTTATTGCCTATAAACTAATGAATAAAGGACTTTAACGTTACATTGTTGCAAACGCGTGCGTAAATTAGCTAGAGAAACTCCGCAAACGTTTATGATAAATGATTTTATTTTGTAAGTAGGTTTGTACAAACACTTTTACACGTCAATCATATTTTAAAACTAGATGAGGTCGGCGTTTTATGCGTATCGATATATGTGTTTTATTGTTAATAAAATCATATAGTATAATCAAGCCTGATCCATCGCCACTCGTTCGATGTCCACCGCGCACAGGATGGATTGAAAGCAGCACATAAAGTGATTTTTTGCTCCATTGGTGTAGGTAATTGCCGTATGGCGTTCCACTCACACTGGATAAATAAATAAATAATATTAAATAAATATCAATCTCCTGTCCTTATCCCATTTTATTTGTGGTCGGCGCAACATTTATTATTCTTCCATACTTCTCTATTAGTCGCCATCTCGGTAGTCACCCCTAGGGGGCAGGAGAATGATGGTATTCTAAATAGAGATAAAAACGCATTAAACTAACAAGTTCAAACCAGGTTTTAATCGCCAGACTCAAACGCACAAAACGACTCACGCGCAGCGTTCACGCACGATCGAGTTCACCTGCTTACAGCTGACAGCTACATCTTTGAAATATCACTTTAATATTTATCATTAGCACGCCGAGTGAGACTGTGTCAAGAGCAGAGGAAACTGTGGACTGTAAGGGATAGACTTGATTGATAGATCAAAGAATCTATTATGTTGAATCTGGAGTAACGACTGGTTGTAATCCATCTCAGACATCGACCTACATGGTCTTCATATGATCTGACCAAGATTATGCCTGGACTTGCGTTCATCGTCAACATCAGACAGAACAGCTAAGCGAAAACAAAATAACAGCGCGGGCGGACTATAGGATGCGACGCTGTGGGCCAAAGGATATATTTTATGTTTAAACAAGGCGCGAACGAAGTCGCGTGCAGAAGTTGGTTAGTTCTAAAAGCGGTTAAATGAGAGTATGTCAAGAGCAAAGAATCAATTTTGTTGAGGCACCTCGTCAGGTACAGCCTACGGGTAGTTATGACTCTAACTGCTAATTATATCATTCGTAATGGAACTGGAAACTTTAAGGCGGGTTAAATATAGATGTTTACATTCCTGGCTTTTATTGGAAAACTATAATAACGTTAATGGCATGTAAATAACCTTTCGCAAAGGTAAAGGGTGCGCTAAGAACAAACCACCACGTGTACCATTCCTTAAAAGAGTGTTGTGCATTCAGAAAGTTGTCTACGTTGCAAATAGCCGTCAAATATTTTGCTGTGAAATTCATGCCAAAAATTAAAGTGCCGGTCAGAAAAAAAAACATTCTGCTGTCTTATGGGAAATGACATCTTGAGCATTTTTTACTATTAAAACGAAAGTCTAACCCCTAGGCTGCTATTTGAGATTGAGAATGGCAAAAATCATATTTTAATAAGAAGTTTACAGTTAAAACATGTTCAGGGTGGAACTTGGACTGCGGCGCTGCTGTCACGTAAATTGGCTCCCTGAAAATGTGTTCTTTAAAATATAACAGAAATCAGTAACAAAACTAAGTTTACCGGCTAAGACCGTGGTATTTATGACTGTGGATATTAGTGACTTAATTTTAGACTTTCGCGAAAAAATGCTCAAGACGTTATTTCCCATAAGAAAATTACCTTTTTTCTGGCTTTCGACTTTAATTTTTGGGTATAAAATGTTCGAAACTTAAATGATGTCCTTAGTCTATATTACCGAATGAAATTGTATAAGTACTTACTCATTATTGCACTGCATATCATATCATATTCAGTTTCATATCGACAAATTAATCAAAACATTTGACAGCTGTTTGCGACGTTGCCAACTTATTAAAAGGACTTTGTAAAATGTGTGTCCGTCGCACCCTGGATATTTGCTCCGCTAGGACCTTGCTGAATACCCAACATTTATAAGACGGCAATTTATTAAACACTTGGTTGGCGGCATAAGAAGAATAGAATAGAATAGAATACTCTTTATTGTACACCATACAAATTACAGAACATAAATAATATAAATACAATTTTACAAAGGGTGACACAATGGGCGGTCTTATCGCTAAGAGCGATCTTTTAAAGACAACCTTTGGATGGATTAAAATTAAGGATAGACAAATATAGTAGGTAGTCTGTGGTGTACCATTTACATTACACAATTAATATATACATTAATTATATGAAAAGAATGAAGAAAAAAAATGAATGAATGATGAAGAATGTCTCCAAAATCTTTGATGACATGCACTGTTCTAGATAGTGTTGGGTTTTGCCTGCTCTGCATAGTTTACAATATCACACAACCTAAGAAATAAAAATAAACTACAACGGAGACAAGCTCGTACTAACTATGGTAAAAAAACAATTTTGTTCGAAGGAGCACAGCTGTTTAATGACCTGCCAAATGACGTAAAGGAGTGTAACAACATTAACTCATTCAAAATTAAACTAAAAAATCATATTCATAAAATGTAATCATACCGCATACCTATCAAACAATGTTAGCAACTTCTTACCTACCCAAGTTTTGTTTGTATAACTTCACCAACACGCACCAGAGGCAAAATGTATTTAGATTTAAGCAATTACTTTGTATCTCATTGTAAGTGAACCTATATACTGTTCTTATGAGAATAAATTCTTTAAACCTATAGTTTACAAAGGCAAAAAGGTGTTCGTATTTTCCTCCAACTACTATCTGGTTAAAATAGTTCTCTTGTGAGTCAGTACAAAATATTTGCATACGGTATGTAAATAGATAATCAAGTACAGCCAGGCTATTGGTGGTTGATTGATAGATTGCACAAAGCACACCGCAGAACATTGTTGTCTATGGAAATTATTATGTTTATTATACTATCATCATACAATAAAGCTGAATAATTTGCTTGTTTTTGTTTGAGCGCGTTTATCTCTGGAACTACCAGTCTCATATGAATAAACTTTTTGCAATTTGATAGACGAATTCTTGAGGAAGGCTATATGCTATTTAACATTACGCTACGACCCTTACGAGGCGAGTAAAAAAAAGGAAAAAACCGGCAAAGTGCGAGTCGGACTCGAGGAGAAATACATAATTTGTGATAATTTCAACTGTCTAGCTATCGCGGTTCTTGAGATACAGCCTGGTGACAGACAGACGGAAGGACAGCGGCGAAGTCTTAGTGATAGGGTCCCGTTTTTACCCTTACGTACGGGTACGGAACCCTAAAAAGGCAAAAAGAACGCTATACGAAAACGAAGTAATAGAACGAGCGGGCGTTGTGATACGATGCGATGGGTCGGGGACTGAGGGCGGCCTCATTTCACGCAGACGACATCGCTGGCAGAGCTAGTCTACTATAGAACAAACTAATGCAAAAGTTCTATAAGATTATTATTTTGAGGCATTTAATATTTGATTCAACAAGTATAGTCCCTATCAACAAATGTTAATTAATATTAACTTTATCGCTTACAGACATAAAATCTTATCCCTTTATAAGAAAAATATGTCGACACATCGTATGTCATATATATACATATACAGCTCATATTTCATCTATATATATAAAATTCAAAGTCCTGACTGACTGACTGACTGATTGACTGACTGACTGACTGACTGACTGATAGATCAACGCACAGCCTAAACCGCTGGTCCTAGAGACATGAAATTTGAAGGGTGTATTCTTCGTGAAGAGTAAGCATCCACTAAGAAAGGATTTTTCGAAATTCCACCCCTAAGAGGGTGAAAAGGGGGGAATTCGTTTGTATGAAAAATCTTATTCCTTGGGTTAATAAACTTGAAATTTGGCACGAATACTTATCTAAATAAATTATGAAGATTGTCAGTTTTTTTTTCTTCTAAACTACCCCCTAATAAGGGATTGGGGGGTTTCAAAGTTTGTATAGAAGAATTTTAGTGCGCAGTCCGATTTACTCGAAACTTGGTAGTTATACCTAATATTGAAAGTAAAGAATAATGTGTATCAGGGTTTTTTGAAAATCTATCCCTGACGGGCTGAAGTGGGGTAGTAAATTTTTCAGGGGAGGATTTTACTGTATGGCTTGATTAACTCGAAAATTAGTATAAATAATCTTTGAGTCAAGTTATGAATACATCCCAAACGATTTTTTTTAATTCCACCCCTGTGGGGGTGAAAAGCGGGGATACAGTTTATATGAAAAATCTTCTTCATTAGGTTAATAAACTTGAAACTTTTCAAGAATACTCGCAAGTAAGTAAGTAATAAAGTTTATCATTATAAGTTTTTCAAAACTACCCCTCAAAGGGGAATATAGGGGTGTTGAAGTTTGTGTGGAATAATTTGAATACGCGCGCGGTCCGGTTAACTCGAAACTCAGTGTTTATACTTAAGACCAAAAATAAAGAGTAACATGTATCAGGGTTTTTCGAAAATCTACCCCTAACGGGTTGAAAAGGGGTAGTTAATTTTACATGGGAGGATTATAATGCGTGGCTCGATTAACTCGAAAATTGGTATAAATAATTTTTGAATCAAGTTATGAATAATCCCCAACGATTTTTCAAAATTCCACCCCTGTGGGGGTGAAAAGCGGGGGATACAGTTTATATGCAAAATCTTATTCCTTGAGTTAATAAACTTGAAATTTGGAACGAATACTTACCAAAATAAATTATGAAGATTGTCAGTTTTTTTTTTCATCTAAACTACCCCCTAATAAGGGATTGGGGGTTTCAAAGTTTGTATGGAAGAATTTTAGCGCGCAGTCCGATTTACTCAAAACTCAGTATTTATACTTTCAATATTAGGTATATTGAAAGTAAAGAATAATGTGTATCAGGGTTTTTTGAAAATCTACCCCTGACGGGCTGAAATGGGGTAATCAATTTTTTAGGGGAGGATTATAATGCGTGGTTTGATTAACTCGAAAATTGGTATAAATAATCTTTGAATCAAGTTATGAATAATGCCAAACGATTTTCCCAAATTCCACCCCTGTGAGGGTGAAAAGCGGGGGATACAGTTTATATGAAAAATCTTATTCATATTAGTTAATAAACTTGAAACTTGGCAAGAATACTTGCCTAAGTAAGTAATAAAGTTTATCATTATAAGTTTTTCAAAACTACCCCTCAAAGGGGGATATAGGGGTGTTAAGTTTGTGTGGAAGAAATTGAATGCGCGATCCGAGTAACTCGAAACTCAGTACTGATACTTTTGACAGAAAATAATCTATATCTTCTTCTATACTTATAATAAATCTGTAGAAGTGAAAATTCTGTACATTGAAAATATCAAAAAAATAATTTACAGGGGGTGTTACTAGCCGGACACCGAACCCAAAAATGTGATTAAAAAAATTTTTGTCTGTCTGTCTGTCTGTCGGTCTGTCTGTCTGTCTGTTTGTTCAGGCATCACGCAAAAACTACCGGTTCGATTACGATGAAACTTGGTATAATTATTCTTTAATATCCTGGGCACCACACTGGGTACTTTTTATCCCGGAAAAGTATATACAATAAAAAACAAACTTAATTTTGCGGTTTGATCCCTATACCCGATTACCACTGTCTGTACTGTACCAACCGCAAATACTAAGTTTGTCGTAGGTTGGGTCACCCGCAGTGGAGTTCATTTTTATTCCTTTTAGTTTTTAGAGTTATTTAGGTTTATTTTTATATGAGTCGTAGGTATAGATTTTAATTTTAAAGTATAGGTAGTATATTTGATAGTGTACGTAGTGACCGTAGGTTATTTTATAATACTGTTAGGTAGGATTAGTCATTCGTATAGATATTAGTTTTTAGGGATTTTGCTTAGGTATTTATTGAGTTTAGATTAGTTATCATCAGAAATAGGTTTATTTAGGTAGGTATTTAATTTTCTGTTATTGAGTTTTTTTTTTTAATTAGGTAGGTACTTAGGTAAAGATATCATATAGGTACCCTCTTAATCACCACTAATGAGACACAATTGGTTTTCTACTGTAATTAGCCACAAAGAGCCCGCGAGATAGATGGCATTCTGGGGAAGCACATACATTTTATCCTGTTAGCACGTTCCCGTGGGATAACTTCCGACATCCACGCGGGCGAAGCCGCGGGCAGAAGCTAGTACATTAATAAAATAACCATATTTTAACAAAGAAACTGTTATATATATGAGATTTATGGTTGTTTCTGATTGCCGAGAGCCCATTTACTGCACTTCCTGTCTGCTGCTTTTGTTATATTATGTTCCATTGTTTGTACTCTATGTTATTTTATTTCAATTTTAAATAGAGCAGTAACAGCTCTATATTAGATATCATAATCGCGCGTTCGTATTTCCGAAAATACACGATGATTCTCGAAGCGCAAAATTTTGCTTGGGATCTACAGTATAAAATAGTATCTTGTAACGTGGTCGATACGTGGTATGCGTATGTGCTTTTAATTAAGTAGTTGATAACAGTGTTTGTGAGTTACTGATATTTAAATGCAACATAGAAGTATAAGAGCAAGGCCCGATTACTCGTTTAGCCCGAAATTCTGACACCAGCCTTACCAAAGGGTATCGTATTACGCAGTTATAGGGTTGTGGAGGTCAGATAGGCAGTCACTCTTATGTAAAATACTGGTATTCAGCTGAATCCAGTTAGACTGGAAGCCGACCCCAACATAGTTGGGAAAAGACTAGGCAAATGACGATGAGAAGTAGAAAACCAAGGCTCGATTACTGATCGAGAATTACAATAAGCTGTAGTTAGCAAAACTGCAAGAAATGTAACAGGATAAAAGAGAGAATTTGGCCTATAAGGAAAATTGGAAAAACCCTCAAAATACTAATATTTCGTAGTAGTGTTCTCATTATGAAAACCGCAAAAAAATATTGCATACCCTTTCAAATTTAAATCTTATAAACTTCGATCAATAATAGTAGTAGATTAAGGATCAGGAACAAAAAACAGTCGCTCAAGTGGCCACGTTTGCACACACGTAAACATCTACATTTCTTAGAAAAAAATTTAATATTAACAACTTCAGTTTATTATAAACCTTAATGTTTAAACATAAAGATTAATTACCATTGCAAAATATATTTAAAATGTCGCTTGCAAATAAAATCATTCTATTTTTAAATTTCGTCATTTATTCTAAAATGAAACTTAAAGTCTAAGTAATAAGGTTAAAAACATACTAATTTGAAATAAGACCACAAAAGTATTTGTGGTCTTATTTTTCGGGCCGTTTTTGAAGCGCTTATCGGGAATCTAGTACTATTATTGATCGAAGCTTATAAAATAAGAAAAAATAATACTAAATATTTCATTGATCACTCACTATGTACAGAAAAAGCAAGTCAACACCACATATTCAAATACCCAACAATTTGCATACAAAACTAACGCATCCGGACATTTCACAGAACGTCTGATTTCACAACATACCCCGCAGCATTAGCCAAGAACGAAAGTGCTATACTTAAGTTCACTTGTTCAATCATTCGTTGTTATTCCCAACACGATTTGAACGAAATCGGGTGACCGGGACAGTTTGTTATGTAACTGTAGGTATGTGATTTGAATTTGTTTATGGTAATATGTAAAATTGGGCAGTGAGTAATTGTTAGCGGAACTCTTTCGAGGGGGAAACTGGCTGGCAAGGACAGTGTGACGTTTGTCATTAGTGGCGCCTCTGTCATTCGTTATCTGCATAACCTTTCCTATGTTGAGTTCGGCTTCCAGTCTAACCGAATGCAGCTCAATACCAATATTTTACATGGAGCGACTGCCTATCTCACCTCCATAACCCAGTAACTGGGTAATACGATACCTCTTGATAAGACTGGTTGTCAGTTTATCGAGCTTCTACAAATGACTGCCGGGACCAGCGGTTTAACGTGTTTTCCGAGGCTCGCAAGGGCCACCCACCCATAAACCGACCGCGGCAAGAGTAGCTTAACCGTTGATCGATCGACGGCGGCTGTTATTATTTTGCCACGAGCTCCATCATTCACAAATCAATTTCATCTATTTCTAACTAACAAAACACAAGTAGGCGCCAAAACAAAATGGCGCCTATGTCAATCAAGTTTTTGTTAACTTAATGTCAAAGACACGATTCATAAAGAATAAATTAACTGCATTTTTTGCTAACAAGTCTATTGTAAACACATTAAAGAGTTTAATGTCAATGGTATGCCGGATGTAGCACTGTAATGGTCTTCAAGGGTATTTTCAGCTGGGTACCTCATAGCCAAGGATTGAATTGAAGTATGTAAGGAATAGGATTACAGCCCCAGCAGTCTCGACATTCATAGCGATCGCTTTACGACCGAAAGCAAAGTCCTGTAACTCCATACATACACCTGTCTATCCGGGACTTCGCGACCGAATTCGGTCGTAAGGGCAGAGCAATGGTGGCTCAGTGGAAACGAATTACGAATACGAATTACGAACGTGATTTACGAATTGTAGGTTCGTAGTCTAGGTAGTACAGTAGTAAGTTCGAAACCTGACAAGCTTAACTTTGTGTAAATAATTTCATCACCACTGCAGCTCTCAAAACGGTGAAGGAAAACTGACAATTTAAAAATAGAATGACTTTATTTTCAAGCGACATTTTAAATATATGTTGCAATGGTAATTAAACTTTATGATTAAGCATTAAGGTTTATAATAAACTGAAGTTGTTAATATTATTAAACTTTTTCTAAGAAATGTAGATGTTTACGTGTGTGCAAACGTGGCCACTTGAGCGACTGATTTTTATTCCTGATCCTTAATCTAGTACTATTATTGATCAAAGCAGTTTTTATAATTATTATAAGCATTTTAATGTTAACTTTTTCTTAATCTGGAATATGTACGTTGTAAGACAGCTGTCAAAAAACGGTTAACCTACTGGACAGGGTAAAGGGTAGGAAACCGAAAACTATTTCACGGTCGTTCGAGATAAAGTTAGCCATTATTTTTGTTTGTCGAGTAAAAGGAACGCGTGCAGAGGTATGGTGGTATATACAGTTTATCATTCGCCATTCTGATACAGAAGTAAGGTCACTAGGCGTCCTCAAGGAAGCAGACAGATTGATAATACAACTTTCTTTTTAACTCCAACCCAGTTAAAGGTGAACCTGATAATATAATGGAATGTCTCAATAAAATAATGATACAAAAAGAAATTATATTGACGGCCGGAATGCAAGTCTATATTTGGATGTAAGTCTGGCCAGAAAAAGGTCATGTGAAATTGAATATTTTTTTATATTTTTTAAAGTGGTAATTTTATTTACAAGATAACACTAAAAAAACAAAGTAATATCCTAAATTAACTAAAACTATTTACAAACTAAAATATAGCGTCGAAAAATTCACCCGCATCGCTGTCGACTGGAAATGTACCCAAGACACTGGTGGCATTACCACGTTGTATGGCAATGCTTAGCCTCTGGCCAAGGTAAAAGCCAGCCCTTGGGTCATGGGAAGTGTCAACTAGTGTTTTCGAGATTTCCTGAATTGAATAATATATATGATCGCAGAGCGATGGTGGTTCTTAAAGGAGGTGCAAGGTCGAAATGATGTAAAAGGGCGAAATTGTCATAATCTCGAAAATCCGATAGTGTGGACCTGCGTTGGGTTCGATTCCCGTTACTTTTCATTGTTCCTATGGCAGCCGAGTCCACAGACAGTTTGTGTCCTTTTATTGGCAATGGGTTCCCACATCACACCAGACTCAAACTCAAACTATTTATTTCAAATAAACCAATTACAGGCACTTTTGAATTGTCAAGGTCGGTCAGTCAAAAAGACGAAGCTAGTTGCCCATTACAAAGCGTAGTAGGTACCTATGGAGAAGAACGGGCAAGAAACTCCATGGACACTCTTTTAAATCATAATAATATTGTTACCAGAGGGGCAATCCTCGTAATTTTAAGAACGTTCACAGTCTGATCTCAGTCTCAATCTGTCAAAAAACACTTCTAATTTCCCTACATTTTGACAAGTTTCTGACATTTGTTTGTCGCCGAGATGAGACTGCGACTAGATTTGGAAGGTTTCAAATTACGAGAATTGGCCTTCTGTGTTCCTCGAAAGGTACGAAGAGGTGTATTAGTCCTTCCACATTTCGGGAGTTTCATGGTTAATAAGAGAAAATATCGTAAGGAAACCAGGGACTCTACTCCGAAGTAGTATCGGCCGAATGTTCGGCCGTTTCCTGCTACAAAGTTACTATTTGGTTCGGTCAGTTCCGATCCTACACTCCTACACTCTTTCAAATATTGACTATGGTCCCGACCCAACTGAGTCAAAACTTTTTTCGCATTTTTCAATAATATTCGGTTCGGCCATGTGTCGGTCCGATCCGAACATTCGCACTTTGCACTTCGGAGTAGGCCCCCTGGACTTATAGATAATATATAAGTTTGAAATCGCCAACCCGTCTTGAACGCAGCGTGGAGAGAGTTAACTTAAAAGCAACCGTAGTGATCTATGCTCTGTACGAGAAGGCTTTTGCCCAACAGTGGGACAATAATAGGCTGGTATTATAAGTGTAAAAAATGAGTCTACTGCCATAAACCAGGCCCAAATACTGACTACAGGCTGCTACTGAGAATTTCCTTGAAATTTCAAAAGCATGAATATTTTAGTGTTACCTTAAATACATCCGGCAGTGTATCTACATCGTGCCCACGATTCGGAAGGTCGCCGAGAACGAAAGCTGATGAAATAGCCGCCACGGATTGCGGGAAGTGGGCGCGTTGAGAGGGGGGTGAAGGGGGGAGGTATTGACACCTTTGTACTGGTATTGGGGCAAATTCTAAAGTTAGGACATTTACGTAAATTAATCCCACCCAATATTAGGTAATATGAGCTGTTCAAAAATGAATATGTCATTTGTTCAAACTACGCTGAGAATTAGCACTTTTCTATTGTCAACATTACATAACACAGTCCACCAAAACGCCCGCCCTTCACCACTTCCTAGTGCTTTCGCTGGGAAGAAGTGGTGCAACAAACTTCCCAGCAGCGTTCAAAGAAGAAACAACCATAATACACAAAAAACATGGTTTAAACTTACTACGTATAAACTTAGATACTTAGTTGATCGATTGATTCTAATATTAGCATATTAAAATGGAACTGCATAATCAGCTTAAAATGTTCCCACTGCTGGGACACAGGCCTCCTCTATGTGAGAGATAGTGGGCCGCAATACACCACGCGGGTCTAGTGCGGGTTGGTAGATGTTACGTCTTCGAATTTTTCTTTAAACATCTGGATTTTCACCTTTCAGTCTTACATTTCCCTTAATTTTTATTATGATGTCAATCTCTAGATACTAAGAAATATATTCCTCTAGACCACACAAATACCAACCAATCCCACATTACAATAACCAATGAATTCCTCACCAAAAACCCACAGAAAAAAATCTCCCATACTAGTCTAAGTACGCGACTTACACGAACACACTTCAAAAGGTAAATGACAACAAATTAAAAATTCCTTCTCACTCAGTTGAGACCAGCTCATTCCTTCACATCCTTATAATAAACACAGTACATGTTTTTATTAACTTATCGACCAGTTTAATTTAAACTGCGGTGAAATATGCCAGTAGGAACTCACTTCATCTCATAATATTTCCGCTACTATCCTAATTTATTTCGGGGCCGCTCAGCATGTTTTTTTTTTTTATTCTATACATCTCTCATCTCAGTATTCATCTCCTCTCTAGCCATATTATCTTTCTATCCAAGAAAAGGGAGGATCCCCACCAGACACAACACCCGTCTGGTCGAGGATCCTCCCTTTTCTATGGAGGATAAATGAACTTTACACCCTGTTCCTCATACCTCCAAACTTCTTTTTCTTCGTAACACTCTTGTCAGACCGGTCGTAGTCCTCATGTAGTTTCCTATCTAGGGGCTGATGTGATTCGCCTCAGGATTTCTCCCAATTACTGGTATTTTTTTATGCACTCATACAAGGGATCGCCCACTGCGGATTTAATTTCGTCAGTCCATCGCATGGGTGAGCGTACCGCGTTGTCTAGTGCCTACTCTAATTGCGTAACACACGATCAATCGGAATCCGAATCATTTTGAAGCAAATTGCTAATCCATTGCTTCATAAGTTCGAAAAATTTGTCTGCTCAACACGTAAATAACGCAATGAATGTTGTTGAACAACACGGTTAGCGCAGTGGCTTAGCGATCGGACTGCTGCGCTGCGTGTCGCGGGTTCGATTCCCGCACAGAACAAATATTTGTAAGTCCTACATGTATTTGTTCTGAGTCTGGGTGTTTTTCTATCTATAATATGTACGTATTTACAAAAAAAAAATGTATATAAGTAGTTTATCAGCCATCTTGTTACCATAACACAAGCATTAGGTTGCTTAGCTTGGGACTAGATGGCGCTGTGTGAAATGTCCAGGAATATTATTATTATATTATATAACTGTCAAAATGAAATCTATTCCGATTGATTGTGTGTTACGCAATTAGGGTGCTGGATCAAACAAACTTATTTTCATTCTTTGGTCACCTGTGTGATTTATTTTAACACTAACGCCATCACAACAGACCAAGATAAACTGGCCACAAAAGGACTTTAACAATTAAATCTGCAACGTAACTCTTGTCCTTAAAACGAATTGAGTTGATTTCCTTATGTCACACCGACTCGAACGAACGGCATTGATCGGTATGTAAATATTATGATCAGATAATTGCTACTAAATATTTGCGGTAAGGTTTATGATTGCTAATAGTCAAGCTTTTGCCTTTCTAAAATTTAGATCACTATTTTAATTGGGTATCCTTGGAAGAAATGATCCATAAAACGTTTATTTTAATATGAAGTAAAACAATATCTAAAACTATAAGGTTAAATAAAAAAGGTTTATTATTTTTTGCTTTTCAGTTTTTTCGGCGGTTAAATTTTTTGTTAAAAAGTTTTTATTTTATAGTTTTTTGTGGCTATACCTAATCTACTAATTGTTTGCCAAAGGGCAGGAGGCGTACGTGGCACTGAATAGAGTAATAATACACCACTCAGCATTAAAATCTGTGAGTGAATAATAAATCACCCCTATTTTCCCACCCTTAGGGTTGGATTTTCTTTTTCAAATTTATATGGGACCAACTTTGTGGTATACCCTTTCCAATAAAAAAAGAATTATCAAAATCGGACTACTCTGTACAAAGTTATGCTTGGTCATACATAAAAATAAAAAAATGTGTCGAATTGAGAACCTCCTCAATTTTTTTTTCGTCGGTTGAAAGAAACAAGTGTTTTAAGACTATAGGCTCATAAATAGAAAAACAACTCTGCATTGCTCGCCTAAATGGCATTCTGACTAATCGAATCTTAGCTACCGACTATATTTATCTCTCCTTAATTTTTAATCCATCCAAAGGTTGTCTTTAAAAGCTTAGCGATAAGACCGCCCATTGTGTCATCCTTTATAAAATTTTATATATTTATGTTCTGTAATTTATATGGTGCAGTACAATAAAGTGTTTTCTATCTATCTATCTTAGCTCTCATAGCTCATTTAACTAAACATATTTAATTTGCTTGAGGGCGTTAAAATGACACATCGAATTTTAGGAAGATACTGTCATATACCTACAGTCTTTTCACAGTTATTTTACAGCTGATTTTTGTCAAAATCACAGTTATCTTTATTTTCGTTAAAATAAGGTTGCTATTGCGTCGCTGCCACTGACAAGTCTGTCAAAGTCACAGTGTGTTGTTACAATAACGTTGCTATAAAAAAAAAATGTCTACTATAGTTTGACCGAAACTGCTGTACCGCGCCTTAGGAATGCGAGGCGAGGCGGGAGGAATACGCGGCGAGGCGGGGGGCGGGGGGCCGTGAGCGATGACGAATGAGCGGCTTGCACTGCCCCCCCCCCCCCCCCCCCGTCTCGCCGCGCACATACCTAAGGCGCGGTACAGCGGTTTTGGTCAAACTATAACAAGACTTGTATTGTCTTTCCAGCTACTAACATTGACAAAAAAACAACTACCACAAAGTGCATCGTTCGACGGCTCATCTTGCTGTGCTGCTGTCGCTACATGACTCTGTCAGAATAATCGACATCGCCTCAGTTGTCAAAAAAGGAAAAAAAATAAACGTTGCTGTTACATTGCTGCAGTCAGAGGTAACCTAACTTTTTTTTTTCTTCTTTTTCTTTTTTTTTAAACGTTGTCCACACTAGGAATTACTCCTGTATCGTGGGTGCGTTTACAAACATTTAAACTGACACACACAAACAGCCAGACCCGGAACAACTACCTGTAGGCAATACAAATATTTGTTCCGTGCGCGAATCGAACCCACGACACGCAGCGCGGCAGTCGATCGCTCAGCCACTGCGCCAACCGTGTCGTCTGTGAAAGAACTGTAGATATGACTTATCAGTGAGAGACGACGGTATACAACACAGATTTTTTTCGATAACTCGATAAATTCGGCATTTAGCCACGCACGCTACGAAGTACGGTGTGAGTGGCATCCGGGCGTATTCCTCTCGCCTTAAATGTCAGTACATACTGTGACAGTATTTTTTCTCGTTTGATATATCAAAAAGCTTCCTGCTCGACCCAGGTGATCAGCTGGTGTTGTAGACTAACTATGGTGTAGAGGAGGCGGTCTGTTGATATTGGACTTAAGAAAAGTTGAGAAATCAATACATATAAATAAAATTTAAGTCTCTTTGTTATGTACAAATAACAGATTTTTACTAAATGTATACGGTACTTATAACAAAAAAAAATGTCTTTCTGTCTGTCTGTTTCTTCCGACTAATCTCCGAAACTGCTGGATCTATTTTGACGAGACTTCACTGGCAGATAGTTGATATTATAAGGAGTAACTTAGGCTATTAGCGTTCCGCGTAAATAAATTAAAACCTATGAAATCTTATTTGTTTTCCGACATGCACGTAAACGAAGTCGCGGGCGCAGCAAGTAAACCATAAATTGTTTTATGGTAAACTTTCCATCAGTGTGAGCTATCAAAAAGCAAAAGCGGTTGCTGTTGTCAAAAAAAATATGAAGTCAGTAAGTCTCCTGTCACGCAGGGCCAATACAACCTGCAATGGATTTTAGCAATGACCAGTTAGCCCACGATCTAACCAAAGCAATCGATCGAAATATCACACATTTGTCCGGAAAACCGGAAGGTCCTATATCGGTGCGACCACGCGTTATTTATTTACTAATACTTTTTGAACACCAAAAAGGTACAAAGGCAGACTTAATGCCTTAGGCATTCTCTACCAGTCAACCAAGGGTGGTGAAGAGATTACATTCGTATTCGTTTCGATTACTCCTTCGAACAAAATGAACGCGGTGATCGCTTTGGTTAGGACGGGGCCGTATAGTAGCAATAATAGATACTCGATTATATTTTTGTTAGGGAAGAAACTACGATCCCATTCCTTAGTACCTAATATTATGTCCCTGCGTGATCGAATCAGAAATCAAGAGATCCGCAGGAGGACCAAGGTAACCGACATAGCCCGAAGAATTGCCAAAGTTAAGTGGCAGTGGGCAGGGCACATTGCTCGCAGAACAGATGGCCGATGGGGTCGAAAGGTTCCGGAGTGGCGACCGCGTACCGGAAGATGCAGCGTTGAAAGGCCTCCCACAAGGTGGACCGACGACCTTGTGAAGGCCGCAGGAACCCGTTGGATGCGAGAAGCACAGAAGCGGTGGAAGTGGAGGTGGTTGGGGGAGGCCTATGTCCAGCAGTGGACGTCTTTCGGCTCAAAAGATGATTATGTCAAAAACACTTCTGTGACTAACGGACAAGAAAGTGATCATATAAAAGTTCAGTTTAACAACCAAAAGTGTGACAACCAGTCTTACCAAGGGGTATCGTATTACCCAGTCACTGGGTTGTGGAGGTCAGATAGGCAGTCGCTCCATGTAAAATACTGGTATTCAGCTGCATCCGGTTAGACTGGAAGGCGACCTCAACATTGTTGGGAAAAGGCTAGGCAGATGATGATAAAAGTTCAGTTTTCTTTTAAAGGCCGGATTCCTAAAAAATAATGTTCTAAAAGATACCATTGTTGCACATACACGAAACAGTAACATAAAACGACAGCATTCTGACTAAGTATAAAGATATGTATTTGCATCATGATGACATTGTAGGTATTACGCCCATTTTTTGCACTCTACGCATGGAATACTAATTGTTTGGAATGTCCAAATATAGGGCAACATGGCGATAAGTTTGACAAATGTTAATGCCAAGATACATTATTATTAAGTTGGTATTTCAGTGATATTTTGACTGCAAAAATTACAACAATCTGCCTAGCCTTGCAGCTGAATACATTTATTTTACAGGGAACCCAGTAACTGTTTGTGGAGGTCAGATAGGCAGTCGCCTATCTGACCTCCACAAACAGTTACTGGGTAACACAATACCTCTTGGTAAGACTGTTTGTCAGACTTCTGGGCTTCTGACTACCCGTAACGGTTGTCAAAGATCTACGAATCACAAGCGTCGCTTGTAGTTGCCTTTTTTGTCGATGCATTTCAGCTCGGAATCCCCCTGCTGGGTATATTATTATTATTTTTTAGTAAACTTTTGTTTCTTAGCTCTTTTATTTATTTCAGGCGACGCAGGCCCATAGATAAATTACTTTAACCTAAACATACATATTTTTATTACAAAATAGTACTTCACTAGCTAGTTCTGGTGCTGTTCTGTGGTACTTGTCCGCGGAAGCGACGGAACACCACGTCCTGCGGGCAAAAGTCTTCGTCCATGACGACGGGCAGATAACAATTCGGTACATGCACCACAAACGCCTTGAAGTTGACGTTGCGTATAAACCTCCCCGTTCTTCTGCCATACTTCCCTGTTTGTGCATCTCTCATTCAGGTATTTAGAAAAAAAAAAGAAAGAAAGAAAAATGCATTTTTTTTTTTTATTTGATGCGACTTTGACGATATCGTCAACCCAACAATTCACACCTACAATCAAAATATTATACAGGCTGTAAAATGACCCATCATAGCATTACTACGCATTCTGTACATCAAACTAAACAACAATAAGCAAAAAATTTTGATGGAAAACTTTTATTTTTCGTAAAAAAAAAACCTTAATAATTTATGTAACATTTACTAACTGATTTCGTGAATAAACAGTTAGAAATATGTCCTTCGATATCTCCGTAACCAGAAAGTACCCAGAAATAGTACAATTTAAAAAAAATCACAATGACAGGAAGAACAAGTGACTCTCGGCTTCGTCGCTGGGACTCTGTCTCGTATAGGGTCTTAGCATAATGCTGAGCGATGGCCGTTTTGCGTGGATGTGACGCATGTTTTCTCCCAACTTGTTATTTTTTTGTGTTTGTGTTCTTTTTATGCGTCATGTTTGCCGCAAATAAACGTATTTTCTTTCTTTCGTCGTTAAGCATCTTTTTACATCCAATATTTTGAAAGCCCTTCTAAAGATTACAAAGCCTACATTGGCCATTTATTTATAAACATTACATGTAAAAATAAATTATTTCCGTTCATGACGTAAATTGCATCAACCACCAGTCGATAATATAACTTGTTTCCCTAAAGGATTACGGAGTATATGGTTCTGCAAATTCCAGAAACAAGACTCAGATTTAATGAAGACTAGTAAGGATAAAAACATTAAAAAGTTTTTTTTTTGTGTCTATAATCTAGGTATTAATTGTTTGCCAAAGGGCAGGCATATGTGGCACTGAGTAGAGTAATAATACACAACTCAGCATTCAAATCTGTGAGTGAACAATAAATCACCCCTATTTTCCCACAATGGAGAAGAACGGGCAAGAAACTCCACGGACACGCTTTTAAATCAAAATGTTGTTAAAGAAAGAAGAGGTTTTTTAAAGAAAGTCATATCCTTTCTAATGCTTTTGTAGGTCTTCTTCGCGTATTCCAACTTTTCCAACAAGAAGAAAACCTGAGTGGTTTCGGAAGTGACCCTTTCTGTAATGGGAAAGATATGAACTATTCCGACAGTTTGTTACCTTTAAAACTAATCTAAGGCTGTGTGACACTCAGTGGAATACACAACATGCATGACTAACTGAAGATTCTTATAAGAACGAATTAATAATGTAGTTGGACAGCATATAGGAACAAAATTGAATGAAACATATTTCCATTCATAACGATTTCCGCTTCAATAAACACTTCTAATCTAACTAGCCTGCACTGTCCCACTGCAGGCCAAAAGCCTCCATCTCCCTTTTCCACACAATTCTGTCTTTTGCAAGATAATAAGACTACTCAAGTCTACGTATCAAAAATATAACCATCATTACAAGTAAACTTCCTCTGCTAATTACCATAAGCGAAAGATCGGTGATTACTTCCTATCCAATATCCTCGGGATTCGAACCATAATCGCCTTTATCAGAACCCCAGACTAAAGATTACAACAGCATTATCTACACCAATAATCACCACAAATTGCATCAACACTGATGAACATTGAAAACAGGGCGGACCCTAGCAACAGCTAAAATAATTCGCGCCAATTCGATGAATCGGCCATTTTCTTCCTACTACGTTCCAAAAACTCAAAAACTGTCATCAGCAAAAAGTCAAATGTCAACAACTTTTTTTTTTAAATTTCATTTTTGAGACCTTGTCTGTATCACTAGACCGCCTAGTCTAATTCTTCATAGTAATATAACAGGTACTTCGCTACACTTTCAATAACACTATACGGCGGCTGTACTCGTATAAAAGACCAGCGTAACACCACCAAAGCATTCAGTAGCTATCCTGCAGTCAAACAAGAAGTGCAAGATGAGATTTCTGGTAATATTTTATTTTTTAATTCTGCAAATAGTGATAACAGAACGTTTTGAAAATGGCAACATTGATAATCTTGAAAATTAATATTTTATATTTTAATTTTTTTTTAAATCACTAAATCAAAAACATCAAAATACAATCCTTAAAAATAATTTTCCCAAGTGTAAAATTGGCGCCAAAATCATACTTCAAACTTTTCTCTTTCTATCTGTCAAATTTTCCCGCCAAGAGTTTTATTTTTAACTGACCAAGGAAGTGCATCAAACAGCCTACAAATACGTTCTGTTACAACTATTTATTTAATCATTCAACTAATTAAACCTTGTCACATTAATAAGAAAACGCTTAGAATGTTAATTTTTCCTATTTATCTTTTTAATTAAAGTAACTATGCTTACACTAGCAATCGATCTTCCATTTATGGTATATAAAAGCTAAAGACTGCATAACTGTAATACCTTTGCCATCCATATTGATCCAATTAAGAGTAACTAGCAATTTCAATTAGTATGACAAGGTCGCATATCGAATACATTAAAATTTTACACCTTTAAACCTGTTTCTTGTAATGTCACCTGTCTTATGAAGACAAATAATTACTTACTTAATTTTTCATTTCTTTTAAAGGACTGTTAATTTAACAACTTGTCCAATTGTGACCGCAACCTCATTCATTACATTTCTTTTCCGTCTCGAGTCCGAATTTACGCACTTCCCATCTTCCAAAGTCACTTTTGGGTTCCTATATTCAGCAAAATATTGGAATATATCACGCCTAAATGGTCCCAAAATCTTAAACAAATATCTCACTTCCACCTACTCAAACAAGAAGTCTAAAACAACAATTCAATAAACAGATATAAGTTTGTATTGCAAACCTTATCCCCATTGACAAGCTATTCAAAATAATGTCCCAACATTAAAATTATATTGCAAAACAATAATCATTCGGTCACATTATCATAATAGTAGTCTGTGACTAAGCGTTGTTTATCTGTGGCGCGACAATACGCGGATAAAATGTCAATCATCTGGTTTATGGTACTGCACGCTGGTTTAATTTATCGAGGGATTAAATTACAGATATGGATATGTCAATATGTATGTATCGTATTAAAAATAACCGCTGTTTTGTTTGGCAAAGTCTATTTAAAATGGAAATTGTTTCAAGTTGATTTGCCAAATTGAAAATCTTTCACACCAAAAGGGTAAGGTAGAGGTTCTTTTGACTAATTCTAGACTAAACCAAGTCTAACCATGATGTTTGTTTATGAAAATATACGTTAACAAACTATAAACAAAAAGTGTCAAAGTGACAGTAATCCTAATTTTCCGACCCTGTCAATGTCAATCTTCTAATGTAATCTGATTAATTTCAACAAAAACATATTTCCACGATATTAAAGAAAGATATAATCGATTAAATTAAAACGCGATTAGATCGATACATCGAGTTTTCACAATAAACTTGATTGATGTGAGAAAAGTATAAAATGACGTTTGTGTTACGTATTCTCGCGTGATTGTAAACAATTGAAGTTTTATTGTATTCGTTGCACGTGATCGAGTTATTATTGTAACAAGAAAATTGAACTTGATTTTTTATAAATCGCAATCATCCAATCAATATTTTTTTTTTTTTACAAGTCTGTTTCTTGGGTCATAATTCCATTGGTTATCTCTTTCTCTCTCTAAGAAAATTGTTTAAAGTGAAAATATGAAGACATAATACAAGACAATTAATTAAAAATAAACACTTTTCCAGTCGATTTCGCCGAAATCTTCGAAGGCTATTCACACTGTGACAAAAATTGTCATTTCCTGTTTTTTGCCAACCAAATGTCATTGAAATACCAATAGACAGATGTCTAGACAAAAATAGATATCCTGTACTTAACGCATGTCCAAGTATTTATCTTCCTAAAAAATATATATTTCCGTGTCTTGATTAGGGCCCGGTAAATGAATAGGCCCTTCCTCTATCGCATAGAACTTAACTATAGCTGCTTCATGCACTACCTCTGACTAACTCTTCAGCGAATACAGGCCAGTTGTTATATTTATTTAAAAATATTTAACTACATCGATCGCCACGCCCAATTTCCGTGTTCTTCATAGCCACTATAATAAAAAAAACTTCTGAAGAAAAACTGATCTCATTCTATCACAACCCAATCATATTATTCAATAACCGCGCGTAGTAACAAAAAATGTCAATCACATTCCGTTCCACGCAATGTCATTATCAAGGCCACAGATAAAAATCGTACCATAAACGATATGTAATTATTTTTACGAGGTGGTTACCGACGTTCCGTTTTTGTTTGTTGACTAATGTGGCAGTAATTAACGCGTGGTGAGCATGCGAAATTGCGGTTTAGTCAAGGTTTAGTGATTAAAATAAAGTTGGCAAATGAACTTGAGAAAAAAAAGACATTAATTGGTTTAGTATACCTACCTGCCTTGCCTCGGAATTCCTCCGAAGTCAATCATCTTCCTGCCCTAATCCCAATTTATTTGTGGTCGGCGCAGCATATTTTCTTCTTACATACATCTCTATTAGCATCTACCCTCTTTCAAATTATCTCAACTTTCACAAAATCAATCCAGTTTCTCTGCTCTCCCCTTACTCTTATAGCCATCCTCATTCATACTCAAAACTTTTCTCTCGCAAGCCCAGTCTTTCTCTAATATCAGACATTGATTTGCATACTTACTGCCACCATAGTGCAATACAGCGCCACTTTTCACACATTCAATTTAGCGCAACACTACGGTACACGCACAAATGTCATAACGCACACGTGTGGTGTCAAGGTCCCTAATTGTAATGCAGAATGCAGGCACATCACTATTGTTGTGTTATAATATTGAATTAAGCGTTCTGTTATATTTGGAATGTAAAGGTCGTTAGGAAATTAATTTGGTCAATGAATAATGGAATGTAATATTCAATATTTATCTGCATCTCACAATGTGAACTTAGGTGGTAGGTTTTAGAAAGACATGATCATTTTGGAGACTGTCGGGCACAGCAAAGTACGAGACAGGAAGGAAAGCTGATTTTAGACTCGATAGATTAGATCAATAGATTTGAATGTTTAAATGGGTCAAATAAAATATCTGAACCATTGACTTTCGAAAAAAAAATCTCTAAATGAAATAAAAAAAAACCTTTGAATGCATTTATTTCTTTCTGTCTGTGATTGATGACCCGTCTCTGCTTCTGAGACATGTCAAAACATCGAGATCTCAGTGCTAAATCTAAATAAAATACAAATATATAATACACATAAACTTTCCTGAATAAATGCTCTTTGAAATTGTGAAACCACATCAAATTCCATTGTGTAGTTTAGAAGAACAATGCGGGCACAGAGTCAGACACGAAAAGCGACTTTGTTTTCTACTACGTAAAGATTCGTCATTTGTCACACTAAACCAGACTTTCAATTAGTTTCAAAAAACCTAGCCAAATCTATTCATCAGTTTCTTTACAAGCACAAAACATACAATAAAACAAAACATGTCATCTTTTGTCTTCCAAATTCAAATCTGACAGATACACTTTGTCACGTAAAGAAAATTTTAGGCCAATGTCAGAAACCATACAGCCTAAACTGTCAGTTGTTGTCCAACATGGCGGCTTGCGAAATATTTCGACTAGACAATTTAAGGCGTTGCCCTGTTCTAGAAATGTTGGCAGATAAAGTTTATTACGATATTGTAATTGTAAATTGAGTTCAGGTGAGGTTATTTTATAAATTAGGGATTGGTTCAACCTGTTTCGTGGCACCTACCTTAATTTATTCAATGCTTGAGGAAATCAGAAAGTTTTAAAGATCTTTGTCTCAACATCAAACAAACAAACAAACATCAAATAGATTAATATTCAAATATGCAACTATTTCATATTCCTAATAATAATATTTTTTTTAGAATGACTTGATTGCCTCGTTAGTCTGGCGCATAGTTGAGCATGAGGTCGTGGTTTCAATTCCAAAGTAGACCAAGCATCTGGATTTCTTTCCAGTTGCATGGCAATAGAATCGATCCCTATTACATGGGACTTACCATAATAGGCTAGTTTCCTAAAAAATCTAATTAGTCCGTTAGTTAGATTATCAAAAAATATTGGACCCGTATTTGTTCTTTTGTCAATTATATAAAAAATGATGAAGATGTCGCCCGTTAAAGTTCCACGTGACGTCACGCCTTGCTACACTTTTTAGCGTGGCAGGACGTCATGACCCCACTCCCAAATTTTGACGCGCTTTATCTTTGTCATTATTTGTTTGATTGACAAAAGAAAAAATACGTGTCCATTATTTTTCGATAATCTAACTGACGGACTAAATATAATAATTATTTTTTTACCCAGGAAACTACCCTACTGGCGAAATGCGGGTGTACTAATAAGTACACGTCTGTCTTAACCTTTCGGGGATAACAAGCGTAAAATATCTCATATGCATATTTAGATTTTTTTTGAGAAATCAGTCTTAGCAGGCACACAAAACACGTAAAACTGTTTAAAAATCACATCACGTCGTAAGAAACATCACCCATAAATGCAACTAGAACAAACCGATACTCAGAAACTAAATACGAAGAATACTTTACACAATACAAAAGTACTGTTGCATGCTTCCTGCTAACCGATTAGCAAAAATTAACATCAACTCTTCATTTCACAACGTAAACGTTGTGCGAAAAAAACATACAGACTGGCAACAAAAAAGTTGCCCAGTAAAATATTTACATATGACTAGCGACCCGCCCCTGCTTCGATAAAAACATACTTGATAAAACATGCGAGATTTCTTTAATTTATGGTAGTTTAATATTAATGTAATATACACATAAACATTCCGGAATAAATTCTCTAAATTATGGTGAAAACCGCATCAGAATCCGTTGCGCAGATTAGGAAAAACGCGCTCACACAGACAGACACGAAAAGCGACTTCAATTTATAATATGTGTGTAGATGATTTATGCTGACGTTAAAAGGAGGACTGTTACAACTAAATGACAGGTTTCAAAAATTGGAATTGACAGTTCGGCTTTGAATTATTTATTGATGTTTTAGTTTGAGTAATGGGCTGATCAATTACTGATAAAAAACGTGTGGATTTGATGAATGATATCCAATTTTGTGATTTTTATTTCAGATGATCACTCAATTGATTTATAAATAATTTAAATCATTGTTATAGTTAATATAAGTCTGAAATACCAAACCTACTTGACCAAGAATGGTGATCGTCTGGCTTTACAGTGGAACAATATGAGGCAGTAATAGGATAGTTATGGCTAATTTAAATCAGCTACAAAAAGTTGCCGATCTGTTGCCCGCATGTAGCCACTCAGCTAATTCAATGCTAATAGAATTTTGTCATATCAATTTTTTCGCCTAATTTCATTACTCCCTACCAGCAATCAAGTTTTCAATTACCAATATGGTAATGAAAGAAATAACTTATAGTAGCATTAGTCGGCTGAGCAAAAAACAGGAAACACGCAACGCCGTAGGAAAATGCTTCTGCATAAAACTGGCTCAATCATCCATTTAGCCACAGCCCTTTACACACTGGCCCATCATGGCCCATCAATAACCAACGGATATGCACGACTAAACCCGTTATTATAACGTTAACAACTAGTTACTGTAACGGATAACTATAATAACGGAAACGCGCATTGAGTTATTATAACGTTAATTATTTCCTAATCCGCATACGTTATTTCAAGGCGTTAACGCAATGTTTCTTCGTTATAAAACCTAGCGAGAACTAATGCTAATAGTTTCACGGTTTGTTTAGCAAATAATTATTTTTTTTCTACGTTATTTACATATCTTGGTTATGATCTCATAATATGTAGTTTGCACTAACTGGTGTATTTGAGTAACCGTTTGATTAATGATTTCGTTGCTACGGTTATTGCGTGTTAAGTGTAAATTGATGATTTATTGAGTATACATAATCAATCTATAACGTTCCCACTGCTGGGACACAGGCCTCCTCTCAGTGAGAGGGAGTGGGCTGTGTTCTACCACGCGTGCCCATTGCGGGTCGGAATACTTTAAAATTATCAACAGACTGGAGTAACATTATTGTTGTCATCGAATCACAGATAAATGATGTTTCATCACGACAACTTCCTACAAAACAAATCAAACTTGACCGACCTGAAACCTCCCTGATAGTCTAAGACCTCCTGCATTATATAAAGAATCCAAGATATTTCATCATCCATCAAGCACCTGACAACGAATCCACCCACTCTTCACCATACCTCACCTCAGCTGAAGACTTAACTCTTTCTAAAACTACCCATATTCTTCCGCAGATCGCCTTTGTTGCCCTCGTCGGCTATGCCTCCGCCAGCGTCATCAGCCCCCTAGTCTACGGGGTAAACGCTGGTGATGCCCAGGCCGCCGCTATCGACGCGACAGTCGCCGCCCAAGACCACGCTCGTGCCTGGGGCGAAAGCCAGGCACGCGCCGCCGAAGCCGCCGTCCAATACAACACTGAGGCAGTCCGTCAAGTTGCTGAAGCCAACCGAGACCTCCACGAGAACGCGTACTGGGGAGGCCTTGCCGCTAACCAGAATGCCGTCGCTGCTGCTCAGTCCAACGCTGCTGCTGTGAGCGGAATTGTCGCTGCTCGTGCCGGAGTCGCCGCCGCCCACGCCGGTCTCGCCGCTCCCTACGGCATTGCTGGCATTGCCGCCGCTCCCTACGGCATCGCTGCCCCCTACGGCATTGCTGCCCCCTACGGCGCCCATGGCCTCGGCTACCACGGCTGGTAAATGGATAACCGAATCCAATAACGGTTATTTTAAAAATAACAGTTCTTGAAAAATAACTGTTACTTTTTTTGTAACTGTTCTTGGTAGTCCCTTTGTCAGTTGTATCTGGCAACACTGGCGATGTGTTTTTTATATTGTTAGTGTTGTCAGGTAGTTGTTGGCCAGGGGTTGTAACACCACCGCTCAACTGGAAAGAAACATGCTCAAACGAACTAAGGTCTCATATAGTAACTCTCTTTGTAAATAAAAGTAAATAAAACATGCCATCACTGCCAAAGTGTAAATAAACACGTTTTTACAAAACAAATGCTATGCTATTTCATTTAAACCTCCTTTTCACCTAACCTGACTCATACACATCCCTTAGAAATACACACCAAGTAAGTAGCCAGAAATGTTGCTGAGCGCATTAAACATTTCAAAAACATTATCATTACCTACTTCATATTCCTTATGTAGACAGATCATCACAGGTACATCATCATTTCTATAGACTTGATCATCATACTACAACAAACAAAAGTTCAAAACCACTCACTATTTCAGAATAGAATAGAGAATTTATTAGGTATTTACAGTTTACACCGTATAAATTACAGAAATAAATGTAGAAATTTCACAAAGGGTAACACAATCAGCGCCACTTCTTCCCAGCGAAAACACTAGGAAGTGGTGAAGGGCGGGCGTTTTGGGGGACTGTCTTTTGTAATAGTATATTTGCCTGGTTAAAAAAATAATAATTATATTTAGTCCATCAGTTAGATTATCGAAAAATAATGGACACGTATTTTCTCTTTTGTCAATCAAACAAAAAATGACAAAGATAAAGTGCGTCAAAATTTTGGGAGTTCGGAGGAGGAGAAATTTCGGGGTCGTGACGTCACTTGCTTGCAAAAGTGTCGCAAGCAAGTGACGTCACGCGAAACTTTAACGGGCGATATCTTCATAAATTTTTATATAATTGACAAAAGAACAAATACGGGTTCAATATTTTTTGATAATCTAACTGACGGACTAATTAGATTTTTTTAGGAAAATAGCCTATTTTGACGTTCGAAGAGTGCTGATTCTCAGCCTAATTTGAATACTTAAATGACTTTTGATTTTGATTTCACCAAAGAAACCAGACCACTACAACAGAATTTTACTTCTTCTGAAATACCCTCGCTTTAAACTTGTTAAAATCATCGAAGAAACTTCTATAACAGCTGTAACAAACTCATCATCATCTATCTAGCCTTTTTCAAACTATGTCGGGGTCGGCTTCCAGTCTAACCTGATGCAGCTGAATACCAGTATTTTACATGAAGCGACTACCTATCTGACCACCACAACCCAGGTACTGGGTAATACGATCCCCCTTGGTAAGACTGGTTGTCAGACTTCCGGGGATATTAAAGATTATTTCTATAACACCTTTATCTAACTCAAAAAATTAATTATAACAAATCAGGTAAAACAGAAATAATCGCTTTAAATTGTATTTCACTATACCGATCAATTAGAACTCTGATTTAAATCCGATAAACTCAAACCAGTTAAGTAATAGATACGAATCTACTGTGATTTAAACTAATTATGATACATTAATCTGTCAGTCATAATGGACTTAGACATAAATCGATTAAAACCAAAGTATAAACCTTGGAATGGCAATCCTACCAATATTATAAATGTCAAAGTTTGTATGGATGGATGGATGGATGGATGTTTGGTACTCTTTCACGCAAAAACTACTGAATGGATTTGGATGAAATTTGGAACACACATGGTTTAAAACCAGGATTAACATATAGGATTTTATCCCGATATTCCCACGGGATTGAAACTTATGCGGGTGAAACCGCGGGACACAGCTAGTTTCATTATAAAATCAACTTGTAACAATCCTAGGAAATGCCCTGCATTAAAATATTTTTATTATACGCCGTTAAATTTTGATCGTTTTAATACTTAAAAGGGGTCATTGTATTCATCATTATGAACAGCTTTTACTACGGGACCAACCCTGAAATCGTGAAAAAATCAGTTGATCCATAGATTTATGTTCGCATAACTCTACATTAATATATGGATCAGCTGATTTTTTTTTTACATTTTCAGGGTTTGTCTAGCTGCGCCCCGCAGTTTTACCCGCATAAGTTTCGATCCCGATCCGGTATTTATACTAAATATCCGATATTTGATACTTATCCTATATATATCGAGTTAATGAAAATATACGCGTCGACTTGAGAACCTCCTCCGTTTTTTTTCGTCGGTTAAAAAAAGATACTATTTTCATTTCTGAAAGTGGTTTTTAATATGTGTCTTATACCCTGTCCATTAGGTAAACCGTTTTTTGACAGATGGAACTAGTGATTGTAGCAACACACAATACATTGATTGATACACGTACGGTATTATAATGTCTGTAAGAAGCCATAAATAAGATAATTCAATAAGATAAGGCAGTTTTCTATAGTTATTTGATTACGCATTTTAAAGTTAATTTTTACGTAATCTGGAATAGTTACGTTCTAAGACAGCTGTCAAAAAACGGATAACCTAATGGACAGGGTATAGTTGATAAAATTTATTGTTTGATTATTTGACGTTTTTTATTATAAAAGTAACAAAATGTTTGTCTTTGTTGAATTGATTTATCCACATAAATTTTAATTGAAATACATCATGATATTTACCCACTGATATATATCCGCGAACCCTGATCAAAACCTTGAAAACGATAAACCTTCTTACTAAAAAAACAAAAAGACAAAGAAATTAACCACTCCAGATCCCCATAAAAACTCATTTCCTGAACTTAAATATCGTTCAAAATACCACGAAGAACCAAGAAGGCATTCTGGCGTATCTCGCCATGCCCTGTTAAGAAATGGCAGGTCATTATGACCTTTAAGGGAATGATAATAAGAGCCAATTATGTTTGTATGTGTGCGGTAAACAGGTTAGTTGATTTCTAGACTGCCTTGGTGAGGGCGTAGGCTTTTGTTAGTGGTGTCTTACGGGTGGGTAGGATGGCGGACTTGTTGGGACAAGATTTTTATGAAAGATATAGTTACTAGAAAATAAAGAGATATAGTTACTGGTGGTTTTCAGCTGCATCCGGTTAGACTGGAAGCCAACCCCAACATAGTTGAGAAAAGGCTCGGTAGATGATGGGTTACTAGACATCTTGGACATTTTTGATATAATTAAAAATATTACGAGGAAACCTGGGACCAAATGGTTTGAACTCACGAATACGAGACGCAACGCATGCGTTTATTCTCCGAAGGAAAAGTTTATTTTCTTCGCTTTACAGTGAGACAACTTCAGGCCAGGCAAATGAGCTTTCGGCCATAATTATGACTGATGATGGTTATTAAAGTTTAGAAAAAGCCAGTACTTTTTTAAGCTTTCTTCATCATCAGCATCTGCCTTGCCTTTTCCCAACTATATTGGGGTCGGCTTCCAGTCTAACCGGATGCAGCTGAATACCAGTATCTTACACGGAGCTGGAACTGGGTTGTAGAGGTCAGATAGGCAGTCGCCTATCTGACTTCCACAACCCAGTAACTGGGTAACACAACACCCCTTGGTAAGACTGGTTGTCAGACTTTCGGGCTTCTGACTAAGAAAGAAAGAAAAAGTATTTATTGCGACTCGTACAGGATCATAAACTAAACTAAACACAGTTAAAAATAAAAATAAAACAAATTGTATAAAAAAGTAACAAAAGGAAAAAAACGACTACCCGTAACGACTGTCAAAGATCCACGAATGACAGCGAGGCACGGAGGGGTCTCGGTATGTAAAAATGGTCACCCATCCACAGACCAACTGCGGCAAGTGTAGCTTAACCTGATCGATCAAATTGTGCTATTGTTAGTATTTAGCCACGGGCCCCTCTGTTTTTCGCTTTCTTATAGAAACATAATAATCAATAACAATGTTGAAAGTCTGAAGCTGAGCCATATTCTGTACCTATATTGGCCGAACGAAAGAGGATGAAAACCAGACCCAACAGACTTGCGAAGCTCGTCGTTCTCCACACCCGTATGTCCCAAAGTACATTTGGACGAAATAATTTATGAATGTAGATCACCTTGGGGACCGTGCAGAATGAATAAAACAAGATCTCATTACGCATATACAAATTAACATGTTAAATATACTAGCGACCCGCCCTTACTTCGCACGGGAGCGAGCTACTGAAGCGACACGTCAGAACATCTAGATTTCTTTGTTATATCTAAGTTAAATATTTAATGTATTACACACGTAAGAAGCAGTGGGGACCTAGCAGCGTTGACTCCAGGAGTTCGAACCCATTTAGGCATTTTACTTTGTGTATTTAATTTCATCAATACTGGGCCCCAATTGTGTTATTTTTATAAATTCGTCATTCCAACACGATCACATTCCCATCACATTGTCATTTTGCTTAAAGTTCGTAATCTGCTAAATTCTTAATGGCGATCATTGGTCGGCCAATGGTCTCGTAATAGAATTGTGTCATAATGACATTGTCGTATTGCCTTTATTATAAAACCCTTAATAGAAATGATTTTCGAAAAACTACCACTACTTTATTTATGCCAGATTTCATTTATATATATATTTAAATATTATTTATTAGTGTTCTAAACAAAGTCAAGTGTTTTATGTAAGTCAGTCATTTATCTATAATTATGTACGAGATTACCATTCTATGCCATTTCTTTCAATGGAGTGTCAGTGGTTGACCACTGAAAGGTTATAACGACGCCATTATATTACCAAACTTGTCAAAATCAACAATTATAAAATCAATGATAGACCATTCTGACACTATGTAATAGCAGACTTGAGGCCCTGCTCTCAAAACGGTGAAGGAAAACATCGTGAGGAAACCGGCATGTCTTAAAACCAAAAAATTCTAAGACATGTGACATCTGCCAACCGGCACTGAACCCGCGTGGTGGATTACGGCCCACTCCCTCTCACAGAGCGGAGGCCTGTGTCCCAGCAGTGGGAAATTATAGGCTGATTATGCTACACACATAAATCTTCCGGAATAAATTCTTTAAATGATGGTGAAACCGCATTAAAATCCATTGTTTAAACAAGGCAGTCACACAGACAGACATGAAAAACTACTTCATTTTATCATTTGTTTATAAATATTTGCACAGTCTGCATTTATTCGCACTTCCTCTATAAATATTTAAATAAGTAGTAGTGTCAGTATAAGTAGGCTGAACGGGTGTTACCTTCGCTTTACTTTGACTGTCATACGCAGGCTGTATGGCTTTAAGACCTTTGCCTGATTAAAAATAATTCAACGACATTTTGACAAGCAATAATTTTGGCGGCAAAGTATAATTTTTATCTCAATCGTATTTTTAGCAGTATGTTTATTAAAAGTAGTAGGTAGTCATTTATCACTTCATAATGAACAATAATTAAATTAAATAATATTATAGGTTAGCAAACAGGCCGACAGCACACCTGCTTAGCTATTCAACGTTATGTTTACTTCGCGTGTTTCCGTATCGAACATCAATCAATGGTATCGTAGCAGTCCTCCAAACTCTGTTCACAAGTCCAACACCCGAAAATGTTGATTGTTATTAGACGATCGCTATTCTTTCGGCAGCTGTTTGCTGTCAGGTGCAAGGAAAGTCAGGCTATCGAAATGTGTCATTTTCGATACGATAGTGTTAGGGTTTGTGAATTTTGATTTTGCTAATCAATTATTTTAATTGATATTCGTCTTAATATTTTACACTGGCCACTTTACCCTTTTACTATATTCATGGTCGCTCTGTGATTAGAACTTAAAAATATGGTATGTATTTATAAAACTTTACAGTATTTTAAAAACCGCTTCAAAAGTAAAACAAAGTAGAACTTCGTTAGGAAATCGAATTGGTGAAAGGATGTAAGAAATACTTTAAGATCTTGTCCCCTACGGACAACCAAAGACAAAACTATTTGTCACTACAGGAGTCCAGACAGCATTATCTACCTAAATGCTCCACAATATTGGACTTAGCATAATAATGTAGCAATAACTCAATGAGTACTACATTACATAGATATCGGACAATTGTTAACTAAATCAAAATTGTCTTGCTAAACTGTAATTCCGAAAATCAATGTTGAGATGAATGTGTAAAACAAGTGAAGTTTATTAACGGCTAGATGGAGAACCGTTTTTTTACAGATGGAACTAGTGATTGTAGCAACACACAATACATTGATTGATACACGTACGGTATTATAAATGTAATGTCTGTAAGAAGCCATAAATAAGATAATTCATTAAGATCAGACATTATTACATGTAAATAAACGCAATTTCTTACTCCATTTTACCATCACACAAAACCCCTCAGACATTACCCAAAATCCCCATTCCAACTTGCGCCGCAACACACATACATTAACGTGGGCTAACCGGTCTACACAATACAAGGCTGTGAACCACGCCTAGACCAGTCTAGACCAGCCATTGTTGTACCTAGGTTGCCTGGGCAACTGGTACGTAGGCTTAAAGTAAATAACTCTGAGTTAAGCTTGTTGGGTTTGACATTGAGAAGAATGTGGTGGCGTTTAGTTAGAAAGAAGGTTTTAAGTTGAAGTATTAATAGCCCAGACTTTGGGCACAGTAAGCAACTAAGCAGTTACAAACATTGGGCCCCCTAAAGTTTGTAACCCCGTCAATTAGGTTAACCGTTTTTTGACAGCTGTCTTAGAACGTACATATTCCAGATTACGTAAAAGTTAACTTTAAAATGCGTAATAAAATAAATATATAAACTGCCTTATCTTATTGAATTATCTTATTTATGGCTTCTTACAGACATTATAATACCGTACGTGTATCAATCAATGTATTGTGTGTTGCTGCAATCACGAGTTACATCTGTCAAAAAACGGTTTACCTAATGGACAAGGTTTAGATCGACTGAAATTCAGTCGCTAGAACCTTTGGGACCCAAAGCTCGAGTGACTGACGATCAGTCGAGCCCATTTACACCCAATTACAAGTTGAAATAGTGATACTTTTATTCGACAAGACTTGAAACATGTCGTGTATGAATGAAACATGTACACACGGCTACACGTCAAGCTATACAAAACCAGTTTGTCTTGGCCTCACTTTGTATGATATTTTCTCACAATGAACGGTCAGCCAATACTGGTATTGCATAGCTTGATGTGTAGCCGTGTGTACATATAGATGTATTCACGTTGTTTCAGACATGTCTCGTTAACAGTTTTTCTCACCTTTGTGGGAAATCACCACCGTGGGAATATCGGGATAAAAAGTATCATATGTGTTAATCCTGGTTATATACTATCTGTGTGCCAAATTTCATCCAAATCCGTTCAGAAGTTATGGCGTGAAAGAGTAACAAACATCCATCCATACAAACTTTCGCGTTTACTCGTATTATATTAGTAGGATTGTCCTTATCTCGTAAATTTATGGTAAACGCCCACTGATTTATGCGTCAACAATTTAAAGGGCCGAGATAAAGCTGACCAATTTATTTGTTAAATTAGATAAGTTAAATTATAGCAGGAATTTAAGGCTTGTATGCTAGTATTGTTAAAGACTTGACTGTACTGTGGCGACAGTTCTAATCAAAGGCGAAGTTAACGGCTTGTTCGTGCGTAAATATCTGTTGTTGGATTTGATTTATAAATGTTGAGTATTGAAGAGAAATATTGTTAAAATACATAAGTGTTTCCTAAGAGTTTAAATTACTATGATTGTATGACCAGTACAAGACGCCGGAGCCGCAACGGCACTCGAGCCGGACCGCATGTTTGTGTATACGAGTAAATCTAAATGTCCTTTCTTTGGTATTGTTCGTCGAATCGTTGAGCACCTTAAGTTTTGAGTTGAGCTGCACGATTTCTGACAAATGCGTGCACTGACTGGACAGGTCCTCTCAATCTGTGTGGTTCTTTCCTCAAAAGACCATCTCAGACATCGACCTACATGGTCTTCATATGATCTGACCAAAGATTATGTATGGACTTTAAAAGAGACTGTGACCTCTGAGTTTGTTTCGGCCTTTCTTCTCAGACTAGTCAGATAGGAAACGCCGACCTCATCTAGTTTTAAAATATGATTGACGTGTAAAAGTGTTTGTACAAACGTACTTACAAAAATAAAATCATTTATCATTTAAATATCGTGGATGCGCCACACCGCCGCCGTACCGGCACCGCACCGGAACCGCGTGCCCACCACGGACCGGCGCGGTGCGGCTACATGAAGCCTTAGGGGCCGTCTCCACGAGCGAGAGAATCGCGGCGATATTATCGTCGTGCCACGTATTTCTATACACTCTCTTAGAACGTGTCTCTACACGGCGATATCATCGCGGCGAGAATTTGATGGCACGGCGAGACTATCGCCGCGATTCTCTCGCCCGTGGAGATAGCGCCTAAGACACCGATTTCTGAAAGCTTGATTCATATCCGGTTTGAGTGGCATGTATTTAATTGAATCTCCAACAATTACCATTTTGCACTCCTAAAAATAATATTATTGAACACTCTAATGTAATATTTGCGCTTCTTTTTGTGGGCTCTGTCGCAAAATGACCACTTCTCAAAATTACTGCCTACAACAAGCGAAGTGTAAAAATTAGTTTGACGCGCATTTAAATATTTCCTTTTCTGAATTCTGAATTTAAAGTTAAGTACTGTGCCGTACAGACGCCAGCAGGTCAAGCTACCCGAAACTGTCAAATTTTCCCAATCAACCTTGAACCTTAATGCTTTAGCGATAAAGTTGAAAATCTATTAAAGAAATTTGACAGATTGTAGTAGCTTGATGTGCTGGCGTCTGTACAATAATTTGCTGTCAGATTACACGAATAGTTGTTGTGATTGGTTGATCGACATGACAATAGCAGACTAAATGCCTTGACATTAGATTAATTTGATATTGAATGAATGAGCTTTCAGATACCAGCGGGGTAATTGCGTAACACACAACAGTAGCAATGACAGTTCAACAACATTCATTGCGTTATTTACGTTGTTGAGCTGACGATTTTTTCGTATGAAGCAATGGATTAGCAATATCTTTCAAAATTCTCAGATTGTAATGGATTGTGATGGCACAATTAGGGTGCAGGGGTTGGTAATAGGAGAAAACACAGCGATTCAACAACCAAGATTAATTAACCTATAGATAATACGATCGACGTGACGTTCACGTACGATTGATGTTGGGAAATTGTATCTATGCTAATTGCGCGGTAAACTCTGCTTGCGAGATGCAGGATTTGCGTGACGTCAGTATGATGCGTTGTTCGCATTTGGCGTTGTAGATACCGCTACAAACTTCACTCAACATATTCAAAACAAAAGTATTTACTTTTATTTACAACGACGAAACGCTATATTGATTGTGTTGTGTTTATTTTTGTCTAAAACAGCAACATGTTTAACTTGGGCCACCACCTTATATTGGGAATGCAGTGAACTCGCTTTTGTTGACAAAGATCTTACCTACTTTTCTGTTTTTTATTTTTGTTTTCTTCTACCCGCAATGAATAATATAATTAGTAATACACTAAACAAATGTAATAACTAAACTGTGGTCATGTATAGTCGAGAGAATCTGCTGTTTTACAAAACCACTAGTCGTTTTACAAAACAGCTCCGTTATGTTAAACACCTGAACAACGCGACGTTCAGCTGGATCATTGCGCTACGTTTTACAAAGCTGCTACCGACGTTTAGCAGAATGGGTTATCTGCAGTTACAATGAGCGTCTTTCATAAAACTCTGATAACTTCTAATTAATATTGTCATTAAAATCACTAATTTTTATTCGTATTCGTTTTATTTATTTCCGTTTCGGACGTCATTATTGTATAATATCTCACACATAGCATCTTACGTTATGAGATAAACACCCCCTGGTGCAGCTGGGTAAGGAAATAGTACTGTAATATACGTCATACTTATATATACTTAAAATTCCTATAAATAACAGAGGAAAAGAGTTTAATGAGCCTCAATTAATTTGATACGAACATACGTTTAAATTTTAATTGATGCCAGTCACCTGCCAATTCCATACTAAGTCAAACTTTTTGTGTAGGAAACCACAATGATTAAAAGAGCCACAACTTTCTTCGTTACTTACATAAATGTGAGAATTTTAATAAAATAGCATGTTGTCTGAATGCAGTATTATCTATTATTATATGTATAGTCTGTATCTTAAAAAAAAAACATAAAACAAGATTGAAGTAACGAACTAAGAAGTGTGTTTTTATTGATATTTTAACTTAAAGAAGTTAAACGCATTTTCACGTTTCATTTCGGTCTGCAACCATAAATAAATATGTAAAATATCGAAGAACAGTATTAAGTACCTACATCGAAAATTACCGAATTAAATAAATCTTGCATTGTAAGGAGGTTTCTGTCTCTGGAGCCCTAACCACCGGTAGGTTGGACCCTGCTCCCGACACCGGCGGATCACTATTTTTTATATTTTTAAATGTTTTTTTTATACTAATATTTAAAAATGTAATAAAATAAGATAAATAAATAAATAAACGACATAATAATAATCTATCTTTATCTTAAATAAATCTCTATGATTTTCAGTCACATAAAAAAGTATATATTTGCCTCCATTCCTTGTTATTAGTAGTAGATAACTCTACTAAAAAATGTCATATTAGTAGCACAGTAAGAAAAAAAAAACGTTTTTTAGAGTCACGTGTACGCATCATTTTTCCGTAAAAATGTCAACCATCGAAGCATTCACCTTAAAGACGGCACCTCCTACAAAACTGCTGCGCCCCTGCACCTATAAAAGCACCTACCTTTAGCGTCGATATGGCCCTTGAGCAGATCTGCCTTCGCCTGCAGTTTAGTCTGCATATTCTCCGCACCCTCCTTCATCTTAGCCAGTATACCTGGAGAGAAATGGTGTAAGTTAGTTTTATAGTTTTACTAATATCTATACAGGGTGACAGGGATATCGATACACCCATGGATTCAGTACATGATCCTTAACTACACTGCGTTGAAAGGGCTTTGTACGTCCACCCTTAACAGACGGCACGTAAGGCCGCAAAGTAGTCAAGGGTGTGACGGTACATGAAAACATATGATAAGTTAAAGGAACCGACAGAGACCTACCAGCCTAACAGTCCCTACGACCCTAAACCCTATAGCCCTAACCTATCGTATACCTAGTACGTGATAAATAAATATATGAATAAGTTCAGGATGTCTGCATCATGCGACCTAAGGTTGCAGACGGATTGTAGACAGGATTTCCAGGTTCGGAAAGGGTGAACTCACTGCCAGTCCCGCAGACTCACGAGACTGATCAGAGATGGCTAAAGGTGTCTTGGCCACAGTGAGGGGTAATGAGACAAGAATATAAAATTCAAATCTGATTTATTTACAATATGTTACAGCTTATATACTACTTTTTCTTAACACACACTATTATACAAAATGTTTGTGTCCTATGCGCGTAAGATGCAACCAAATCATTATTTAATCTGGGTCGCGCGTAAGCCAGGCGAAGTGCTGAGTCAATGTCCAAAGGTAACATTGAACAGGCTTTGAAGTTCCTTAGGGTATGCCACGGATCCTAGTTAAAAACAAAATGGATGTCACGTGACCAACTTTGAACATTAATATCTCGGAAATGTGACGCTTTACGAGATTTGTTCTTCATATATGTCGGAGTCATTCGTTTGACTATTCGGAACGTTAGCGCCATCTCGTGGCGCTAGACAGAGTCTAGCCTGAGTTCGTGGGGAGACGAGAGCAACAGCTACAAAAGCGGTGTGAGCAGAACTCTCGGGAACATAGAAACATTGGACATCGTACGAACAACATGTGCATAGAAACTGTCACGCGTTCCGTATCGTTGAGTTGTATATGTGCCTACAGTGCGTGATTCGCTAGTGTGACTAACTTGTTCATAAATTATAATCTGATTTGAAGTGCAAACCGTTTTTCTATTGTGTTATAACCAACACTACCCATAGTACGCCCACAGTAATTAAAATATGCCTGATGTTAACGAGAGACAGACATACCTTCTCCGTCATATATATGTTTTCTGTTTCATTGATGTCAGCTATCGATTGATATAGATTCCAATTGTGGCCGCTATTTTGGAAGACAAAACCAAAATGTCGCGACAATAGGTATGCCAAGCTCCATGTAAAATCTTCAAACCCCTTTCTGTCTAGAATCATGTGCTGAATTCATGGTTAGTCAATCCCACTAATATTATAAATGCGAAAGTTTGTATGGATGGATGGATGGATGTTTGTTAGTCTTTCACGCAAAAACTACTGAACGGATTTGGATGAAATTTGGTACACAGATGGTTTATAACCAGGATTAACATATAGGATACTTTTTTCCCGATATTTCCACGGGATCGAAACTTATGCGGGTGAAACCGCGGGGCGCAGGAACATTCTAATTCTACATATACCCACCATGTTTATCTTTTTCTTTTAATATCCTTTCCATATCTCCGGCTTTATCTTTGACACGTCCAAAGAAGTCTATCCGATAAATGTAGGCATGGGCAATACAATATAACACATTATTCAAATAAATTGGTCATTACCTTTTAATTCATGACGAACGTTTTTTTGGTATTAGAAACCTTATTATCATTGGCACACAGTTCAATTTTATATTCAAAACTGTTATGATTTGAAGTAATTAGGCGATATTTTTTTAGTTGTAAATTTGGGATTTGTCATTCTAAACATAACCTTATTGTAGAGCACATAAAGTAGATATTTCATTAAACAGTTAATCACCTGATATTCTTTTGGTGGCGTCTGGGCTTGCCGACTGCGTCAGGGCTGCTACCTTCATGTATTCGCTCGTTATCAAACCGGCGGCCTGTAGCAAATAAAAAAATATGACAATAACTAAGGGAGGGCGCCACGAGCAACTTAGTTGCCCAGCAACGTTTTTGTCTCTGTCACTGTCTCCCTACCTAAATAATAATTTAAATATATGTAAGTCTGTGCGACCATAAGGGACTAACCACACTTGCAGTTTGGCAGAGGTAATATACAGGGTTATTTGTAAAACACCAGCAACCTCTTAAGAGGTCATTGTACTCATCATTATGAACAACTTTTACTATGGGACCAAAACTGAAATATAACTCGGTCAAAATGTAGGGAACAGCTGATTTTTTTTTCGCGATTTCAGGTTTTGTCCTATAATAAAAGTTGTTCATAGTGATGAGTACAATGACCCCTTAAGAGGTTGTTGGTGTTTTACAAATAACCCTGTATAGAAAGAAAGAAAATACGTACGTACGTATATCTAGTCAAAATGTATTTATGTGAATAAACACTTTCTCATTTTTTTTTTATTCAGCTCTGTTCAGGGGGCCTAAAAAGGCCAATTTAAACAATACCTCTAAAAGCTATTCATTTCCTGAATTCCCAGCAGATCATTAGCAATTCCTCTAATTTTCGTAAAATTTCATTTCATATTTGGTGTAAACTTTGCCGCGTGAAAAAAATAAAAACCGCAATTTTATCGGTAATTTTTTCATTAAAGTTTTTATTAATCAAATTGTTTTTTTACTTTTTATTTCTACATTTTAAACGTTATTTCATTGTGCACAATGAAATTCAGCATCATTTCAGCAGAAAGACGTCCACTATTGGACATGCGCCTCCCCCAAGAACCATGTTCAATAATCAAAAATTTCAAACTGATAATTATGATAAAAATTAAAGTATATTTACCTCCAAACTAGCAGGACTCATGGCTGAATACTCCTCACTGAGGAGCTCCACAATCAAACCCTCGATATCGAAGAATAGGATGTGGCTCTCGGGATCTGCGAAACAAAAACAAATAGTTAACGAAGTCCAGTCCCAGTGTGGGGCAAAGCTATAATTAAAAAAAAAAAAGTGTCCCTACGTTTATTCTACTAATATTATAAACGTGAAACTCCGTATGGATGGATGTTTGTTACTCTTTCACGCAAAAACTACTTAATGGATTTGGATGAAATTTGGCACACAGATGGTTTATAACCAGGATTAACATATACCTGTAGGATACTTTTTATCCCGATATTCCCACGGGATCGAAACTTATGCGGGTGAAACCATGGGGCGCAGCTAGTGTGAAATAAAATATACTAATTTCGATTTTTTCTAAAGTCTATTGCGAGTCGCACACGAACCGTCTTATTCCAAAACACGATCTAAATTTAGTACTGGGATTGTTACTAGGTTTAAACCATGACTAAATAAAACGTTATTACAAAATGAAGTTTATCACTAGTTCTTGAACTAACTAAGGTACTAAAGTTAGTCCGCCGAGACCCCTAGTTTAACCATGGATTTGACATCGGTACTAAATTATTTGAGGTTATCATTGATTATTATTGTGTCATTTTATTTACAAATCGTCAAAAATGGATATTGTTATAATTGATTTGATGGATTTGGTTATGCTGGAGACGTCTCGGCGACCTTACAGATGTCGTCATCATGTAAATCCTTTTAAATTGAGTGACGAAGATTTTAAATATAAGTATAGGTTCACAAAACGTTTTCGGGAAAAAATTGTGGATGTTTTACGTGAAGATTTACTCCACGACCCTCGAGGATGCCCATTGAGTCCTGAAGTGCAAGTGGTTTACGCATAGGACACACGCGCACCCGCGTAACAACGAAATAACGCTGTCGGGATTATTATATTATTTTGTAACATTATTGTATTAAATAAACCAGTTCCTTATTGATAATACAGTCCACTTATTCCGCAAGGATCCAAACCCAACACTTACACAACTGGGCTTGCCATGAAGTAAGTACCCTTGGTCAATGCTAACATTACATTAAATAAAATCCAAATAATATCCCAATATTATTGTTTTATTTGTCATACTTATTAAAATAACAGAGACGAGTCTAAAGATCTAATATGCGGTCACTTTTCAGGCGGCTTGTGATGCTGGCCTGAAAATCATGGACATTGTTACCAGATGACGTGGACCATGACTCCAGAATATTCCGAGGATGTAGATTGAAACAGAGGTTTGAGGCTGGCGCTTTATCTGGAATATTATTCGGTGGCTGTGGCTATCACTGCACTCCATATTTATTTACACCATTGCGTAACCCCACAATACCACAAGAAGAGAGGTATAACAGCAGCCATATATACCCGGAAGACGATGGAGAGGTGTTTTAGTTTCATGAAGCAACCAACGGTTTCGTTGCCTATTACGAGGCATAATCGGACACATCCACTCACGAACAAACCATAACGAATAAAAATAAGAATTGTATTATTTGTTTCTTCAAAAGATAAACATTCGCTTCAAATGACGCGGGCTGTCGCCGAATGTAATTCGCTCCATTTCACGTTATAGGTGTTAAAAATATAACAACTTGATTATGATCAGCGCGCCAAAAGTACAAGTTGTTCTTGTTCATTATATTGTAATCCAAACAAAGAACCATTTATGACATATTTTTGTACTGATAAATAATTATTAAATCATTTCAAGTGTTATTATAATATCACTATTTAGAGAAACAGAATGTTGCTTCAAATAAAGCCTGTACGAACGAATGAAAGAATGCCATTTTTATTTCTTATCTGTGGATAATATTTGAACCATGGACTTTCTTTGGTACTAACAGATCCTCAGATAGTCTTCGTTTTGTAATCGGGACACATTTTGATCCTGGTACTAATCTTAATACCGTCACAATCCTAGACTTTTTAGTCTTGGTTTAAACCAGTACTTAAGCAATTTTTTGTAATAAGACCGTATGGGTTCCGTACAATATTAAACCTGCGCCGAAAAAACACGTTTTCGCAATCCGTTCAGTGGTTTAGGCGTGAAAAGGTACGGACGCCAGCAGGTCAAGCTACCCGAAACTGTCAAATTTTCCCAATCAACCTTGAACCTTAATGCTCTAGAGATAAAGTTGAAAATTCATCCAAAGAAATTTGACAGATTGTAGTAGCTTGATGTGCTGGCGTCTGTACCATACAGATTTTTTTGATTTGATGCGTAGTTTTCGTGTGGCGTTGTACCACAAGAACAGTACAGCACCCTAATTGCGTAACACACGATCAAAAGTAATCGGTTACATTTTGACAGTTCAACAACATTCATTGCGTGTTGAGCAGACAAATTTTTCGAACTTATGACGCAATGGATTAGCAATTTGCTACAAAATGATTCAGATTCCGATTGATCGTGTGTTACGCAATAAGGGTGCAGTATAGGAACGTGCTCACTCACCAGCAGGGTTACTCCTGAAGCCCTGCACAGTGAGCTGCGCCCGGCGCGCGCGCGCGGGCTCGGCCAGCGGGCCCGCGCTGCCGGCCGGCCCGCTGTGCTGCAGCACGGCAAGGCCGCGCTGCGTGGCGGCGCGCATGGCGGTCAGGTTGCGGTGGCGGAGGCCTCTGTGGGTACGAGGACACTAATCTTTAAGACTTGTCGGATACGCAATAACGATAGCATAAAGGAACAGAATCTTTCCAAATTCTAGGTTCTGTCCCAAAGTAGAGAAATCATATACAGGGTGAAAGTAATTTTGCTGATGAAGCTTCAGAGACGTAATGAGTATCGATATCTAAACACGATAAAATAACGATACGATTTTAATAGTTTTTGGAACGAAGTTCCTTATCGCGCGTTGCGAAAGGGGGCTAGACGGAAAAAATTAAGACCAAAAGTTGAAACGACACTTTTTGCTAGGTGTAGTTGTAAGCCGTGCGGCGTGCGCGTGTTTTTCTGTCTGTCTGTCTCTCTCTCTCTTTGAACTTCGTTCCATCCGGGTATCCCTTGACACCTCTCAAGTTTTTTTTTTTTTAATCATTGTTTTTCTCAACCAGAGCACCTGCCATCTAGGGGCCTAAAAAGGCAATACTTCTAAAGGCTATTCATTTCCTGAATTCCCAGCAGATCATTAGCAATTCCTCTAATTTTCATAAAATTTAATTTCATATTTGGTGTAAACATTGCCGCATGAAAAAAAAAACCGTAATTTTATCGGTAAATTTTTCATTACAGTTTTTATTAATCAAAATGTTTTTTTATTTTTTATTTCTACAGTTTAAATGTTATTTCATTGTGATATGAATTGCACACAGATCATATTATGAATTGTCAGTTTGTGACCATTTTACGATTTTTAATATGATTCATATTGTTATCGTATTATGATACTGCCAAAGTGGCCTTTTTAGGCCCCCTGATTTCTTCACCACCCTTGGTTGACTGGTAGTGAATGTCAAAGGTTATAAACCAAAAGACAACGTCTCTATGTGTATCTGTTATACTTACTGGTCATTCCTGATAAAATAAAATGTCTGCCTGTGTCTGCTCTGAACATCCTATATTACTTACTTTCTTAATAGGGTTCTGGGCCCATAACCTGATGGATTATATGGTGGATGGTAAGAAAATAAGTAATATACAGGGTGGCAGGGACATCGACGCGCAAACTGTAACCATGGATTCAACACATGAGTTTAGACCCCATAGTGTCGAAATTTTTCGTCTATTAAAAAAAAAATATTGCTATTCCATACATTTTGACCGCGTAGGTATTGCACTTTGGGAGTGAATGATAACGTGACGGCTGACAGAGGAGAATGGAAGAAGACAACGTGTTGCGCCGACCCCAAGTAACATGGGATAAGGGCAGGAAGATGATGATGATGAAGTATTGCACTTTTCTATGAAACAGAAGATTTTTTTTTTTTTTATAACCGACGAAATATTTCGACGCTACGGGGTCTAAACTCATGTGCTGAATCCATGGTTACAGTTTGCGCGTCGATGTCCCTGCCAACCTGTATTATAGGATGTTCAGAGCAGATACAGGCAGACATTTTATTTTACCAGGAATCACCAGTAAGTATGACAGATACACATAGAGACGTTGTCTTTGGGTGTAACCTTCAACAGTGAATGCCTAAGGCATTAAGTCCGCCTTTGTACCTTTTTGTGCAAAAAGTTCAAATAATTAAAAGGAGATTTTTTTTCTTCTAATATTATATAGATTGACTGGTAATTAGTGACCGATACTTAAACACATGATTGTACTCATCATATCGAACAACTTTCACAAAGAAACTTTTTTTTTAAATTTAACATTCGCATGACCTCCATCATTATGTAAACAATGTATAAATAACTAAAATCCACCTCACCTAAAGAAGTGTACTGCAGGATTGGCCAGTCCATCACTGGATCCAGTCGACAGTGAGCCTCCAAGTTCATCAGCTATAGCTTCGTCACACGCCGCCAAAACTTCTTCAGCTATCATACCTGGACAAAATGGTATAATTGTAATTCAGGAACACCCGATTATACCCGACTCAGCGTCACCGATCCGACCGTGACGGTTCAGTTTCATTCACTGTTCAGAAAGAGCGCAAAGTACGCCAAAAGTATTCAAAATTAAATTATTTCGTCCTGTTGTACCTTCATCCACATGACCCATCTCCTTCTGTTATAAGACCATAGTACCATGAGACAGCCCCTTGTGCAGGGCTTGCATGGAGGCTGATGAAACCGTTGCTCATGTGCTCTTTGAGTGCATAGGCATCATCGTCACACAGATTAGGTCAGACGTCCTCGTGACATCCAGTTCTTACACAGATGTTCTCAAAAGACCAGGAGACCTAATCAACTTCTGGAGGAAGGTGGGCTGGTTGGAATGACTACTGACGGCCGCCATGGCCCACGCACAATGGTCCACCTGAAGGACTAAGTGCGGAAACAAAACCGACAACATAGAACATAGTACCATGAGAACAGTCGATCACCAACTACTCACAAGAGGTGGTACAGTTACGAACAAAAGTATGTATACACTCGGCTTTATTCAACAGCGATTTACTCCTTTATTTTTTAATGAAATTTTATGTTGTTACGAACATAGCATTTTCGAACCCATAGGTTTATGTAATGTGTCGTATTTCAACGGTGCATTCGTTATTCCACGAAAAAATCACAATTGAAAGTTGCCAAGTGTTGACATATTGGTGCTCGTGGCTGTACAGCCACCAACTACTCAACATGTAACTCTCTATCCACATTTCCGGTCTCCATCTGCCACACGAACACTGCCATCAGAACAGCCGACCACCATGAAGTGGCCTGCTGGTCTCCATTTGATGGCTAGGTTCTGTTGGACCTGGTAGGAGAAAAAGTGTTGCGACCACCACATAAGACGTCCTACCACCCAGTACTATTATAAAGTGGTTCGATCACCCACCACTAAATAAGTGGCCCAACCACCCACCACTTACATAAAGTGCTACTACCACTCACAAAAAAAAATGCTGTCCGACCACCAATCACCAAGATATAGTGGCCCGACCACCATCAAGTAGTCTGACCACTATCAACCACCATTAAACAACATCTCACCATGCAACACTCTATCCACATGGCCGGTCTCCATCTGCCACACGAACACTGTGCCATCGGAACAGCCGACCACCATGAAGTCGTCAGCTGGTCTCCATTTGATGGACACTACGGGGAACAGGTGCCGTGAAGCTAGGGTGACGCATTTACGTTCTGTTAGACCTGTTAGGAGAACGAGATGGTTAGTAGTCAGAGTTTTTTTTACTCGCAAACATAACTATACCCTGTCCACTATGTAAACCGTTTTTTGACAGCTGTCATAAGCTGGAAAGAACAGATACTACACTTTGATCTTAGCACAGCTGTCTTAGAACGTACAGACGCCAGCACATCAAGCTACTACAATCTGTCAGATTTCTTTAATAGATTTTCGACTTTATTGCTAAAGCATTAGGTTCAACGTTGATTGGGAAAATCTGACAGTTTCGGGTAGGTTGACCTGCTGGCGTCCGTACATACTACATATTCCAGATTACGTAAAATTTAACTTTAAAATGCGTAATAAAATAAATTTATAAACTGCCTTATCTTATTGAACTTAATTATGACTTCTTACAGACATTATAATATCGTACATGTAACAATTTTGACAAAAAAAATATATAATTGCTCACTAGTTCGATCTGTCAAAAAACTGTTAACCTGGAGAACAGAGTATAGTGCGGGTATTTCAAGCGAAGCGAGGAAAATCAATTGCCGTCGACGGCGTGTATACAAAATGTCGAGTACAGTCACGAGCAAAAGTATGTATACACTCTGCTTTTTTCAAAAGCGATTTACTCCTTTATTTTTTTATGAAATTTTATGTAGTTACGAACATAGCATTTTTGAACCCATAGGTTTATGTAATGTGTCGTATTTCAACGTTACATTCGTTATTTCACGAAAAAATCGCAATTGAAAAGTATTGATATATTGGTGCTCGTGACTGTACATAGGCCCCAAGACTTTATATTTATTTAGGTTAGTATAATATACTGTAAGTATGTATTTATTGTATTATGTAAATGGTACACCACAGACTATCTACAGTATTTATCTCTCCTTCCCCTTTTTATTCCATCCAAAGGTTGTCTTTAAAAGATCGCTCTTAGCGGATAAGACCGCCCATTGTATCACCCTTTGTAAAATTTCTATATTTATGTCCGTAATTTATATGGTGTACATAATAAAGAATATTCTATTCTTTAGATTTATTTTTTGCCCAATGCCTCTCTCCCTGGAATGCCTCAAATTCACTGAGAAAACGTTATTTTTTCGCACAAAATCAATATAAATTCACAACACTGAAAATATTTTTTGTAATACTTCAAGATGTTGCCATTAAAATAAGAATATATAAAAAATAATAATAAATATTTCAATTTACTGAGCAAAGTCACGCTGTGGTCCGAAGCGACGGAGCAGATGCATTTTTGAATTCGGGGCTGCAACAAAAATCATGATTATGACTAGACATCAAGGATTTCAAATTTAAGGAGACTCTAGAAACCATTTTAGGAAAACCTGTAAATCTTTAAAGGAAAGTTTGTTTCGGGTTTACAGTCACTATGGTGCATTGACCTGTATTATACAAGTACGCTGGACTAAATATACTATACCTATAATATGATTGTTATTGTTTTGTGGCCATCTGCCAATATCGTCTTGTCAATGTCAAGTAATGTGAGTTGTCATTGGTCCCTGGCCTTGACATCAAGCAATAGACAAGTGTCAACATTTTTTATGACTGAGTACGAGTTTTTTGACTGTGTATCTTGTCTTTTTTTTTTTTGTTTTTTTTACTATTATTATATTTTTTTTAGTTGTAATTGTGCGTTTTGTTTGTGCAGAATAAAATATATTTCTACCTTTCTTTTTTCTTATACCTACAAAATGACTAATGTTTTTTGTGCCAATTCAAAGCGCCCCGCTCGAGTGTCTCACAAACTAAAATTAACACATTGCCGCAAATAGCTATCGCTTTGTATAGATACGTTTCTGACGATTTAGGTCCAAATCGTGGAATAAGACTTTTTTGTATATTTTGTGTTTACTACGAGATATTAAGAACATTTTTATCATGAGAGTAAGCGAATCTTGTAAAACTTGCTATCAAAAACCTTAGTTCCACAGACGCTCACGTTGCTGTCAGCGCCAAAATGGCGAAAATCAAATGTCTGTCTTCATTTTGTCATCGATACTATGAAGTCCAGCGTAGTTATTTATTATAGGTCAGTGCTATGGTGAATTAAAACATATTTTTATGCTAGATTCTACCAAAAAATAGAAACAAGAGTAAAAGACAGAACATTTGCGCTCTATTTCACCACCTCCGAAGATTTTTCAGTTAATTTATTAATTGAATTTCAGTCCATTATGAGCCTAATCCCTTAATAAAATACTTTCAATTGAAACCCAATCTCAAAGCATTTATTTCAAATAAACCAATTACAGGCACTTTTTGATCAGTCGAGTCGGTCAGTCAAAAAGATAACGCTAGTTGCCCATTCCAAAGCGTAGTAGGTACCTATGGAGAAGAACGGGCAAGAAACTCCACGGACACTCTTTTAAATCAAAAGTCACTAAATTGTACTATTTGGTTGTTGCGTATTATTATACCTGTCACATAAGACATGCTGGATACATAAATCGAAGAAGAAAAATAATTGGAAGTGCAAAATAGAGTGTAGTAATAGGCATGGAATATAAAACATGGCATTGGTCCATCCGTCTAAGTGACTGTTACATCATTAATGTTGAAATTATACATGTGAGAACGATGTAGAAAGACGCACGTTAAAAGCGTCCGATAAAAAGAAAAAAAAAAAACAATTCAGTAATTAAAATAAATTAAAAAAAACCGTGGCGGCTAAGAGATGACCAGTCCAATGTATACTCACACTACAGTTATGGGGCGGTACAATCAACTGTGTAATTTCCCCAGCGTGCACGCAGAATCTATGGAGCAACGCACCGCTGAATAGATCCCATAAACAAACTGCGAAGTCTATGCCGCCCGATACTAGATGGGCTTTATCGTATCTGTTGGGTAAATAATTATAACATTAGCTTGAATTAGGACGGATTGGCACAATTCATCAGGAAAAATAAAACATGCAACTGTATTTGCACGAAGACAGGCAGAATCTGTTCATAGTATTCAGCAGTAAAACAGTTCATAAGATTTATGTTATACCCTGTCCATGTGTCTAAGACAGCTGTCAAAAAACGGTTAACCTAAACCGTTTTTGACATCTGTCTTAGAATATTCTAGATTACGTAAAAGTTAACTTTAAAACGCGTAAAAAATAAGTATATAAACTGCCTTATCTTACTGAATTATCTTATTTATGGTTTCTTACAGACATAATAATACCGTACGTGTATCAAATCAAATCAAAAGTCCTTTATTCAAATTAGGCTGAGAATCAGCACTTTTCGAACGTCAAAATTACAAAAGACAGTCCCCCAAAAACGCCCGCCCTTCACCACTTCTTAGTGCTATCGCTGGGAAGAAGAAGTGGCGCAACAAACTGTCCAGCAACACAGCTGTCTGTTCAGTTAGAAAATACTTGATACAATCAATGTATTGTGTGTTGCTGCAATCACTAGTTACATCTGTCAAAACACGGTTTACCTAATGGACAGGGAATAAGAAGTAGACAGAAGTGTATAATACAGCTATTTTTGGCAAGCTAAACCCGGTGCCAATAAAGAAACGAATTGAACATGACGAAGCTAATCATTAATAATAATAATAATAATATCCCTGGACATTTCACACAGCGCCATCTAGTCCCAAGCTAAGCAACCTAATGCTTGTGTTATGGTAACAAGATGGCTGATAAACTACTTATATACATTTTTTTTTTGTAAATACATACATATTATAGATAGAAAAACACCCAGACTCAGAACAAATACATGTAGGACTTACAAATATTTGTTCTGTGCGTTCATTCTCTCTCTTTTACGCACAGTATACAGGGTGGCAGGGAAATCGACGCGCAAACTGTAAACATGGATTCAGCACATGATACTAGACCACATAGCGTCGAAATTTTTCGTCGGTTATCAAAAAAAAATCTTCTGTTTCATAGAAAAGTGCAATCATTCATCATTCATTTATCCATTTATTTCAGGCATCAAGGCCCATATAAACACATACAATATAATATTAATACAAACCCAATACCAACGCGGTCAAAATGTATGGAACAGCAATTTTTGGAACGAAGTTCCTTATCGCGCGTTGCGAAAGACGGAAAAAATTAAGACCAAAAGTTGGAACGACACTTTTTGCTATAGTTGTAAGCCGTGCGGCGTGCGCGTTTCTCTGTCTGTCTCTCTCTCTCTCTCTTTGAACTTCGTTCCATCCGGGTGTCCCTTGACACCTCTCAAGTTTTTTTGGAACGAAGTTCCTTATCGCGCGTTGCGAAAGGGAGCTAGACGGAAAAAATTAAGACCATAAGTTGGAACGACACTTTTTGCTATAGTTGTAAGCCGTGCGGCGTGCGCGTGTTTCTCTGCCTGTCTCTCTCTCGCTCTTTGAACTTCGTTCCATCCGGGTGTCCCTTGACACCTCTCAAGTTTTTTTTTATAACCGACGAAAAATTTCGACGCTTGGGGTCTAAACTCATGTGCTGAATCCATGGTTACAGTTTGCGCGTCGATGTCCCTGCCACCCTGTATTGTCGAGTGAAATGGCGAATAAGAACCTTTGTTTGGTCGCCATTTTTAATTACGTTTCTTTAATGGCGTGGGTTAACCAGGCTCTAGCTCTAATCCAGAATCCAGGCTGCTATTGATAATAGTTGCAGGAACGTGTGCAGTGAGGCACACTTTAATTACATAGGACTTATAACATAACTAGCGAAATGGCCACTTTCGTGTCAATATGTTATGTTCTAGTCTAGAAAAACTTTTAAGAAAAGATAAGGGGGCCTAAAAAGGCCACTTTGGCAGAATCATAATACGATAACAATATGAACCATATTAAATATCGTAAAATGGTCACAAACTGACAATTCATATTATGATCTGTGTGCAATTCATATAACAATGAAATATGAATCATATTCAAAATCGTAAAATGGTCACAAACTGAAAATTCACATTATGATCTGTGTACAATTCATATCACAATGAAATAACATTTAAACTGTAGAAAAAAAAATACTAATTTGATTAATAAAAACTGTAATGAAAAATTTACCGATAACAATATTTTTTTCATGCGGCAATGTTTACACCAAACATGAAATGAAATTTTACGAAAATTAGAGAAATTGCTAATGATCTGCTGGGAATTCAGGAAATGAATAGCTTTTAGAGCTATTGCTTAAAGTGGCCTTTTTTGGCCCCAAATTGTCATACCTTTGGTGTACATGGTGTGGATAAAGTAAGCAATTAACACGACCGTTGTGTCCTAGAAGTAACTGATGCGGAGGCCAATCTGTAACAATAATAAGAAAAAGTATTTATTGCGTCTCGTATAAAAAGATCATAAACTAAACTAAACACAGTCAAAAATAAACAAATTATATATAAAAAAAGTAACAAAAAGAAAAATAAGACAGAAAGTCCTATTCGAGGCTAAAAGGCAGTGATGTCACGGGCAATTACAGTAATAAATAAATAAATAATAAAATAGATATAATTATATAAAATACTAGCTGCACCCCGCGGTTTCACCCGCATGAGTTTCAATCCCGTGGGAATATCGGGATAAAAAGGATCCTATATGTTAATCCTGGTTATAAACCATCTGTGTGCCAAATTTCATCCAAATCCGTTCAGTAGTTTTTGCGTGAACGAGTAACAAACATCCATTCATCCATCCATCCATATAAACTTTCACGTTTATAATATTAGTAGGATTAGCAATAAAATAAATAATTCGTTTTTAATCCGCGCTAGACGTAACCCATAACTTGTCTATGCCCTGAGTGTTTTTGGTTATTGGCCTTGCGGTGCAATAAACATAATAAAATGTCTGTAATTTACATGTATACGTAACATTGCTTGATGAATGATCTTTAAAAAAAAAACGTTTAATTAGATTCCTCACCAATTTTTTTTTTGCCATTTGGATTTGAGTCTCTTGAAAATATTTTACGGAATGTAGTTGTTTATACAAAATATTTTCACAGCTCCAGTCACAGCTCTATATTAGATTTCATCGTAAGCGTTCGTATTTCCGAAGATAGACGATGATTCCCGAAGCGCCTACTTTCCTTTGTAAAGCTATGTTTTTATTATTTTTAAACAGAATAATTGACAACACGGTTAACGCAGTGGCTGAGCGATCGGAATGCTGCGCTGCGTGTCGCGGGTTCGATTCCCGCACAGAACAAATATTTGTAAGTCCTACATGTATTTGTTCTGAGTCTGGGTGTTTTTCTATCTATAATATGTATTTATTTACAAAAAAAAATGTATATAAGTAGTTTATCAGCCATCTTGTTACCATAACACAAGCATTAGGTTGCTTAGCTTGGGACTAGATGGCGCTGTGTGAAATGTCCAGGGATATTATTATTATTAATTACCGTCAAGCTGCTGGTGGTTGCCGTGCAACAGTTGCAGTTGCACGGTATGCGTTGCATTCACTATGACGATGGAGCCATCTTCTCTGCCGACCACCAAACGGTTAGCTGCTAGTAGATATATCGATGCTGTAAGTTTTATTTCTGTAACAACAATAATTTAGTTTAAAACTGTTGAACAATAAATGCAAAATTAACTAAAAGAAACACGTAAATAACAGCCGGTCGATTCTGTAAAAATCTCACCGTGAAAACTCAAGTGAAGTGAGCTTGATGTGAGTTGTCATTAGTGTCAATCCCTAGCATTATTTGGAATGATAGCTCACTCCACGCTCACTTCACCTAAGTTTTCACGGTGAGATGGTTACAGAATCGCACTGCAGTACCCTCCTCCCGGGGAAGACGGGTAAAAATAGGGATGAAAAGATAGAAAAAATCTATTTTCCTATCGCAGGTATGCTGGAAGAGATTACTTATGAAATAAGCATCAACTCTCTACCCATTTTGCTGTTCTGTGTTTTTTTTTTTCGTCTTTTAATAATTATACAGGGTGTCAGGGACATTGACGCGCAAACTGTAACCATGGATTCAGCACATGATACTATACCCCATAGCGTGAATATGCTGCATATGCTGAATCCATGGTTACAGTTTGCGCGTCGATGTCCCTGCCACACTGTATGTATGTACATAAATGGTTAAATAAATAAAAAATATTGTACGATCAAATTAGTTTACATGTTATATTTCACATATCATCATCTGCCTAGCCTTTTCCCGACTAAGCTGGGGTCAGCTTCCGGTCTAGCCGGATACAGCTGAATACTATTTTTCACACATATTTAAGTAAATTAGTTCACTCGGCAAACAATATTTACATTATATAAGCTAACATTTAAAATTATAATACATAATTATGTACATGTGAAAAAATAAGCAAAAGAATCATAGGGCATCAAAAAATTCGTCCGCATCGCTGTCAACAGGAAAAAACAAACAAAAACGGCAAACTGTTTTAAATCAAATTAGACAGGTCTATTTTTCAGCATTAACACATAAAATATAAACAAATAACGGACACATTAATGCAGACATTAATGGTTTTTATTAGTATTTTGTAGAAAGGGACACTGGGCCTTTGGGCTAGGACAAAAGTGAACTTTGATTTAGAAAATATCTGTAAATTTTGTCACGTAACGTAATCTCTTACGGTCAACCACCCGGCATTAATACTTGAACTGCGACAACCGCCCTTACTGCTACGACATAAAGTCACTGTCAATTTCAAATTGTCATGGACGAGCCATTGACTGTACGCTCGTATCTCGCAAGTTTTCAAAGTTGAGTTGGTTAATCTAAACGAAAAGATTAGATTTTTTGTAAGTTTGTTTGTAATAGCATGGAAACCTGCCTAGTTTCCCAACTATGCTAGGATCAGCTTCCAGTCTAACCGGATGCAACTGAAAACCAGTATTTTACATGGAGCGACTGCCTGACTGACCTCCACAACCCAGTTACTGGGTAATACGATACCTCTTGGTAAAACTGGTTGTCAGACTATCGTGCTTCTGAGGACCCGTAACGACTGTCAAAGATCCACGAATGACAGCCGGGACCAACGGCTTAACGTGCTTTCCGAGGCTTGGAGGGGAAAAAATACTTAACCGATTTTAAAAATTCTTTCACCTATCGAAAGCTACATTATCAGCGTTATTTTTAGTATATTGTAGTGTCTTACGACTTCCACGCGAACGAAGTCGCGGGCAAAGCAGGTGAGCAAATACATTTCAGGAGTAGTTGCGTAATACACTATCAATAGTCGAAGCATCATGCTGAGATAGGAGCCTTTTGGCCTCGTATAGGACTTTCTGTTTAATTTTTTCCCCTATGTCGTAGAGCCCTATGTTGGCGCGCGGCGCAGGTGGAAGTTTTCAAATTACGATTTTTTTTATGTTGTTATAATTTTTATGATTACTGGCCACTAGCCGTACCCGTGTGTTAAATTAATGTCGCCATTGTAGCGCCACGTTGTATATACAAGTATATAATATGAAAATGCAGGAGCTCATTGGGTATCAAAAATTCGTCCGCATCACTGTCAATGGGATAAGTTGCCCAAAAGGCTGGCAGCATTACCACGTTGTATGGCAATGCTGATTCTTTGGGCTAAAATACTTACATATAATCAAAGTCGCGAATAAGGTACTAACACTTCGCTTATCTATTATTTATGTATTATTTTATCTGCGAAATGCACTTTAATATTTTAGATTATTTTTATATACCTGTATATAATTATAATATGTATTTACGTTGTTGCTTGACCAATTTTTCGGACATGAAGAAATGGATTATCAATATCCTTCAAAATGATTCAGATTATCATTGAAGTGTGTTACGCAGTTAGGGTGCAAAACATATCTGTAAATCTTGTTATTTCTAAATCTTGAATAAAAAGTCATATCCAAGGTCTGCTGGTAGTTTGTTAGAAACAAGCATTACCTTCATACTTACTACTTTGTACTCTTTTCCTTCTTCTTATCTTTCCTAAATGATAAAATAAAGTAAATAAATAAATAATTTAAAATATACAGTTAAAACCGGCAAAAAAGGTAAGCAAAAGTTGCTTAACTTTGATTCAGCATCATGTTTTTGCGTAACGGGAACATGTTGCTGGCAACATGTTGACGCCGTGCAACTGTTTCAAGGCTACATTTGATGCAGGTTACGAGAAACAATTATAAGCAACTGATTCGCAAGTTTTGTTTTCCCTATCAAGCAAATATCAACATTGTGTCTATTAAAATAAAGTCGAAAATATATAACTATAACCGCGTACCGCGTCGATGCTCTCTCGGACTAATGAGAGTTTAATTATTTTCAACTTAATTTTAACAAGCGCAAGGTTGACATTTCTTTGCTCCTCGGCGGCAGAAGTCACCCATAAGGACGCATATCTCAGATCAGAAGCACCTTTGTGGGTGACTTCTGCCAGCAGCGTAAACGTCACAGAGTATTTTTTAAACTGTATTGAGCGTTTGGTTGACTCGACGTACGTCAAGACGCTGTATGCAGCCGACGAGGTTTATGGAGAAACTCCACCAATACAAATCCAAATATGGCTTCTATTCGTTCAGATAGACTTCTAGCCTATAAATCATAACAATGGATATGACTTCGAAACTAACCTTGCTCCTCAGGATGGTTCAACTGGTCCAGTATACCGACAGGACTAGGGTTCATCTCCTCCCACGCTATATCGAGACTCGTCACCACGATCGGTGCGTGTGCTGTGGACAAAAATATACAATAAGATTTAATAACAAAATTGCTTTAATTTTGCAGTATATTGTCTTTTTTACTGTAGTAGGAATGGTCTAACTCTATTAATCTACTAAGCACGTCCAAACTGAGTGTGACCATTCAGCAGCTTACTCTAAAGTATGAAAGATGGAAGAAGATGGTCACCCATCCACGACTAACCGCGGCAAGCGTAGCTTAACCTGATTTATCGACCCGTGCGGCTGTTATTACTTAGCCACAAGCCCCTCATGCTCACTTAAATGTCTCACTGGTGGTGGCGCGTGTGTTGGATCATTCGGTTCCCTACGAAATGGTTGAGCTGGGTGGTGCTGATCCACGCGTCATGTTCGTGAACGGGCGCCATCTGTTGAGACTGGTCATCTCTTAACTGCCAGGGCTTATTTTTAATTTTATATTTTAATTTGTTTCTTTACATTGTTCTCACCTATAGAAGCAATAAGAATAATGTAACCAGGATTTTGTAAAAATGTCTTGATTTAAAAAAGTGTCCGTGGAGTTTCTTGCCCGTTCTTCTCCATAGAGATCTACGCTTTGGAATGGGCAACTAGCTTCAACTTTCTGACTAACTGACCGACTATTTAATTTTGACAATTCAAAAGTGCCTGTAAATGGTTTAATTGAAATAAATGATTTGAGTTTTTGAGTTTGATTCCGCCTTGATTTTTAACAGGTGAAATAATTAATTCCAACTTATTAATGGCACTGATTTAAAGAGGTAGTTGTGTATAATAGTGGTTTTGGTAAGTTAAAAATTATAAATGGCACGTTTAATAACTAGTTCAGCAGTTAAAACTAAGCAGTAAAGTAAACAAAAATGAGTAATAAAAAATAATGAAATGGATCAGTGAATATAATTGAGCAGGAAAATAATTAAATGGGCGGTAAACATTATTGAACGAGCGGTTACGTGTGGGCATATATTTAAAATGTTTGGTTTTGTATTCAAAAATATGTTTCTGGCACTCGCCGGCCGCTACCGCGGCACCGCTCGCTTCGCTCGCTCGGCTCCTGGGTTGTGTGGTTACAGTTCTAACCTAACCTAACCTAGCTGTGTCGATGTAAAAAGGTATATACGTGTTACTAACCGACTAATTGAATTTTTATTACTGTCCATGTTTTACTGTCGCAATAATTAATCAACCGCCATTACATTAAATAACTGCTCAATATGTTTTTCAACTGATCATAATAACATCTCGAATATTTAAATAACAGCTCAAAAATTAGTTCCCCTTATTAATAGTCCTAATCAGAAAATATTTTGGACGACCAGCGGCGATTTTATCTTTCTTCATGTTTTTAACAGACTTCAAAAAAGGAGGAGGTTCTCAATTCGATTTTCGTTTTTTTTTTTTTTGTTACCTCAGAACTCATTGAAATGAGTCACGTCATTTGAAATTATTTTTTTATGTGAAAGTACATACTTTCAGATTGGTCCCATAGACATTTTATCAAAATCTTTTCACAACTAAAAAGTGAAAAATAAAAACCTTTTTTCAAAAAAACAAAAACAACCGACTTCCCAAAAAACACTACAAAGTGAAAAATAACTTTAATTTCGGAAGTCTTGGGTTTTTGTATTTTCGTTTTTCACCACCGACCTTCGATCAAAAATCAGTCGCTCAAGTGGCCACGTTTGCACACACGTAAACATCTACATTTCTTAGAAAAAAGTTTAATAATATTAACAACTTCAGTTTATTATAAACCTTAATGCTTAAACATAAAGTTTAATTACCGTTGCAAAATATATTTAAAATTTCGCTTGTAAATAAAATCATTCTATTTTTAAATTTTCAGTCATTTATTCTAAAATGAAACTTAAAGTCTAAGTAATAAGGTTAAAAACATACTAATTTCAAATAAGACCACAAAATTATTTGTGGTCTTATTTTTCGGGCCATTTTTGAAGCGCTTATCGGGAATCTAGTACTATTATTGATCGAAGCTACCGACTTACGATTTTTTTTTTTTTGTAAAAAAGTTTTTATTATGTAGGTATCCACTTACTTGGCGTTTGGTCTGGCGTGGGTTGTGCGGCGTCGTCAACATTCCATACGGAGACTACGCCGGCGGAGTCGCCGCGCAGCATCAAACGACGTTGCTTGCCGCCTACTGAGGTTATTACGAAACGCATGGCGGGTGGGCAGGACAGGAGCTGCGGAGAAAAAGTAGACACATCATAGTTTAAAAAATATACAATGTAATCGGGTAATAGCGCCGATTTTCTTGTTCAAAAACTAAACTAAATTTAAGTTCAGAAGATAAATATTAGTTTAGTCCTGTCAAATTAGTCAGCGCCTAACGTAAATTAACGTATTTTTAGTAGCCAACTTTTTAATCACGTCTAAACTGTCTATGGAGTATCTTAATTTGACAGGACTAAACCAATATTTATCATCTGTCCTTTTCTTAATGAAATAGAAAGAAAAAGATCCACTGAACTTAAATTTAGTTTAGTTTGGGAATAAGGGAATCGGCGCCATTATCACAGCTTTTTTGCAGAATTATTGTGCAAACGATAGGTCTGCAAAAGTAGTCATGAAACATCTATTGCCCTGTTACAATAGCATAAGCATAATCAGCGTTCAACTTTCAACGTTCGCACTGCTGGGACACAGGCCTCCTCTCTGTGAGAGGGAGTGGGCCGTCATTCACGTTTATTCCCAGTCGCCCCCGCGGGGATTGCCACCGGAGGCAAATGGGAATAAAAATTCCCAGTCGCCACCGGCGGTGACTGGGAAGTCATTGCCCCCATTTCAGCTTCGCTATACATTGCTTTGTTTCTTGTGAAGAATAAAATTATAAGGAAATTTATTATTAAAAAAAAATTAAACTAAAAAATAAAACATTTTTTTTAAATAGTAAATTTCCTTATTATTTTATTCTTCACAAGAAACAAAGCAATGTATAGCGAAACTGGAGTAGGGGTAATGACTTCCCAGTCACCGCCGGTGACGACTGGGAATTTTTATTCCCATTTGCCTCCAATGGCAATCCCCGCGGGGGCGACTGGGAATGAACGGTAATTCACCACGCGGGCCCAGTGCGGGTTGGTAGATGTCACATGTCTTCGAATTTTTGTTTCTAGGACATGCCGTTTCCTCAAGATGTTTTTCTTCACTGTTTTAAGAGCAGTGGTGATGAAATAATTTACACAAAGTCAAGCGCTTGTCTGGGTTCGAACCTTCGACCAGCCGGTCGATTCTGTAAAAATCTCACCGTGAAAACTCAAGTGAAGTGAGCTTGATGTAAGTTGTCAATAGTGTCAATCCCTAGCATTATTTGGAATGACAGCTAACTCCACGCTCACTTCACCTAAGTTTTCACGGTGAGATGGTTACAGAATTGCACTGCTGATCTCTCGACTTCGACTCGATAAATCGCGGCCGTTACCACTGGGGCACCACTTATTTTCTTGATACTTGTCCGCTACGATAGAAGGCCTGAGTCCCAGCAGTGGGGCATTATAGACTACACTGATGTGTGTATGTGTCTTGAAATGAAAAATAAATAAATTATAATTGTCAGCACAAATTGTCAGCGGAAAATTGTCCATCGTAACGCACCTTGGGCAGTCAGCCTCGCAGCCTCACCATCCACCCCGCTGACAAATCTTACCATGCCACGAGATAGAACAAGAAGTATGTAGAAGTCCACTATACCTTATTATCAGGATGCGACAGTATCCCAAACAGTACGGGACTGTCATGGTCCACTGTTGGACCATGGAAGCCTTTGTGATCCGGTACTGAACTATAATATAACAAATATTTTGTTTAATACATCAATCTTACTGATAATTAAAATGAAGTTTCATATAAAAGGGTTTTTTGCAGGAAAGGAGTAATAACAGCACACTTACAATTTGTTAAATATGGTATTAGGTACCACGAAGTTTAAAATGTAAAGGACATACCTACTGTCGCGCCATTTTGTTTTTTTTTTCAAAATGGCGGCCACGCATGTATTCTATATAAATCACAAGCTGAAATCAATGCAAACGGAAAATATATTAAGAATAAACCCCGTAAAGCTTTAAAATTCCGAGATATTAACGTTCAAGTTGATCACGTGACATCCATATTTTTTTTTAAACTTTCAGTGATAGGTATATCTAAGCAACAAGATGGACTCTTGTTGCTTAGATATACCTATCACTGAAAGTTTAAAGTAATCAAACATCAGATGATGATGTCAGCTATCGATTTATATAGGTATCATGCGTGGCCGCCATTTTGGAAAAAAATCAAATGACAGACAGGTAGGTATGCCACGGATCTTCAAAGCCCTTTTTTAGGCACAGCAGATATTTATTTCGATGATGTAACTGACAATTTTTTTAATAATAAGAAGACTATATATACCCTGTCCATTAGGTTAACCGATTTTTGACAGTTGGCTTAGAACGTAGCTACACCAGATTACGTAAAAGTGTATCAATCAATGTATTGACAAAAAAACGGTTTACCTAATTAATGGACAGGGTAGGGCCTGTTGCTGCAAATTAAAACAAAAAAATAGTTGCGGTCGAAATAAATGGGACATAATACCATAAGAGTACAGAAAGGAGTAACATTTTCAAAAAAACACATTCAATTAAATTGAAACACAATACAATAATTTGTACAGACGCCAGCAGGTCAAGCTACCCGAAACTGTAAAATTTTCCCAATCAACCTTGAACCTTAATGCTTAAGCGATAAAGTTGAAAATCTCTTAAAGAAATTTGACAGATTGTAGTAGCTTGATGTGCTGGCGTCTGTACATTAGAAAAAATCTTCAACTTTTTTTTTTACTTTACCAACTCAGTTTTGTAGTAACAATGATTGGCGTTCATCTTTATTTATAATTACGCCACCCACCTTTACAAGGTAGGCAGAAACTACATAACGATTTTTGAATGCCAATTGCCGTAATTGAAAACGTTCAAAATCTAGTCGCAATCTCGTCTCAGCGACAATCAATGTCAAAAACTTGTCAAAAATGTAGGGAAATTAGAGGTATTTTTGACAGATTTGAGACTTTGAACGTTTTTAAAATTACGCGAATTAACCCTCTGAAAGCATACTCATTTAAATCGATCGTCAAATCTCATATCAACTTAAATGATTGGTCGTTGTTAATTAAGGTAACCACTCACAAAAGCTAACATGATATTTGTCAGCAGATTTAGGTAGCGCAAAATTCACAGAACGCACTTTGACTTTACTTTGCTAAGGGCTGACTTTTCAATCATCTGATAACTTTATTCGAGGAATAATTTTGAAATTTTGACAGTTATTTCATACAAAAACTGTCAAACATCAATTTTATTCCTCATATAAAAGTTATCTGGCGATGGAAAAATTATCCCAAAGTAAAGTAAACGTAGAATACGAATTATGAACATGAAAATTATTCGTATAGCATTAATGTTCACGTTCGCATGGAACGCTTGCTCACGTTCGCTTATACTATAGATTCTCGACGTGGGCGATTACTTTCAGACGAGGCTTTCAGAGGGGCAGTAGAAGACCCAGAGAAAATTATATATCCTATCTTACGACTTCATAATATTACACGTTGAAATATAATCGTGGCTATAGCTGTTTCAGATTCGCGATAGATGGGAAGAAAAAAATATAAGGGCCGCCTCTAGAAAAAAAATCTCAAATTATTTATCTATAATATTTTTAATGTTTTCATATTAACATGACATATATTTTGAGTGACATTATACTTAAATTTTATTAATATTTGCATGCCAATTTTTAAGGCAAACGTGATGATCTGTGTTACCCCTACTTTTAACATCTCTTGCATGCTGACAATTTGTGTTGTATGTATTGTACTCATGTTTGAGCAAATATGATTATCTTATCTTATCAAAGTGTGCGGTTGGGCAACAAAAGGTTGAGAACCTATGGCTTATACTAATAAGAACATTATTCATGTTTGTATCGAACGCTTACTTAGTCAAGTAAAATCAGAGTGCGGTCTATGAATATTGCCATTAAGGGCTCTCCCCCACAGGCGCATTAATATTATCGGTCGATAATATTGGATGCGTTATTGCGATATCTGTTTTCAGTACATTTCGTATTAGGACGGCCACGAAGTTACACTGCTGCGATAATAACGATGCAGTAGAAGTAGGACGCTTGCGTTCGTCCGTCCTGCGATGTCGCGCCATGAGTTCTTAGAACATTTTGTATTAGGACGCATACGATCTTACCGACTCTCACCTGCGCTAATAACGTTACTATGTTTTTAAAGCAGGTGTGTGTAAGATCGTATGCGCCGCACACGTGTAGTGCGGACGGGGGGCCTGTACTGTAGGTTACACGCACACGTTAGAAATATCGGACGATAAAAACGCAAGTGTGTGGCAAGGAATCGGAACGCACTATCGCAATAATGCATCCGATATTATCGACCGATAAAACGCGCCTGTGGGGGAGAGCCTTCATGATCTAGGTACTTTTCAGAAAACCAAGGTTTTTCTAGAAGCCAAACATACTTCTTTGCTTCGAACATTATCATACATCTTTTCGTTCAAGCCGGTTGCGAGTACTACGCACCTAATTTTTAATTACATTTTTTTTTTTATAAATACTTTTATTAACACAGAAAGATGGATATAATATGATAGTGCAACTGCAAATGAAAATAATACGCTCTAGTTTATTAAAATAAACAACCAAATTAGATTTAATTTAAATATTTTTAAAACAAAATATAATAACAGGGCTTACGGACAGACTAAGGTATTGTCATACTGGAGGCGATAACAATGAGCTATATATATTTTTGATATATTCAAAATATTAATAACACAGGTTTGTCTAATGCAGGCTTTCGTCAAACGTTCATGGGGGTACTTAATATATTAAAATAGCCTCCACAACTGGCAATACTCAACTGTAGGTACACTCGATGCACCCTGGACAGTTAGCTCCTCTACCATCTTGCTGACTGGTTTATATTTTTTCTACAGTATGAGCTATCCTCATATGGTTCGTGCTGATACGAGAGTGAGTTTTCAAGATCGAATTGCCGTTCAAAAACCGAAACTGTGTGAATTATCTGCCTTTTTCTAATTCATTGTCGAAATTTTGCAAACGTAGTATGGTAATAGCAATAAAAATCAAATGGTTTTATAATTAATCATAATTTCAAGTAGTTACTTGAAATTTGCTGCCGGCAAATCCGCTTGTAGTTACAAGCGGATTTGCCTCGTAATCAGCGGTTTACATGATTGTTCATAGATTTTTCTTTCAATATCATGCAGCCCCATCTTAAAATGTATTCTGTTAATATGTTTTTTTTTTATTTCGTTTTTGTAATGCGGTTCCAGTAACTGCTGAGTATTATGCAGATTTCTCGCAGTATCGACCCAAACATTTGACGAATGCTCGCACAGTCGCACTGGAAAGGTTTCAGTGCCTTTTTACTAGATTTTTTAAGAACTGCTATCGCCACAAAAGAAACTAACCACTATCTAAAAAAAAACGGAACAAGCCTTCAAAAAAGTGCTAGCAAAAAATAACTCTATCTACATACAAAATACATATAAACAGACAAACATTGTGCTGACCTACTGATAGCCCGGCCTCGCAGTTTGCTATAAAAGAAATATTTATATCTTCAAATATTATCGTATGGCATAGCTTTAGGTGTAGCTTAAGGTTAAAGCTAGCTGTGCCTCTCCGGCAGTTAGGAATTTTTGGTTTTTATGTGGACGGAATTTGTGGGTTATTCATAAACAATGTATATTTGATGACTGGGTAACACGATACTCCTTGGTAAAATGGTTGACAGACTTTCGGGCTTCTGACTGTAACGCCTGTCAAAAATCTAAGAATGACAGCCGGGTAATTACGTAACACACTAACAGTTGCAATAGCTTTCATTTTGACAGTTCAACAACATTCATTGCGTTATTTACGTTGTTGAGCAGACACATTTTTCGAACATATGAAGCAATGGATTAGCAATATCCTTCAAAATTATTTAGATTGAGGTTGATTGTGTGTTACTACGCAATTGTTAGGGGTGTCGTTTCATACCCTTTCTTATACTTATTAATTTTTTTTTCAATGTATTTTTCTGAAGATCCTGCTTTAAATCATACATTGTTTATGTAAAACCCTTTAATATCTAAATAAACATCTATAACATAGGCATATAGTGCTCCAATGAGAATCTAATGATGATAACACTGTAACCAATGACATGCCAATCGAAACTAAACGCTTATTATAGAACAAATAAGGTCTATATTTGAATACACGCTTGAACGAGGTCGTTTTATATCTAATTTTGAGCAGAAAAACTCAGATAAAAAAAAAATTGTTACAGATTTTTTTTTCCATGAAATAGTATTATGACAGTCACTAGGGACAATAGCATAACCAGCCTATAATGTTCCCACTGCTAGGACACAGGCCTCCGCTCTCTGAGAGGGATTGGGCCGTAATCCACTACGCGGGCCCACATGTCTGAAGTCCAAAATTAGATACATTAACAGTTCATTCAGCGTTTGGTTCAATATAGACGTCCATTTCCATTTTTATAGTATAAAATTTTGATTGATTCATTTCTTCGATCAATAATAGTACTAGATTAAGGATCAGGAACAAAAATCAGTCGCTCAAGTGGCCACGTTTGCACACACGTAAACATCTACATTTCTTAGAAAAAAGTTTAATAATATTAACAACTTCAGTTTATTACAAACCTTAATGCGTAAACATAAAGTTTAATTACCATTGCACAATATATTTAAAATGTCGCTTGAAAATAAAATTATTCTATTTTTAAATTTTCAGTAATTTATTCTTAATTTATTCTAAAATGAAACTTAAAGTCAATAAGTAAAGTTAGTAAGGTTAAAAACATACTAATTTGAAATAAGACCACAAAGGTATTTGTAGTCTTATTTTTCGGGCCGTTTTTGAAGCGCTTATCGGGAATCTAGTACTATTATTGATCGAAGATTCATTTAGTTTATATCAATTCTTAAGATATTTGCAATCTCAAATGATAATAAAGTTTATTTTACAGAACTGTCTAAAATTAAACTATTATTGTCTTTGATGAACAAAAGTTCTAGATTTCTGATGAGCGCATCAAAAACGGCCGGAAAAATAAGACCACAGATAATATTGTGGTCTTATTTTGCAACTGACTTTCAACCATATAGCTTAGAAATTATGTTTTATTTTTCCAATATATATTCTTAACAAAAATAGTAAATATATTACAAACGATAATAAACTTTATGTTTGAAAGTTAAGGTTTATAATCAAGCTATACGCAGTCGCGGCCAGTTGAGTGATGTATTTTTGTTCTTAATCCATAATCTAGTGCTAATTGGTCTAAAATTATTGTTTTTTTTTTCGTTTGAGATTGCAAACACTAGCTTAGTTAGCTTAGTTATCAGTGTAAAACAATCCTTACAGCTTCCTAGCCAATTCTGTCACAGTCAGTCATTTAGAAGTTTATTATTAAAATAAAATATACGTCTAATAAAATGGTGTAGTCAAGGAAGCAGTTAAGTTTTGTCAAAAAGTAAAAAATGTAGGTAGTCAAGGAATCAGTTAAGACGTTTTGTCATAGAGTCTGCATACAAGTGAACTTGACTGAGCCCTGACTGCTGATGTATAAGTTGACGTATTAACGTCAACTTATACATCAGTAGTCAGGGCCCGATAGGGCCGAAGCCTGCCGGGGTTGCGGGATCGTCCGAAAGGGTTACCGCTGCCCTGGAATATAAAGGGCTAAGGAAGGAACACGGGTGGGTTTTATTCAGTAAGAGTCTGACACTCCCTTCCGCTCCACCCAGAGCGGGAGGGGGGGTCATTTGATGATTTCCCATCCGCAAAAAAAAAAATAATAATTAGACACAACTACTAATCAGTTAACTTACGATGCTATATGATGCCCACAGTCTGTAAGTTTAAGTCAATTAGTCAAAGAGCTAACAATAAACTTAGTCAAGAAGTACAGTCAGTTTGAAGTAGTGATGAGCCGAATACGAATATTCGGCCGAATGTTCGGCAGGATTTGGCGCCCTTTATCGCTTATCAAGCGCGTTGAAGCGCACATCTCTTCCGTCCGCTGACGCCGCTACCCCCGGACGATGTTATTCGGTAGAACGTTCGTCATTTTTGCTAAATAATCGGCCGAATACGAATTTTCGGTAAACCTGCCGAATACCGAACATAAAAACAAATATCCGGCCCATCCCTAGTTTGAAGTCATCATAAACAAACGTAGTCAAGGAGTCAACACTAAATAAATTAGTAATTACATATTAAATTAACATTAGCCACATTTATAACACGAAGTGTATGGTCTAACGACTAATAACTTACTTGGCAGGCAGTCTATACAGATATCCTTTGCCTTCAGTAGAACACACTAGTACTCTGTCCGGTGCGAGGAAATCGCCCGACATCCAACGCTCGCCAGATGGCGCTTGTATCGAGCACAGGACCGAGAAGTCACCTGGAAAGAGAGTTTCAGTAGTAAATACGAGTATATGAGTTCAACTGTCGAGACACAAGTACTTTTTCTATTGTTACCGAACTTAATAAGCTTGCCTAACAGACGAGGGGATACGGCAATTTTTTTTTTTTTTTATAAAACTTTGTGGGGCAAAGTTTTATTAAAAAAAAAAAATGCAACACTAGGAATTTTTCCTGTATCGTGGGTGCGTTCACAAACATTTAAACTCACATACACAAACAGCCAGACCCGGAACAACTACTTGTAGGCCATACAAATATTTGTTCCGTGCGGGAATCGAACCCACGACACGCAGCGCAGCAATTAATCGCTTAACGACGATTTTCCGATTGATCGTGTGTTACGCAATTAGGGTGCAGGGCTGAAGTGGACCACTGGTCGTTTGTTTTGTCCAGCTCGTCCCGCTATCTTCTACGGGGTCTGCCGCGACCCCTTCTAGCTGTGTCAGGGCTCCACGTGGTGGTTATTTTGGCCCACAGCTTATTGGGCATACGGCAGACGTGGTCAGCCCAGCCCCACGTCAGCTTAGCGGCTTTTTGAGCAATGTCAGTAATCTGTGTTTTGGAGCGCAGTGTGGTGTTGCGAATATGGCCTGACAATTTGACGCCTAGAATACTGCGCTCCATTGCACGTTGGCAAACCTTGAGTTTGGACTTTTGAATGTTTGTCAAAGACCAAGTTTGGGATCCATAGGGCAGAATGGGAAGGATGCACATGTCCATAATTTTAAGTATATACAAGAGTATTACCCGACTTACCCGCATCATATATCTGGCAGTACTTCGCACACACGATCAGCACAGTTCTCTGATTGTAAGCGCAGCAATTCAGGGAGAGCGCGTTCAGACAACGGATCTGTTTCGATTCGTTCTCGTAGATAGGTTCTGATTGCTTGTTCTCGTGGCCCAAGAGGGACCAGACCTGCAGAAAAAAAGAAAATAATATATACTTTTTTACAGACACAGTTTGGTAAATAGGCTGACAGTCTAATTGATGATAACTTAAGTGTTACGAGCTTCGGGGTTCGTGACAATTAAAACTGCCGATATAAATGACCAAAAATTACACTTTAACAGCACTAATAACAACTCAAACCCACTAATTATAAAACACAATTACACTTAAGTCGCACTTGAAGTAAGCTTTCGATGTGTTCGCATGTATCGCTGATCCGAGTCTGTCTCGGTCGTAGCTAATCCCGGCCTTATATAGTTCTAGAACCTTCTATTGTAGAAACATCAAGAAGGTTCGAGTACATACCAGCCCCGACTGACCAGATGTCGATAGTTCTAGAAAGTTCTAGCATCGAAATTTCTAGAAGGATATATTAATTCTGCTACTGGATACTAGATGGCGCTAGTGGTCAATTAGTTCTGCTACTCGATACTAGATGGCGCTAGTGGTAACTAACGTCACCATGTACCAGGCATTAATTGTCGCGCGCAACATTAGTAAGAGGTCAAGGGGCGGTGACCTCTTCATCACCAACACATTTATTGGCAACCACCACTGACAAGTAATTATTATAGTCTAAAAACATAGCAAAACTTATAATATGTTTACAAAATGTGTCATTCCCAGTAGTTCTACAACTCCACCAAGCTAAGTTTGCACCTCGCTGGAATGCGGCGCCCCGCCCGCTTACCCGCTTACCTTCCCGCGATCGACCTGTCGCGTCAGGGGGTCTACTCCGAAGTGGTATCGGCCGAATGTTCGGCCGTTTCCTGCTACAAAGTTACAATTTGGTTCGGTCGGTCCCGGTCCTACACTCCTACACTCATTCGAATATTGACTATGGTCCCGACCCAACTGAGCCGATCCGAACTTTTTTCGCATTTTTCAATAATATTCGGTTCGGCCATGTGTCGGTCCGATCCGAACTAGAGATGGGCAAACAACCGGGTTTAAACCCGTTTACTGGGTTTAAACCCAATAAAAACCCATTTATTCCCTCCCACGGGATTTTTATTCGGGTGTTTATTGATTTGGGGAAATTTATCAATTTAAACATGGTAAATGTAAATATTTGTGAATATTGTAGTACTATTTACATATAGTTATCGTTTATAATCTTTTTGATAGATGTTCTTCAAATTAAACAAAAGGCGCGACAGGTAGACGACGAGTTAGAGAAAGAAATATGCCGCTCTTTGTCGCACTTATGTCGCTCATGTATGCTCTGTCTATCAAGCGATAAAAACCGCGCCGCCCGCGCACCGCACTCCTGCCCCAGCAGTCTCGACATTCATAGCGATCGCTTTACGACCGAATTCGGTCGCAGACAGGTGAAATGTATGGAGTGACAGGACTTTGTGACCGAATTCGGTCGTAAAGCGATCGCTATGTATGTCGAGACTGCTGGGGCTGTAACGCTTTTGTTCTCAGTCGGTCGCGGCTGCGCAGTCACAGTCTCCGCTTGCTTGTGAAGTGAAGTGAATTGTGAAATAGAAGTGTTTGTAATATTTTACACCTCAACCTCCATAGAAAAGGGAGGATCCTCCGACCAGACGGGTGTCGTGTCTGGTGGGCAACTGCCCAACGATTGATGTTGGGAAATTGTATCTATGCTAATTGCGCGGTAAACTCTGCTTGCGAGATGCAGGATTTGCGTGACGTCAGTATGACGCGTTGTTCGCATGTGGCGTTGTAGATACCGCTACATCACTCCCCTCCGGAGACCGGAAGTCGATAGTGGGCTGAGTCGCGACACTTGCCAGGCCAGCTGAGGTTCCAGTGAGTCGGAACCGGTTTCGCATAGTTCACGGTGAGTCGGAACTGTCTGCGGAGATGTCCCCAGTGAGTCGGGGTGGCGCTGCGTTATACTCCAGTGCGTCTGATGTCATACAGCGCCGGGTTGAGGCTGGCTGCTGCGTCGACCAGGAGAGGGTGCTCTGCTTGTTGACCGGCCGAAGGTGCAGTGTGCTGTGCCAAGGTTGCAGATGAGGCTGAGGGTGATGACCAGGTATGCGCGGACGCTGCATGCTGGTGATCAGGATACCCGTTGAAGCCGTGGATGCTGGCTGGCTGGGTGACTCGCCGCTGAAGCTTGCAAGAGTGATGATGATGACGTCACGCAGAAGTGTTTGCACGAAGGCTGCGCTGACGTTCATACTCGGGGTCACCAGTTTAGAGGCATGAGGAACAGGGTGTAAAGTTCACTCAACCTCCATAGAAAAAGGAGGATCCTCCGACCAGACGGGTGTTGTGTCTGGTGGGCAACTGCCCAACGATTGATGTTGGGAAATTGTATCTATGCTAATTGCGCGGTAAACTCTGCTTTCGAGATGCAGGATTTGCGTGACGTCAGTATGACGCGTTGTTCGCATGTGGCGTTGTAGATACCGCTACATATTCGCGCCATCTCAATTGGAAGCAACGACATCAAATGCGTTAGAATTCATAAATTGTGGAAAATCTGATACTTACCTAATGCTAATTCTGCGATCGACACTGACTCTGAATAAATATAAATTGCTCATGTTATATCTAATATGATTAAAAATTCAATCACTTGCCCATTTGTTTTATTTATGTCATCGTCTTCAGGATTTTTGAAGAAAAAAAGGTTTAGATTGGATTATATATGTTTCTTTGGATACCCTTGAAAGATGTAGTGAAGAATGTTTATTCCGGTTCATAGGATCGACTCTTGAGATCAGCAGTAGACCTTAGGTGTGATACTACTGTAGCTATTATTTTAAATATGCTTGATCATATAATGGGCTGTGATGAAATACTTGCATAAATAATACAATTGTTGAAATATCATGTTCGAAGAATAAGTTTTCAAACTTGATGTGCTGTTAGATGCATCACTATCAGTGATATTTCAACTCCAAAAAACACTAGAAGTACCTAAATCGTGTTAGGTCCACGATCGAAGATGTTAGTGAAAGTACTTAATTTAGACCCGCTGTTTGGGTTTTTACTCGGGTTTAAACCCGTTTAAACCCAAAAAACCCGGTTTAAACCCGTTTCCGCCCATTGGGTTTAAACCCTCTGCCCATCTCTAATCCGAACATACGGCCGATACCACTTCGGAGTAGACCCCCAGTACGGTTAGTGTGACGTAATCGACGCGAGGTGCAAACTTAGCTTGGTCGAGTTGTATGTTCTATGTTGTGGGTTTCGTTTCCGCATTTAGTCCTTCAAGTGAACCATTATGCGTGGGCGATGGCGGTGGTTATTCCAACCAGCCCACCTCCCTCCAGAAGTTGATTAGGTCTCTTGTTCCCAGCAGTTACAGTAGTTTGTTTCAATCACTTACAGAAGTAAGTATTCGACAGTGAGGACTTGTTTAACTCGATTTTATGTAATACAAACTTGAAAACGATAAATCAATGCACAACATGCAACGCACATTTTTATGACGAAAAAATGCTAGAAAGTTGAAGTAAATAGTCGGATATTTAATGCTACTTGATATTTTAACATAATCTGCGTTCGCGATTCAGTTGCCAAAACTGTAAACAAATGTGAGTCGATGGAAAACTAACTTAATTCTTACAGAATAAAGTTCAGTTTACGCTACGACTTCAAACATATTTATAACTTTTTCTTTAGTGGTAGTCACTCTGAAATCAACTTAATTCTCATTAAAATAAAGTTGATATTTGTTTAACATGAAATAAAATCAATGGGGAAAATAAATTTGAATAGACCTTAATGCAATGCTCACCTTCACAGTCCCAGTAATAGATATTGCTAGCACAACGTCATCTTTTCTTGAAGAAGGACGGAGGACCTGGAAAGACATTCAAATCAAAATATTAATTTGCTAGAATATGGTACATAAGGTGTTACAGTAAATTTGTTTCAGCATATCCTGCCATAACATGGCGTGCAAATGTATTCACACTCAGCGATGTCAATTAATCTAACTTACAGATTCTATAATAATAATAATAATATCCCTGGACATTTCACACAGCGCCATCTAGTCCCAAGCTAAGCAACCTAATGCTTGTGTTATGGTAACAAGATGGCTGATAAACTACTTATATCCTTTTTTTTTTTTGTAAATACATACATATTATAGATAGAAAAACACCCAGACTCAGAACAAATACATGTAGGACTTACAAATATTTGTTCTGTGCGGGAATCGAACCCGCGACACGCAGCGCAGCAGTCCGATCGCTCAACCACTGCGCTAACCGTGTTGTCTATTGATTTGTCTTCAATTACCCTACTCCTTACCTACTCCTACACTACTCCTACCGTACTCCTACTCTACTCCTACCGTACTCCTTTAAGTTAATAGTAAATAAAAAAAGTATCCTGTCCGTCTTGTTTTTTTTTTTTTTTTTGTTACTCCAATTTTCAGCCAAATCGGTTCAGCCGTTCTTGAGTTATACATAGTGTAACTAACACGACTTTCTTATAAATATATAGATATTATATATTCTCTCATAATTTTTGTTAATTTTTTAAGCGAATTGTTTGTTTTTATGTGTGTATTATTTATTTGTCTCCTTTACTCCTACACACGCTGTCTAGATCTCTCTATCTATTGTTCTATCGCAGGTATGCTGGAAGAGATTTCTTATGAAATAAGCATCACCTCTGTACCTACTGTTTTGTTTTCTGTTCAGTTTTTTCTTGTCTGTTTATATATGTGTGTACATAAATGGTTAAATAAATATAGAAGTATATGGGCTACTCACATGTAAAGCCGAAATCCAGTCTGGATTCATCTTAGAGCTGAGAGAGAACAATATCTCTAGCGAGAATGGGTCCATGATGATAATCTCTGCATAGTAACCATTGCAGAACAGACGGAGATCTTCACTGTTGCACATGTGATATGCCTGAAAATTGCAGAAAAAGGATATTATATAACATTAAACCAGTGTTTCTCGAATGGTAGAAGTATACGAAAACTGAGGAAAATGGCGCCGATTCCCTTGTTCACAAACTAAACTAAATTTAAGTTCAGTGCATCTTTTACTTTCTTTTTCATTAAGAAAAGGACAGAAGATAAATATTCGTTTAGTCCTGTCAAATTAAGATATTCCATACACATGTTTAGACGTGATTAACAAATTGGCTACCTACTAAAAATACGTCAATTTACGTCAGGAGCTAACTAATTTGACAGGACTAAACTAATATTTATCTTCTGTCTTTTTCTTAAAGAAATAGAAAGAAAAAGATGCACTGAACTTAAATTTAGTTTAGTTTGTGAACAAGGGAATCTGCGCCTTTATATAATCGCCTTCTATTTCAGCAGCTAAGTGCAATAATACAAGGTGGCATATTTTGACTCTACTTATAATTTTAGATGTCAGCAAGAAGTCTAACTCAGCCATTTTCAGAAACTAAATCAAAGTCATTTATTCAAATTAGGCTGAGAATCAGCACTATTCGAACGTCAAAATTACAAAAGACAGTCCCCCAAAACGCCCGCCCTTCACCACTTCCTAGTGCTATCGCTGGGAAGAAGCGGTGGCGCAACAAACTCCCCAGCAGCACAGCTGTCTGATCAGTTAGAAAATACTTGATTGTATACAATTTATAGGTACCTATGTAAAGTAATTAACATTACAAGACAAAGAACATTATACAATAAAAACTATACGTACTCAAGCAATAAAATAATTAATTAAAATTAAAAATGTAAATAAACACTTCTACCTAAATAAAAGTAACTGGAATTTATTTACTTGAAAGTGGTTAAATAACTTGCCACATTGCTTGCGATTCTGATCAAGTGATCACTGAGTCATAAGAATTGTTGATAATGATAAATGATTTATTTTTCTGAAGTAGGTTTGTACAGTCAGCGTCAAAAATATCGGGACGAACAGACTGATCAAAATGATCTCTACAACTAAGAAAATTAAACTTTGTCTCAATTGGATAAAGTTCTTATCAGAATGACAGTTGTCGTGTACTGTCTTAATTCTGAAACATTCCTTGTGTCATTGAGTTAATGTTTCATTTTCATCGTTGCTTAGATCATTTTGAACAGTCTGTTCGTCCCGATATTATTGACGCTGACTGTACAAACACTTTTACACGTCAATCATATAGATGAGTTCGGCGTTTCCTATCCGACTGCTCTGAGAAGCAAGGACGAAACAAACTCAGAGGTCACAGTGTCTTTTAAAGTCCAGAAATAATCTTCGTTAGATCATATGAAGACCATGTAGATTGGTGTCTGAAATGGTCTTTGAGGAAAGAACCACACTGATTGAGTGGACAGGTCCACTCCAGTCAGTGCACGCATTTGTCAAAAATCGTAACATATATACATTGTCCTATTGAAGTTTATCTAACTGCTAAAATCAGAATCCTGTAAAAAAAAAAACTAACTAACCTGTATATTAGTATGGACTTGTGACAATTTGACACTCTCCCTGCATTTCCCATCAACCAGATCCCAAGTACACATCTCACCGGCTTCCGATGATGATACAATGAAGTTATTGTCCTAAAAAGAGAAACGAAACATGCATATTATATAATCATCATCTGCCTAACCTTTTCCCAACTATGTTGGGGTCGGCTTCCAGTCTAACCGGATGCAGCTAAATACCAGTATTTTACATGGAGCGACTGCCTATCTGACCTCCACAACCCAGTGACTGGGTAATACGATACCCCTATTATAATTATATATTATTATTATAATGCATATTATATAATAAAAAATAAAAATAAATGGATATAATACCAGTAAGTAATAGGATTTTAAATAATTTTGGGATATTTGGAAAGGGCCTATTTTAGTAGTGGAGCAGTGATGGCTTGGGACAACAGCTCCGACTTACGAGTTGTACGTCGTGGGTTCAAACCCAGGCAGCCGCTTTACTTTGTGTAAATTATTTCATCACCACTGCTCTCAAAACGGTGAAGGAAAACATCGTGAGGCAACGTCATGAATTAATGAATATCCAAGAACTTTACTTCGAAGACATGTGACATCCACCAAACTTTAATTCGAAGACATGTGACATCCACCAACCCGCACTGGGCCCGAATGGTGGATTACATCCCACTCCCTCTCACCGAGAGGAGGCCTGTGTCCCAGCATTGGGAACTTTATAGGCTGATTATGCTATTTTAGTGTTCTCTGTGAGACTTACATAGGCTCCAAGTGGCCCTTAAGGGGCCCATTAGGCCATTTGTAAAGATTCAATTCAAGATCAATCAGTGCAGATGTTTATAATCATCCAGCTAAGTAAAAGGCAGCTTATCCGGAGGTTATCAAACAGCCTATAATTATTAGTGTCCGACCGAAAGTTTGGTTCCGGTTTCGGCCGAGTTTCGGCTACAGTTTCGGTTTCGGCCAAAATTGGCCGAAACTTTAGCCGAAACCGAAACAGTAACAATTAGTGATTTGATTTATTGATAACTGATAAACATTTTCTTATGAGAACTTTATTTGAAAAAATAATAAAAATATTATTAATATTTTTTATATTATATGTATTAAATAAATGATTACAACAAAATTAATATACTGTGTTTCCATTTCATGTCCTAATTAATTCAGAATAATGGGTAAAATGCACCAAATTTCAGTATTTTAAGGAATTTTATACTTAACCACGTGAGTTTCGGTTTCGGCCGAAACTGAAGCCACGACCGAATATTCGGTTTCGGCCGGAAAACCAGTTTCGGTCGGACTCCAATAATTATACAATTTCTAGAAAAATCTTAGTAGGTGCTTCATACATTTGACCGAAATAATTTAATAAACAGTCCTAAAAACCCACCTGAATAATCGAAGCCCTAGACAAACACGTTACTGGGGCGGAATGTCCAACCAACAAACATCTCGGAGTCATTTTCAAATTATCCGGGTCAACCTGCCATATGCAGATCTGACCGTCATAGCAGCCGGTGACAAGGGTCTTCTGGTCCCGGGAGAGGTAAACAGAAGACACGCAGTGGGTTGGGGCGTGCTTGCCCCATAGCACTACGGGTACTATGAGGTTTGTGCCGGGCATGGCTGTGGAGAACAGAGATTTGATTTGGTTTGATTTGATTTTTCATGCAGTCAGCAACTAGTTCTGTTATGTGATTTTATTGGAATTATCGTATGTATCTTTTTATGTGCATGTGTCTCTTTGACAAATAAACTTATTTTTCTTTCTTATTAAATAAAAAATACGCTCCCACAACCAAAGCGATCAATCTACTGAACGCGCAATCTGTTTGCAAATATTGATGCTTGATAGTTTAGGCATCATTATTTGCAAACAGATTGTCAGTCAAATGAATTTAATAGGGTCAATTTGGGTATAATGGTATGCATATGTCTCATAGAAGTAAAGCATAAAAACGCATGTAATATGTGTTTATGAAAGTGTTCTGCAGTGATAGAATATTCATTTGTTTGCTCAGAATGTAGGTATTTACAATAATATTAAAGAATCCTTGTACATTCTACCATTTTGGCATGCAAACATTGATGCAGTTCATCATCAAGCATACAGACATTGATACAACTAAAATTGTATCAGCTTGAAAATCCGTTATGGACTAGTAATATTTATTTAATAGAAGTGCAGTTAGTTAATAGGACTACATGGCTTGGGAATAGCATAATTTTAGATAAGCTTAGATTTTAAGCATTGGTTTGTGATATTTTGAGTACTTATTCTACCCTCTCGTCGTTCTTTCCCCTAGTAAATTGAGTTAGAGGCAGGTCACAGGAGACTGCGATGATACAATCATAGAATAGAATAGAATAGAATACTCTTTATTGTACACCATACAAATTACAGGACATAAATATAAAACATTTTATAAAGGGTGACACAATGGGCGGTCTTATCGCTAAGAGCGATCTTTTAAAGACAACCTTTGGATGGATTAAAAATTAAGGAGAGACAAATATAGTAGGTAGTCTGTGGTGTACCATTTAAATTATACTATTAATGTAATACATAAAGTAAATCATACCCTCACAGTAGTGGAAGGAAAATATAGAAAAATGTACTATTATGATGTAACCTTTTAACTTTTTCTCCACTGTTGTACAAAGGCCTTTCTCAAATCCCAAATAAATGAAAAGACAATAGAGGCAAAATTACATTTTCATAGTAACATTACAACATTACAAGAATTTATTAGAGGCACATTCATTAATATTGAATGCTCCTAATTTATTGCAACACTGATTACATATTAAACCTTTTCTTTCATCTACCCCTCTCTAATGCTTTTTATCAGGCATAGACTGAAAGAACCTGAAATATCATGTAAGTACTTGGTAGAGGAGAAGTCTACGAAAATAGTGTCTTGCAGATGTAACAGTAGGAAAAATAATAATACAAAAACAGAATTATCTAGTAAAAAGTAAGTATTGATAAGAGATTTTAGTAATCTCGATGTTTAAAAGCAATTTACAACCGGAGACATCACTCAAGAAGATAAATAATAAACAATTATTTTTCCATTCAAAATGACATCTATTGGGGATTCCTATTGATCACAATCATGTGACAAGAAGATTGTACATAGGTACGTTAGGTAACAGCATATATAGCTCACAAATGTACCGCGAAGATGTTTTGTTAGCATAATAATATGATAAGACACAGCTTTCGAGGATCATCTGCCTCTAACCCAAGGACAAATCAATTTATTACCTGCCTAGTACTCTTAGAAACCGATAAAAAGGTTTTAACAGCTTCTGCACTGCTAAACGTCCATGGAGGCTACCAAAACTTGCACTGAACTGCACTTATTCAATTTTAATTTAATAAAAACACGGGTACTGCGACAAAAATCAATCGCCCCTGCTGTCACTCTTTTGACAGCTAGCTGATTTTGACGTTGACTTTGAAAGTTATTATTGTAATGTTGGCGAAGTTGACATCTTACATTGTCCTGTTACACGAAATTAAAACTAAATAAAATTACAATTTATATTCATTATTACATTTTGCTTTTTTTTTGTTCAGTTTCTGGGTCCTGCGTAGCTGATAATCCTAGGAAATAATAGATTACAACCATTAAATGTGGTAAGTATTATTTAACGCGAGCCTTTATTCCATTTTATCATTATTCTATAATAATAATAATAAATAATAAATAAATTCTTTATTTCGCAAAAAAGTGAACAATAACACTAGTGACTATGATACCCTAAGAACTGTATTACCAGAAAATTTAAAAACTAGCGTATTTTGAACTTTGGTACTCAAAGTAAGATCTAACTTGTGTTATGAGTACCAGTGTTCCAGCAAAAGTTATTAGACAAAGGTACACAGGTTCCCACGAGGGACAGCAGGGGCATTAGTGCAGTTTCATTGTCACAGAGAAATGAAGTAAAAATTATACAGAAAATAGAGTGGACAACGTATGTAAGTGTGTGAGGGTGAGTGAATGTTTAGGGATGTGTAATGTATGTATGTGTAATTTATGTATGTGTAGTGTATGTATGTGTAAAGTCGTAAGTCTACTATACTACGAATAAATTGTTTCAGTTTCTATGCAATACCTGTCCACATTATTTGTTTGTAGCTATCGATTTATATATATATCTATTTGTAGCTCAATTAATCCTCAGTTTCTCGCACGCCTTTGCATGTCGTTAATAATGTCTTTAATCTAAATGACTAGGAAAACTGACAAAAGGAGGTCTACACGCAGTACATACAAAAGAGGCATGTAATGAATTTTAAAACTCGAACAATATTTTACCTAGAATGACAGTTTTCGTTACTGGGTGCAATGGTGATATTTTATTTACATTTTAAATACAACAAAATAGCCAGAAACAATGACAGATAAAGGAAAATCAACTCGCTCGAAGCAAAACGTAAAAGAAGATAAAGCTGTAGATTTAGCCGCTAAAATCGACGAAACGGATGAGATGAAACTCAAAATGCTGGCTGCTCTAGACAAACCTGAGCCTGGTGATAGTTTGTACCCACCTGAACTGAATGCTCATTTGATTGAACAACTTAAAGTAGGTGAACTTACGTTTAACTTCTTTATGGATAGAGTTTAGTAACAAGCTTCTATCAACACATTCTCCCGATGCAACAAGTAGTTCCCAGGTAGGCTAGACTAAAAGGCAAAGACTAAAGGCTTTGGCTCTCGATCTGGTGATGTGTGATCGAGGTGGAGGAGCAATCTCACCAAACAACAAAAAAGGGCAGCAAAGCCATTATCCAAATTTCTCGTGACAATCTACATTACTCCATTGTTTGAGCTTTATAGCTAAGGCCAAAATTTTAGTTGGATTGTGTAACCATGTAACGTACATACTTAGGCACTACAAACGGCGACACATCAAGCTATACATTTCTGGTTTTAGCTGACCTCGCATTGTATGGATTTTTCTTACAATCAAAAGTCAGCTTATACTAGAAATGTACGGCTTGATGTGTCGCCGTGCATGCCAGCCACTACCAAGTAACATTTACATTTATTTTATCCTTATTACCAATTTCAGGTAATGACGTGTGACAATAATGAACTACGCAAATGCGTATATTTAAAAGACCAAAATGCGAAAGAGCTGAACAAAACTATAGCCGATCTAAACCAACGAATACGTGACATAATATCCGGTACTGGCCCCGCCATATCCTCAAAATCCGCAGGTATCATCAGCGCAAAGATAACTGACCTCTGCAAACAAAATCGCCACTTGGTCGCTGAAATAGAAAGCTTTAAGACAAAGAACGCAGCTTTAGAACGAAAAGTGATGCAGCTCGAAATACTGAACAAAGAACATGAAAAACTAGACATATGCTTGTGTAAAGACGAACCTATAGACGCAAGCCCTGATGAGCTAAAAGATCTCAACAATAAACTGTCGTCAGTAAACAAAAAACTTTACGACAGTAAGAACAGGAATTTGGAGCTCAAAAACGAAATACTGATGGCTACGAAGATTCTTCAGATGGAATTAGGGGATAAGTTTACAAGTATCAAAGAGTTGCAGAATGATGTGCTGGGTTGGAAAGGCAGAGCGCAGCAGATTGTGTTGCTGCAGGCCAAAGTTAGTGACCTTGAGAACAAATTGAATGGAAAACCAAAGACAGATGGCCAGTTAGCTGATATCAAGAGGAAGGATCAAAGTCAGGTATGTTTTTTGTTGGCTAAATTGTTTTTTTTTTTTAATATTTCTACGGGTTAGGCAGAGGTATAGAAAGAAAGAAAGAAAGAAAGAAAAGACGTTTATTTGCGGTAAACATGACGCACAAAAGAACATAAAAACAAAATAGAAAAAAACAATAAGTAATGGTTGACATGCGTCACATCCACGCAAAACTAGGTATAAGTGAAATGAGGGTCTCCAGGCCAGGACACCCTTGTTTTCAGTTATATTTAAGTCCCATATAATAGGAGGCGAGACTATTGCCATCAACTTGCCACGAATTCAGACTCCGGGCTGCTACTAGGAAATTCATGATGTGAAAACCCAACAACACAAAAAATAGGTATGTACAGACGCCAGCAGGTCAAGCTACCCGAAACTGACAAATTTTCCCAATCAACCTTGAACCTTAATGATTTAGCGATATAGTTGAAAATCTATTAATGAAATGTGACAGATTGTAGTAGCATCAAGCTACTGTTGCTGGCGTCTGTAAACCGCAACCATAAATAATAAACAAAACAAACTTTGCTGAAAGGTGTGCTGTTCTCACAGATTATTCGCGAGATAGAACTAAAAAGAAAGAAGGAAGTGGAGCAGGCTATGAAGGAGATGGAAGGTTTGAAAGAAGAAAATCACGATTTAAAGAGAAAACTGGAAGGTTCTAGATGCAGGATTAGGAATTTGGAATGTGACGCAACTACTGTTAGACAGAAGATGCAGACTTTCGTTGAGAAGAGCAGCCATGATGATTTGTTGATTAATGAACAGAGGGTGAGAACATATTTATTAAAATTCTAGCCCATTTCACTAGGTATTTGCGTAACAGTATCAGTAGCAATGGCTTTATCGACATTCATTCCGTTATTTACGTTGTTGAGCAGACAATGTTTTTGAATATATGAAACTTAGCAATATCCTTCATAGTGATTCAGATTGGGATTGAAATTGTATTGTATTGTATGTACAATAAAAGCAATAACATCGCACTTGCTTGGGAATTTAATGCGATATCTGCGTGTCACTGATTAATCACGCACTAAATATGATGGATACTCGTATTATCACACACACTTTTACAGCCGGTGCGCGTTTCTAAACTTTTATAATTATATGCTATTTTAAGTTTTGGTGCTATCGATGTTACGATTATCTGGGTGGATTTTTTGGAGTGAATTAATGGAATACCTTCCCCAGCAAAAGACATGCAAGTTGAAATTCGAAAAAGCCAAATAACAGCTAGTATTTGTATTTTTACAAAGACAAGTAACGATACACACGAACATTTAATGTTTGTTTTCGTCTAGTTAGCTCGGAGGTTTTAAGAATACTCGGATATGATTAGAATTTCAATTCCCAGAAACAATGGATTGAATGGCGACATTGGGACTTGACTTGACGTGGATTCGAACCAACGTATTGACCAAAGAGTAATATAATGTGTTGACTTTAGTACGAATCCACGTCAAGCCGTGCTGTTTTAGAAAGTACATACATATTCGTTACAACTTTACAAGTCTTAACAAATTCAATGTAGTATTAGTCTAATAGTTTAAAACTTGAGAAGTCTCCATATTACCTGACTTACGACATTATTTAATAAGGAAAAAAGACAGCATCATTATTAAGTAGAACGCGGGCTAGCTCCAAGATCATCTTGAAAATCCTAGCCAAAAAAACAAACTTTTAATTTGACCACAAACTAAACATTGCAGAATTACTTTGCAGAAAGTTTGAAAGTATGTACTGTGTAGGTACGGACGCCAGCAGGTCAACCTACCCGAAACTGTCAGATTTTCCCAATCAACATTGAACCTAATGCTTTAGCAATAAAGTCGAAAATCTATTAAAGAAATCTGACAGATTGTAGTAGCTTGATGTGCTGGCGACTGTACATATACTTATTTTTTTTGTTAATTTACTTGCAGAATCAAATCAAAACGTCAGAGCTTTACTATCAAGAGATCTTGAAAGAGAACACAGCTAAAATGAATAAGATGAACGTCGAAATCGGTGAATACCAAAAACTAACAAAAAATACTGCTGCCAAAATAGACGCTCTAAGAAAACAGGCAACTGAGAAGGCAACCAAAATTGAAGAACTAAGAGCCCAACTCTTGAGATACGAGGAATGTTCTCTTCAAAGCATATTCTTCACTCCTATGAAGACTGCCACGGACAATGAAATAAAAAAGCTGTCCGAACTAGTAGTGATCTTAAATTCCAGGTTAAGCGCCGAAAGACGCAAATGGGATGAGTTAGAAACCAGCAACAGGAAAATTAAAGAAAGGAAAAGGCGTTTGGAGCGAAAAATTGCCAGTTTAGAAGATGAAATAAGATCGCTAAGAGATTCCAGAAAAGGTTCGAGGATGTCAAAGACTTCGATCGTAAAAGAGCATAATTTTGACTTCAATAATGGATCTTCGGTAGTTGTTAAAAAGTCTTCTACTGAAGGGAGCGGTAATAAGCCTAGTGATTCTGGAACAGGTTCTGATTCTCAACCTGGCGACGAACTTGCTCTAGATGATTTAAAATACAGGCTAGAGTTGACTGAAGAGAAACTAAAAATCCTAGAGGATAAACTTAAGATGATGGAAGAAGAAAAACAGTACGATTACAATCATTTGACTGAGATGATACAAACGTCAAAACAGTTGTTCAATGAAGCGCTGGCGGTGCTTCAAAGAGAGAAATGCCTATGTTCGTAGTTATTTTTTTTACGATTTTTATTTTCATTTGTTCTAATTACATAGTATTGGGATACGTGCATTTTTAATATTAATATTAACGTGGTAAAGCAATCTCTAGCAACTTCTTGGGCTATTTAATTAATTTGAAACTAAAACGTAATAGAAACCGTAAATGTTTTATTATTTATCGTAGTTGATCGATTTCATATTTTTTAAATTACTATGCGGTAACATTTTTACTGGTTTTTCTATGGTAGGAATATTTTGTAACGTTGGCTACCCCAACCGCCGCCATTTGTCATTTTTTTGGCATGCGCGTACGGAGATGCTACGAAAATCGTGCTCTTGAGTGTTTTCTTACAATACCGAGTTTTAAACTTTGTTTGTGAATCGTGAAAACCCGTGTTGCTCTGTGAAATATCAGTGCTTTATTATATTTATTGTGTTTTTGTGTTAAAAACAATCATCATGAATAAAACTTGCGCAAGGTGTGAGAAAACAGTTTATCCGACTGAGGAATTGAAATGTTTGGACAAGGTAATTTTCACTTGTATTCCTTTTAAAACCTTTTACGAACCGGTTAACTTTTATATTGCATATTTTTACGAGAATATTGCTCTAATGCCGATTTGAAAGCTGGTCATTGAATGTAATTTTCGGTGTTCTAAATTCAACGGACTAACTTTTTTCGTAACTATTGTCGTGTGCCGGGCACATCAATTCATACAGCCGGACGCGTGACTCATTAAATTATATAAATTGCTGCTGATATCATTGTGAGCTCTTATAATACCGCATCTGTACTTGCATCGACCTTTTTACCTAATTAGAGTCGTCTTAGGCAATACGCGACCTTGTGTCACATTATTGTATCGATTGTATTCAAATGATATCTCTTGGAAGAATGGAGTTAATTCCTTAGCCAATTAGTTGAATGAGATGAGATAAAATTAGCGACCATAGTACCGCGAATTGTTTACTTAGTCTATTTCAATTTTATCGTTTGATATCACTTGCTTACTTTATCTATTTAGATAAGAACCGAAATTATGTACTCTAGTCTCCAAGATAAGATTATAAATCTTTTGAATGTCATGAAAAGTGATTTTTACATGGTACAAAAGTTTTTGACAAACTGAAGTTTTTGAAAAAGTAACTTTCAGCCTACAAATCCTACATCTACAAAATCAATCTTAACAAACATTACAAGAAGTGTTGAAAGGAAAAATTTGGCAAAATAAACATTGTTTTCATATTTTCATCTACAAACATAGACAATGAATGTCTGTTGTTTGTGCTGCAACATTCATTAGGGGTGCCTAACAACCTGTTTGGAACACCTGTACTGTTTTGAATATGGGTACAACATTTCCATTGAGAACAATATTTTGCAGGAATTCTGTCACTTAACGAGAAGATGATGATAATTATTATTAGAAAAATTAATACAATGTCCATGTAATGTTCATTACATAGGAAGGCTCAAAGCAATCTATGTCCATTCCAAGGTACTAAGGACTACTGTTAATCTATACAAATAAATAAAATTTAAGTGTCTGTTTGTAATGACAAAATAACAGCTTTTTACTAAATGCATATGAAAGTATCATCATCATCCGCCTAGCCTTTTCTCAACTATGTTGGGGTCGGCTTCCAGTCTAACCGGATGCAGCTGAATACCAGTATTTTACATATGAAAGTATATAAGGCACTTAAAACAAAAAAAAATATTTTATTTATTCTGTCTGTTCCTGCTAATTTCCAAAAAGGTTGGACCAATTTTGACAGGACTCACTGGCAGATAACTGATAATTTAAGAAGTAACTTATGCTACTTTTATTTTGGAAAAAGATTAGGGTTATGCGCAAAAAATTAAGCCTAATGAAGTCCAACTTATTTTCCTACATGCTTGCAAACAAAGTCACGGACACAGATAGTATTATACATTTATATATATTAGATTTTTACAAATTACTTCATTAAGGGTTGATTTTTAATGACCTGATAACTTTTATTTTAGACAACAGCCCGTATTACCTACCTATCTGACAATTTAAAATTCAACCCTTAGTCAAAAGATTTCATAGTAATTCACAGCTTCTAAAACATTCCATCTTTCATATTAGGTACCAGAGAATTGAGTAGGCAGATGTTAACATGACCAGTCCATTAAATGTGCACTTATATAGATTCCACCAACACAAATGGGTATTTTACAAGCTAAGAACGAAAGAATGTGCTAATTTCAATATCTGGTTTGAAAATTGAATATTTGTAACATGACCCATGACGCCTTTTTAGCTTGTCAAACATTCCTTAGCCGGAAAATGTCTTTTTGTGATAAATTATAAAATATCATAATAGAATAGAAAATTCTTTATTATGTACACCAATTATTCATCATGCCCTGCCCTTATCCCATGTTACTTGTGGTCGGCGCAACACGTTTTCTTCTTCCATTCTCCCCTGTCAACCGTAACCCTATCATTCACTCCCTTCTCTTTCATATCATTATCATACACCATAAATATTACAGAATATAAATGTAGAAATTTTACGAGGCGTGATAAAATGGGCGGTCTTTTCGCTAAAAGCGCTAATAAATGATTTATTCAAATTACCATAACAATAAGCACTCTTGAAAATTAAAAAGACAGCCCTGAAAATGTCTCTGTAGTGAAGGCCTGTTTATGCTTTTAATGTTCAAAAAAAGTACTGATTTGAACGAGTATGCTATTCACTCCTTTTCCAAGAGTAGGCGCTCTTGGAAAAGGAGTGAATAGCATACTCCCCAGTCTGTATTTACTTATAAATATTTAATAATCACCATTGGCGTGCAGGAGAGTCCTATGTCCAGCAGTGGACTGCTGTAGGCTGATGATGGTGATGATGATGAGGAATAATCATCTTAGTTGAAAAAGCAAAGTAACTGGTGATTAGAGTTCTATACTGCATACAAAAGGTTGTTACTAACTCTCATAGTACTCTTTACCATTTCCGGCGACAGCAACCCAGAGACTTACCTGACTACCACAAAACAGTGTTTATCAGTTGTTTAAACTAAACACCTTTTAAACACGTCATAATTATATGGACTTTGACATAACACTGACGTTAAACACTCCTTCAACAAGTGTTATAAGTTTTTGTAGTAAGACCCTAATTTTCTTACCTCTTAAGAGCTCTTGGATATCTACAATACCAATTCGACGACACGGTTAGCGCAGTGGCTGAGCGGTCGACTGCTGCGCTGCGTACCTATCGTGGATTCGATTCCCGCACGGAACAAATATTTGTATTGCCTACAGGTAAGTTGTTCCGGGTCTGGCTGTTTGTGTATGTAAGTTTAAAAAGTGCTACAATGTTTAAAAAAAAAATACGTCTGGGAAACCCCGTCACTCCATGTATAGTAGCTGATCAGCATCATTGTATGTGTAGGTAGATGAAGGCTTTGGACGACTCTTGCCTATTCGGCACTTCTTGTCTCAGACTATTCGTTTCCAAGCATGTTTGTATTATAGCTACAAAGGCCACCTACCTATTAGACCATAGCAAAAAAGGAACTATAAAGCTTTTTCTGAATGTTAACCTTTAACAAAGTAGTCACAAGGAAAAAAAGGGATAAGATTCATTACTATGGTATCTACCTTATGTTCAATTTGACCATGTAAGACCCTGTACATAGATTTACACATACATAAACTCACAACTTCTTCCAATGGGGGAAGGCAGAAACTACAGGATGCCACCTGCTATCTGCTTGCTACTTTTGCTTTGTTTACATTTCATATTAAGTTGTTATAATATTTTGCTTCTTTCCATGTGCTAACAATTACAGTGTTTTTGTCAATAGTGAATTGTGATTCACATTCAACAAACAACTGGTTTTGTGGTAGTACCTTCAGTAAAGAATAAACGGTACGGTAATTAAAAATTAAAGTTAATCACAAATTTATGACCTTGTATGCAGGGAGCAACCTTTCCCATAATAAAATATAAGACTAAAGTGATTTTTTTCAAAACTTTTCATATTTTACACCATTTCATATACCTTAATTGTAGTTAATTACGAGTTATCCTTATTAAAATTAATTAGTCACTGGGTGAAGTCATGATACTGACGCGACATCGTTAGGTCATTATTATCTTATATGTATGGGTAATCCATGAGGTAAATGGTAACTGAAATTACGCGTGTAAAGGCTACAATTAAGCCTTTTTGTCAAGTTAAGTTATCACTGTAGAAGGATAATTCTTTTATAGGTAAATCTCACATAACTTGGAATAATAATTGCCATGCAGTATGTAGTCTTTTTAAAGATATATTCCAATCTTATTTAATATAAAAACTTGAGAGGTGTCAAGGGACACCCGGATGGAACGAAGTTCAAAGAGCGAGAGAGAGAGACAGACAGAGAAACACGCGCACGTCGCACGGCACAAAGTTACAATTATAGCAAAAAGTGTCGTTCCAACTTTTGGTCTTAATTTTTTCCGTCTAGCCTCCTTTCGCAACGCGCGATAAGGAACTTCGTTCCAATCTCCTGGTAGGTGTGGAAAAATACAGGGTGACATGGAACATGGACGTAACCATGCAGAAATGATATGTAGGTTAGAAAAAAAAAACCTCGTGGTCAAAATGTCTTAAACAGAGTTTTTTTTAACTCCACGTCAATGCACATATTTTACGTACGCGTGGGAGATCAAGGAACGCAGGGGGATTCAAAACCATGTCCTGAATCCATGGTAAGAGGCGCAATTCTCGTAATTTTAAGAACGCTCACAGTCTGAGGGGCAATTCTCATAATTTTAAGTCCGTTCACAGTCTGATCTCAGTCTCAATCTGTCAAAAAATACTTCTAATTTCCCTACATTTTGACAAGTTTTTGACATTCATTGTCGCTGAGATGAGATTGCGACTAGATTTTGAACGTTTTTAATTACGGGAATTGGCCTCCACGTAGTGTGTCGGTGTCCTTGCCACCGACACACTACGCTACCACCGATACAATACTGCTTCATGATCATGAAATGATCATAAAAGTCACACCACACCCTTTAACAGAACTCTCTAAAGCAATGCTTATCCCTTTTTCACTTTAATCTCATCTTCACTTTTACGTTAAAATTACATATAATTTCCAAAACCTATTTTAATAAAGTGCAAATTATTATCTGTAATTTTCAATATCCTTTTTAAAATCATCAGGTAATAATAAAATAATTAATGATACAGGTAAAAGTTCAGGGAACTAAATAAATATGACACTGTAGTACTGAATAGCAAGCTCACAGGATATCGTGAAAAAATATCAATCATTGTAATATTTTAGCATTTTAAATACCCATATAATTTTCTAATAGGCTTGTGATATTTCTGTGACAAAATTAGAACAGCAGGTAATATATAAAAAAAAAACTCCATTGATACTGTATTTTTTAATCAGATTATGCCTGATTTTGGATTTTGCACTTAATAGAAATTGGGTTAGATTGATAAGAAAAAGATTAACTGTTGTGAACGAAATCCGCTACCTGATAACGAAAAATATCGTTATAATCTATATCTATCTATTCTATACTTATAATAAATCTGTAGAAGTGAAAATTCTGTACATGGAAAATATCCAAAAAATAAATGGCAGGGGGTGTTACTTGACCGACACCGAACCCAAAAATGTGATTAAAAAAATTTTTGTCTGTCTGTCTGTCTGTCTGTCTGTTTGTTCAGGCATCACGCAAAAACTACCGGTTCGATTACGATGAAACTTGGTATAATTATTCTTTAATATCCTGGGCACCACACTGGGTACTTTTTATCCCGGAAAAGTATATACAATAAAAAACAAACTTAATTTTGCGGTTCGTTCCCTATACCCGATTACCACTGTCTGTACTGTACCAACCGCAAATACTAAGTTTGTCGTAGGTTGGGTCACCCGCAGTGGAGTTCATTTTTATTCCTTTTAGTTTTTAGTTATTTAGGTTTATTTTTATATAAGTCGTAGGTATAGATTTTAATTTTAAAGTATAGGTAGTATATTTGATAGTTTACGTAGTGACCGTAGGTTATTTTATAATACTGTTAGGTAGGTTTAGTCATTCGTATAGATATTAGTTTTTAGGGATTTTGCTTATTTATTGAGTTTAGATTAGTTATCATCAGAAATAGGTTTATTTAGATAGGTAGGTATTTAATTTTCTGTTATTGAGTTTTTTTTTTAAATTAGTTAGGTACTTAGGTAAAGATATCATATAGGTACCCTCTTAATCACCACTAATGAGACACAATTGGTTTTCTATTGTAATTAGCCAGAAAGGGCCCGCGACATAGATGGCATTCTGGGGAAGCACATACATTTTATCCTGTTAGCACGTTCCCGTGGGTAAATTTCCGACATCCACGCGGGCGAAGCCGCGGGCAGAAGCTAGTATTTACTAAAAAGATTGCATCTCTTTTATGAATTAAAAAGAGACGAAATTAAAAATGATTTATAATTAAAATACAGTCACAAAACCTTTTTGCTTTACAAAACAATTATTTATTCAAATCATAAATTCCCAAAAAGATATGATTCCGGCCAGGATCGAACTGGCGGCCTTCTGCGTGTAAAGCAGATGTGATAACCACTACACCACGGAACCCGTTGTGTTTACGTTCCAAATTCGCGACTATATCGTACACCCGCTTTCGTTTTTACATTGAATAGTCCGTTACGTCACACTATACAAAATTGTATACATGTACGACTATGATAGTGATTGGTATTCAGACACGCAACATGTAATCATGACTGTTTTGTTCATGTCTTGCAGTGTTGTGTTGTAATATTCAAATGCTTTGTTGATAAGAAAGTCTGGTATGTTAATTACCAATAAAAAAATCAGCAATTATCTTTATAGTTTTTACTTGCCCGCGAATTCGTACGTATTCGTGAAATTTGTCCGCGGTATTACTTCGTTGTCGCTTAGCGATTTTACCGACTTTTTTTGGAACGAAGTTCCTTATCGCGCGTTGCGAAAGGGGGCTAGACGGAAAAAATTAAGACCATAAAGTTGGAACGACACTTTTTGCTATAGTTGTAAGCCGTGCGGCGTGCGCGTTTCTCTCTCTCTCTTTGAACTTCGTTCCATCCGGGGGTCCCTTGACACCTCTCAAGTTTTTTTTTTTGCTCGGCTCGCTAAGTGTCCTAGCGTTATGTAAAGCCTATAGCCTTCCTCAAGAATTGGGCTATCAAATGAAAAAACTATTTTTAAATGTGACTGGTAGTTCCAGAGATTACCATTTTCGAACAAACTAGACTTGATATAGATAACTACTATCTATGTACGTGATGTTTTCGTGGCCTTTTTGTAGTATCGGCGTGGTTTCCCCATTCACATTGTAGTGCCAAAACGCGCAATCGATGTTCTATTTCATTGGTTAGAATAATTGTAGCAAAATTGCGTTGGAACTTTTTATTGAAGAATCCATGTATGTGTTTTTTTGCGAGTGTTACTTTGTAAGCTTGAGTTTGATTAGTCCTATTTCAAAAGACAAAGATATTTACCCAGATAAAGCCTTAAAAACCCAAAAATATGTGGCGAAAGGCTGCCAGTTTTTGCCAACCACGGAAAGAATGAGATTAGGCATTTTGCCGGGCATTAGAACTGAACAAAACAAACTAATATTAAGTATATTTTTTGGAACGAAGTTCCTTATCGCGCGTTGCGAAAGGGGGCTAGACGGAAAAAATTAAGACCAAAAGTTGGAACGACACTTTTTGCTATAGTTGTAAGCCGTGCGGCGTGCGCGTGTTTCTCTGTCTCTCTCTCTTATAGAAAGCAAGCCAGTTATTCTTCGTTCCATCCGGATGTCCCTTGATACCTCTCAAGTTTTTTTTATTTAAACAACATCTTTGGTCCACAGTAGTACTTCTTCTTCTTCGTGTCGCTGCACGACTATTTTAAATCTTGTTTTCCCAAAACTGCCACTTCCACGGCGTTGTCGGTGGCAGCGCAGAGGTCACTGACTGAAGAAAGAAAGAAAATACATTTATTTTGCACAAACTAAAAGACACACAATACACCAGATATATAGGTACCTACATCAGACAAAACAAACAATAAAAAAAAGAGATTAAATAAAAAGTGTGAAGTCCGATGTAAGAAAATCGCAGGAAAGTGAGCCTCACGGCTGCGCCAAAAAGGCCAAGTTCAGCAAAAATGCCAGACAGCTAGTGCCTGACGCTGGTTTTCAACTGGACCTGATGTGTGAGGTGACAGATGTAAATCAGGTTTATACTGCACGTTTTAGGACTGCATGTTTTAGGACACAGAGGGCAGGATAGGAGGTGGAGCATGGTTTGTGACATAGCTCCACAATCACACTACAGAGTACTTAATAATAAGTTAGTCCTAAAGTAAATATAATACTTATTTAAAATCTCTTCTATCAAATTAAACATCTAAATGAAATACTTCTAAATAATATCAACTTTGGCCACGTTACCCACGACCATGTTCCTTACTTGTCAAACAAAACGTTGTAATTTCCGATACTTTATTAAGGTAAGTAATATGCTCAGCTCACAACAAACACGGTATCAATGAATAATAATGATACGGTATTAGGTAACCAGCTATTAAATCATTTATCGCTACATTGCAAACAAATAAAGCGTGAAAGTGCACCTCTACAGACCACAGACAACATTATGACGTAGAAAATGGCGGTAATTAGCCGCCTTTTTTGACAGTTACGACTTCTACATAACGATTTTGTAAGCGAAAGTGGCTTTCGTGCTTTCATAAATCTAAATGTAGCTCGATTTCGGACTTAAGTATCGCACTTTAATCTAATATACCTACTGTATCTCGAAAGGCAGTTATTCATAATCGAGATTTCCTGCTCAAATTGGGACACTTGGCAATGCTAGCTAGTTCCGGGGGTCTAGCATCTCACTTGGCGCCCAAGTGGGACTTCGTCGTTCCCCAATAGGGCGCCAAGTGGGACTGGCGCCCTATAATTTTTATTGGGATATTACGAGTTAACCTAGGTCATTGAGAACCATTACGAAGATTACGTAACTTTTTAAAACTTAGTCCGTGCCGAAAGCGTCCATAAAGCTATCAGAAAATCTTTAATTATGAAACTTCAAAATCTAGTATCGAAATAAAAATATTTCAGAAGACTTACGGCCATTGCTCTTTTATTTTTAATGACCCGTAAACTAGTAGTAATAACCATAACATACATATCTTCACGCCTTGTTTCATCGCAGGATTGGGCAGAGCTGTACCTATGTATTAGTACACCCACGTTTCACCAGCAGTGCGATTCTGTAACCATCTCACCGTGAAAACTTAAGTGAAGAGAGCGTGGAGTGAGCTGTCATTCCAACTAATGCTAGGGATTGACGCTATTGACAGCTCACTCTAAGCTCACTTCACATAACTTTTCACGGTGAGATTTTTATAGAATAGATCGGCTGTTATGTTCAAGTCCCATGGTGGCGAGCCTATTGCCATAAACTGGACACAAATCCAGACTAGAGGCTACTACTTAGAAATTTCACATAGAAAATCCCAAATAACAATTTTCCCAACCTGGGAATCCAACCCGACACCTCGTGCTCTGCAGTATCGCCATCTAAACTAACGAGGCAGTCCATAAGGCAGCAACGTATTATGAAATAAATTATTTTAAAGCTGTCATTTCGATACAGCTGCTGTTAAAAATGTCATAACTTCAAAAACATTAGGATTTGTTCCGCCATTTTGTTTCATTAGTGCCAATGTGAAGAAATTCTTAAGGTGTATATAGGGCTCGCTGACCTTGCGCATGTGGGCGGAGCTAAACGCTCTACTCCCGAAAACGTAAAACGCGCGCGGTGGCGCGCTGAACTAAAACGACGATCAAAGAGTATGCAGAGGCACAGACATGCCGCCCGCAGGTCGCTATTTTTGCCTACGATTCCAGAAGGGAATTGCGGATGCAAGTCTGATATATTTTGTATAGATTGATACGTATGTTACGTATATTTTAAGCATTTTTCATTTAGAAATTTCGATTTTATTTAAAATCAGAACTTAGTTCCTGCGGGGGTAAAACTTTAAAAATTATTTCGAGTATTTTCTTAGGAACCGAATAACATTTTATTTACATACTGTAGGTAGGAGGATTTATTAAGTACATAAAAATGAGATTTTATAAAAAATGTGATCCTGTTTCACCAATTTGAATTATTATAAATCAGTAATAAACCTACCTAACTAGCACTGTACCTAAATAGCATTTTAGGGTTCCGTAGCCAATCGAACGATGTTATAGTTTCGGCAGTGACCTTGAAATAATTACCTACGGCCGTTTAGTAGATAAACCTCGTCATGGGTGTCATTTTCGTGGTTTTCGAGGGTGCTGGAGCCGATTATAAAGTCAAAATGAAAATCCAGGATGGCGGCTACAAAACTTTTCCAAATTTTCGTCATGGGTGTCATTTTCGTGGTTTTCGAGGCTGCTGAAGCCAATAGTGAGGTCAAAATGAAAATCTAAGATGGCGGGTGCGAAAATTTTCAAAATTTTCGACATGGGTGTCATTTTCGTGGTTTTCGAGGGTGCTGGAGCCGATTATGAAGTCAAAATGAAAATCCAAGATGGCGGCTGCAAAACTTTTCAAAATATTCGTCATGGGTGTCGTTTTCGTGGTTTTCGAGGGTGCTGGAGCCAATAGTGAGGTCAAAATGAAAATCTAAAATGGCGACTGCAAAAATTTTCAAATTTTTCATCATGGGTGTCGTTTTCATGGTTTTTGAGGCTGCTGAAGCCAATAGTGAGGTCAAAATGAAAATCTAAGATGGCGGGTGCGAAAATTTTCAAAATTTTCGTCATGGGTGTCATTTTCGTGGTTTTCGAAGCTGCTGAAGCCAATAGTGAGGTCAAAATGAAAATCTAAGATGGCGGCTGCAAAACTTTTCAAAATATTCGTCATGGGTGTCGTTTTCGTGGTTTTCGAGGGTGCTGGAGCCAATAGTGAGGTCAAAATGAAAATCTAAGATGGCGGCTGAAAAACTTTTCAAAATATTCGTCATGGGTGTCGTTTTCGTGGTTTTCGAGGGTGCTGGAGCCAATAGTGAGGTCAAAATGAAAATCCAAAATGGCGGCTGCAATAAATTTGGAATTTTGCTTCATAAGTGTCGTTTTCGTGGTTTTCCAGAGTGATAAAGCCAATAGTGAGGTCAAAATAAAAATCCAAAATGGCGGCTTCAAAAATTTAGTTTTAGTTGTAACTAATTATTCAGTCATCAATTTGAGGTGTTGGTTACATATAAAACTAATTTTCCTTCTTAAATATCTAAATAAAGAACTGGATAAATAGATAATCTTTCAATAATAAGTTATCTGTATTAAATCAATTGAATTTTAATACACAATGATACAGTATTCTTTTGTCTTAACCGTATAGGATATTGTTTTTGCAATCTATCTGTCACTCACTCACTCATGCGATCTCGTGATAAATAACATTGTTTATTTGGCAACTCATCACACTATATTATTGTCAAATAAGTATCGTGTACCTAAAATCAAGTAATAATTAGTAAATTTTAGTTTGATTGGAATAACTTAGGTTATTCGAAGTTCCTTATGTATGATTTAAAAAAAAAAACAATTTTTTGTAGCCGCCATCTTGGATTTACATTGTGAGCTCACTATCGGCTGTAGTACCCTCGAAAACTATGAAAATGACACCCATGATGAAATATTTGAAAATTTTTGTAGCCGCCATTTTGGATTTTTATTTTGACCTCATTATCGGCTTTATCACCCTCGAAAAGTGGGAAAACAACACCCATGATGAAATATTTGAAAATTTTTGCAGCCGCCATTTTGGATTTTTATTTTGACCTCACTATCGGCTTTATCAACCCCGAAAAGCATGAAAACGACACCCATGATGAAAAATTTGAAAATTTTCGCAACCACCATTTTCGATTTTTATTTTGACCTCACTATCGGCTTGATCACCCTCGAAAAGTATGAAAACGACACCCATGACGAAAATTCTGAAAATTTTCGCAACCGTCATTTTGGATTTTCATTTTGACCTCACTATTGGCTTCAGCAGCCTCAAAAACCACGAAAACGACACCCATGATGAAAAATTTGAAAATTTTTGCAGCCGCCATTTTGGATTTTTATTTTGACCTCACTAGCGGCTTTATCACCCCCGAAAAGCATGAAAACGACACCCATGATGAAATATTTGAAAATTTTCGCAGCCGCCATTTTGGATTTTTATTTTGACCTCACTATCGGCTTGATCACCCTCGAAAAGTATGAAAACGACACCCATGACGAAAATTCTGAAAATTTTCGCACCCGCCGTCTTAGATTTTCATTTTGACCTCACTATTGGCTTCAGCAGCCTCAAAAACCACGAAAACGACACCCATGATGAAAAATTTGAAAATGTTCGCAACCGTCATTTTGGATTTTTATTTTGACCTCACTAGCGGCTTTATCACCCCCGAAAAGCATGAAAACGACACCCATGATGAAATATTTGAAAATTTTTGCAGCCGCCATTTTGGATTTTTATTTTGACCTCACTATCGGCTTTATCACCCTCGAAAAGTATGAAAACGACACCCATGATGAAATATTTGAAAATTTTTGCAGCCGCCATTTTAGATTTTTATTTTGACCTCACTAGCGGCTTTATCACCCCCGAAAAGCATGAAAACGACACCCATGATGAAATATTTGAAAATTGTTGCAGCCGCCATTTTGGATTTTTATTTTGACCTCACTATCGGCTTTATCACCCTCGAAAAGTATGAAAACGATACCCATGATGAAATATTTGAAATTTTTTGCAGCCGCCATATTGGATTTTTATTTTGACCTCACCATCGGCTTTATCACCCTCGAAAAGTATGAAAACGACACCCATGATGAAATATTTGAAAATTTTTGCAGCCGCCATTTTGGATTTTTATTTTGACCTCACTATCGGTTTTGCCACCCTCGAAAAATATGAAAACGACACCCATGATGAAAAACTTGAAAATTTTCGCAGCCGCCATCTTGGACTTTTATTTTGATCAAATCCAATCTTTTCTCATTTTAATATTAGTAGAGACTACTTGTATTACTATCGTAAGTATTCGTAAGCGTCCACGCGCACAATAGCAATGGGCCATCTGCAGCGAGCTAGTCAATAAACGCACACTGATACAATTCGTTCGTAAATATTTGCACTAACACAGACAGACGCGCATAGTCGGTCGATAGCCGGAGCGTAGCAGCGAGCGACACAGCCACCCCGTCTCAATGCTAACGCACGACTGCCGCCCGCGCCCGCGCAGAGCCCCTCTGAAGCTCGATCTCAAAGTGGGGACATTTCCTTTGCAAATGTTAATTGATTTACATAAGCTAAGACAAATCTGTAGTACCTCTTACCATCGATTTTTCAGTGTAAAAATATTTCCAAACATCAAAGCCGTTTAGAAGTAATATCGAATATCAGAAAAAAATAGCGTGTTGGTAAATATTTTTTTAAGGCAAAAGTATTAGCCATACGAAAAAATCCTTCTACAGAAATGTTGTTCATGAATCTATAGCAAACATATATTTTTTACAGATCTTTTAGTCAAGCCGTTAATGAGAAATATTCTTCATAAAGTGACCGTATTACGGTACTAAACGAGAGTAAGGCCCTTAATCTATTGTGCTGTGGCTCAACATCGTTTGTTATTTGCCAATTAAGAAACAATGTACGGTTTTCATTAACTTTTTTATTACTTTGAACACTGATTACATGTTTTACGTGTATAATCGAATAGAGGTAACCATAACTTCGATTTTTTCTGGACAGTCGTCCTTACAAAACAAGGGTTTATTTTTATTTTTAGACTCGACATAAACCATGAAGCCATTTTTTTATTTTAAACTTTTTTTTCGACAGAATTAAGGTTTCAAATGCAAAAACTGATTTTAAACCCGTATCTAACAAAACACAAAATCACGCCAGTATCCCCCGAAGGTGTAGGCAGAAGTGTACCTATACTACCTGTATCTAAATTGTCAATTTTGTATTAAGAAATTAATTATCCTCAAAATATAATAGTCATGTCATCACGTGTCTCGTTAACTATTTCGTTCATCTTGTTGACAAGTGTTGCTGTCGGCTTCCAGTCTAACCCGATGCAGCTGAATACCAGTATTTTACAAGGAGCGACTGCCTATCTGACCTCCACAACCCAGTGTCTGGGTAATACGATACTCCTTGGCTCCTTGGTGTCGAGACTTTCGGGTTTCTGATAACCCGTAACGACTGTCAAAGATCTTCGAATGACAGCCGGGATCAACGGCTTAACGTGCTTTCCGAGGTACGGAGGGGTCTCGGTATATAAAGATGGTCACCAACTCACGGACCAACCTTGGCAAGCGTGGCTTAACCTGCCGGTCGATTCTGTAAAAGTCTCACCGTGAAAACTCAAGTGAAGTGAGCTTGATGTGAGTTGTCAGTAGTGTTAATCCCTAGCATTATTTAGAATGACAGCTCACTCCACGCTCACTTCACCTAAGTTTTCACGGTGAGATGGTTACAGAATCGCACTGCTGATCGATCGACCCTTGCGGCTGTTTTACTTAGCCACGAGCCCAATATTGAATATAAGTAGTCTTTACAACTAGTTTTAAGTGTAAACGACAACAGTAAAACAAACAAATTTTACAAACCATATTCACAAACATTCATTACAATGTCACATCACGCATAAAATTGAAATTCTACAATAAATAGAGCGGAAAAATCGAGATTCATGACAAAATTGGCTCACGTTCGCAGCTTTCGTAAAAATTGTTTACCAGCTCTGTGGATACAGCAACTGGCAAGGTCGATTGATAACGAGTATTATGTAAATAAAGATAACACACAATAGGGGTCTATTCCCGGCGTCAAGTTGTGTAATTGGTGATCATTTTCGTTCAAGTATGTGGAGCATCTGTTGGAAGAGTTTGTTTGGCGATAGTTTCTTTATCAGAGAAAAAGAAAACCGGCCAATTGCGAGTCGGATAAGCATACGAAGGGTTCTGTACCAAGAGGCTAAAAACGCCGAAAAAAAAAGTTTATTATGACTTCTTATGGTGACTATGTCTGTTATGTATACGTTATGGACTTTGATTATTTTTTACGCTGATAATCAGTACTCTTCCAACGTCAAAATTACATAAGACGGTCCCACAAAACGCTCGCCCTTCACCACTTCCACTTTCTAGTGGTTTCGCTGGGAAGAAGTAGCGCAACAAACTCCCCAGCAGTACAGCTCTCTTTTCAGTTAGAAAAACTTGCTTCTATACTATACACCGTGATTTTTTAGTCGTCTGACAAAGGTGGTCCACTCAATGTCTCCGACATAAAATACTTATAGGCGTGTTTTTTTTTACCATTAATTAAGATACTAGGTACAAAGAAAAATAAATAATACATTAGAATTATGAAACATCCTGTTAATAATGTTTACGTATCAAACAGTAGAACATACCTAACCATCGCACGAGTCGAGTAGATAAATCTTCGCTCGCAACAGAATGTTTCAACTACGTTATGCATCATAATACTGAATATTTTTTTCTTTTTTTTTCTCTTAAATGCCATTTTTTTTGTTATGAATGTGTAGTAGTCATTGGATACACAAAATGGGCTGCCGTTGTCAGACGACTAAAAAGTCACGGTGTATACCTACTGGTATTCAAAGTTATTAATATTACGAGACACAGAACATTAAATTAAACTATTTGCCTTATGTGGCTTTTGCGGCTTACCACGGAAGGGTTGTCCTTTTCCGCACATATTCTACCCATTCACCAATTCAACGCGTTCGAGACGATATTCCTCGAATTTGAGTCACATTCGTACCAATATTTATGTATAAAATGGGGCTATTCCTACGTATTCCGTGCCGATTTTATCCCTATACAATACGCTCTCCTATTGAACATATGCCTCCCCCAAATTTTGATAATGAACAGTTGCAATACGGAGGGGAGTGGTGTCTATTAATCTTTATCTAAGGGTGATGGGGTCTACGTTGGGTTATTTTAGAACGTGACTGTTTGGATTATCTTTCAAAACGTATAGTTTTTGTTCGTTTCGTCTACTAAAGCAAAGATGACGAGCACTGTTTCCAAATTGGTATAGGAAGTCATTAATACGTTATTTGCACCTGAAACTCTATAGCTACTGGTAAATTATTTTTTAATCATTCTCTCAATCAACTCAGCCTATCGCAGTCCACTGCTGAACATAGGCGTCTTCCAGGCTGCGCCACAACACCCTGTCCTCCGCCTCAATCATGTCATTCGCTCAATGCTGTCTAATAAAAGGCACTGATTCACGGAACTATTCTTTCCACAACACTTGGTATGTTCTCGACCCTCTGTTAATCCCTCACAGTTGTTTCTTATAGTTTTTTTAATATCTCTGTATGGGTCCTAAATGAATGTTAAAAAATAAATGTAAATCGAGATATTGCCTTACAACCGCAAGCGTTCCAAACAAATGGAATTTTTCGAAAATAGGATTACTACAGTCTACATTGGAAAATTAATTTGGACCATGAAGAATATTTATACTAGGATGCAAAGAATAATAATAATAATATCCCTGGACATTTCACACAGCGCCATCTAGTCCCAAGCTAAGCAACCTAATGCTTGTGTTATGGTAACAAGATGGCTGATAAACTACTTATATACATTTTTTAGAATAGGATCTTATTACTCGTGTCCACTAGACATCATAATCATGCCCTGAAAGTACCTCTTAGTTTGTTTGAGGAGTACTCAGCGCAGAGAGCCACATTCTCCCATCATCCAACCATATCAGACGCCAGATAAATCCGCTGATTTATACCCGGCTTAGTAACATAGTATGTCAACATTTGTGAGCGGTGAAGCGACAAGAGTCATTGTGCCCATGTTTAGAGCCGTGACGGAATGACGGTAGTACGGTGACGACTCAGTCTCCGTTTTGTAGGACATGGAGGAAGTACTATTATTTATAAATAATAGTTCTTCCTCCATGTCCTACAAAACGTCCATCCACCATTTTTCACTCTCGTGAGTGAAAAATGGTGTTAATTATGAATCAATTGAAGAAACTTGCAGTTTACTCTGTATTTGTTAGTCTACCTGAAAACTCCAAAATGGTGTCAAATAGTCCAGCCTTTTTGAAGTCAGATACTTTGTAACGGTCTGCAAAGTCCACCAGCCGATCGATTCTTTAAAAATCTCACCGTGAAAAGTTATGTGAAGTGAGCTTAGAGTCAGCTGTCAATAGTGTCAATCCCTAGCATTAGTTGGAATGACAGCTCACCTCACCTAAGTTTTCACGGTGAGATGGTTACAGAATCGCACTGCTGGCTAATACCAGGCTAATTAATCGTACTACTAATCACACTAATATTATAAAGGCGAAAGTTTGTGAGTGTGTGTTTGTATGTTTGATATTTCTTCGCGCTCAAACGGCTGGACCAATTTTGATGAAATTTGGCACAGATGGTTTATAACCAGGAATACTTTTTATACCGATATTCCCACGGGATCGAAACTTATGCCGGTGAAGCCGCGGGGCGCAGCTTATTCTTGGATAGCTTGGTGTACTCGTATCAGTTTTCTTTCTCTGATGCAGTTCATTTAAAATTTTGAAACTTTTAAATTATATTTGTATAATGAAATGACGAAATGTAAATTATGGATGATTAATCCGTACTATTCACGCTAATGGAGTTTCCTTTTTTCATTTGTATTTATTTACATATTGAACGAGGAATTTATTATGAATCATTTAATTTAAAATACACTTTATACTTTGTCCACTAGGTTAAACGTTTTTTGACAGGTAGCACTAGTTAGTAATTATATTTTTTTTTTGCCATTACTGATACACGTACGTTATTGTAATGTCTGTAAGAAGTTATAAATAAGATAAGGCAGTTTATATATTTGGAATATACTTTTATTTCTTTACAATCACAATAAATGAATAGATAATTAATTCAAGTTAAGTCTAAAATAATAATACATATGTACATGTGAAAAAACAAGCAAAAGAATCATAGGGCATCAAAAAATTTTAAAATTAGTACGTATTTTAAAGTTAACTTTTACGTAATCTGGAATATCTACGTTCTAAGACAGTTGTCAAAAAATGGTTCACTTAATGGACAGGGTATAATAGTTGAATATTTGCTGTTTTTATTCTGCAGTGCGATTCTGTAACCATCTCACCGTGAAAACTTAGGTGAGGTGAACGTGGAGTGAGCTGTCATTCCAAATAATGGTAGGGATTGACACTACTGACAACTCACATCAAGCTCACTTCACTTGAGTTTTCACGGTGACATTTTTACAGAATCGACCGGCTGTTCTATTTAATTAGTCTTTTCTTACGGACTGCCCACCCTTCTATCACCATAAATTGAACCCTTTTAGATAACACGAACTTTTTACCTTTATTTAATCTGAAATTGGAATATAACTCTGTGGGTTTAGGTCGTATCCTCAATTATAAACAACTCATGGTGTCCGCATGTCATCGGGCGCGGCTACAAACACTATTATTGATTTAATAATTCAATTCAGACCACTATGTCTTGCGGTCACTGCGCAGCTCTTTGTGATAATTGTATCTTCACGACGTTTTACAGAATTAGTGGAAGTAGCAGTGCTTGGGATTTCAAATCTGTCAAGGAAAGGTTTTGAGAAATTTGATAGACAAAAGATCGTTACTATGACCCCTGAGAAAAAATCGAATCTACCTACATAATTATGCTCTTTTGGGAACTTAAACAAAGAACTCCTCGATCGAATACGGCCTCTATAAAGAATAAATGTGTAGCATGGTTCTCCGCAAAAACAATTACACTTAACCATCTGTGGGTTTGTCTTTAATGTGTCAAAACTATCATTCTAACCGCTTATATTAACGACAAACTGCAATCACCCATCAGTTTGGCAAGCGTGGTTATTATTTATTTATTGTTGTGGCACTTGAGTCACACTAAAACATACACAAACAAATTCACATACAGTTTTAACTATTGTGGCAAAAACTCCTTTCAACATAATTTGTGAGGACTGTGACGCGAAGATGATGACAAAAGAAAAGATTACACAATAATCCTATTACATTTTAACGCATTACCAGCTAAAGGTAGACATCGACCTCATTCACAGCTAAACAACTCCTTAAAAGTCGAGAACAACAGTCATAAACCCCGCTACACACAGATGGTCGTCACAATATAGAAAGTAGCAAATAAAGCATAACTGCGACCCGTTCGTGGCGCCTGGGGTTAAACGCCGGTTGCACAATGTTAATATTTTGTTTAACTAACGCAGTTCAACACCCGTTCTTCTTATGAAAAAGATTAGCGAAGTCAGCAAGGTTGGTAGTCCCCTCACAGAGAGATCTGTGAGACTGTGACGCAGCATCAGAAATAAAGGCTGAGCTAAGGTTGGTAGCCAGGCTAAACGCCATAATATTGCCCCTGCCAAGTCTTATTCCGCAGAATCACTGCTAAACGACCTCCATTGAACTTCATATAGAACACTACAATGAACGGTAGTTTATCGGCAAAATCACCACGCCTGGCAGTGCGTAGCGTACGGAAAAACGGAAAATAAAAACCATGAAATACCCCTGAGTCTATCATCTTTTACTTAAAAATAATCTGAATTTAGTTATCTATGTGACTTTAACCGTTCTGTCTAGTTTTATCTCACACAGCTAATAAAGCGTTACAGATGGTAGTCGTAATGTAGAAAGTAGCAAGAAAATCATAACTGCGACCCGCTCGTGGCGCCTGAGGTTAAGCGCCGGTTGCACAATAGTAATCTTTTGTTAACTGTCGTTAGTTTGACATTCAATTACGGGTTTATTGTTGCAGTTCTAACCGTTACGCGCGAAATACGATAATACTTATGGGGTTTAGGGACCGCGTTTTCATACAATTATGAGGGGGCGATTCGCAGTCTGCAAAATTAGTTTTATTTCTTCTAAATAAATTATGTTTTAAAACTGGCTAGGTACTCTTGCCTGCATTTTCGGTAACAATAGAAAAATACAATACTAATAAAAAAAACTCAACATACCAAGACTCCACCGTGGCGTGCCTCGGAAAGCCGTTGGTCCCGGCTGTCATTCGTGAATCTTTGACAGTCGTTACGGATCATCAGAAGCCCGAAAGTCTGACAACCAGTCTTACCAAGGGGTATCGTATTATCCAGTAATTGGGTTGTGGGTGGTAGGACTGTTATTCTGCTGCATCCGGTTAGACTGGAAGCCGACCCCAACATAGTTGGGAAAAGGCTAGGCTGATGATGAATAATAGAAAAGTAATTGTGTCTCATTAGTCATTAGTGACAGTTGAGCTCTTAACATAAAAAATAATCCAATGACAGCTGAAAAACAGCTTACTTTTCGTGTAACAAAATTATTTGAAAACGGTATCCGGATGCTAATTTGTAGCTGTATGTTCCCAGATGTTGCATTCGTCTGAGTTGTATCCACGTTGAACTGAAAATAAAAGAATCGTGAATCAGCTGTTCAACTTGCAAGCTGTTTAAACGTACACAGTGTACAACGCTAACTGCAGTTAAAGTTTCTTTGTTAGACATGAACGAAAAAAAAGCCATTTTGTGCAGTTTTTTTTGTGATGTCAGACGTCAATTTAAGAATGACCTTATTTAAAGGACGTGTAAGATTTATTAACTACTAGCTGCGCCCCACGGTTTCACCCGCAGTATTTTCGATCCCGTGGGAATATCGGGATTAAAAGAATCCTATGTTTTAATCCTGGTTATAAACTATTTGTGTGCCAAATTTCATCCAAATACGTTCAGTAGTTTTTGCGTGAAAGAGTAACAAACATCCATCCATACAAACTTTCGCGTTTATAATATTAGTAGGGAAATAGAAATAGGGATTCGTGTAGAATATAATCTCCAGCAGTGCGATTCTGTAACCATCTCACCGTGAAAACTTAGTTGAAGTGAGCGTGGAGTGAGCTGTCATTCCAACTAATACTAGGGATTGACACTACTGACAAGTCACATCAAGCTCACTTCACTTGAGTTTTCACGGTGAGATTTTTACAAAATCGACCGGCTGTTGGGCGTCATTCTTCATTCGCGGGGAGAAACAAAGTGACAGATGTCCCACCAACAAAGAACAAGAGAGAAAAAACAAAGAAAATAGGTTTATTTGCGGTAAAACATGACGCAAAGACGAAAACACAAAAAAGAACAAGTTGGGGAAAAATATGCGTCATATCTTCGCAAAACTGCCATTGCTCAGCATAATGTTGTGACCCTATGCGAGACAAAACTACAGCCGATCGATTGTGTAAAAATCTCACCGTGAAAAGTTAGTTGAAGTGAGCTTAGAGTGAGCTGTCAATAGTGTCAATCCCTAGCATTAGTTGAATGACTGCTCACTCCACGCTCACTTCACCTAAGTTTTCATGGTGAGATGGTTACAGAATCGCACTGGTTTTCAGCGACAGTCACCGTTGACGATTAATTCCGAAATTGCATTAACTTTCGTACCGTACCATTTCTTCCGTAAAAGCTTCTCTGTGAAAATCCACGATGTCTTGACACATATGATTCAAGTAAAACCTGTGGTGCAGCAGTGTTAGTCCAGTGGTAACGACCGTGACTTACGAGTTGAAGGTAGTAGAATCGAATCCAGACAGGCACTGTACTTTGTGTAAATTATTTCATCACCACTGCTCTCAAAATAATAAAAGAAAATCGAAACTGACATGTCCAAGAACCAAAAATTCGAAGACGTGTCATCTACCAACCTGCACTAGGCCCACGTGATGGATTACGGCCCACTCCCTCTCACCGAGAGAAGGCCTGCAGTGCGATTCTGTAACCATCTCACCGTGAAAACTTAGGTGAAGTGAGCGTGGAGTGAGCTGTCATTCCAAATAATGCTAGGGATTGACACTACTGACAACTCACATCAAGCTCACTTCACTTGAGTTTTCACGGTGAGATTTTTACAGAATCGACCGGCTGTATCCCTGCAGTAGGAACATTATAGGTTACTTACACAATCAAATTTTTAACCACACTATCATATAACACTCAACATTATATCATCCAACTAATAACCAGCCGTTCACCTTAACCTAAGTTTACCTTAACCTTATACGGTGCGCCCGACAGTTACAGTTAGTCACCTTTATCTCGGAATCTAAGTAAACTGTTCAATTGAACGCTACTTGGACGGAAATTGGGTCAAATAATGTTGTTACTTATAGGTTATAGCTGTATGGTGTAGAGAATTATTGATGTCATCGTATCAGACGCCTCTACTTCTCTTACGGTACGAGGGTATTTCTTGCTATGGTCAAAATATTAGGCATTAAGGTTGGTAGGAGGGTTGACCGCCAAACGAGGGTACAGACGCCAGACTAGCACATCAAGCTACTATAATCTGTCAAATTTATTTATTAGATAATAGATACGATAATATTTCAATGTTTTTATTTTTTTATTTTATTTAATAGATTTTCAACTTTATCGCTAAAGCATTAGGTTCAAGGTTGATTGGGAAAATTTGTCAGTTTCGGCACGATAATATTATCGTGGTTTCGGGTAGCTTGATGTGCTGGAGTCTGTACTATCGCCAAAACCTATATGTGACCATTTTGAAAACAAAATCCCGTGCACATGATGACCACAGCTGCGTTACGGACGCGGCTGTGGTCATCATGTGCACGGGATAAACTACGAGTTTCCTATTCAAATGACGGCCGAACGCAGGCTCCATGGGAACTTTATAACCATGCAACATTTCTTCGTTCACAAATACCATAAACAGTAATAAACAGGCTATTTAGACAACAATAGCATCTGTAATGGCTAGTTAGCTGCCCGACGGTCAAGTACAGTAAATTGACCCATTTACCTCGTTTAGACGTACAAATTGAGCAGGATGGGCGCTCTTTGGGCCTGCATGCTTTGCGGGTACTCACGAGTTGATGACGTCAGAGTTGAGGGACAGGCACGCTTTGGTGTTGTTGGTTACTCACGATTTGATGACGAGTCTTCATAGTTTAGAGGTATGAGGAACAGGGTGTAAAGTCCCCTCAACCTCCATAGAAAAGGGAGGATCCTCCGGCCAGACGGGTGTTGTGTCTGGCGGGCAATTGCCCAACGATTGATGTTGGGAAATTGTATCTATGCTAATTGCGCGGTAAACTTTGCTTGCGAGATGTAGGATTTGCGTGACGTCAGTATGACGCGTTGGTCGCATGTGGCGTTGTAGATACCGCTACAATACTAAGACCGTCCTTGTCCCTCAACTCTGAAGTTGATGGACAACGAGGGTCTTACTATGAAAATACAGACAGGTCTCTCTGTAGCTTCACAGTCTTCATAATTTGGAGTGTCACAAAACATCACGCCCGATTTTCCCGAAGGGTTAGGCAGTGGTATACTTATGTGTGTGTGTGTGTGGCAGTGGGGTGTGAGTGACTGCCTCATTGATCTAGTGGTTTTAATTCATACAAAAAAACCATAGAAAACACCTTTTTAAGTATTTCCGGACCACTTTTCCAATATTGTTTCTCCGAAAATCTTATTCGGACTTATAACGAACATTTTAAAAATAAAACTAACGAAATCCGTCCAGCCGTTCTCAAATGATGCGGTAACCAAATAAAAATGAAATGCTGGTCGCATTTCATTTTAATTTGTATAGGTAGATAACAGTTGATCTTAATTAAAAAGGTCCACACGGCAGTCGGCGGTGTTAAACAAGTAACACGATCCTAGGAGGAAATGGAAAGTTAAATAGTCCTACATCTAGGGCGAGTTAACTGGGGCAAAGAAATCTGTGCACTCCTATTTTTGTATTTAACACCAGAATTGCTTCATAAGGTGCATGTAAAGGCCAAATAAGAGGGCTATTGCGTACTTTATAGCTTTTTTGTAACGCAAGCGTAGTTTGTATTTCATAATATGTACTTTCTGACTATCTTTTACATCAGTGATATGAAGGAAAACATCGCGAGGAAACCAGGGGGTCTACTCCGAAAGTGTATCGGCCGAATGTTCGGTCGTTTCCTGCTACGAAGTTACTATTTGGTTCGGTCGCTTCCGATCCTACACTCCTACACTATTTCGAATATTGACTATGGTCCCGACCCAACTGAGCCGATCCGAACTTTTTTCGCATTTTTCAATAATATTCGGTTCGGCCATGTGTTGGTCCGATCCGAACATTCGCACTTTGCACTTCGGAGTAGGCCCCCTGGACTTATAGTTATTTAGCTTCTTCACACGTGTCTGTCGGAAATGATCACGTGTTGCCGGGATAAAAAGTAGCCTATGTCCTTCCCCAGGATGCCATCTATCTCCTTGCCAAATTGTATCGAAATCAGCAGTGCGATTCTGTAACCATCTCACCGTGAAAACTTAGGTGAAGTGAGCGTGGAATGAGCTGTCATTCCAAATAATGCTAGGGATTGACACCATTGACAGTTCACTCTTAAACTAACTTCACCTAACTTTTCACGGTGAGATTTTTACAGAATCGCACTGCTGATTTCGATACACTTTGGCAAGGAGATAGATGGCATCCTGGGGAAGGACATAGGCTACTTTTAAGGACTAGGCATAGGCAGTCGCTCCATGTAAAATACTGGTATTCAGCTGCATCTGGTTAGACTGGAAGCCGACCCCAACATAGTTGGGAAAAGGCTAGGCAGATGATGATGATGATGATCGGCTGTTCAGTGATTTAGGCGTGTTAGGTAACAAACAGACAGTGTTACTTTTTAATTTATAATATTAATATGATGGAAAATCGTCACTCAATGGACGCCTGAGGGAGGACATCGCCGTCGAGGTAGACCACAGCGAAGGTGGTGCGAGGATCTGGTAACGTTTGCAGGACCAACATGGCCAGAGATCGCACAAGACAGGGAGTGGAAGAAACAAGGGGAGGCCTTTGCCCACCTGTGGGACACAATGAAGGGTAAAAAAAGTATCGATGGTTTTTTGAGATTAAATAAATTGTTATTATTATACATATAAGTCTGAAATCGCCAACCCGTCTTTGGAGCGGTGCGTGATGATCAATGTTCGTGCCTTCATTATGAGAAAAGGTCTTTTTTTTGTAAATACAATAATGGGTATAGTTTTGCAGTTCCCTGCAACACTTTTGCATACTCCATCGTGATGGTCATGACATGAGTCATAGTATGACAGAATGTATGAGGTAACCACCATGTCGGTGTGCCTAGAATGGCATAAGGCATAACTGACATGTCACGATAAAGAATACTGGCGCTATATGAACATATTCAAGTCAAATGTGATGTTAGGTGACGCATTTTTAGAGAGGCCTCATGCCGTAATTAAAAACGTTCAAAATCCAGACGCAATCTCATCTCGGCGACAGTCAATTTAAAGAAATTGACAAAAATAGGGATTTTGAAGGTATTTTCGAAAAATAATTTTCTTAAAATTACGAGAATAGCCCTTCAGATACCTTGCCCATAATAGAAAATCATAGCGGAGTCATAAGGAACGCAAGGTTCTGCGTTGACGAATAAAAATTGTTTTTGTTATCGCATCCATGTTATTGGCACTTAAAGGACATTGGTTATCTAAATGAAATAACACCATTCGCCACTATTTTGATAGTGGCGAATGGTGTTATTTCATTGTCGCGAGGGCGTATGAATTCCTTCTTCATATTATATTCCGGTTATCTCCAGGTTTACAATGTGATTTGGTTTTATAGTACCTAATAATATAGGATTGTACTGCTTCGCTTTGATGTGAAGAGAAATCACCGCCTCACGATATGTCGGAGACACTTACCGATACGGATCCCCCTCCGACTTGCAAGCGTCTCCCAATCCAGTCTCTTATCTTCGGTCCGCAAGGGCACCGAAGTGTTATCACTATGCCGACCATCAAACCATCCAACTTCTCAGGTGCAACTAGGATATCTGTAAGTTTAAGTACCCATGAATCTTAGGGTTAAGTATTACCTATCTGTTTCCATCAATAAAGCTATTTATCACAGTTATACAATTACAGTATTCTAAGATGAACTTTACTTCAAGTTCTCAACAACAATTTTGTGACACCTATAGGCTTTGGCCTATCAGCAATGCGATTCTGTAACCATCTCACCGTGAAAATTTAGGTGAAGTGAGCGTGGAGTGAGCTGTCATTCCAACTAATGCTAGGGATTGACACTATTGACAGCTCACTCTAAGCTCACTTCACCTAACTTTTCACGGTGAGATTTTTACAGAATCGTTCGGCAGATAAAGGATAATACTATTTAAAAAAATGTTATGGGCTTTTACAGACACGTTAGACAAATATAACTAGCGAAATGAGCTCTGCCAAAATGGGTAATTACGGGAAACTATGTCATGTAAGGCAAGGTCCTAGAAACAAAAAATCGAAGACGTGAAATCTACCAACCCGCACTGGGCCCGCGTGGTGGATACAACCCACTCCCTCTCACCGAGAGGAGGCCTGTGGCCCAGCAGTGGGAACATTATAGGCTGATTATGAAGGCAATTTATTAAACAGCACCCTAATTGCGTAACACACGATCAATCGGAATCGGTTTCATTTTGACAGTTCAACAACATTCATTGCGATATTTACGTGTAGAGCAGACAAAGTTTTCGAACTTATGAATCAATGGATTAGCAATTTGCTTCAAAATGATTCAGATTCTGATTGATCGTGTGTTACGCAATTAGGGTGCCGATCACATGCTAAAAATACCATGGACAGACCCATCAATAGCCGGAAACCCCACATAGCAACACCACAAAAGAATTTTGAACCACTAGCTTAAAATTCTGGTCACATAAGATAAACTTCGTAACGTTGCATAACGACGCCAAAATTAAATTTAGTCTTGGTGAACGGAAACGTTCATGTTTACATTTCGAGTTATTTGCGAAGTCTGACTCATATTATATGAAGCGGTCCATTTATTTTCAGGGCTATTATTAATTTAACTGCCTGCTTTAGAATTGGTTTCATTTGGGCACGAGTCAGCTAGCCATGAGGTTTCCGGGACGAAAAATATTGACGTCGACATTTCTATTATTAACCCGACCTCTTCTCCATGCAACGAGGTGATCCGGCAGAGAACCAAAGTTGTCGACATAGCTCACAGAATAAGGGGGTAGACGTGTTCTTGAGTGGAGACCGCGAATCGGTAAACGTAAGGTGGGACGCCCTCAGGCTAGGTGGAGTGACGGTCTTCACAGGATGGCTGGTAGCAGCTGGATGAGAGTTGCCGAAAATCGAGTTGAATGGCGTGCAATAGGAGAGGCCTATGTCCAGCAGTGTACTGCAGTACTGCTATAGACTGATGATAATGATACACCAGTTCCTCGCAACAGCAAACAAAGCGGCGCTCATTAACACTAAAGTGCCAAAAATCGCGCAATCGATGTTCTATTTCATTGGTCAGAAAAATTGTGGCAAAATTACGTAGAGAACTTATTTATGGAAGATTTCATAATGATCAATGAGAGTATTTCGAGATTTCGAGAGAGTTGTAGCTTCATCATCTGCCTAGCCTTTTCCCAACTATGTTGAGGTCGGCTTCCAATCTATCGGATGCAGCTGAATACCAGTATTTTACGTGGAGCAACTGCTTATTTGACCTCCATAGCCCAGTTATTGGTTATCACGATACCCCTTGTCAAGACTAATTGTCAGACTGTTGGGCTTCTGAATACCCGCAACAACTATCAAAAATCTATGAATGACAGCTGGGAGCAACGGCTTAAAGTGCTTTCCAAGACACGGAGGCACCCCTGCGTGCCTTGGAAAGCAATTTAAGCCTACAACTTTAAGGTAATAGTTTTTAGGAAGATGAACAGCCGGTCGATTCTGTAAAAAGTGAAGTGAGCTTGATGTGTGTGCTAGTGTCAATCCCTAGCATTATTTGGAATGACAGCTCACTTCACCTAAGTTTTCACGGTGAGATGGTTACAGAATCGCACTGCAGTACACTCTAAACATTCATTGGCAACTCTGTCCACCTACTGCTGAATACAGGCCTCCTCCCTTTTGTGTCATGCATCCCTGGTCTGTGCGAGTCTCAACCAAGTCTTATCCGCGATCTTCTGAATGTCATTCGCTCATTTTACTGTTGGTCACACACACCAAAGACTAATCTCATGTGATCTGATGTAATTAAAGCATGCTACTTTATTGCATTTTTTTTTTTGGAATGTCAATGATTCGAAAGAACGTAGATTTCCTTAATAGGATTCCTAATAAGAAGACCTGCACTCGGGAGTGCCAAGCACTAGGGACGCCTCTGGCTGATAAAAAGAGTGTCCATGGAGTTTCTTGCCGGCTCTCCATAATAAGCTTTGGAATGTGCAACTTCTTCAGCTTTCGGATTGATCGACTCCTTGACAATTCAAAAGTGCCTGTAAATAGTTTAATTGAAATAAATGCTTTGGAAGTTTGAGTTGCCAGTTCAGCAGTTCTGGTGAACTCGTCGTCTTCTTAGAAGCTCATGCATCAGTACATCTTGTTCAATCTGATATATTTTTTTCTAATAACGCAAAATCTATCTTCCTCAAAGTAGGTGTACGACAACATAAACTATTTATAAACCATGACTCATACGAACGCTCCATTTTATTCTACCCGTGGTATTATGTTGTTAACTATTGTCTGCTTTCGTACAAACTGGGTCAGGATAAAAATACTGCCTACCTTAGCGTGTGCGTGCTTTGTCGTGCCCAAGTGGACGTGAATGTCTCAAATTTACACTGACTACAGGGTTGGTAAGCAGGCCATTCTTTGGCAAAGAATCAATCTGCCCAACCCTTAACCAACCATGTTAGGGTCGACTTCCAATCTATCCTATTTTACACGGAGCGACTGCCTATCTGACCTCCACAACCTAGTAACTGGGCAACACCCCTTGATAAGATTAGTTGTCAGACTACCCGTAACAACTGCCAAAGATCTACGAATGACAGCCGGGAGCTTTACGTGCTTTACGAGACACGGAGGGGTGAATGTAATGGATGGTCACCCATCCCCATCCACGAACCGACCGCGGCAAGAGTTTCTGAACCTCTGCTCGACCATTATTTCTTTGGCAAAATTCGGCAAAATACTCAAAATAAACTAGGTACCGATCTTTTGGTGGGTATCGTAAAAGATTACGAGATACTCAAAACTCCTTAGATGTTGTGAAGGATCTTTTGGTCGTTTGACAAAGAGGAAATCTGTTTAATTGGGCAGAATCACTTTTCTTTGTGTCTTATGGTTCTTCCTTATACGTAAAATACTCGCTAGGAGTGGAGTGGATTTGCAAACACCAGCCAGATATACAATACAGCCGATCGATTCTGTAAAAATCTCACCGTGAAAACTTAGGTGAAGTGAGCTTAGAGTGAGCTATCAATAATTTTATTAGTGTCAATCCCTACATTAGTTGTAATGACAGCTCACTTCACCTAAGTTTTCACGGTGAGATGGTTACAGAATCACACTGCTGATAACAACATCACGCCTCTATTTCCCGAAGAGTTAGGCAGAGTTATAGAACACCCACATTTCGCCAGTTATGTATAAGTCCTATTTAATAGGGGGCGAGCCTATTGCAATCAACAATAGCTCCTATATGGACGTGACAGTGACCCTAATCTAATCGATAAGATTGGTGATTAATAGCGGCCCTGTGCGGCTCCGTGAGTTATTTTATATACCTACTAATCTAAAGCATGACCATTCGTTATCAGTGCAGATAAAGCCTATCAAAATAATGTGTCCCTGGAAACTGGAAAGTAGTTCTACCCAGCCAGGAATCTTATTCATCACTAGCTGCCCGCGGTTTCACCCGCATAAGATCCCGTGGGAATATCGGGATAAAATATATCCGATGTGTTAATCCTGTTTATAAACCATCTGTGTGCCAAATCTCATACAAATCCGTTCAGTCGGTTGAGACTGGTCATCTCTTAAGCCGGGTCCAGACGGGTGTAACGTGTAATGTAATCTACCGTGTAATGTAACACGAATTCTACGTGTGGACGGCACTACGAGCATTACATGTAACGCTCGCGCCGGCGCACTGTGGACGGAAAAACGAGCTTCCCTTTCATAGGATTTTTGAAAAAAAAAATGTTCTATTTGATAGTTTTAAGTATACAGTTTTGTCGAGTACATTAAAACATTGAATAAATAAGTAGTTATGGGTTTTTTTTTTTAATCTATACCAGAAAAAAATGACTTTATATATTTCGAATGTATGAAAATGGAATTTCTTTTCCTCATAACTTTTTTCTGTCTTGAATTGTAAAGCTGAAACTTTTAGGTGTTGTTGCCGAGCCTATACCAAAGCCACCTGACCTTTGACCTTGACCCCGGACTTCCCCGTTTAGAAGATATGAATGAATTAAAAATGCATATTTACACGATGTTGTAATACTCGGTAATGTACCTCAAATATACCTATATATATTTTACCTAGTATTGAGCCCTGATAGACAACAAACTTATTTGACTATTGAACTTGACGAAAACCGTCCTTATTCAAAACGTATGAATTAATTGAAAATTTATATTTTGAAGATTTAGATGGTAAAAATGGTTGTTAAAGCTGCAATATTGTATTCAGTTACTGAGAATTCCTTAATTACCTACATATACATTTGTCAAATTAGACTGCCACACTTAACAATAGTCACCACCTACCCTCAATTCCCATTGTAATTGCGCAGGTGTGACCAAAAATTAGGGTGATGTTCATTGTTTATCAAATAATGGTAACATACTTAAGTGCACTTACCATTTTTCTGCGAATTTTGTTGTTAATCTAGGTAGATGACTGTACATATGTCATGAAAGATCAAACAATGATTCCGGTTAATGAATTAGAGTTCTGGGTTTGCTAATTAGGGTAATTAGATTCCTTTTTTGTCAAATAATGGGAACATAATTATGTACTTAAGTGCACTTAAGGTTAGACAATTCTGGAAATAGATTAGTTCTATTCTAAATTAAAGCAGTATAAATACTAAGAGCATCTTTACTTCATTTCACTTATCATTACTGATTCGTACCCTAACGTTCTACTTGCGCTAATTTGTTGTTTGAGTTGCTCAGTATGGAGGGAATTACGTCAAATCTCGATATATTTGTATTCATGAAGCAAAATTCTTTTAATGTGGACATGTTGTTACAAAAAGTGTTAACTTCTGTGAACATTTCTCTATCTGAAGAGGAAAATACAAAGCTTAAATCATTTTGTGCTACATATTCGAGTAACCTTAAGCGAAAATGGAAATCAGCTCATATGACAACAGACAATTTTTTTAAAAAGTTTGCGAATTGGTTAGACTCAGAAGTAAAATGGCCTGACTTTCTCCAAGTAAACATTGATCAATTTAGAACTGAAGTTCCATCGTGTATGGAGATGACCTATGAAGATGCCTCAACAAGTGTTTCTACAGTAACAGCACCTAGTACATCAACAGAGTTCGCTATGCCCCGTACTGTGTCTGTGTCGACGTCAACCACTACAGTAACTCCTCGAAAAGAATTTGCTGACCTAAGTCCACTTCAAAAAAGAAGACGAACTGAAGATCTTCTAGCTAAAAATGATTTTGATACACTAGCTTATGCTCTTGTCATGAAAGCTGGTGAAAATGAAAATCAATTGGACTTTGCAGAATTAGTGAAGCATTTAATTAAAAATCCAGAGGATGCACCGATGCTTCGAGCTTGTCTGAATTCAACTAAACGAATTTTGCCTGCAGATAAGGCACTGGGGATGTCAACATCACTAAAGTTGTCAAAATGGCAATATATTACATTGAGGCAGACAACAAAAGATATGGGCTGTGATATTTTCCCATCATATGATGTTTTACAGAATGAGAAGAAAAAGTGCTACGTAGAAAAAGAAGACATGGTGATAACCGATACTGAAACCAAAATTAAACTACAGTCAATGTTAGACGTTACGGTCAAGAGACTGTTCAAAACTCTAGCAACTGATGTTACTGGCAGTAATTTGACTCTAGTCAGTAAATGGGGATTTGACGGTGCATCTGGACACAGTAACTACAAACAAAAAATGGAAGGTGATGATTCCAGCATCTTCATGTGTTCATTTGTTCCGTTGAAAATGGTGAAAGATGATACTAATGAAGTGATATGGGAAAATCCCACACCGTCTTCAACTTTTTATTGTCGGCCAATTTATTTCAAATTCGCAAAAGAAAATGATTTGAATATTAAAGAAGAAATGGCGTCAATTGAATCAGAAATTGATGCTCTACGGCCAATTGTTATTGAAGGTGCAAATGTGAGACACAGGCTACATATGACCATGATCGATGGCAACATAACCTCACATCTATCAGATACCTCCACAGCGACATGTGATATCTGCAAAGCGACACCGAAAGAGATGAATAATATCGATATGGTATCACAGAGAAGCCATTCTGTCGACATGTTTAAGTTTGGTCTGTCTTCCCTTCATGCACGTATAAAATGCATGGAATGCATCTTGCACATTGCTTACCGCCTCGATTTCAAGAAATGGCAAGCGAAAGGAGACGATTTAAAATTACAATTGGCCAACAAAAAAAAAAATATTCAACAACGATTTCGGGATGAAATGGGACTGCTTGTGGATGTAGTTAAACAAGGTGCAGGAACTACCAATGATGGAAATACTGCCAGAAGATTTTTTGCTAATCCCGAAGTGACTACGCAGATCACGGGTGTTGATGAAGAACTCATTAGAAGGTTTGGAGTGATTCTTCAGGTAGTCTCATGTGGAGAGTTTTTAGACGTGGATAAGTTCCGGCAATATTGTGCTACAACAGCTTATAGATATGTTGAGCTCTATGCATGGTATTATATGCCCTCAAGTGTGCATAAATTACTCATGCATGGTGCCGACATAGTTGAGCACAATAACTTTATTCCAATCGGTAAACTTTCTGAAGAGGCATCCGAAGCTCGCAACAAAGATTTTAAAAAATTCAGAACCTTCTACTCGCGGAAAATTAGCAGAATTGCAACAAATGAGGATATCATCCATAATTTGCTGATATCCTCTGACCCATATCTCTCTAGTTTCAGACCTAAGATAAGGCAACTTCATAGTAAACCTCTATCAGATGAAGCCAAATTGTTATTGACTTCTAGTTCAGACAAAGAAAATGTAGACTTTGTAGACATAGGAAACCTGCCTGACTGTGACATTGACTAATTAAATTGTGATTGGGTCTTCTCCTGAATCATTGAATTCATATCGCCTTATTTATTTTATTTTTATTTAAATCGGTACCGTATTTTAATTTAATTTTCAATTTAATTTATGTGATGGAAAAAAAAATGTTATTACTTTAGGTATATTATTTAATTAAATTAATATTAAAGGTCAATAAATTATTATGAATTATTATTAACACTATTTTGTAAGCTCGTAATTGTACTAACAATATGGATGTAATGAATCTGAAATAAATTATTATCATTAATTGTTGTATAAATTCAATTATTAATTTATTCATACGTTATGAATAAGTACGCTTTCCGCCAAGATCGATAGTCATATAGGTTTGTTGTCTTTTAGGTATCAATACTGGGTAATATACATATATATACATATATTTGAGGTACATAACCGCGTATTACAACATCGTCCAAATATGCATTTTTAATTCATTCATATCTTTTGAACGGGGAAGTTCGGGGTCAAGGTCAAAGGTCAGATGGCTTTGGTATAAGCTCGGCAACAATACCTAAAAGTTTCAGCTTTACAATCCAAGACAAACAGAAGTTATGAGGAAAACAAATTCCATTTTCATACATTTGAAATATATAAAGTATTTTTTTTCTGGTATAGATTAAAAAAAAAACCCGTAACTACTAATTTATTCAATGTTTCAATGTACTCGACAAAACTGTATACTTAAAACTATCAAATAAAACTTTTTTTTTTTCAAAAATCCTATGAAAGGGAAGCTCGTTTTTCCGTCCACTGTGCGGCGCTCGGGCTGATCCGTAGGCTGTCGGTTTTTTGCGCGAATACAAAGGCGATCGCAGTGCTCGTTTGGAGTGGAAACAGCAATTGAAATAGATTCGCGTACACAATTCGCTTTGAGTTCGTGTGCCGTCCACACTGTTGACGCTAAATTACACGTAATCTTACATTACACGTTACACCCGTCTGTACCCGGCTTTAACTGCCAGGGCATATTTTTAATTTTATATTTTAAATTGTTTCTTTTTTACATTGTTCTCACATATAGAAGCAATAAGAATAATGTACCCAGGATTTTGTAATAATATCTTGATTTAAAAGAGAGTCCTTGGAGTTTCTTGCCCGTTCTTCTCCATAGAGATCTACGTTTTGGAATGGGCAACTAGCTTCAACTTTCTGATTAACTGACCGACTATTTAATTTTGACACTTCAAAAGTGCCTGTAAATGGTTTAATTGAAATAAATTATTTGAGTTTGAGTAATTTTTACGTGAAAGAGTAACAAACATCCATCCATCCATTTTCACAAACTTTCACGTTTATAGTATTAGTAGGATAATCAGCCTGCACCCTAATTGCATAACATACTTTCAATCTCAATCTGAATCATTTTGAAGAATATCGCAAATCCATTGCTTCATAATGTTCCAAAAATTTGTGTGCTCAACAACGTAAATAACGCAATGAATGTTGTTGAAATGTCAAAATGAAAGCCATTACTACTGTTAGTATGTTACGCAATTACCCCGCTATATTGTCTCACTAATTGCAAAGGCCTTCGTTTCCTTTTTCCACTCAACTCGATTTTGAGCCAATTTGGACCAATCCCTTCTTCTGTAGGCGTCAAGTTATTAAAAAAATCAAAATATTTGCTTGTGTCCAAAAACGTTCGGGATCCCAGTAAGCGCTTCAAGCGCCAAATCACTCTAAAATCTGAAATATACGACCTAATTTACAATGAGAAAATTCCCCTGGAAATATTTCCATGGGAAATGATGACACACAGTCATACATGACTTTGACTGTCCTCTGAAATGTATTCAAACTGCACCGAACATAGTATGCTCTAATCGACACGGAATGCATGTGTATTGTTAGCAAATTGTTTTATTATGCGCCCGTGAAGGTGTCAGAACTGCCAGGTGGTTTACCGTTCATAAAATTCATTCGACTCCGATAGAATTACGATAAGTGGATGACTCCTTCAAAGTTTTGTAATGTTCTGGAAGATGCAGAGTTTTTGTGAAGAGCGCATTTTGCAAGACACCCACTTCTGATATCTTGAGACCTTAATAAAAGGAATCATCAAAATCGGACTACTTAGTAAAAAGTTATGCGTCATACATAAAAAATATAGTATAAATACACGTCACCTTGAGAAAGTCCTCCTTTTTTTTCAGCTAAAAAACCATGGTGAACCATGGTGTGACGATCTAACGAAGTTTGCAGGGCCAACATGGCCAGAGATCGCTCAAGATGGCGGGTTTGGAAGGAAAAAGGGGTTTGCCTTTGCCCAGTAGTAAGACACAATAGGCTAACGAAAAAAAAAAAACCATGAAGATCTACGTTCTAAACTCAAAAAAATGTAGAAATGCAATCACTTGCATGACATTTAATATTTGCCTTGTTTCTGGAAAGTTTTAGCGATGAATTTTTGGGTCCTTTGGCAAAATTTCGCATAAGCACGATTGTAATTTCAAGTTCCTTTTTTAATACAAATGTGATTGAACTTTTTTCAACCCTGCAACGGCCATTTCCCACCACACAAAATCTATCAATACCAAAAAACTTCATTTGCAACAAACATTGTATGGCCCGTCGCATCCACAAGCGCTAATCGACGCAGAATACTGTGTATTGTTACCTAATTGTTGTATTATATGCTGTGAAGTGGGCCAGCGTTTGCGAAAACGCCGCTTGCGCAATGCCCGATGGACTGTGGGGCCTGTGGCTCAATATTTTAGATGTGACTGATATGATAGTGTTGGTTTCCCAAAAAATACGTGGCTGTAATTTTAAGACCGTTTTATTTGAATTGGTGATTGCAGTTTTAACGCGGCAAAGATTTGACTGATTTAGGCGAAAGATAAATTCGAAAGTAAAGTCTAGACCTTCGGCTTCTTTTGAGGGAACAGTCACCTGGTAAATATCTGCATCATCTAGCACACCAAAGATCAAATTACCAGAATGAAAGTGATGCTAAAAACAATGTTATTTGGAGTCGTGATATCCACTAACCCGCACTGGGACCGTGTGGTACGGTCAACAACAAATGTCGGTTAATACTTCAGTTGTTTAAATCTTAATTATTGAGCAAAATATTCTTAAAAAAACATGTAGTAATAGAATATTTAAGAATAATTAACTCTTTGCTATTACATGAAATAGTGAAAACCAATGTATCGCATCATTTTGTATCAATTTAGATGATTTGTAAAAGTAAAAGAGTTAATTGACTTGTTGCTGACTGTACCACCAGTTTCCACAACGGCATAGGTTGATTATTCATTATGTGTGTGACAAGAGGATGTGTTGCAGACAGTCCTGAAGAGCACCCCAATTGCGTAACCCTTTCTTCACCATATCCATTGCTTCATATGTTTGAAAAATTTGTCTGCTCGACAACGTAATTGACGCAATGACTGTTGTTGAAGTCACAATGAAAGGCATTGTGATCGATTTGCATTCTGTCTGTTACGTAATCACGGTGCAGACCAGCCGATCGATTCTGTAAAAATCTCACCTTGAAAAGTTAGGTGAAGTGAGCTTAGAGTGAGCTGTCATTCCAACTAATGCTAGGGATTGACACTATTGACAGCTCACTCTAAGCTCACTTCACCTAACTTTTCACGGTGAGATTTTTACAGAATCGATCGGCTGTCAATAGTGTTAATCCCTAGTATTAGTTGGAATGACAGCTCACTTCACCTAAGTTTTCACGGTGAGATGGTTACAGAATCGCACTGCTGTTCATCATGCAATTAAAATAGTCGTCGTTCTTCCTACAAATACATTGAGACAGACCAGCTGTTTCACTACTAACATCCTAGGTGATTGACCAGCTCGTACTTATGATAATTTAATTGAACGAGTAACACGTGATGTTAAGTACGTTACACACGATATCAATTGAGGAAAATTGCTTAACAATTCATGTACAGACGCCAGCACATCAAGCTACTACAATCTGTCAAATTTCTTTGATAGATTTTCAACTTTATTACTAAAGCATTAAGGTTCAAGGTTGATTGGGAAATTTTGACAGTTTCGGGTAGCTTGACCTGCTGGCGTCTGTACAAGTGGGTACTTGACACATGTGGACTGCCGACAAACTGTTTGATGACATAGTGAGGTTTAGGAAAAAGAGGTAACTGTTGAAAGACTAGGTTATGGGACAAAAAAGCTGATTCATGCTAAACTCACCTTTAATAACCTGTAATAAACCTCTCAAAAGGGCCTTGCAATTATCATTACCGTTCTCCTCACTCTTGTACTTATAATCCTAATTTATTTTAATGATAAATGATTTTATTTTGTAACTATAATTGTACAACTTGTAACTTACACGTCATCATATTTTAAAACTAGATGAGGTCGGCGTTTCTTATCTGACTAATCTGAGAAGAAAGGCCGAAACAAACTCAGAGGTCATAGTCTCTTTTAAAGTCCAGACATAATGTTGGTCAGATCATATGAAGACCATGTAGGTCGATGTCTGAGATGGTCTTTTGCAGAAAATCGTGCAACTCAACTCAAAACTTAAGGAGCTCAACGATTCAATGAAAGGACATATTTTGGGTCGACCACATTAATTACTCAAACTGCCAGACCATGACAAAAACTAAGAGAACAGAGAGAAAAATAATATAAATAAAATTCACAATAGGTAATTAAAATAATAGAATACTTTACAAAATAAACAAATGTCATTGTATAGTATATAAAATTAATTAATGTCAATGTGTTGTCTATATAAAAAAAAAACAAAAGAGAAAAAAAACATTCAGTATGTAAAAATTGGAAGCTGCTCAGTCTTCTCAATCTTTAGAGATAGTCTCCACCTTCCGCATCCAGTCTGTCGGTCGCTCCGCCTTTTTACCCTGTGCATCCCACGCTATGCCTGCCGATGCACGCTGTTAAGGACTCGACTGCTCCAAAGGCTTCCAGTTATGTTGTGTGATAATTTTCATAGTCTTAACACATAACATCAAGTCTGTATTCCCCAAAGGGTTGGCAATAGTGTGTAGTACTAGATACTTATTTTTTTTCCTTTTTCAGGTATGGCACAAAGGGTGCTTCAAATGCCAGGAATGCGGCATGACACTCAACATGCGGACCTACAAAGGATATGGAAAACTCCCATACTGTGAATCGTGAGTATACTTTTCTTATAATATTTACACTAAAACATAACATAATTATATAATAATATAATTTGACAGGACTAAACTAATATTTATCTTCTGTCCTTTTCTTAATGAAATACAAACAAAAAGATGCACTGAATGAACTTAAATTTAGTTTAGTTTGTGAACAAGGGAATCGGCGCCACTGACATGCAAATTGCTAAAAAAAAATATGTTTAATCAAACATAAAACAGTCACAATACAATTTCACTTTCAATCCATCACCCATAATATGTAAATTCGGCCCATTAACTAATGTTAATAGCTGGTTCTGGCCAGCCTATTCATAACACGCACAGTCTTCGTAAGGTCAAGGTCGCGAACACGTTTTTAATAGCTTTTAACCGATTTGCGTGGTGGTAAAGAAATTATTTTTTTATTAATTACTGGTAAAAGGCGTGGTCTTGGGGTATGTCGTGTGAGCTCATGCCGTGGTAGAAATATTAGCCAGTCAGTGAGGAGGTACTGGGGTGGTCTGAGCTGGGTGGGCTTACGTATATAGGGGTGGCAGGGACATCGACGCGCTAACTATAACCCATATGATTTTAGAACCCTTTTTTTTGGGCGGTAAATTATCAAATAACTTCTCCCGCTCTGGGCGAAGCGGGAGGGTATGTCAGACTTTTACTGACTAACACCTACCTGTGTTCCTTCAGGGGCCACCGTAACTCTTTAGAACAACCCGCGACCCTGGCAGATGATTCTAGACCCTTAACGTACCAACATTTTGAAATCGGCAAAAAAATTGAGCGCAGCCGCGGGTTTCAGAATCATGTACCTACTGAATCCATGGTAACAGATTCATCATCACCTGCCTAACCTTTGCCCAACCATGTTGGGGTTGGCTGCCAGTTAAACCGGATGCAGCTAAATATCAGTATTTTACATGGAGTTGGAGCGACTGCCTATCTGATCACAACAACCCAGTTCCTGGGTCATACGATAGCCCATGGTAACAGGTTATACAAGGTTATTCAAGACAATGTTCATGTTCTTACTCCAGAATTAGCTTACTGAAAGGTTATTTAGTCCAACCGTGCCGAGTTTATAACCAAGATTAACACATAGGATACTTTTTATCCAGATATTCCCACGGAATCGAAACTTATGCGGGTGAAACCGCGAGGCGCAGCTAGTGCTCCTAAATGAGTTCCATGTTTGTTTGTCAAGAGTGCCTACGTCAGGTCAACGCGACTGGTTCCAACATGAATGAAATAAATGAATCACTTAATAACGTCACAAGAATGCTTGTCTGAAAAACGGCGTCAATTCTTAAAATAACGGATACGTTTTTGTACACTTTACGGTTTTTGTGATTAAATTATTTATTTTTGTAAGTAGGTTTGTACAAACACTTTTACACGTCAATCATTATTTTAAAACTAGATAGAGAAGTCTGAGAAGAAAGGCCGAAACAAACTCAGAGGTCACAGTCTCTTTTAAAGTCCAGACATAATATTAGCCAGATCATATGAAGACCATGTAGATCGATGTCTGAGATAGTCTTTTGAGAAAAGAACAACACAGATTGAGAGGACCTGTCCAGTCAGGTTGAAATTTAATGAAATTATTTATTCTGTAAATAATGGTAAATAGGCTGAACCTCGGTGATAATGCTAAAATTCCATTCCACCCTGCTGACTAGATTTGATCTTTTCACTACATTCTCATAAATTTATTTCGGCACTTTCCCTCATAATCATCATCATTTTAATCGAAAAACGTCCACTGCAAGCGAAGCAACGGTGCTTGGGAGGCCTATGTCCACATAGGCCTCCCCCAAGCACCGCCACTTCGACCGGTTCTGTGCTTCTCGAATCCTTATTCGGTAATTCCATGAGAAGAGTTCCTGAAGCTAAACGCAGATTGAACCCAGAATGGCCACATCTTGAAAGGTTGAAAACCGACTCCAGCCGGTCCATTCTGTAAAAACCTCACCGTGAAAACTTACATAAGTGACGTATCATTCAATCGGATGATAGAGATTGCCACTATTGATAACTCACTCATCAATATATGGTGGTCATGATATATGGTGCTGAAACGTGTCCACGCCCATGTATTCCTGTTGGAACGTGCCCGACCGTCAGTGTCCAGTGTCAGTGTCCACTGACGGTCGGGCTGGTCCACAAATTCAAGGTCGCTCAGTACGCTATCGAGCGAGCTATGCTCGGAGTCTCTTTGAAGCATAAAATCAGGAATTAAATTACCCGGAAAAGAATCGCAGTTACCGACATAGCTTGAAGAGTAAGCAAACTGAAGTGTCAGTGAGCTGGCCATGTTTGTCGATGGACCGATGGCCGGTGGAGCAGACGAGTCCTGGAGTGACGACCGCGTATGGTGTGGGACGCCCCCCAGCTAGATGGACGGACGACCTAAAGAAGGTGGCTGGGGTAGACTGGATGCGGAAGGCGGAGGTCAGGGTATTGTGGCGCAGCCTGGCAGAGGCCTTAGTCCAGCAGTGGACTGCGATAGGCTGAGTTGATTGATTGATTGACCTAAGTTTTGACGCTAAGAATTACAGAATAGAATAGGTAGTATAGTCGGGATTTAAATAGTTTTCCTCATCAAATTCCTAAACTAGACAATCCGCCGATTCTCATTAATTCTTTGACGGTAAAAACCAGTGTATATTTATGTGTCGTTACTCATTGCAATTACGTGCTTACTCACAACATAGTTGTTACGCTACACTGCGTTATGTGTGAATCATGCGCCGGCTATGGCAAAGAGTTCATTTTGAAAAATGTACGTTAAAATAACAGTCTTTTTAAATGAAATTGGTGTACGCCAGGTCTCTCCGCAGGCCCAGTGCGGGTGGATCCAGCAATCCAGACTGGTGGATTATGGCATACTACCTCTCACACAAACGAGGACTGCCGACCGATACAGTGCGATTCTGTAACCATCTCACCGTGAAAACTTAGGTGAAGTGAGCGTGGAGTGAGCTGTCATTCCAACTAATGCTAGGGATTGACACTATTGACAGCGCACTCTAAGCTCACTTCACCTAACTTTTCACGGTGAGATTTTTACAGAATCCATCGGCTGTTCTGTGAAAATCTCATCGGACAGAGGTTAAGTGAGCTATCAATAATGTCAATGAGCCATGAGGTGGAATGACAGCTCACTTCGCATAAGTTTTCACGGTGGGATTTTCACAGACTTTATCAGCAATGGGAACGTTAGAGGCTGATTATTTATTTATTGATTTACCAAGACACCAAGTCCTAACATAAAAATTTGTACACAACATTTATTAAAAAAAAACAATTAATTAATTTAATTACTATATAATATTCATTTATTATTTTAGGCTCCTGAAACATAGGTACAGGTACCTACCTCTGGAGCCAGGGTCTCAATTTTTCTGTAACCGGTTTTTATTTCAATAAAGAATTTATTTATTTATTACATCATTAAAATAAACACATTCAATAAAATCATTAAAACTGAATTGAAAACTGATTAACATTTTATTTTAAATTAAATTTACACGTAAAAATATGTATATGCCATACTGGTTTGCCTGATATAAAGTATCACTTATCAGTTGCACTTCAGAGGGCAGCCAATTTTACCCACTGATTATCCTGCGTTATCCGTGTTCTACAGCGTTTATTGATTCGCGGTATCCACACGTCTGCTCCAACGGCCATCACTTGGCGGATTAGCCCATTTTTATCGTACAGAGAACCTCCAAGAATATCTCTGACATAGTCCCAATACGCTGGTACGTATTCTAAGTGCCATCGCATTGCTAGACAGAAACAAAATTAAAAAGTCTATCTTTCGTAAAGGTGCCGCTCCACAGCAGCCCACAGCTAAGCTACGCACGTGTACTTAGCTCCGTACGAAACTAGCGTAGCTTTGTACGAAAATGTAGCTGGGATCAACCACAGCGACCCACGGTCACGCTATGCACGAATGCGTGGCTGTAAAACAAAAGAACCGCGCAGCTAACGTGGCAAACCTTTCCGTGCACATCCTACGTAGCAATAGACGGTCGACTTTACTCTGAGGAGACCAATGTCACATTATTCAATGTCAAATTAAAGCGCATCACGTTGCGAATGTAATTTCTAATCGCATTTATTTCTTCTAAGTGGATAAGACTGCCTCAGCTGATAATAAATCCTTTAATTCCCTCTTAACTTAACCCTAGACATTTTTTTACAATTCTAAGAAAATTCTCAGGGTCTCGTGGCTAAATGATAACAACCGCACCCGTAGATCGGTGGCCGCGGTCGGATATTGGATGGGTGTCCATCATATCGACACCCCTCCGTGCCTCGGAACGCACGTTAAGTCCTTGGTTCCAGAGGTAATTCGCAGATCTTTGACTATCGTTACGGGTAGTCAGAAGCCCAAAAATCTGACAACCAGTCTTACCAAGGGGTATCGTGTTACCCAGTAACTGTGTTGTGGATGTCAGTCGCTCCATGCAAAATACTGGTATTCGGCTGCACCCGGTTAGACTGGAAGCCGACCCCAACATAGTTGGGAAAGGGCTGGACACATTGATTTACTTCTTCAAAGTGGTTGCCTCATAAGCATAGCATAATCAGCCTGAACTATTGGGTTACATGCCTCCTCTCCGTGAGAGGGTGTCGGACGTAATCCACCACGCGGGCCCAGTGCGGGTTGGTAGATGTCACATGTCTTCGAATTTTTGGTTCTAGGACATGCCGGTTTCCTCACGATGTTTTCCTTCACGGTTTTAAGAGCAGTGGTGATGAAATCATTTCAACAAAGTAACAGTGCCTGCTTGTGTTGGAACTTGGGCGACCACTGCTCTTTAGTTGCATTAGCTTATATTATATCCTTTGATCTCTAGAAAAAGATCTAACTTTTCCATACAATTCTAAGAATGCTCTCAAGTGACGTAACGCCGCGTAACAAACACACAAACATGTTTGTTACGTATATTACGTCAAAACTGAGTGATTTCCATGCAAATGTCTGACTGGTCAACAACTTGTTAGTAATTAATAATAATAATAATATCCCTGGACATTTCACACAGCGCCATCTAGTCCCAAGCTAAGCAACCTAATGCTTGTGTTATGGTAACAAGATGGCTGATAAACTACTTATATACATTTTTTTTTGTAAATACATACATATTATAGATAGAAAAACACCCAGACTCGGAACAAATACATGTAGGTCATACAAAGATTTGTTCCGTGCGGGAATCGAACCCGCGACACGCAGCGCAGCAGTCAATCGCTTAACCACTGCGCCAACCGTGCCGTCAGAAAGAGACCTAACTTTTCCATAGAATTCTAAGAATGCTCTCAAGTGACGTAACGCCGCGTAACAAACACACAAACATGTTTGTTACGTATATTACGTCAAAACTGAGTGATTTCCATGCAAATGTCTGACTGGTCAACAACTTGTTAGTAATTATGCAACGAGACGCATATTTTGTCCCACTATGGTCGCTATGAGTAGGGTAATGGTGTCCAATCAGAATATCAGATGTATCGATATTTGTTTTACGTTTCACGAAGCGACGCGCGCTTTACTTGTGCTTATGAAGATGTCGGAAGTGTGTCGCGTGTGTGTGTTATGTGCTGACGCTACTCCTCTGCACGCACACATGTACAGCGTGTTTGTACACTTGGTTACCACAAGTAAAACTCGCGTCGCTTCGTGAGATAAAAGTGCTGTGGTATCAAAATTAAAAGTCATTTCACAAAGTCAACAAAGAAAAAAAAATGTGGTAAGACCTTTTTGTTACAAATTGTCACTCAAAAATCAACCTAAAGTACATTTAACTAAAGTAGATAACTGATTAAGTGGCGATGGGATGTAAATTATCTGAGATTATGAACACTGCTTTAGTATCGATACTTTTCTCCCATCCCTAGTCTGTTACGAGGTCTGCAATTCTGCATTTATTAGTACTTATTATGTCTGTTTACTTGTCATCAATGGGTGGGCCTGAGTTGTAGTTAGCTAGTACAGTCAACAGCAAAAGTAGATGATCAAAATCAGAAATTCAATACTAATGAACGGAGTTCGCGTCAGGACTGTGTGGCGTCGAAGTGATTCAAAAGTATGTGATTGTAAATTATACCAAACATTTACTACTAGTACAGCTGCCATATAGCTGTGAACTCCGTTCATTAGTATTGGATTTCTGATTTTGATCATCTACTTTTGCTGTTGACTGTACATAGTGTACATACAGACCTTGGCCTGATTCTCATAACTATTACTAGACGTAGTGAGAAAGGTCTGAAGGTGAAAAAACTATTAGAAGTAACATGGAACTCATCTAGGTATTTGATATGATGATGATGATGATGATATAATCGGTTTTTATCTTATTTTTTACTTTTTTTAGTAAAAAAAAAAAAATAAGTTATGCGTGAATTCTGTCTTTTGAAAGAGGGAGAGGGAGGCCTTTGGGACAATAGGTAATATGGGCTGATGTCCGCAACTCCACGTCATTGCGCGTATTTTGCGTACTATTATGTACAGTGGGACAATATATCCGTGGCTGGCGTGAATACATTGACAACTCGACTTGTATGTTTTTTTTTTTATTGGCTTATTACGTCCTATGCATTAGGAATTTATATGAAAAAAATTGACAGCTCATAATATACATAACTTTTGGAGCAATCGACTATGGTATTATGTTGACATCTCGCACTTTTACGTGTTTTACTTGACAACACAACATGTCAAATTAACGATTCACATGTTTTTGTGAACGAACATTGATATTTTGTTATATCAACTTATACCCAGTAACACAAATATTATTTGTTATTTGATATCTCAACTTATACACATACAAGTTTTCTCTTTTAATTGACAAATTGAGATGTCAAGTTATAGCCAACCGAAATATTTCTGTTTAAATTGTGATATATTGAGATGTCCAGTTACGGCCAGCTAAGTTCTGAACCCTAAATGTAATAAGTATAGTTATCACTAAATGTAGGTTATAAAAACTTTGACATTAAATGAAACTTAGTTGCCAACTTATGGACCTAAGTTGTCGAGTTGTCAAGATGCTTCCGTAAAAAGTAAAAATCTGTTAGGGCATTTGCGTTTGACTTACAGCAGTGCTTGCCGAGACCATAATTTAAAAACGTCTGTCTCGTTTTACAAACGACAGCTTTGGTCTTTTAATTTGACAATATTATACATGATTTAGCAACTAATGAGGCTGCATGCTACATATTGTGGGACGAGACTATAGGAGCTCGAGGAGCATACCAAATTGCGTCATGTTTGTGGCGCTTCTGCAACAGTTTGCCATCAGAACAGTGGTGGAACATGAAGCTACAGAGGTTTTTACAAAATAAAGAATATAGCATACTGACTTAGGAGGTGAGGGGCTCGTGGCTAAGTAATAACAGCCGCACGAGTCGATTGAAGGTAAACCGTCTTAACATACCGAGACCCCTCCGTGTCTCGGAAAGCACGTTAAGCCGTTGGTCCCGGCTGTCATTCGTGGATCTTTGACAGTCGTTACGGGTCGTCAGAAGCCCGAAAGTCTGACACCCAATATTACCAAGGGACATCGTATTACCCAGTAACTGGGTTGTGGCGGTCAGATAGCCAGTCGCTCCGGAGGTAAAATACTGCCATTCAGCTGCATCCAGTTAGATTGGAAGCCGAGACCCAATAACACTTTGCCCGACCCGGGAATCGAACCTAGGACCTCATGCTCAGCAGTAGCGCTTGCGACCACTAGACCAATGAGGCAGACACAGTTTTCTTCCATACTTCTCTATTAGTCGTCATCTCGGTACTCACCCCCTTTTTAAACATCCGGGGGGCTTTAGCCTTATATGATTGGGTGCAGTTAGTGAGGACTTGCAAAGTTCAGAAACCACTATTCTTTTCTTTCTTTATTAAGTATGTTTCCGTTGTTTGGCCCAATAAAACAATTTACTATTTATATTTTTTTTTATTGCTCTAACGCTAGGAAACTGATAGGTTCGTGGTTTTTCAATTTAATATTATTTTGTTCAGTTAGAAAAACTTTGCTTGATTTGAGTAAGTCCTTCAACAAATCAACAAATTTATTTATATTCGTCATCAGTTGTTTAATTGGTCCTCATTGTGTTTGTCATTAATAACATTGTTTACATACTAATATTCCCCACTCAGAAGGTGAATAAGTTGATAACTGCTGGTGCATAAGTTGACAACTCGGTGAATAAGTTGATATCTCGTTGGTGAACGACTTGACAAGTCTATTATTATGCAAACTATGGGGTATTTCGTTTTTTTATTGTCATCATTTAAAAGATGGTACAAAATAACCCTTAAAACAACTAAAACACATACGGTAAACTAATTTACCGATTTACCAGAAGAGGTCAAACCTTTAAAATGGCTGTCCTGACAAATTGCCATTTTAGACATGTCAACATATTCACGCCAGCCACGGATATATGCTTGTTAGTCAGTTATGCCTGAATATGGTCACGTTTCAACTTTATATCTCACAACTTCTAACAAATTATAGTTTGAATGACACTATTAAATTGTAATTCAAAAATCATCGACGAAAATATTGGGGTTAACAAATTAACCTCAATTGTCAAATGAAAAACATATTTAAGGTGACTTAAAAATAGAATTATGGGATTTAGTATTCAAATTATCAAATCGAAGCTCTCACTTTGTAAGTGGCACTATAAATTTTGTATCCACAGGTATTCTGATCCATTTGTTTACATTTTCATCAGATACTTTCGGAACAGCATTTGAATGTTGGTTGACCTATTATTGGCGACTGTATAGGTCTAATATTTTTGTTATCTATTGTTAAGAAACGCTGTATACATAAGCTGTTGGTTAACCTATAATAAATAAATAAATAAACAGCATGTTCAGCCTATAATAAATAAATAAATAAACAGCATGTTCAGCGTATAATGTTCCCACTGCTGGGACACAGGCTTCCTCTCTTCGAGAGGGAGTGGGCTGTAGTGCGGGTTGGTAGATGTCACATATCTTCCAATTGGTTTTGGTTGTAGAAGCTGCCGGTTTCCATCTACACGATCATATCCTTAACCGTTTTGAGAACAGTGATGACGAAATTATTTACACAAAGTAATCATCACCACTGGGTCTCTTTCGCAACAGACTATAGGGGATATCATAGTGGTTGAACGAGGCATGAAATCGTTTTAGGAGACAAATAAATGCTTATGATCACGTCCACTACAGAAGCTCCTTTTTTTACCCGACTGCGCGGTATGAAAGACTTATGGTTGTAAAGGGTTATGGTTTTACAAGTATTTCAAAAAACACATGTATTATCCGTGAATCAAAATATTATAATCGGGGTACGGTAACGGTACTAGGCAATGTTGCTGATAAGATTACGAACTACATCAATACTACATCACTGTTACTGATAACGATCAAATTCAGTAATGTAATATTGTGTTGTAAATCATAGGAAATGTCTATTATTTGCAAATATCCTTACAATGTTCCCGTACGAAATTTCCTTCCTTTCCTGAACAGTTAGTTCATTAATCAATGATGATTAAAGTATATTATTTTACTAGCTTATTTATGCTCGCGTCTTCCCCTGCATGAAGATCCGAAATAATCCCACGGGAATGTACTACCGGGATTAAAAGTATCCTATGTCCTAACCATAGATATAGGACATTTCTATGGTCCTAACCCAGGTCTTGGTCTGTTTGTGTGCCAATCTAATAATAATAATATCCCTGGACATTTCACACAGCGCCATCTAGTCCCAAGGTAAGCAACCTAATGCTTGTGTTATGGTAACAAGATGGCTGATAAACTACTTATATACATTTTTTTTTTGTAAATACATACATATTATAGATAGAAAAACACCCAGACTCGGAATAAATACATGTAGGTCATACAAATATTTGTTCCGTGCGGGAATCGAACCCGCGACACGCAGCGCAGCAGTCAATCGCTTAACCACTGCGCCAACCATGCCGTCATGCCGTAATATGACGTGTCTAAGGCGTGAAAAGGTCACAGACAGACAGAGTTGCATACTTTCGCATTTATAATATTAGTATGGATGGGAGTTACGTATCACTATTAGTACGTAAGCAAACTGACTATCCATATAGTCAGCAAGCAAACTGACGATGATAAATATTACAGTATGTAATATTATAAAGGCGAAAGTTTGTGTTTGTATGTTTGTTACTTCGTCACGTTCAAACGGCTGTACCAATTTTGATGAAATTTGTTATGGACGTAGCTGAAACCCTGGGTTAACATATAGGATACTTTTTATCCCGATATTCCCACGGGATCGAAACTTATGCAGGTGAAACCGCGGGGCGCAGCTAGTGGCTATATATGTGGAAAGGGTAGTTAATACTGAGTTGATGGTTGACAGAGATGTATGGAAAAAGAGATGCTGCGCCCTCCTCACTGACATGATGACACTGTTACTCCATAGGTTTGTAAGAAAGATTCCATAAATCTCTGTAATGCAAGAGCATAAGGTCCAGCAGTGCGATTCTGTAACCATCTCACCGTGAAAACGTAGGTGAAGTGAGCGTGGAGTGAGCTGTCATTCCAAATAATGCTAGGGATTGACACTACTGACAACTCACATCAAGCTCACTTCACTTGAGTTTTCACGGTGAGATTTTTTCGGGCAAGGTGTTTTTCCATCTAGAAGTTGAATTTGTACCCGGTTTATGGCAAGCTTGCTCCCTAACAACTGTAACCACTGTCTCACAATAAAGATCTTTGACTTTGACTTTTAACATCAACATATCTGTGGCCAAATGTTGGTAAACTATTTGTACAGCTCTGCCTACCCCTTTCGGGGAAACAGACGTAATGTTATGTTAGGTTAAATCTCTGTACTTAACCCGTGTAATAAGGTAGAGAAAGCGTAAATAATATTCATAATTAATTATTGCGTAAGTTCTTGACCTTACTCACCATTCGTGTAGATTGCATACTACAAAACATTACGCATATTAACAGACAGTAATCAGCAGTAATTAGCATACTATTGTTGATACTAGAATATTAGCATAAGTAGCATACCGCTTGTTGTGAATGATATCAGTAGATTCACGCTATGTGTGATCATTAAAGGGAAAGGCAGAAGTGATCCTTAGTAGCATCTAGGTAACCTAACCATATTTACTATAACGTGAAAGCGTGGTAGTCCGTGATTTTTTTTTTTTAACTATGCCCCGCACTAGGAATTTCTCCTGTATCGTGGGTGCGTTTACAAACATCTTGTAGGTTATACAAATATTTGTTCCATGCGGGAATCGAACCCGCGACACGTAGCGCAGCAGTCAATCGCTTAACCACTGCGCCAACCGTGCCGTAGTTTTCTTTTTAATTTAATTTTTGTTACGTTTTTTTAATTTCAGCGGACTAATTAACGTAACACTATCAGTAGCAACTCTCTAAGTTCATAACTTCATTATCCTATTGAATGACTGACCATTTCATGAAAGTATGAGATTGATGCCAATTCTATTGATTTGAGGCCAATTCTAACTCAAAGAGTTGTATTGCTGATTCTAATGATTATAATTCTGTAAAGTCATAATTTTAACCCTGTAATTTTTTTTTACCCTGGGCAGTCATTCCCAGCCTACTGACTGACTTATCTTTCAACTTCATTCTAGAAAGAAAAGGAAGAAAGAAAATACGTTTATTTGCGGTAAACATGACGCAAAAAAGAACATAAAAACAAATAAAGAAAAAGAACAATAAGAAATGGTTGACATGCGTCACATCCACGCAAAACGGCTATCGCTCAGCATTATGCTGCGACCCTATGCAAGACAGAGCCCCAGCGCTGGTTTTCAGCGACAGCCGGCGCTGACGTAATGACGTCGCCCGATGCAGCAAACAATTCTGTATGTGTAGCTGAAAATAATACTCGATTTAAACAACTATTCGATTTAAAATAACTGTGAACGACACGGTAGTCGCTAGTTTAAAATAAAAAAGAGACATACCATCTTAATTTATTTTGACAATGAAAATAATGTCAATCAACGATCAATGTACAATGTCTGTGCGTGACTTTGTCACATCGATTGAAAGTCGTTCGTCACAAATTATTCACACTTTTCCTGCCTAGATCGCGGAAACTGTTGGCTTTTTACTAACGGTGCGAATTATACGCTTGGCAGCAAATTGTTTTTTAATTAGCACGAATTGTCAATTAACTGTTATTGATCGTTTTCAAAAGGAAATATCGATCGGAATTTTCAAAACATTTATACGAGTACACAAATGAAAAAGATAGTCAACAATTATTTCTATTCTATTCTATTTTTAACCGACTTCAAAAAAAGGAGGAGGTTCTCAATTCGGTTGTTTTTTTTTTTTATTTTTTTTTTTATTTTTTTTTTTAATTTTTTTTTATGTTTGTTACCTCAGAACTCCGTTGTTTATGGATCGATTTGCAAAATTTTTTTTTAACTTTAAAGGATATGCTTCCAGATTGGTCCCATTTTTTTCAAAATCCAGTTCTGATGATGGGATCCATGAGGAATCGAGGGAACTCCTCAAATATTATAGGCAACTATATAGTAATTTTAATATTTTCATCGAGAAATCAAGCGTTTACAGTCAAAAAGTAACATTTGATGAAGTGGAACTGGTGAAGAAGATCAGAGGGGCAATTCTCGTAATTTTAAGAACGTTCACAGTCTGATCTCAGTCTCAATCTGTCAAAAAATACTTCTAATTTCCCTACATTTTGACAAGTTTTTGACATTTGTTTGTCGCCGAGATGAGACTGCGACTAGATTTTGAACGTTTTAAATTACGAGAATTGGCCTTCAGATATGGCTAACGGAACTTGTCACTCGCATAGATATCACAATCAAGATAGTTAAGCAACTATGACAATACAAATAAACATACAATCCTGAATAGTTATATTGAAAATGTTATCATTGAACTGATCTGATGATCATGATGGAGCCGGAAGACAGGTACCGGAACTCCGTAATTAATCAACGTATTCTAGCCGTGTTTGGGCTTATTAGAATTGTCATGAAATGCACTTTGGCTATAAGTTACTATCGAACTGATCTGATGATGGAGCTGGAAGGTGGAAGGTTGGCATGAGAACTTCAAAATAAAACAATGTATCCTAGCAGTATTTGGGCTTAGAACTGTCATGAGATGCACTCTGAATACAAGGTGCTATTGAAAATCTAGTTTTGATGTTATCATCAATGTGTCCACAAAACAACTTCTGAAATATTAAAGGCATTTTGCTTACAATGTTTAAAAAAAAATCGCTTCTATTATTTACTAAAATAAAATTGTATTCTTGGTAGTATGCACACGTTTCCCCTCCTCCAGTTGATCTCTTCTTAAGGCCGGCCATTTGATTTTTTTTATTATGCCCGCCCATAGCTCCATTTACTAGCCCTTCTGAGACTGCTATATTTCGTCTTAACATGACTCTGGATCCGACGCCAATTTTTATTGACGATTGAAAACCACCACAGTTATTGACGTCTGATCTGATGATCATGATGGAGCCGGAAGACAGGTACCGGAACTCCGTAATTAAACAACGTATTCTAGCCGTGTTTGGGCTTATTAGAATTGTCATGAAATGCACTTTGGCTATAAGTTACTATCGAACTGATCTGATGATGGAGCTGGAAGGTGGAAGGTTGGCATGAGAACTTCAAAATACCTACTTGTATGATATTGGTACTTCTTCAAAATAATATTCTATGTAGAAAAGATATTAACTATGTTGCCATTATATTATAATAAAAAATACACTAAACGGGTAGAAATAAAAAACTTTTTACAAAAAAAAAAACCGCCTTCAAAAAAAGACAAACAAAACGTTCCTGCACTAAAAAGTAAAAAATTGAATTCCTGTAAAGAAACTTAATTTAAAGGTAAACTTATTTGTTTGACATTAATATTTTGCAAATATTCAAAATTGTTTACTTCTTTTTGGAGTCGGTGCCAGCCAAGGCAAGGAAATACGTATGGGCAACAATACCTCGAAAAACGACCTCTAACATTTACTATAAAACTACCAAGATACCTATTGCATACCTAGAATAATTAAAACACAAATACAGACTAGACTGTACTCTAAAACAAATTGACACAATTTTCACAATAATTTCTTATAAATAATAATAATTATAAATACGTATAAAAATCCCCTGCCACTTTTTAAGTACTTTGAAATTTTTGAAGCATTATGTTTGTAAGCATCTGTTTTAAAATTTTATAATCGTGTATTGAAAAAATAAATGGCACAGGATACAACTGCTGGCACCGACTCCAAAAAGAAGTAAACAATTTTGAATATTTGCAAAATATTAATGTCAAACAAATAAGTTTACCTTTAAATTAAGTTTCTTTACAGGAATTCAATTTTTTATTTTTTACTTTTTAGTGCAGGAACGTTTTTGTTTGTCTTTTTTTGAAGGCGGTTTTTTTTTTTTGTAAAAAGTTTTTCTCTATGTCAATGGTGCCGTGCCGATGTCGACAATTCTGCCAATGTCAGATGTGATATGAGAAAACGTGTGGAGAAAACAAAAAACAAAATGAGAGAAAAAAAAAACCCCTAAAGTTCTAAATCCATTAATACAAAATTGAATTTAATGTGAAACTTGTTGACGGGTGTGAGTAGGTACATTGACAAACAAACAAATAAGTAAAAAAATATGGTTAGTTATATTTTGACAGCATGGTTGGCGCAGTGGTTAAGCGATTGACTGCTGCGCTGCGTGTCGCGGGTTCGATTCCCGCACGGAATAAATATTTGTATGACCTACATGTATTTGTTCCGAGTCTGGGTGTTTTTCTATCTATAATATGTATGTATTTACAAAAAAAAAATTATATAAGTAGTTTATCAGCCATCTTGTTACCATAACACAAGCATTAGGTTGCTTAGCTTGGGACTAGATGGCGCTGTGTGAAATGTCCAGGGATATTTATATCTATTCTATACTTATAATAAATCTGTAGAAGTGAAAATTCTGTACATTGAAAATATCCAAAAAATAAATGGCAGGGGGTGTTACTTGACCGACACCGAACCCAAAAATGTGATTAAAAAAATTTTTGTCTGTCTGTCTGTCTGTCTGTTTGTTCAGGCATCACGCAAAAACTACCGGTTCGATTACGATGAAACTTGGTATAATTATTCTTTAATATCCTGGGCACCACACTGGGTACATTTTATCCCGGAAAAGTATATACAATAAAAAACAAACTTAATTTTGCGGTTCGATCCCTATACCCGACTACCACTGTCTGTACTGTACCAACCGCAAATACTAAGTTTGTCGTAGGTTGGGTCACCCGCAGTGGCGTTCATTTTTATTCCTTTTAGTTTTTAGAGTTATTTAGGTTTATTTTTATATGAGTCGTAGGTATAGATTTTAATTTTAAAGTATAGGTAGTATATTTGATAGTGTACGTAGTGACCGTAGGTTATTTTATAATACTGTTAGGTAGGTTTAGTCATTCGTATAGATATTAGTTTTTAGGGATTTTGCTTATTTATTGAGTTTAGATTAGTTATCATCAGAAATAGGTTTATTTAGGTAGGTAGGTATTTAATTTTCTGTTATTGAGTTTTTTTTTTAATTAGTTAGGTACTTAGGTGAAGATATCATATAGGTACCCTCTTAATCACCAATAATGAGACACAATTGGTTTTCTATTGTAATTAGCCACAAAGGGCCCGCGACATAGATGGCATTTTGGGGAAGCACATACATTTTATCCTGTTAGCACGTTCCCGTGGGTAAATTTCCGACATCCACGCGGGCGAAGCCGCGGGCAGAAGCTAGTTATTACATAAATGAATATAGATGATCACACAAAAATCATCATAATTTGATGTCATTGACACGAATAAAAAACATATAAAAGGCACTTTTGAACGTCAAAGTTTACGGTTTAAGATAATTTATTTCACTCTAAAAGAATACAATTATTCACTCCAATGAGGAAAAACATAAAAATTAAGGAAGGCAACGGTTTCGCTGGGCTATGAACTAAAATGAAGTTATCATCTGCCTAGCCTTTTCCCAACTATGTTGGGGTCGGCTTCCAGTCTAACCGGATGTAGCTGAGTACCAGTATTTTACATGGAGCGACTGCCTATCTGACCTCCACAACCCAGTCACTGGGTAACACGATACCCCTTGGTAAGACTGGCTGTCAGACTTTCGGGCTTCTGACTACCTGTAACGATGATCTACAAATGACACCTAGGACCAATGGTTTAACGTGCTTTCCGAGGTACGGAGGGGTCTTGGTATGTAAAGATGATCACCCATCCACTGACCAACCGCGGCAAGCGTAACTTAACTTGACCAATCGACCCATTTGGCTATTATTACTTAGCCACAGACCCCTCCAACCAATCAACTCTCAATTACTTTTCAAAATCTCATAATGTTATCAAACGGTTTGCCGACTGTCCACAGGTCGGGTCCAAGGGTTCGGCTCGATATGTAATGGACGGGCACCCATCCATGGGCCGACCTCTGCAAGCGTAGCTTAACTTCCGATCGACCCCTGCGGCTGTTTTTTTTGAGCCACAAACACTACATAATTAGCAAAATGTTCCTTATAACTAAAACTATCATTAAATATTTCCAGACATGTACCGAAAGCGAAGCACACGACGATGGCGGAGACGCCCGAACTCAAACGAATAGCCGAGAATACGAAGATACAGAGCAACGTCAAGTATCACGCCGACTTCGAGAAGAGTAAGGGAAAATTCACACAGGTATGTATTTCACAAATTAGCATGACTACAGACCAATATTTATTAACATGCTAACAGACTTCTCACAATACTCTAAGGCAGGCATACTTACTTTAGGGGGATGCGGTGAGGTAGCTCACGAAATTCAAAAGACAATCGCCAAAAGTGGAAAGAGCTGAAGAGGGACGGGATACCTTTTCCCTCAGTGACATAACGCAGGTTTTTTGGAACGAAGTTCCTTATCGCGCGTTGCGAAAGGGGGCTAGACGGAAAAAATTAAGACCAAAAGTTGGAACGACACTTTTTGCTATAGTTGTAAGCCGTGCGGCGTGCGCGTGTTTCTCTGTCTGTCTGTCTCTCTCTCTTATAGAAAGCAAGCCAGTTATACTACGTTCCATCCGGGTGTCCCTTGACACCTCTCAAGTTTTTTTCAAATTAAATCAAATCTTAAGTCATTTATTCAAATTAGGCTGAGAATCAGCACTTTCCGAACGTCAAAATTACATAAGACGGTCCCCCACAACGCCCACTTCCTGCTGCTTTCGTTTCTAATAATAATGGGCAGTAATAGCCAAGAGCTTCGACCTCACCTCAGGAGGCTCTCATTGCGCGAGTGAGTCAAGGGCTTGAAGCCAGAAAACAATACTCCTGTCCCAGCAGTCTCGACATTCATTGCGATCGCTTTACGACCGAATTCGGTCGCAAAGTCCTGTCACTCCATACATTACACCGGTCAATCCGGGACTTTGCGACCGAATTCGGTCGTAAACCGATCGCTATGAATGTCGAGACTGCTGGGGCTGGACGCATAGTGAAGAGGTTCCTCTCTCTAGAACCCTGACCACCGGCATCTTGAACCCTGCACCTGATGTAGAAATAATTTTTATAAATAAAAAAATTGGTTGCCTGTAAAGTCGGTATACGGGCGAAAGTTTTACGTGACAACGACTTTGAAGGGACGCGTGCCTTTCACTTTTTATGTCTGTCTCTCTCGCTCTTAGGCGGGCTAACCATGCCCGAGTGGAAGGGACGCGTGCCTCTCACTCGCTCTCATTGTGAGCGCATAACGTGAGCGGAGCGTAACGCAGTTTCTTGAAGTGTCACCCGGCAAACCAATTTATAAGACGTTGTCACGTCAAAAAAATTAAGATCATAACAGGTGAAAGTAGTCTAAATGTCCACCATTAATGAAACCTATGTTACTGAATACTCAATTAAATAAGGAGTATTTTTTTTATCAAAACACTCATTCAACTATACTGTCAATAAATAACCAAAAGTATATAGCTATTGTTTTTGCTAAAACAATTCAACGACTTAAAAAAAAAGGAGGTGTCATTGGATTTGTCTTGATTGACACCACGACGCTGGCCATAAATATTTTGAAAACAAAAAAAAAAAACAAACAGCATTGCGGATATTACTGCAGATCGCAAAAAAACTGAGTAAATTTGAATATCGCGGGCTACCCTGGTGCATCTTCCTTAACACGCTAACTCACTACTTACAATACTTCAGGCATACCTACTTAAACAATCTTCTTTCCCTCCTTCAGCTAAAACCCTATTAATTTCTTCAGCCGCAGCAGAAAGCTATATAACGGGTGTAAAAATTCACATAACGAAGCCGAGAGCCACTTGTATCCCTGTCATTGTAATTTTTTTTTTGTACTGGACCATGCCTGAGAACCTTCTGGTTACGGAGATATTGAAGGTCAAAATTCCAACTTTTACTGCCGTTTTTTAGGAAAATAGCTTTTTAATGTTATAACACAACTTTAAATACCCCCACAACCCCTGTACCGTTGCACGCACCCATACGCACAATGTTTTGCGTGCGTTACATCGCGCACTACCGTAAACATTTTATGCATTTGTTACTGGCTGATTTTTAATCGACAGATAATTTTTATTCGCGGAATAAAGTTGACGTCTGATAGTTTTTGTATTGAAGAACGAAAATTCAAAATTATTCCTCCAATAAAATTATCTGGCGTTGGATAAATCAGCCCTAGTTTGATGTACAAAATGCGTAGTGGACGGCTATGTAATGTGTCTTTTTACACCCTGTATACAATGTTTAATTAAATTAAATTTAAATCCTATATCTACATGTTAGGAACATATCGAACGCCTCTAGAAGCGGCCACCGAAGTTCTCCGTCCTTTGTAATAGACATTTTGCCAAACGGTATTCTGAAAGCAGCATAATTACATAATATACTTCTCACAATTGCAGCTGTTAAAGGTATTCCTTCAGCAGTTGCACTAACAAATAAACAGCTTCTAAACTTCAATCCAGTACAAATCTTACTTACAGGTCGCAGACGACCCTGAAACCCTCAGAATCAAGGCCAACACTAAAATTATCAGCAACGTCGCTTATCACGGGGAGTTGGAGAAGAAGGCTCAGATGGAGAAACAACGGCAGATCAACGAGAATGGAGAAATCGTTGGTGAGTTGGTTACTAACTTTTGTAACACGTATTGGTGATGTTTGCTTCAATGTTGGTTGATGTCGTGTGGTTATGTTGGCACCTTGTGTTTTGGAGTGAATCTGGATACTGTTAGAAGATGAAATAATTATACATTCTAAAAAATTACAAACTTTTCATATTTTTTTCATACCTCACTAAATCAAGAGAGTCCCTTTATACATCTCTGCCTTCGCTCTCAGAGATTTCAGGCGTGATGTATGTTATTAAACTTAACTACAAAACATAAATAATTTAACATCATTGATAAACTGACAAAAACTGCAGTAGAATTATGGTAGTTTTCAGTTTAACAGTAACTAAACTAACTTCCATAAAAAATGTACATAACATGTATGGTAACCGATAACTTACATGATTTTAACATTTCAAAAACTGGAACTCATTAATAAGTAACTAAGGATTATCCAGATTCATTCTGAGCACATTAAAAATCAATTCACATTGATCAATACAGTAAGGTCGTTAGAGCAAGACTAATCCTTATTCAAATTGTATATTGTATATGTATATAATATATATTCTTGATGAACTATGCAGTAAAAAATTATATGCATGAGACATAATATAGTTTGTTTCAAAAGTAATGAAAAAATTATCAATTTATCAAAAGTAACGAATTTGTTGAACACTTAAATTGTCCTGCTAATTTATAGCAGCACACAGAAATAATTCAAGATATTTGTACCTACATAATTTACAAATAAATGAAGAAGGTAGTCATAATGGCTTTTCCTTTGGAAATTCACCTCCATTGAAGTTTGCTTTTCTTACTTGTACGATTGATTGTAGATTTTTATATGGATACCTACTGTCGCGCCATTTTGTTTTTTTTTTTCGAAATGGCGGCCACCGCATGAAACCTATATAAATCGATAGTTGTCATCAATGCAAACAGAAAATATAATAAGACCAAATCCCGTTTTCATGCGTGCGATAGAAAAAGGTTTCATGTGTGGCAGCCATTTTGAAAAAACAACAAAATGGCGGGCAGGTAGGTATGCCACAGACCTACAATGCGCGGTCTTGTAGTCTCGCCCTTAGAGTATAGCTAAAAATATGATTATGGTGCTATATGTAATAAAGGTTTCGCTCTAACGACTGCACACTGATCAAAGACACTTGTCATGTCGCACTATTCACAATCGTATCAATGTGGGATGTCCAATCATAAGGTTTATGATTGCATATGTTGCTAACTTTCATCAAATCGAATAGTTCGTCGGAAAAGTAACATTAAACATTGGAAAAGATTTTAATATCATTATTACATACTCATAATAATGTAATAAAGGTCCGGTCTAGTGGTCGCAAGGAACGCAAGGGCGACCGCTGAGTATGAGGTCCTGAGTTTGATTCTCTGATTGGGGTAAAGTTTTATTGGGTTTGCCATTGGAAAACTCGTAAGTAGCAGACCGGGGAGTCTGTATTTGTGACCGGTTTGTCACAGAAGCCTCGCCTCATGTTCTTCTTCGTGTCGCTGGCACGACTCACGACTGTATTTTAAATGCTGTTTTCTCAAAACTTTGCTACTTCCCCGGCGTAGGAGGTGACTTTGACTGCATGTTCTGGGACACAGAGGACAGGATACGAAGCCTCATATTACATGGGTATCATAACATACCTAACTGTCTAAATGTGGCTGGTATGTATGTACGGTCACCAAAGGAGATCGTCGTCGGATATAGTTGAACTTTACTAAGAAACCAATGGATGTTTTCGAATATAAATTAATTAATAGAAAACAAACAGTTCATCATCTGCCTAGCCTTTTCCCAATTTTGTTGGGGTCGGCTTCCAGTCTCAGGGGTCTCAGTATGTAAAGATGAAACCACGAAACGATGACGAAATTCAACCCTGTAAATTCTAGCATAGTTCCATTTCACAATAATAAAATTACATCAATGGTAATCATAGTCTAGCGTACATAACGTGCGACTTAGGAATACAACCTAGGATCTTAGGCTCGGCAAGCGACAGCCACGCATGCAACCACTAGAGCAATGAGCCAATTTAAAAATAAAAATATTTCAAATGTTACTTTTCCGACCCCTACCCATATGTTTCTAATACCTCTCCCCCGCTAGAACTACCATCGGACAACTACCATCAACAAATTGACAACTACGCAACAGAAATGCTGCCACCAAACGTGCCACCACCGCATCTACCACCCAAGAACCACTACCAGACGCCATCAACTCAGTACCACCCACCGCCACCCCAGCAACAGCCCGTTGTGCACCAACAACAGCAGTCTGTTGCCCATCACCAACAACAACAACAACAGTCGCAACATCAACCGTCAGGACACAACAGACAGTACCAAGAGCAGTACTACAAGCAAAAAGAGGAGCCATATTACCCTCAGTATCAAGAATATCAGGGTCAATATTACCCTCAGTATCAGAATTACCCAGCTCAACAACAGAATCAGCCCCAGCCACAACAACAGTCTCAACAACAGAAGATTGGGAGGATTCAGGATTATGATCCTATTAGTGATGGACCAAGAGCGCCTCCGAATACGCAAAGGGCGTCCGCTACGCTTATTTATAATAGCACTAGTGATGGGAAAAGAGGTTTGTGTGTTATAAGTGTTTTTTTTTTTTGGGTTTTTTACTATTTCTGAGGCAAAAAATTACCAGCAACTATTTTATACTCATATCTACGAGGACTAATAATAGTCCTCCAGATAGAATTTCGGCCATGGCGCCAATGTCAGCGGAGACTAACCATCGCCGCGGGACATATTGGAACGAAGTTCCTTATCGCGCGTTGCGAAAGGGGGCTAGACGGAAAAAATTAAGAAAAAGAAGTTGGAACGACACTTAGCTATAGTTGTAAGCCGTGCGGCGTGCGTGTGTTTCTCTGTCTGTCTCTCTCTCTCTCTTATAGAAAGCAAGCCAGTTATACTTCGTTCCATCCGGGTGTCCCTTGACACCTCTCAAGTTTTTATAGTGCAGGCGTGTGTACTCAGACACAGGTGCACTCTCTCTTCTGTCACTCTCATAGTCCGATGGGACGGCAATCCGACACGACCGGGGAGATATCAGAGGGACAATCCCCGTAATTTTAAGAACGTTCAAAGTCGGATATCAGTCTCAATCTGTCAAAAACACTTCTAATTTCCCTACATTTTTGACAAGTTTTTGAAATTGATTGTCGCTAAGATGAGATTGCGACTAGATTTGACGTTTTTAATTACGGGTATTGGCCTTCTGGTGTAGGCCCAACCGCTTAACGTGCGCACCGAAACACGGGGGTTTCTACACTGCCAATTAAAAAAGAGAAAAAAAAAAAGTTGCTGGTCATACTAAAGATAGAGTAACATTACAGCCCCTTCACCATTGTTTTGTATCGCAGTCAAAATCACAGTGATCTTTACTGTCGTTAAAATAAGGTTGATATTGGGTTGCCACTGTCAGTACCACAAAGTACTGCTGTATGTATAGAAATAGTCAAAAATCCAAACATATTTTTTTTTAAATTATTTGCTTTTTTATGTTGTTGTTCGAATCTCCATTCATTTTATGTTATTCATTATTTTTTTGTTTGGTTGTGGGATATATCGACAAGTAATATTTTTGCTTTTTACTGTATGTTTTTCTTATCTTTTTACTTTAACCAAGATTCTTCAGACATTCTTTCCCCTCTTTTTATATATGTACATGTTATTATTGTTATTTTTAAACTGTTAGTTTATATATTATGCCAAGCTTATATAAATACCAAGACTTAAGACGAACGCGTACTTACTTATTACTTATACAAAATTTGAACATAGCGCATCCCTCTTAGGCACTAACAACACTTATTCAACTCTGTCTGTTCAGCTTTTGTCCATAGACAACAACGATATTGTATGGAATGCTTACGCATCCGTAAAGCTGAACGGACGCGTACGCATTCCATACAAAATCGTTGTTTTCTATGGACAAAAGCTGAACGGAGCTGAATAAGTGTGGTTAGTCCCTTAAGCGGTAACTATTTTGTCACAAACTTAAACAAATTTTACATTTTCTTTTTACTATTCAAATAAAATTACAAGAAGCCTTTTAAGAGACGACCTGTACCTTATTTAACTGCTACTAAAAGAGAGTTTATTTTTTAATATCTTCACGCTATACCCGCAGGTTCTCACCAACAGCCAGGGCATCAGCAGCAACAGAGCCGTCAGATCGGTCGCGTGACAGACCTCGACCCTCTCGCCAACGAGCTGCCCAGACAGACTGCTAACCATCATAATCAGGTAAATAAATATACAGAACATAATTAAAAAAAAAAAAAATCGTGTGCCCGTCGCGGGTATCGGGTATCGTGGCAATGCAGCAAGCGTTTTGGGCACCTTTGCGCCGGGAACGGTTAGGGGCGGGTTATTTGACTAGGCTGACGTGTGGTTCTTGTCCTTATATGTATTTAAAAAAATAATATATATATAACGGTTTTAAAAATACCCTTAACGAAGCCGTGTCACTTGTCCTTATGATTTTTTTTTCGTAATAGACCATGCCTGGGAACCTTCTGGTTACGGAGATATTGAAGGTCAAAATTCCAACTATTTTTATTTTTTTTACGAATATATGTTTTAAATTGTATACTGCACCCGACGGTTGGCACCTCCTGCTTAATAACAAAACGAGTTCTAACTTAAAAAAGGAAAACTAAATAAATAAAATTTTCTAACTAAATAAAGAAACCGTTTCCAGTTTCTTTATTTCGAACCTTATTCCAACTACGGTAAAGTTCTTAATACAAAATTGGCAATTTAAACTCTGGTTTATACACAGTTTCTGTATTTGGAACTGGAAATAAACGAACTTAACTTTAACTTTTAGAACTTTTTTTGACATAAAGTTCGAAATTCGAAAATGGCTCGATGGTTTAAAGATCTTCCTTCGTTTTGTAATGAGGCCGATTGAGTTATAGAAAAAGTTCGACTTTGCAGAGCACCGTCTCTGTCACTCATACCTGTGTGATAATCTCTTTCTAAACATCGATATTCCTAAAAGCCTGTTTCACTACTTCTAGTTAAGTTCCTATTAATTTATCTGGCCAGAAAGTAGTAATATTGTTTATTTTAAATGTTTTTTTTTTCTTTTTTTTTAGCGAGTATACGTTGCCATGTATGACTACGAGGCGAGCGACAGCGATGAGGTAAGATTTAATTAATATTTCAACCAATGGCGACCGAGATATTTTTTTATTTAGATCTAGCTCCATCTATTCTAGAAATTATAATTCCAGCGGTACGTAATTATTGTGGCTAAGTAATAACAGCCGCACGGTTCGATCAATCAGGTTAAGCTACGCTTGTCGCGGTTGGTCCGTGGATGGGTGACCATCTTTACATACCAAGACCCTGCAATGTCTGGGAAGGCTGGCCGGCTGTCATTCGTAGATGTTTGACAGTCGTTAAGGGTAGTTAGGAACCCGAAAGGTTCACAACCAGTCAAACATGTTAAACATAGTCAGCCATAGGACAAAGCTAAAAACGATAGTCAGGAAAAAAACTAGGCCAACAGTAAACTACGTGGATCTTATAACTCGAGCGTAGTATAAAAAAAATAAGCTAATTCTTACTAATCTCATCTTCCAGGTATCATTCCGCGAAGGTGACCTAATCTCAAACGTGACGTCAATCGACTCCGGCTGGATGACAGGCCAGGTCCTCCGCACCGGCCGCACCGGCATGCTGCCAGCCAACTACGTCGAGCTGACGCCGTCCAACGCGGTGCCACAGCATTATGACAACTGACTGTCAATGAAGTGACCGGTGACCATCAGCTCCAGAAGAACTTGGTTGTGCGATAGTCGGTGATGGTTGCTTTGTAGTGTGTGGTTGATATTTACAGTCACGAGCATAATTTATCATCATCATCAGCCTATAGCAGTCCACTGCTGGACATAAGCCTTTCCTATTGCACGCCATTCAAGTCGATTTTCGGCAACTCTCATCCAGCTGCGACCAGCCATCCTGCGAAGATCGTCGCTCCACCTAGCCTGAGGGCGTCCCACCTTACGTTTACCGATTCGCGGACTCCACTCAAGAACACGTCTACCGCAACGGTCATCGGTTCTACAGCTAATATGGCCGGCTCATTGCCACTTCAGCTTGCTTATTCTGTGAGCTATGTCGATAACTTTGGTTCTCCGCCGGATCACCTCATTGCGGATTCGATTCCTCAGAGAGACTCCAAGCATAGCCCGTTCCATAGCTCACTGAGCGACCTTGACCAGCATAATTACTATGTCCCAATCCAGATTATAAAGGTTTTTACATGGAGCCTGGCATACCTACAGTCGTGCCATTTTGTTTTCAAAATGGCGACCACTCATGAAACCTATATAAATCGTTTGCATTGATGTCAGCTATCGATTTATATAGGTTTCATGAGTGGCCGCTATTTTGAAAAAACAATCAATATATTTGGGAATGGCTAGGCAATTGATGATTTGACATTACCCATGTGACTGTCAGCATAATAACAACCATACGCTACAAAGTAATTTCCATTGCAATTCTACATAGTCGTTAAACACCGTAAATGATGTTTTAAAAATAAAAATATACTGCAATTGTAAGTTTAGGCTTTTTTAAAATCTTAAGAATAACAAAATGTGCCTTTGGTACCATATTCACGAATTAGACATTTTATATAAATTTTTGAAATTGTATTGAAAAGCGATACCAAGTTTTTACTTGAGATTAGTCAACTTTTTTGGCACTTTTATATCGTATTGATGTATAGTTAACATAACCGTAATTTCTACACCCTGTGGATTTTAATAATTATTTCCATTTTAACTAACTTGTCTCGACTACGCAAAGATATGTTTACCCAATGGCTGGACCAATTTTGTAATATCAAAATAAGTTTTGGAAAAATCACGAGGATTTTATTAAATTTTTGCGTAGCGGAATCATAAGAATTTTAGCTTTTTATAAATTGCCACTAGCATTACACTATGTAAAGGTTTTTTATGTATAAATAATAAGGAAACAAAATATACTTTTTGCGAAATTTATTTATAATATTAAGATTATTAAAATATAGCAAGAGTTTATTTGTACCACCTTTTAAAAAGCTATTAACAATAATTTAAAATCATACTCAACACAACTTTTTAAGGGGTAGTGCAAGTAAGAAACTTCCTGTCTTCATTTTCATGTCAATCTACGCTTGAAAGGAAAAATTGACTAAGCGACATAGTTCAAAGTTTAACTTTTCAGAAAAAAAAAATCATATAAATTCTGATACAGATGATTAAATAACATTTCCAAAATAAATTACGTCTGTAGGATGATAACAAGCATTTATAAGATTTTTTTCCTGAAAATTTAATCTATAAACTGTTCTCCTGTAAAGTTAGCGCATGTCGCTTAGTCAGTTTTGCCTTTCAATTGTCAATATGAAAAAATTATGATTAAGATTTTCGACGTGCATGAATATTTTTAAGTCGAATAGTGACTGAATTGAAATATAAACTTATGTAAAGGCTGCACTGTAACCGCTGAATAGAGGCCTTAGGTTTTTACAGGGTCAAATTGAATTAGCTAGCCAAACTGCAGGTGTGATTAGTATCGATATCTTCTAAATAATAAAATGATTCGATATTTTAATTTTTGAGGGGGTCAACGACCGCTGGTAGTTTTGTAAGTCATGTCTGTGAAGTTTACATAAAAAGATTTTTTTTTAAACTGATATTTCATGTTACTATACTAACTGCGGTCGGTGACCCCAAAAAAAAACATTAATTTATTTATTTTTTGCTTTATCATGTTAAGATATCGATAACGATCACGTCTGCGGAGTTTAGCTAGCTAATTTATTTTGAGACTGTATAACTGTTAGAAATAAAATAACGTTGAAAACTTGATATTAAAAAAGTATTTAAACTACTTACTTGCTTTTCCAATTTAAAATTCTGGCCTAACTATCTTAGGTTAAAAATCTTAGCATTTTTAAAATATTTATTTTTTATTTTAAATTATAATATTTTAGCGAACAAATTCTGTTTTGTGGTCTGATACTGTATAGCATTTTATACCCATTCCATTTTTATTTCTTACTTTTATTAAAATCATTCCGATATTTTACTGAGAATCTTTTAATCCCTAAAAAGTAGCCTCACATCGATTTTTGCTTACTGCCCGTTTTCACGAACACTAGGCAACACCTAAATTAATGCCTAAATAAAAGCTCGCTGTTGGATATTCAACTTTCGAGGCTGAACTAATCGTTGAAACTCCACGGGCATACCTATCTCATTCATATCTTAGGCAACAATACGATGCTGATTTCTAATGGCCGAAAATGTCTCGATTTGCCGGAGACTACGGCATTGCTTTTATTAAGTATTTATATTTTACTGTGTAAGGAAGTATCGGACATTTTTTCTACTTAATACAGCGTGTAACGGAAGGGGGGTATCAACCCCGAAGGAGGTGAATGTGCTCATGAAAAAAAAATTTGGCCCTCCCATAGTAAATCAATCAGCTGGTAGTCAGTTTTGTAAGGGAGGGCCAAATTTTTTTTTCATATTTCGACCTATGTTCTTTGGCGAAAGTTGTTGAGTTTCATGAGCACATTCACCTCCTTCAGGGTTGATACCCCCCTTCCGTTACACGCTGTATTTGGCCCTAAAAATATTTTGAAAGTTAACATTTTGACACATTAACTGAAAATTATAAATTATGTCTGATTGCTAAAAGCATGTGTTAAAAAATCCAGTACTGAATTTTTTTAACCCTACTGAGTAAGTTTACCCTAAAATCTATCTTCAAGAAGACGCATTAGGATTAAACATTTATCTTATGATCCCTAGAAACATGTCCGACACTAAAAAACATGAACTATTGTTATAACTTTTGCTAAGAATTAACATTAAAAAGTACCTGGTTACTAAGGCAGGTCGAAAGCTTGTAAATACACACTTTATAGTTATAAAATACCTATATTATGAGTTAAATAAGAATACTTACAACACATGTAAACACTCCCGCATAATACTAGGCACTGTTTTATATATAACATTCCATTTTAACTTTTTTACGACAATAATTAGGAAGCAGGTTCTGGATTTAATAGAATAAGAACTGATTTAAATGTCTCTGCAAACATAGGGGTTTAATTTTATAAACGATTATTAAAGTTAAGTGATGTTTAGACGAAGGAAAATGTATGGTTAAACAGTCGCTAATCATTCCCTAACTTCAAGGAACGTTTATTAAGATTTAATGATTTTACAAAAACATGCACGTATACCCCTTGTTTATGTGCATGTTTTTGTAAAATCATTGAGATTAGTTAATTATATGCACTTGAATTTGCAAATATACATAGTCACTAGTTTCTGTAATCTAGACTGGGGTAAAGATAAATATCGGTTGGGGTATTATGGAACCCTTGATAGGGTAAGTTTTAATTGTAACCGGGGTCGGGGTAGACCCTCAGGGAGTTTATTTGTTCATGATGACCATAGAAGAAGCCCCATTACTGAGTTAAAGTAAATAGGGTAAATGTAGTCTGCTACATGGGTTACAGTAGCCCCATAATGGGGCCTTTATAATGGGGGTAGTGTTGACACTATAGAGGGGGTAACGTTAACCCCTAAGTGGGGTAAATGTAGACCTCTTACTGCGTAAATCAAGAAACATTGTTTAAATTATTTCCTCAATATAAACTGTATATTTTTCTAAATATGTTCGTGTCGCTTCAGTTGTTAGCCTGTTATAATAGCAATAACTATTGTTGAACTGTTATGTCTTAACCATCACAAATAAACGCTATATATTATATAGGACCAGTATTAAGTTACAGTGCCTTTTGTAATATTTAATAAATTTTATAAGCAATTTTTCTAGTTTTATTGTATTTTTTCCAGCGTCCGTACCATCGTGTCTCTCATATCAGAAATTCGTAAAATGTTATCCTCAACTGCACAATATTATTGATAAAAGGCCCGGAAGTAATGAATACCTGATGAAAATTAAAAAATAACGTAATTTGTTTATGTCTTAGGGCCGATTCACACCGGAACGGTAGCGGCACGGCGAGCACCTTTAGTGAGAAATAATTTTAAACTATCTACATAATTAAAAAACCAGTATCGCTTGAAAAGGTCGCGCGGCCACACGCGTCTGCCCGCGACGGCTCGAACATCATAATATGGTGCATTCTGGCGTCGCTGCCGGCTTCTGCTGTTCCGGTGTGAATTGGCCCTTACAACGGCTTCAAGCTACAGGCGCGGTCTTATGAGGCAAGGGGAAACTTAGCGGCCGTTCAAAAGAACCAAGTTCCTTATCGCGCGTTGCGAAAGGGGGCTGGACGGAAAAAATTAAGACCAAAAGTTGGAACGACACTTTTTGCTATAGTTGTAAGCCGTGCGGCGTGCGCGTGTTTCTCTGTCTGTCTCTCTCTCTTATAGAAAGCAAGTCAGTTATACTTCGTTCCATCCGGGTGTCCCTTGACACCTCTCAAGTTTTTTTTCTTCTCAGTCTCTTCGCCGCACCTCGCCTCGTCTGCCACTGCTCGGTAAATGAAGCTAAGTGTTTGTTCGTCGTGTCTCCATGCACATCTCTACACAACTTGGCGCTAAAAAGGTTTGTAAATCAAAGAGAAACAAAAAAATGCGTCTTTTATACATTTATTGACTATATACTTCATACATTGAGTAACCTAAAACATGCAACATAATATCTTATTCCAACACTATATTATAATTATAAAATCTTATAAAATATTCTTTAACATAATACTCCGTGAAGCAACAGCGCGAACCTCAGAGGTCGTGTTCAGGCACTTTGTAAGGCACCAGTTTTTAAATAAGTTTCAAGTTGTAGATGTATCACACCCAGTACAGACGTGATGTTCTGTAATTTGTATGGTGTACATAATAGAGTATTCTATTCTATGTTATGACGATGTAAGTAGTATTGTCTCCAATTAAAATAAGGATAGAATACTTTCTTCTGAAAACTATAGACCTGACTTACCCCTTTGTTACAAGTTTAATGACCTTTACCCTTTGAAAGAGTACTTAAGGGTAAAGAGCATTAAACTTTATTATTATGTTTTTGGGTGGCTATCGAGCGACCTACCTGATGATGTGTAACTTCTAGGGTAATTAATTACCCCTAGAAGGGTAAAGGTCATTAAATTACGTCAAGATTTGAATATAAACTTGAAACTTATTTGTAATAAAAATATCATTTATTTATATAAAACATGCAGGTCGCCGAGCGGCGCTATATTAGACGTATCTAAATAACAAATATAATCTGTGATTACATAACAACGGAATTAAAGCTAATTAAAATAATATGGTGTGTAGCTGCATCCATTTTGCGGCGAGACCTTTATTTTAATTTAATATTGCACATTAGTTTGGAATATAATATTATTAAAATACATAATATTAAATTGAATGCTTGCCCACCTTTTACATGACACGCGGCATATGGGTGTACTATAATAGGTAAACTCTGCTAACCCTGAAGGTAATAAAAGAGTGATGTTTATTCTACTACTGAGGATTTTCGGTCTCGCGCACTTCTAAACAATAATCAACACATACCACCCACACCCAAACTTCCATTCTAAAACTGGCGACTGAACTATGACATTTTCGTAATGTTACATTCGCACAAGGTGGACCAACGACCTGCTGAAGGTCGTGGGAATCCGCTGGCTGCGGGAAGCACAGGACCGGTCAATGTGGTGATGCTTGGGGGAGGCCGTCCCAAGAGTGGACGTATTTCGGCTGAATACCGATGGCCACCACTTCTGTGTAGTTTCGCTACATAATTTAATTTGACTGTTTAAATTGTACAAAGCAAAGTCGCCTTTCGTGTTTCTGTGTGTCTAGTTCTTCTAAACTACACAATGGATTTTGATGCGGTTTATACAATCATTTAGAGAATTTATTTCGGAAGGTTTATGTGTACAGTACATTCATATGTAACTTGGATATAGGACAGAAAAGGGAGAGGGAGGCTTTTGCCTTACAGTGGGACAATACAGGCTAGTTAGATTAGATAGGACAGAAACCTCGACATCATAGATCACACCCGTGCGAAGCAGGGGTGTGTCACTAGTTCTGCATATACAAAAGTTCATTGAAACATGTAATTTTTGTATTACGTTCCAATTTTCGAGTTTCTTTCCATTCTTCTCCATACGTAAACTACCTTTTGGAAGGGGCAACTAGTCAATTTTATTTTTGACGTTCAAAAGTGCCTTTTATGTGCCTATTTGAAATAAATGATTTGACTTTGAATGATACAGGTCAGCTACCAGCTAAATACATTAAGGTGCAATCTGCACAAGTTTATAATACGGAACTATTAACTTAACCAATTTTGCAATAATGTAAACTAATTATTTAAAATATTAATTTTAGTCACATTGTACTTGAAACGATATTGCCACTTGGAGATCCTTGACGACAATATTGGTATATTTTTGAAGTGAATTTTTTTTTAGTCACCTCTTTCTGAACACGTTACGCTGAATCGCGTATACTCGGCTCCAATCGGCCTGACGGTGAATCGCGTATACTCGGATCCAGTCTTAAGTTTTCACACTCTTGTTTTAGTTTTCAATTCGAAATTAGCTTACATTATTGTACAAAATACACAACAAATACACAACTAACAATATAGAGTATTTAAAACTAAGCATAGTTTAGTGAAAAACTATACAAAATCTCTTAAAAACTATACATATATAGATTTACAGTACCCATGTGTTAATATGAGACATCGATTTAGGAAGAGACAACGCTCTACAGAGTCGAGGTTTTCCTTAATGTCGATATGTCATTATTTACAGCTGGGTAAGGGGTACATAATCTAGGTTTTTGAGTAAGAATGATAAATGAGGTGATAATTAATGACAAGAAATACTCCATGGCCCTCTCTGCATTCGAAACATCATTCCATTTTATTCCTTATTCTAATTGTCAGTTTTCCTATGACAGTGGTTCTGTCACATTATAACAGCCGTCACGAAAATTTGACATTTTCACCCGTTTTTGACATAAAGATGTCAAAAAACGCTCTGTATTTTGACAGCAGTCATTGTGTGACCGTTCTCTGCTTTCTTGGGAAACCAAAACTTTACATCCTTATTTTTTTGGTTCTACAGTAAAAGTTTTAAGTAAACTTTAAACTTAATTTGTTTTTGTCAAATCCTTGATTATAAAATAATTTAGACAAGTCTAAAGTGGCCTATTCACTTTGAAATAAGCAGACAACTGTCATGAGTTAGCACAGTGAATAGGCTGTCTTAAACCCTGTATTCATTGGGAAACAAAAGTTGCACAACATTGTTTTAAAACATGTTACTGGCACAAAGAATGTTGCAACATCGTGAGGAAACCGGCAGTCTTAGAACCAAAAATTCGAAGACATCTACATCCACCAAACCAACCAGCACTGTCCCCGCGTGGTGGATTACGGCCCACACCCTCTCACAGAGAGGAGGCCTGTGTCCCAGCTGTGGGAATGTTATAGACTGATCATGCTGGCAACATGTTAATGATCCATATTCATGACAAGCAAATATTGCTGCCCACAATGTTGTGCAACTGTTTTCCAGTAAATTCGCGGCCTAAGCGACACATACATACATAGAAAAGTCGTCGTAATAATTAGCGATTTATTAAACATCGTTTCGTCAACATAAAACGCATATATAAGTCTTTAGTTCACATTTTGAAATCCATGTTTTAAATTCCTTTCAAGGAAGTTCTATTTGGTACATAATCTCATTTTTAATAACTAGTCACCCGTTTGTCCAACGTGGTAATATCGTTATGGCTTAAGCCCAGCAGTGGGCAAAGCAGTAACACCTCACTCAGTAACAATATATCTTACTACTCGTCAATAGAATTTGTGAATATATCATTATATAACTATTCATTAGCTTGAATTATAGTTTCACAGTTTGAAAGAAAGAAAAAGTATTTATTGCGACTGGTACAGGAAGATCATAAAACTAAACTAAACACAGTCAAAACTAAAAAAAAAAAAAAAATTGTAACGGATTATAGTCATTACAGTTCTAATTTATCATAGTCTATGATTTGAAATATCTATTGTCGAGTAGTATCCATTGATCCACAGAGCACAGAACGGCCGCGCTGGCAGCGACAAGGGATGAAGGGACGCCATTACTAACCATAGGTAATACTGGCTGTTGTTCGCAACTCCACGTCAATGCGCGTTTTTTGCGTATAATTCTAATCTCATTCGTGCTTGAATTTGGCGCAACTTACCGCACATTCGACTGTCACAGACATTGTCGCGACCCGTTAGTTTGTGAGTATACGGGGCCCTCACAGACACGCTTGCTTTGTATGGAAACTGGTGACAATATTGTCTTCACTTCGGTCAAACATTTTTTTTTAAATATCTTTGCAGCGGCCGTGAGTCAACTCCATGCTCTGTTCATCGTCCTACCCTCTAATTGTTGTTGGTAGCGCACAACAGTAAGGCGCTGCAGTCGTCAACTCTCTCGAGCCTGTAGGTGGAGTTGTCAGGCATGTGTCGGACGAGGTCGTCTGTGAGACGAACGCGAGCTCCGTTCGGGCCCGAAACTAACACTGTCTCGCATTCCTGAGGACAAAAGATAGAGTTTAATAAAAAAAACTTTTTTGCAAAATAAAAAATCAACCGACTTCCAAAAACGACACTACAAAGTGAAAAATAACTTTAATTTCGGAAGTGGGTGTCGTTGGGTTCACATTTTCGTTGTTTGCCACCGACTTCCCACGATTTTTCACTTTTAAGTTGTAATTTTTACCAGTAATTTTGGTTTAAAAACTAAACTACTGAACCGTTTTATGAAATTTCTATGGGACCATTTGGGAAGTATACCCTTTCCAATAAAAAAAGAATTTTTCAAATCGGTTGGCAAGCGACAGAGTTATGCGCGAACAAACATAAAAAAAAAAATACAAACATCCGAATTGAGAACCTCCTCCTTTTTTAGAAGTCGGTTAAAAATAATAATCTAATCTGACACAGGTTTGTGTTCAATGTTAACTCTGCTGGGACCTCCTGCAGGCCTCCCTCTCTGTGAGACGGAGAGGGCCGTATTTCACCACACGGGCCCAGTGCGGGTTGATAGATGTCACATGTCTTCGATTTTTGGAACGAAGTTCCTTATCGCGCGTTGCGAAAGGGGGCTAGACGGAAAAAATTAAGACCAAAAGTTGGAACGACACTTTTTGCTATAGTTGTAAGCCGTGCGGCGTGCGCGTGTTTCTCTGTCTCTCTCTCTCTTATAGAAAGCAAGCCAGTTATACTTCGTTCCATCCGGGTGTCCCTTGACACCTTTCAAGTTTCTTTTTTCTAGGACATGCCGGTGTCCTTACGATGTTTTCCTTCACCGTTTGAAAGCAGTGGTGATGAGATTTAGTGCCTGTTAGTTAGTTTTAGTGCCTGCTTGGGTTCGTACCGACCTTCAACTCTTAAGAGGCGGTCGAAGACATGGAGACATTCACCAATCCGCACTGGTCTCACTCCCTGACACAGAGAGGAGGCCTGTGTATCAGCAGTGGGGACATTACAGACCAATTATGCTAAGAAGTGGTCCGAGATGGTCCATAATTATGGTGTAATAATTACCTTGGAAGCATGCACAAGTGAGTTCAGCTTGTGTAGTAGTTCGTGCGCTCTGCAAGCGTGGAGATATAGCGCGCTGTATATGTTGCTGCCGGCAGGACAGACGTACACTGTGAGACGGGGCTCGATGCGTCTGGAAAATAAAATCTTTTTTACAAAAAAAAAAATCAACAGACTTCCAAAAAAAAACACTACAAAGTGAAAAATAACTTTAATTTCGGAAGTCGGTGTCAAAAAACGAAAATGCGGAACCAGCGACACCGACTTCCGAAATTAAAGTTATTTTTCACTTTGTAGTGTTCTTTTTTATTTATATTTTTTTTTTTCTAATCTCACACAATATCCTTATACATCGTTAATATATTTTGGCACACATTAACTTCCTATAGTGAAACTGACTCGATATAGAATGATTTAATTATAGTCTCTATAATTATCTATTTGTGATCGATTTGGACATGTTCCAAACTGGCGCTTAGGTAGGTACATGTCACTCAATTAGAAATTGCAGTTACTATTTGTAAGTTGATTTATTTATTGGTTAAATTGCGAAACAGGGTGAATATATTTCGAAACTGGAATCAGTTGGATAGTGCTATTCATATTATTTTGACAATCACAACTTTCAGGGTATACTCTGTTCCAAAAGTAACTTACGAAAATGTAAACAAATGGATCAGGAAACGTAACCGTGGATGCCATTTTTTAGTGCCATTTACAAATTGAGAGCTTTTATTTGAATACCTAAACCTGATATTCTAATTTTAAATCACCTTAAATTTGATAAATAATTGAGGTAAATTTTATAACCTCAAATTTCGTTGATGGTTTTTGAATTACAATTTAATAATAATGTTATTCAAACAATAATAATAATTGTGGTTAGACAAAGTTAACAACTTCTAAGATGAATTAGTTAGTTTATTCGCTTTAGTGATTGCGTGAGATTTTAACGCGAGTAGGGTTTGTTTACACTTTTATCAGATACTTTTGGAAAAGTAAATACTTACTTGGCATGCAGAGCGTTGAACAGACGAATGCCGTCCGCCAGGCCGCAGATCTGAATGATGTCATCGCGGGACAATCTGAACACAAACAGCAAAATATAACATTAATAAATAGGAATATTTGTCCTGATTCTCAAGGGACATATCAAAATATCGAGATTTCTATGCTAAATCTAAGTTAAACTTACCTACACTATCTGGAATAAATTCTCTAAATGATGCAAACAGCATCGAAATCTTTTGTGTAGTTTAAAGAAAGAAAAAGTATTTATTGCGACTCGAACAGGAAGATCATAAAACTATACTACACTAAACACAATCCGCCGTGCCGCCGTCTTCTGCGCGTTTTTTCGAAACATTACACAAAAAACCTGACACTACACACGATTCTTTATACACTTGAGACTCCATCATCACCTGCCTAGCTTTTCCCAGCTATATTGGGGCGGCTTCCAGCCTAACTGGATGCAGCTGAATACCAGTATTTTACATGGAGCGACTGCCTATCTGACCTCCACAACCCAGTTACTGGGTAACACGATACCCCTTGGCAAGACTAAATAAATATTCTCAATGCATTTGTCGTAGCAGGATAAGTTCAGTTGTTTGTGAGATTTTTCAACGAGCGATACCAACCTAAGCAGATCAGCTCCTGAGAAGTTGGTGAATGTGGCCGCGTGATGACCGAAACGTTGTCGCGACAGCCACGCCTGAGTCTCCGATGACGTCGCCTCCTTTGACAACCCCGAGTTCTGCAGCAAAAAATCAACGTTAATAATCTTATTCCGTATCTACATGGACTATGTGAGAAACTATCCAGCAAGGTGGTCGAAGGCTGACTGATCAGGGTGCGCCAGAGATATTCTACAGCAATGAAATAACATGAATCATCTAATAGAAGTATGAGGAATAGGGTGTGAAGGTCACTCATACTCCATAGAAAAGGGAGGATCCTCCGACCAGACGGGTGTTGTGTCTGGTGGGCAACTGCCCGACGATTGATGTCGGGACGTTGTATATGCTAGTCGCGCGCGCGGTAAACTCTGCTTGTCTGGAGTGTCAGACTCTTACTGACTAAAACCCACCCGTGTTCCTTCCTTAGCCCTTTATGTTCCAGGGCAGCGGTAAACCCTTTCGGATGTTCCCGCTACCCTGGCAGGAGGATTTTGCCTGACGTCACTATGTTGCGTAGTTCGCATGTGGCGATGTAGATTCTGCCACAATCTTATCCCGTATCTACATGGACTATGTGAGAAACCGGTCAGCAAGGTGATTGAAGGCTGACTGATCAGGGTGCGCTAGAAATGAGATTAAAGACGATGCGCTAAAGTAGTCCGTGACATTCAAAATAACTTACATTTTGCAACTTGCAGGTCAGATTCGGGTTATATGTTGATTAACATTTATGATTCGCGACCGTGACAAATATGGCTTTACAGAATTATAATCATTACAATCAGCAATACTTGTAAACAAGTACCGGTAAATCGGGGTGAATAGGGATGCAGGGGTGAATCGGGACGAAACTTTAAAATGGATTTGTACTTTAAAATAATAATATAGTTTAATAATTTAGTAAGGTCCCTGAATTTGAACAGAACTGATGTAGGCATGTTCCATACAATTCTATCCCAACCAAATGGCGACGATGCGAAGGGTGTGTTCAAATTCATGGCTCACGTCTTGTGAAAATACATTTGTTTAGGATACGATGGGGCTGACATACGCTATGCGTAAAAGCCCCTATAAATAAATAAAGAAAAAAAAAAAAAAAAGCTGTAAACACATTAGAGTATTTTCTGGCAACGAACTATATTATTTCAATGTTAAAACCCTTTTTGAAGTTTCGTCCCGATTCACCCCTGCATCCCTATTCACCCCGTTTTACGGTATACTATACTCTGTCCACTAAGGTCAACAGTTTTTTGACAGATCGAACTGGTGAACAATTATTAATTTTTTGTCAAAAGTGATACACGTTCGGTATTATATTGTCTGTAAGAAGTCATAAATAAGATAAGGCAGTTTATTATATTTATTTTACTAGCTTCTGCCCGCGGCTTCGCCCGCGTGGATGTCGGAAATTTACCCACGGGAACGTGCTAACAGGATAAAATGTATGTGCTTCCCCAGAATGCCATCTGTCGCGGGACCTTTGTGGCTAATTACAATAGAAAACCAATTGTGTCTCATTAGTGGTGATTAAGAGGGTACCTATATGATATCTTTACCTAAGTACCTAACTAATTAAAAAAAAAAAAACTGAATAACAGAAAATTAAATACCTACCTACCTAAATAAACCTATTTCTGATGATAACTAATCTAAACTCAATAAATAAGCAAAATCCCTAAAAACTAATATCTATACGAATGACTAAACCTACCTAACAGTATTATAAAATAACCTACGGTCACTACGTACACTATCAAATATACTACCTATACTTTAAAATTAAAATCTATACCTACGACTCATATAAAAATAAACCTAAATAACTCTAAAAACTAAAAGGAATAAAAATGAACTCCACTGTGGGTGACCCAACCTACGACAAACTTAGTATTTGCGGTTGGTGCAGTACAGACAGTGGTAATCGGGTATAGGGATCGAACCGCAAAGTTAAGTTTGTTTTTTATTGTATATACTTTTCCGGGATAAAAAGTACCCAGTGTGGTGCCCAGGATATTAAAGAATAATTATACCAAGTTTCATCGTAATCGAACCGGTAGTTTTTGCGTGATGCCTGAACAAACAGACAGACAGACAGACAGACCGACAGACAGACAGACAGACAAAATTTTTTTTAATCGCATTTTTGGGTTCGGTGTCGGTCTAGTAACAACCCCTGCGATTTATTTTTTTGAAATTTTCAATGTACAGAATTTTCACTTCTACAGATTTATTATAAGTATAGATTACGCATTTTAAAGTTAACTTTTACGTAATCTGAAGGCCAATTCTCGTAATTTAAAACGTTCAAAATCTAGTCGCAGTCTCATCTCGGCGACAAACAAATGTCAAAAACTTGTCAAAATGTAGGGAAATTTGACGTATTTTTTGACAGATTGAGACTGAGATTAGACTGTGAACGTTCTTAAAATTACGAGAATTACCCCTCTGACTGTGAACGTTCTTAAAATTACGAGAATTGCCCCTCTGGAATATGTATGTTCTAAGACAGCTGTCAAATAACGGTTAACCTAATGGACAGGGTTTAGCAATACATAGTGTAGTGTAGTGTAGTAGTAGTGTAGTTACATATTGGAAATTGTGTTGCTGTACTATTATTATTGCCGATGTCACCCGATCTCAACCGAAAGCAATGATCGGCTCGGCCGACTAGTCGGCCATTTTGCAGCAGAGTCGTCGGCTAGTCGGCCAAACTCTAAGGGCCCTATTTCACTAGAACACCAGTGGCGGCGCAACCATGGTCGCACTGCCAAAAACGTATGGTTGGTTGCGCAACCGATTGGACACCTAGTGAGATAACCACCATAAAGCTGTGTATATTTTGCTGGTAGCGCGACCATGGTTGCGCCACCATGGTGTCCTAGTGAGATATAAGCCTAATTCTTACCTTTTCAGGATCCTCGGCGGGTTGTGGCAGGTCGGGCAGTATCGCGCCGGGCGAGTGGCACGGCGGCGAGTTCACTTTCACGTCGTTTGTTCTGAACAACAAACATTATCCATAAGAGGTTGCCAAATGTTATTTTTTAAGCTCGTCTGGCGCCAACACACGTTAAGCCTCATTTGCAACACAAATCACGGTTGGAGTGTAGCCTTAGGGACGCTATGGTGCGAGGACTTAGAAAAAATCTTTTTTACATCATCTCATGGTTTTCGACTAGAGCAAAAATTTCTTTCCCGTAAAAAATTTACCGAGTTATAGAGACATTGTACGACCAGTAGACCATTTTGCGAAAGAGACGGTTTGCGATTAAGAGGGTGCACACAGGTCCACTAGCGCCACTCCTTTAAAAAAATATTATCTCGTGACTGAGAAGGAATTATGAAAATCTGTTCAATCAGCGACCTCGGTAAGTGTGTGTAGAATTTTCTAATACCTTTTATTAAGTTTCATATTGAGACACGAAGCAACTAAATACGACATATAGGAATGTGGCCGCTTTTCTTTAGATCGAATTTTGTTGCTTCGTGTCTAGGTCACGAGATAATATTTTTTTAAAGGAGTGGCGCTAGTGGACCTTTGTACAGGCTCTTCAGCCCATTGTTTTTCGTGAAAACAATCAGTCGCACTAACGTACATCGAGCTAATGTGCACGACTGATGGTCGACATAATATATCGTACTGTCGCCCTAACATTTGTCGCAACTTTGATGCGGAGTCGACTTAAAAACAGCATGATCGAAATCTCAAAAATTCACTGTTTATCTCGTATTTCTTCTTACGCCTCTGATAATGTAAACAGTGCACGAATTACAGATGCTGCCAAATTCTATATTTATGTTATTTGCATACGGCCTTCAGAGCGTACTGACCGACATACACTATCTCTGAAATGTGTTTGTATTTACACCATTTTGTTTTTTAACCGACGAAAAAAAGGAGGAGGTTCTTACGTCAACACGTATTTTTTTTTGTGTGCGCTAGTTTTCGCGTTGTTTCGAATTACAGACTAATTCTCAGTTTCTTTTAGCACAAACCGTTGTTATTTTAGGCCGTGTCCACACCAAACGTGAGGACGGCCGCCGACTGTAAGCTTTATATACAAAATCTGTAAAAAAAAAACACAAAACTAGACTTATAAGTTTGGTGTGAACGCGGCCTTATACCAATAAAAAAATAAAAATACTCACTCTTCGCAATACGACGGCTTCATTTGATTGTTGGAGGCAAGAATTGCTGAAACAATACATTCGCCAAATTAATTTTAAATACAATACAAAAAAAATCTGTGGTCAAAACCCATGATTGGTTGAATTTATTTCAGTCAAACAATCTCAACAGGCATGTTTACTTATTGTAAATTAGAACCCAGTTACTGGGTAACACGATACCCCTTGGTAAGACTGGTTGTCAGACTTTCGGGCTATTGACGACCCGTAACGCCCGTCAAAGATCCACGAATGACAGCCGGGGCCAACGGCTTAACGTGCTTTCCGAGACACGGAGGGGTCTTGGTATATGAAGATGGTCACCCATCCACGGACCAACCGCGGCAAGCATAGCTTCCATGCTTCTCTATTATTCTTCATCTCAGGTGTCAGATTATGAATTAAAGTATAAAAGTAAAAAATGTACACTCACCATTATGTGGTAAAACAGGCTTGTTGACCACTATTGGGCTTGCAACAGACTTGGGGGCCACACTGCAACAAAAAAAACAATTGGTTTAGTATTACAAAAATATAGCTAGAGTATGTCAATTCAGTTTCATAGCTATTTTCGTTTTGGGAAAATAGGAATTCAGTTTAGCATCTACTTTCAACACTTAAGTGTGAAGCACCAGGGTAACCCTCGAAATTCAAATGAAGGAAACTGGCATGTCCTAGAACCAAAAATTCGAAGACCACTCCCTCTCACAGAGAGGAGGCCTGTGTCCTAGGAGTGGGAATGTTATAGGCTAATTATGCTATAGGTAGTCAGAAGCCTGAGTCTCGACAACCAATCTTAGTAGCTAGCTGCAACTAGTTAGACCAGTGGTCCGTGGACCACCAGTGGTCCGCAGAAGCCAAAATGTGGTCCGCGAACGATTTTAAATTTAGCGGGCGGTGAGTCGTTGGTCGCCGTGCAGTGAGTGAGAAGAGCGCGGGTGGAGGGGGCGGTACGTCGGGCCGCCATATGTAATTTCCTATTAAGTTTTTAATTAAAGTTTCAGTTTGATTTTTACAGTTTATTTTTATTATACCTACATAGTGGTCCCTGCTAACAAGAATAATATAAAAGTGGTCCCTGACCAAGAAAAGGTTGGGAACCCCTGAGTTAGACTGAAAACTGTCCCCAAAATGGCTGGGAAAAAATAGTCAGATGACGACTAATATATGAAACACTAGCTGACCCGGCAAACGTTGTACTCCTACCCTACTCCTATAAGTAAATCGCTGATTGATTGATAGAACCTAGCGGACCCGGCAGACGTCATCCCACCCGAAAAAGCAGCGCCACCTACCGGGTCCAATTAAACAATAAACCTTGTCCTGAAAATAACGAACACAAAAAAAAAGAATTATCCAAGTTGGTGCAGTCGATCGGAAGTTATGGGCGTACATACATTTCGAAGATCCATTTTTATTTATATAAGTAGATGTTTTTTTTTCAAGCGACAACTTTAGTACTAAAATAGTTTTCATATTTTTTTTATTATTGTTCCTCTATATGAAAGTACCTGCTATCTAATCTCTTCACCACCCTTGGTTGACTGGTAGAGAATGCCTAAGGCATTGTCCGCCTTTGTAAACAAAATAAACAAATTGTAATGTGGAGAAAAAAAAAACATGAAAATATCAGTTTCATTCCACATTTGAACAACAAAAATTATATAATTTTCCAAACAATGAGGTGTTTGCCCATTCCACATTATTATAAGCATAGAAAAGCACTTACAGATTGTACAGAAAACAAATATGATTTAATTCAGGAAGTGGAACGATTCAGATTAGATATATAATATGTATGTTATCTATTGTGCTATGTGTACTGATAGGAATCTATTTTAAAGTGGTTGTAGGCTGGTGGTGTTGCTAAATGGGTGGTGCAGCCAGCAATGAACGTCAATTCAACGCTTCAGTTTTTGAAGTGAAAACTTCTTTAGCAGCGTTGTGCACTTTTGTTGTGATGGGTAAAAAATGTTAAACTCGCGTCAGGACACGTGACCTGATCGAAAATTCGTAAGACGGAGGGAGAGTAAACCGCAATACATAATATCAAAAATGCACAATGTTAATATTCAAGTTTTCACTTCTGCCGGCACTCCCGGAGTGCAAGCCGTTGTTTTTTTTTTAGTCTTTATTTTTTAATAACATTTGCCTAGCCTCTTTCCAACTATATTGTGGTAGGCTTCCAGTAACTGGAATGCAGCTGAATACCAGTGTCTTACATGGAACAACTGCCTAACTGAACTCCACAATTCAGTTACTCGGTAACACAATACCCCTTGGTAAGACTGGTTCTTCCAAGCTACAAATGACAACCAGGACCAACTGTTTAACGTGCTTTCCGACGCCAGGAGTGGACGCGAATTGCGTTGAAATTTTCCTTTGCTTATAAAAAAAAAATTGTCTGTGCACTTTTTTATGAAACAGCTTTTTTTTTGGAACGAAGTTCCTTATCGCGCGTTGCGAAAGGGGGCTGGACGGAAAAAATTAAGACCAAAAGTTGGAACGACACTTTTTGCTATAGTTGTAAGCCGTGCGGCGTGCGCGTGTTTCTCTGTCTGTCTCTCTCTTATAGAAAGCAAGCCAGTTATACTTCGTTCCATCCGGGTGTCCCTTGACACCTCTCAAGTTTTTTATTACCGTTGAATAATTTCAACGTTAGGTCTAGAATCATGTGCTGAATTCAGCGTTTCAGTTTGCGCGTCCATGTCATTGCCTGTTGCCACCCTGTATTTATTAGCCACTTTACAAATGTGCTCCATACTAATTTGACCCAGATCTTCTGATTTGACCCTTAAGTTCAATCTATTTGACCTTTCATATTATGTCTGTTACATTTCTGGCCTATTGTCGTGAAGTACGCATCTAAAGCCCTAACATTTGGTACGTTGAGTAGTTGCTTCCCTAATAGACCACTTAACAATTCAACCATTGTAGTACTTTGCACAATTTATTTCATTACCATAGCATAGTCCTATAATGTTCCCGCTGGGACATAGCCCTTCTCTATGTTACAGGGTGTGGGCCGTAATCGGTCGCGGGCCCAGTGCGGGTTGGCGGATGTCTTCCAATTTTTAGGTCTCAGACATTCCCTTCACAGTTTTCGAGAGCAGTGCCTGCCTGGGTTCGAATCTTCAACGGCAGTTTCCACTGAGCCATTACTGCTCTCAAAACGATGAAAGAAAACATTGTGTGGAAACCAAATTCGTAATTTGATATAATAGGACAGACACGGTTGGCGCAGTGGCTGAGCGATCGACTGCTGCGCTGCGTATCGTGGGTTCGATTCCTGGGTGGGTGGGTTGTTTCGGGTCTGGCTGTTTGTGTATGTGAGTTGTTTGTAAACACACCCACAATACAGGAGTAATTCCTAGTGTGGGGCGTTTTTCAAAAAAATAAATAAAAAGAGAGGAAGAGCGCTTTTATGTTTTCGTTATTATTAACTACAAGCTGCGCCCCGCAGTTTCACCCACATAAGTTTTGATCCCGTGGGAATATCAGAATAAAAAGTATCCTATATGTTAATCCTGGTTATAAACCATCTGTGTGCCAAATTTCATCCAAATCCGTTCAGAAGTTTTTGCGTGAAAGAGTAACATAACAAAAACATCCATCTATCCATACAAACTTTCGCATTTATAATAATAAAAGTAGGATTTATTATAATTATGTCCTTTCTATCTGTTTTTAACAATAGTATTCTAGTTGTAGTAGTATTACTGTGTCATTGAATGAATGATTTTTTATTAAATAGACCAGTACTTACACCTACATAATAATAGGGGCCAAGTCATAGAATAGAATAGAATAGAAGTCATTTATTTGCATTGAATGTAGGTACATATATGAGATGTTACAGTAAGTCATGTATATTATGTTTTTGTGATGATGACTCATTGATATTAATGATTATAATTGTTGCTTCATTGAGAGAATTTGGTCAATAGTATATTGTTGTTGTTATTATTATTTGGTTAGACACACACACACAAGCAGCTACCATCTTTACATACTGAAATCCCTCTGTGCCTCAGAAAGCTGTTGGTACCAGCTGTCATTCTTGGATCTTTGACTGTCATTACGGGTCGTCAGAAGCCCGAGTCTAACAACACATCTTACCAAGGGGTATTGTGTTACCCAGTAACTGGGTTGTGGAGGTCAGATAGGCAGTCGCTCCATGTAAAGTACTGGTATTCAGCTGCCTCCGGTAAGACTGGAAGCCGCCCCCCCACATTTGCATTTGGTATTAACTTAGGGATTTATAATAAAAACTGTTGTTTAGTGTCCCGCAAAGTGTTAAAGTTAAATAATGATTAACTTCTACTTATCCATACATATTTTGATGTTTAAACAAACATACAAAAAATCAAAACTTTTCTCTTTATAATATTAGTTTGGACAATCCAAGTTCATATGCTCAATGGATTTTCCCAACAGCAAAAATGACAAACTTCCATCCTCTATTAAACCCTCTTAGAGGATGAATTTTTAAAAACCCTTCCTCATTGTTCACAATCATCATTTAAGGAAGCTCTAGCATAAAATTTCATGTTTCTAGACTCAGCAGTTTAGGCTGTGCGCTGTCTCTCAGTGAGTAAAGAATAAATTTAAGATTCTAAGTAGAATGTAGGTAAGGTTTGTGAATAGGGTGCATAAAATTATGCAGTACCAGTTCACCCTTTACAGTACTTTAGATTTTGGATAGTTCTTAAAGACACAGATAATGTTTGTGCCCTCTATTCAGCAGTATTATGTTTACATAGGTACTTATTATGGTGATGCGGTGAGTTCAAAAACCAGTTCTTGAATTGGGAGGTTACCGGTTTTAGGCAGTATGTCACTGTCATCTGACAACACAAATCTTGAAAAACGATGTTGGTTTATTTAATTAACTATCTACAGCGTTTGATCTATCATGTTAGATAGGTGCTTTGGAAAAATTGTGATGTCTCCTCCACAAAAATCACAAATAAAGACTTGAATGTTGTTTAGTTATTCAAACATTGTAGTACTCTACTTGCAAACGAACAAAATGTATTTCGGAATAAGGAAATAACCTAGTTCAAAGGGCTACCTAACATCAAAATTATTGGGCTTACCAGTTTTACCTTGTGGTTACAAAAACAAAATTAAAAAGTATATTTACACCAATCTCGGGCGACGGGCGGGTCTGACGTGAACGTTAGCGGCATTCAGCCTCCTTGCGAGTTCCCTGTACGTCGCCGGGTCGGCTTCAATCTCGACTTCGGCCTTCAACAGGGAGAATTTCATCCGCCATCCCTGGGCCTCAACGCCGTGCACAAGGCGAGCACTGAGCACTACCCCACGCCCCAGGTGCCGCGCACTCAGTCTTTGCTCGAGCACGAGCATATTACTCGTCAGCTATAGTCCTGCCTCGTTAAGTTGAAGAAGATGAATGCACCAGATCCAACGCGATACGCCCGCCCGCGTGCAACCACCATAGCTGGCCTGCAGTTCGCTTCAACAACCATTTGTCACGATTATATTCGCACTATGTACACCACAACACTAGGCTGTAAAGTCCTTTTACTGTTCGTAGCACCTTTTTACTTGTCCAACATATTTGATCAGTCGACTGCCCGCAGAAACCGATACGCGAATGGCGATGATCGTTTCGGCAATGCGCTATTACACACAGGATAACACCGGTTTGATGGGGCTGAGTGAAAAATTCAACGATTTATCAGCGGAAAAATAAATGTGAATACAAACTAGAAACAAAGGAGTACGTGACAGACGGCGGAGCGCGAACGACTGGGCGTAATGGCCGCTGATTGGACGCGAGTGAGGCGCGCACCTCGATTGGATCAAAACCGGTTGGAATCGGTTCGTAGAGGCTGCGGCCGGCTCGGGTCGGTGCATCGTGCGCTCGGCGCGCTAGTGCTGTGACGCGTATGTTTATATCGTATCGATCCGTTTTTTACGTTTCATTTTTTAAATAGAAGCTATGATAGAAGTTTTATTTTAATTTTTAAATTAATGGTTACACAACTTAAATTTAAATACGTAGTATTGAGATATTTTTAACTGTCCTATGCACTCAACACCGCTGAGTGCTATTAATTTAGAACTTAGACGGATCGGCAACAAACCGGATATAATAATGGCTATATTCGGTTTCGCCCAATTGTGTGTCAATTCATTGCAAACTCATGCAATCCGGTTTCTGCAACAGGAGTTAGTTTATCGCCCGTCTCCAAGTAGTAATAGATGTTAATAACAGCCATCTTATAATCTAAAATGGGCATGATCTTGTTGGTAGTACAGTCATGTAAATTATTACAAAGACTTTCTTTTAAAGCTAGTCGTTTAGTCAAATTATTCACAGCGCTGAGTACAACACAATAAATGAACTAAAAATAGCTGAACGGTTGAGTATTCTGTTTACCATATCATTGCAATCTAGACGAGTGCCCCTTAAATGTATTTTAAATTTGGTAAGTGGGCATGATAAACATGCCAGTACCTATTTTAAGTAGGTACGGTACTTATTCGATTCTTATGGTTGTAGTCTTTTTACGGTTTTCGCAAGTAGGGTACACTATAGTAGGGATTGTAGTGGTGTGACTTTACGATACTTAATAATCGTAATTACCTCAATTTAAATAGGTACTTTAAAGATAGATAAATAGTTTATTATCAGGCAAAGACCACTCGATGGACAGCAGCCCTGTAAAAACCGTTAATATTTTTGAAACGAATGATGTGCTTAGTTACCTGTGTAGGTACTTTAGTTTGAACGAATATGATCGGCATGGACACAACTTTGTTGTGGCTACAGAAACTAACTCTTTAATAATAATGAAGCCTTATTGTCTGCTGTTGTTTGCAATTCAGCTATAGTATGTACACTGACTGCCATATGTCGGGCGTACTGTGCCTAGGTAAAAAATAGAGTTTTGGAACGAATTTTCTCATCGCACGTTATAATATTCTGCACGCTTGGCGAATGAGAACTAGAACCACCGTCACGACACACTTTATTTCTTCCTATTTTCTCGCTGTTAGTGCGTGGAGTATACAATACAACATGTCCCGGAATTACCGCACACCACCAACCCCCCAATTAGAATATTATGTTATAATCATAATACACACACTGAATTTTTACTATTCCGTGTAAAACATTGTTTATTTATTAAACTAGTTAACTACTGTAGATTGTGGGAGAAAATTGTGACCAAAATACAAATCTACGCACGTACACAGTCGCACACGGATAAGGGTCTAGCGTAGTAGGTAATAGGTACTTCGTCCATTTTGGTTTGTTTTGACTGTACAGCGGAAATGTGACTGTAATTTACGCAGTTTTAATTATTTTTGTTATAAAAATTACCTATACCTATTAAAAATGTCTGAAATCAATTCAGTAGTAGTCAATTATGAACAAAATACTTTCAGGACATAGAACAGAATAAACATTCTGTTAACTATATAGAAAATGAAAAACAAATCTCATCATGTTTACCTACATGGGATTTTGTTTCCTAGTGCAAAGTTTATTCAAGGTAACATTTTCGAAATTTAGCCCGTTTAGCCCATATCAATTCGATAAGCCGTTAGTGTGTCATTCTTTTGACATACAAATAAACAAAACTTTCCTATTGATAAGTTCCTGATAACGATTCGACATAATAACGAATTCTTCGGTTCGGTAAATTACGGTTAACCCCCCGTGTTTTGAAAGCATGTCGTTGAGATTATTATATTTGACCCCGACACAGAGCCGGATCTAGGGGGGGGCAAGCCGGGGCCCATGCCCCGGGCGGCAAGTTCAGAGGGCGGCCAAATTCACACTTTACATTATAGACAACTCATCATTTACTTAACTTTGACCACGGAATAAATAATAGTACAAGTACAGAAATTTCATGGCCATATCAACTCGACCGATACCCAGAGCGCGGAGTGACACGTGCTGCACGAACATTTATTATTCGCGAGGCGCGTAGGCATAGTTACGCGCGGCAAAATACGCGCCCGCTTGCCCGCAGGAATCGCAGATCGCGGCAGCACGCGTCTGGTTACCGTGTTTGCGAAAGAGATGAAGCTATATTCGAAACCTCCCCTAGTTTTTCGAAAATTACCCCTGACGGGCTGAAATTTAGTCATTTTTACAGGGGAGGATGTTACTGCATGGCTTGATTAACTCGAAAATTAGTATAAATAATCTTTGAGTCAAGTTATGAATACACCCTAAACGATTTTTTTAAATTTCACCCCTGTAGGGTGAAAAGCGAAAAGGGATACAGTTTATATGAAAAATCTTCTTCAAGAGGTTAATAACTTGAAACTTGGCAAGAATACTCGCCTAAGTTAGTAGTACAGTTTATTATTATATGTTTTTCAAAACTACCCTTCAAAGGGGGATATAGGGGTGTTGAAGTTTGTGTGGAAGTAATTGAATGCGCGGTCCAATTACCTCGAAACTTCGTATTAATACTTTTGACAGAAAATAATTAATAAATTGACCCCTTTTTTTGGGTGGGAAATCATTAAATGACCTCTCCCGCTCTGGGCTGAGCGGAAGGGCGTGTCAGACTTTTACTGACTAAAACCCACCCGTGTTCCTTCAGTTGCCTGGGCCAGGGGCCACGGTATCTATTTCGAACAACCCGCAGCCCCGGCGGCATCGGCCCTAGCGGACCCCGTCAGTTCGTGCTGACATCTCTTTGAGGCGCGCGTGGAACACAACACGCCGCGGGCCTAGTCCTTACCAGGCGGCGAGCTGCCCATTGCTCGCCGCCCGCAAGCCCGTGCCTACGGTGGCCGGGAGTGTGAGGGCGTAGAGATTGCCTCTCCTTCACGCGCTCCGCCTCCTCCTTCGCGAGCATTACTGCTTCGCAGAATGAGGTAACGGCGTCCCATTCATTCTCGCTCCGTACCATGGCCTGGACCAGGGCCGAACACGAGAAATCGCCGCCGCCGATCGCCGCCACGAGGACACGGCGGTGCCCCGCCCAAGCCGGGCAGACCTCCACCGTATGCTCCACCGTGTCCTCCGGGCGATCCACACAGTGGTGACACCCTGGCGTTTCCTCCCGCCTTATCCTGAACAGGAACCTACCGAAACAACCGTGTCCGGTGCGGACTTGCGCCAGGCGGAAGGTGAGGGCGCCGTGGCGCCTCTCTAGCCACTCTTCAAAGAGGGGACTTATCGCCGCTATTGTGGCGTGCCCAGCACTGGGTTGCGACAATCGCACTCTCCATGCCGCTATGAGATCCCGCCAGAGCTCTGTCCGTTGTACCGTGATTTCTCGCGGCAGCGGAGTTACGCCCTGACGTTTTGCCTCCTCTCACCACTCCCATATGTGGGCGAGGACTTTGGCCTCCACATCCCATGGCGGCAATCCAGCAAGGAGGTTCGCCGCCTCAGCGGAGACCGTGTGGTATCCTCGGATTAGCCGGACAGCCATGACCCTTTGGGACGCGTTCAACCGGCGGGCTGGCCGCCGCCTCAGGGAACGCGCCCACACCGGTGCCCCGTAAAGGGCCATGGACCGCACGACCCCCGCATAGAGCCTCCGGCAGGAGGCGTTTGGTACCGTAACCGGTGAGAGATGTCGTGCGGTGTCCCACAGGGATCGGTCCTGGGGCCGCATCTGTGGGATAAATTGACCCCTAACTGGGCAAAAAGGGGTAATTCGTTTTTTAAGGGGAGGATTTGAACTTGAAACTGTATGTTACATTTTCACACCTAAACCACTGAACTTCTGATTTGGCAAAGAGATATATGGCATCCTGGGGAAGGACATAGTTTTTATTTTGGTAGCATGTTCCCGTGGATAATTTCCGACATCCACGCGGGCGAAGCCGCGGGCAGAAGCTAGTGCAATAATATATTTGATTTTTATTTTTATTATACGTATTTTTATTTTAAATCCTATCCTGTGCTGTGTATAAAATATATATCCTACACGTTTATGTCTATATATTATCTGTAAATAAATAGGCTTAACACAAAGAACAGAGATAGATGCATTATTTCCGGAAGGCCTATGTAGGCTATGTCCAAATTTCAATCAATTAGTGGACATCTGATAGCTGAAATTATATGGATGATAAAGGTAAAAGTAAATGTAAGTGGGCGGGGGCGGCATTTTTCAGTTTATGCCCCGCCTAAATAAAATTGAAGATCCGGGGCTGCCCCGACATCTCCTCTTCGTCATTATTCCGTCCAGCTTGTCCTGTTGTCCGTACGTTACAGGAACTGATGGACGTTACGGAAGGTGCCGATTCGCAGCTAACTCTTTTCAGCTTGCTATCGACACGCTAAGAAGAAGATTATTCCGGGGTCTTGTACATCATCTGCCTAGCTTTTCCCTAAATATATTGGGGTCTTCTTCCAATCTAAACGGATGCAGCTGAATACCAGCTGGATATTTGTATTAAAAAAATATGAACTACAAAATACACGCGAACGAAGTCGCGGGCTGTCTGTAATAAACAACGCGCAGTTCTATAAAGAGATAATAGATCGGCACCGGACCTAAGACAACGTCGTAAGTAATTTCTACGGTTCTTCCGTCACAGTTACGATACGGCAGCCGTTAACGGAGATAAATAACTACTGAAAATAGTTTCACGGTTTCGTTTCACTGTAATTAGCGTTTTTTGTGAATGCTAGAGTATTTGCCGTTATTTAGCACTAGTTACTTTGGCGTTGCCAATTTTATGCTGAATATTAGTTATTTTTTTCTTTTGGTATCTACTTATTTAAGTCTTTGCAACGTTTAGTTCTTAATTTATTTCGTGACTCCTATTACATGGGATTGTGGCGATATGTGGATGTACGATGGGTACACCTCTGACTAACCCTGCTGGGATTATAAGCGTGATGTTACGTTTATTTCGTTACTCAGAATATTATTACCACTGTTAATCATATGGTCGTCTGGCAGCGAGATGGGAGGACGACATTGTTGCTACTGCGGGTTAAACTTAGAAAGAAAGAAAGAAAAAGTATTTATTGCGTATGGTACAGGAAGATCATACTAAACTAAACACAATAAAAAATAATAAAAAAACAAATTATATAAAAAAAAGTAACAAAAAGAAAAATGAAACAGAAAGTCCTATACGAGGCCAAAAGGCTCCTATCTCAGCATGATGCTACGACATTTAAAAAATAAATGTCGCAGTACTGGTATTCTGATAGGGCCCGTGATGACTCTGTGATGTCACTTAGATGAGGTTAGCATACTTGGGGATTGGCACAAGCCAAGAGGTAGTCTATGGCAGTGGGTGAAGTCGGGCTGTAGACGATGACGATGAAATCCTAAAAGATTTTGAAATACCTAACAAACATCTACACGAGAAACAGAAAGAACATTTTTATAAACTCTTAATCAGGAACTCAACCAACCAAGCCTTATCTATCTCCATCCTATAATCGAACAGTAAAATATAATTACCGACACCAAGCGACCACGTCACACAGTCGTGTCGAGAATAAATGAACAATGCGAGGGGTGCTCGCTAAAACCACTGCTGGGTTGGTTCATTCTAGTTAGCGCCACCTTCACACGACTTTGTGGCAAAAGCTAATCGGTTATGCGTTTAGAAGCGGTGAGAATATGAGGGTAACCAGTTGATTAGATGGTCGTTTATTGTAAAACATGGTAGGTTGAATAAGATAGAAAAAACAGCAAAAGTATTATTTTTAATATTAGTAAGTATTTTTGCCCCACTGCGCTGCTGTCTCAACGTGATACTGGCAAAATAGTCGCCATTCGCCCAAATGCCAAGAAAAAGTGTTTTTTTTAAAATAATAAATGACGGTGCCAAAGGAAACCAAGGCGTTTCGTCATTATTTCTATTATAGCTTTAAACTCTCGTTTTACTCGTCTACATATTTAACCTCGATACGATACGAGTAGGTAGCAGGTACGTATGATGGTGAACACGAGCTCTACAAACCGCGTGTTTAATTTGGCTTTAGATTATCTTCGCAAATACAGTGAAAACTAACTTAGGTACTTTAGTGTATATACCTTACTTCTAAAATACATTCGTTTGGTCAATTCGATAATAAAGGCGACGCTTGGAAAGACAACTACTATAAAAATCGACGTTAAAAAAAACTTAACCACCCATTTAAAATTGAAGTCTCAACAAAACCACCATGAAAGCATTTACCAAGAAACACTCCGATTTATTATTCGAAGAATAACAAACTTCGCAGTTAGCACCTTTTTCAACAATCTGCATTCAATTGGCGGATTTCCAAGAAGGAATGGCGGAGTTTTATCATCTCAGAGCAACTACAACTGTTACATCACTTTTTAATGATTACGAAAACAACATTCAAGCGCAAAGCAGCGTTATCAACAGTATTTAGGGAAAACAATTTGGATGCCTGTGTCCCAGCAGTGGGGAGATTATATAGGCTAATTATGCTATCCTTATGCTATGTGATGCAGAGAAACGACGCAAATGTCGTCAAGAAAATTTTGGATATGAATCTCTTAGAAGAGTAGGGGAAGACCAAAGAAACTAGATGATATGGCTAGAAAGAACTGGTTGGGGGTGACTACTGAGATGTCAACCCTGAATAAATTTGGATAAGAAGGGCAACGCCATCTTAAGAAGAAGCACAAACACACAAGCGTAAACAGAAGCGTTTACCATTTAATTCTTTAGCAGTTTATTTTTAGTAGAAAACGGTATTATAATTCATGGATCTGTTGAAGAAAGGATAGACATGTGATTATGCAGACAACGACAGGCTACAATGTTACGTTTCCTTAATATCATTTAACAGTTAAAAGTCGAAAACAAACGAAATTGCACGAACGATGTCTCAAAAACGGCAAGAAATGATCATCAAGCTACAGATGCACATAGCAAAATATATAACAACAGTCAGAAACCCAATTCTTGTTATCAAGTACCAAGTGGACAAGCGTTTTTCATTGCACACGGGCGGCAAATTGCATTTATTACTTGTAAACTGGATTTGAGCTGAAATTTTGTCGGTGATTTGTGTCAGTTAAAGTTGCCTCCGAAACCGGCCAATTGCATTTGTGTAAACCTATTAGTTTTCATTCGGATTTTGTAGTGTTTTGAAATCTTTTATTGTCCAGTCACGAGTAAAAGTATGTATACACTCGGCTTTATTCAAAAGCGATTTACTCCTTTATTTTTTATTGAAATTTTATGTTGTTACGAACATAGCATTTTCGAGCCCATAGGTTTATGTAATAGGTCGTATTTCAATGTTGCATTCGTTATTTCACGAAAAAATCGCAATTGAAAGTTGCCAAGTGTAGACATATTGGTGCTCGTGACTGTCCATTCTATCCATACTTCCTAACTAATATTATAAATGCGAAAGTAACTCTGCCTGATACCATTTTTGCGGCTTAACGGGAAAACGGATTTGGATAAAATTTAGCACACAGATAGATCATGGCGTGGGTTAGAAGTTTAGGACATAGGATACTTTTAATCCTGGTAGTACGAGGCCGTGGAATACTTTCCGACCTCCATGCGGGCGATGTGTGTGCAGGGCACATTGCTCGCAGAACATGGCCGATGGGGCCGTAAGGTTCTAGAGTGGCGACCGCATACCGGAAGACGTAGCGTTGGTAGGCCTCTCACAAGGTGGGCCGATGACTTGGTGAAGGCCGCAGGAACGCTGGAGGCGAGAAGCACAGAACCGCATCTTAATTGCGTAACACACAATTAATCGTAATGTGAATCATTTTGAAGCAAATTGCTAATCCATTGCTTCATAAGTTCGAAAAATTTGTCTGCTCAACACATAAATAACGCAATGAATGTTGTGGAACTGTCAACATGAAACCGATTCCGATTGATTGTGTGTTACGCAATTAGGGTGCAGGTCGAAGTGGCGGTGCTTGGGGGAGGCCTATGTCCAGCAGTGGACATCATCATCTGCCTAGCTTTTTCCCAACTATGTTGGGGTTGGCTTCCAGTCTAACCGGATGCAGCTGAATAACAGTATTTTGCATGGAGCGACTGCCTATCTGACCTCCACAACCCAGTTACTGGGTAATACGATACCCCTTGGTAAGACTGGTTGTCAGACTTTCGGGCTTCTGACTACCCGTAACGACTGTCCAAAATCCACGAATGTCCAGCAGTGGACGAAATTTCTAATATAATTAAGAAACATGATTAACATGACATGCTTGAAAGGGTCTCAACTTGTCAGGTATTAATACGTTGTGCTTGCCAAATAATATAACTTTTTTTGCTCCCAAAAAACTACGCTCAGTGACGCCAAAAATAAATGGAAACTACATGATATCAGCAATGCACGAAAGTAGAACATCGGTATTACATAAATTGCAAACCATGAAAGTCAACGACCTGAACAGACCCTGTATTCTAAATAGGTTACAACAGCCGAGAGCTCACCAATCAGAGAATTAGAGGAGGACAGATATATAGTGCTATGCACAAACAGAATTGTATGGCATACATTCTTTACTAGCTTTTGTTACTATCGGGATAAAACGTATATCCTATAAAAATTGTCCTGAAGTCATGCTCTACCCGCGTGCCAAATAAACCCACTTTTCTTTCTTCCAAATGTCATCCAAATCGGTATAGTCGTAAAAAGGTAGCAGACATATAGAGTTCATTTCGCATTTATAATAAGGATTAGTATGGAATTATGGATGTGATCATGAGAGCGACGAGATTAAATCACGGTTTCACGGGTCAGTGCATTGACGTTTGACATTTTATGGGGAACTGGTGGGAAAGTTCAGACCTTCGCCATGTTCTGCTCGTCATAATGCGAAAAAAGATATATAATTGAAAGGAACACCTGTTTAAACTCAAAAAACCTTACCCCGTAATGTTTTTTACATGAATTATTTTAAATTCCTGTATGCTTTAGCGCATTGCGTACATTTTTCTTATAAAAGGTATCGAATAGCTTTACGAGAAAACCTTTTACATAAGCTTAATCTTATGCATTAGCTTTAAAAGAGTATCCGTGGAGTTTCTTGCCCGTTCTTCTCCATAACCTACTAGGCTTTGGAATGGGCAACTAGCTTCATCTTTTTGACTGACCGACCTCTTGACAATTCATACGTGCCTATAATTTGTTTCTTTGAAATAAATGCTTTCAGTTGAACTGATTCGACGTTAGTCAGACCTAAATTATTTATTCGGATACGATTTGCAAAGATTCAATTCTGTACGGAGAAGCTAGATTTGTAATCAAGTTTCATGGTGTCCACTTTGTTTCAAGTTTCACTACCTATTACTTCCCATAAACACCAAGTAGACTAATCCGATCCAACCTGTCCCTTGCTGCCCACTCCCAGCTACACCCTAAGCCGAGGTTCGTACCCTACAGGGTGTGCCGTTAGCGTGTAGCTTAGTTTTGGAACAAAGTTCCTTATCGCGCGTTGCGAAAGGGGGCTAGACGGAAAAAATTAAGACCAAAAGTTGGAACGACACTTTTTGCTATAGTTGTAAGCCGTGCGGCGTGCGCGTGTTTCTCTGTCTGTCTCTCTCTCTCACTCTTATAGAAAGCAAGCCAGTTATACTTCGTTCCACCCGGGTGTCCCTTGAAACCTCTCAAGTTTTTTTTAAATTGTTTTAAGCCCTGGCTAGAGGCCTTAATTTATTGAGGCACCCACAGGTAGGTCCGGTTAAGCAAACGACAACCTCCTAGGTTGAACTGCGAGATGCCATTCCCAAAAAAAACAAGTAGACTTTCAAAAAACATAATTAATATTCCCAGCACCACCACCGCCCACAGCCACAAACTCAAAGTCAAAGGTCAGTAAAGTGACAGGTCACCAACACAGACTGCTTGGAATATCATTACATCCTTTTAAATCCGGTCCAAACGAGTTACAAGTCGCGCTAGCATCTATCCATTCTAAATATAGTCGGGTACAATTTACTGTAATGGGGTCGGTAACTGCTTCGGATTCGTCTTGATGCAGGATGAATGGACGTGCCAGCTCGGAGTTGTGTAATATCCGGTGATTTATTGGTTTTTGATGGTTTGTGTGAAGAGTACGACTTTATAAGAGTTCGAATTATATGTGGTACTTTTAGAATTATATATGGTACTTTTAGACAGAGAAAAGAGAAAAGGAGAGGCTTGTGGCTGAGTAATAACACCCGCACGGGTCGATCGATCAGGTTAAGCTACGCTTGCTGCGGTTGGTCCGTGGATGGGTTACCATCTTTACATACCAAGACGTGGCTTGGAAGCTGTTGGTCCCGGCTGTCATTCGTGAATCTTTGACAGTCGTTAAGGGTCGTCAGAAGTCCTAAAGTCTGAAACCAATCTTACCAAGGGGTAACTGGGTTACTCCTAGGCTTACCCTTGGCTACGGTAGCGGAATCCCCGGAGGAGATCCGGGTACCACAATCACCTAAACAATCATAAGTGGAAAATACAATGACAAAATAAGAATACAGCAACAAAAACGCAACCAATAAGTAAACTATATTCTTAAACCAGTTATTATACTATCAACATCGCGTGCAACTGCAGCTGTTTATTACGTAAAACATAAACATAAAAAAAAACATAATAACAAGACTCTACGCTAGTACAGAACTACAGACACGTCATTTCACGCTAGGAGTACCTGCCAATTGATATGTAAGTGTCGTCGGCTAGTCACGCAAAAGATAAAGGGAGCTATTGTACGGTCAGCATACCAATTATCCCAAATATGGATATCAGTGAATGAACGTGCTGGACAGATTTAGACAGTTATTTTTGTATCGCTAGTGATGTTGCAATGTCGATAGTTATTTTTTTGCGGTATTTATCGGTTTTTGCTGGAGTAGGTATGTTCTAAGAGTAAAACAAAACATCATAATAACAACACGATTTGTTATTACAGACATGTTATTCAACCCTTATTTTTTTTGTTGGGCGGTGGAAATCGTCATAGACTTCCTCCATCGTGGGGGTGACAGAGGGGTATGCCGGAGTCTTAGCGGCCAAAACCACCGCGGTGCTCCACCTCTGCCTATGGCCGGGGGTGCGGGATTCGCATAAGCATTCACCGCTCCAAATGTTATGCAACCCTGGTAATACCAATTGCTATGCAAGTCAGCAAGTGTTGTCGGCTCGTCACGCAAAAGACGAGACATAGAGGGAGGCAATTGCCCGCAATTGTACGATCAGCATACTAATTATACCTAATATGAATAGCATTGAATTAACGTGCTGGACGGAATTAGATGAAGAGTTATTTTTGTACCGCTAGTGATGTTGCGGTGTCGGTAGTTTTTTTTTGTGGTAAACACCGGTTTTTGAAGCAGAAATTAATGAAATAATCGTTTTTTGTGTAGGTTTAACGGCTTGTTTGCAGCGTATTCCTCAGACTAAATAAACTACTAATCATTCTCATTGAGACAATGACACCTGCATTTGCAGAACCGAAAGATTTTTCCACTCGTAATTTCCAATTAGACCCAATTTAGCATATTGTACATAATGTTAAGAAACACTGCGAAGAAATATTTCATTTAAATTGAAACAAAGCGAACTCATTCAAATTGATGAGTTTGTAATTACTGATGTATTCAAATAATTGTGATTTGTTGTAAAAAAAAAAAACTGAAACCTGAAGGTATTCTCGCAATTTAAACCGTTCAAAATCTAATCACAGTCTCATCTCGGCGACAAAAAAATGTAGGGAAACTAGAGGAATTTTTGACAGATTGAGACTGAGATCAGACTGTGAACGTTCTTAAAATTACGAGAATTGCCCCCCTCTGATATTTATCCTCAAATTATCTAATTAAAAGAAACGTACTGAACTTTGCCTTCTTACTTATATTAGCTACCGCTAAAAGGAAAAGTTATATTTTGACACTCAAAGCTTCTTTGCCCAGCCCCTGACCGACCGTCTAGGGTTAGGATTTCCGTCAGCAGGTCGACGGAGCCCCCGCTGTACGGGGCTCCTATTTCTGTCTGCAGGGATTAAAGGAACCTAATCAACCGAACCTCGGGGTGCCCCTGACGTCGACCGTCCAGGGTTAGGGTTTCTGTCAGCATCTGTGTTTTTGTGTAATGTCTTTATTCCAAACGTTATTTATGATCATCATCTGCCTAGCCTTTTCCCAACTATGTTGGGGTCGGCTTCCAGTCTAACCGGATGCAGCTGAATACCAGTATTTTACATGGAGCGACTGCCTATCTGACCCCTTGGTAAGACTGGTTGTCAGACTTTCGGGCTTCTGACTACCCGTAACGACTGTCAAAGATCCACGAATGACAGCCGGGACCAACGGCTTAACGTGCTTTCCGAGGCACGGAGGGGTCTCGGTGTGTAAAGATGGTCACCCATCCGCAGACCAACCGCGGCAAGCGTAGCTTAACCTGACCGATCGACCTGTGCGGCTGTTATTATTTAGCCACGGGCCCCTATGAAATGAAAAAAATTATGAATTGTTTGTCAAATAATACGTTAATAAATATAAGTTTATAGGATAATTATTTTGCTAAGTGAAATATTTGGTTTTGTTGTTGTAAAATGATGAAATGACAAATAATGTTTTTGCCAATCGTTGCTTGTCAAGTAAAAATTTTTGAATTAATGTTTGGTGAACTGACTCATCACCCAATGAGGCAATTACTTTTTTTTTTAAACATTGCCCCACACTAGGAATTACTCCTGTATCGTGGGTGCGTTTACAAAACTTTAAACTACATACACAAACAGCCAGACCCGGAACAACTACCTGTAGGCAATACAAATATTTGTTCCGTGCGGCAACTAAACCCGCGACACGCAGCGCAGAAGTCGATCGCTCAGCCACTGCGCAAACCGTGTCGTCGATTACTGTTTCTACTGTTACCGAATTTAATAAACTTTGCGAACAGATGGGGATATTTAGCCTATATTTTCTACTACATAGTTTCTGTCCGCGATTTCGTCCGCGTCTTTCTTGTTCCCCGATTGCATCTACCCCATCGCATCGCCTGCCCGGGCTATAAAGTTTACGAGTAGGTATTCGTAAGTAGCCTTCTTCAAGGATTGGGTTATTAAATGCAGTCAGAATGTACACACGGCTACACATCAAGCTATGCAAAACCAGTATTGGCTGACCGTTCATTGTGAGAAAATGTCATAAAAAGTGAGGCCAAGACAAACTGGTTTTGTATAGCTTGATGTGTAGCCGTGTGTACCAGTCGGATTTGCAAAGAATTTTTCAAATCCGATTGGATTTTCCAGAGATCAGCTTTATTATTGGTATTTAAATATGAGAAGGTCCGATTTTACTTATCATAATATCACGCCTACCAAAGGGGTAGGCAGGGTTGTACAGCACACGCACATGTCGTCAGTTTTGTTGATGTTGATTTTAATTAATTATTTTTTAGCTTGAGTACGTATAGTTTTTATTATATTTGTTGGTATATTGGCGTGGCTAGCTGACGTATGGAAAATAATTTAATTTAATGCTCTGGTCTTGTAATGTTAATTACTGAACAAAGGTACCTGCTGTGCTGCTGGGGAGTTTGTTGCGCCAATTCTTCTTCCCAGCGATAGCACTAGGAAGTGGTGAAGGGCGGGCGTTTTTGGGGGACTGTTTTTTGTAATTTTGACGTTCTAAAATTGCTGATTCTCAGCCTAATTTGAATATATGACTTTTGATTTTATGCATAAATGATTTCATCACCACTGCTCTCAAAAAGGTGAAGGAAAACATCTTGGAGAAACAGAGGGGCAATTCTCGTAATTTTAAGACCGTTCACATTTTGACAAGTTTTTGACATTTGTTTGTCGCTGAGATGAGACTGCGACTAGATTTTGAACGTTTTAAATTACGAGAATTGGCCTTCAGGTATGTCCTAGAACCAAAAAATTCGAAGACATGTAACACCTATCAATCCGCACTGGGTCCGCGTGGTGGATTATGGCCCCCTCCCTCTTACAGAGAGGAGGCCTGTGTCCCACCAGTGGGAACCTTATAGGTTGATTATGTGGTAATGTGAGGTAAGGACAAAACAGTTGTATAATTTATTCTTTTTTTTTAATTCTCTTTGACATTGATTTACATTCTGTAATTACTTAAAGTCACCCGGACTTATTACTCCTTATTATTTATTTATGAAAATAGTCTACTTTTGGAATGTTTGTAAATATGTGAGCACCATGTACCTATCACATAGTCAATTTATGTCATGGTTTCATTAATTCTTTTACCTATTGTGGTATAGTAATTTTATGTTTAGGTGCATCGTCTTCACATATAATTATATAATTAATGTATGCAAAATATTGTAAAACATTTTAAAAGAGTAACGGTGGAGTTTCTTGCCCATTCTTCTCCATACGAAAACTACCTTTTGGAAGGGGCGACTAGAATCAATTTTATTTTAATTTTAATTTTGACGTTCAAAAGTGCGCCTATTTGAAATAAATGATTTGACTTTGACAGTCTTTAAAATCAACTAGCATCATCTGCCCGGAGTTTTTCCCTAGTTGCAAGTTTAAAATTGTATGAAAAACATATGCGTATAGTAATTAATAGGAATAAATATCAGTTGTCCTGGCAATTGAGAGAAATTGATATCCACAACGCGCAAGTCGTTAATATGCCTATTTGTTAGCAAAACATATCACTGTTCCTGGAAAATTACACACGATTCTTTATACACTTGGGACTCCATCATCACCTGCCTAGCTTTTCCCAGCTATATTGGGGTCGGCTTCCAGCCTAACTGGATGCAGCTGAATACCAGCCGGTCGATTCTGTAAAAATCTCACCGTGAAAACTCAAGTGAAGTGAGCTTGATATGAGTTGTCAGTAGTGTCAATCCCTAGCATTATTTGGAATGACAGCTCACTCTACGCTCACTTCACCTAAGTTTTCACGGTGAGATGGTTACAGAATCGCACTGCAGTATTTTACATGGAGTGACTGCCCCTCTGACCTCCACAACCCAGTAACTGGGTAATACGATACCCCTTGGTAAGACTGGTTGTTAGACTTTCGGGCTTCTGACGACCTGTAACGACCGTCAAAGATCCACGATATACACTTGAGATTCATGACGTTAATTGTTTTCTTTTTAAGACTAGTTTAACAAAACAAATCTAATGGAGATGTGGCGGTATCTACATTGCCACATGCGACCTACGCATCGCACTGACGTCACCCAAAATCCTGCATCGCGCAAGCAGAGTTTACCGCGCAAATAGGATATATGTAGGAATTTTAATAAGTACAGTATCAATTGATTAAGCTACATGTAGGCTACATGCAGCTTTATCAATTGATACTGTTTGTATTGTCTGTAGCTATCTTTAAACATAAAACAACTCCTGTTTTATGTTTAAAGACAGCTCTAGAAGAGTTCTAGATTTGACAGAGAGTAAGATGAAGTAACCAATTAACTTTCGTTTATTTTATTTCATTTCTTTTTTAATTGTATTTTTATTCTGTTCTTTGACTTCATTTTCACTGTCAGGATTAAGGGAAGAGCGAGGCAGCTCCGACACAAGTATTATTGTAACTTACTGGGGCTGCTTCAGGTTATGTATGACACAATGTTTGAGAAGTAATAAATATTTTTGTATTTGTAAGTAACGAGCTAAGAAGTGTATTTTTTATTTAATTTTTATTAAAAGAAGTTAAACGAAGTATCATTTCGATTTGCACCCCCACATATATGTATACAACATACCGGCATGAATCGTCGGGCAGTAGCCCACCAGATACGCCACCCGCCTGGTCGGAGGATCCTACCTTTTCTATGGAGGTTGAGTGAACTTTAGACCCTGTTCCTTACATATCTATAAATCTACACTTCGTAAATTTAACGACACCAAATTGTCTTCTTTACTAGAAATCAGTTTAAGAAATGGAACCTTGCAGAAGCTATATGGCCATGCATTTTCATCCAAGAACTATGAATTTGACACTGACCCGTAGTTTTTAGACTTCTAACAGTTGCTACACAGGTAGCTAGTATCATCCACCTCACAAGTTTTCAAGTTATAAGCTAAACTTCTCAGATATATTATCTTTTCCGCCTATAGCATTATTATTTTAGTTTTCCTAGGTTACACCTGCTACATAAAGTTAATATGTGTGTGTGTAAATGGTGTGCATTGAAAAGAAAAGAAATAAAGTTTTGATGAATCAATTTCTCCATGAACGAAGACGCTGTGCAGAATCTAAAAACATATCCCTGCTTTGCAGTCATATAAAAACACAAAAAAAACAGCAATTTCACTTACCACAGTTCAGGCGAGTAGGGTGGTGACGTGGTGACCAAAGATGGCGGCGGCATCAGCGCGTCGTTTGACAGCTGTCAAACAAAATAAATTTTATAATTTTTTTTCATGCTAAATGAGCTCCTGCCTTTTTCTTTATTTTTTTTAATACAGGGTGGCAGGGACCGACGCGCAACCCCTAACCATGAATTAAGCACATAATTTTAGACCACCTAGTGTAGGAATTTTCTGTCAGTTAACAAAAAAAATCTGCCGTTTCATAGGCAAATGCAATACCTACGCGGTCAAAATGTATAGAACAGCTAACTTTTTTTTCAAACTCAAACTCAAATCATTTATTTCAATTAAACCATTTACAGGCACTTTTGAATTGTCAATATTAAATAGTCGGTCAGTTAATCAGAAAGTTGAAGCTAATTGCCCATTCCAAAGCGTAGATCTCTATGGAGAAGAACGGGCAAGAAACTCCAAGGACACTCTTTTAAATCAAGATATTTTTACAAAATCCTGGGTACATTATTCTTATTGCTTCTATATGTGAGAACAATGTAAAGAAACAAATTAAAATATAAAATTAAAAATAAGCCCTGGCAGTTAAGAGATGACCAGTCTCAAGCAATGGATTTAATAACGATGAAATCTATCGACGTGAGGTGTTTAGAATCATGTGCTGAATTCAAGGTAACAGGTTGCGCGTCGATGTCCGTGTCACCCTGTATACTTACTTTAGTGTTAAGCTTGTAATAATAGTAATTAACCAGTGTATGATAAATAAAGAGATCAATCATTTTGGACATAAAACATATCGCCAGTTGTGTTAAAGTCCTATTTCAGGTTGCATTTTTGAGACGGGGCAGTAAGAGTAGGTGCCTTAACCGTTCTAGCTACAGGAAAACGGTCCTAGGAGACTGACTGTCTTTAACTTTTTAAGAAATTTTGATCGGCTTTCACAGATTTCGAAAAAAAAATTGCTGTCAGCGAGACTATGGGCAATTTCCACAAAATCTTTTTTTGGTTATTAGAAAACTAACTTGAATTCCTACACAATAAAGTTCAGTTTACGACACAACTTCAAACATTTTTAAGAGTTTTTAAATAATGCTTGTCACTCTGAAATCAACTTAATTACTACTGCAATAAAGTTGATATTTTTTAAATTGAAATAACATAAATTTGAATAGACCTTAGGCACACCTCTGGCTAACCCTTCGAGGATACAGGCGTAATGTTACGTTATGAAAACAATTATTCTTGTTTTCTCTACTTCCCCGAACTATCTCCCTCACAAAGAACTCTTACTACTAAAATGTTTGATTCCTTACCGTAGTGAGGACAGTGGCTTCACACCCCGGCTGGTACTTCTCCAGGTCTGTACGAGGTCTTCTCATCACCTTCTCACGATCCTGCTTGTGTTTCCTGTCGGCACCTTTCAGTTTGAAGACCTGGGGACAAAGTATAGGATTTAGTTAGAGTATTTTCTTTTTCAAAGGCAAAATTATTTTTGTTGTCCTATCTCTAAAGCGCCATCTCCACGGCCGAGAGAATCGCGGCGATATTCTCGCTGTGCCATCTAATTCTCGCCGCGATGATATCGTCGTGTGTAGACACGTTCTAAGAGAGTGTATATAAAAACGTGGCACGACGATAATATCGCCGCGATTCTCTCGTTCGTGTCGATGTCACCTCCACGTAAAACAAATTCATGCTAATACGGTTGCGGCGGTTGGCGGAGTGGTTAAGTGATTGACTGCTGCGCTGCGTGTCGCGGGTTCGATTCCCGCACGGAACAAATATTTGTATGGAATACAAGTAGTTGTTCCGGGTCTGGCTGTTTGTGTACCTATGTGAGATTTAATTTTTTTTAAATAGACTCGCGCGCACTTGCCTAGGGATACCACACTGCGATACATCGCGGATTGCTTTGGGGCATTTGTTTTACGTTATATCTATTATTTACCTTAATCTGACACGCAGCAGCATGCAATCGTGTATGTTCATCGCTGGCGAGGTAAGTTTCCACTTGAATGCGGAACGGCACTCCTTTCTCGCCGCCATGCTTCTTCGCTGTGAACTCTGTTGATATGCAGTTCACCTGGGAAGAAGAAAATGAATTACAATGGAAGGTCATCAAAAGAAAATACATTTATTTACCACAGACTAAAAAGGCACACAGCAAATTCTGCAAAATAAAAACGATAAAAGAATCCGTTTCATTAACGAAGCAGTGGATATCTAAAACACATCCTCCCATTTTAAGATATGGGCAAATAGCTCTTCAATTTCTGATTGAAGAGCTATTGCCCCAGTCATCATCTGCCTAGCCTTTTCCCCAATTATGTTGGGGTCGGCTTCCAGTCTAACCGGATACAGCTGAATACCAGTATTTTACATGGAGCGACTGCCTATCTGACCTCCACAACCCAGTTACTGGGTAATACGATACCCCTTGGTAAGACTGGTTATCAGACTTTCGGGCTTCTGACTACCCGTAACGACTGTCAAAGATCCACGAATGACAGCCGAGACCAACGGCTTAACGTGCTTTCCGAGACACGGATGGGTTTCGGTATGTAAAGATGGTCACCCATCCACAGACCAACCGCGGCAAGCGTAGCTTAACCTGACCGATCGACCTGTGCGGCTGTTATTAGTTAGCCACGGGCCCCTCTCAAGCTATTGCCCCAGTAATGTAGAATATTTATATCAATACCTGTGGTTGTCGAATACGATAATCTACTGTTGTGATTGATCGACATGAATAGAAACCACCATCTACTGTGCCCTTTTACTTTTGTTTTTAGGGTTCCGTACCCAAAGCGTTAAAACGGGACCCTATTACTAAGACTTCGCTGTCTGTCACTAGGCTGTATCTCAAGAACCGCGCCAGCTAGACAGTTGAAATTTTCACAAATTATTTATTTCTGTTGCCGCTATAATAACAAACACTAAAACCAAAATAAAATAAATATTTAAGGGGGGCTCCCATACAACAAACGCGATTATTTTGCCCTTTTTTGCTCGATATCAATAATGGCAACAGGTAGGCACTTGAAATATTCACAAAATACCCAGTTGTATTTTTACTTTAATAATCATCATCTGTCTAGCCTTTTCCCAACTATGTTGGGTTCGGCTTCCAGTCTAACCGGATGCAGCTGAATACCAGTATTTTACATGGAGCGACTGCCTATCTGACCTCCACAACCCAGTTACTTGGTAATACGATACCCCTTGGTAAGACTGGTTGTCAGACTTTCGGGCTTCTGACTACACGTAACGACTGTCAAAGATCCACGAATGATGAATAATTAATAAAATATATATTTAAGGGGGGGGTTTATACCGTAGGCGCGGGCCTGCGGGCGGAGAGTAATGGGTAGCTCTCCGTCCGATCAGGACTAGGCCCGTGCCGGACGGCGTGTTCGTGTTCCACGCGCGCCTCAAAGAGATGTCAGCAAGTGACGGGGCCCCACAGGGCCGTAGCCTGCCAGGGTAGCGGGACCATCCGAAAGGGTTTACCGCTGCCCTGGAACATAAAGGGCTAAGGAAGGAACACGGGTGGGTTTTAGTCAGTAAAAGTCTGACACTCCCTTCTGCTCCACCCAGAGCGGGAGGAGTCATTTGATGATTTCCCATCCTCAAAAAAAAAAAAAAAAGGGGGGCTCCCACACAACAGACGTGATTTTTATATACGGAACCCTTGTACAAAATGTCTAGCTTCTAGACCCACAGGTTTAAGCTGTGTGTTTTTTTGCACCGGTATAGATAAGGTTAAGATATTGGAACAGAGTTTAATGACTCTTACACATCAGACACGTACATTCCCATCTCACACAAATAAGAGGCCTTGCATGCGAACACTACACATACTCTTTTTCTTTGGTTTTTTCCCTTTCTCCAATGCCTAAGTAAGTTTATTATAAAGACTGTACAAAATTCAAATTAAATGTTACTGGCTATAATATATATTATACAGGATGTTATTGACAGCCTTCCACAAAAACACAGGATTGATTCAGCTCCTTATTCTGAATCATATCCCACTGGAAATTTTCTCAGAAAAAAAAAATATGCCGTTTTCTCTGCTGATATTCCTTTATTTCAATGTAAAATTACGTTCTCTGTATGCAACACTCCATTTATGTAAATAAAACAGCTGAAAACAGCCTCGCTCAAGCTCGCTGCGCTGCCGTCCGCTACGTGCGTTTTGCCACGGTAACGATACGTTGCGTGTGAGGTAATAAAACAAATCTGGTTTTTTGGATTCCCTTAATGTTCCTGAAAGAATTACATGTACCGGTCATCTTAATATGATGTACTGAAGCCACCCTATCAGTTTGCGGAGGGCTGTCAATAACACCCTGTATATAATACTCAAGGGGTTTGGCGCTGATAGTCGAAATACAGGCTCTGCCTAGTTCGACTACAGATGACTATACCATTTATATTATTCCAAATTAGCCAACAATTAAAAAATACTATTATTATTACATTTTAATGATGACTTACCTTGATATAAACACCGACATCTTTGGTAGGGTCCCAGTACACGTGTAACGCGTTCAAGCAGGCTGGCTGTTCTACGCGGATCACGCCGTATGAGAGAGGCACGTCCACCTGAATTAATTGAAATAAAATTGTGAATGTTAATAAGATTTGAGTGAGTGGTATAATTACTCAAACATGCAGAAAATGTTAATAGGTTTTTTAATTAAAATATTCACTGTAGCAGTACTAAGTTTTGATTTGACATGGAGCTTAAACATAACTATCAAAATGTGGCTATTTTTAACTATACATCCCTGCTTAATCCTTTGGGGAGCACAGGCACTGATGTTATGTAAAAATAATATACAGGGTGGTAGGGACATCGACGCGCAAACTGTAACCATGGATTCAGCACATGAGTTTAGACCCCACAGCGTCGAAATTTTTCGTCGGTTATTAAAAAAAAATATTGCTGTTCCATACATTTTGACCGCGTAGGTATTGCACTTTTCTATGAAACAGAAGATTATTTTTTGATAACCGACGAAAAATTTCGACGCTATGGGGTCTAAACTCATGTGCTGAATCCATGGTTACAGTTTGCGCGTCGATGTCCCTGCCACCCTGTGTAGCATCATCATCATCAACATTATTGGTAAAATGTTGATGAATAGTCGACCTCGCAATTGCTTTCACTTTTGACAAAAACTCAAAAGTCACCAGTAAATTGAAACTTCACTAAGGTTGAAAGTATGAAACTGTCACATTGCTCTTAAAGCAAAAATAGACCTTGATGTTTTATGCCGTGCATGTGACAGTCTCCTTTAGGGCGGTAAAGTAATTATGAGGTCGACTACACTGTACTGGTACTGCAGTTTGCCTATCCTTTCGGAGAATACAGGTGTACAGTTAATGTAAAAAGGTAAATTAATATAATTAATTTAAACTTCGCACAAAAAGGTACAAAGGCGAACTTAATGCCTTAGGCATTCTCTACCAGTCAACCAAGGGTGGTGAAGAGATTAGATGGCAGGTGCTTTGGTTGAGAGGGACAGTGAACAAAAAAACTTTTAAATCTAGGTACACAAATACATAAATAGGTTATATACACATACATACTATTACTATAATATTTATACTATTCTATATACATATATCTATATGTCTTACCTCTACAATCCTCTCTCCGGGTCTCTCGTTGTGCCACTGCGCAATCTGCTCCCGTTCCATGTACTGCAGGCGACGCTCGTGGAAACAAATCTTGATTATACTCTGTTGACAAAGATAAAATCAATGCAAATGATATACAGAACTGTTTGTAGGGTTGAAAGGTGTCGGTTAAAAATAAGACACTTGACGCATACAGGGTGTCAGGGACATCGACGCGCAACCTGTAACCATGAAAAAAATTTATACCCTAGAAAATCTGCCGGTCGATTCTGTAAACACCTCACCGTGAAAACTCAAGTGAAGTGAGCTTGATGTGAGTTGTCAGCAGTGTCAATCCCTAGCATTATTTGGAATGACAGCTCACTTCACCTAAGTTTTCACGGTGAGATGGTTACAGAATCGCACTGCTGGACGCGTACCGCGAGGGCTGGTTCGATGTGGCGCGGGAAAAGAGTTCCTGAAAGGATTTGGGGAAGGCCTTTGCCCAGCTGTGGGACAGAATAGGCTAATTAAAAAAGGCCCTTTGGGGCTTACAGGTTATACAAGGTGGAGACAACATCATCATCAGCCTAGCCTTTTCCCAACTATGTTGGGGTCGGCTTCCAGTCTAACCGGATGCAGCTGAATACCAGTATTTTACATGGAGCGACTGCCTATCTGACCTCCACAACCCAGTTACTGGGTAATACGATACCCCTTGGTAAGACTGGTTGTCAGACTTTCGGGCTTCTGACTGCCCGTACTGTCAAAGATCCACGAATGACAGCCGGGACCAACGGCTTAACGTGCTTTCCGAGGCACGGAGGGGTCTCGGTATGTAAAGATGGTCACCCATCTACAGACCAACCGCGGCAAGCGTAGCTTAACCTGACCGATCGACATGTGCGGCTGTTATTATTTAGTCACGGGCCCCTCAAGTTGGAGACGACAATATAACAATAAATTAAACTGCGTACATCTAATGATGACCCCAGTCTGCATACGAAAATTCAATCAAATATATCCAATAGTTTAGTCACTATAGCTAGTCAAAGATTGGCAAAACCTATAGTCACCCATCACTACCATTTAGTTTGTTAGAAAAAAAATCACTTTTTTCATTTCAATGTTATGAATTATTTGACAGTTCCAAAATAATCTTTATGCATTATTATTGATAGTGTTTTATTTTTTGTCGTATCGTATTGTTGTCTCCACATTGTATACCTTGAGTATCTTCCTTCCTTAATTTGATCTCGTTAGGCTGACCCTGGTTGAGGTAGGCCAGGGTCACCTCCCCCCCCCCCCCCCCCAGTGGGTTCCCGCATTATCGAGGCGGGGGGGCTCAGTAGCCGTGGCTAGCGGAGCCACGGTGAAGCTAAGAGGGACCCAAGCGGGGGCCGCTCGTTTAGCCCGACGTAGCCGTAGGTGTTCCCGGCCATTCCCGTAGCCCCCCAACCTGGGGGGCATGCGGGGCCCGTCATTCCAGCTAGGCGGGCGTGCGCCGGGAGGGCTGTGGAAGTAAAGGCTGTGCCATTTCCCATGGCCCTCCCATCACGGCGATGTGGGAACACCGCTGAGTTTTAGTGGGTATACTGTCATTCCGACAGGGAGTCCCACATACCCCGACTCGTCCTCCGCGAGACGGGGATGCATAAAGCATTTCTCAGCGAGAAAAAAAAAAAAGGTCAGGGTCTCCTCGTTCTGTTTGGTGGCTATGTGTCAGTCAGTCAGTCACACAGCTGTTCTATATTACTATACCTTGAGTATCTTCCCCTTGTAATGCGACAGGTCCCCCAACTTCTTGAGTTTGATCTCGTAAGGCTGACCCTGGTTGAGGTAGGTGAGGGTCTCCTCGTTCTGTTTGGTGGCTATGTGTCAGTCAGTCAGTCACACAGCTGTTCTATATTACTATACCTTGAGTATCTTCCCCTTGTAATGCGACAGGTCCCCCAACTTCTTGAGTTTGATCTCGTAAGGCTGACCCTGGTTGAGGTAGGTGAGGGTCTCCTCGTTCTGTTTGGTGGCTATGGATGTGGCGGCTGCCAGGACGTATTGGAATCTGTCAAATAAAGAAAATATTTTAATGACATAGCCATCTTAGTTTATGCTCCAAAACAGCATCTAGAATATCTGAAAAGAACGTGTGCATTTTGACATAAAGATTACGCCATATTGATTTTTTTGTGACGTCGTAGGGCATAATCCTGCCGGAATAAGGATAAATCTTACGACACTGCAGTTGTTGAAATCGGTTCAGTAGTCTATGGATGCTAAACGATTTTAGGAAGTCACAAACTATCTTACGCACCTAGCCTGTAATAAAATGCATATCCTTCCTCTGCTGGGAAGTTTGTTGCAGCGATAGCTGTGGTGAAGGGCGGGCGTTTTTGGGGGACTGTCTTTTGTAATTTTGACGTTCGAAAAGTGCTGATTCTCAGCCTAATTTGAATAAATGACTTTTGATTTGATTTGATCTCTAATTACGATTTATTAAGTTTGTGCATCAATCTTTATATGCGGCTAAAGGTCAAACTTCAGATAACTTTTCAGAAAATATGTCAAACCGCCATATTTATTCTTTAGATAAAGTTTCTCCGACGGCCCTAAGGATATAAAGAAGGATGAGAAAGCAGTGTTGCATCCATTTTGTTTTCATTACCTTTTTCTAATCGGTAAAATCTTCGATCAATAATAGTACTAGATTTCCGATAAGCGCTTCAAAAACGGCCCGAAAAATAAGACTACAAATACTTCTGTAGTCTTATTTCAAACTAGCTTCTGCCCGCGGCTTCGCCCGCGTGGATGTCGGAAATTTACCCACGGGAACGTGCTAACAGGATAAAATGTATGTGCTTCCCCAGAATGCCATCTATGTCGCGGGCCCTTTGTGGCTAATTACAATAGAAAACCAATTGTGTCTCCTTAGTGGTGATTAAGAGGGTACCTATATGATATCTTTACCTAAGTACCTAACTAATTTAAAAAAAAAAAATCAATAACAGAAAATTAAATACCTACCTACCTAAATAAACCTATTTCTGATGATAACTAATCTAAACTCAATAAATAAGCAAAATCCCTAAAAACTAATATCTATACGAATGACTAAACCTACCTAACAGTATTATAAAATAACCTACGGTCACTACGTACACTATCAAATATACTAACTATACTTTAAAATTAAAATCTATACCTACGACTCATATAAAAATAAACCTAAATAACTCTAAAAACTAAAAGGAATAAAAATGAACTCCACTGCGGGTGACCCAACCTACGACAAACTTAGTATTTGCGGTTGGTACAGTACAGACAGTGGTAATCGGGTATAGGGATCGAACCGCAAAATTAAGTTTGTTTTTTATTGTATATACTTTTCCGGGATAAAAAGTACCCAGTGTGGTGCCCAGGATATTAAAGAATAATTATACCAAGTTTCATCGTAATCGAACCGGTAGTTTTTGCGTGATGCCTGAACAAACAGACAGACAGACAAAAATTTTTTTAATCACATTTTTGGGTTCTGTGTCGGTCAAGTAACACCCCCTGCCATTTATTTTTTGGATATTTTCAATGTACAGAATTTTCACTTCTACAGATTTATTATAAGTATAGATTAGTATGTTTTTAACCTTATTACTTAGACTTTAAGTTTCATTTTAGAATAAATGACTGACAATTTAAAAATATAATGATTTTATTTTCAAGCGACATTTTAAATATATTTTGCAATGGTAATTAAACTTTATGTTTAAACATTAAGGTTTATAATAAACTGAAGTTGTTAATATTATTAAACTTTTTTCTAAGAAATGTAGATGTTTACGTGTGTGCAAACGTGGCCACTTGAGCGACTGATTTTTGTTCCTGATCCTTAATCTAATACTATTAATGATCGAAGGGTAAAATACATTATTTCATTGACTGTGAAACAATCTAGGAAATGGGACATGGTTGAAGTTAAAAGTAGAATATTACCTGGTGTCATCCTTGAAGCTAGGTTCAGAGCGCGTTTGTATGGGGGAGTGTAGGAATCCATCCAAAGAGCCCACGGGAGAGCACATCAGTAGGCCAGCGTCTGTAAATAATATTGATTATCGATTATTGATATTAATCGAATATAAGTAATTAGAAATTAATTATATTCGATTAATTATTTTGAAACACTAGGGCCATGGGGTCCGAGTGCCCACTTGGTTTTTCGAGATATCGCCAAGCGGTTAGTACTCTTCACGTGACCAGAGGGCTGGCCTGTTTCTTGGCCAAAGAATTAGCATCGCCATACAACGTGGCAATGCTGCCAGCCTTTTGGGCACTGTTCCTATTAACAGCGATGCGGAAGAATTTTTTGATGCCCTATGATTCCTTTGCTTGTTTTTTTTTTCACATGTACATAATTATGTATTATTAGAAATCAATAGAATCTGTAATTTGTAAGTTAGATTGATTGACATCGCTGATTGTGAATACATTTGTACGCCATGTTATCGCGGTTTCACCCGCATAAGTTTCGATTCCGTGGGAATATCGGGATAAAAAATATCCTATATGTTAATCCTGGTTATAAGCCATCTGTGTGCCAAATTTCATCCAAATCCGTTTAGTCGTTTTTGCGTGTAAGAGTAACAAACATCCATCCATCTATCCATACTAACTTTCACGTTTATAATATTAGTAGGATAAACGCACTAACGGACATCAAAATATAGCCTAACATATGTACAGACACCAGCAGTTCAAGCTACCCGAAACTGTCAAAATTTCCCAATCAAACTTGAATCTTAATGCTTTAGCGATAAAGTTGAAAATCTATTAAAGAAATTTGACAGATTGTAGTAGCTTGATGTGTTGGCGTCTGTACAGAAAGATATCACAGCGAACTGAGCGAATGACAAGTTATCTTAAATTTTTTATTGAATGGACAGGTCCATGCATGTTAAAAATATACAGGGTTGTTTGTAAAACACCAGCAACCTCTTAAGAGGTCATTGTACTCATCATTATGAACAACTTTTACTATGGGACCAAAACTGAAATCGCGAAAAAAAATCAGCTGTTCCCTACATTTATGTTCGCATAACTCGTCAAAATGTAGGGAACAGCTGATTTTTTTTTCGCGATTTCAAGTTTGGTCCTATAGTAAAAGTTGTTCATAATGATGAGTACAATGACCTCTTAAGAGGTTGCTGGTGTTTTACAAATAACCCTGTATAGTTGTCGCTACTCACTCTTGTTCTCCTGTACATTCGGCGAGTGATATCCGTTCATGGGTATCATGGTGCCAGGAGGCATGGTCGGCTGGCATTGCATGCTTTCTGGACTGCCTGAGATGTGAAGATATACATAGTTATTTACTTAGATAAGTTAACGGTAGTAAAACGCCTAGGGACCGTCTGCCGGGTGGCCGTCACGGGACGCCACGCAGATGTGAAACATACCTCCTCCTTTTTATCGTCGGTTAAAAACGCTAATGCGATTCACCTTATGCAAAGAGGTTACCGCTTGTTAGATACTAACAAAATAGAAGTCGGTTGATTTCTTTTTGCAAAAAAGTTTTTATTTTTCACTTTTAAGTTGTAATTTTTACCAGTGATTTTTGTTTAAAAACCAAACTACTGAACCGTGAAATCAAATCTATGGGACCATTTGGGAAGTATACCCTTTCCAACAAAAAACGAATTTTTCAAATCGGTTGACAAGCGACCGAGTTAAGCGCGAACAAACATAAAAATAAAAAAAATACAAACAACCGAATTGAGAACCTCCTCCTTTTTTAGAAGTCGGTTAAAAATTAGACAGATCAAATATTCCACGCCATCTATAGGCATCTCGGCGAATAGCGAAACTAATAAGTACTTTAGTTCCTAGATTCTAATAACAGATGGCGCCACTTACCATGCTGCACCATCATGGTCCCATTGTGTGGAGGCGACTGCTCACAACTAGCCTCCTCCATAGCATCGCGGTTGCTATCAACGACCATGCTGGTAATCTGTGAAAGAAGAAAGAGTATTACAATGTAGGTGATTTTGAAATTAGCTTGAGTTTTTACAGTTCATACAACCCGAATCTCTTCAAGGCGAGAGTGAATAGGCTTCTTCTGGGCAAGCTCGTTCCACCGTAGATCTCATCCCTACCTCTGGGCTGGATTGGGGTCAAGACTGCTCACTCTTGACCCCAATCCAGCCCAGAAGTAGGGATGAGATCTTTTAAAACTAATCTTTTGAAACTTTTTTTAATTTTTTTATTGACAATGGGCTCCCGTTGTCAATAAAAAAATTAAAAAAAGTTTTATGGAAACGTTTTGGAAAATATATTTAGTGTGTTACAAGAATCTTTTTGCGCTTGACAGGGGGGCGTGTTGGCAGTATACATTTATAAAATTGAAACAAGATGGCAGCGTTAATTCCGATTTTGGCACGCGTCTATGGAGGGTAGTAGAAATAAACATTATAATGACTGATAGAGTCAAGATTGGGAGCCGTTGCCAAACAACGGGACAATATGGACTAGATAACAGTTATGTGGAATAAGTTGGGTTATTGCGGCTGTCGAAGGACCAATAAGCGTTGTGTAATTATTTGGGAACGAATGTCATGTCGCCTGCACACAAGGGGGTAGGAAACAATTAAGGACTTACTTGGTGGTTTTGAATGTGCCGTGCTGATATGTAGACCGGCGTCCGGTAACCTTTGTTTCTCTGCTTCTTCCTGGTTCTGTGTCGGCCGACACTCGTGAATTGGTTTATTTTATTTAAAGCGGTTTGGTATATTTCGCGGCGCGAGCGCGTCGCAAAGCTTAGCGGTAGCTTGCTGTGCGATTAACGGTTCGATTACAAGTGTGTTTGAGTCTCTGTCTCTCTCCTGGAGCGTTTGGTTCCACGTAGTCCGGAAACGGTAGTCGGTTGGCGCTTTCTCTTTCTGTCGCGTATGGACGTAATGATAGGGAGAGGGATAGATGGATAGGCACTTGGCGACATGACGTTGACGTTTTCGTTCGGATATTTAATAGAGAGAAACTTGTAGTATAGAAACTTGCGTAAGCATCCTGCCCGGGTTTGAGGATATGTAGTATTCTCAAAAAGGGAAAGGAATTGCGTTAAAGCGGATTAAAAGAAAGAGAGAAAAGAAAACAATTGAAATATATTAATTACGACTAAAATTACGTGATATTAATTACGCGGTGAAATCATTGGGAAGGCAACGGGCAGAGTTTAACAATGGGTCGCTTGAAAGAGCCACTGCATGTCTTCACCATAGCAACGCGGGTTGTCCCATCTTTGCCGGGGAAAACCTCGGTGATTATGCCCATTGGCCAACGTAAAGGAGGGACATCATCTTGATGCATGAGAACCACTGCACCAATCCTAACATTGTCCACGGCATCCAACCATTTTTGCCTAACTTGTAAGTTATGTAAATATTCTATCCGCCATCTTCTCCAAAAGCTGCAAACCATTTGGTCAAGCAATTTTTTGCGACAAGTTAGAGACTTCGTTGTTTCGGGAACGTTCACGACAGGCAACGAAGTCAACGGAGAAGCCATTATAAAATGAGCGGGAGTAAGCGGTTCTGGGTAAGGATCCTCAGTCAGGACACAGAGCGGTCTCGAATTCAGAACTGCCTCAATTTCAGTGAGAACAGTCGAGAGTTCCTCATAGGTAAGAAGCTGAGAACCGATAACACGGTATAAATGAGTTTTAATAGATTTAATATTAGATTCCCACAACCCTCCAAAGTGGGGGGCGCGGGGTGGAATCATTTTCCACTCTATGCGGTAGCGGTTAGCAAGTAGTTCTTGCAATTGAGCCTTGGCTCCAACGAAATTTGTTCCATTATCGGAGTATAAATTGGAAACAGGTCCCCTTCGGGAAATGAATCTTTTAAAAGCGGAAATGAAAGTGTCCGATGACACGTCAGTAACCAACTCAATATGAACTGCTTTGGTAACGAAACAAATAAATAAGCAAATGTAAGCCTTCTGACTTCTTTGACCTCTGCGTCTACATAACGTGACTTTAATGGGACCAGCGTAATCCACACCCGTGTGCACAAAAGCTTTAGTCTCTTGTACGCGACAAGCGGGTAAATCAGCCATCTTTGGGCTGGGGTGAGAAGGTGACACTTTAAAGCAAAAGTTACAAGCGTGTACTCTTTGTCTGATGACACTTCTAGAAGAGAGGATCCAATATTTTTGTCGTAGCAGACTGCTAAGAAGGCTTACACCAGCATGACAATAAATGCGATGGTAATAGTCTATTAAGACATGTGTAAAATTATCATGTTTAGGTAAAAGAGCGGGATGCTGAGCTTCATAAGGAAGGTTCGCATTTGACAACCTGCCACCGATTCTTATTATGTCATGCTCGTCTATAAAGAGATCTAGTTTTTTAAACTGCGAGCGAAGTTTTTTACTTTTAATTTCGACGTAAATGTCTAAAAAGTGAAATTGTTGAATGCAACGAATTAAATAAATTTCAGCGGTACCTAGTTCCCGGACAGTAATTGTCTTATTTAACTTGTCATAAGGAATAAAATGCAAAAATCTTAAGATGTAAACAATTATGCGCAGTATCTTATTTAATGATGTAAGTTTTTGACTAACACTATATATTAAGTTAGGTTCTGATACAGTAGATACTAAGGTTAGTGATTTATTATTAAACTCAGGCAACTGCTCGCTACATGAGGAAACAAACGGACTGATAGGCCACTCAGCAGTTGGGCGTAGAAGCCACTCAGGTTCATGCCACCACAAATTGTGATTTAGTAGCTGCTCAGGTAGAAGACCTCGAGACAAACAGTCACTAGGGTTTTCTTTTCCGTTAATATGGAAAAAATGCTTAGGATCAAGGTTTTCTTGACATTTAGCGACGCGGTTGCTAACAAAAATATTCCATTTGTGCGGTGAGGAATGAATCCATGAAAGAGTAATTGTAGAATCGGAAAATGCGAATATTTTATTAATAGCGGTACGAGAGCGGTAAGTGTCATAAACTAACTTAATTAAGCTTGACAAGAGTACAGCGGCGCAAAGCTCTAGACGAGCCAGAGATACGACCTTGACAGGTGCAACCTTGAATTTAGCACACACCAAAATTACGTGTGCGTTGCCATTTGTGTCAGTAACATGTAAGTATATGACGCAGCCATACGCATTCAAGCTGGCATCAGCAAAACCTACTATATTTGTCACGCAACCCATAGTAACGGCTACATGACGCGGCAGTTTTAAAGAGGAAAGTAAAGGCAGTTGCTCTTTAAACTTTTGAAAGAGAAGTACAATAGAATCGGGTGGAGTTTCATCCCAATCTGTGTTTAATTTCCATAATTCCTTTATGAGTAATTTCGCGAATAAAACCACGGGAGCCACTAGACCCAGAACATCCCACAGACGTGCAACAGTGGAAAGAATGGAACGTTTAGTACAACTTTTATCCAAGTTAGATGTAGTAAAGGTGAAACAATCCTCGGAAGGAATCCATTTGAGTCCAAGAATCTTTAAGTTATCCCCGTCAGAAAAGTTAATAGAAGAGCGGTTGGAGTGTGGAATAGAATCTAGTAGTTCCAAGGAATTACTTGCCCACTTAGTAAGGTCAAAGCCCCCAGCCTTAAATAAGGCGATAAGTTCAGCGGAGAGAATCTTGGCTTCCTCCAGGGTGGAGGTCGAGTTAGCCAAGTCATCCATGTATAACTCATGCGAAGCGACAATGGATGCGCGCGGGAATCGATGTTTTTCATCCTCTGATAGTTGACGGACTGTCCGCATTGCTAAATATGGGCTGGGCTTAAGGCCAAACGCCACTCGGTTAAATTGAAATTCGCGAACAGGTTCAGCGGTATTAAACCGAAACAATATTTTCTGATATTTTCGATGCTCATCGATAACAGCAATTCGGAGATACATCTGTTTTATATCAGCTGTGACTGCAATAGGGAATAATCGGAAATTTAAAAGCAATAAAAATATGTCAGCCTGTAGATTAGGCCCTGTGTGTAACAAATCGTTCAATGACACGCCATTATGAGACTTGGCGCTCGCGTCAAGGACGATGCGAACTTTAGTAGTTTGTTTATCATTCCTAATAACAGGGTGATGCGGTATATAATAACCTACAGTCTGATCAGCAGACCTAGGTGTAGTTTCAGTTAAATAATTTTGATTAAGGTATTCTTGGATTATTTCGTTATAACTAGCGCGCAAAGCAGGGTCGCGAAGCTTAGTTTTTTCCAAGTGAATAAAACGTCGATAAGCGACAGCATAAGAATTTCCGAGTGAATCTGGATTCTTACAAAATGGTAACGCAGTACAGTACCTACCGCTGGAGTCACGTGACACCGTAGAAACGTACAACTGTTCACATTCCCGTTCAGCGGGACTCATAAAAGATTTTGAGGGTATTTCTTCAATGTTCCAGAATTTATGTAAAGATTCGTCTAACGACAGAAAACAATGAGAATCATCTATATTCAACGCGGTAGAAAAATATGAAGCGGTATTTAAATCAGCGATATTATTTTTATTATTAAACGAACTAGTGGGTACTTCGTTTTTATTATTAAATAAATTAGCGGGTACTTCACCCATAAGAATATAACCGAACACGGTTTCAATAGCGGATGGCGCGGTAGGTGAAATAATTTTATTGTTGAGTAATAAATATGGGAACAGCTTTGCCCCTAGAAGCAGTTCAACATCACCAGGCACATGCCACAGGGGGTCGGCTAGCGGTAATTTGAACAAATGTTGCACTGCAGAGGTATCAACAAAGTGAGATGGTAATTTGTCAGTTATGCAGTCAACCACAAGAGCGGTTATTTTAAAGGAATTATTTTTATTTTTAGCAGTAACTGTTATCTCAACGTAACCTATAATAGGCCGCGAAGAGGTTCCTACGCCTTTTATAAATGAATTTGAAAGCGGTATAATATTTAATTGAAGTCTCTTACAACAAGCTGACGTAATTATGTTATTTTGCGAAGCGTTATCGATCAAACATCTTACAGAAACATATCTATTATATCTGTTGTCAACGTATACTTGTGCGGTCGACAGTAATACGGTTGTGCGCGGTAAATCTGTACCTACGCGTGAACATGCACACAGCGCCACCTGTTGTGAATGCGCGGAACTAGGCACAGCGTCGCTCGATCCCGACCGTTGAGTAATTTGCTCCAGATGTAAAAGCGAATGATGTTTTTTGTTACATGTCCTGCAAGTATGTATTGACTTACACTGTGAAGCCGTGTGTGTTGAGCTAAGACAGTTTACACATCCACGTTTGTTTTTAATAAAGTCCAAACGTGAATTGGCTGATAGTGCTTGAAATGTTGGACACATATAAAGCTTCCAATGATCACTTCCATTACAGTGTGAACAAGTTTGGTTATTGTCACAAGCAACAAAGGTATGCACCGTACTATCACGTGACTGATTACGATAATTATTTTTGTTCACTGATACAGTTCGAGACGAAACAATTCTATCCAATATTTTAACTTGCGATTTTATGAATTCAACGAAATCCGTATAAGTTGGAATCTCCTCCTCTCTCATATGCATCTCAAATAAATGTAAGGTAGCGGGGTCCAATTTTTTCAAGGCTAAATTTAATAGTATGAAATCCTTTAAGTCGTTAATTTTTAATTGTTCTAGTGCCGAAACAGACGCGTGAAAACTTTCAATAAAACTATTTAAAGAGGTGGAATTATTACTTGCAGGTTTAATGTTTAATATGTTAGACATGTAATGTGACCCTAGTGTTCGTTTATCTTGATACTTTTGAACCAAACTGTTCCAAATGGATTTATAATTTTCGCCCGATGGAATAATTCCGGCAGTAATTTGTAATGCGTTTCCTTTCAGATTACCCATTAAGTATTGCACTCGTTGAGAATCTGTAAGATTTATATTACTATGGATGTTTGACTTAAATGATTCGTAGAAAACAGGCCAGTTTTCAATCCTACCATCAAAAAATGGGATCTGAATTGGGGGTAGTTTGATCGAGTATTTAGATTGTTTCACGATATCACAAGTTGAGTCATCCGATGACCTTGCAGACCTCGCGGCGACAAGTGAACGAACTCTTTCGACACGGGTGTAAACGCCGTCAAATGATATTTGACTGTTATAATCGATTGTATAATCAGGATTTATTTGTAAAGAATATGTATTTATTTTGTCTAAATTAGCACTAAATTCCTGACGAGTGATCGAGAGTATTTGAGTGTCCGCCATGAACGTTTCCGACGAACGAAGCTCAATATTAATCGTATTTATTTTCTTTGAAGTTTCATACAATGACGATAAACGCTCAAAGATTGCTTGATTTTTAGCTTGAAGTAATTTTATCTTCATTTTTAGTTCTTCCATAATGGGTTATTGATGAAAATACAACGGATAAAAATTATTAAGTATAGCGGGTAGACTTACAACAAATATTTTTATTGTAAGTGAGTAAGAAGTAATTGGTTATAAATAAGTTAGTAGGCAAGTTTGCCGAACTAACTCACGATAATAAGCGGTTTTTTAATATTGACCTATGCTATTGTAATGCAGTAGGAGCAATATTAAGTTGGCACAATGGTTCTCAATGAAATATGTACCTAGCGGAATGAACGAACGTTAGTACGCGTTCGTTTAATATGGCGGTTTTAGGAACTTAGGTATTTGCCTAAATTCTTAGGTATGGGACCTATGAATGCTGATTTTTTGAATCCGACTCGAATGGACCAAAAAACTTATGTGGAATAAGTTGGGTTATTGCGGCTGTCGAAGGACCAATAAGCGTTGTGTAATTATTTGGGAACGAATGTCATGTCGCCTGCACACAAGGGGGTAGGAAACAATTAAGGACTTACTTGGTGGTTTTGAATGTGCCGTGCTGATATGTAGACCGGCGTCCGGTAACCTTTGTTTCTCTGCTTCTTCCTGGTTCTGTGTCGGCCGACACTCGTGAATTGGTTTATTTTATTTAAAGCGGTTTGGTATATTTCGCGGCGCGAGCGCGTCGCAAAGCTTAGCGGTAGCTTGCTGTGCGATTCACGGTTCGATTACAAGTGTGTTTGAGTCTCTGTCTCTCTCCTGGAGCGTTTGGTTCCACGTAGTCCGGAAACGGTAGTCGGTTGGCGCTTTCTCTTTCTGTCGCGTATGGACGTAATGATAGGGAGAGGGATAGATGGATAGGCACTTGGCGACATGACGTTGACGTTTTCGTTCGGATATTTAATAGAGAGAAACTTGTAGTATAGAAACTTGCGTAAGCAAGTTACTTGATTCGAATGTCTTTTACTGATAAAAATTGAATCATATTATTATATTACGTAGTTTATTCGAATTTTTCTTCTATTCTCAGATCAGCTCGGATGTAGTTAATAAAGCTGTTCAATGTGCATTGTGAAAGATGGTAACGTTACTAACAGCTGTCAAATTTGTTTATTTATTTTAACATAATAATATAGCCAAGGCCAATTACATTTGCTAAAAACACAAACACATAATTACAATAACGAAAAGTAAACTACTCGACAGTCATACGCTCGTCTCCCTCACTCATTTAGATAAGCCGATGCCAACTTTTAGAATGCACCCTCCTAAGGTCAGTTTTGCATGCAGTTGATTAAGTCATCATCTGCCTTGCCTTTTCTCATCTATGTCGGAGTCGACTTCCAGTCTAACCAGATGCAGCTGAATACCAGTATACATGGAGCGACTGCCTGACTGACCTCCACAACCCAGTTACTGGATAATACGATACCCTTTGATAAGACTGGTTGTCAGACTTTCGGGCTTCTGACTACCCGTAACGACACATCAACATGAAGTCGATCGGTGTATCGACATGCAGTTGATTAAGTATAAACCAATTTTATTAAGGGTTGACATAATTATTTACCTCATTCATCATTTTTCATTCATTCATTCATTTTTTTTTTCATAATTTTTTTTTTCCTCCTCATTATTTTACTGGTATTCAGCTGCATCCGGTTAGACTGGAAGCCGACCCCAACATAATTGGGAAAAGGTTAGGCAGATGATGATGATAATTATTTACCTCAGCTCTGGCCCAATCTTTAGTATAAGTTATAATTAACCTGTTACTCATCAGCATATTTTGTAAACATTTTGTTCTTAAAAACAAGCGGTTAATTAGGTTTTCTTCTCTTAGTCATAATATCAGTGAATGTATACAAATGATAGTGAGTCCAAATGAATAAATAATGTCAAAACACACTGTAGGCATAACAAGCAGATTTGTTGCTGGAAATTTTTGTATGGAATAAAAAATACATACTTCAAAATAAATCTGCTTAGCTTTTCCCAACTATATTGGGGTCGGCTTCCAGTCTCACCGGATGCAGCTGAATACCAGTATTTTACATGGAGCGACTGCCTATCTGATTTCCACAACCCAATTATTGGGTAACACTTGGTAAGACTGGTTGTCAGACTTTTGAAGTTTTGACCTTTTGAGTACCCGTAACGACCGTAAAAGATCTACAAGTGATAGCCGGGACCAAGGGCTTAACGTGCTTTCCGAGGCACGGAACTTCAATGAATGAAAATTAAACGAGGGACAATTTAATGCGAAGCAGCCTGTCCCTTGCTACTTTTCCCCAGCGACGCCCTAAACCGAGGTCCCTACCCCACAGGGGGTGCCCTTAGCGTGTAGTCGCTTAGTTTTCGAGTTTTTAAGCCCTGACTGGAGGCTTTAATTTATTGAGGCATCCACAAGCAAGCCCGTTTCAGCAGTCGACAACCTATTAGGTAGAGTGCGAGATGCTTCGATCAATAACAGTACTAGATTCCCGATAAGCGCTTCAAAAACGGCCCGAAAAATAAGACCACAAATACTTTTGTGGTCTTATTTGAAATTAGTATGTTTGTAACCTTATTACTTAGACTTTAAGTTTCATTTTAGAATAAATGACTGAAAATTTAAAAATAGAATGATTTTATTTTCAAGCGACATTTTTAATATATTTTGCAATGGTAATTAAACTTTATGTTTAAGCATTAAGGTTTATAATAAACTGAAGTTGTTAATATTAAGAAACTTTTTTCTAAGAAATGTAGTTGTGTGTGTGTGCAAACGTGGCCACTTGAGCGACTGATTTTTGTTCCTGATCCTTAATCTAGTACTATTATTGATCGAAGGCGAGATGCCAATAAAAAAATATGTAGACAGAAGATGTATGTCTAAGCAATAATGCAGGCAAAATAAGGAAGGACTAGCAGATTTTAAATCTAGTGTGACTTGAAATTTAGAATAGAGAGAACACGTCAACTGTGGCAAGCAATGCGAGTTTAAAAAAAGGAAACCAAAGATTCGCAGAACATGACAGAATTTGGAAGACGGGGTGAACAGAGAATTAAGAATATAGACCTGAGGCGAAGAATTGAATTGTTTCTAGAGTTTGACATGCCAGGAGTAAGTACCAGCTTGAGGTTTTCTAAAGATGGACAGTATATAAATAATTCTAGCATAAAGACAAGATATTTCAGGCTCTAAGAAGATAACGTATATCCACCTCCCATATATTCTTGAAATCCCTGTCAGTGACACCCTGTCCTTGCTGTATCTCTGTATATTCCGCACTGATCTGAGAATTAGAAAGAAAACCAAGGTCTGTGAGTAGTCGGGATTAAGATACATTGTATTTAGTGAAATGTAGGTGAGAGGTGAAACGATGTTCGTGTGAGGCTTCATTTCAATGTTGTAGAAGTGAATGTGTCTGATATTTCTGTACCTGCATAAGTATCTGATGAAAAGAAAGGACTTACCGTATGCATGCATTTTATTATACGTATGGTATAGCTTGAGCCTTTGAAAGTAACGACCGAAGAAATAAGAAAAACAGGCAGGTGGCGTTCACAGAAACAAACCTACAGGATTAAGTCAGCCTATGCAGCCAGACTATGAACGTCAAATCCAAAATGTATGAAAAAAAAAACAACGCCAGCCGCCAACTGCGTCGCCGTTGTTTTTTTATACATTCTCACAGTCGACGGCCGATTATACGTTTGGTGTGTACGCGGCCTAAAAGGGAAGTGAAGGCGGCAACGTATTAATGTTCTAGAACAAACAATTGATAGAGAAGTGCTAAAGCCGTAAAGTCATCAATGAAACAAAAATATTACTAAAGGATGATTTCCACCAAACGGACACGAACGGATGCGGCGACAGCCGACCGCGTCCGGCAGGATGTCGACGCATACGATCGGCTCCGTACCGTCGCTTCCGAATGTATCCGTTTCTGCGCCTAGTCAAATGGTTTCAGTCCTACTGTGTTGAATTGTTCTAATGCCGAAAGGATTTGATCGGATACGACTACAGGCGAACGGAGCCGATCGCGCAATCCGATCCGTTGCGATGCGAGCCGTTTGGTGGAAATCATCCTTGACGGTTATTACGTTTTAAACAAATGCAAAGCGGCAAAATAGAATAATAACGATACAAAAGCAGACGTTTCTGTTTTTGACATTCGCAACAAGGGCAGCAGAACTTTTAATAACAAAAAAACAGAAAAAAAAGCTGCAACATAAATAAACATTTTTGTGTAGTTTACCTGTCTTTCATCAGGTCTTCGCGCAGGCCAGGCCCGTCGTGGGGGGGAGAGCACGGTGCCTCCGCCATTCGGCGAAAGTGCTTCCTGCTTGAATACAGCCAATGATGGCAGCGACAGCAGCGCCTCGCTACGGTGAGAATAGGTACTACATGGTGAGTTTTTTGAAAGTTCAATAAGAGATGGCGCTGTAATACATACAATGTGTGAAACTGGAAGCAAGTGACTGCTTTTTTTGGGTAAATGCAGTAACCGGCAGACTTTCTGGCGCATTGCGAATACTCTACGTGTATTTGCACCGATCCAGTCGGTATAAAGTTAAAAAGTTTTATGTGCCTAAACACAGTCAAATTACACAGCAACAGCAATGCTGTTTTGCGGCAGAAATTGATATGATTACTATTTTCCTGCTCGAGCTTCTTGCTTGAAACTGACTCTACTAAAAGTGAGCACTTCGGTACGATACAAAGCAAAATATTTATTATCTGACAGGTTTAAATAACAGATGGCGCTGTATTACATGCCAAACATCAAAGCATTCTATTTGTAAAAAGTTTTATTATTTTGAATAGGTGGCGTAGTACTAAATCTAACAAAGCATCCTATTAAGTAAAAGTTTCATAAGTTTGAGTAATAGATGGCGCTGTACTAAACTACAATTTGTTGACGGGTTTTAGTGATACTCACTTCATAGACAGCTCACCGGGCAAGTCGAGATCGAGGTCGTTGACCTGCCAGCCGGGAGACATGTGTGATGACGAGGAACTGGTGCCGCTGCCACCCATGTCACTCAAGGCAGCTGGTGGAAAGAAAAAGGAGTTGTGAGTAAAAGTTTTTGATAGAAGACAAATTTTTGATGGATTTTGTGGTGAAACACGTCACATGTCGGGGTGATAAAATCACTATAATTTTCGAAGATATCATCTGGCACTGGGGAGCGATCATTGAAGTGCATATTAGGCCCTTTGTCGTATATTTTTAGCAACATTGGCAAAAATAAGAAGATTATAAAATTGTCTTTGTTTCCAACTCTTTTCCAATAGAATTCACTAGCTCTAATAGATGGAGCCGTTAATTATCACTGATATATAGCAAAAACAGTACGCTTAATTTGATTGGGAGACTTAAATTAAACAATACGCATAAAATCAAACTGAAGCTCAAACCATTTATATCAATTAAACCATTTACAGGCACTTTTGAATTGTTAAGGAGTAGGTCAGTCAAAAAGATGAAGCTAGTTGCCCATTCCAAGGCGTAGTAGGTTGCTCTGAAGAATAACGGACAAGAAACTCCACAGGTTAAAGTCCGTACTTTTATAATGACATCGGAAGCACCGAGGGAGGTGTATGTAGTCAATAGATGTATGAGGAACAGGGTATAAAGTTCACTCATCCTCCGTAGAAAAGGGAGGATCCTCCGACCAGACTGGTGTCGTATCTGGTGGGCAACCGCCCGATGATTCATATCGGTCTGTTGTAAATATGCTAGTCGCGCCGTAAACTCTGCTTGCGCGATGCAGGATTTTGCGTGACGTCAGTATGATGCATAGTTCGCATGTGACGGTGTAGATGCCGCTACAGGTCCTAATCATTTTATTGGTGTCCACGGTAAATCCCTTAATATCGACGATTCGAAATCGATTATGCCATTAAAACAAAACAAATGAAATAATAAACAAGAGAACGTGTAAGCTTGATGAAATACTCTCGTATCCAGAATGAGGTGGTTCGATATTGTTAACTTATTGACCTCTGATACGTTTTTGTTTACTCTTACTCAACGTTTGATGTGGCGTTATCTTTCGAAAGGAGATTTTGGGTCTCGTTGGCAAATAAAGAACATACGTAAAACGGGAAACAAATTTTTTTTGGTGGGAAATCATCAGATGACTTCTCCCCCTGTGGGTGGTGCGGGAGGGCGTGTCAGACTTTTACTAACTAAAACCCACCCGTGTTCCTTCAGTTACCTGTGCCGGGGGCCACAGTATCACTTTTGAACAACCCGCGGCCCTGGCAGGCATCGGCCCTAGCGGACCCGTCACTTAGTGCTGACATCACTTTGAGGCGCGCGTGGAACACAACTAGGGATTGCAAATATTCGATATTTTTGGTATTCGAATATTCGAATAATTTTTCAGCCTTATTCGAATTATTCGAATAATATTCGAATATTTCAGAAAAAAAAGTATTTTTATAATTTCTCACGTTTTATTGCCTTAGAAACTAGTAACATATTTGTTATGTAAGTAGGGCAACATCCCAATCAGACAGAACCAATATTTAAACAAAACTTTTAATCAAATAAAATATTTAATTAACAAATTTTTAATAAAGTTAGATGTAATATGAACTTCGACTATGGAAATATGAAATAAAAAATATTAATTTTTAAACAATTATTGAAAAACTACTTAGTAGAAAACACAATTAAAATCTCACTAGCAAAATCAAATAACATGTTAATAAACTTTATACAACACAAGTAAAAGTAAGAAACAAAAAAGTATCATGATATTGTACTATCAATTTCTTAAAAATAACTAAAGAGAAACGAGATCAAAGTCACAATAAGAATGCACTGCGCGGGATAACTAGCATCTAAAGAGATATCCAAATTGCAAGTGCACGCAATCACTTAAATTGAAAATTATGATCCCACGGGCCACACGGATTAACGGGCACGGGCCACTTAAGTAACAATTATAATAGCACGTCATAGGCCTGACTTAGGTGTATTTGTCTGGGCGTACCTGTATCATAAAATATAGAGCCATCTGCATTTTTATTGATGTTTCTAGATCATGAATTCACGATGTTCAAGAGTTGCTGTGGATGTGGAAGGCACTGCATACATTTCGTCCTCTATCTTTTTCTGCATCTGTTCTTTCATTGACATATTTGAGATTCTTGACGCTTCTTCATTTTGATAACACTGAAGGTCTAATATAGCAATGTCGTCTTCGTCATCAGAAACGCCAGTGTTAGTTGTCGCAGGTCTTTGCTTAAAATATTTTTAGTTACCTGACTGACACTTCACTTTTACTTTAATTATATATTATATTATTTATTATATATATACAATGTGAGTCTTTATAAAGTGCACATATTAAAAAGGGTGAAAATATAAACAATTTTATCGATGGAAAAGGTGTCAAAATAAATGTAAAAAAAAAAAAAAAATTATGGACTTTTAATTTTTTTTACTCTCGTCTTGGTACCCCATGCAAACAAACTGTAGACTGAGATTTTTTGATAAATTTTACATTTATTGCAAAAATTGGTAGAAAAACGGTAAATTTTCTTAAAAAAATCATTAATAATTAATTTAAGGGGTTTATTTTTCAAAAAATTATGGCTTTATTAGCTCGGCCTATTATTAGAGATCATTATTAATTTTGTTTTAATATCACATTTAGTTTAAAAGTAGTAACAGTTTGTTTGCATGGCTAGATTCACACTGTATATTAACTATATATATTTGTGAAACTCAAAATTGCGGCGAGTTGCAGTCAGCAGAGGAATGGTGGCCGTTGATTGGTCGGATGGCCGCTGTGGTAATATTCGAATGTTCGAATATTTTGTAATTTACTATTCGAATATGAATTTCAAATGTATATTCGAATAATTCGAATATTCGAATATTCGATTGCAATCCCTAAACACAACGCGCCGTCGGCCCGGGCCTGCCGATCGATTCTGTAAAAATCTCACCGTGAAAAGTTAGGTGAAGTGAGCTTAGAGTGAGCTGTCAATAGTGTCAATCCCTAGTATTAGTTGGAATGACAGCTCATTCCACGCTCACTTCACCTAAGTTTTTACGGTGAGATGGTTACAGAATCGCACTGCTGGTCCTTACCGAGCGGTGAGTTACCAATTGCTCGCCGTCCGAAGCCGGCGCTTACGGTGACCGGGAATCGGCTGTTGACTCCCAACGTCCAGGGCGTCTACCAGTAAGACCTACACCCTAATAACTAACAGCGTAACACACTTTAAATCACCATCTGCAGGATATCGAAGGTCCCACATTTCTTCAGTTATGTGAAGTCTCACTTCAGTGGCGTAACTATGCCCTTTGGGGCCCGTGGCAAATTCATGAGATAGGACCCTCCCTAATGTAAAGAAGTCAAACTCAAAACTCAAAGTATTTATTTCAATTAAATCAATTACAGGCACTTTTGAATTGTCAAGGGGTTGGTCAGTCAGAAAAATGATAGTTGCCCATTCCAAAGCGTAGGTACCTATGGAGAAGAACGGGCAAGAAACTCCATGGACACTTATAAATCAATATAATATGGTTACAAAGTATTAGTTACATCATTCATGTTAGAAATTATGCATGTGAGAACGATGCAGAACGTTAAAAGCGTCCGTAATGAAAAGTTAAAAAAAATAAAAATAAGAACAATTCAAGAAGAAGCTCAACCAACGTTATAATTTTTTTTTACTGGCTCTTCGGCCGCGTAGATTTCGTAATTTCCCCTACAAAATTGAATACCTGACTGCTTCGTTGGTGTAGTGGTCGAGAAAAGTTTGCATTTCTATACTTATGTTAGGATCCTCCTGTGCTCATGGCCCTCTGGAGCCGGGGCCCCCTCCGACAGGAGGCCCGTGGCATTTTGTCACTCCTGCCACCGTTACGCCACTGTGCCAGTTAGTACGCGCGAGCCTATTGTCATTATTTTAATGACTCAAATCCATACTCCGGGCTGTTACTGACAAATTCCTGATGGGAAATCTCAATAACTCTTTGTCCGCCCTGGGAATAGACCAACGAGCCCATATTCAAATTTTATTTATGTTTTAAATTGACGTTAAACAAATATCAACTTTATTTTAGTGGTAATTAAGTTGATTTCAGAGTGACTAGCACTATTGAAAAAGTTATAAAAATGTTTGAAGTTGTAGCGTAAACTGAACTTTATTGTGTAGGGATTAAAGTTATTTTTCCATAAACTCATATTTGTTTACATTTTTGGCGGATATGTCGCGAATGCAGATTAGATAGATTATTCTCGTCTCAGAATCTAAACTTTTCTAGTAGCTTGCAAGCTGACATAGCTTGGAACAGCTGGAAATTCTTTGACGCTTCATGCACTACAGCAGTTATAGGTACCTCAGATACGGACTTATAATGTTACTCAGATCCTAGATTGTAATCAGCATTGTTTTTTTTTTTGACCGCGAATTTGTAAACCTTTGGACGCCCTCAGGCTAGGTGGAGCGACGATCTTCGCAGGATGGCTGGTAGCAGCTGGATGAGAGTTGCCGAAAATCGAGTTGAATGGCGTGCAATAGGAGAGGCCTATGTCCAGCAGTGGACTGCTATAAGCTGATGATGATTGATTTATATTGCTGTACCATAGACGAGCTCTTTGAAAAAAATATAAAAATGAAAAGGAGGACTTTTGGAGGACTGTCTTTTGTAATTTTGACGTTCGAAAAGTGCTGGTGCTGATTCACAGCTTCGAATAATGAATTTTGATTTTGAGAAAAAGAGACAGAAAATCGCATGGAGACGGTATAACACTTTTTTTTATTTTTTTCGATCACGCCTGACGGAAATCGATGGATTTTTCCTTATGTGACAAGTTCTACCGCAAGCCGCGTTGATATAATGTTTTAAGTTGCAAAATACCATCTTAGATTGTAATCAGATTTTTGATTGCGTAGACTCACGAAAATAAAATACCTTCAAACAAGTCCCCACTCCTAAGTGCTAGGCCACATTAAATTATCAATCAAGCCATTGAAACAAACGTTAAACAATCCAGCTCTCTTGCAACCTTATCAGCTACACTTTGACCGCGCGGGTACTGAACTAGTTCGAACTACTTCGAGCATCTATCTGTTTGAGTTGAATCGAATTAATTTCGTTCGATTCGAACCGAATGATGGTATTTTTGGTGGTTGGAGTTAAGCTACGCTTGCCGCGTTGGCCCGTGGGTGGGTGACCTTTGCATACCAAGACCCTCAGTGCCTCGGACGGAAAGCACGTTAAGCCGTTGGTCCCGGCTGTCAACGGGTCGTCAGAAGCCCGAAAGTCTGACAACCAGTCTTACCAAGCAGTATCGTATTACCTAGTAACTGGGTTGAGAAAGTCAGATAGGCAGTCGCTCCATGTAAAATACGAACATTCAGCTGTATCCGGTTAGACTGGAAGCCGACCCCAACATAGTTAGGAAAAGTCTGGGCAGATTGATTGATTGATGATATTTTTGGTGTTGACAAGATTTTTGGGTTAATGATGGTTAACGAGCCACAACCTTACGATGTGGCGCAGAAGTACTAGGAGGGCTAACCCCAAATAAATTGGGATACTAGCCAGGAGACGGAAGAAGATGTTGGTAAACCAGCTGTAGTGTATTTATGTAATATACAGGGTTATTTTTCAAAGACCAGCCAAATTTAAGGATGTGGTACAGACCATTAAACTGAACAACTTTCTCCATGGGACAAATAGCGTAATCGCAAAAATTTTATCAACTGTCCCATAGAAAACTTCAATACCTACTCGACCTAAATGTATGGGACGGCTCAATTTTTATTCGCAATTAAGATGTTGGTCCCATGGAGAAAGTTTTTCAGTTTGATGGTCTGTACCAAATCCTTAAATTTTGCTGGTCTTTGAAAAAATAACCCTGTATATGTAAACACTGCCGTATTCACAAAAGCGGGGTAGCTGCTGTCACTAATGTCATCTGTCAGTCACGAGGAGTGTCGGAAAACACGAAAGTGAAGCAGCTATACGATAGCGCATGGTGTGGTAGTGAGCCAGGGAATCGATATATTCAAATCAAATAAAGAATGTTTATTTGTTAGAATATGGTACAGACGCCAGCAGGTCAAGCTACCCGAAAGTGTCAAATTTTTCCAATCAACCTTGAACCTTAACGCTTCAGAAATAAAGTTGAAAATCTATTAAAGAAATTTGACAGATTTTAGTAGCTTGATGTGCTGGCGTCTGTACAATAGACGTTACAATATTGGTTCCAGCTTCCAGCATATCCTGCCATAATCTGGCGTACAAATATTTTTTAATAAAATTTAAAAAAAAAACGGATTATATTACTAGCCTATTAATAATAATGAAAATAAAGTATGAATCTATAATAAATAAAGATTGAAATTGTAGTAATAATGAATTGTGTAATTGTTGCATGCGGTAGAATAAAGACTATCTTTATTTGATTTTTATTATTATATTATTAACGGCTTATCTTCTAAATATTCTTGAACACTGTGATAATTTTTTCAAATAGTAGTCTGAACAATGACCTTTTGAACCACGGCAATGGCAAATCTTGAGCATTATTTAGCAAATGGTTGTACTATACAGGGTTATTTGTAAAACACCAACAACCTCTTAAGAGGTCATTGTACTCATCATTATGAACAACTTTTACTATAGGACCAAACATGAAATCGCGAAAAAAAAATCAGTTGCTCCCTACATTTTGACGAGTTATGTGAACATAAATGTAGGGAACAGCTGATTTTTTTCGCGATTTCAGTTTTGGTCCAACTTATAACCATGGTCCTTAAAGGATTGGTTTCCAACATAAAACTATTCCAACCAACTATTCCATTTTTTAACCATTTACAGGCACTTTTGAATTGTCAAGGAGTCAGTCAGTCAGAAAATATGAAGCTAGTTGCCCATTCCAAAGCGTAGTAGGCACTTATGGAGAAGAACGGGCAAGAAACTCCATGGACACTCTTTTATATGATATAGTAACAAAATTATTAGTTATATCATTAATATTGAATTTAATTCTTAATTTCATTGTTGCAGCAATTCATGCCCATTCACTTAAAGACTTTTTCTGAGATTTCTGAGATGAGAGATAGACTAGTTCTACTAGTCCTAGTAGCTGCTAGCAAAGGAATCAGTCTAGGACCTTAAAAGAGAATCTACGAAGTCATCAGTTCATGTAACAACCATCAAAATGATCGCTTTTTACAAAACAAAATATGTAAGAAAATAAGATGATTAATAATATTTGACCTGGTACTTGTTTTAGTGGAAAATTCCTGTGTGCACTATCTCTGTGGCTACTGGTACCGAGCCGCAGTTACGTAAACTAAAGATAAGTGCCAATCTGCCACTAAAAGTGCCACTTGAGAACATTTAAATGAGTCGTGATACTGCCTTCATACGATCGTTGAACTTAGCCATCGAAATGATTATAAAATAGGTTAATTATCATCAATTAAAACCAATGAAAACATTCAAGCTAACTTATATCTTAAAGATATATTAAAGTAATCCGGGACCGTTGTGACAAAACTTGTACAGACGCCAGCACATCAAGCTACTACAATCTGTCAAATTGATTTAATAGATTTTCAACTTTATCGCTAAAGAATTAAGGTTCAAAATGGATTGGAAAAATTTGACAGTTTCGGGTAGCTTGACCTGCTGGCGTCTGTACATAAAAGTATGTTTATTCGCAAATATAATAAAAGATAACACCATGGACATTATAAAAAAAATGTTAGTTCCAACTGGCATTAGACAAACACGGAAGCAAGGACACCAGCTTTGGGGTGGGAAGTCATCATATGACTTTTCACGCTCTGGGCGGAGCGGGAGGGCGTGTCAATACTTTTACTGACTAAAACCCACCAGTGTTCCTTCAGTTGCCTGTGCTAGAGGCCACGGTAACTCTTTCGAACAACCCGCGACCCTGGCAGAAGGACACCAGCAGAACCAAAAAATGCTATTGAAAAAACTTAAGAAATCCAGCAGTATAGACCACCATAGTATATCATCCACTCGCTGCGGGAACCACAAGACCGGTCGTGACGATGAAAAATTTAAAAGAAAGAAGAAAGATAGAAAAAAAGTACCGTAAGCATTGTAAGTGATGCTGGCAAACGCGTGAGCTCCAAACTCGGTGAATCTCCTCCCCTCCCTTGCTTCTCTTGCAGCGAACTGCAGCACCGCAGCAGCGGAAACCCGGTCCTGCTGCGGCGTCGTATCTTCAACCATGTTAGACAGTTTGACGTCACACACCAAGAGGTGGCGCCACTAGTCTATTAGCAGTCCAGCAACTTTCCGCTAGATGGCACCTCAATTTAGCATCCAATGCGTTCTACTTTTGAAAGTTTTGGGGCAACACTAACAGATGGCGTTGCTTCCGAAGAATTAATTTGAGTTTTCGAATAACAGAGGGCAGTAGTATCAAGTGTACTCTTACGTGATTTTTTACACTATTTGATGGAATATCACAGCTTGAATTAGTTTATTTGGTCACTGTCAAAAGTACCAGTTACAAAACACACACTTAAACGTCCATGTACAGGATTGGCTGACGATAATATTTCTGTGATATTTTGTGGCGCAACGAAAATGTTCGAGTGTCATTTTATTAAGAAAAAATTTATTACACTTCACTTTTCTTGAGTTTATTGTTTTGTATTTACTTCACTTGTAAAACTTTTGATCGGGATTCATCGTGTTCATCATTATAAGACTATAAGCGTTCACTGCTTTAATAAATTAGCCTGCGAAAGTCCAATGCTGAACACAAAATGGAGGTAAGCAATATCTATACTATCAAGATTAATTCAGCAAGTTTCGTTCGCAGCCTGCTTGCACTATAGCAATACAAACAGTCACAATAAGTCAATATTTGTACGCCTTGCAAGGCAGCACATAGTGTCTCAACATATATATATATTTTTACCAATAGGTACAGCCAGCCAGCAGGTCAAGCTACCCGTAACTGACAAATTTTCCCAATCAACCTTGAACGTTAATGCTTAAGCGATAAAGTTGAAAATCTCTTAAAGAAATTTGACAGCTTGATGTGCTGGCGTCTGTACATTACACCTATTTGTGTACAATTAAATAAATTATTTGAATTTGAAGTAAACTTATTAACAGTTTCTGAAAATAATGCAAGAAATAAATTGACGCAAGTCGATGATAAATTGGACTTTATGATGCAAGTTGTGCTAAGTGCAAGCTCGAAGCAAAACTGATTCTTGCTCAAATATACTTGTTAGTGGATAATTTGCTCTATTTTCTTTTATGAATATTGTCTAAACCCCTCCGATTATACCAACGTATAAAAATTCACTACACTTTTTGTAAGATGTTATTATGTTAAGAATTGATTACGAAAAGACCTTAGATCAATAGCATTGCTATAAGTCTGAATCAACAAACAAAATGCGATAATACGTGCCGATCATGCGGAAAATATTTTTTTTGCAGAACTGCACATTTGTAATCGTGCAAGTGAATCAAAATCTTTCATAGAATCAAGGAAATGTTCCTTCAATGTGCCAAGGCGTATCGCAGATGGGGTATAAATATTCTTGAAATTGTTTACATAGTGTAGCCAAGAGAGAGTGAGAGAGAGAGAGAGAGAGATAGTGAAGCCATAGGGTAACTGAGCCAAGCACAAAAATCCAAACGGCATTAGAACACAAGATTTGTGGTTTAAACCATAGAGACATGTTTGAATTTAGAACTTTATTCCGACAACGTTCAAGGTATACATAAAAAAAACAGAAGGGTAATTCTCGTAATTTTAAGATCGTTCGCAGTCTGAGGGGTAATTCTCATAATTTTAAGAACGTTCACAGTCTGATCTCAGTTCAATTCCCCTACATTTTGACAAGTTTTTGACATTTGTTTGTCGACACAGCGAATTTTAGAACTCAGTTTACACCGTTTTCCATTACACAACTCCTCGCTAAAGTAAAGTCTCTAGCTAAAGTAAAGTAGGTACCCCAAGAAATAATAATTCCTATAAGCCAGTACTGAACCATGACTAACCAACTTCTGGACGATGGTGGGTAGGTTGGAATAACGCACGCACAATGGTCCACTTGAAGCACTAAGTGCGGAAGACAAACCCCATACTCTATGGTACGGGTTTGGATTCCGCCCTTAGTCCTTCAATGGCTATGTTCTATGACAGCCATTACGGATTGGCTATTTTATTACGGGAGCTGTTGTTTGGCATCCTCGTCAAATTTCAGGAGGCTGCTAGGAGTGACATAAATAATCATATAAAATTACGATCCCAGGTAAATAATGAACACATACTTTTTTTTTAGTTATTTAAGTTTGACAGTATTTCAAAATACACCACTTTCAAAGAACAGAATCGCGTTATTGTATCGTAAAAGCGGCCGCGTTTTTATGTGTGTGTAAAAGGGCAGTTACAGTGCGGTCTCAGACAGGCCGCGTTTAATATGCGTGTCCCACAAACGTTTCCGAAAATTTGAAAAAAAAAAAATACCTACTTATTTTATTATTGATTCATGTCGAGAATCAGTAGCATAGTTACCTGCTTGAATTTGACGAGGTTGCAAAACAACACCTTGTATTATCATAATATAAATAATAATCGTAACAAAACCTACGAGATTATGGAAATAAGTTAATTCGTAACGGAATCTTTAGCAGCGCGTGCGACTGTTTGCCAACTATTATTTAGCAAAGACAAAAAGATAACCAGATATCGTTTTTATGGGACGCCAAAAGACATAACAAATGCGACAGATACGAAATTCTGCAAATACACAAGTATGTTTTATTTAAATAACGAGATGTGACGTCCCACGCGATAATTGAGCGTGATATAGTAATATGAATTGTATGCTAAAACTCTTCAATAAGGATTTCTTTAGGAAACTATAACTATTCCCTTCCACGTGTCGTGACGTGACGTAACACCCGTCAGCCTTCAAAGCAAGGGTGAATAGCCATCTTCGGGGCTAACTTGTTGCAATAATTGCCTATGCCTCAAAACGGTCACAAATTCTGACTCCGGGTGAGGGTAACTTAGAACCAGCAAGAGTTGGGTTGAGACTTCGCTCGGATGTGACGTAACCGCGCGGTACTGGAGCGTCAATGGCGAGAGCGGTAGCATCGCGAGGGTCGGGAAGAGCCGCTCGGATCTCAGGAGGGGCCGCTCGGGTATAGAGAGGGGCCGCTCGGGTCACTGGAGGTGCCGCTCGGGTCTCGGGATGGTCCGCTCGGGGTCTTGGGACTCTTGGGAGGGGCCGCTCGGGTTTCGGAAGGGGCTGCTCGAGTCTCGGGAGGAGCTGTACGGGTCTTGGGAGTTAACTCTTCCAGTTAACTCTTGCGAGTTGCACGAATAAAACAGCCTATCAACACTGCCCGACACGGGGATCTTACCTCGGACCCTACGCTCAGCAGTCGCACTTATAACAACTAGACCAAGGAGCCAGATCATCAAAAAATTAATGGCTTAAGTTTACCATGACACAATAAGTATAGAATTAAAAGGCAGCTAGAGGCACTCAAACCAAATATGAACAACAAAAGACACAAATGTTTGTTTATTTTATTGAACAAATTGTCACATTTATCACAGCGCATACGTCACGAATATTAGCACTATCCTATTATGGTTTATATGTATAAATAGTATAGATAGAATAAGAAATGAGTACATTAGAGGACGTCTGAAAGTGGCACCCCGGTAACTGAAAAGTTGTGTCAGTGTGGAAATTAGTTGTCACGGCATGTGTTATGGAGAAATGAGGAAAATGTCGTGAGGAGAGTTTTGAGTAAGAATGTCGATGGCTATAAGAGTAGGGGAAGACTAAAGAAACGATGGATTGAATGTGTCATGTTTGAATGATGATCTGGTTAGAAAAGGAGTGACTACCGAGATAACAACTAATAGAGAAGCATGGAAGAGAAAGACATGTTGCGCCAACCCCAAATAAATTGAGGGGCAGGTGAATGATGATGATAATAATAATATGTTGCCAATAAGCCTGATATAGTGGTGGTGGATCGATCAGAGCGACGCGCAATGATTGTTGACATAACCGTCCCGGTGAACATGATGAGAACCTCGTGAAAGCCGAGAAAGATAAACAAATCAAGTATCTTGACTTGGCTCGCGAGGTTGTCGACTCAGCGATCATTGTGCCGATAGTCGTGACAGCCAATGGCTTAATAGCCAAGAGCCTCGACCAACACCTGAGGAGGCTCTCGTTGGGCAGCTGGATCAAGGGCTTGATTCAGAAAGCGGTACTTTTGGACACGGCTCGCATTGTCAGGAAGTTCCTCTCTCTGGAGCCCTGACCCCCTGTCCTGTAGCTTGGACCCTGTTCCCGATACCGGTGGGCTACTATTTTTTTATATTTTTTAATGTTTTTATATCCTTTTGTTTATAAAAAATAATTAAAAATGTAATTTGTAAGTATTTAAGTGAAATAAAGGAGATATTAATAATGCAGCCCTGAGTGTTTAGATATTAATTTCAACTTGATAGCTCTACGCGTTCCTGAGAAAAAGGGTCTTGACAGATGGACAGAAAGACGAACAAAGAAATGATCTTATAAGGATTCCGTGTTTCCTTTTGAGGTACGAAACCCTAAAAAGTACCAAGAGTTGCTTCTTGGACGATGGGCCTTAGAAATTGAGGGTTAAATCACTCAGGGATTACTCGCGTGACAGCTAAACACAAGCAAATCACATCACGAACAGTCCCTTATCAGTGTTAACCTATAAATTATAAAATCGCTTCGCATCCAGTATGGCTGGCCTAAGGCCGTAGGGTCACGCAGTACTGGGTCATTATTACCAACAATTTCAGCGCTAACAGCCGGACACGCGCGAGGTTAAAGTTCGATTATAACAAGTTTTCCTATCTGCTTTTTGATGAGGGTATTGGGTATTGGGGTAGTGTTCAGATTTAACCAGAATTTAACCTACTTATGATAAGAGACAGAGGTGTTTAAGAACAGTCGTAATTCTCCATTTTAACCCATATGCACCCAATTTGTTTATCTAAGGGAAAATTTCTCAATCGAAAGATAATTTTTATTCGTTGAATAAAATAATTGACGTCTAGATTTTGGGTGGAAGAACTGTCAAAAATTTAAAATTATTCCTCGAATAAAATTATCTGGCGTTGGAGAAATCTGCCGTAAGAAGAGAGAGAGAGAAGTCACTTGCTGTTCCAAAAGTAACAAACTACTTTGGTAAGCGCACAAGAAGGTACTTAGCGCCAACGTTAGTATACAGTGTGTAACGGAAGGGGGGTATCAACCCTGAAGGAGGTGAATGTGCTCATGAAAATTTGGCCCTCCCATAGTAAATCAATCAGCTGGTAGTCAGTTTTGTAAGGGAGGGCCAATTTTTTTTTTCATATTTCGACCTAAGTTCTTTGGGGAAAGTTGTTGAGTTTCATGAGCACATTCACCTCCTTCAGGGTTGATACCCCCCTTCCGTTACACGCTGTATAACGTACCCCTAGAACTCATATGCTATAGAGTGCTTCTGACACTCAGGGCATAGACAAATAATAATGAGGTTACGTCTGGCGCGGATTAAAAATAAATTATATTTATTTTATTTGCTAATATTTTACATAATTATATCTATATTATTTTTTAATTATTACTGTAATTGCCCGTGACATCACAGTGGGCCCTATCAGAATACCAGCGCTGCGACATTTATTTTTTAAATGTCGAAGCATCATGCTGAGATATGTATTCTAAAAGTATATTGCATCGGTTTAAAAATAAGAAAAAAACGTCATGAGATAGTAAACCAAACAACAGGTTATGATAACAGCCTCTTAGATGATTAACTAATCAATTACTGCACTAACTGGCGATGATGAGTTGACATTCTTAATGACTGCTTAGTTACATACTTCTGAATGCCTGATATCTTCTTCTATTTTGAAGAGGTTAAATTTGTTTGTTTGTGAGTTTGTATGTAGGGGGTAATCTCCGGAATTACCAGTCAGATTTGAAAAAATCTTTTTGCTTTTGATAGCCCATTTCTTTAGGAAGGTTATAGGACTTATAGGCTATTTAGTATCACGCTAGATCCCTTAGGAGTTGAGCAAAACGAAAAAAAGAGTGCTAAGCGACAACGAAGTACAAGCGCGGGCAGCCGATGCCATGCCATGGGTCGGGGAACAACAAATTTCACGTAGACGAAGTCTCGATTAGAAGCTAATGTAAAATACTGGTTCAGCTGCATCCCGTTACACTGGAAGCCGACCCCAAAATAGTTGGCAAAAGGCTAGGCAGATGCTGATGAGTGGAAAAGGGAAGATGCTGCTAAGAGTCCTGACTTGACATAGTCCATAATGAAAGGCACCATCCTACGTACTTGAAGATTAGTTTTGCGCCCGAACTAAGAATTAATGCAGACAACATGATTTGACAGTGATCCTTACTCCCCAAGTGTTTTTGCCCTACCGAATAAGTTAATTAGTCGGTAGCAGGGTTTATTCTGAAGTCATCATCAGCCTATAGCAGTCCACTGCTGGACAAAGGCCTCTCCTATTGCACGCCAGTCAACTCGATTTTCGGCAACTCTCATCCAGCTGCTACCAGCCATCCTGTGAAGACCGTCGCTCCACCTAGCCTGATGGCGTCCCACCTAACGTTTACCGATTCGCGGTCTCCACTCAAGAACACGTCTACCCCAACGGTCATCGGTTCTACGGCTAATATGCTTGCTTATTCTGCGAGCTATGTCGACAACTTTGGTTCTCTGCCGGATCACCTCGTTGCGGATTCGCTCCCTCAGGGAGACTCCAAGCATAGCCCGTTCCATAGCTCGCTGAGCGACCTTGAATTTATGGACTAGCCGTACCGTGAGTGTCTACGTTTCGGCTCCGTAAATCATAATTGGTAGGACGAACTGATTTAAGACCTTAGTCTTTAGGCTCTGTGGAATACAACTTCCCAAACGCTGCCGAATTTTCATTCCAAAGTATCGAACAACTTTCGGACGAGTCTGTATCTTAGTTCACGGACTGATAAAGGCACCCTCCTATGGAATTAAAATTAGTTTGGGGTCCGAGCTAAGAATATTAATGCTGTCAACATGATTTGAAAGAAAGAAAAAGTATTGATTGCGACTCGTACAGGAAGATCATAGAACTAAACTATACTAAACACAAAAAAAACAAATTATATAAAAAAAGTAACAAGAAGAAAAATTAAACAGAAAGTCCTGTACGAGGCCTAAAGGCTCCTATCTCAGCATGATGCTACAACATTTAAATAAATAAATGTCGCAGCGCTGGTATTCTGATAGGGCCTGCTGTGCTGTGGTGTCACGGGCAATTACAGTAATAAATAATGTATTTTATTATTTTATATTATCAAATAAAATAAATAATTCAGTCTTAATCCGCGGATTAAGAATGAATTATTTATTTTATTAATGAGATTTCATTACTTGTCTATGCCCTAAATGTCAGAAGCACTCTGGGGCATTACTGTAATAAGACTAATAAGTAAAGGGACGCCCGCGCCGAAAATAAATAAATTAAATACAGTATACATTACGGCTGTGTAGTGGAACAGTATTACAGTAAATATAATATAAAAGAGGAATGTGGTAGTAAGTAAATTAACAGCATGGATGAAATGGAGAAATATAAATGAACTAATGACGAGAGTGTTACCGAGTTACAAATTCTAGAGACAAAATGACAGACAACGAAACAAAACATTGTGTAGGACAGCAATAACAATTCGTCTATATGTAGATATAAAAGTTATATTCAGTAAAATTTTGGGATAAACAAGAACATTAATTTTAATAAATTAATTATCGAACATGTACTTATCGAAAACAAAAACAAGATACGAAACAATTGTTGTGTCTGTTCAGTAAACAATCGCTGCCAAACGCACGGACCACCAATGCTAGCTGCGTGCACATCAAGGTTAGGTTCAAAGTTTGGTATCTTTATGAACCTGCAGTAAATGCTGTTTGAATTTCAATCTAAAAGTACCAACTGTCCTTTTTTTTTTGAGGATGGGAAATCATCAAATGACTCCTCCCGCTCTGGGTGGAGCAGAAGGGAGTGTCAGACTCTTACTGACTAAAACCCACCCGTGTTCCTTCCTTAGCCCTTTATGTTCCAGGGCAGCGGTAACCCTTTCGGACGTTCCCGCTACCCTACCAACTGTCCTTATAGCACGAAAAGAAGGTGGCAAGCCGTTCCAGCAACGGGAGGCAGCGAATTTGAAACTACCACTTCTATGCGATGAGGCTAACATGAGGTAAGAAGATGCTCTTGTTTTGATTTTGTTAACATCGCGTGACCAAGACAGTTTCTTATATAAATAATCTGGTTTCTTAGTGAGAATTGTGCCAAAGAGTAACGTAGCCAGGTGAAGCTTTGTGCGTGCTGACATTCTCATCAAATTACCCTTATTTAAAAAAGGAGTGATGTGGTAGCGTGGTGGGACATTGTAGCAGAATCTTGCACAAGCATTCTGCGCCCGCTGAATCAGCCTTTCGCTTCTACCGAGAATGCACGCCCCATACACAGTGTCAGCATAATTCAGCTTGGATAGAACAAGCGACTCGCACAGTATGACACGCATTTCCACACTAAAGTAGGGACGGATACGATACAAGACCTTGAGTCGGTAGAAGCAGTTGCGGACAGCCTCCAATATGCGTGCTTCAAAATGCAGCTACCCGTCAAATACTACCCCCAGATTATGAGCCTCCAGTCCAGAACTCTTTCCACGCCACAACCATCAATCCTGAAGTCCAGGTTGCAAGCAAGCATTTTGTTCAGGAAATCTCTAGATCCCATCTCAATATACTTGGACTTACTAGGATTCAGGACCAGGGAGTTTCTTGTGAACCAAGCTGAGATCCTTTCCAAATCCTCATTCACTCTGTTTACAGTTTCAGCTATATCCTGGGACCGGAAGGAGAGGTACAAATGCAGATCGTCAGCATAAACGTGGAACTTGCTGTTGATCAGACTGTTGGTGATGTCAGCACTGTACAGGATGAAGAGAAGCGGGCCCAGGATCGAACCCTGAGGTACGCCCATTACATGGAATCACCGCTGTCACTAGCCACCTAGACAAACTGTGATCGATTATTGAGGTAACTCTCAAACCATTTCACGGTTTCGACTTCACGCCCATAGTAAGACAGCTTGGAGAGTAGGAGTGACGTGTTAATTGAGTCGAAAGCACGCGAAAAGTCCAGTAGTACGAGCAGGGTTTCCATACCCTAGGGTCTCTGGCCTCCAGAATGTTAACGACTACATCCAGGAGCGCCATTGCTGTGCTATGGGCCCTGCGAAAACCGGATTGAGTTTGCGGCAAGATACTGTGGTGCTCAAGATATGCCCTAAGTTGGTCAGACAACCTTTTCTAAAATCTTCGACAGACATGGGAGGTCTTTCACGCTAGTGGGGGTTATGTACTTTTAGGATCGGTCTGACTATTGCCATTTTCCACAGATCGGGGAAAGAAGAGCTTACTATGGATCTGTTGATGATAGCCGTGATCACTGCAAGTGTTCTAGGCAGTGTGGACATCAGCATTTCCAGAGAAATTTGGTCAGAGCCCAGCGCATTGGATTTGAGAGTACGAAAGATCCTCAGCACTGCATCCTGTTAGACCGGCTCAAGCCGGAAATTACTGTTACCGTGTCTATGATGCTCAAAATATGTCAAATCTGCAGCAGTGACCTTCCCACTGCCTGGTACATCCAAAAAGTGTTGGTTGATAGATTCTGAGTTGTTTCATAAATGAGGCAGACTATGCTCTGGTTTTTTTGAGGTGGCAACCGTTGTTTTGATATGACCCCATAACTTTTTAGGTTGTTTAATATTATTATTTATATTATGTTTTAAAATATGCGCACTTCTCACTACTAAAAGTAGCTCTACCAAGGTATTTAAACTCCTTGTAGGATTTAAGATGATGTTCGGATTTAGTCGATTTCGACTTCAAATGTCACTTACACGAAGCCTCATCATTTCCCTCACCGTGTCTGTTCTCCAGGGATAAGATTTCTCTTTAATTAGAACACTCGTGAGGGGAGCATGCAAATCAAAAAGTGACAAAATGTATTCATTAAACATGGAAACCATTGAGTTCACATCTTCCAGAGTTTCAATATGTTCCCAGTCCATTTTATTTACATCCTCATTAAAAAATTCAGGGCGGATGTCTCTGAGTGGCCTGTAGGTAATCCAGTGTGGAGAAGGCTTCTCTAATTTGAAAATCAGTTCGACAGATAAAATTGCATTTTGACCAAGGTTGACCAAATTGCATGGTGGCATGTGTGATACAAACACCGAGACCCCCACACACACGGGCATCAGTGCACACAACATCAATTAGCGTTTCACTATGATCTGTGAAATGAGTTGGCTCAGTAATAATTTGTGTAAGCTTGCAGCAATGTATAAAATTGTTTAGAAGTTTAGATTTATTGTCAGATTGGTTTAAGACATTAATATTAAAGTCGCCAAGCAGGATAACCCTGTCCGCGTTAGCAAAGGAGGAGAGACTCAGTAACCGCATCCAGAAAGGCATTAACATCAAGCCACATTGTGTGACATATTGTAAATATTGCAGAATTATACTTAGTCAGCCAAAGTGTAATACTATATAGAATCCGTAAAAAAACATAATAAATATTGAAAATAGTGAGCGGAAGTGTGATACATATACAGTGGCGTAGCTACCTAGGGGCTAGGCGGGGCAGTGCCCCGGGGCCCTCAAGCTCAGGGGGCCCTCGAATCCTTACCAGAAAATCTTGATCGAACTGAACTTTTGAAAATTTCTCCCATTTTCAAAATAAATATGACAGGTTGCAATCCGACTTTAATCAAGGCAACTCAGTTGAGAGAAATTCGAAAGCTATACCTAGGGAATTCCCCTAAATTCTTTGTGGGTTGGCAGTGTCGTCAATTTGACGATAGCGATATGGTTTTATTACTTTTATTGTGAATTCAAGATTTTTGCAAAAATGCAGGTCACCTGCAGTAGCATCGTTAGTATTTTGTTCGCTAAGCATTGTTGTGAGGTATGCAGAAATAACCAGATCAGAAAATGGACAGCCAGTTGATATAGAAGTAAAAGAAGTGTTTCTAGGCTTTTATGCAGCCATAAAACATGGCACGGCAGATTTAGTCAATCAAGTGACTACATTATTTATCGCCAAAAATATTAATTTAAAAAAATGTGTGGGGCAAGGTTATGATGGAGCCAGTGTGATGAGTGGTGTGTATAATGGTGTACAAAAACATATTAAGGATATCCAGCCTAACGCGGAGTACGTACATTGTACCACTCTTAATTTAAAATTGGTAAATGATGCCGTTTGCTGTTGTGTGGACATAGAGATTTTTTTCGCAACGTTGCAAGATTTGTATAACTTTTTCGGAAACAGCATCAAACGCTGGGGATCTATTCTACTGTCAAAATTCACTGGCGAATCGGACACCACTCTAAAAAAACTAAATCCTACTAGATGGTCAAGTATACGTCCAGATACGATATCTGCAATAAAACTTAGTTTTTTTTTAAATATTATCAAAGCATTATCTGAAATATGTAGTTCTAAAAAGTCCTAATAAAGATGAGCGTAGTGAAGCACAGAGTATTAAAACAAATATGCTAAATTTCGAGTTCGTGTTGCTTTGCGAATTCATGCTCAGTGTATTGAATGACATAAATTATGCATCCAAAACTTTACAAAAAATGCGACATCAATTTGGTCGAGGAAAGTAAAGCTTTAGCAGAGACCAAAGCAAAGTTGCAAATTTATAGAATTGATTTCGAAATATTCAAATGCAAAGACAATGAAACTGCAAGAAAATATGGTATAGATACCCATTTTCAAGAAAAAAGTTGCTGATCACCGATTTCCAAACAGACAAGAAATGTTTAAAATTTATTTACTTATAGACACAGTCATTAATAGCTCAATTAGATACACGTTTTACTGGTATGAGTGCAGTCTGTCAAATATTAGATTTTCTAACACCAACATTTTATTACATGTTGATGAAAATATTCAGATATAATAGGCCCTAGCTTTTCACTTCAATTTATTAATATTCACCACCTAGTTTTACCTCAATTAACTCAAGCATGGACTGGTCACCAATTATGTAAGGAAATAATGAGCAAATAAGTATGGAGTGCTAGAATGCGACCTAACGGAAGTATTTACAGCAAAGTTATTATCAGCTGAAAGGTCATTTAGTAAATTAAAAATAATAAAAAATTGTTTAAGAAATAGCATGGGCAAACTCGACTCCGAAATCACTAATAGCAATAAAACAAAACCGCTTCAAGCCAGGGGGTCTACTCCGAAGTGGTAAATGTATCGTCTCGGCCGAATGTTCGGCCGTTTCCTGCTACGAAGTTACTAATTGGTTCGGTCGGTCCCGATCCTACACTTCTACACTCTTTCGAATATTGACTATGGTCCCGACCCAACTGAGCCGATCCGAACTTTTTTCGCATTTTTCAATAATATTACGTTCGGCCATGTGTCGGTCCGATCCGATCATTCGCACTTTGCACTTCGGAGTAGACCTCCTGGATTTAACCGAAGTCATATCAATGACTTCGGTTAAATCCAGGGGGTCTACTCCGATCTTCTCCTAGCTTTAGTTTTCGCAAAAGTTGATACTTTTGCGAAAACTAAAGCTAGGCAAAGATTGTAAATATAATTTTTATTTAGTCAGTTGGTAGGTCCGACCTTCATATAATAAACCCTTGAATATTTTCCATTTCGTTTATTATAGAAAGAAGAAAGAAAGAAAGAAAAGACGTTTATTTGCGGTAAACATGACGCACAAAAGAACATAAAAACAAAATAAAGAAAAAAACAATAAGTAATGGTTGACATGCGTCACATCCACGCAAAACGGCTATCGCTCAGCATTATGCTGCGACCCTATGCAAGACAGAGCCCCAGCGCTGGTTTTCAGCGACAGCCGGCGCCGACGTAATGACGTCGTCCGGTGCAGCAAACACTTATTCATAAACAAGCTTATAGCTATTATTTTTATGTAAACAGTTATTATGACGCTGTACTGGTACAGCGTACATAAAGAAAAATAATACAATCCAATTTAAGTGTGAAAGAAACAAACAGGAATATAAAAAAGAAACAAAAAGGAGGATAATTATACATGCCAAGAGAATATCATCCTCAATAGAAGTTTTACGCTTTGGGTAGTGGCAACATTTCCGAAGCGTCCTATCTATTTGACGTACGCGCACCCAACATGCACCAAAGGAATTATGATGTAAGAAATTACAAAATGGCCAATGATGTAATGTGTTATGCAAAAGTTATGTGTCAGTGTTCTATGTGGTTCTATGCGTTTGAGAGTGAATTTCAAAGATGAAAGATGAGATGGACCCAAAAAAAAGACGAAGCCATTGGATACTGGAGGGTGACCCGACATGCCACACTGTACAAGGAGCTTTGGCACAAAGTACATTCTTAAATACAATACTAGCTTTGGAGAAAAGCAGGAAGTCATGAAAAATATGAAAGGTACAAAATAGAACAACACAACTTAAATAAATAATACGATTATTGGAATTTAATTTGATTAGTGGAAATTAATTTGATTAGTGGAAATTAATTTGATTATTGGAATTTAATTTGATTATTGGAATTTGAAATTATATTGTCAGTGGATCATTAATAAATATTTAGCAATAAACAAATATGTATTTCAACAAATAGGCTATCAACATACAATTAATGTGGACACTGGACAGTGGATGTGTACGGGAATTGCTGCCAGCTTTCCTGGCAAACAGGGGACCGAATGCAGAGCCTCAGCGCTGCTGGAGATCCAAAACCAAGCACCGCAGGCCATGACCCATGAGGTGAGCAAGGAAAGAAAAATAATATAAGTATATGGGAATGGAAAACTTATTGTCCAGAGAGTTGTACATGCAACAATAACTTCTTAAGTTGAAATTTAAAAGATTGTATTGTTTTTAGGCCTCGCATTGGTGGTGGAAGGTCATTCCAGCAGCGCGTGGCCGCAAACTTAAAGCTACCTCTGAAAGCTGCGGTTTTATGTCGCTGCATGTTTAGAGGGCCAACTACAGAACGAAGACCATATTTGTAATGAGCTTGTCGCCAGGTGAGCTTTTCATATAAATAGTGCGGCTTAAGGGTTGTTACAATGCCAAACATTAAACTCGCTAAATGAAGTTTCCGCCTGGCAGCCATTTTTAGTGTCTTGAGTTGATTTATGTATGGTGTCACATGATGCCTGCGAGGGACATAAACACAGAAACGAACACAGGCATTCTGAATTCGCTGAATTAACCTATCCGTCCTACTAAGTAGGCAGGGCCCATAGACAGTGTCACAGTAGTTGAGCTTAGATAGAATCAGACTATCAACCAGTTGTTTCCTAAGTGGTACGCTGAGAAAATTACGTATACCGTATAATACTTTAAGCCTATAAAAACAATTTCTGAGTACGTAATTTAAATGAGCCTCAAAACGCAGCTCTGGATCTAGGATTAGACCCAGGCTACATGCCTGTTCTACTCGCTCAATTCTCTCCCCCTTAATCAGAATCTCTGGTTTGGCAGACAGTATTGTAGCAACTTGTTTTCTTGTACCCAGCACCAAAAATTTGGACTTCAGCGGGTTCAGAACCAGAGAGTTCTCTTCAGACCAGGTCACCACTCTATGCAGGTCCTCATTCACCCTTTGCACTGCCGACGCTGTATCATCCCCTTTGAAGGACATGTACAACTGGATATCGTCAGCATACATGTGATATTTGCAGTTTACAAAGGATCCGATAACATCAGCACTATAGAGGATGTACAGCAAAGGGCCCAAAATCGATCCCTGCGGGACTCCTCTGGACACCCGGAGTGGAGGGGAAGACACAGTTGATCCGTCCTCCTTGTCGATCTGCACATACTGCGACCTACCAGTCAAGTAGCTATTAAACCAATCCACAGCATCACGGTCAAAGCCATAGTATGTTAGCTTCGACAGCAGTAGATTGGTATTAATAGCGTCGAAAGCCCGAGAAAAGTCCAGCAGGACCAGGATCGACCCCTCCCCCCCATCCCGTGCCTCCAGGATATTTCCCACTACATCTATTAGAGCCGTTGCAGTGCCTCTTCCCTTACGGAAACCCGACTGAAGTTCAGGGAGAATGCTATTAGCCTCCAAGTAATCTATCACCTGTAGATACACTACACGCTCCAGAATCTTTGACAGGCAGGGCAGAATACTAATTGGCCTGAGATCTTTCAGATTGGCTGGATCACTAGTTTTAGGGATAGGGCGAACAATTGCGCGTCGCCAGAGGCTAGGGAAAGTGCGCGATTCTATTGATCTGTTGATGATATCAGTGATGACTTGCAGGGTAGTTGGCAATGTGAGTGTTATCATTTCCAAACTGATACCATCAACGCCCTGAGCGTTTGATCCCAGACTCCTGACTATCTTCAGAATAGTCTCCTGGTTGGTTGTAGCCAGCGAGAACTCAGCTGGACTGTGCCTGCGAGAATAGAAATAGGACATTCGTGAGACATTATCATTGCAGTTTCCCGGAACATCCAAAAAGGCTGCATTGATAATACCCGGACTGTCAAAATGACCTGGCAATAGCCTTTCCTTATGGTCCGGAAGTACGTCTGACTTCAGATTACGCCACAATAGTTTTGGGTTCTTACTTTGATTGTTGATGTTTATAGTGAAATATGCTGTCTTTTCCCTCACTAATGCGGCGGCGGCTTCATGCTTAAGATCCAGGTAGTACTGCTTATGATGCGGTTCTTTAGTTTCATGATATCTGTCCCTGGCTTCATCCCGCAGCTTAAACATTATACGAATATTGTCAGTGATCCAAGGCGTAGGACGCTTGTAGAAGGTCTTTTTCTTGATAGGAGCGTGAAGATCAAATAACTGGAGCATGCATGAGGTAAAAGTATGTACCATAGTATTGACATCAGACATATCTCCAATATTGGACCAAGGCATCATGTTCAAATCATTATGGAAGTGATCCGGCATGATGTCTGAAAAAGAGCGAAACTCAACCACCCTAGGTTTAGCCTTGTGCTTCTTAAAAACCGATTCACACGTAATGAAGGAGTGGTGGCCGAGCTCAGTTATATGGTTCACCTCAACATTACGTGTTGTAGCATCAGTGCATACGATGTCGATGAGCGAACCACTGTTACCCACGAAGTGTGTCGCTGATTGAACTAACTGAGCAAGGTTCAAGTAGTTAAAAAAGTCCGTAAGCTGCTTTGATTTTGAGCTGTTTGCATCCAACAGATTAACATTTAGGTCACCCAACAGTACCAGATTATCATATGGGGCTAGTGCACTAATGCTGGCAGATATGGCGTCAAGGAAAAGCTCCAAGTCCTGCCAAGGCGGGCGGTATGCGGTCCCAATAAGAAGCTTTTTTTTGTTTATGGTCAGGCCCAGCCAGAGCTGCTCTACATCAGGGTGGTCAGGATGAGCTCTTACGCGCGCGTTAATGCCATTCTTTATATAAAAAGCAACTCCCCCGCCGCGCCCCCCTCGGGTAGTCACAGGTCGCGGCACGTGCCTAAATTTGTACCCAGGTACACTAGGAGCGCGGTCCTCTTCCCCCTTGCGTAACCATGTTTCATTGATAGCCATGATATCCACAGAGTGGTTACCCATGGCAATCAAGAACTCATCCTGTTTTGTCCCTAGAGAGCCCGCATTTAGTAGACCAAACTTGATATATTTACTGGGAGCCATCAGTGCTAATAGTTGTAGGTATCATATATGAAAGTGTGATGTGGCACGAATGAATGAATGAAGGTGTTGTGTGGAGGTTCAGTTGGGCACTATAATAATAGTATATAATACATAACATACATGTAAGAGTATATAGTACATAATTTGAATTAAATAGTTTAGATGAGAATAGACTTGGCACACATAATATAAGTAAATGCAGTATAAGCTTAAAATAGTATAATGTGAGTGCATAAGCTCCATACACCTCCGATCTATGACTGACACTATGAAAACGGTTGCGACGCACATTTCCCCAAGCATAGAAAATAATAAGAATATTCACAATTATAATTAAACTAAAACTAAAATACACACAAAAATAATTAAACTGTGTCCTTTTCAGTCCCGAAGACACGGGATAAGTCCTCGTCAGTGCGGATCCTCTGCGCCTTGTCTCCTGGCATCTTCCTGGCGAGGATGCGGCCCTGCTTGGTCCACACAAACTTCCAGTCGAGGAGACTGGCTGCATCCCGCGCCCTGCGAAACAACAGACGGTTGGCTTTCGTCAGCCGCTCGTTGAGGAAAAACCGCTGCGCTGGTGCAGGCATGTCGAGGTCAGCAGTGGTCGCTCCACGTCTCACTCGCGCGCTTGCCAGAAGCTGGTCACGCAGGTCCCGACGAGCAAGGCGCACGACAATCGGCCGCGGACGAGATTCAGTCGGTCCTGCTGAGCTTGTCGCGTTGAGCTGCCTTCCGCCAACACGTTCCGCACTAACGATGTCGCGGTCGTCAAGGCTGACCCCTAGCTTGTGGCCAATGACCTTGATTATATGAGCTGGGTTTTCCGCCTTTCCCTCCGGCAAATTCGAAACCTCTATGTCGTTGGCAAGAAGATCCTGGTCCCTGTCATTGAGCTCTCGCCTCAACTCATCCACAATCTCGTCCACATTGGTTGAGTTCGTGGACCCCAAAGCGGCACGTCGCTCCAGCGCGTCCACCCTGGCCTCCAGACCGTCGATGCGCGCGCTGCAGGTATTTAAGGTGGTCTTGAGCTCAGCCATTTCCACCTCCATCTCCCTTCTGAATGCCTGAATCTCTGCACGTACCATCCTCAGCTCCCCAATGATCACCTGCAAGTCGGTTCCAGCTACAGGTGATAAATCCTGAGCGGTGACGTCGGCTACTGAGATTTCAGGCGGCGGGTGAGTCGAGGCTGCATTAACAGGGCTCACTGTCTGCGTGAGCTCATACCTAGGACTTGCCTCAGGACTATTAGGTGTACTAGAGCCCGTAAGACCAGGAGTCCCTGTGTTACTAGTGGGGGGGCTTTGTGTGGTACCTCTAACGGGAGTCTCGGTCCTATTGTCTCGAGCAATATTTTTCTTGCACTCTGGACAACGCCAGTTAATTGTAATATTTGCTTTGGTAGGGACACCCCCACACACTCTGTGATATAGCACCCGGCACTTGCCACACTTAGCGCCCTCTAACGTAGATATAAAGCGACCGCAACCTCCACATTTAGTGCCCGGCATTTTTATTGACGTCCTGTGAACTTGCTCGGTAGGTGGTATCGACGATTTTCGCTAGATGGCGACAATAACGATTTTCGTCACGGGTCAATAGGTCGTTTGCCGCTACCAAGTTAGATGGCTCTGTTGCCAAGGCGACGTTACCGAGTTTGTTATTGTTACTAGTGGGTAACCTTATATTTTAGTTATTTTTCTGAATAATGTTTTTGTAATTTTACGGCCCTTAAACGCACAATTTATTGCTCACTACAAACTATGTTATGCTGATTGCCACTATGATCACTATTAAACTGATTACAATGCACTTTGACTTTGATTTATATTTTATTTCTTTAAAATTTTGACAGCGAGCCACACCGATAGAGACGTCAAAACGTCACTCCCATTATCATTTATATTGCCCAATACTTACACCAAGTATTAATTGTAATTTATAATATAATAATATCCCTGGACATTTCACACAGCGTCATCTAGTCCCAAGCTAAGCAACCTAATGCTTGTGTTATGGTAACAAGATGGCTGATAAACTACTTATATACATTTTTTTTTTTTTTTGTAAACAAAAACTGACACTGACAACATGTTGATACTGTATTTGTATACCTATTTATTATTTTTACTTGATAAAACCTAACCAGTTTAGATAGCAGTGGGGCCCCATTTTTATATTTGCCCCAGGGCCCTTGGTTACCTAGCTACGCCACTGTACATATAAAAGGTATATAGATAGTCAACGGTCGAGCTGAGCCACCAGAAAAAACCAAAATATACTGAGACAATTAAGGAAACAGCCAGCCTCGCACAAATCGAACTGGATCCTTACTTCGGATGTACTAATTGGGAGTATGGCTTTTTCCAGAGTATCTAATTACTTTCGGATGGCCCCATATCTTCGTTGATGGTCTTTGAGAATATAGTCTCCCAGATTACATGTCACTAACAAACAAAGCAACATGATACTATCCACATAGCGACCAGACGTTAGTCGAGATAAAAAGCCGTGACTACAGTTTATGAGGTTACGGATAACAACTAGGAAATAATGATGATTCTTAAATAATATTTACTCTTACGAAAAAGAATTATCAGTCACATAATTGGACACAAGTAAAAATAGAAGAGATCACTGAAATAAATGTGAAAAGGGGATTCTAGTGAATATTTGGAGAGTGTAAATGCCTGGAAGAATTATTGGACCATGAAACATCAAATGAAGGGTGATCTTCCTTTGTCCCTTAAGAGGAGACTCATTGACGTGTGCATACTTCCCATCCTCACATATGGCGGACAAACATGGTCTTTGACAAATCAGCAGAGGTCCACGCTCGAAGTTTGCCAGAGGGCTATGGAACGGAGTATTCTGGCTATCAAATTAACAGACCGAGTTATACTACGTTAATACGACCATCCGTTCCATAACAAAAATAACTGATGTCACTTGGAAAGCTGCCACGCTAAAATGGAATTAGGCTGGACACATCTGCCACACATGCCGCACGACCAATGGGCCAAACTTACGACCCAATGGGTCCCCACATCGAGGCAGGCCCAGACGGAGATGGCGGGATGAATTGGACTACTTCAATAAGAACTGCAGTGCGATTCTGTAACCATCTCACCGTGAAAACTTAGGTGAAGTGAGCGTGGAGTGAGCTGTCATTCCAACTAAATTGACACTATTGACAGCTCACTCTAAGCTCACTTCACCTAACTTTACAGGGTGAGATTTTTACAGAATCGATCGGCTGGTCCTTAGCAGCTTTAAACAGAGAGAAGTGGAAGGCCTCACTACCCTTCGCCCTGCAGTGGGACATCACAGGCTTATAATGATAATGCATAAACGGCTTATCATGTTCCCACTGCTGCGACACAGGGGGCCTACTCCGAAGTGCAAAGTGCGAATGTTCGGATCGGACCGACACATAGCCGAACCGAATATTATTGAAAAATGCGAAAAAAGTTCGGATCGGCTCAGTTGAGTCGGGACCATAGTCAACATTCGAAAGAGTGTAGGAGTGTAGGATCGGAACTGACCGAACCAAATAGTAACTTCGTAGCAGGAAACGGCCGAACATTCGGCCGATACTACTTCGGAGTAGACCCCCAGGTCTCTCTGTGACTGGGCGTGGGCGTGAGGGATTAATATACGACCAGTGGAGGCCCAGTGGTAACAGCCCCAACTTACGAGTTATAGGTAGGGAGTTAGAACCCAGGCAGGCTTTAGTGTGTGATTTATGATGTCGTCATCACTGCTTTTAAAACATCGCGGGGAAACCGGCATGTCCTAGAACCGAAAATACGAAGACAAGTGACATCTACGAACCCCCACTGGGCCCGCGTGGTGGATTATGGCCAACTCCCTCTCACAGAGAGGAGGCCTGTGAGAAAGAAAAATATTTTATTCTGCACAAACAAAACGCACACAAATAAAAAATAATGATAATAAAAAAGACATAAGCTACACATAGTCAAAAGACTCGTACTCAAGCATAAAAAAATTATGATGATGATGGTTGCTGGCAATAGATTCGCCCTCTGTTACATGGGACTAACATAACTGGCGCAATATACTTAGGTGTGCTATAGATACATCTCTGACTAACTCTTCGGGGATTACAGGAGTGATGCTATTGTTATGATTATGATTGTTCTAGACATCGATCAATAATAGTGGATCAGGAACAAAAATCAGGAGCTCAAGTGGCCACGTTTGCACACACGTAAACATCTACATTTCTTCGAAAAAAGTTTAATAATATTAACAACTTCAGTTTATTATAAACCTTAATGCTTAAACATAAAGTTTAATTACCATTGCAAAATATATTTAAAATGTCGCTTGAAAATAAAATCATTCTATTTTTAAATTTTCAGTCATTTATTCTAAAATGAAACTTTAAGTCTAAGTAATAAGGTTAAAAACATACTAATTTGAAATAAGACCACAAACGTATTTGTGGTTTTATTTTTCGGGCCGTTTTTGAAGCGCCTATCGGGAATCTGGTACTATTATTGATCGAAGGTTCTAGAAGATATTTTTTTTAATGACATTTGTGGTAAGTCAATCAAAGTCGCTTTTGTATTGCACAGTACGAAATCATCGTAAAGTTACTTAGACCTAATAGTATTTCAAAGTCAAACTTAAAACATTGATTTCAATTAAACCATTTACAGGCACTTTTGTATTGTCAAGAAGTCGGTTAGTTAGTCAGAAAGTTGAAGCTAGTTGCTCATTCTAAAATGTAGGTAGATCTCTATGGAGAAGAACGGACAAGAAACTCTGTTTATACTCTAACATCGACCATTTGAAGAGAGCAAGCGTGGATCCTAAATCACAACAGTCAATGATCAAGGCTGATCGCTTCTCTATATATGAAAAGACTAGCTGCGCCCCGCGGTTTCAAAATCAAAATCAAGTCATTTATTCAAATTAGGCTGAGAATCAGCACTTTTCTAACGTCCAAATTACAAAAGACAGTCCCCCAAAAACGCCCGCCCTTCACCACCCGCATAAGTTTCGATCCCGTGGAAATATCGGGATAAAAAGTATCCTATATGTTAATCCTGGTTATAAACCATCTGAGTGCCAAATTTCATCCAAATCCATTCAGTAGTTTTTGCGTGAAAGAGTAACAAACATCCATCCATCCATCCATACAACTTTCACGTTTATAATATTAGTACAGGCTACAGCATGTTTGTAACATTGTATATTAAAATTAAATATTAATAATATTATACAGGCTGTCAGGGAGTTCGAGGCGCAACCTGTAACCATGAATTAAGCACATAATTTTAGACCGTATTGTAGTAATTTTCTGTCGGTTAACAAAAAAAAATCTGCCGTTTCATAGGCAAATGCAATACCTACGCGGTCAAACTGTATAGAACAGCTAACTTTTTTTTTAATAACCGATGAAATCTATCGACGTGAGGGTGTTTAGAATCATATGCTGAATTCATGGGAACAGGTTGCGCGTCGATGTCCCAGTCACCCTGTATAGGAGTAGGATCTATACAACTTGGAATAACCACCGACGGTCGGCATGACCCACGCACAATGGTCCACTAATCTAATGCTTCAGCATTAAGAGGAAATGCGGGTGGAAAGACTTTTGAAAATGAGGTATTTGAAGAAACTATCGCTGTCGCTCTGTCTCGCTATCTCTCGTCTATTCGTGCGATAAGGGCAACTGCAGATCCGAATGAATAGCCTAAGTAAAAAGTCACATTTTCGAGGTTTGGCTCTCGCCTATTTTCTCCACCAATATTGAACCAATTTAAAAGATATTTCATAAACTGGATAAGAAGGATATATACTGTGTCGCCATGTTTTCCGTTTTTCATTAATAGTTGTCAAATTTGTACCCTAGGCCTCTGTTAACAGCGGTCTAAATAGGCAATTTTGAGCATTTATTATTCTGTAAAAAATCATAGCCATATGGTCATTAACCAGAAAGAAAACAGGCGAGAGCGTCTCTATAGAAAAAACACCACCCACATTTCCCCTTAAGAGGGTGCACACAGGTACACTAGCGCCACTCCTTTAAAAAAATATTATCTCGTGACTGACAAGGAATTATGAAAATCTATTCAATCAGCGACCTCGGTAAATGTGTCTAGAATTTTCTAATACCTTTTATAAAATTACATATTGAGACACGAAGCAACAAAATTCGATCTAAAGAAAAGCGGCCACATTCCTATATGTCGTATTTAGTTGCTTCGTGTCTCAATATGAAACTTAATAAAAGGTATTAGAAAATTCTAGACACACTTACCGAGGTCGCTGATTGAGCAGATTTTCATAATTCCTTCTCAGTCACGAGATAATATTTTTTTAAAGGAGTGGCGCTAGTGGACCGTTGTACAGGCTCTTAAGTGCGGAAACCAAATCCATAACATAGAACATAAATCTACGCAACGCAACTTCAAAACAAGTTACTAACGGTGAAGGAAAAGATCAAGAGGAAACCTGCATGTCCTAGAACCAAAAATTCGAAGACAATTGACATCTACCAACCCGCACTGGACCCGCGTGGTGGATTACAACCCACTCCTTCTCGAAGAGAGGAGGCCTGCGTCCCAGCAGTGGGAACAAACCAGCAGTGGGCAGTGGTGTTATCGTTAAACAAAAAGTGTAGTGAAACAATAAACTATTATTAGAAAATAATTATTTTGGTTAAAAATACCATAAATATCTTTCCCAGTTCAAGTACAAATACACACACCATGAATATAAAAAAATACACAGTTTTTCTCGACTCTTTCCGATTTTCACAACACAGCACTTTTATATTTGCGACAAAATAATCGCAGGCACGTTTGTCGATCGCGACGCGTCGTAAGCCACTGTTTTGTGTGTGACAATTCATATTATTCATAACTCATTAGTTTACTATCAGTGTTAGTCAAAGATTAACAACTTTATTGGATGGTAAAATATTTCTGCCTAATATGAGTGTGACTCTGTGAGGGGCCCGTGGCTAAATAATAACAGCCGCTCAGGTCGGTCGATGAAGTTAAGCTACGCTTGCTGCGGTTGGTCTGTGGATGGGTGACTATCTTTACATACCGGGACCCCTCCGTGCCTCGGAAAGCACATTAAGCGGTTGGTCCCGGCTGTCATTCGTAAATCTACGTCACATTTTTGGAACGAAGTTCCTTATCGCGCGTTGTGAAAGGATTAATTCTTACGAAAAGTTGTCACGACATAATCGCTACGAGTGGTACGCCGTAGCCGATGCGTAGATTATCCGCTACGCAGCTACGTCGTCGCAGAGCTAGATAATAAATTATCTGCTCAACAACGTAAATTGATTTATAGAAGATTTTTATTGGAACGAAGTTTTGGAACGAAGTTCCTTATCGCGCGTTGTGAAAGGGGGCTAGACGGAAAAAATTCTTACGAAAAGTTGTCACGACACTTTTTGCTATAGTAAGCTATTGTAAGCTGTGCGGCGTCGCATGTTTCTCTGTCTGTCTGTGAACTTCGTTCCATCCGGGTGTCCCTTGACACCTCTCAAGTTTTTTTTAAGCATTTTACATAAGATCACTCTCGTATTCCCAGAAGGGTTAGGCTAAGGTGTACCATTTCACCAGCCATGTAGGAGCGAACCTATTGTCATCAACCAGGCACAAACCCTGAGTCCGGGAACCCAAAACCACTTTGCTCAACCCGGGAATCGAACCTAGGCTCTCACGCTTAGTAGCGCTTGCGACCACTATACTAACGAGGCAGCCCTTCAAGCATTTTGGATGTGGTGGTTTTATTCCTTAACCATTTACCATTATACCAGCTGCGCCCCGCGGTTTCACCCGCATAAGTTTCGATCCCGTGAGAATATCGGGATAAAAACTATCCTATATGTTAATCCTAGTTATAAACCATCTGTTTGCCAAATTTCATCCAAATCCGTTCAGTAGTTTTGGCGTGACAGAGTAACAAGCATCCATCCATCCATACAAACTTTCACGTTTAATATATTAGTAGGATTATCATGGGATACACGCTAACATCAATGGCAATGGAAGTCACAGAGGTCAACATTGCTAATTAAGATAAGTAATAAATTTAAGCAAAAAAGAAACATAATTATTTTTTACTGATATCAATGTATCATCATCTGCCTAGCCTTTTCCCAATTATGTTGGGGTCGACTTCCAGTCTAACCGGATGTAGCTTAGCAGCTGAATACCAGTATTGTACATGGAGCAACTGCCTATCTGACCTCCACAACCCAGTTACTGGGTAATACAATAGCCCTGGTATCTTGCAAATAATCATATTCATAAAATTGTGTAACTTATCCATCCTGCAGTGCGATTCTGTAACCATCTCACCGTGAAAACTTATGTGAAGTGAGCGTGGAGTGAGCTGTCATTCCAACTAATGCTAGGGATTGACACTATTGATTGACAGCTCACTCTAAGCTCACTTCACCTAACTTTACACGGTGAGATTTTTACAGAATCGATCGGCTGGTCCTTAGCAGCTTTAAACACAGAGAAGTGGAAGGCCTCACTACCCTTCGCCCTGCAGTGGGACATCACAGGCTTATAATGATAATGCATAAACGGCTTATCATGTTCCCACTGCTGCGACACAGGGGGCCTACTCCGAAGTGCAAAGTGCGAATGTTCGGATCGGACCGACACATAGCCGAACCGAATATTATTGAAAAATGCGAAAAAAGTTTGGATCGGCTCAGTTGAGTCAGTATGTAACGTAGGCACAATTCCTAGATCACACTGTCCTATCTACTACAACATTATCTTTGTAACTCATCTCTGATTGGCAGACTTATGTCAACAAAACTCGCGTCTTGTTGAATAAAGAAGTTTATATCAGTTAATTCATATTTTGAGTGATAATATTTAAACATTTCATTAGTTAACTAATTACTATGATTCTATGATCACTCACTATGATCACAAATTACTTTATCTAAATGAGCGTCATGTCAGAGGGGCCCGTGGCTAAATAATAACAGCCGCACAGGTCGATCGGTCAGGTTAAGCTACGCTTGCCGCGGTTGGTCTGTGGATGGGTGACCATCTCGACATACCGAGACCCCTCCGTATCTCGGAAAGCACATTAAGCCGTTGGTCCCGGCTTTCATTCGTGGATCTTTGACAGTCGTTACGGGTAGTCAGAAGCCCGAAAGTCTAACAACCAGTCTTACCAAGGGGTATCGTATTACCCAGTAACTGGGTTGTGGAGGTCAGATAGGCAGTCGCTCCATGTAAAATACTGGTATTCAGCTGCATCCGGTTAGACTGGAAGCCGACCCCAAAATAGTTGGGAAAAGCCTAGGCAGATGATGATGATGAAATGAGCGTCTTTGTCAATATACAGTGTGCCAGGGACATCAAAATCAATATATTTTATTTTGATTACATAGTATATGGGTACTATGTAACGTCAGAAGCTAGGTGCACGGTTCCAATTGGTTGTTTCCTATGGCGAAGAGCCGGCAAGAAACCCCACGGTTACTCTTTTGAAAATAATTGGCTTTTACAATGTTTTCAAATTACAGTAGGTATGGGAGGACAGCGTATGCCTGTCAAAAAGTACCAGGTACTCAATAAAATAAAAAATGGTCAAGTCTACAAGGCCCATCGACGCGCAAACTGTAACAATTCAGCACATAATTTCTAGCGTAGAAAATAAAAAAATAAATCAGCTGTTTTTTTATTTTATTTTTATTGACAATGGGCTCACTCTTGACCTCAATCCAGCCCAGAGGCAGGGATGAGATCTACGGTGGAACGAGCTTGCCCAGAAGAAGCCTATTCTCTCTTGCCTGTTTCATAGAAAAGTGCAATACCTACGCGGTTAAAAGGCGTACAGCATTTTTTTGTTATCGCCTACAATAAATTTCAACGCAAGTTTCAAAAGCATGTACTGAATCTATCGTAACAGGTTGTGCATCGATGTCCCTGCCGCTGGACTAAATATACTATACGAAATGACAGTTGATTTTGTGCCGATTCAAAGCGCCCCGATCGAGCGTCTCAGGAACTAAAATTGACACATTACGAGATGTTTACAACATTTTTATCCTGAGAGTATACGCATCTTGTAAAAATCACTATCAACAATATTAGTTCCACGGACGCTCACGTTGCTGTCAGCGCCAAAATGGCGAAAATCAAATGTCTTCATTTTGTCATCGATAGTATGAAGTCCAGCATACTTGTTTATTAAAGGTCAGTGGTCTGTAATACCATTGATTTGGCCCTTCCATATCCACCATGCTTTCCAATCCTGTAACGCCGGAATCGATACAAGCCAGTGATTTTACATAAAGTTAATAATGGATAGATGTCGCTGTTTGCAAGCAAAACGTTAAATATATTTACATACTAATTCGTTACTAGTGGCTCCATCTATTGTAGCGGAAAGATACTAAAATATTCTCACAAACTTTGATCTCGTTATTACGTTTCAAAATCTGGATATTTTGCAAGAAGTCACAACACCTAGCTAGCTTTTAGTATTCTTACCTGGATTTTGAAGACTTAGGCAACGCTCAGCCTAAATACCGATTATAGGATAGCAACGTCAACATTTCATGACAAGGGGCTTGGACACAACAGCGTGTAAAGCCCATGTTTATGCGATCGTTGCGCATTGAAACCATATGTCATTTTTTTGTTCGAAAAACCAGACGACGCCATCTGTCTGCGCGTCGACGCATTAAAGGTTCGCCGTAGAAAACACGGGGTTAAGGTACAAACACCAGCACATCAAGCTACTGCAATCTGTCAAATTTCTCTAATAGATTTTCAACTATATCGATAAACCATTAAGGTTCAAGGTTGATTGGGAAAAATTGACAGTTTCGGGTAGCTTGACCTGCTGGCGTCTGTACCTTAGGTTACCTGTCCAACTAGCGAGCAGAAAAATCTAGGTATAGTAGAAAATACTTCATCATCTGCCTAGCCTTCTCCCAACAATTTTGGGGTCGGCTAACAGATGCAACTGAATGCCAGTATTTTACACGTTAGGAGAACCAAAATAAATAAAAAAAGCAACTCACCCATAACCTTCTTCGGCGGGACCTTCCTCTGCTCCTTCTCCTCGCTCTCATCCCTCCGCATCATCTTCCCGTCCCCCTGCCACTTCCGTTTCCGTCCCTCCCGTTCCTCCAGGTACATCCCTAGTTCCTCTTCCCTCCCAACCAAAGCCAACCTCACACTAGACTCCCAGGTATAGCTATCCTCTTTCCTGCTATCATGCATACTATAGTCCTTATCTCCTGAATACAATTCCATCACAATATGGCCATGCCAACACAAAAGTCTCTGAATGATGAATGAGAATGAATGAATGATTTAAGAAAACGGTTCACACGTTAAAATAAAACGAAGAATGAGTTGTACAACTTTTTGATTCCTGTCGTTTCTCTTTGGCGGTGACTTTGAAGTAGTTCGTTCTTTATTTTCATGAGCATGTTGGGGTTCCAACGGCTGTGGTGGTGTTCTATGTGGGGTAGGCCCGGGAAGGTTGTGCTGAAGGGGGTTCGGGGCTGATGTGGCAGGTGCGCGAGGGTGGGCTCCATGTGGCACAGAGGACGACTGGGGAACCTTTCGATTCTTTGTAGCGGGAGGCCTGCGGGGCGATGTACTACGGCTCCTGGAAATAAGTAAGGGTTTTGTTGTTAGAAAATGGATTTTAAAGTTAATTTTCTTTTTTGTTCAAAAGTTCTCATCGATTTCGAAGGTGTTTTTTTAATATATCTACAGAGGATATAAAGCATCCAAATTGCGTGACACACTTTCCATCACAATCCAAAAGATTTTGAAGGCTAATCCATTCATCATCTGCCTAGCCTTTTCCCAACTATGTTGGGGTCGGCTTCCAGTCTAACCGGATGCAGCTAAATACCAGTATTTTACATGGAGCGACTGCCTATCTGACCTCCACAGCCCAGTTACTGGGTAATACGATACCCCTTGGTAAGACTGGTTGTCAGACTTTCGGGCTTCTGACTACCCGTAACGACTGTCAAAGATCCACGAATGACAGCCGGGACCAACGGCTTAACGTGCTTTCCGAGGCACGGAGGGGTCTCGTTATGTAAAGATGGTCACCCATCCACAGACCAACCGCGGCAAGCGTAGCTTAACCTGACCGATCGACCTGTGCGGCTGTTATTATTTAGCCACGGGCCCCTCTAAGGCTAATCCATTGCATATCTTTATTGCCTTGTGTTAAGTCTTAAAATTGACCATTGGCCATTGGCCAGTCACAGGATCATGAGAAAAGATCAGCAGATTTGTTTTACGCAACATTTGAAGTATTCATGTTCAACCAATTTGAACAGAATTTTCTTTTTAGTAATTATTGTTCGTCAAAAGTGGGACTTGTGTTTACTCCTAGTAGTTCGAAGGCTTCTTTATCTCGTTCAATAGTCAACCTCGACAAGTTGCTCATCAGCAGTGCGATTCTGTAACCATCTCACCGTGAAAACTTAGGTGAAGTGAGCGTGGAGTGGGCTGTCATTCCAAATAATGCTAGGGATTGACACTACTGACAACTCACATCAAGCTCACTTCAGTTGAGTTTTCACGGTGAGATTTTTACAGAATCGACCGGCTGTTCACGTTAATCGCTCCGTGTATGCTCGATATACACTTCACATTTTAACCACCCTGAGACGGGTTGTGTATATCTGAGTGAAGTTAGTTTGGGAATCTATTTTAAAGCTGTTTGAAAAAAAAAGCTATCATTTCTTTAGTGAAAACTTGGCTTTGATATTCGAGATCCTTTTCGTCAAATCTTTATTTCTTGTTGAAATAAGATCAGTCTAAGTCCACCCAAGGCACCTTCAGACATCACACAACTGATGACTACCTACAATATTCATAACTCAACACTCAAGTCTTTATTCCCCTTATAAACTAGACTACCTTTCCTAAGGTCCACATCTGGATCTAAATTATTCACTTAGTTTTATATGGCAAGACCTTGGACATCAATTCTATTTGCACTGCTACTATGTACGGGGCAATTGAGGACCACGTGATGCTAAAATGGCGCTTCTAAGAAAGGAGATATTTCTCAACAGGTTTATTGGCGAATTTGCATTTTTTTTTAAAGTTTATTTATATACACGCGGCTTCGCCCGGTAAAGTGTTACCGGGACCAAAAGTAGCTTATGTCCTTCCCCAAGATGCCATCTATCTCCTTGTAAATTTTTATCGAAATCCGTACATTGGTTTAGGCGTGAAAAGCATAGTATCGAAGAGTGGTATTGGCAGGTGTATATTTCTTGCCAGGGCATGAAATGTACTGATGATGATCTACATTAAGCTTTCTTCCCATGGGTGTAAGCAGAAACTACAGAACGCCACCTGCTACGATCCTTAGATACCTACCCAAATGTCCTTTCTTTGGTATTGTTCGTCAAATCGTTGAGCTCCTAAGTTCGAGTTGAGCTGCACGATTTTGGATCCGTCCTAAGTTCGAGGATATTCTTAAGGGCTTTACCCATCTAAGACGTTTGTGTACAATTAATGTGGAGCAAAATTTTGATAACTTATTTGACTTTTATTTGTTTGTTGAACAACATTCGTTCACGTTGTTGAGCGGACAAATTTTTCGAACATATAAAGCAATGGATTAGCAATATCCTTCAAAATGATTCAGATTGCGATTATATGCGATTGCGATAGTGTAATTGCGTACAATTAGAGTGCAGTACTTACAAAAATTGTAACCCATTAAACCATTTGTACATTGAATCACCTATTCTGCAGCTTGCACAAGAACTGATGATTGAGAATAACAATTCTATTGACGCTCTGGTCGTCCAATTAATTTAAAGGAAGGGTCGAAAGTTCGATACAATTAATTGGTGCATCTGCACTTGTCCGTAAAGAAAAAAGACACAGTTGCACACTTGGTTGTTGTAGAGTAACATTTGAGGAAAAAGGATTTAATACCTTCGGGACAGGCCAGAAGCCCGAGAGTAATCCACATTCCATCTATTCTAGACGAAGGGTATATCCACAAGGATCTCTGAGCAAGTTAGGGACGATTAATTTAGAATAATTTTCACACGTAAGGACCAAAAAAAGGCAACTGTAGAACCTGACCTGATTGGTGGAACAGACCTGTCCCAGCTGTCATTCGTGGACCTTTGACAGTCAGAAGCCCGAAAGTCTGACAACTAGTATTGGCAATGGGTATCGTGTGAAAACATCGAAGAAGACTACCATCGACACGAAAAGAAGAAGATCGTGTTACCAAGTAACTGGGTTGTGGAGGTCAGATAGGCAGTCGCTCCATGTAAAATACTGGTATTCAGCTGCATCCGGTAAGACTGGAAACCGATCCCAACGTAGGGAAAAGTCTAGGCAGATTTATTGAAGATCTCTTATTATGCTATTTTATGTCCAGCCGATATATTCTGTAAAATCGCACCGTAGATGAAGTGAAGTGAGCTTCAAGTGAGGTGTCAATACTGTGAAACCCTAGCGATCCCTAGCATCGCATGACAGCTCACTTCAAACTTATCACCTGAGTTTTCACGGTGAGATTTTTACAGAATAAATCGGCTGGTTTCAAGGGTATGGGTGGCTATGAGATACTAAGCTAAGGCTAAGTGAAGGCTCTCCTCCACAGGCGCGTTATTATCGGTCGATAATAACGGATCGGAATCAAGAGCAGTGATGGCTCAGTGGTAAAGGCCGCGACTTACGAACTGCAGGTCGTGGGTTCGTACCAAGGCAGGCGCTTTACTTTGTGTAAATTATTTCAACACTACTGCTCCCAAGACGGTGGAGGAAAACATCATGAGGAAACCGGCATGTCCTAGAACCAAAAATTCGAAGACATGTGACATCTACCAACTGGCAATGGGCCCGCGTGGTGGATTACGGCCCACTCCCTTGCACCGAGAGGAGGCCTGTGTCCCAGCAGTGGGAACGTTATAGGCTGACTATGTATATCGTATGCGTTATTGCGATATTTGTTTTCAGTATATTTTATATTAGGACGGCCACGAACTTACACACGCGATAGAAACGACGCAATAGAATGAAGTAGGACGCTTGCTAGTAGAATATGAGTTCATAGAACATTTTATATTAGGACGCATACGATCTTACACACGCCTGCGTTAATAACGTTGTAACGCGAAGTGCGGGCAGGTGGCCTGTACTGTAGGTTACACGCACACTTCTATGTTCTATGTTACGGGTTTGGTTTCCGCACTTAGTCCTTCAGGTGGACCATTGTGCGTGGGCCATGGCGGCCGTCGTTGATTATTCACGCACACTTTAGAAATATCTTTATAAAAACGCAACTGTGTGGCAAGGAATCGGGATGCATTATCGCAATAACGCATCCGATATTATCGACCGATAAAACGCACCTGTGGCGGAGAGCGTTGAAAGGCGCAAAGAAATGGTCCTGTGACCTCTATCACAATTTGGATCAACTAGACAAGATGTTACCGCTTAACACCGGATAAACTATACACTCTCAAGCACTCACAATTAGAATGGGAAACTTTTTCTTCCGACAAAGCAGTATTTGCCGATAATGCAGGACACTTGTACATACATACACATTGCATTTGCGTCATCAGTGGTCTGATGGCGCAAATAATGTAAAATAATGATGATTTTATGCATGCATATCATGAAAAATGGTAAAGTTTTTTCAGCCCAACGACGTTATATATTTATCCTATTAATTTTGTTCCATATTTTCAAAGATCATGTTGCTTTGTACAATACAAAGAAACAGGATATTTTTTTCAAGCTTTTTTTGGTAGATTCAAAACTTCAGCTCACAGCGTTTATCTTTATGACCGGTAGTTTAGGAGGGTAAACCCGCACTTAGTTTTAATGTTAGTCTGGAAGTTTGAGTACTTTATGCGTCCTACCAAAATGTCCTTTCTTTGGTATTGTTGTCGAGTCGTTGAGCTCCTCAAGTTCTGAGTTGAGTGACACGATTACTGACAAATGCTTGCACTGACTGGACATTTCGAAGACATGTGACATCTACCAACCCGCAAAAATAACTTGGAAGCAGAAAAGTCGCAAACAAAGCCGAAATTAATGTTCGCTAAAGGGCAAAAATCTTCCATCTTTAGGACAAGTACAAACACAGCGTCATGGAGATTTCCTTTCAACTGGTCCTAATTCTTTAATTGGCGGCCTAGCACGCTCAGTTAATTGTCTTCGGGGATTTTATGTTGTTATGGCTGTTAATTCATTGAAACTTGCGAAAAATTCTGGGTTTTGATTGAAATCAAATGGTGTGTGTAGCAGAGAATAGAACATATTAGGTTGTGAGTAATTTATCTTGTGTGGAAAATAGGCCAATGCAATTTTTGGAACGAAGTTCCTTATCGCGCGTTGCGAAAGGGGGCTAGACGGAAAAAATTAAGACCAAAAGTTGGAACGACACTTTTTGCTATACAATATGCCCGCATAAGTTTTGATCCCGTGGGAATATCGGGATAAAAAGTATCCTATATGTTAATCCTGGTTATAAACCATCTGTATGCCAAATTTCATCCAAATCCGTTCAGTAGTTTTGGCGTGGCAGAGTAACAAGCATCCATCCATCCATCCATCCATACAAACATTCACGTTTATTATATTAGTAGGATTAGCAGGATTTAGGCAATTTTTGTTTTAAATTCTTTTTCTTTCACCTACTTCTTTGGTGGACATTCATACATATTTTTACATCAATTTGCAGATTGTGCATTGTCCATCGCAATCAATCAATCACTAAAACAATTACAATGAACGAACAAAGTGGCATTGCCACTTGCCATTGATTATTTCAGACAATTTTCATCAAGCGTCGCATGCGCAGGGAGGCTATTTCTACAACTTTCAACAATGACATATTAATGAAAAGCCTGTCAGAAGTTAGATAAAATTTTATTTTTACCCGACTACTAAAGAAAGGGTTATGATTTTAGCAGTCTATGTATTTTTGGTTGCTGTCAGTTAAAATCTCAGTTTAGTATGAAAAGCAGATTAATTAAAATCATGAAAAATGTTAGTACGACAGTACATAAAAGGAAATACCTCCAAGAAATTAAACCTGTATCACAAAAAAAAATATTCCACAAGCAATCCACATGTTCTCACCTTTTTAACGAGTCCTTAACAACACAGAAAGAAAACTATCATTCAAAGGGGGTCCGAATAACTCCTCACAATTTCTTTTACAAAGCCATATTGGCGAAACACATGTACAATCTATCTGCACGACCGTCCCCGTCCTTCAAAAATATCATGTCAGTCCACCATTTTAAATCCAATTTAAAAGACAATTCGAAATCGTTAAATCAAATCACGCGCTAAACCAGCGGATATCCGTTCGATTTTTTTTTTCCAAATTCAAATCAAATTAACGCGGGCAGTCGGCGCGCGCGGACGTCAAGAGTCTGAGCGTCTATTGCTAAATTGACGGTACGTACGTAGACGGTCAGAGGAATAAGTACGCAATATTGTCATTAATTCTCTGGCCAATCGTGGAGTAGAACGCGAACGTCGTGTGGATGTTGAGAATTGGGTCCACTTGGCTGGCGCAGGGTCATACAATCGTCGGGTCAAGATGTTGATGGGTACTGTTCAGTATACAGAGGGTTCCATACATTGCTCTTTTAAAATTGCCTTTGATTACTGTCAACGTGTCGAAATGGATCGGACAGTTTATGTGACCCTCGTCAACTTTGAACCCGGGCAAACACCTTCAAATCAATTTCGCTAGCAATTTGGCGATATAAATTGCATTTATAAATAGATTTTTTCTCTGAGATTGGCCGAAAAAAGGCAGTGAACAGAGAGAAGAATATAGGAAGGATTTTGCCCAGCAGTGTGAAAGTGTTGGGCAGGGAAAAAATGCGCATTTAATATCAAAACACACCAATGCGCTCACGCATATAGCTACATATATATAATAGTATATCGAATCATCACGATAGAGGGACTTCGTCAAAACAGAAAAGGGATCTTTATTTTAAAGTCTTAAAACTAAAATGTCAGACAAAAAAATAGCCTACAACCCATTTTAGCGATAATCCTGCTAATTTTATTTTATTTACGGCATTTACAAAAATACCAAAGTTTGTTTATCCGAATCTTTCTTACTCAATCACGCAAGAACGGCTGAATAGATTTGGCACACAGATAGTTTTTGACCTAGATTAACACAAAATATTCTTTTTATCCCGGTAAACGCAGACGGACGATGTCGCGAGCAGAAGCTTGAATGCTATAAAATTTAAAAAATCTCTCCAAGTCATTGTCCCGCCAAAAAGAGCCAATAATAACACAAATATTAAATCCAAGATGGCCGCCACTGCACAGAAGTAATAAACAATCCAATTGTCGCCATTTACTACTAAGTAATGTATTGGAAAACCTAGACTTTAGAACTGCGGGGTAATTGCGTAACACACTCAGTAGGAATAGCTTTTATTTGGAAAGCTCAACATTAATTGCGCTATTTACGTTTTTGAACAGACAAATGTTTCGAACTCAAACTCAAATCATTTAATTCAACTAAATCAATTACAGGCACTTTTGAATTGACAAAGGGTCGGTCAGTCAGAAAGATGAAGCTAGTTGCCCATTCCAAAGCGTAGGTACCTATGGAGAAGAACGGGCAAGAAACTCCATGGACACTCTTTTAAATCATAAAATTGTTACAAAATATTTGATTACATCATTCGTGTTGAAATTAACCATGTGAGAACGATGTAGAAATACGTGCACGTTAAAAGCGTCCGTTATAGAAAACATAAAAACAATTCAGAAATTAAAAATTAAAATAAGCCGTGTAAATAATAACATATCAAGACATGGATTAGCAATATCCTTCAGATTGTGAGACGCAATTAGAGGGCCATGTCTGGAAGGACCTTTTGAAGAAAGAGCCATTGCAGCTTTAAGTTGACCTGTCCCAACTGACGGCATGCATGCATCAGTCATCGTGTAGCTCAACACTATTTTACAGAGCTCAACAACCCGTCACACAACGCTTCCAGATCTGCAGGACATTTGCATAGGCCATAAACAATACGGCACGGTTGGCGCAGTGGTTAAGCGATTGACTGCTGCGCTGCGTGTCGCGGGTTCGATTCCCGCACGGAACAAATATTTAGTTGTTCCGGGTCTGGCTGTGTGCTGTTTTCCTGTGTATACAGGAGAAATTCCTAGTGAGGAGCAACGTTTTTATAAAAAAAAAAAAAACTCAAAACGGTGAAGGAAAACATCGCGAGGAAACCGGCATGTCCTAAGCTAAAATAAAAAAAAACGAAAGACATATGCCATCTTTGCACTAAGCCCGCGTGGTGGATTACGTCCCCACTCCCTCTCTCTTTCTCTTCTTTGGCGCATTACTTGAAAATGGCTGGATCGATTTGGCAATTTTTTGTTATAAAATGTTCATAATAGTCCGAATTAAGTTTTTTATATGTAAAGACAAATTGGAAAAGTTGCCGGGAAAATGGGAAAATTTAGAAAAAACGTCAAGAAGAAGGGCCCTGTTAGAAAACCAGCGCTGCGAAATTTATTTTTTTAATGTCGCAGCATCATGCTGAGATAGGAGTCTTTTGGCCTCGTATAGGACTTTCTGTTACTTTTTTTTTGTATTTAATTCTGTTTTTTTTCTGACTATGTTTAGTTTAGTTTGTGATCTTCCTATACTTACGAGTCGCAATAAATACTATTTTTTTATATCTTTCTTTAAGTACTTCTTTCTAAGGGTTTTTTTATGATCGTCTGTCGGGTCAGCTAGTTTTAAATAATTTCTCAGAACCCCAATAAAAAAAAAAGATCCAAGGAACATAAAAAACCGGAACTCCAGAAAAATCCACCCAAAACATAAAGCGCAAACGATGCCACGCCAACCTGTTTCACCAACTCCACACACAACCTCCAAAAAAAAACATTTTGCTAATCCAAAAATCTTCAAGCCATCAAGCCCAAGAGGACGAGCAGACAATTAAATACAATCAGTAGTAATAAAGAAGCGTACATTGAGTACACAATCATTTTAATTGATACTTATTGAACACAATTAAAGGGGACTCGTGGTGTGTTGCGAATTTAAAAGCATGGGAATGGTTGAAGGGATTTTGCACATTTTTGATTTGATATGAAAGTCATCATAATCATCAGCTTATAGCAGTCCACAGCTGGACATAGGCCTCTCCTGTTGCACGCCATTCAACACGATTTTCGGCAACTCTCATCCAGCTGCATGTAAAAATATAATATAAAAGTGAAGTGTTTCATATTAAAGTGGTGGCATTTATTTCATCACCACTGCTCTCAAAACGGTGAAGGAAAACATCGTGAGGAAACCGGCATGTCCTAGAACCAAAAATTCGAAGATATGTGACATCTACCAACCCGCACTGGGCCCGCGTGGCTCACGACTGGCGGGGGAATTCCGTAACACACTAACAGTAGGATTAGAGGGGCTTGTGGCTAAGTAATAACAGCCGCACGGGTCGATCGATCAGGTTAAGCTACGCTAGCAGCGGTTGGTCCGTGGATGGGTGACCATTTTTTTTTCTTTTTTTTTTGGTGAAGCTCATGTACAGTCACGAGCACCAATATGTCAACACTCGGCCACTTTCAATTGCGATTTTTTCGTGAAAAAACGAATGCAACGTTGAAATACGCCACATCACAGAAAACTGTGCATTCGAAAATGCTATGTTCGTAACAACAAAAAATTACATTAAAAAATAATGGAGTAAATCGCTTTTGAATAAAACCGAGTGTATACATACTTTTGCTCGTATACATGAGCTGAAGCAGTTCTATAAAAAAATCAATCTTCTCACTACAAAACAATCACCAGTCACTCATTCACTCACACAAACACATTCAATCAAACTACTTACATTACACTGATATAGATCTGTAGCCAATTTTGCGACACGTGTCTGTGTTCATGAGCTGGTGACATCACGGTGGTTTCGTCCAAGGGCATGGTGTTCAATGGACAATGATGGGCGAGGTTGGTCAATGGTGGAAGGTACTAGGTTAGCATGAGGTCAGATGCATAGTTTTTCTAGTCAGTGGCGCAGATTCCCTTGATCAAAAATTAAACTAAATTTAAGTTCAGTCTTTTTCTTTCTATTTCATTAAGAAAGAACACTATCTGTCCACTTCATCATAGTGTATGTATTTATTTTATTTTAGAAGTATTTATGTATGTTTATTTGTATGTTTATTTGTATGTATGTTAGTATATTCTCGTAATTTTTGTTTAGTTTTTAAGTGAATTGTTTATTTTTGATTCTATGTATTATTTTTTGTCTCCTTTGCTCTATCATACGCTGTCTAAATCTCTGTATCTATTGTCCTATCTCAGGTTTGCTGGAAGAGATTTCTTATGAAATAAGCATCACCTCTGTACCTATTTTTTCTGTTCTGTTTTTCAATGTCTGTTTATATACGAGTATGTGTGTACATCATCATCTGCCTAGCCTTTTCCCAACTATGTTGGGGTCGGCTTCCAGTCTAACCGGATGCAGCCGAATACCAGTATTTTACATGGAGCGACTGCCTATCTGACCTCCACAACCCAGTTACTGGGTAATACGATACCCCTTGGCAAGACTGGTTGTCAGACTTTCAGGCTTCTGACTACCCGTAACGACTGTCAAAGATCCACGAATGACAGCCGGGACCAACGGCTTAACGTGCTTTCCGAGGCACGGAGGGGTCTCGGTATGTAAAGATGGTCACCCATCCACAGACCAACCGCGGCAAGCGTAGCTTAACCTGACCGATCGACCTGCGCGGCTATTATTAGTTAGCCACGGGCCTGTGTGTACATAAATGGTAAAATAAATAAATAAATAAGAAAAGGACAGAAGATAAACATTAGTTTAGTCCTGTCTAAGTGTCTGTCCTGGGTTCGAACTCACGACCTACAACTCATAAGACGGGGCCGATACCACTTGGCCACATTGCTCTAAGAAAAAGAAATTATAAACGTCTATCTATTCTGAAAAAATCTCACTAGAACTTAGGTGAAGTGAGCTGTCACTCTGCCTGCAGTGCGATTCTGTAACCATCTCACCGTGAAAACTTAGGTGAAGTGAGCGTGGAGTGAGCTGTCATTCCAAATAATGCTAGGGATTGACACTACTGACAACTCACATCAAGCTCACTTCACTTGAGTTTTCACGGTGAGATTTTTACAGAATCGACCGGCTGGTGCTAGGGATTGACGCTATTTACGGCTCACAGGAGGTCTGTGTTCACAAGGTGTGGTGACATCATGGTGGCATCGTCCAAGGGCATGGTGGTCAATGGCCAATGGTTCAATGGACAATGATGGGTGAGGTTGGTGAATGATGGAAGGTTAGGCTGGGATTGTGGGCAGGTACGTTACATTAGTTCTGCGGTTTTTGTAATCAGACTATAGAAATGCCGTTACGGCATACAAGTCTTAGATAACATTCACATGTTTTTTTTTTTGCGAGGAAGTGATTGAATTTAGCTGGATTATTTTTGAAAATTCGTATAAAATTCAGGCTTTATTGTTCCCACTGCTAGCACTTAGGCCTTCTCTTTGTGAGAGAGAGTGGGCCATAATCCACCACGTGGGCCTAGTGCGGATTGGTAGATGTCACATGTCTTCGAATTTTTGGTTCCGAGACATGCCGGCTTCCTCACGATGTTTCCCTTCACCGTTTTGAGAGCAGTGGTGATGAAATTCATTACACAAAGTAAAGTGCGTGCTTGGGTTCAAACTCACGTCCTACAACCGATACCACTTGGTCATCACTGCTCTCAGGTGAGGGATTAGGGGATTGTATGAAAGTTCCCTATTCTTGCAGATTGGAACTCACATTGGACTCACGGCTTGTGAGTGAAGAAACCAGAGAGATAGTGCCCCTTGAAAATAAGTTTTGAAAGCAATTAATTATTTGTATTCATGCTACAGGTGTCCCAAAATACTGTTTCAGACATTGGCGCCGATTCCCTTGTTCACAAACTAAACTAAATAGTTCAAAGCATCTTTTTCTTTCTATTTAATTTAGAAAAGGACAAAAGATAAATATTTGTTTAGTCCTGCCAAACTAGTCAGCGGCTGACGTAAATTGACGTATTTTTAGTAGCCATGTTGTTAATCACGTCTAATCTGTCTATGGAGTGTCTTAGTTTGACAGGACTAAACTAATATTATATCTTCTGTCCTTTTCTTAATGAAATAGGAAGAAAAAGATGCACAGAACTTAAATTTAGTTTAGTTTGTGAACAAGGGAATCAGGGCCATTATAGACAAGAGGCCTAAATTAACACATTAACAGCTATAAAAAATAATTCGCCTAATACAGCCTCATAAAACGAAGATGACAAATGATGGAAGTTTCCTACCATCAATGTTTGTCTTTTTGTCCTACTACATTAATCAGTAACTATTTATCGCTCGTCATGATCAGTGATCTTACTAAGCGAATTAGGAGTTCAGTGTAAATGACTCTGTCATCATTTGTTGATGGATTAAACAGTCCTGAACATCCCTATGAAACGGAAACCTGGGAAGAGGAAGACCCTCCGCTACATTGTAGTCCAGTATCGAGAGGGAGATGAAAGCGCAGAACCTAACTCTCATGACAACCCAGGACAGATCGTCCTGGCGCCACTGTACAAGAAGACCAGATCCCAGATAGAACTGGGATTAAAGGATGCATGAAGAAGACGAAGCATTTGTTGATAGATGCGGGACGGTAAAGTAAATTATAAGTACAAGGTGTTGTTTTGCAAACTCGTCATACTCAAGGAGGTAACTATACTACTGATTCTCGACATGAATCAATAATAAAATAAGTAGGTTTTTTTTTCAAATTTTGGAAACTTGTGGGACACGCATATTAAAACGCGGCCTGTCTGAGACCACACTGTAACTGCCCTTTTACACACACATAAAATCGCGGCCGCATTTACGATACAATAACGTGATTCTGTTCTTTGAAAGTGGTGTATTTTGAAATACTGTCAAACTTAAATAACTAAAAAAAAAGTATGTATTCATTATTTACCAGGGATCGTTTCGTATTTTATTTGATTATTTATGTCTTCCTAGCAGCCTCCTGAAATTTGACGAGGATGCAAAACAACAGCTTGTATAGGACGTGAAAGCATCCATAACCATATGGAAACATCAAAATTCTGCGGAAAGTAACCTCTTTTTAAATTTTGTAGCGACATCTATTTCGCTTCATAGGAACTACGTAGCCAGCGAGTGAACAATAGCATAGTAAAAGCAAATAAGTACGACATCTTCATACATTCAAACCGCGCACGGTTTGTATGTGAGCGCGCTCGTACGTATGCGTCGTCGCACGCACACACTGACAAAGTTTATCGCTGCTAAAGGTGCGCTGCGCCAGTCGTGGCTGTGACGCCGGTAATATCGCCCGCGTCCGCGCACGCTTCGCCGCTGCCCTGCTGCTCGTAATAAATAATTTGTACGTGTACCTACCTACCTCCTTTAACTACAAAGACTTCATAATCATTTCATTTTATTTGAATAAATACATGATTCAGTAAAACCACGTTTTTATTAGTCATATTTCGATCGTAATTTTTCAAATAACTAAACAGATAACATGACGTGGGCAATGAAAAAAATGTAGTCGGCTTCTACACACTATGTATTGTACACGGCTACATGTCAAGCTTATACAAAACCAGTTTGCCTTGGCCTCACTTTGTATGATATTTTCTCACAATGAACGGTCAGCTAATACTGGTATTGCATAGCTTGATGTGTAGCCGTGTGTAGAAAAAATAATTTAAAAAAAACTTTGTATTAAAGGTCCCCGATGCTTACCCTACAGTGGAGCATTGTTTTGTATAGAGATTGACTATGCATTTTTGACGATTGAATAAAGTATAAGTGACAGCCCTACGAGTTTAGGCTATTATCGCTCGCTCGGGGCTTGAGTTGGCCTACTTGTTTGCTTTTATTATGACTATACAGTCTGATTTTGCATCGCTGTCCAGTACACCTTAGTAGGACCTTTATTCTCATTCTAATAAGGTTGCTGCTACTGAGAGGTCTGTCAGACAGCGTTGCTGTTTTGTAGGGTGTAATTACAAGAATTACACCCTACAAAACAGCAACGCTGTTTGGCGGCAGAATTAGATATGGTGATGGTACAGTAGGCAGTACGTCAGCAGTTAAATAACCAGCATAATATGGCTCTGCATTCTATGGAATCTCCGTATTACTCTAGGCCAGCTCAAGGTGAAAGTGTTACCACAGACTTGCTATCGACGGTACTTCGAGCTCATTCAGGTAGGTATGGCAAGTACTTACTTATTTGATCAGTATTTAATAAAAAAACAATGAAAATATCCACTTACCATTAACAACGAATGGGCGTTCTTTAAAAATATCTCCAAAAGTCAGTATAATATTTTGAAGACAGCTAAATTGATCTTCATTACATGTGCAATATAGCCGATTCCAATAATTTCCATTAATATTCTATGAAACGATGGAGGCGACGAAGTGTTGCTTTCCCGCTCTGGCACGTGAGTTGTTATATGTCTGTCTCTCTCTCTCTTCTGCAAGCAGTGTTGAAGTCAGCAAATTGGTTCTGATTTATCTGTAATAGAAGAAATTGGGTATTTAGAATTGGGAACTTTACGCAAAACATATAAGGTTTTCTTACAACATATCACAATCAGACTATAGCGTTCCCACTGCTGGGACGCAGGCCTTCTCTCTGTGAGAGGGAGTGGGCCGTAATCCACTACACGAGCAAGTTCGAGTTGGTCGGGGGTTAACTTATCGCATCAAACTCAAACTCGAAGCTCTCTTATAATTAAATCGTTTACAGGTATACTGGGAGTCTACTCCGAAGTAGTACCGGCCGAATGTTCGGCCGTTTCCTGCTACGAAATTACTATTTGGTTCGGTCGGTTCCGATCCTACACTCCTACACTCTTTCGAATATTGACTATGGTCCCGACTCCCGACCCAACTGAGCCTGTAGCAGCTTGGTAGGTTCGAACTTTTTTCGTATTTTTCAATAATATTCGGGTCGGCCATGTGTCGGTCCGATCCGAACATTCGCACTTTGCACTTCGGAGTAGGCCCCCAGGCTTTTTAGGCGGTCAGTCAGAAACATGAAGTTAGTTGCCCAGTCCAAAGCGTATTAGGTTCCTATGGAGAAGAACGGGCAAGGAACTCCATGGACATTTTTAAATCAATCATAGCTCCATAGAGCAGAGAGCTATGAATTTTGAACTGTCAAGGAGTTAGACAGTCAGAAAGATGAAGCTAGTTGTCCATTCCAAAGCGTAGTAGGATCCTAAATATAACAGGACTACCTACTGGCAAAAAAGCTCCATGGACACTCTTCCATAACAATCATAGTTCCATAGAGCAGAGAGCTATGAATTTGTGGACGAACCTGGGGGTCTACTCGGAAGTAGTGTCGGCCGAATGTTCGGCCGTTTCCTGCTACGAAGTTACTATTGGGTTCGGTCATTTCCGATCCTACACTCCTACACTCTTTCGAATATTGACTATGGTCCCGACCCAACTGAGCCGATCCGATTTTTTTTCGCATTTTTCAATGATATTCGGTTCGGCCATGTGTCGGTCCGATCCGAACATTCGCATTTTGCACTTCGGAGTAGGCCCCCTGTCAGTCAGTGTCCTTGTCTTGGCACGCTGGTTGTGCTAAGTTAAATTAAAACACAGTATAAATAAATAAACAGAAGCCTTTTTCTCACGGGGTAGGGCAGAAAGAACAGAAAGCTAACTGCTACGATTCTTACAAACTCTTTTTAACCGACTTCAAAAAAGGAGGAGGTTCTCAATTCGACGGTATGTTTTTTTTGTGTTTGTTACGCGATTACTCCGCCAATTGTAGACCGATTTTCAAAATTCTTTTTTTGTTCGAAAGGAGATACTTCTGAAGTGGTCCCATAGAAATTTCATTAAAAACGGTTCAGTAGTTTAGTTTTTAAACTAAAATTACTGGTAAAAATTACAACTCAAATGTGAAAAATATAAATAAGTCGGTGGCAAACAACGAAAATTCGAACCCAACGACACCGACTTCCGAAATTAAAGTTATTTTTCACTTTGTAGTGTCGTTTTTGGAAGTCGGTTGTTTTTTTTTTGCAAAAAAAGTTTTTTTTTTAAGTAAGCTTAATCAATTCCACTGCTGAGCAAATTCAATTCAATTTATTTATTGAGATATCGCCAAGCGCTTAGTCGACTCTTCACGTGACCAGAGGGCTGGCCCTGGCCTGTTTCTTGGCCAAAGAATTAGCATTGCCATACAACGTGGCAATGCCGCCAGCCTTTTGGGCACTGTTCCTGTTGACAGCGATGCGGACGAATTTTTTGATGCCCTATGATTCTTTTGCTTGTTTTTTTTTTTCTCATGTACATATGTATTATTAATTTATTTATTTCAAATAAATTACAATCACTATAATCATCCATCCATATTGTTGCGCGCCACAATTAATGCCTGGTACATACATGGTGACATTAGTTACCACTAGCGCCATCTAGTATCGAGTATCAGAACGAATAGAGTCAAGATCCTTCTAGAAATTTCGATGCTAGAACTATCGACATCTGGTCAGTCGGGGCGGGTATGTTCTCGAACCTTCTAGACGTTTCTACAATAGAAGGTTCTAGAACTATCTGCGGCACTATATGTGTCAGTCCAAGCGAAAAGGGTCCAGTGCGCGGCATTTAGTTTCCGAGATATAAGAGGTTTTGTAAAGTTGGGTATAAAAATTGCATTTCGCGATTTTAATTGGTTATAAATAAATGCTCAATTATCTACAATTTCATATAGTAAATGACTATATACGATGTTTCTAAGTACCAGAAACTTTATGAAAAAAGTTTACTAAAAAGGTACCAGTGGGTGGCATGTCGATATTCTGGGAATAAAATACGTTTCAATACCCCGTACTGATCACTTCTAATAATTTAATTATATTTTAAGATTAAAATGTTGAAACTACGTGTAAAAGGTCCCTTAAAGCGGGGAACTCCCTGCTACTATGCAACTACTAAGGGGATTTACTTTGCTTCACTTCGACATAGCGGGGATTTCCCTGATCGTTTTTTGCTACCTACGTGTCCTATAAATAGATCTGCCTGTGATGCAATAATTTATTTGTCATTTGACACCGGAAAGGAAACAATATCCGACAGTCTTTGTGTAAATATAGCAGTTTTTATTATCTTAGCTGTTTTAAATTGAGTGAGTGAAAAGTGCGCATAAAAATGAATAAAGGTAAGTCTTTACGTTGTCTATTATATCTACTAATACTATGTTTGTTGTTACGTGTTGTGTTATGTATCGAATAAGCTCCAAAAGTACTGAACCGATTTTGAAAATTCTTTCTCCAATACAAAGCTGCATTATTCAGTCATAGGCTATAATATTATTAACGTTATTACGCTTAGCGGGGCCGAGGTCGAAAAGCTAGTTCTATAAACCGGGGTATCGGAATGTTACGGAGTTCTTGTGTGTATCTACAGCTGTTACCTACTTTTCATATTTAGACCTCGACAGGGGCGAAGCCTCCTACAGACAGCAGTCGTCTTTAAATTCGATTTTTTATGGATTTTAGAGATTTATGGATTAAGCGTAGATTACGTTACGTTCCTACTTATTTATTACATTTTAAAAGAGAGCAGCTTTAATCATAATAATTCGGCTGCATCCACATAGACTGAAAACTGACCGCGACAAAGTTGATAGGCTAATGAATCTCAATTAGTCATAATTTCATCCCATTTATACTAAATTCAAATTTGTTTTTAGGTAACATAATTATTGAAGATTCAACCGAAGGTTCCAGCTCTAGTGATGAATCTAAGCATTCTGATGGACCTGTACCACTTTCTATGGAGGTGGAAGTAAACACACTACCTGTTTTGGCCTCGACCGCAACAACGCCGGATTTACCAACAGAAGAAGAAACCGTTGCACCTTATTCAGGTACTTACAACTTAGAAAATAATTTCACAGAGTCGACATCTGAGATGGATGAAACGGATCAGTATTATGAAAAAAGCACTAATACAGAAGCAATCAGTGAAGATGAAATACATGAGTGTTATGATTTTGCTAAAATAGTTAGCCGAGCCTTGTGTAAAATCAAAAAAGATCGACGTGATCATTGTATGCATGCAATAGTACATATTCTTTATGACTACAGCAAGGACTCTAATACCAATTAAGAAGTTGTGTTAGGTACCTATGTCATAGACATAGTATGAAAAAATGACCTGTGTAGTATGTATATTTCAACTATTTGTTTTCAGAGTTTAGCTATTCAGCGTCTGTAGAACATGAAGACTATGAAAATTTTAATTTAGAGTTCAAAAGTCAACGGGGTACAGAATTATCGTGTGACATCGAATTTAGTGCTTGTGAGCCGCTCGAAGAGCGGCAAATTGGTAATATTTTACTAGATGATGATCCTTTAATTCTAGACGATGTAACTCAGGCCTCATTCTTAGATACTGGCTGTGGATGTAATAATAATTGTGTGTCCAAATTTCAAAAAGATGTAATATTAAGTAGTAGGTTAGATTGTATCGAATTAAATTCACGTTGTAATGAAGGAGTCAATCATCATCACTTGGTCTTGAAAGGAGCTTTAAATGCTCTCTTACGTACAAGTGAAAATACATTACATTCAAAAAACAGAAACTTGCAACGAAAAGAATACACGGTAAAGTATTTCTTTCGAGGTGTTTCAGTATGCAAGATTTTTTTCCAATATGTATATGCCACTGGTTTGAAAAGGTTAAAAAATGTAAAAAAGAACTTTCTGGACAGCGGTGTTGCTCCAAAGGTCCACGGGTCACGTAAACGACCTTACAATTGTATTAATTTGCAAACTAGATCAGACGCAATCACTTTTATAAGACAGTTTGCTAATGAAAACGGTTTAGTATTGCCGGGCCGATTACCAGGCCACCAATTTAAATCTGATTTAATAATTTTACCTTGTAGTATGTCTAAAGCGTATGTGTACAACAAATATTTGGAAACTATAGCTTTACTCGATAAAACTCCTATTAGTAGAAGTAGTTGGTATGATCTTTGGGAAGATTTTTGTCCATATGTCGTTATACAGAAACCGAAAACAGATCTATGTGCAACTTGTCAGAAAAACGTGACCACGTTGGGACGAATGGGTGGTTTAGATGAAAAGGAAAAAATACAGCTTGTAGAAAAGTCGAGGCAGCACCTTGATTTAGTGCAAAATGAACGAAAATATTATAACAATGTAATCAAAGTTGCGACTGATTCAATAACGGACTCTACTCTTATTCTTGGACCTCATGAACCATGTTCTTATGATGGCGTCATGCATTACTCTTTTGATTTTGCCCAACAGGTGCATTTGCCGCACAGTTCACAACAAATTGGGCCACTGTATTTCTTGACAGGATTTAAAGTCAGTTTATTTGGTGTTGCTGCAGAGCCTTTGAGAAAGTTCGTTTTGTACGTAATTCCTGAACCCTGTGCTACTGGGAAAGGAGCTAATGTAATAATTTCAATGCTACATCATTTTTTCGAAAATTTTGGTATAGGCGAAAAAGATGTTGTTTGTCATGCAGATAATTGTGCTGGACAAAATAAAAATAACTATGTCATGCAATATGCAACATGGCGAGTTTTAACAGGCAGACACCGAAGTTTCCGTATATCTTTCCTTCCCGTGGGTCATACGAAGTTTGCACCCGACATGTATTTCGGTCTATTCAAAAAAAGTTTTAGAAAATGGGAATGCAATAACTTAAAGGATATTCTTGCAGCTGCTGTTCAAGCTTGTCCGAAAACAAAATCTATAGTAGCTGTTCTAACTGGTGATGAGAAAGGAGAAACTTTTGTGAAAACTTACGACTGGGCCAATTTTTTTCAACCTGATTGTGTAACTATTAACCAACTTCTGCATTTTAGTCATTTTGAAACAAATGAAGATAATAGAGGGCACATGTTATGTTACAAAAAATATACTGACAGTCAACCAACTGTATCAAAGGTTTTGAACCCGAATAAAGTATACGGTTTTCCTTTAGAAAAATCCCCTGCAGGCATGACGTACGAAAGAAAATCGTATCTTTATAATAAGATTCGTGAATTTGTACGTGAAGAATCTAAAGACATTTTATGCCCGAAACCCATTCCAAATGTTGATGTTGACCACAACTCTGTCCCAACAACATCTGTCGAGTACTCTTTTCAGAAACCATCAATTGAAAAGAGTATTCGACAAAAACCAACATGTTCGTACTGCAAACAGGTTGGTCATAGGAATCAGGTGCGAGGAGGAATTTATTTTTGTCCAAAACGTAAGTTGGAGTCCCAAATAGAATAAGTTTTATTTTTATGTTTGTATTGGCTTTTTTCAAATATTATTGCAACAGAATAATGATTATTTTAGCCACTGGTACCTTTTATGACATTACATAAAAGGTACCAGTGGCTAAAATAATCATTATTCTGTTGCAGTAATGTTTGAAAAAAGCCTGTCTTGTTATTTTGTTAGTTCCTAAATAGAGTAAGAATACTTAATTTTAGTTTTTTATTGTTAATTACTATCGCAATAACTAACTTTTTATTAAATATCGGCAAGTGGACCTTTTTTACTAGACTGTGTATCCTTCTTTTATTTTGATAATAATTGTTTTAGTTTTGATGTCAAAAGTATAATTATAAGTTGATTCTATGGAAAACATATCAATCTACAATAATGAATAAAAATCTACGTAACAAGCAAGTAAAAGTGTGTTTTTTTTTCACTCAAACTTTCAAAATGCTTTTTCTCAAATCAAGCTTTTTCAGAATTTCAACTTCAAATGTCTGATAAAAAAAAACGTGTGCTACTTTTTGATTATTTTTTCAATCCATACTATCAATTGACTATTCTAGATACCGAATCCAGTCTTAACTCAATACCCCACTACTGGACCCTTTATGCCTGGACTGACACATATGTATAAGGCCGGGGTGGGCCACGACCGGGAAAGTGTTAGATAAGCGATACAAGCGAATAGACCGAAAGCGATCTTCAAGTGCGTCTTATGTGCAATTGTGTTTTATAATTAGTGTGAGTTGTTATTAGTGTTGTTCAATTAAAGTGTAATTTTTAGTAATTCATATCGGCAGTTTTCATTGTCACGAACCCCGAAGCTCGTAACAATATTTTGTTTTTAAATAATATACTTAATAAGAATAATACATGAAATACATAAACACAACAATAGAAACATTGGATCAGGACCGCACTACTCGTACATATAGTTTTGTCCAATGTTCCATGAAGGAGCAATCCACATCCATTCTCCCTGCAATAAGCTGCAGGAAGGCCTCCCCCAAACCCTTCCAGGCAAACTTTTCTAGATCCACCTCGATCCAACCTTTGCGGTACGCATCTAGGTCATCTCCCCACCTCTTCATGGGCAGACAAGCCTCACAAAATGCTTGTGCAAAACGAAACTACAAAAAGTCTCGAGTACCGAGCACACATAATTGTGCTGCCGTCTTACCGTGGGTCCACAAAGAAAGTACTAACTTTTATTCGAAAATATTAATGTAAATATATTAACATTATACACAATTTTTTAAGTTTCATTTTAGGTACTATTTTTAGGTTATATTTTACCTTCTACTTTAGGAACACCAGACTTGAGACTACAAACTGAATGCATTTTCAACAAATGAGACGGACTAATCACACTGTGTAATTGTCGTAGGCAGCGAGCCGGAAACTTAGGCATAAAAGTGTTAAAAGATTTTGATATCCCACACACTGTCTTCCACTGTGCAACATGTCAAATTACTACATTTTTAGGGTTTTCTCCTTTACCCCGCTTTTTTGTTTATGCAATAGGGTAGATTTCTGGGTAAAAGAATAATTATTATATTTAGTCCGTCAGTTAGATAATCGAAAAATAATGGACACGTATGTTTTCTTTTTTCAATCAAACAAAAAATTACAAAGATACAGCGCGTCAAAATTTGGGAGGAGGGGGTCGTGACGTCACGCCATGCTAAAAAGTGTAGCAAGGCGTGACGTCACGCGGAACTTTAACGGGCGATATCTTCATCATTTTTTATATAATTGATAAAAGAAAAAATACGGGTCCAATATTTTTTGATAATCTGACGGACTAATTAGATTTTTTTAGGCAGCTAGCCTAATTCTTTTGTTTGAATGTTATGGTGAATTGCCATTTTTCAATAGCGGTCGAGTTGCTGAAGCGCACCTCCGAAGGAAAGCGGTAGGAATCGTGTTTTATGGTGCTTTCGCGCCACTGGGTATTCCATTATGCATCTAAGGAACGACAAGGCCGCGGGTTGTTCGAAAGAGATACCGTGGCCCCTGGCACAGGCACGGGTGGGTTTTAGATGGTTTTAGTCAGCAGTGAAAGTCTGACACGCCCTTCCGCTCAGCCCAGAGCGGGAGAGTTCATTTGATGATTTCTCAACAGAAAAAAAAAGGAACGACAAGGTTAGGCAATGTTCAAATACTTTTCCTTCCCATATAGCGGTCATACATATCACACCTTTTCGAACGGCTATTTTTGCCAGGCGTTAAACTCTGGCCAAACTGAAGCGAGCGATCGGGATGCGGGACGCAATTGCGATTGATTGAGGGATGTGAATTGACACAATCGGCTCGAGCGAATAACGCTGGCTCGCTTTAGACCTTCCAAACCTTCAATTTAAGTTAACTCATCATCTGCCTAGCCTTTTCCCAACTATGTTGGGGTCGGCTTCCAGTCTAACCGGATGCAGCTGAATACCAGTATTTTACATGGAGCGACTGCCTATCTGACCTCCACAACCCAGTTACTGGGTAATACGATACCCCTTGGTAAAACTGGTTGTCAGACTTTCGGGATTCTAGCTATCCGTAACGACTGTCAAAGATCCGTGAATGACAGCCGTGACCAACGGCTTAACGTGCTTTCCGAGACACGGACGGGTCTCGGTATGTAAATATGGTCACCCATCCACAGACCAGTTAACTATCGTAGATAATTCTGATCCAGCCTGCCCCTTGCTGCCCTCTCCCAGCGACGCCCTAAGCCGAGGATCGTACCCCACAGGGGGTGCCCTTAGCGTGTAGGTAGTCACTTAGTTTTTATGTTAAAAAAAAAAACTCTTAGATAGTTCCTCGTGGGAGCTGAAACAAGAGTAGCAGATCATTCTATTAAGAAATTGATACAGTTCCTACGTCTAAGAGCTGATCGGATGACCAACAGGATCCCCTAATTATCCTTGAACTCAGCAGCGATCTATTATTACGGGTTCAATCTAGTTCAACCAAGAACGACAAGGAATGACAGGGGCTCGTGGCTGTGGCTATTGCGCCGTTGGAGAAGCCGGCACGTGGCTAGCTAACATTGTTGTTGAAACCTGAACGCCAATTCTCGTAATTTAAAACGTTAAAAATCTAGTCGCAGTCTCATCTTAGCGACAGTCAAATGTCAAAAACTTGTCAAAAATGTGGGCATTTAGAGGTATTTTTGACAGATTGAGACTGAGTTCAGACTGTGAACGTTCTTAAAATTACGAGAATTGCCCCTCGAATCGCGATTTTCATATTTCAAGTTAGGTAGTTGTTCTAATTGGTATTGGTGGTTCTAACACGGTAAAAATTAAAAATATGATTTAATTTTTGTCTGTCTCTCTCTCTCTCTCTCTTATAGAAAGCAAGCCAGTTATACTTCGTTCCATCCGGGTGTCGCTTGACACCTCTCAAGTTTTTCTTATGCAAGATGTGATTTCTCATCCGCATAAATGACTAACTACCATACAAACTTTCATCCCCTATTTAACCCGTTTAGAGGAAGTCCTTTATCAACTGTGTAAATTTTGCACGAGCGCACATAATAGCATAATCAACCTATAACGTTCCCACTGCTGGGACACAGGCCTCCTCTCGATGAAAGGGAGTGGGCCGTAATCTACCACGCGGGCCCAGTGCGGCTTGGTAGGTGTCGCATGTCTTCGAATTTTTGGTTCTAGGACATGTAGGTTTCCTCACGATGTTTTCCTTCACCGTTTTCTTCACTCGTAAGTCGCGACTTACGAGTTGTAGGTCATAGGTTCGAACCCAGACAGGCGCTTGACTTTGTGTAAATATTTCATCACCACTGCTCTCAAAACGGTGAAGGAAAACATCATGAGGAAACCGGCATGTACTAAAACCAAAAGTTCGAAGACATGTGACATCTACAAACCCGCACTGGGCCCGCGTGGTGGATTACGGCCCACTCCCTCTCACTGAGAAGAGGCCTGTGTCCCAGCAGTGGGAACATTATAGGCAGATTATGCTTATATTATGCTTTCACCGACTAAAAGGTTGGTCCTTTAATTACCAACCGATGCGACGCTAGTTCTGGACTCTTGGGGTAGGCTTTTGCCCAGCAATGGGGCGATACAGGATGACTATAACTATAGCAAACATTTATGACCACACTAGCCAACAAAGTGAGGCGTTGTTACTTCAAAAGTGAGATCCCCCATTAACTAATAAGCCTTGAAGCATCGCCTATCATAACAGGATTGATCTAGTTTGTAAAGTAGCTGTGCGACTAGAAAAGACACTACAATGTAACATGATACACAGCAGAGTCTCTTGACGCGTGATCGATCATATTATTGTGATGTAAATTGACTTTATATTTGACTAGATTTTTCCCGCGGCTTCGCACGCGTTAATTTAGATTTGAACCATCGATTCAGGTCGTTGGTCCATAATATAATTCAATCATGATTCGAAAGACACGTAGCGCCATCTAGCGTCCTAAAGCAATAATATTGTGACCGTCGAAAGCTATTGTTCTTGCCTAGGGAACAGTATTTTTTTTCTGGATGAATGGTATACTGTATGAGGGGCCCGTGGCTAAATAATAACAGCCGCACAGGTCGATCGGTCAGGTTAAGCTACGCTTGCCGCGGTTGGTCTGTGGATGGGTGACCATCTTTACATACCGAGACCCCTCCGTGCCTCGGAAAGCACGTTAAGCCGTTGGTCCCGGCTGTCATTCGTGGATCGTTGACAGTCGTAACGGGTAGTTAGAAGCCCGAAAGTCTGACAACCAGTCTTACCAAGGGGTATCGTATTACCCAGTAACTGGGTTATGGAGGTCAGATAGGCAGTCGCTCCATGTAAATACTGGTATTCAGCTGCATCCGGTTAGACTGGAAGCCGACCCCAACATAGTTGGGAAAAGGCTAGGCAGATGATGATGGTATACCTACTGTATGCTATGAACCGAACCAAACCGTGCCGATGAACCGATTATCATGACATTTTACATATACGTTATAATTATGTAAAATTTCATGTTAATCGATTCAGTGGTTTAAAAGTTTTGAAAAAAAAAAGACCCCATTTCAGCGTCCTATACGAGAGAAGAAACCCGTATACATACATATACATTTGGTTGCGTCATTTTTGTAATGGCGCCAAAACTGACAGCTACAGAATGCCATTTTCTATAATAAGTTTCAACCGCCTAGTATTTTCATTGAAGGTGGCCCAATTAATAATTGCGTCACTTTGAAAACGGCGCCAAAACTGACAGCTGTCAACCGCCATTTTCTTTCTATTTTTTAAACCGGCCAGTGTTTTTACTGTCACATTTCCACACAACATCACGCCTTTAACATTACACATCCATTTATTGTCCACGTGAAGGGAAGAGCGCACTTCTAATTTAACGAATGGCAATAAAAAATGTATCTTATTCAGACGTAATAAGATACACAGTCTACATGTGCGGAAGCCACCAACTACGATCAGTTTAAGGTACTTGAAAGCAAGATTTATTGTAATAGAATTCAGTATGAACCAGTTTCTGCTGACTGGATACGGTTCTTTTTTTCTGGGAGACATTTTCAGGTTTTTTTTTTTAAATATTTACTGTTAGTCTATGATTTTCTATGTTAATTAGACTAACACATTCACTTTTATCTCGCAAAGATACAGTTAAAATTAAGTAAGATTTTGTTTATATAAATTAAAACACAAATTCCTATTTGAATGTTAAATAATGGGGGTGCTTGCAAAATCTACTTATCAATTGGTGTTTAATTAATTAGATAAGCAAGCAGCTATCTTAATTCATTATTTAAACTCATATCTATGTTTAAACTACACATAAAAGTTATCAAAACTTCAACAGTCACAATAACCAGAACCGCTAGATATTTTTTTTTATGCAATTGGCATTCTCAATTGATCAACACAAGGGTGCTGCAGAGACAAAACACGGTAGGCACAACAAAATAAAAGTCTAAGTAATTACCTATCCGAATTTATCGCCCCCGAACAATAATTACAAAAAAAAAACTTACCAAAAAGCGTCATCCCCAGGACAGACGCGGAGAAAAACGGCCATTTTTACCCCTCTATAACTGGCTAAGTTTCTAACAAAGAACGTTTTCACAAAAAAAAAAAAAACTTTTTCCTCAAAAATGCATGCGCATGAGTTGCGTACAAATCCGGCAAGTGTCTGGATTGCAGTGGTCGGTCGTCGGTAACGTGAGGGGGGATCACAATTGGGAACATGTTCATTGAACACTGGTAGTCGTCATGTTATTTGGTCGGTTTAAATTAAAATGTTTAAATTGACTAAAAGCTTATGTGATTGGATTGGTAGATTTTGATAGCTCAGTGATTGTTGTTCGAGAAAAATGGCAGGAAAAAGGCTGGTTTATTTACAAAATGCAGTAGAATATAGGAAAACAAATTGGACACAGTCAACTGGAAATTGTAAAGAATAAGTTTTTTTAATAAAAAGTTACAAGCACCTAATTATTTTTTAAGTCTGGTTTGGGATTACGAAAATAAACAAGCTGAAGTGGCAATGGCCCGGCCATATTAGCCGTAGAACCGATAACCGTTGGGGTAGACGTGTTCTTGAGTGGAGACCGCGAATCGGTAAACGTAAGGTGGGACGCCCTCAGGCTAGGTGGAGCAGCTATCTTCGCAGGATGGCTGGTAGCAGCTGGATGAGAGTTGCCGAAAATTGAGTAGAATGGCGTGCAATAGGAGAGGCCTATGTCCAATAGTGGACTGCTATAGGCTGATGATGATGGGGATAACAGATGTTTGAATAATATGTGGGGGACTAGCAGCCCCCCGCGGTTTCACCTGCATAAGTGTCGATCCCCTGGGAATATCGGGATAAAAAGTATCCTATGTGTTATTCTGATACATAAGCTATATTACTGTAAAGTTTCATCAAAATCCGTTCAGTAGTTTTTGCGTGAAAGACTAACAAACATCCATCCATCCTTACAAACTTTCACGTTTATTTGTTGTAGGATAGTAGGATTGGGGGTCCTCTAACCATCTAACGAACGCTTGTCTTAAAAAGCCTAGTTGATGCCCCTCTGAGGGGGAATCCTAAAGGTACCCAACATCTTGGAGGAAGCTGTCTTCAACAGAGGAGCTATAGGCAATCTGAGGAATTCTTGAATGATAAGCAACCTTATCAAAGGATCAAAAAAAAAAAAGAATTCTTTGATATCACGTCTAATGCGCACGATTAGATGTTGCAATAATAGTATTGAATTACTTACATCAATGAGTAACGTAAAAGATTATGTAAATACAGTACCATAGAAGTAACAGGATTACATTACATAACATAATACAAAATGGGTGCCTACTTTAGTTCTAGTTAAGACCTAATATTATTGCAATTAAAATAAGGTATTCAAGGCGCATCGGATAAGTTTTTTTTTTTTTTTTGTTTGGACACGAGCTTTGTATGAGAATTGTTCATTTTGTAATAATAATAAAATAATATCGGCTCGCGATGTTGTCGACATGTGACATGTGGACTCAGCAATCATTGTGCCGATAGTTGTGATAGCCAATGGGTTAATAGCCAAGAGCTTCGAACAACACCTGAGGAGGCTCTCGTTGTGCAGCTGGATCAAGGGCTTGATTCAGAAAGCAGTACTTCTGGATACGGCTCCGAGGTTACTCTCTCTGGAGCCCTGACCTAGCGTGTAGCTTGAACCCTGTTCCCGATACCGATGGGCTACTATTTTTTATATTTTTAAACTTTTTTTTTATCTTCTCTTTAATAAAAATATTTAAAAATGTAAATTATAAGTATTTAAATAGAATAAAATAATATCCTCCCGACAGATTTCGCTCACAGTGGCCAATCTCAACGGAGATTAGCCAGGTACGAAGGAGATATTATAGTGCACAAGTGTGTGCGTAAACACAGGTGCACTCTCTATTCCTTTACTCTCATAGTCCGATGGGACGGCAATCCGACACGACCGGGGAGAGATCAGCAGGGTAATTCTCGTAATTTTAAGAACGTTCACAGTCTCAATCTGTCAAAAATACGTCTAATTTCCCTACATTTTGACAAGTTTTTGACATTTGTTTGTCGCTGAGATGAGACTGCGACTAGATTTTGAACGTTTTAAATTACGGGAATACGGGCCCAGGCGCAGGACCAACGGCTTTACGTGCTTTCCGAGGCACGTGGGTGTTCAACGCAAACTTCCAAACTCCGGACTGTTACTAAGAAATTCCTAATGAATACCCAATAACGCTTTGCACGACCTAGGAATCGAACCCAGGACCCACGCACAGCAATCGCGCTTGCAACCACGAGACCAACAGAGCAGTCAAATCATGCTATAGTAAATCAGTAAATATACAGGGTGGCAGGGTCATCGACGCGCAAACTGTAACCATGTATACAGCACATGAGTTTAGACCCCATAGCGTCGAAATTTTTCGTCGGTTATTAAAAAAAACTTATGTTTTTTTTAAATAACTAATAAATGAACGCCTCCTCCAGTAAAATTTTCGCACATCCACGCTATTTAATCAATGTAGTAGACACCCCGAGTCGCGTCGAGCGCTAGTCTACGCCATTATGACGCTGTATAAATGTACACTACAATGATTTTTGCTAGAACGCAAGGTTAACCCATTATTGACTATCTGAATTGACTAGCCTATTAGGTAGGTAGGTACCGTCTCTGGCGAGGGCAGTTTACTCAAATGGAAATAGTACCTATATTATACAGGGTAGTAGGGACTAGTGGCGTAGCCATCATGGGCGGTCGTCATGATGGTACGCCGACACAGAAGACTGTCTATGAACGTATGACACGTTGAAGAAACGACAGTGACCGAGTGGTAAGAGCGTCCGACTTCCGAGCTGGAGGTTCGACATTCGATTATCAGGCCCTTGGGACCCCTGAGATTCGTATTTTCTCCTGCCGCTGATTAATGTAATTAATCACCGTTCGCTGTACGTGCTTCGGAAAGCACGTTAAGCCGTTGGTCCTGGGTAGGTACTATTTTTTTTTTGGAACGAAGTTCCTTATCGCGCGTTGCGAAAGGGGGCTAGACGGAAAAAATTAAGACCAAAAGTTGGAACGACACTTTTTGCTATAGTTGTAAGCCGTGCGGCGTGCGCGTGTTTCTCTGCCTCTCTCTCTCTCTCTCTCTTATAGAAAGCAAGCCAGTTATACTTCGTTCCATCCGGGTGTCCCTTGACACCTCTCAAGTTTTTTTTTAAATTTAAGTATTTATTTCAGGCGACGCAGTCCCATAGATAAATACCGTAACCTAAAGATACATATTTTTACTATAAAATAGTACTTCACTAGCTAGTTCTTGTGCTGTTCTGTGGTACTTGTCCGCGGAAGCGACGGAACACCACGTCCTGCGGCCAGAAGTCTTCTTACATGACGTTGGGCAGATAACAATTCGGTACACGCACCACAAACGCCTTGAAGTTGACGTTGCTTACTATCCTTACAATCCTATAATGTCAGAGATGCAAAACTCCTAACATGACTAGGAATGGGTATGATTTTCTCTTCTATGTTGCAGAGGTCTGATGGCAGTTGCACTGTGTAAAAGACAGGACCCTCGTCAAAATCTCCTGCACCCTAATTGCGTAACACACGATCAATCGTAATCGGTTTCATTTTGACAGTTCAACAACATTCATTGCGTTATTCACGTGTTGAGCAGACAAATTTTTCGAACTTATGAAGCAATGGATTAGCAATTTGCTTCAAAATGATTCAGATTCTGATTGATCGTGTGTTACGCAATTAGGGTGCTGGTTTAGGTAGCCGATCCCAAGAGATACGGGAAAAGACAAGGAAGACTTCGTCGGTTATTCCTCATCATCATCCACAGCCCGACTTCACCCACTGCCGAGCATAATTATAGGCCTCTCTTTTCAAGTGCCATTCCCCACGTCCCTGTGCCAGCCTCATCCTGCCGGTCGATTCTGTAAGAATCTCACCGTGAAAACTCAAGTGAAGTGAGCTTGATGTGAGTTGTCAGTAGTGTCAATCCCTAGCATTATTTGGAATGACAGCTCACTCCACGCTCACTTCTTTCACGGTGAGATGGTTACAGAATTGCACTGCAGGTTCTACCCGCAATGGTAACAACGTCGTCCGCCCATCTCGGATAATAAAAAGAATATACTCGTATTAAAACAACAAATTCTCTCGACGGCTAAACCATCCAAGGAACATATTTGCTCTCGGAAAGCGCGCGAAGTGTAGTTCGGTTTATCGCAACAATGTAGCCGGTCCGTAGCACAAGGGCCGATTCACAACGGAACGGAGTGGGCTGTAATCCACCACACGGGTCCAGTGCAGGCTGCTAGATGTCTTCGAATTTTTGGTTCTAGGACATCTAGATCTCTCTGTCTCTAGCGCTCTCTAGGTTTCCTCACGATGTTTTCCTTCACAGTTTTGACAGCAGTGGTGATGAAATAATTTACACAAAGTAAAGCGCCTGTCTGGATTCAAACCTACGGCCTACAACCGGTAAGTCGTGGCGTTACCACTGGGCCACCAATGCTCGAAACCTAGCTAAGCTAAAATCCTTGCATCTCTGTCTTATTCTGAAGGTTAGAAAAGGACGACAATGGCGCCGATTCCCTTGTTCACAAACTAAACTAAATTTAAGTTCAGTGCATCTTTTTCTTTCTATTTCATTAAGAAAAGGACAGAAGATAAAATATAAGTTTAGTCCTGTCAAATTAAGATTAAAAACATGGCTACTAAAAATACGTCAATTTACGTCAGTCGCTGACTAATTTGACAGGACTAAACTAATATTTATCTTCTGTCCTTTTCTTAATGAAATAGAAAGAAAAAGATGCACTGAACCTAAATTTAGTTTAGTTTGTGAACAAGGAAATCGGCGCCAATTCTTTAGTTTTGGCGATGTATATTTGTAGAGACAGAGCTGTTAGCTGCCGATCCTACACGACTTGCCCGAGTTAATGAAAGGATATGGGTTATTTGCGTATTGTCTGTGTAGGAGACGGGTGAGCAACCTGCTATTAAAGCCTCGTATACACTAGGGGACAAATGGAGCGACATGTTGCGGAACATGGCGACAACTACGTGAATGTCCCGAGAGAATGTCGCGGAACATTTTGCAGGCCTACAAATGGCGCGACACTGACGCGGGACGCGTGCGCTCGCTCTCGGAGCGGGAGCAAGCAACATGTCCCGCGGGACGTAAAATGTCGCGGAACATTTTGCAGGCCTACAAATGGCGCGACACTGACGCGGGACGCGTGCGCTCGCTCTCGGAGCGGGAGCAAGCAACATGTCCCGCGTCACGTAAAATGTTGCGACGTTGCAGCGATAACGCGGGACACGTGCGCTCCCTCTCGAGGCGGGAGCAAGCAACATGCCCCGCGTCACGTACAATGTTGTGGGTCATGTTGCGGGACACTATGCAACGTTGCAGCGTCACGTATATTTTGTGTTGCGCGTCATGTTGCGGGACAAAATGTTCCCTAGTGTATCCGGGGCTGTAGATTGATTGTTGCGCGTCATTTTGCGTGACAAAATGTCCCCTAGTGTTTCCGAGGCTTAAATAACTTCTGCTGCATGAAATTTCTCGTTCCCCAGACCCACCCCGTCGAATAGCATCTCCCTAGCTACTACTTCGTTTTGTCTTAGCGTTACTTTCATTTTTTTGTTTTTGCTCGGCTGCTAAGGGTCTTAGCGTGATATCGAGCACACTGGGCCCGCGTGGTGGATTACGGCCCACTCCCTCTCGCTGAGAGAAGGCCCGTGTCCCGGCAGTGGGAATGTTATAGGCTGATTATGTATGTATTATGTATAGCCTTGCTCAAAAGTTGGGGTATCAAATTCAATAAAGATTTTTTCAAATTCGACAGGTAGTTCCCGAGTATTAGCGTGTTCAATAAAACTAGCGTTATTATTGGTATGAGTATAGATTCATACTGTGAATTATTGTCTGGTTGTGAACAACTCTGATAGCTGAAATCAATTTTAATCTATACTTATAATAAATCTGTAGAAGTGAAAATTCTGTACATTGAAAATATCAAAAAAATAATTTACAGGGGGTGTTACTAGACCGACACCGAACCCAAAAATGTGATTAAAAAAATTTTTGTCTGTCTGTCTGTCTGTCGGTCTGTCTGTCTGTCTGTCTGTCTGTCTGTCTGTTTGTTCAGGCATCACGCAAAAACTACCGGTTCGATTACGATGAAACTTGGTATAATTATTCTTTAATATCCTGGGCACCACACTGGGTACTTTTTATCCCGGAAAAGTATATACAATAAAAAACAAACTTAATTTTGCGGTTCGATCCCTATACCCGATTACCACTGTCTGTACTGTACCAACCGCAAATACTAAGTTTGTCGTAGGTTGGGTCACCCGCAGTGGAGTTCATTTTTATTCCTTTTAGTTTTTAGAGTTATTTAGGTTTATTTTTATATGAGTCGTAGGTATAGATTTTAATTTTAAAGTATAGGTATCTAGTATATTTGATAGTGTACGTAGTGACCGTAGGTTATTTTATAATTTTATAATACTGTTAGGTAGGATTAGTCATTCGTATAGATATTAGTTTTTAGGGATTTTGCTTATTTATTGAGTTTAGATTAGTTATCATCAGAAATAGGTTTATTTAGGTAGGTATTTAATTTTCTGTTATTGAGTTTTTTTTTAATTAGGTAGGTACTTAGGTAAAGATATCATATAGGTACCCTCTTAATCACCACTAATGAGACACAATTGGTTTTCTACTGTAATTAGCCACAAAGGGCCCGCGAGATAGATGGATTTCTGGGGAAGCACATACATTTTATCCCGTTAGCACGTTCCCGTGGGATAATTTCCGACATCCACGCGGGCGAAGCCGCGGGCAGAAGCTAGTCTGTCATAAATGATCTAAATCTGAACGAATTATTATAAAGAGGTATAATGTTTGTTTGTTTGTATGAGGTAATCTCTAGAAGTACCGATACGATTACAGTTTAATTTTCAATGTTTAAAAAAAACCACAAAAAGCTACACGATTGCCGAGTGCCATAAGATATATTTTATGGTATTGTGGAGGCATCTACATCGTCAGATGCGAACTACGCATCACACTGACGTCACGCAAAATCCTGCATCGCGCAAGCAGAATTTACCGCGCATCAATCGTCGGGCTTATAATCCGGTCCAGCCTGTCCCTTGCTGCCCTCCCCAGCGACGCCCTAAGCCGAAGTCCGTACCACACAGGGCTTGCCCTTAGCGTAACATGGAGTTGTTCAACTGAGAAATGACAAGGCAGATAAGCTACCTAAGAGAACTAGATCATAAAAAAAAAAAGATTTTGTCAAAATATATTTTATTGATAGGAATAACTCAATTCACAATATAATAATTACTTATACAAGTAGACAAAACGTCAAATAATCTATAAAAAGTCTGTAAACACTTCAAAATGATGGTTTAATGATGGCACGCAGTGTAATTTAGTTTTTGAACTCAGAGCTCCTTGGTGGTTATTATTGAAGCAAAAAAACACCCTGTTAGCCCGGGCATGCACTAAACCCATTGAACACATAATACAAGGCTCCCTTATCATAAAAATATAATACCCAGTACATAAATAAGGGCTATCGGAAGCATTCATTCTATTTTCGTCCAAAACCTCTTTCGTGACGTAATTTCTGGCGCCAAATTTGACATTTGGGAATTTATTTTTTAAATACAGAAATAGATTGTTGTCTATTCCAGGCAAAGACGGATCCTCGGTGCCGGCTGTGTTCCACGCACCGCCATTTTGAGTTTTTGCTACATTGTCTATGGCCAGCATTGCTGAATGTTGTACAGGATGAGTTTGTCTATCATCAAAAGATATGGCTACAATTGAGCTGATTGATGGATCCACCACAACAGTTGTATTTATATCTCTTAGCAAAATATCTGAAAGTTCCAAATTACTGTTTGTTTCGCTCAAATAATATCTTGCAACTTCAAATGCAATGCCCATGTAGCAGCGATGTTGCATAAGTTCAGCTTCTGCAAAGAATTTGCTCCCACATAATTTTTCTAAGTACTCACTAGGGTGGAAATTACAGGACCAGACCCTGCTGTATTCTGTATGTTGCTTTTTTAATTTTGGAGGAAGGGATGGTAGACCCATTACTTTAAAATACTCAAAAGAGTCTTTAAGCTCATAAACCCTCTCTTCAACATACTCCTGGATTGATTCTTGCGTTATAGAGTTTAAATACCGTACTGGGCATAGTAAAACCTCCTTTTTCCGAGCTCTTTTCAGATGCTGAAGTTCTTTGAGGGGTATTTTCTCATTCAAAATTGTTATAATCTTTGATAATTCCTTCACATTTTTTACTTGACCAACATATACTTTAGTAAACGCTATCGGTTTGGTAAATTCGTCACCAACAATGGCTTGAAGGTTCTTTTTGGAAGACATGATGTTTTGTATAAAACTGTCTATGGTTTCCGCCATCTTGGCTTTTTTAAATGGTGGTTCTGCTGTCTCTGACATAGCTGAGTGTTGTACTTTTCTATATCAATCCAAGAAGTCTTTATATCATTCTCAGTGATGCCAGTTTTTGGAGTAAAAAAGGTTGTTTTTCTTGTATTCTGTTAAGATGTCATGTTTCTTTTTTCTCATGGAATATCCAATGTCTCCAAACTTGTTTTCTTCAGTAATTGCTGCAAATAAACAAAGAACAACACTATTCATTACACACACTGCATTTCAACTGAATTTAACACAAAACAAAAAAACAAACTGGTTAAAAACATTAAAATCAAACGTTAGATTTTTTCTTTCACTCCCAAAATATTTTTAGTTTCATGTTTGGTATTTTTCGTTTTTTTTTTAATTTGATGTAAGTATTGGTTTATATAAACATTTATTTTTTAAATATAAAATTTAGTTTTTCAGAACCTGAATCAATGTTTAATTTTCTTTTGCAAAGTGTATTGTTTTAGTTTAGAAAAATTGCTTAACAGCTATAGTGGCCAACTTTTTTTTATTTTTTTGGGAAATTGTGTGTTCTGGCAGAATACAAGGTTACTTTTGCCCAGCAACAGGTAAAGTAAATAAAGTTTGACCTTGTAAGAGGTCAAATAGCTAGTGTTAATTAATTAAATGGTATCTATGGCAGTACCTACGGATATTATTCTAGAAACATTTACCATAAACGCATGAATTATTGGTCACAATATTAAAAGTATTGTTAATAAACATTTATCTCGAGGCCTATAAAGATAATACCAAAAAGTTTCATCACAATAGATATTGGTTGATGAAAGTTTTATCTATGACTTCTAGGCGAGAACAAAATAAATTATTATGCAGCTTATAAACTCCTTTGTAAGATCTTATTAGACTCAGAAAGATAAAAATGGCTTGTACTTAATTTTTCTCTCATTAATTCTATTTATAATTAGATAAACAAGATAGTGTAACGTATTAAGAGTACAACGCATTGTAGACGAATAAATTAGAGTCCAGAATACTTATTTTCATGATAAATAATCACGACAGATCAAGATTCAAGATAGTAACGTAACTATAAAATTTCTGATAAAAGGCTGTCGTATAAAATGTTGAAATTTCAGTCCCTACAACATTCAACTACACTAATTACCTGGCGACAGTTTTACTACATTTTAGATAATCGCCCAGCTTGTCAATTACGGGTCGTTGTTGACAAAAAACTGATAATCGTAACTTTTAAGTTAGTGCACTTAAAAACAATTAAAACATGACGTTTTTCTCGTAATAAGAGGCCGAACTTATAAATAAAGGCACCGGCAACATCTCTGTTACACGAACACGCCGGAATTACACGGCTATTTATCTAAAATACGCAAAATAAATAAGTAAAATAATCTTAGATTTACCTCGAAACGGACTTCGGATTTAGACGTCAATTTCTCTCGTAGACGAAATGTTTTCTCATAGCTTAGGTAAAACTCTCACGTTGGATACTCGGTTAACACACAGTCAATCTTCATTAATTGGTTTAATAACAACGTAAATTTAATTTGCCACACACGTAAATCGCAAAAATGTAGCAGCCATTAGACAGATTAAGATATGTTTTCGTCTTGAAAACGTGGTCTTATTCGAATATTCTTATTGGTGCGGTAGGGACTGGTTTATTAGCAACCAATGAAATGATCCAAATTTTTGACGTTTGTCGCACACAGATTCCACAAAATTACAATACGTAATTTCTTATCATTTTGTAATTTAGAACGCACTTATTAATAACATTCCGTTTCACGTAGACACCATGAACTTTTTTATCAAGTCGCGTTTTATTATTATTTTCTATGAGTTAAATTACCTAGAAAGTTGTTTTTTCAGTTTTGCTCACTGCCGTTTGCCCGCTTCACCTCCAATAATCTAATCAACTAGCACATATTCTTCTTCTTAGCGTGTTAATGGCAATCTATATTAAGTCGGCCCAGAACTTAAAACATTATTGTATTTGTATATAAAAACAAGCTAATCAAAAATACAATTCCAGTAAACAATTAACCAGATACATTCCGTATTTATAAAAGGTGCAGATAACCTCTGGTTATCAATGGAAATGAACTCTTCGAGTATCATTAACGGAAGTATATAGGTTTAAGCATTATTCCTACACAGTTAGTTTGAGACTATAACATGGACTTTTGCGTATTAAGCGTCCAATAACCGCTGTTAGTTTAGGAGACCATTAGCAGTAGGTAATCCGTGTACATACACGATGAAATCTCAGGGTCCCTCGAGCAATTAACAGTGTTCCAACCAAGTCTCTCTGAGTTGTAGAGCTACTTGCTCTGTGAACATTAGAAGGCTTAGGGGTCGTTTACATTGATAGCACATATTATTATCTACTCTATTAACGCGCCATCTGTCACTCCACCAGACGTAATTCTATTCTATTAACCATTCCAGACGTAATTCTAGGCTCAATTTACACTGCCGCAGAACGGAGTGGAAGCGATTTCTTACAAAGCATATTGAACTTTAGGTCAAAACCGTAACATACAGACGCCAGCACATCAAGCTACTACAATCTGTCAGATTTCTTTAATAGATTTTCGACTTTATTGCTAAACCATTAGGTTCAATGTTGATTGGGAAAATCTGACAGTTTCGGGTAGGTTGACCTGCTGGCGTCCGTACATACATACAAATTAGATACACAGATACGCACAGGTCGCGCATCTTCAATGTAATTCCGGCAGTAATAAGCTCGTAGGTATCTAGTTTGTAAGTTATACAATTGACATAAAGTTCATTTTGCTATGTATAATATCGCTACGAAAACTCGCTTCTACTCCGTTTCGCGGCAGTGCAAATTGAGCCTTAGGGTTCACGGGCCTCATTCTCTCTATACTTACTTTACTCTTTGGCCTCATTCTTTTTGGAGAGTTCTTGTGGATATTGTTTTCTGATCTTTCGGGATTTGGGACCGTTTACCGGACAAGATGGAAACAAATCTAGTGAAAGATGATACAATATTTATTCACGATTACATAAGTTTTGACTAAATAATTATATGCTAGGACATTATTATCACATCACAAAAGGCTGCATTTTATATATAAGTTGGTAGTTTCAGGGTAAAATGATACATAATTTACTTATTTTCTAAAGTTTGGTACCACGCCTGGCAGGTTTCAGCGGCAATCTCGCATAAAGCCGACAATGCTTTGCCTGTACTGTCGTATTCTGAAAAAAGAAATTAAAAAGAAATGGTACATACGTATAGAAAGACACATGAATGGGCCAGAGATAAATAAATTAGATACTCGCTAAGACTACAAATGAAACCTATAAGAGAGCCCGCAGACATACAATTGTAAGTTGGCCGACTATAGAACGACTAAATTGCGTACTTTTATAATTTAGTTGACCAATTTTATTTTATTGGTTACAAGCCGTATCGGAAGCGTAATCGGAAGTGAATCTCGATTCGGATACGATCAGTGTCCAATCAATTAGTTGGAGAAGATGTGCGGGCTAGCACAAGTAATTACACCTATTAGTATACTCTGCGATTTACTCGGCCAACTTACATTTCGGGAATCGAACCCGCGACTCGCAGCGCAACAGTCAATCGCTTAACCACTGCGTCAACCGTGCCGTCAAATTTATTGTATGTCTGCGGGAGCTCTTAGACGAGTTGCTTTTCTCGTCCGGCTGTCGGACCGCCATGCGCCAGCGCCAAAAGAAATTCTTTATTTTTAACCGACTTAATAAAAAAGGAGGAGGTTTCTTAATTCGACGTACTTATATATATATATGTGTGTTCGCGGATAACTTCGTCGTTTATGAACCGATTTTGATGATTCTTTTTTTTTTTTAAGGAAACCAAGATTTGATGATCCAAGCGAAAACGAGGGGAACATTCGTAGGGGCTACTAGAGAGTTTTTTAATTTTTTCAAATTTAATGAAGGTCTGAAATCGATCTGATGATGGAGCCAAAAGACAGTCGAGGGGACTCCTCAAGGAGTGGGCTTGATTAATTTGTATTGATGAGAACTTTACACCTAGATGGGTTGTGACTGACATTAAGGGTCTGATGATGAAGACGAAGGACAGTGAAGGAACTCCTCAACAGTTTACAGTAGCTACCTTGTGTTTGGACTTAATTCATTTTTGGGGTACCTCTAATCTAGCAAGTATGTAGGTATATGATTTTGTGTGAGGTAGGTAGGTACAACTAAAAAGTGAAAAATAAAAACTTTTTTACAAAAAAAAGCAACCGGCTTCAAAAAAAAAAACACTAAAAATTGAAAAATAACTTAAATTTCGGAAACCGACGTGTCCAATAACGAAAATACGGAACCAACGACACCGGCTTCCGAAATTAAAGTTATTTTTCAATTTGTAAGTAGGTAGTGTTTTTTTGGAAGTCGGTTGTTTTTTGTCAGTCGAAAGAGTCAATCCTATTTTCCTCAGTTGGAAAGGCCTTAACCATTTCATTTCATCTGCCTAGCCTTTTCCCAGCTATGCTGAGATCGGCTTCCAGTCTAACCGGATGCAGCTGAATACCAGTACTTATTTTACATGGAGCGACTGCCTATCTGGTCTCCACAACCCAGTTACAGGGTTATACGATACCCCTTGGAAAGACTGGTTGTCAGACTATCGGGCTTTGGAAGGGACTTGATCAATTTTATGTTATAACAACCGAGTCAACAATTTCTTCAGTATCGTGGATCAAGACCCAATCTTCATGGCAGTCATGAAAATCAAATTGAGTTTGAAAGTAAGCCCTAGTTATCATTAGGTTGAAAGACGACTTACCAACAACTCCTCGCTTGCCGAAGATAGAACCGTTGAAAGGGGGCTTCCTGTACGTAGCCTCAGCATTGTGGATGCACATGATGATAGCGAAGAAGCACAGAGCTATGACGAAACGCATCTTTGAGATGATCTGAAAAAGAAGAACTGGTGAGCTGTTTAGCAAGCACGGCACCCCAGCATCCTAATTGCGTAACACACGATCAATCGGAATCGCGGTTTCATTTTGACAGTTCAACAACATTCATTGCGTTATTTACGTGTTGAGCGGACAAATTTTTCGAACTTATGAAGCAATGGATTAACAATTTGCTTCAAAAATGATTCTGATTCCGATTGATTGTGTGTTACGCAATTAGGGTGCTGTTGTGAAACACATATATTTCATCACAATCCTAAGGATTTTCAATGCAATAGGCTATTTTCCTAAAAAATTCTAATTAGTCCGTCAGTTAGATTATCAAGAAATATTGAACCCGTATTTTTTCTTTTATCAATTATATAAAAAACTAGCTTCTGCCCGCGGCTTCGCCCGCGTGGATGTTGGAAATTTACCCACGGGAACGTGCTAACAGGATAAAATGTATGTGCTTCCCCAGAATGCCATCTATGCCGCGGGCCCTTTGTGGCTAATTACAATAGAAAACCAATTGTGTCTCATTAGTGGTGATTAAGAGGGTACCTATATGATATCTTTACCTAAGTACCTAACTAATTTAAAAAAAAAACTCAATAACAGAAAATTAAATACCTACCTACCTAAATAAACCTATTTCTGATGATAACTAATCTAAACTCAATAAATAAGCAAAATCCCTAAAAAATAATATCTATACGAATGACTAAACCTACCTAACAGTATTATAAAATAACCTACGGTCACTACGTACACTATCAAATATACTACCTATACTTTAAAATTAAAATCTATACCTACGACTCATATAAAAATAAACCTAAATAACTCTAAAAACTAAAAGGAATAAAAATGAACTCCACTGCGGGTGACCCAACCTACGACAAACTTAGTATTTGCGGTTGGTACAGTATAGACAGTGGTAATCGGGTATAGGGATCGAACCGCAAAATTAAGTTTGTTTTTTATTGTATATACATTTCCAGCATAAAAAGTACCCAGTGTGGCGCCCAGGATATTAAAGAATAATTATACCAAGTTTCATCGAAATCGAACCGGTAGTTTTTGCGTGATGCCTGAACAAACAGACAGACAGACAGACAGACAGACCGACAGACAGACAGACAAAAATTTTTTTAATCACATTTTTGGGTTCGGTGTCGGTCAAGTAACACCCCCTGCCATTTATTTTTTGGATATTTTCAATGTACAGAATTTTCACTTCTACAGATTTATTATAAGTATAGATATAGATGAAGAAGATATCGCCTGTTAAAGTTACGTGACGTCACTTGTGCTTGCGACATTTTTGCTTTACAGCCCAACTCTACTCTTTATCTTGGTCAAAATGTACGACCTATAAGGGTTCCGTCTTTTCCTCTTGAGGTACGGAACCGGAACCCTAATAAAGGGAACCCTAATAAAAGCTGTCACGCCCTTTATGCCTGGAGGCTTTTATTTGGGTAGTACCTAAGTTTTTATTTTAATTAAAAATAAAAACTAAAAACTATACAGTTTTATTATATTAGTTGGTACATATATTGGCGTGGCCGTGGCTAGCTGACATGTGGCAAATAATTTAAATTACTGAACAAAGTACCTAGTATTGTATACAATCAAGTGTTTATTTCTAACTGAACAGACAGCTGTGCTGCTGGGGAGTTTGTTGCGCCAACACTTCTTCTTCCCAGCGATAGCACTAGGAAGTGGTGAAGGGCGGGCGTTTTTGGGGGACTGTCTTTTGTAATTTTGACGTTCGAAAAGTGCTGATTCTCAGCCTAATTTGAATAAATGACTTTTGATTTTGTTTAAGCGCCAGTCAGAGGTGTAGTACCTATAGGTAGTATGATAGTACATACCATTAAGTATCCATGGAATAGGGGGCCACCCTATTGCCATAACCGGGATTAAATCCAGACTCCTGGCTGCTACTGAGAAACTCCAGATGGGAAAACCCAATAACACTTTGCCTGACCCGGGAATGGAACCCAGGACCTCATGCACAGCAGTAGCACTTGCGACTACTAAACCAACGAGTCAGTTAACTACGAGTAACTTCTGAAGGCCAATTCTCGTTATTTAAAACGTTCAAAATCTAGTCGCAGTCTCATCTCGGCGACAAACAAATGTCAAAAACTTGTCAAAATGTAGGGAAAATAGTATTTTACTATTCTGCCAAAATAGTATTTTTTTGGCAGATTTAGACTGATATCAGAGGGGCAATTCTCGTAATTTTAAGAACGTTTACAGTCTGATCTCAGTCTCAATCTGTCAAAAAATACTTCTAATATTTCCCTACATTTTGACAAGTTTTTGACATTTGTTTGTCGCTGAGATGAGACTGCGACTAGATTTTGAACGTTTTAAATTACGAGATTGCCCCTCTGACTGTGAACGTTCTAAAAATTACGAGAATTATCCCTAAAATCGTATACTTAGTTGATTTTTTTTTACTTTCTTTTAAAGCTCACGATGTAAATTAATACTTACTTGATAACAAACTCGAGACTTCTTGAAGACTGAAGAGTTGAAGACCAACTGATGCATCAAACCAGTTCCTACGCCCTTTTATACCAGAACTACCCCTATAATTAAATTCACAACCAATCTACTGCAATTTTGTGTCCAGACGAAGTTAACGCGAATATAATGAAAAAGAAATCTTGTTAGAAAAATATGGGTTTAGTATTTTTCTTAGTTACTTAGCAGTCCAATCTCTTATGTGTTTCATTTGGGTTATCAATCAGATAGTAATCAATAACCCATTTATATGTCTAGTGGAAGACTTGATTGACAATCAAAGCGCCTGTTTTGTTTCGATGCGCAAAGTTTTGTTGGCAAGATACGTCTCCATCTCCTCACAAGGAGCTTAATTATAAACATACCACAATGATTAAATTAACTCATCATCGGGGGTGACTACTGAGATGACGACTAATAGAGAAATAAGTTGCGCCGCCGCGCCGTCCAGAAATAATTTGGGATAAGGACAGGAGCGAATGATGATATCATCGTCATCAAATAATGAGATTATAATATTTACATGATATTGGCGCCGATTCCCTTGTCCACGAACTAAACTAAATTTAAGTTCAGTGCATCTTTTTCTTTCTATTTCATTAAGAAAAGGACAGAAGATAAATATTAGTTTAGTCGTATCAAATTAGTCAGCGCCTGACGTAAATTTGTGTAAACACACATGTGATATTTGTGTATTTTTATTTTTTAACAGACTTAAAATAAATAATATCATGTATATATATATCAGAAAGAGGGGAAAAGATTGTTAAAGATGTCGGAAAAAAACATGCCGACTGGGAGCTGTAGGTACTGGCGTGCGCCGCGTTAACTCATAATTTATGTATGATATGATAATTGTTTTTTTTTTTCAATGATTCCTTAATTATTTTAGAATAAGGAGGTAGTTTTGAAGATGTTTTCTTATTATCATACTTACAGAAAATCTGTTTTGAAATTTTGTGTGGGCTGCTGGCAGTTGTATAAACGATCGAACCAAATTACAAACAGATGAAAATATTTTGAACTTAAAAACAGATTTAAACTGAAAATATACAAATATTTATAAATATTAATATCCTGCGTGTTAATTGCGTAACACACTATTAGTAGCAATGGGTTTAATTTTGATAGCTCAACAACATTCATTGCGTTATTTACCTACATTGTTGAGCGGACACATTTTTCAAACATGTGAAGCAATGGATTAGCAATATCCTGCAAAATTAATCAGATTGAGGCTGATAGTAGACGCAAGGTGCTGGTGAGATATTATGAGACGCTGAGTCCGCGTTATCCACATAAAATGTTGAAAAAAGAAAGAAAGAAAGAGAGAAATGAAAGAAAATTGCGTTTATGGCATTACAGAAAATGAATACACCTAACTATAAAAACAGAAACAAAGATTATCGCTTTGGAATGGGCAACTAGCTTCAACTTTCTGACTAACTGACCGACTATTTAATTTTGACATTTCAAAAGTGCCTGTAAATGGTTTAATTGAAATAAATGATTTGAGTTTGAGTTTATTATACTGCCAAAAGGGCCTCAGCTCAGCATAATGTCAGACGACAACACAAGTGTACCATCTGACGCTGATTTTTAGCTGCAACCCACGAGCCATACGCTGGAAAGAAACTGGACTGGGGGCCTACTCCGAAGTGCAAAGTGCGAATGTTCGGATCGGACCGACACATGGCCGAACCGAATATTATTTAAAAATGCGAAAAAACGTTCGGATCGGCTCAGTTGGGTCGGGATCATAGTCAATATTCGAAAGAGTGTAGGAGTGTAGGATCGGAACCGACCGAACCAAATAGTAACTTCGTAGCAGGAAACGGCCGAACATTCGGCCGATACTACTTCAGAGTAGAGACCCCTAGGCCCTCTGTTTTCTTCGGTTTTTCAGTAGGGAACCAAGTAGCAAACTTCCATTTAAAACGTGTAGGTAAAAACTATAAAGAAATAATACTTGTATGTACGGACGCCAGCAGGTCAACCTACCCGAAACTGTCAGATTTTCCCAATCAACATTGAACCTAATGCTATAGCAATAAAGTCGAATATCTATTAAAGAAATCTGACAGATTGTAGTAGCTTGATGTGCTGGCGTCTGTACTTAGAAGCTGCAGTGCGATTCTGTAACCATCGAATCCCTATCCACCGTGAAAACTTAGGTGAAGTGAGCGTGGAGTGAGCTGTCATGTCATTGCAACTAATGCTAGGGATTGACACTATTGACAGCTCACTCTAAGCTCACTTCACCTAACTTTTCACGGTGAGATTTTTACAGAATCGATCGGCTGTTGCTGAATTTTGGGCCAAACGCATCTAAAAAACTATAGGTATATATTTTTTCGTGTTCCTTTTGCCATAAACATGCTAAGAACAAGAAGATTCCCATAACAAATAAAACGTTGATCAAAAGCTTTCTCTCTACCTACCCCTCAGCTATGTGTACCAAGATGGCAGCCATCTTAACTCTATTCCAACAACTAATCTTATGCACTAACGAAGTTATAATCCTTTGAGAATACTCGGGAAACTCTGTCAATATGTGGTCAGTATCCAGTAATCCAATAATTGGGTGGACAGCCGCCATCTTTTGATTTCAGAGTATAAATTGGCGGGAAAATCGTCTCACAGCATCAGTTGATATTCAACCACTTCAGTGTTACCAACAAGAAAGACTTCGTTCAATACAAGGTAATTTTTCCTTTTTGGCTTTTGTGTGTTTTCTCATCATCACAGTTAGGGTATACTGGCAAAGTAAAATCATCATTAAAATTGGTTAAGCCTACTAAGTTGAACTAAGACTACACCAATGGCTCTCTAACATTGAATATTATATAATATCTTAATTGATAGTGGGCCTCAAAGAAAAAAAAGAAATTACTGTATTAATTTTTTATCAGTTTTCATAGATTTTTGTGTTTCATTTGATGTGTTTTACATATCAATGTTAACATGCTTTACGATTAATTTCATAGTTTATTATGCTTGCTGGAAAGACAAAATTGAAGAGCAAAACATCTTTTGATAAAAATACATTCTCCTATTTGGATGTTTCTGGATGTTAAATTGTGTATTCGAAGTAATTTAAACTCTTCACGGTTGCTTTGCTGCTATGCAAACACGTATTTACTTCTTATCCGTCTTTCAGATGTCTGGAAACATGATGCGTTGCACCATTGGCGTCGTCTGCTTGGTGGCCGTGCTCCTCTCCTTAGCTGAAGTCAGCGAAGCCAACTACAAGAACGCACCCATGAACGGCATCATGTTTGGCAAGAGGGGACCTACTGGTAAGCTAAAATAACCAGAATCATGATTTAAAAGTAATTTTTTTAGTACCTTCAGCACCCTAATTGCGTAACACACTATCAATCATTTTGAAGGATATTAAAAACCATTGCTTCATATGTACGAAAAAACTTTCTTCTCAACAACGTAAATAACGCAATGAATGTTGTTGAACTGTCAAAATAAAGCCCATTGCTACTGATAGTGTGGGAAAACAATTACACTGCAGGTCCAGTTGAAAACCAGCGTCAGACACTAGTTGTCTGGCATTTTTGCTGAACTGGGCCTATTTGGCGCAGCCGTGTGGCACACATTTTGTATGAATGAATGTATTTTCATACAAACTAGGATAATTACTTTAGTAGTCTTTCTAGTGATGGATGGTCTTTTGTTCTTAGTTGTGACTTGTGCAGTTACGACTCGGTCTAGCTAGAGCGTTTAGACCACTCGAAAGAAAGTCAAACACTAATTCCCATCGTGTGGACAGGTGAGGTGGCAAGTGAGTTTTGCCTCAAAGTAAAATGTAAATCCACCTAACTTTGAAGCTACTCGGTTACTGCAAAAGTAGGATCATAGAACATAAGCCACGTTTGACGTTGCGCTAATGCAATGGATGGGGCTCAAAGTTTTTAATTTAAAAATCTATTTATCTCCAGTTCAGAGTATCTATAACAATAGGCCAACCGCTTAACTGAGACGTTGCCTGAGGTAGCAGCGCGGTGTGGGAGAGGTGTGGTGACGTGATGCGAGAGCTCAGTGATTCGCCAACTTGTGACAACTATCACCCGTCCCGCACCACGAAGCAACCTCAGGCAACGTCTCAGTTAAGCGGTCGGCCTGTAGACTAAATAATGCCGATTTGCATGTATCTATCTATTTAGCCCGTAATGTCCACTGCTGGGCAAAGGCTTCCTTTTCCCTTTTCCACACACTTTTGTAGTTCTGTCTAATGCCACTGCGGGTCAGTGCTTTCGGTACAGGCAGTAAACCTAACTATTTACAATATCAATTATAATTTGTCAGGCTTAAAATCTACTTCTTTCACAGAATACGACCAACGCGGCAAGACCTTCACCGCTCTATGCGAAATCGCCACAGAAGCGTGCCAGGCGTGGTTCCCTTCTTCCGAAAACAAGTGAAAAAATAATATTTAAGGGAAAAATGTAACGACAATAGCATTTGGATTTTGGACTGCGGTAGATTAATGTTAATTTGTAGGGAATTTTTGTATCAAGCATTGCAACACTGATGCTTCCGCCATTTTCTAATTAGAATTAACTTTTTTATTTATCTATCATAAAGGCTGGGAAATTATGACTTAATACGTAGCAAATAAATGCTTTAAAATTAATTATATAGTACTTTTATTTATTTCTTTATTAAACTACCCTCTCTGATTCCCCCCAACACACATCACAATAGGTAAAAAAGTAAGGTGTTATGTTATGGGGATGGGCAGTATCGTAGCTTTAGCGCCGATTCCAACTACGAAACAGAGAGTCAATATTCCACAATAATTTTGACATTGGCTCAGTTGCCAAAGAAAAAAAAAAAACAGTTTTGACACTGACAGCTCTTGAACGCAGTTTTGATGTGCTGAACACGTACAGATTCATTGGTAGCATTCACGATTAGTCAGCAAAAACATGAACCATCCTCAAGTAATAACAATAACTCCAAATAACAATGGATCAACCTGGGGTAAACAATGACTATATTCAACAAAAACTAGGCATGCAGGAAACTTAGGGCAAGTAGGTATAGGTAACCTACTTCAAGTTGGTTTTATTTTCCAATGTATAATATGTCGGTTAACAACATAATAAGTATACTTATAAACATAACTAACTATATAAATGAAATGAAAAATAAAAACAATAAAATATTCCAACCCAACTAACTAAACCTAACGACAAACTAAAGCGTCAAAAAACTTACGTTTTCGTTATAGTATTTTTATCACACGAAGCGATGCGCTATACTTGTGGTACCCAAGTGTACAAACACGCTGTGAATGTGTGCTTGAAGACGAGTAGCGTCAGCACATAAAACACACACACGCGCACTCTTTGGACTTCGCCATTGCCTCGGACGGTACTAAGGTACGGACGCCAGCAGGTCAACCTACCCGAAACTGTCAGATTTTCCCAATCAACCTTGAACCTAATACTTTAGCAATAAAGTCGAAAATCTATTAAAGAAATCTGACAGATTGTAGTAGCTTGATGTGCTGGCGTCTGTACATAGAGCTCCTGCGCTTCCTACATACCTATTCACAGCGTGTTTGTACACTTGGTTACCGCAAGTAAAGCGCGCGTCGCTTCGTGAGATAGAAAATACTGTACCTACTTGCATACCTACTTAACTTAGAAGTATTCATTATACCCATGTCAAAGCTACGCACAGCATGGGTTTAAAATACCAGACAAATAAAGCCTTCCTCTGTACCTATTTTTTCTGTTCTGTTTCACAATGTCTGTTTATATAGGTGTGTACATAAATGGTTAAATAAATAAATAAAATAAATAAATAAGAAGACAGCCAGAGAAATAGCAGACCTTACTAGGTTCACTGCTTACTCGTTTAAGTACAGACGCCAGCACATCAAGCTACTACAATCTGTCAAATTTCTTTAGTAGATTTTCAACTTTATCGTTAAAGCATTAGTTCAAGGTTGATTGGGAAAATTTGACAGTTTCGGGTGACCTGCTGGCGTCTGTACCTAGACTTTTCATTAGGTGAAAAACAAAATCCGGTAGGTACGCACGGCTACACATCAAGTTATAATAACCAGTATAAGCTGACTTATGATTGTACGAAAATCCTATACAATGCGTGGTCAGCTAAAACTGGTTATGTATAGCTTGATGCGTAACCGTGCGTACCTACCACATTTTATTTTTCGCCTAATGAAAAGTTTAGATAGCCAAGCTGTACTTTTTCCTGTTGACGTATGGATGGAGGTAAATATGGTTAACGGTATTTATAGGAGAGTCATGTCAGGCGCTGGACCCCTTGAATGTGACATCTACTTACCACATGAGTACGTGAAAATATTCGAATTTGAAACACAAAAATAAAGAAAAAGGGACCGACGAATTGGGAACCTCTTTCTGTTTGAAGTCGGTTAAGAAAACAGCTTACCACCCTATCGCATACAAAATTCGGTGCGCACTAACGACGGGGAATACTCCTTAATTAATTTTTAGAGCATCGCAACACTGTAAGAAAAGCTCCCCGACCTTCTGTTGAATTTTCCCCAAAATCCAAAACCAAAACTCCAGAAAAAATATAAAAAATACTATCGATTCCTTTCAAAAGCCTGCATGTAATGAAGCGTAAATTTGTCCTAAATACGCTTATTTTATCATGGCAGCCCCGACCGTGGGAACTTTATAGATAAACGTAACTTTCGATTCGTATTGTTGTCAAATGTTTTTGTCGTACAATTAGATTCCAATACGAATCACTTCCTAGTAGAAATCATGAATTACTCCCACAGTGAGAAATCAAACAGTTTTGTGCATTAATTTATTTGTGATATTGATAAAAAATTGATAACACTGAAAATAAAATGTCAATAACATTGCAGTGACGTTTCGCATTCAGAAAAATCGTATTTCGAATCTACCTTACTTTATTAAAATGGATTATTTAAGTTCTGAACACGTCGTGAAATAATGTGATAATATAAATTATTTATTCAATTAATCAAGGATTATATAAAATATCAAGATGACTACGAAGGAGCTATACACGAAGGTAAAATTTTAAGTGAAATGTATTTGATTGTATGTATTTTGTTTTTTGTGGTAGATCCATTTCGAATTTGGAATGCAAAGTTAATTTAACTTTTCTCCTCCCTTGCATGCATTTACTCCCTATTCGGGTCAATTAGTTAGCGAAGCAATTATTTTGATTAATTACTATCAGATTATGGAGTGTTTAAGATTGACCTTCTCCACTCAATTTATTGAAGAGGACGTCATTCTCATTCGTTTACTTAGTGATCGCTAATTTTTGCATCATTTATAAATATTTCGCGTGTCAAAGAATATCGCAAGTTCCGGGATGACGTCAGGCGTCACGTCTCTGCAGTTCGCCCTACTGTTCCATTTTCAAAAACAATAACACTGGCCATTCTTTCATTCAGTTTTCCAGAAATACTTTTTTCCGATTTATCGGAAAACAATACCTATGGTTTCCAATACTAATCTTGTTGAGACTGTATAATAAATTACCATAATCACTTTTGCTATCTAGATAAGTAATTTTTTAATGCTCATGAATTATTTATGAACTGCAATTACACAGTATTTGAGTACTCACTGTCTATGAAGTACAATAGCATTAACAAATTGTTAAAATTTTGAAATTATTATTATCTTGAAATATGTAATTAAATTACCTTATCACCTGTCTCAATGCAAGTTGCGTTATCTTGATGACAAAAATATGTCTTTTAATTGCGGTATCTGTTTATTGGTTATTTTTCTTTAGTTTGTCAAGCTTATGCAAGCAGTTAAATCTATTGCTCTACACATATTCAAGACCTCCTTGGTCCTGTCATACCTAACAGGGTATTGGATCTTTAAAACTAACGCCAAGCTACAATGATACAAATTACTCTTTTGGCTTCGGAGAAACCAAATCATATACAGAGTAAAGAGTATGCATGTTTTGTGTTCATAATGTCTTAACATGTCTTAATATGTTTTCATAACTAGGATATAAATTCAACACAATTTAAAATGGCTTAATTTTTTTAGCAATTTTGTACAAAAGAAAATCATTTTAAATTATAGTTACCTACACAAACAATTAAGGCATGGTTTCAGTCATTATTAATCCTTGTTGTTGACTGACATAGTGAATGCATGAATCTCTTTAGTTTTTAACATGGTCTGGCAGTTTCGAGTAATTTATACGGCCTACCCAAATGTCCTTTCTTTGGTATTGTTCGTTGAATCATTGAGCTCTTTATGTTCTAAGTGTACTGACTGGACAGGTCCACTCAATCTGTGTGGCTCTTTCCTCAAAAGACCATTTCAGACACCAATCTACATATTCTTCACATGACCTGACCAAGATTATGTCTGGTCTTTAAAAGAGACAGTGACCTCTGAGTTTGTTCCAGCCTTTCTTCTCAGAGTAGTCAGATAGGGAACAAGAACCATATCTAGTCTTCAAAATATAATTAACATGCATAAGTAGAAACATAAAATCATTTATGTACCTATTTAAGAATGCTTGTACCATAACATAGTCAGAATGTTATAGATAAGTAGCAGTAGGCGGTAAGCGAGATGTTACCAGGCCCTATTTCCAAGAGTATATGTTATGCATAAGCATAATCAGACTAATGTTCCCAGTGCTGGGACTCAGACCTTCTCTTTTCGAGAAGGAGTGGGCCATAATCCACCACGCGGGCCCATTGCGGGTTGGTAAGTAGATGTCACCAGTCAATGAATTTCCTTCCTTCACCGTTTTTGGAACAGTGATGATGAAATGATTTACACATAGTACATTACCTGTCTGGGTTCGAATTCGAACCTACAATTGCTCTGTACAGAGCAGTTGTAGGTTGAAACGGTATTAGCCTTGTGAAGTAGAAATACCTTATGCAATATGTTTGATTTGGTTTTTAGGTCATCCAAGCTAATTGAGTGTTGTTTTTTTCTTAATTAAAATACAATTATTATAGGGTTATTGAATAAGATTAGAAGATATTATGCAATTTCCAACTATGTTTGGAACATCTTCCAGGCTAACCTATAAGTAATTGTTGCGCTGTAATTTTATTTTAAGAATGAATTATGTTGTTGTATCCAGTGTGAACAATTGTTGGTAGACCTAATAAAAATAAATAAAATAAATAACCAGCTGCTCCTGATACCAGTATTTTTGACCGACCTCAAAAAAAGGAGGAGTAGGTACAACTAAAACACCAAAAGACGCTTCAAAGTTAAAATTAACTTTAATTTCGGAAGTCTGTGACAAAAAACGAAAATGTGGAACCAAGGACACCGACTTCCGAACTTAAAGTTATTTTTCAACTTGTGTTTTTTTTGGAAGTCGTTTGTTTTTTGTTTTCATGATTGGACTGGCTATCAGCAGTGCGATTCTGTAACCAAATCACCGTGAAAACTTAGGTGAAGTGAGCGTGGAGTGAGCTGTCATTCCATTGACACTACTGACAACTCACATCAAGCTCACTTCACTTGAGTTTTCACGGTGAGATTTTTACAGAATCGACCGGCTGACCTCCACAACCCAGTTACTGGGTAACACAATACCCCTTGAAAAGACTGGTTGTCAGACTTTTGGGTTTCTGACTACTCGTAACGACTGTCAAAGATCGACAAATGACAGCCAGAACCAACTGCTTAACGCGTTACCCATCCAAGAATCGACAGCGTCAAGCGTACTTTCGATCGACTAGTGCGTTATTATTTAGCCACGAGCGCCAGAAGATAGTATTGTGTAATTTTTTTAATTAGTACCTATATTTTTATACCAAAGAGATTTTGTCAAGTAGGTAGGTACCTACTTAAATAATTTAATGTCTTTGTTTTATACTAATCATATTTTTTTAAAATTAATACACTGGCATTGTACAAGACAGAATTAATTAATTGAATTTGATTGACATTAATCCACTGTTTACTTATGTTTGTATTGGAGTGGAATGCACATACTTGAAAAGAATATTGAATTTTAGTTAAACTGTGAAGTTATTGCAACTTGACTCCTATCAACATATGGGTAGGGTTCTATTTCCCTTGACATTTATGCACTCACAAAAACTTGAAGAATATTTTAATTTCATGATGTCATACATATCTTTATAAATACCTAAAGACCATACATTTGATGCATTTGCTAATAATGCATTCAACTTTGTAGTCATCATTCTTAAATAAATACGGTATGAAGGCCAACTGCTAAAAACAAATCAAAACTTTAATAAAGTGAGGTAATAAGCATTATTTTTATTTTAGCTGCATTTCTAAACGCTATTTGTGGTTGATATGTAATGAACAGCCGAACAGCACCCTAATTTCGTAACACAGTATAAATCTGTTGCTAATCCATTTGTGGCTAACTAATAACAGCCGCACTGTTCGATCGATCAGGTTAAGGCTACGTTTGCTGCGGTTGGTCCGTGGATGGGTGACCATCTTCGCGTACCAAGACCCCTCCGTGCCTCGGAACGCACGCTAAGCCGTTGTTCCGGCTGGCATTTGTGGATCTTTGACAGTCGTAACAGGTCGTCAGTAGCCCGAAATCTCAACCAGTCTGTCACCCTGTATGTCCTAGGTCTCCCACCACACACACCACATCAAACACCACCCCAAACCACACACACACCACAAACACACCACACACCACCACGCCACACACCACACGCCACACGCCACATCTGCCTTGTGGTGTGTGTGCCAAACAACCTTTATGCCTTTTGGTTAAGATGTTACGGCAATAAACGCATTTTCTTTCTTTCTTTTAAATATAATGTTTTCTTTGTATCAGGGTGCCCGAATATGGGTGGAGCATCCGGAGAAGGTATGGGAGAGCGCCACGGTGACGTCAGACTACCGGTCTGGCATCCTCATCGCCAAGATAGACCAATCCGGAGAGATTCGGCAGATAAAGGTCAGTATGGTGTAGAAGTAATTATCTATGGGCATGGGCCTTATAATTCTCTATGACACAGTGAACGAAACCACGCGAAATGATCGCGAGATTGGCGGGAATAGCTAAGGAGTTGACGTGGTTTCGAAGTAAGTTCTCTTTATCTTTAAGTTCTGATAGTGAATTAGGGCCTTGTAGAAGTAACTATTTTGTAACATAAATCATTGCGCCTATGTTTCTCGACGAGATAAGCAGAAGTGGTAGGGCAGAGCCACATCTTACCAGTTATATTCTACGTCTTAGCGTATCGATGTCAAAATGTTCAAACATCTTTGGCCCCAAAATTCAACTGCGCGAACTCCGCTCACTGACGCAGTCATATGATCATCGAGTGCTCAGGTGACAGGGCATGCAGCGCAGGATGGAAGGTGGGTCATTGTCTGTGGGGAGGTGCCGCAAATTAATCACCTCCAGACATCGGTCTTCTGAAAAATTCCTGAAGTAAAAACCCGATAACGCTTGCCTGACCTGGGAATTGAACTCAGGAGCGACATGTTCAGAAGTCGTGCTTGTCTATAGTCAGTCTACGTCACAGTTTTATGTCAAAATATCAAAATTGACAGTATAACGCGTTAACCAATCACGATTGAAAAACGATTATTTACAAAAGAAAATTAAACAATTATCTGTGCTCATTGAATTTTGCTATCAAATGGGGCAAGCAGAAGGAAGCAAAAGTCCACAGGTATTCACCTTATTATGAAAAGACAAAACTCACATTCACAAAGCATCAAAAGTAAAATGTTTACGTTGAAACGAATAATCAAACATTGACAAATGTCATGTGTTGATAGGTCCTGTCATAAAGTGACATCATTTTTCGTTTTTTTTTAATGTTTTGGTAAATTCTCTTTGTTACTTATCCAATAGATAGAACATAATTATGCCATTTTCTAATGCACAATTTTATACGAGTAAACGGTTAATCTAGTAGCCACAAACACGTGTGCTACCGGTTGAATCGTTGAGCTCCTCAAGTTCTGAGCTGCACGATTTTTGACAAATGCGTGCACTGACTGGACAGGTCCACTCAATGTGTGTGGTTCTTTCCTCTAAACACCATTTCAGACACCAATCTACATGGTCTTCACAAGGATCTGACCAAGATTATGTCTGAACTTTAAAAGAGACTGTGACCTCTGAATTTGTTACGGCCTTTCTTCTCAGAGTAGTCGGTTAGGAAAAGCCGAACTCACCTAGTTAAAAAAAAATATGATTGACGTGTGTTTTTGGAACGAAGTTTTGAAACGAAGTTCCTTATCGCGCGTTGCGAAAGGGGGCTAGACGGAAAAAATTAAGACCAAAAGTTGGAACGACACTTTTTGCTATAGTTGTAAGCCGTGCGGCGTGCGCGTGTTTCTCTGTCTGTCTCTCTCTCTCTCTTATAGAAAGCAAGCCAGTTATACTTCGTTCCATCCGGGTGTCCCTTGACACCTCTCAAGTTTTTTTTTTTTTAAAAAACGTTGCAAACCTACTTGCAGTCCAGAAAATAAATCGTTTATCATTTGTTCTGAGTTCGAACCCTGGGTCGGGTTAAGCGTTGGCGAGTTTTTCCGTAAGGAAATTCTTATTAGTAGCCCAGGGCGCCTACTCCGAAGTAGTATCGGCCGAATGTTCGGCCGTTTCCTGCTACGAAGTTACTATTTGGTTCGGTCGGTTCCGATCCTACACTCCTACACTCTTTCGAATATTGACTATGGTCCCGACCCAACTGAGCCGATCTGAACGTTTTTCGCATTTTTCAATAATATTCGGTTTGGCCATGTGTCGATCCGATCCGAACATTCGCACTTTGCACTTCGGAGTAGGCCCCCAGATTTGCACGGGATCAACGGCTTAGCTTGCTTTCCGAAGCATGGGGCCTGATCTTTCTCCGCTCGTGTCGAATTGCGTGCCGTCCCATCGGACTATTAGAGCACTACGTCTGATCCGAATCCGAATTCAAGATCCGAGTGCAATCCGAATTGGGAATGTTCTAAATTCGGATGGACTGAGTACGGATGTAGTGCGCAACCCCTCATACAAACAGTACTATGGCTACTTCGGCCCATCATTTCTCGGATTCGGATCGAATGTAGTGCGAAACCGCTCTAAGGGAAGAGAGAGTGTACCTGTGTCTGCGCACACTTAAACATTTCCTGCGCCGAAGGCTAGTCAAGGCCGAAATACGGTCTGGAGTACTATATTTCGACGTGAGCCCTCTATGGCAATAAGTGAACGAAATATGGTAGTATTAAAATCAAAAGTAATTCATTCAAATTAGGCTGAGAATCAGCACTTTTCGAACTGTTATACGGGCCCCCGAAAACCAGGTTTAAAAAAAAACACTTTTGAAACACATGAAAGAAATCGTTTTAATTAGGGGTTTGACCTTGACACAATTTTGGGCTAGACTAATTTGGAACTGGCAGACACAACGATATGTATGGATACAGAGATGGTACCGGTTCAGCGATTGGAATGAGACTGAAGCGCCACGGGAGCGGGACGCAGTGCTGGCTTTAAAATGATGACAATGTAATTTAGAGAAATCTATGTAATCAATAATTATTGTTAATTAAGGGTTTTCCCTAGCATTGGGAAACCGTAACAGAACGTCAATATTGTATAATTGCATAGAACGTATGTGAGTACTATGTACTATAAAGCTACCATTTACTGGGTACGTCTTTCATTGATTTGAGTATGCCTTGGCGGCTGAGAGTATGTCATGCTCACTCTAATGTCTCGCTGATGGTGGCGCATGTGTTGGATCATTTGGCTCCCTTCAAAATGGTTGAGCTGAATGGTGCTAATCTATGCGTCATGTTCGTGAACGGGCGCCGTCAGTATACTGGTCAACTCTTTGCTGCCATGGCTTATTTTGATTTAATTTAATATTTGAATAGTTTTTTTTATATTTTCATTACGGACGCTCAATGCATAATATTGAACATGAATGATGTAATCAATACTTTGTAACAATATTATTATGATTTAAAAGAGTGTCCATGGAGTTTCTTACCCGTTCTTCTCCATAGGTACCTACTACGCTTTGGAATGGGCAACTAGCTTCATCTTTTTGAATGACCGACCTTGACAATTCAAAAGTGCCTGTAATTGGTTTATTTGAAATAAATAGTTTGAGTTTGTCAAAATTACAAAAGACAGTCCCCCAAAACGCCCGCCCTTCACCACTTCCTACTGCTGTCGCTAGAAAGAAATGGCGCAACAAACTGCCCAACAGCACAGCTGTCTGTTTAGTTAGAAAATACTTGATTGTATAAAATACTAGGTATGTAAATTAATAAACATTACAAGACATGGGACATTAAATTATTTGCCATATGTCAGCTAGGCGCGCCAACAAATACCATAAAAACTATACGTATTCAAGCAAAAAAAAAAAATGTACTTAAATAAAAAACTTGAGAGGTGTCAAGGGACACCCAGATGGAATGAAGTTCAAAGAGAGAGAGAGAGACAGACAGAGAAACACGCGCACGCCGCACGGCTTACAACTATAGCAAAAAGTGTCGTTCCAACTTTTGGTCTTAATTTTTTCCGTCTAGCCCCCTTTCGCAACGCGTGATAAGGAACTTCGTTCCAAAACTTACTACCTAAACAAAAGCCTCCAGGCATAAAGGGCGTGACAGCTTACATATTTATGCAGTATAAACTTCTGCCAACACTCTAGTCTAATGTGACCTTATTATTTCTCAACAGATAAAGGATGAGGGCAAGATGCCGCCTCTTCGGAACCCTTCGCTGCTCATCGGGCAGAACGACCTCACATCACTATCGTATCTGCACGAACCTGCTGTACTACATAACCTTAGAGTTAGGTAAGTACCTTAACAGCTTTCTACCATTTAGGTTCGATAATAGGTATTTAAAGGCATGAGGAACAGGGTGTAAATTTCACTCATCCTCCATTGAAAAGGGAGGAGCAGTGTGCTGTGCCATGGTTGCTGATAAGGCTAAGGGTGATGACCAGGTATGCGCGGACGCTGCATGCTGGTGGTCAGGATACCCGTTGAAGCCGTTGATGCTGGCTGGCTAGGTGACTCGCCGCTGAAGCTTGGGGGAGTGATGATGATGACGTCACGCTGAAGTGTTTGCACGAAGGCTGCGCTGACGTTCATACTCGGGGTCACCAGTTTAGAGGTATAGGTATGAGGAACAGGGTGTAAAGTTCACTCATCCGCCATTGAAAAGGGAGGATCCTCCGACCAGACGGGTGTTGTGTCTGGCGGGCAATTGCCCAACGATTGATTTTGGGAAATTGTATCTATGCTAATTGCGCGGTAAACTCTGCTTGCGAGATGCAGGATTTGCGTGACGTCAGTATGACGCGTTGTTCGCATGTGGCGTTGTAGATACCGCTACAGGTATGCCGTATGCCCAACGAGCTATGGTCCAAAATAACCACTACGTGGAGCCCTGACACAGCTAGAAGGCGTCGCGGCAGACCCCGTAGAACAAGGTGAACGACCAGTGGTCCACTTTAGCCCTGGTTCGAAAGACCTGGGAGTCATGGGGAGAAACCTTTGCCCAACTGTGGGATGATGCAGGCTAACAGCATTAGGTAGGGTACCTAGTAAATATTTCGCATTTCCTCGAAAAATATGGGCACGAATGAATCGGGGCACGGGAGTGCCCCCGCCAAGACGACCCAAGCGAAGCGCAAGAGCACTACCTACCTTTTCTCGAAGCACTTCGTCGTATTTTTGAACCTTCTTAACTTGGGTTTGGATTATACCAGATAAACAAACTTTTCGGGATATGATGTCAATGTTACATGCCCTGTAGCGTCTATAGAGGCTTGAGTAAAACAAGAATAAATTATACCACAAAAACATTTCATGTTAAATGTTGCCAAGACGAGACCATGTAGCTCGCACTGTCAAAAAGTAATCAGATCTCATGTAGAGCCGTTTCGTTACTACAAACACTTAAAAATAATTTTAAAAAAAGACAAACAAATTTTAATAAAATTCATTCATCACAGTGTCGTTAATACGAAAGTTGGGAAAGCAAAGTTACAAAGCGCAGTACCTATAGAATCCATAATGTGTACGGTCCCCAGACCAATGCATATTATCAATGGGTATTTTGAGGATTCCGCCCCCTCACAAAAAGGGATTTCCTCTTCATCAATTCAAGATAATTCAGCTCAGCTCGTGCCCAGTTCAATGATAAACCCATTCGTTTCCGTACTATGTAAGGACGGTCATGACGAAATCATGAATCATGGCACTGATAACGACTGATAACGATTGTATTGCTACAATCATACAACAGTTATTGTACGTGAAATCTGTGCTCTGATTAGTAATATAGGAATGTTGTAGTATTTGCTTATTTACTCGTAAGTCTTAATGGAGGGTCGGGGGGGGGGGGAGAGGTTGGGTCGTAAGGGAGTAGACTCCCTTAGCATGAATTCCGTAGTTTTGCCGCATCAGCGTATCGCTGTAGTTTGGGGCCCACCCTAAGAATGAATGACGCCAAGATATAACAGTTGTCTCGGCTCCTACTGTAACTCCCGATGTGTTTTCACTCGTCCGAAAATGTTAATTATAGTTTGACCAAAACCGCTGTACCGCGCCTTCGGTATGTGCGCGGCGAGACGGGGGGGTAGTGCAGGCCGCTCATTCGTCATCGCTCACGGCGTCCCGCCCCCCGCCTCGCCGCGTATTCCTCCCGCCCCGCCGCGCATTCCTAAGGCGCGGTACAGCAGTTTCGGTCAAACTATAATCGGTTGTTAGGTCCACTCCGAAGTATCGAACTACTTTCGGGGTCCGTATTTTAACAGACCCCTAAAGTCTGACAACTAAGGGGTATCGTGCTACTCAGTAACTAGGTTCTGGGTATCAGATAGGCAAAATATGTAAAATACTGAAATGAATTGTCATGATGCCAACAGTATAATAATAATAATAATATCCCTGGACATTTCACACAGCGCCATCTAGTCCCAAGCTAAGCAACCTAATGCTTGTGTTATGGTAACAAGATGGCTAGTATGACGTGTTATTAAACATATCCCTTAAAAGACGTGACGAGCTTCGTCGATGGGTGATCATCCATTACATATGGACCCCTTCGTGCCTCGGAGAGCACGATAAGCAGTTCGTCCCGGTTGTCATTCGTAGATCTTTGACAGTCGTTGCTGGCAATCAGGACGCGGAAGTCTATAACAACTAGCATTGCCAAGAGGTATCTTGTTCCTAGTATTGTATACAATCAACTATTTTCTATCTGAACAGGACAGCTGTGCTGCTGGGGAATTTGCTGCGCCACTTCTTCTTCCCAGCGATAGCACTAGGAAGTGGTGAAGGGCGGGCGTTTTTGGGGGACTGTCTTTTGTAATTTTGACGTTCGAAAAGTGCTGATTCTCAGCCTAATTTGAACAAATGACTTGATTTTTGATTTTGTTACCCAGTAATTCGGCTGTGAAGGCCAGATAGACAGTCGCTCCATGTAAAATACTGGTATTCAGCTGCATCTGGTTACAATGGATGCGGACCCCAACATAGTTCAGAGCAGGCTAGGCAGATGATGATGTTGATCATAGGTGAAGCCGGGATATTTTTTCTCGCGTGGACACAAACTAGATAAGTATATACAGAGTGGCTTTTTTTTTGGGTGGGAAATCATCAAAATTAAATGACCTCTCCCGCTCTGGGCTGAGCGGAAGGGCGTGTCAGACTTTTACTGACTAAAACCCACCCGTGTTCCTTCAGTTGCCTGTGCCAGGTGCCACGGTATCTCTTTCGAACAATCCGCAGCCCCGGCGGCATCGGCCGTAGCGGACCTCGTCAGTTCGCGCTGACATCTCTTTGAGGCGCGCGTGGAACACAACGCGCCGTTGACCCAGGCCTGGTCCTTACCGGGCGGCGAGCTACCCTTTGCTCGCCGCCCGCAAGCCCGCGCCTACGGTAGCCGGGAGTCGGCTGTTGACTCCCGTCCAGGGCGTCTCCTGCCGTATACAGTGGCTTGTAATTTAACGTATTCCTTATACGAGGTGATTTTATTACCTATGTGCTAAAAATTAGCACCTCATACGATCGCGAAAATCCGTAGTTTTCGAGGAAATGCTAATTAAGAGTATTTTTGAGTAATAACTTAATAGTACAAGCACATTACTTATGTTTAAGACACAGAATTTAAAAAATGACCCGAAATACTAATAAAGTCCGATTTTATATTTGCTAGACCAAAATGACAGCTAATATACATAAGTATACTAAATAATGTCATGTTGACAAAAAAAAGAGCGTGTGGGGTCAAGGGCAGGAACGAAGTTCAAAATGAAAATCCAAGAAGGCGGCAGCGAAAATTTGAATTTCACACATGTTTAAAAACTCCGTAATTTTCATAATCTCAGTAAGTGCCACTTGTCCAAACACTGAATCATGCATGGCATTGTTAGTTTATAAATATTTGTTACTGAAAAACGAATAATCAATCTTAGGTGCTCAGGTACAGAGTTCAAAATTGTTTCCTATAATCATTTGTGATACGACTTTGTGGATGTGTAGGTTTTTAGAGAGATGGGATTTGAGTCCCTGTCTACACTGTAAGGAATTTTGTTTGAAGATACATAGAGATCACGCATGTATTTCACGACGGGTTAGGCAGAGGTGCAGGCTTTAGGCGAATAACACACTGCCACGCAGCGTAGCACGCGCTCGTATTTTTCGAACTTTTGAAACAAGGGATTAGCAATTTTCTTCAAAATAAATAAACGAAATAATAATAATTTATTTGTCAGATCAGTACAATCCACTTATGTTAGTAATGACATAAACAACTTACAAACTAGTGTTAGTACATATACCTCTGTCAATTAATTAATGAATTCTAAAACATGTCAGAGTCGATAATAACAATAATAATTCATAATTCACATTTGATTTGACGACACGGTTGGTGCAGTGTTTAAGCGATTGACTGCTGCGCTGCGTGTCGCGGCTTCGATTCCCGCACGGAACAAATATTTGTATGGCCTACAAGTAGTTGTTCCGGGTCTGGCTGTTTGTCTGTGTGAGTTTAAATGTTTTTAAACGCACCCACGATACAGGAGAAATTCCTAGTGCGGGGCAAAGTTAAAAAAAAAAAACATCATTCACAATAACACACTACTTCTGGGCACGGTTTGACGGCAACACTTAGTCCTCGTCCAGTGTTTCCATATAAGGCCATCAGCCCTATCCGATACGGTCATCAAGAGGCTGTTGGCGCTGCCACGCACCCGCCACATCAGAGGGGCAATTTTCGTAATTTTAAGAACGTTCACAGTCTGATCTCAGTCTCAATCTGTCAAAAGAACCTCTAATTAGAGGTTCTTTTGACAAGTTTTTGACATTTGTTTGTCGCTGAGATGAGACTGCGACTAGATTTTGAACGTTTTCAATTACGAGAATTGGCCTTCTGGTTTAATGATGGTTAAAAATAGATTGTTCCTAAATTACCCTAGGCTGATAAAATTTTCGTTTTTCCTAATTATGTGGAAATGTCAGGGATATAGATCGGTTCCCCTTTCGGGGAAGAACAGCACCCCTCCTCCGTACTGTTTTGTAGGGCTCGGCTCCAGACTGGACACCCTTCCACCGACTGTAATGAATTCCCAAGAAGCGTTTGCCTTACCCCGACAAATATACACGTCATGCTTGAAGATATATTTAGTAAAAATGTCGTGTTGTCCACAGATTCTGCGACCGCAACGCCATCTACACATACTGCGGCATCGTGCTAGTTGCCATCAATCCTTACTACGATTTACCTATTTACGGTAAGTATTCAATAAAGCTTCTGGTTGAAAACTTAAACAATATGAGTCGGACCAGACTATCATACAAAATCAGTCTATAGTATACTACTGGGGCCCAGGATACGTCTCTGTGAGAGGGAATGGTCCGTAATTTACTACGCGGGCCCAGTAAGGCTTGGTAAAAGAACATAACCCTGTATAATTTGCGTCCCTTAAAAGTTGAGTGTGAAAACGGAGTCGTTTTGCATCGAATGGTTTGAAATGACTCCTCACCATGACTCCACCTCAATACTGTTAAAACACTGAATGAAGCGCAATTTCGACAATGAACGATATCTTGTAGAACCTTGGGGTCTACTCCGAAGTAGTATCGGCCGAATGTTCGGCCGTTTCCTGCTACGAAGTTACTATTTAGTTCGGTCGGTTCCGATCCTACACTCCTACACTCTTTCGAATATTGACTATGGTCCCGACCCAACTGAGCCGATCCGAACTTTTTTTCGCATTTTTCAATAATATTCGGTTCGGCCATGTGTCGGTCCGATCCGAACATTCGCTCTTTGCACTTCAGAGTTGGCCCCCTTGTTAGCTGTTGACCTAACAGCCGGTCGATTCTGTAAAAATCTCACCGTGAAAACTCAAGTGAAGTGAGCTCGATGTTAGTTGTCAGTAGTGTCAATCCCTAGCATTATTTGGAATGACAGCTCACTTCACCTAAGTTTTCACGGTGAGATGGTTACAGAATCGCACTGCAGCTAACAAGTTTCTACAAGATCGTTTTAAAATCGTAGAGATTTGCCCAGCTGTGGGATTTCGCAGGATCAGAACAAATCTGACTGATGATATTCTTCTTCGTGTCGTTGGCACGACTGTATTTTAAAGACTGTTTTCCCAAAACTTTGGCACTTCCCCGGCGTTGTCGGTGGCAGCGCGCAGGTCACTTTGACTGCATGTTCTGGGACACAGAGGGCAGGATAGGAGGTGGAGCATGGTTTGTGACATACACTGGGCCCGTATTCCCGTAATTTAAAACGTTCGAAATCAAGTCGCAGTCTCATCTCGGCGACAAACAAATGTCAAAGACTTGTCAAAGTGTAGGGAAATTAGACGTATTTTTGACAGATTGAGACTGAGATCAGACTGTGAACGTTCTTAAAATTACGAGAATTACCCTGCTGATGATAAACAAAATTTTATTTAGTCTTCTTTTGGACATCTATGATTGTTTGTTTTGTTTATTGAATTCGGTTGTTTATTTTTGTTTCTATTGTTTTTTTATTGACGATTGTCTTAATGATTTTTCTTGTTTGTTATGGAATTGGATATTTTATATTTTTTACCTTACCACAGTCAGTATTTTGATTGTTGTTGTTTTAATTTCTTTTTAAATGGTCAATGTTATTAAATTCGTAAAGGTCCTAATAAAGTAGGATTTATAGGAATTTTGCGACCTTTTTCTGATGCTATTAAATTATTTACTAAAGAACAAACATCCAATTTTTTCTAATTATATTTGTTATTATTTTTCTCTGTAGATTTTATTTTAGTCTAATTTATAATCTAATTTTCATATCAATTATTATTATTTAATTTGTATCATGTTTACTCGTTTATGATCTAATTTATTAATTTAATTTTCACATTTTATTCACTTGTATTTTTATGAATCTGTCGTAATTTAATAATTAATGGTTTTACCACTGTTTTTTGTGCTAGCGATAGCGGTGTTAACTTATAATTAATTGTTGCACCCGCAATTGTATCCTATTATAAATAATAAGCTGCTAATGTACTGGTGTAAACATTTTTATTGTTGGTTAACCTTAATAAAAATAAGTAAAGATAAATCTACATTTCTATAAAAAGACAACATTATAATACATATTTTCCTTCTCCAGGTGATGAAACAATAATGGCGTATCGCGGCCAAGCGATGGGCGACTTAGATCCGCACATATTCGCTGTGTCAGAGGAGGCCTACACGAAGCTAGAGAGGGAGAGGAGAGATCAGAGTATTATTGGTGAGTTTTAGTCAAGCATTCTTTGTATCCCTGCGTGATCGAATCAGAAATGAAGAGATCCGCAGGAGAACCAAGGTAACCGACATAGCCCGAAGAATTGCCAAACTTAAGTGGCAGTGGGCAGGGCACATTGCTCGCAGAACAGATGGCCGATGGGGCCGAAAGGTTCTGGAGTGGCGACCGCGTACCGAAAGACGTAGCGTGGGAAGCCTCCCACAAGGTGGACCAACGATCTTGTTAAAGCCGCAGGAAGCCATTGGATGCGAGAAGCACAGAACCGGTCGAAGTGGAGATGCTTGGGGGAGGCCTATGTCCAGCACTGGACGTCTTTCGGCTGAAACGATGATGATGATTCTTTATTTAACTTACAAACTCAGGCTACAGATAATTCAGCCCATGTATGGCACTTCCTTGGGAACGTACACACGGCTACACGTCAAGCTATACAAAACCAGTTTGTCTTGGCCTCACTTTGTATGATATTTTCTCACAATGAACGGTCAGCCAATACTGCTTTTGCATAGCTTGATGTGTAGCCGTGTGTACAAAGTCAGGCCGGTGACCAAGGAAGCTATATCAGGATCAGGATTTTCCAATGACAGACCTTTTCTTCCACACATTGTTAAAATTCTGTGAACAAATATTTGGAACATGATTTTAAGTACCTATAAAATTAATTTATACAGTAATAAAGCCTGAAGGGTGATCTGCCGATCTCCCTGAAGCGCAAACTCATCGACATGTATATCCTGCCCGTCCTAACCTATGGTGCTCAGACCTGAGGGTCTACTCCGAAGTAGTATCTACCGAATGTTCGGCCGTTTCCTGCTACGAAGTTACTATTTGGTTCGGTCGGTTCCGATCCTACACTTCTACACTCTTTCGAATATTGACTATGGTCCCGACCCAACTGAGCCGATCCGAACTTATTCCGCATTTTTCAATAATATTCGGTTCGGCCACGTGTCGGTCCGATCCGAACATTCGCACTTTGCACTTCGGAGTAGGCCCCCTGGTCACTCACCGAGTCGCAAAAGTTCCGCCTTGGCGTTTGCCAAAGAGCGATGGAGCGCAGCATCCTGGGTGTAAAAAGACAGGACAAAATTCGGAACACCATGCTGCGTTCCAAAACAGGTATAATAGACGTAGGCAAGAAGGCTGCCAGGCTCAAGTGGGATTGGGCAAGTCACATCAGCCGCATGCAGGATCACCGCTGGGCAAAAGTTTCCACACAATGGGTACCTGAAGATGGTCGGCGCCGCCGAGGTCGGCACAGAAAGCCGTGGCGAGATGAGCTGGGCTGGTTCCAGGTGGCCCGGGAAAGGAGTTCCTGGAAGGACTTTGGGGAAAACTTTGCCCAGTAGTGGGACAGTACAGGCTAAACAAAAAAAAAAAAGTCAGGTTCTAACTTATCACCATTACTAACTGTAAACTCTTACTTCTACAGTGAGCGGTGAATCCGGCGCCGGTAAGACGGTATCAGCGAAGTACGCGATGCGTTACTTCGCGGCAGTGGGTGGCAACGCCAGCGAGACACAGGTCGAGAGGAAAGTGCTGGCTTCCAGTCCTATCATGGAGGTAAGATACTTTTAACTTGTAAGGCCCCTCGCCCACGGCGACTTTTTGTAGCGATGCAGTAGCGATGCTGTCGCGCGTTCCCATCTATACAGTCGCGATGCGGTCGTGAGCTGTTTACCCTCGCCCACACCACGATTCTCAGTCGTGATGCAAACGTGATACTGTCGCGCTTCTGTCGCGATGCGAGTCGCACTGAAGCTCGGTTCTCCACTCACGCCACCCTCCCTCCGTTCTCTCCCCGATGTCGTCCGATACGATCGCGCGTTTGCGTCGATACAGTCGCGATGCTGTAGCGCGTTAGCATCGCTTCTGTAGCGCGTTGCAAATACGACTAACGCGCGTTAGTAGCGATGCTGCCGCGCGTTTCACAAAAAGATGCCGTGGGCGAGGAGGCTAATGAATACAGCGCTTCTCAACTGTATTCGCGATTTATTTGCTAAAAATGTAAACAAATATGAGTTTATGGAAAAATAACTTTAATTCCTACACAATAAAGTTCAGTTTACGTTACAACTTCAAACATTTTTATAACTTTTTGAATAGTGATAGTCACTCTGAAATCAACTTAGTTACCATTAAAATAAAGTTGATATTTGTTTAACTTGAAAAAACAAATTTGAATAGATATATTATAAACTAGCTTCTGCCCGCGGCTTCGCCCGCGTGGATGTCGGAAATTTACCCACGGGAACGTGCTAACAGGATAAAATGTATGTGCTTCCCCAGAATGCCATCTATGTCGCGGGCCCTTTGTGGCTAATTACAATAGAAAACCAATTGTGTCTCATTAGTGGTGATTAAGAGGGTACCTATATGATATCTTTACCTAAGTACCTAATTAATTTAAAAAAAAAAACTCAATAACAGAAAATTAAATACCTACCTACCTAAATAAACCTATTTCTGATGATAACTAATCTAAACTCAATAAATAAGCAAAATCCCTAAAAACTTATATCTATACGAATGACTAAACCTACCTAACAGTATTATAAAATAACCTACGGTCACTACGTACACTATCAAATATACTACCTATACTTTAAAATTAAAATCTATACCTACGACTCATATAAAAATAAACCTAAATAATTCTAAAAACTAAAAGGAATAAAAATGAACTCCACTGCGGGTGACCCAACCTACGACAAACTTAGTATTTGCGGTTGGTACAGTACAGACAGTGGTAATCGGATCGAACCGCAAAATTAAGTTTGTTTTTTATTGTATATACTTTTCCGGGATAAAAAGTACCCAGTGTGGTGCCCAGGATATTAAAGAATAATTATACCAAGTTTCATCGTAATCGAACCGGCAGTTTTTGCGTGATGCCTGAACAAACAGACAGACAGACAAAAATTTTTTAAATCACATTTTTGGGTTCGGTGTCGGTCAAGTAACACCCCCTGCTATTTATTTTTTGGATATTTTCAATGTACAGAATTTTCACTTCTACAGATTTATTATAAGTATATAGATTAAAGTCGTTTTTCATGTTTGTCTTTGTGACCACGTTGTTCATTTAAACTTCGCAACGGATTTAGATGCGAATTTCACCATCATTTAGAGAGTATTCAGGGTTTTTCTCTTAACTAAATGTTGTTTTGTATCGTCAATATCATAGATTATAGTTTAGAAGCGACCTCCATGCAAAGAATGTAATACTGTACGTATGTACATGTTTAAAATAAAAAAGTTAGTTCCATCTGTGACTCAAGCGTTTAATTATTATAGGTTATGGGCCCAGAGATTTTTAGTTTTTCTCGCAATTTTTCTTGGACATTACTAGTGGAAATAGCCTTTGCAGATTGAGAAAAACTATAGTTAACGCTGTGGCTGTGAAAATGGCGACAAACTACTTTATCAGCGTACCTAAATTGAAGGGGCGAGAGAACTACAGCGAATGGGCTTTCGCGGCTGAGAATTTCCTAGTGCTAGAGGGAATGTTTGATTGCATCAAATCGGAGACTTTGCCAGCAGAAATAGGAGCAGCAGGTGACGCGAAAACCAGAGCCAAGCTGATTTTGACAGTAGATCCGTCGCTGTATGTGCACATCAAAGGTGTACAAACGACCCATGAGCTGTGGAAGAAATTGAAGAACCTATTTGATGACTCAGGATTCACGAGGAGAATCAGTTTACTGAGGAGTTTGATTTCCATCAGACTTGAAAATAGCGTTTCAATGACTGCATACGTGACACAAATCATCGAAACAAGCCAAAAATTGAGTGGTACGGGTTTCAACATCAATGATGAGTGGGTCGCATCGCTTTTGTTAGCGGGATTAACAGAAAAATATTCCCCAATGATAATGGCGATCGAGCATTGCGGAATACCGTTGACAGCAGACGCCATTAAAACCAAGTTGTTGGACATGGAAGAAAGCGGAAACGGCGGCGACAATAGCGCTAGTGGCGCGTTTGCGAGTTTTAAGAAGAACCGGAATGTTGGTAACTATGCGACCAAAGATAACGCCCAGATGTTAAAGTCAAAACCAAACGTCATAACATGTTACAAATGCAAAAAAACAGGACATTACCGCAACCAGTGTACATTTTCAAACAAAAATTTGTCGAATACAAATAAAAATGAAAATACAAGCAGTAATGCGTTTAGCACTGTGTTCCTGAATGGTGAATTTTGCAAAAGCGATTGGTATATTGACTCCGGGGCGAGTGTTCATCTTACTACGAATGAAGAATGGTTGTCAAATGTGTCGCGGGATCTCAAGATCAAGGAAATTGTCGTGGCAAACAAAGATAAAGTACCTGTATTATGTACTGGAGATGTGCAGATTACGACAAAGACGCATACCTGCGAATACAATATTACGGTAGAAGGTGTATTATGCGTGCCAAAGTTGACTACAAATCTTCTATCTGTTAGTCAACTTATATCAAAAGGAAACAGAGTTTCATTTAGAAATGATGGTTGTCAAATTTTCAACCAAGCAGGAGTTCTGGTGGCTACAGCGAGTCTGTTGAACGGGGTGTATAAATTAAACATGCCTGAAAATTGTTCGTCAGCTGCTGTGATGGTGTCCAGTGAAGTTTGGCACAGACGTCTGGGTCATGTCAACAGCCAGTATTTGAACAAGATGCAAGATGCTGTACAGGGATTGACACTTGATAGGAAGACTGATATATCCAAGTCATCATGTGTCGCATGCTGTGAGGGCAAGCAGAGCCGCTTACCTTTTCCCAAAGAAGGTAGCAGAAGTACAGAATTACTACACATTGTGCATACCGATCTCTGCGGACCGATGGAAAACCGGTCGTTAGGTGGTTCTAGATACTTTATGCTGTTCATAGACGATTTTAGTCGTATGACATATATTTATTTTTTGAAAACGAAAGATGAGGCACTGAAATGTTTTCAACAGTATAAAGCAGAGGTTGAGAATCAACTTAATCGCAACATAAAAATCTTGAGAAGTGACAATGGGACAGAGTTCTGCAATAGTAAGTTTGATGATTTTTTGATGACACATGGGATAGTACATCACAAAACAAACCCATACACACCTGAGCAGAATGGTCTCTCAGAACGATTCAACCGGACTATTGTGGAGAAAGCTAAGTGTCTTCTGTTCGATGCAGGACTCGAGAAAAGATTTTGGGCAGAGGCGGCACACACTGCAGTGTACTTACAGAACAGGACTGTGACCAGATCATTAAATTATAAAACTCCTTTCGAGATATGGATAGGCAGAAAGCCTGATGTAAGTCATTTACGTGTTTTCGGTAGTACAGTCATGGTACATGTGCCGAAACAAAAGCGACTAAAGTGGGACAGAAAGTCCGAAAGGTGTATTCTTGTTGGCTATTCCAATGAAGTCAAGGGATACAGGATTTACAACCCGAAGTCTAATGTCATCACTATCAGTCGAGATGTTACAGTATTGGAGAAGATAGAGACAGAAAATGTTGTAGAGGTACAGGAAAGTTGTTCAGATGAGGTGCACATGGTTCCAGTGGGGGACGAAGGTGTGATTCTTCAGAGAGATTCACTTGAACAATCAGAGAGCTTGAACACAGATGACAGCGGTGAACTGTATGTACCTTGTGAAAGTGATATATCAGATAGCTCTGAGCCTGGTACAACTGATATTGAAGACTCTATTTTAATGAACAATGTCAACATGACAAGTGGTCCTCGGCGCAGGCAGCAACCAGATAGATACGGCTTTGCAAGTGCTGGTGCAGAAGATGACCACATGTTCACGGGTGAGATTTCTTTGCAAGAAGCCTTGGAAGGTCCTGAGAAGACTGAGTGGTTAGCGGCAGTGCAGGACGAATTACAGTCGTTTGAGAAGAATAATGCGTGGGAACTTGTAGATATACCAAAAGATGGTACTATTGTGCAATGCAAGTGGGTTTTGCGAAAAAAGTACGATAGCGAAAAAAATGTGCGTTACCGTGCTCGTTTAGTCGCAAAGGGCTTTACCCAAAAATATGGTATAGACTATACCGAAACATTTTCGCCTGTAGTGAGACACACAACTCTTAGACTATTGTTTGCATTGTCTGTAAAGTTAGGTTTAGATATTAACCATTTAGATGTCAAGACTGCGTTCTTAAATGGTGATTTAGAGGAAACCATCTATATGAAAATACCAGATTGTTACAGTACTAGTAGTTCAAATGGTAAAGTATTGAAACTTAAGAAGGCCATTTATGGACTTAAGCAGGCTTCTAGAGCCTGGAATAAAAAGGTTGATGATTTATTAGTCAGTAATGGTTACAAAAGGTCAAAAATAGAGCCATGTATGTATTTAAGGGATATCAATAAATGTAAGACCATTGTAACAGTCTATGTCGACGATTTCTTTATATTTTCCAATGATAACATTGAGACTGAGAACTTAAAACAGCTTTTATCTAATAAGTTTAGCATTAAGGACTTAGGTGAAGTTAAACAATGTCTTGGAATGAATGTAACATTGAATAAAGAAAAAGGATATGTAACTTTGAGTCAGGAAACTTATATTGATTAACTTTTGATCAAATTTCAATTAGGTGATTGTAAGCCTGTTGGTACTCCTATGGAGGTCAGATTAGATGTAGATAAAGGTCAAGTAGGTGTTAATAGCCATGTGCCCTATCAACAGCTGATCGGGAGTTTGATGTATCTGTCAGTCTTAACTAGGCCAGATATTAGTTACTGTATAAGTTTTTTAAGTCAATTTAATAATTGTCATACAAAGGAACATTGGGAATATGCAAAGAGGGTATTAAAATATCTAAAACGAACTAAATGTTATGGAATAAAATATTGTAAAGAAGGTAATTCAGAAATAACAGGCTATGTAGATGCTGATTGGGCCTCTAACTCAGTGGATAGGAAATCATATACTGGTATGTGTTTTTTACTATCTGATGGTATTATTTCATGGGCAAGTAGGAAACAGAAATGTGTAGCTCTCTCAAGCACTGAATCAGAGTATATGGGTCTATCTGAGGCATGTAGGGAAGCATTATACCTGAGAAATCTGCAATATGAAGTAACCAATAAGATGTACACATTAAGCCTGTTCAACGATAACCAAGGTGCACAGAAGCTGTGTGCAAACCCAGTTTTTCACAAACGTACAAAGCATATTGATGTTAAATATCATTTTTGTCGTGATCTAGTAAAAGACAAAATTGTTGAGGTTCTGTATTTGCCAACAACTGATATGCCAGCTGACATTTTAACTAAAAGTTTATGTTCAGCGAAGCATTATAAATTTATGTGGCGCCTAGGTATAGTTTGTATTGAATGATTTTGTATAAAATAGTTTAATGCATATTGCGATAAGTGGGGGTGTTGTTTTGTATCGTCAATATCATAGATTATAGTTTAGAAGCGACCTCCATGCAAAGAATGTAATACTGTACGTATGTACATGTTTAAAATAAAAAAGTTAGTTCCATCTGTGACTCAAGCGTTTAATTATTATACTAAACCATTCCATATATTACCGAGAAGCCATGGCGACGTCGCCAGGTCGTGCTGCCAATTGAATGTATGCAGCTATATCAATCAATCAATCATTTTATTTGCATAATATGGGTTTACAGAAGATGTTGCACAGGTACAGTTTCACCATATTTAGCTATGTTAGCATGCAGATTATATTAACAATACAATCTATATACTTATAATAAATCTGTAGAAGTGAAAATTCTGTACATTGAAAATATCCAAAAAATAAATGGCAGGGGGTGTTACTTGACCGACACCGAACCCAAAAATGTGATTAAAAAAATTTTTGTCTGTCTGTCTGTTTGTTCAGGCATCACGCAAAAACTACCGGTTCGATTACGATGAAACTTGGTATAATTATTCTTTAATATCCTGGGCACCACACTGGGTACTTTTTATCCCGGAAAAGTATATACAATAAAAAACAAACTTAATTTTGCGGTTCGATCCCTATACCCGATTACCACTGTCTGTACTGTACCAACCGCAAATACTAAGTTTGTCGTAGGTTGGGTCACCCACAGTGGAGTTCATTTTTATTCCTTTTAGTTTTTAGAGTTATTTAGGTTTATTTTTATATGAGTCGTAGGTATAGATTTTAATTTTAAAGTATAGGTAGTATATTTGATAGTGTACGTAGTGACCGTAGGTTATTTTATAATACTGTTAGATAGATAGATAGATAGAATACTCTTTATTGTACACCATACAAATTACAGAACATAAATAATATAAATACAATAGGTAGGTTAGGTAGGTTTAGTCATTCGTATAGATATTAGTTTTTAGGGATTTTGCTTATTTATTGAGTTTAGATTAGTTATCATCAGAAATAGGTTTATTTAGGTAGGTAGGTATTTAATTTTCTGTTATTGAGTTTTTTTTTTAATTAGTTAGGTACTTAGGTAAAGATATCATATAGGTACCCTCTTAATCACCACTAATGAGACACAATTGGTTTTCTATTGTAATTAGCCAAAAAGGGCCCGCGACATAGATGGCATTCTGGGGAACCACATACATGTTATCCTGTTAGCACGTTCCCGTGGGTTAATTTCCGACATCCACGCGGGCGAAGCCGCGGGCAGAAGCTAGTTGTCATAATAAAGTCAAAACAATAAAGTTATTAAATAAAAGAAATCATTAATAGTCAATCCATTACAAAAAGTCAAAGTCATAATGGTAAAAAAATAAATAAATGTCAAGAGTAAGATTTAAATTAATTGAATTAAAGTAAATTAAAATATATGCTGTGTAATTAATGTTTGGATAGTAAAAATTTGGATTGCTATTGATTAATTAATTCGTTATCAACTTAATTGCATTACAATTTTTCTTCAAAGATCTATATTATAGTGGGTAGCTCTCCTGGCGTCCACTTGGTTACGGAGCCAACCACACATTTAGTTGGCGTCGACCTGGCGACGTCGCCATGACGTCCCGGTGAGGAATGGCTCTACATCTTAAAACTTTTTTTTTTTTACAGCCTATATTGCGTCCCACCGCTGGGCAAAGCCCTCCCCTTTTTCTTTCCAAACCTCCCTGTCTTAATAATAATATCCCTGGACATTTCACACAGCGCCATCTAGTCCCAAGCTAAGCAACCTAATGCTTGTGTTATGGTAACAAGATGGCTGATAAACTACTTATATACATTTTTTTTTTGTAAATACATACATATTATAGATAGAAAAACACCCAGACTCGGAACAAATACATGTAGGACTTACAAATATTTGTTCCGTGCGGGAATCGAACCCGCGACACGCAGCGCAGCAGTCAATCGCTTAACCACTGCGCCGACCGTGCCGTCTTGTGCGATCTCTGGCCAAGTTGTCTTAAAATTCTTACCATTTAAAAAATAACCAACTCTTTTTTTCTTCCCCAGGCAATAGGCAACGCAAAAACAACCCGCAACGACAATTCCTCTCGTTTCGGCAAATTCATAGAGATTCACTTCGACAACGTGTACCGGATATCCGGCGCGAGTATGCGCACCTACCTGCTGGAGAAGTCGCGCGTCGTGTACCAGAGCTCGGGAGAGAGGAACTATCATGTGTTCTATCAGCTTTGTGCTGCTGCCAGGCAATTGCCTGAGTTACAACTAGGTAAGTTGCATTATTAAGATTAAAAAAAAAAACGGGTTGCACTCCGGGAGTGCTGGCAGAAGTGAAAACTTGAATATTAACGTTGTGCATTTTTGATATTTTGTAATGCGTCTTACTAATTTTCGATCAGGTCATGTGTCCCGACGCGAGCTCCGTCTTACGAATTTTCGATCAGGTCACGTGTCCTGACGCGAGTTTAACATTTTTTATCCATCACAACAAAAGTGCACAACGCGGCTAAAGAAGTTTTCACTTAAAAAAAAAAAAACACTAGGCTACAGAAAGAAAGAAAAAGTATTTATTGTAACTCATACAGGAAGATCACAAGCTAAACTAAACACAGTCAAAAATATAAAAAAAAAAACAAGTTAGTTAGGTATACAGGGTGTCAGGGACATCGACGCGCAAACTGTAACCATGGATTCAGCACATGAATTTAGACCCCATAGCGTCGAAATTTTTCGTCGGATTTAAAAAAAAAATTTGCTGTTCCATACATGTTGACCACGTAGGTATTGCACTTTTCTATGAAACAGAAGTTTTTTTTTTTGATAACGGACGAAAAGTTTCGACGGTATGGGGTCTAAATTCATGTGCTGAATCCATGGTTACAGTTTGCGCGTCGATGTCCCTGCCACTATGTAATAATACCAACGGGAAAAGAGTTCCTAGAAGGACTTGGGCGAAGGCTTTGCCTTACAGTAGGACAGAACAGGCAAAAAAAAAATACCATTTTGTATAAAACTTCCACACTGTATTTAATACCATCCTGTACTTGAATCTTTTATAAAAATACCAACTGCATTATTATACAGGTTGTAATAAATACCATGTTGTATTGTAACGCCATTTTGTATTTTTATACAGGTTGCTTTAAACACATGCCATTTTGTATTACTAAACAGGCTTCACAAAAACACCATCTGTATCAAAAACAGGATGCTATTTTTTTTTTCTAAGTAACTTTGGCTAAAAATGAGTAAAAAGCCTTTTTTATTTGTTATAGATCATCAAGAATCGTTCCACTATTTGAACCAAGGCGGCAGTCCAAATATAGACGGTGTTGATGATCTTAAGACTTTTAATGAGACGAGAAGTGCACTCACCACATTAGGTAAGTCGTACAGTCACGAGCAAAAGTATGTATACACTCGGCTTTATTCGAAAGCGATTTACTCCTTTATTTTTTAATGAAATTTTATGTATGTACGTATTTCAACAAAAATCGAAAAGAAAAGCGAAAAAATCGCAATTTAAAGTTGCCAAGTGTTGACATATTGGTGCTCGTGACTGTACGTTACAATCTTATGTTCACTTGACAAGACATTTTTATTTTATTTTTTTAAACGTTGCCCCTCACTAGGAATTTTCTCCTGTATCGTGGGTGCGTTTACAAACATTTAAACTCACATACACAAACGGCCAGACCCGGAACACAACTACCTGTACAGTCACGAACAAAAGTATGTATACACTCGGCTTTATTCGAAAGCGATTTACTCCTTTATTTTTTAATGAAATTTTATGTTGTTACGAACATAGCATTTTCGAACCCATAGGTTTATGTAATGTGTCGTATTTCAACAAAAATCGAAAAGAAGCGAAAAAATCGCAATTGAAAGTTGCCAAGTGTTGACATATTGGTGCTCGTGACTGTACGTTACAATCTTATGTTCATTTGGCAAGATGTTTTTTTTATTTTTTTTTAAACCTTGCCCCTCACTAGGAATGTCTCCTGTATCGTGGGTGCGTTTACAAACATTTAAACTCACATACACAAACGGCCAGACCCGGAACACAACTACCTGTACAGTCACGAACAAAAGTATGTATACACTCGGCTTTATTCGAAAGCGATTTACTCGTTTATTTTTTAATGAAATTTTTATTGTTACGAACTTAGCATTTTCGAACCCATAGGTTTATGCAATGTGTCGTATTTCAACAAAAATCGAAAAGAAAAGCGAAAAATTCGCAATTGAAAGTTGCCAAGTGTTGACATATTGGTGCTCGTGACTGTACGTTACAATCTTATGTTCATTTGGCAAGATGTTTTTATTTATTTTTTTATACCTTGCTCCCACACTAGGAATTTCTCCTGTATCGTGGATGCGTTTACAAACATTTAAACTCACATGCACTAACAGCCAGACCCGGAACAACTACCTGTAGGCAATACAAATATTACGCAGCGCAGCAGTCGATCGCTCAGCCACTGCGCCAACCGTGGCGTTAAATTGTCGCTGGCAACACCACGAATCTAGTATCCGGACGTCGTTAACAAAGTCGATGGCAAAAATTACAAAAATCCCGTACGTAAAATACGCGCTTGGTATTATATATAGGTGAAAAGTATCGAACGAAACGTGTCGCTTCACTAATATTTTTTTTTGGCAAACTAATACTATACTTTGATTTATTCCTTTTTTTGTGAACTATTTTAGAATCAAAGGTAAATGTTTTACAACCCAAAAGCTGCTCTTATAGCTAAAATAGCAATATCGCATCTAAGCGACCTTTAATTATAACTGTCATTAATAATATCCGTATAAGCACTGCGGCTTTCGAAGTAAGCCATATGATATATAATTTAATTTAATGTTCTGTGTTGCCGCGGTTAGTCTGTGGATGGGTCCCTCCGTGCCTCGGAAAGCACGTTAAGCTGTTGGTCCCGGCTGGCATTCGTGAATCTTTGACAGTCGTTACGGGTCGTCAGTAGCCCGAAAGTTTCAACCAGTCTTACCAAAGGGTATCGTATTACCCAGTAACTGGGTTGTGGAGGTCAGTTAGGCAGTCGCTCCATGTAACATACTGGTATTTAGCTGCATCCGGTTAGACTGGAATGTAGTTGACCGACCGACCCCAATGTAGTTGGGAAAAGGCTAGGCAGATGATGATGTTCTGTGTCTCGTAATTTTCAATTACTTTGCATGCCTACTATTGTATTTTTTTATTTTTTTTTTGAGGATGGGAAATCATCAAATGACTCCTCCCGCTCTGGGTGGAGCAGGAGGGAGTGTCAGACTCTTACTGGCTAAAACCCACCCGTGTTCCTTCCTTAGCCCTTTATGTTCCAGGGCAGCGGTAAACCCTTTCGGATGTTCCCGCTACCCACCTACTATTGTATTGAAGCAAGTTTTTTTAACTGAACAGACAGCTGTGCTGCTGGGGAGTTTGTTCCGTCACTTCTTCCCGGCTAAAGCACTAGAAAGTGGTGAAGGGCGGGCGTTTTGGGGGACCGTCTTATGTAATTTTGACGTTCGAAAAGTGCTGATTCTCAGCCTAATTTGAATAAAAGATTTTGATTTTTGAAGGTGTGAAAATAAATACATGCTATTACTATTGCACTATACGACAGTCATCTGAGCTTTTGTTTCTGTTCATATTTTAAACCGGCACCCTAATTGCGTAACACACAATCAATCGTAATCTGAATCATTTTGAAGCAAATTGCTAATCCATTGCTTCATAAGTTCGAGAAATTTGTCTGCTCAACATGTAAATAACGCAATGAATGTTGTTGAACTGTCAAAATGAAACCGATTCCGATTGATTGTGTGTTACGCAATTAGGGTGCCGTATTGTAAATCCGGCTCGATAAAACACGGGAAATGAAGCCTAGCTGTCATTCATCATAAAGTTCAAGATGCTATCCACATGGTAACTTAACCCTCATATTCTTGATCTTCGCAGGAGTAACAGAAACAGAGCAGCACGATATGTTCACGATCCTGTCCACTATCCTGCACCTCGGTAACGTGGAGCTGAGCGCGTGCGACCCTGACGCGCCGGGAGATGATGATAGTGATGACGGCGCTTTTATTAGTGTGAGTAACATAGATTTATTTGAGGGGCCCGTGGCTAAATAATAACAGCCGCACAGGTCGATCGGTCAGGTTAAGCTATGCTTGCCGTGGTTGGTCTGTGGATGGGTGACCATCTTTACATACCGAGACCCCTCCGTGCCTCGGAAAGCACGTTAAGCCGTTGGTCCCGGCTGTCATTCGTGGATCTTTGACAGTCCTTACGGGTAGTCAGAAGCCCGAAAGTCTGACAACCAGTCTTACCAAGGGGTATCGTATTACCCAGTAACTGGGTTGTGGAGGTCAGATAGGCAGTCGCTCCATGTAAAATACTGGTATTCAGCAGCATCCGGTTAGACTGGAAGCCGACCTCAACATAGTTGGGAAAAGGCTAGGCAGAAAGCTGAAAAAAACCGAAAGCTGAATACCAGTATTTTACATGGAGCGACTGCCTATCTGACCTTCACAACCCAGTTACTGGGTAATACGATACTTGGCTTAAATAGAAGACGATATTTTTTTTAAGGGCATATTCTGCCTATAATGTTCCCACTGCTAGGACATAGGACTCTCTGTGAGAGAAAGTGGGCCATAATCCACCACGCCGGCCCAGTGCGGGATGTAAGATAAGTTTTCAAGGGCATCTGTTAGTATTTAATATTGTGACTATTTAGTTCGAGAGTGTAATCTTCGATCAATAATAGTACTAGATTCCCGATAAGCGCTTCAAAAACGGCCCGAAAAATAAGACCACAAATACTTTTGTGGTCTTATTTCAAATTAGTATGTTTTTAACCTTATTACTTAGACTTTAAGTTTCATTTTAGAATAAATGACTGAAAATTTTAAAAGTGAATGATTTTATTTTCAAGCGACATTTGAAATATATTTTGCAATGGTAATTAAACTTTATGTTTAAGCATTAAGGTTTATAATAAACTGAAGTTGTTAATATTATTAAACTTCTTTCTAAGAAATGTAGATGTTTACGTGTGTGCAAACGTGGCCACTTGAGCGACTGATTTTTGTTCCTGATCCTTAATCTATACGTAGTACTATTATTGATCGAAGTGTGTAATAATCAGTGATAGGAATAGGTAGTGCCTATTTGCCTAAACTTCGAAGAACAGAGACAAGAAACGGAGACTTCCTTAGGACTAAATTTTTTCCGGGACATCACGTGTACGGCTCCTTATACAAACATTGTGATTAATAGTATTAAGATCAACAAGTCATTTCCACAGTCCCAGTTAGTCACAACGAAAAATTTTATGGTTGTAACGACTGTGAATTTTATTTATTATGTTATGTCTAGTCGCAAACTTTAGATAAATATAGACGAATTACTTATTCCAAATAACATATTTTTTTAATGTATTTAAAAGTGTTGTCCCGAATTTCGGGACAGATGACCCGGAAAAAAATTTAGTCCTAAGGAGGTCTCCGTTTCTTGTCTCTGTTCTTCGAAGTTTAGGCAAATAGGCACTACCTATTCCTATCACTGGTAATAATGCACATCTTGCCAGATATCTTGTAGAGGTTGCTTTTAATAAAACTACGTAATGTTTCTCCTTTTACAGTCGGACGACAAACATCTTGCCGTCGTGTGTTCGCTCCTCGGCATATCTAAAGCTGAGCTGTCTCGATGGCTGACTCATAGAAGAATAGCGTCTGCACATGAGGTAAATATTATTGTTACGAGGTTCGGGGTTCGTGACAGTAAAAACTGCCGATATAAATTACCAAAAACTACACTTTAATTGGACAACACTAATAACAACTCAAACACACTAATTATAAAACACAATTGCACTTGCTTGTATCGCTTATCCAACTCTGACTCGGTCGTGTCGTGGCTCATCCCGGCCTTATATAGTGCCGCAGATAGTTCTAGAACCTTCTATTGTAGAAACATCTAGAAGGTTCGAGTACAGTCGCCAAAGGAGATAAGTAACCAGGGTCGTCGGACATAGTTGAAGTTTAGTAAGATACCGATGGATGTTTTCGAATGCAATTTAGTTTGATAAATGAACGGTTTGTTTTCTATTAATTAAATGAAATTTTAATCGAAAACATTCATCGGTTTCTTACAAAACTTCAACTATATCCGATGGTCCTGGTTACTCATCTCCTTTGACGACCGTACATACCGGCCCCGACTGACCAGATGTCGATAGTTCTAGCATCGAAATTTCTAGAAGGATCTTGACTCTATTAGTTCTGCTACTCGATACTAGATGGCGCTAGTGGGAACTAGTGTCACCATGTACCAGGCATTAATTGTGGCGCGGAACATTCTTTAGTATTTATTTAACAAATGATGTTTCGCTGGTCATATTTCTCTATGTGTATATTTTTTGTTAGCTTATATTGTGTCCCACTGCTGGGCAAAGGCCTCCTCTTCTTCCTTTCAAACCTTTTGCGATCTCATGTTGGTAAACAGTATTAGATCGTCACACCATCTTCGTCATGGTCTACCTCGACGGCTGTGTCCTCCCTCAGGCGTCCAGTGAGTGACGATCTCTGCCCACAAGGAGAAACATAACTTGATATTATTTAGATAAGACACATTTTTCCTATACGAGTTATGGACCATTTTCATGAGCTGATAAAATTGCTGAAAATACTCGTCCTGAAGAATGCACTCGAGTATGGCCTAAATCGAGAATTTTTTGAACGATTATGTATCTACCGCGAAGGGTCTCATTTGGTTTCACATCTCTAGTATTTTATTTGTTTTTATACAAGATCTACAGATAGTACAGGAGGTAGTGGCATGTTATCCCACAAAACCGTATCAGTAATTCTCAAGACCAATTTTCGTAATTTAAAACGTTCAAAATCTAGTCGCAGTCTCATCTCGGCGACAAACAAAATGTCAAAAACTTGTCAAAATGTAGGGAAATTAGAGGTATTTTTGACAGATTGTGACTGAGATCAGAGGGGTAATTCTCGTAATTTTAAGAACGTTCACAGTCTGATCTCAGTACGAGAATTGGCCTTCAGACTGTGAACGTTCTTAAAATTACGAGAATTGCCCCTCAGGTTCTATAAGTTAAATACTACGTATATTTTCGTAAGTGAATTTAATGTTTAAAAGTTTTATTGTTTAGTATTTACTCAAACGCGTGGGTCGTGCACTCCCGATGTCATTCAGACTGAAACGAAGCTCCAGCTTGAAGGAGCAACTCAAGCCTAATTTTAATACTTTTATTTTTTCTTTAGGTAATAGTATCCCGCATGGACGTCCAAAGGGCGTCATTCGCCCGCGACGCGCTCGCTAAGCGAATGTACGGCGAGCTGTTCGCGTGGCTGGTCCACGCCGTCAACAGGGCGCTGGACACCGGACATGCTAAGAAACACTTTATTGGTAAGTTTACTAACTACAAAGTGACATAAAGAGCCAGTTTCACGGTTAGAAACCATCCACCAGATATGCAAAAAAATAATAATAAAAAACTTTATTCAGTTCAAAAAAAAACCGGTAAGTACAATATTTAAAAAAAAACCGGCCAAGAGCGAGTCGGACTCGCGCACCGAGGGTTCCGCACCATCATATGTAAATATTTTGAATAAGTAAATAAATATACATATTTTTATTTCTTTCTTATTTGAAAAATAGTTGGGCAAACGTCATCTAAAACTATTCCAAATTTCAAGTTGATAGCATTAGTAGTTCATGAGATATACAGCTGTGACAGACGGACAGACAGACAGATATTGTTCATTTTTATCATTTTATTACGGAACCCTAAAAACAAATACTAGTAGCAGATTACAAGGAGCCTTAGGAGTTAGGTTCTTACAAATGCCCTGGACCTCACACTAGATTCCCTCTGTCGTGGGGTCCAGAATATTTTTTAAATAATTCTTCTTAGTGTCGCCACAGTTATTCAAATTTTGTTGGCCCGAAACTTCGTCACTTCCACGGCGTTATCGGTGGCAGGCAATAGGTCACTTTGTCTGCATGTTTTGGGGTACAAAGGGCAAGATAGCCGCCGTTCCATCGAGGTAGCCCCACTTTACGAGGTTCGACTAACACCTTCCCACTTGTGTTGGGAGACGGTTCAGGGACTTCCAAGTGAATGACGTAATAATAATAATAAGCCGAGAAAGATAAACAAATCAAGTATCGTGACTTGCCTCGCGGTGGTCGACATGTGGGATGTGGACTCAGCGATCATTGTGCCGATAGTCGTGACAGCCAATGGCTTAATAGCCACGAGCCTCGACCAACACCTGAGGAGGCTCTCGTTGGGCAGCTGGATCAAGGGCTTGATTCAGAAAGTGGTACTTCTGGACACGGTTCCCATTGTCAGGAGGTTCCTCTCTCTGGAGCCCTGACCGCCGGTAGCTTGGACCCTGTTCCCGATACCGGTGGGCTACTATTTATATTTTTAAATGTTTTTTTTATCTTGTTGTTTATAAAAATATTTAAAAATGTAATTTATAAGTACTTAAATGAAATAAAGGAAATAATACCTATTTTAATTTATTTTAAATCAAACTGTCTAATAGGTAAGTAGTTTATTAGATAAGTACAGAACATAGAGATTTTTTTATAGATAGATCAGCTATGTCGCACATGTATTACCGAAGACTATAAAAAAAAACTCGTGACTGTAACTCTACGTGCAACCGTTTGACTTAAAATCTATGGCTATGGTTCACTCTCCCCCAAATGTATCTTTTATATCATATTTTGACTTTTGTCCCCAGGTGTCCTCGACATCTACGGTTTTGAGACCTTCGAGATCAACTCCTTCGAGCAGTTCTGTATCAACTACGCGAACGAGAAGCTTCAGCAGCAGTTCAATTCACACGTCTTCAAGTTAGAGCAGGATGAATATATTAAGGTACTAGCTGCGCCCCGCTGTTTCACCTGCATAAGTCTCGATCCCTTGTGAATATTGGGCTAAAAAGTATCCTATGTCCTAATAATAATAATATCCCTGGACATTTCACACAGCGCCATCTAGTCCCAAGCTAAGCAACCTAATGCTTGTGTTATGGTAACAAGATGGCTGATAAACTACTTATATACATTTTTTTTGTAAATACATACATATTATAGATAGAAAAACACCCAGACTCGGAACAAATACATGTAGGTCATACAAATATTTGTTCTGTGCGGGAATCGAACCCGCGACACGATGCACAGAACTTAAATTTAGTTTAGTTTGTGAACAAGGGAATCAGGGCCACTGTCCCGTTTTCTCCCTTTGGTCGTGGTACACACGGCTACACATCAAGCTATCCAAAACCAGTATTGGCTGACCGTTCATTGTGAGAAAATATCATACAAAGTGAGGCCAAGACAAACTGGTTTTGTATAGCTTGACGTGTAGCCGTGTGTAAATCTATAGATAAGGCTTTCTTGGGGCCGTTAGACCTTTCCTCGGGTGCAACTATTGTCTCTGGTTTTTATTAACACGTTGCGGGACGCACTGCATTAGCAGTAGATTTGTCTGTGTTGAAAATGACAGTACGGGCACCGCCGGAACTGAGGTACAGGCATTACAGCGAAATTTTGTATAGAGGAACAAGGAAACCCGTTTTTACTGTCATACCACATCAATACGGCTATGAAAGCACTGTCATCGTATATTATTCTTTAGTATTGCTCTAGGGCGGTACGGATAAAGCAGTGGTCGGAACTTGTATGGACAATTTTACTGTCATATCGCATAATTTGAAAAAGTCAGTACCGTCCCGCAACGTGTTAAGTTCTCAAACGCGATGCTACAGAAGAATATGTTTTACCCACAGGAAGAAATCTCCTGGGAGATGATAGAATTCTACGACAACCAGCCCTGCATTGACCTGATCGAAGACCGCTTAGGAGTGCTCGCGCTCCTAGACGAACAATGCCGAGTGCCCGGCGGAAGCGACGCCGGGTTTGTGTCCAAGTTACACCAGTCTTGTGCCAGCTACCACCACTTTATGAAGCCGAGGTTCGGGAACCAAGGTGAGTCATAATTTCAACTGCAAGATGTCCGCTGCTGGACAAAGGCTTCTGACATCCACATAAATATTCCTCGCATCAACATACTTCACGTCTGCTCCGGAGTCAACTGGTCACTGGACTGCGAGTCCGCAGCGACCGTAGATCTTTATAGAACGCGAGCAGGCCGCGAATATTTGTGTGGATGCCACAGGCCTCTCCAATCGTAAGTTGTTCAACTCGATTTTTTTTTTTAAACGTTGCCCCACTCTAGGAATTTCTCCTGTATCGTGGGTGCGTTTACAAACATTTAAACTCACATACACAAACAGTCAGACCCGGAACAACTACTTGTAGGTCATACAAATATTTTATCCGTGCGGGAATCGAACCCGCGACACGCAGCGCAGCATTCAATCGCTTAACCACTGCGCCAACCGTGCCGTCATTTTGGACCTAGCTGCTACCAGCCACGCTGGGAAGATCGTCACTCCACCCTCCACTTACCCTGGGTATTATATTACCCTGGCTATGCTTGTTGGCAATATTAGCTACATACTTGGAAATAATGCCTTCCGGCAATATAAGCCTACTTTACTTTTCTTCAAAAAACTGAAATTGTGAATTTAATTGAATGTTTTTTCATGGTATGTAATACCAACATCATCATCTGTCAGCCTTTTCTCAACTATGTTGGGGTCGGCTTCCAGTCTAACCGGATGCAGCTGAATACCAGTATTTTACATGGAGCGACTGCCTATCTGACCTCCACAACCCAGTTACTGGGTAATACGATACCCCTTGGTAAGACTGGTTGTCAGACTTTCGGGCTTCTGACTACCAGTAACGACTGTCAAAGATCCACGAATGACAGCCGGGACCAACGGCTTAACGTGCTTTCCGAGGCACGGAGGGGTCTCGGTATGTAAAGATGGTCACCCATCCACAGACCAACCGCGGCAAGCGTAGCTTAACCTGGCCGATCGACCTGTGCGGCTGTTAGTGTTTTATTAGTGTGACCAATGAAACGCGATAATTTTACAGCTATTTTAACACCCCCACTTCAACACTACTTTTTCTTCCACAGCCTTCATAATTAAACACTTTGCCGACAACGTAGAGTACCAATCAGGAGGCTTCCTCGAGAAGAATCGAGACACAGTGTCTGAGGAACAGCTGGAATGCATCAAGAACGCGAGTAGCTGCCGACTGATTCACACCATTTTCGCGGATAGAACGGTGGAGGTGTCAGCTTCCGCTACTCTCCCGCCGCCCTCTAAGAGGAGGACCACGCCCTCCGTGCCTCTCGGCAGTCTCACAGTAAGTTGACTACTAGCTGGGCTGCTCATGGCGTGCCGATTTTTAACAGACTTCTAAAACAGGAGGAGGTTCTCAATTCGGATGTTTGTATTTTTTTTTATATGTTTGTTCGCGCATAAGTCCGTCGCTTGCCAACCGATTTGAAAAATTCTTTTTTGTTAGAAAGGGTATACTTCCCAAATGGTCCCATAGAAATTTCATCAAAAACGGTTCAGTAGTTTGGTTTTTAAACCAAAATTACTGGTGAAAATTACAACTTAAAAGTGAAAAATAAAAACGTTTTTGCAAAAAAAAATCAACCGACTTCCAAAAACGACACTACAAAGTGAAAAATAACTTTAATTTCGGAAGTCGGTGGCAAACAACGAAAATGTGAACCCAACGACACCGACTTCCGAAATTAAAGTTATTTTTCACTTTGTAGTGTCGTTTTTGGAAGTCGGTTGATTTTTTTTTGCAAAAAAGTTTTCATGAGGCATGGTCAGTCATGGAAAATCAAAAGTCATTTATTCAAACTAGGCTGAGAATTTAACTTTTTAAACGCCAAAATGACAAATGTCGGTCAAACGGCACGCCCACCCTTCACCACTTCCTAGTGCTTTAGCGGGGAAGTGGCGCATCAAACTGTCCAGCAGCACAGCTGTCTGTTCAGTTAGAAGAACTTGATTCTATACGATAGAGTAATTAAAATTACTAAACATTAAATTAAAAACTTGAGAGGTGTCAAGGGACACCCGGATGGAACGAAGTTCCTTTCGATTAATTAGTGAAGGAATTGTAATATATTTTTTTTGTAAGTTATAATTTTTTTTTATTATTAACAAATAAAAAAACACAGACAAAAAAAACTGGCTTGCTTTCTATAAGAGAGAGAGACAGACAGAGAAACACGCGCACGCCGCACGGCTTACAACAATAGCAAAAAGTGTCGTTCCAACTTTTGGTCTTAATTTTTTCCGTCTAGCCCCCTTTCGCAACGCGCGATAAGGAACTTCATTCCAATTATTTACCATATGCATAAACATTGACAATATTCATTCAATTAACATTGACATTGACAAATTATTATCACACTAATACGAATCTTCTTCTCCACAGCAACCCCCTCGCCGCGCTTCCGGCCAGAAACACACAGTCGGTTCCCAGTTCCGTCAGTCACTGTCAGCTTTGATGTCCACGCTGTCAGCCACGACCCCTCACTACGTGCGCTGCATCAAGCCTAACGACACCAAGGAGCCCTTCATGTTCGACAGTGCCAGGGCCGTCAACCAACTCAGGTATAAAAAACAAAGAGATTAGTAAGCAGATACAATAAACTCACAAAATGGCATATAATCATTATGGGACTGTTTAAATGTGAACATTTTGGCCAATTGTTTTTCTATCTATAATATGTATGTATTTACAAAAAAAAAATGTATATAAGTAGTTTATCAGCCATCTTGTTACCATAACACAAGCATTAGGTTGCTTAGCTTGGGAATAGATGGCGCTGTGTGACATGTCCAGGGATATTATTATTATTATTAATTAGTCGGTGACTGTTTAAAAAATGTGGTCGTTAACTCATGATTCGTCTGCATTCCCGAGTTCATACAACCCGAATCTCTTCAAGGCGAGAGTGAATAGGCTTCTTCTGGGCAAGCTCGTTCCACCGTAGATCTCATCCCTGCCTCTGGGCTGGATTGAGGTCAAGAGTGAGCCCATTGTCAATAAAAAAAAAAAACTTGAGAGGTGTCAAGGGACACCCGGATGGAACGAAGTTCACAGACAGACAGAGAAACATGCGACGCCGCACAGCTTACAATAGCTTACTATAGCAAAAAGTGTCGTGACAACTTTTCGTAAGAATTTTTTCCGTCTAGCCCCCTTTCACAACGCGCGATAAGGAACTTCGTTCCAAAACTTCGTTCCAATAAAAATCTTCTATAAATCAATTTACGTTGTTGAGCAGATAATTTATTATGAAGCTCTGCGACAACGTAGCTGCGTAGCGGATAATCTACGCATCGGCTACGGCGTAGCACTCGTAGCGATTGTGTCGTGACAACTTTTCGTAAGATTTTTTTCCGTCTAGCCCCCTTTCACAACGCGCGATAAGGAACTTCGTTCCAAAAAAATGATCATGTGCGCTGACATAATGACAAGTTTACACTACACAAGCAAGCAAGTGTACACTGCTGCAAGGATCATTTGGCGCTCAAATTACGATGACAGGAGAGGGTAGATATTTATGACTAAAGCGGCTATTTACATATGACCATAGATGCATCCCGTTCAGCTTTCAATTGTTTGTGATTGTGTCATTGCCAAGGAGAATGTGCACTTTATAATCTGTACAGGAATTGTGCGCTAGAACTGCGCTAAAAGAGAGTTCATAAAAGTAGAGCTAAATTCAGATTGCGGCAAAGTTCGGCGCGATCTCCGAAGTATAATTATTCTTTAATTTGTTACAGAGCATGCGGTGTCTTGGAGACAATCAGGATATCAGCTGCGGGCTTCCCATCTAGATGGCTGTACCAAGACTTCTTCTTTAGGTACGTAAACGACTACCTATATATTGTTAGTTCTTCATCATTTTTTTATAAAATTGACAAAAGAAAAAATACGAGTTCAATATTTTTTGATAATCTAACTGACGGACTAGTTAGAATTTTTTAGGAAAATAACCGGCACTGCATGGTTGGCGCAATGGTTAAGCGATTGACTGCTACGCTGCGTGTCGCGGGTTCGATTCCCGCACGGAACAAATATTTGTATGGCCTACAAGTAGTTGTTCCGGGTCTGGCTGTTTGTGTATGTGAGTTTTAATGTTTGTAAACGCACCCACGATACAGGAGAAATTCCTAGTGTGGGGCAACGATTTTTTTTTTTAAAAAAACCTATTTCGTCCTCCAGGTACCGCCTCCTATGCCTGTACAAAGAGATAGACCGCGGCAACATAAAGGCCACTTGCGGCCGCATCCTGGCGCGCCACGTGAAGGACCCCGACAAGTACCAGTTCGGAGCCACCAAGATATTCTTCAGAGCAGGACAGGTAAGCACTTACTTAGTACCCATATAGTGGAGACTAGATTTTTGTCTGTTTAATACATGAAGCAAAAACAAAGAGGAGATGTTCTAATTCGATTTCCTTAGGAAACTACGCGTGACACTTTATGGGGTGAGGGGGTATTAGATCCCACCCACTTCTATTTTCCATCTACCGGTCAATAGCAAAACTATTTGCTCGTTCTGTCGAATTTACTTTGTAGTTACGTAACTATCTCGCACTAGATGTCACTAAGTGCAAGATGCAACAGGGTCGTACTCAAGATTTTCGTACCAGGGAGGTGTTCATAGTTGACGATAGATGGCGGCCTGTTTACAAAATGATTTAAACTACAAAAATAATATTTTGGCCATTAAAGGGTCTTTAGGAATGAATGTTGAATAAACTTCAGTATTAGATTATTAAAATATGTTAGTTCTGAGCTCTACGTACCTAAACATTTTTAGTTTCCATGATGCCAAGTGTCGCCATCTAGTGTCGGGTAGAATTATGTTTGGAAACGCCGACGTTAAAAGATTTTTCTAGAACTATTTTAATAAATTACGCATAAAATTACTTACAAATGAAATGTGATGCCACATACCATCAGAACGTCTATCCGAGTAATTTTTACAAGATAAAACACAACATTTTATTTTTTTTTCTTCTAGCGCGAATAATGCTGTAAAATGAGAACGTTTACAAAGTTGTGCACAGTACTAACGCCAAAAATACACTGACTAAGGCCACGCCCATATGGTGACGTCAGGACCCGGTTAAGAATCACAGAGCACAGTTGCTGCCGTTCCTCTTGCAGGCCGTCTCCTCTTTGTTTTTGCTTCATGGTTTAATAGCAATATAGTCTTCCCTTATTACATAAACTAATAACTAGAATTATGGATGTATGTAAAAAGTCAGAGAAATGCAGTCATAAGCATGACGGAGAAGGTACTTCTCTCTCGTTATCAGCAGCCATATTTTGACTACTGTGGGCGTACTATGGGTAGTGTTGGTTAGACGCAATAGAAAAACTGTTTGCAGTTCAAATCAAATTATAATTTTACGAACAAATTAATCACACTAGCTAATCGCACATTGTAGGTACACGACACAACGATATGGATAGCGCGACAGTCTCTAAACGTGGTCACAGCTTGACCTCCATCGAATAAGTGTTTCAGGGGGGGTAAACTTACCTTCACGTTCACAGCTATTTTTTTAGGTGCGCCATCTATTAATCTTGTTCCTTAAACTTAAGGCAAATAATTCACATAAGACGTACTAGATGTCTCTACAGAACGACTTAGACTTTATTATTGTTGAAAATTACTATTTTAATTTCTAATATATTTTCATTATTTTATTTTAATTTTAAAGTCTTAAATTATTGGCATTTTTTTTGGTTTATTTTATCGACTGCTATAGAAAAAGTCACAAATATCAAAATTCGAAATTGTCGAAACCGTTGGTGTTGGTGTTCTCTGAAACAATATGGCCGATACGTCGTGCAACTTGCGTGTGCGCTGAGTTGTTTTCGTATTGTTTATACTGTTTTCTTTGCTGCTAATACGTTGAGTTAAAGCTCTGCTCCTACGTAAAGCTTGAAAAGACCATCATCAGCTTTCTCAATACATAACAGGGAAATATTTGCAAAAGCAACCAAATGAAAATGAAGGATAAAATATAGTATAGGTATGTATAGTATGGTTAGTTAGGAACACGATTTCCAGATGGCGCTACTCACGACAGGTTGGCATAAAAATTCAGTGAGATGGCACTCTATACCCGTATTATAAAGTGCTCTGTGAAGTGTTTTCACGCTCGTCGAGCGCTATGACGTAGATCCTGCTGAGCGCCGCTTGGTGGCGCTGGTGTACCGAATAGTCAAACGATTGACTAACGTATTGTTACGAGCATCGGGTTCGTGACAATTAAAAACTGCCGATATAAATTACCAAAAATTACACAGTTAAACAACACTAATAACAACTCAAATAAAACACAATCGCCCGTTTAGAGGCATGAGGAACAGGGTGTAAAGTTCACTCAACCTCCATAGAAAAGGGAGGACCCTCCGACCAGACGGGTGTTGTGTCTGGCGGGATTTTTCGGAGAGTCGACTAATTCCCAAGTCTTCATTTCTTTCAATGATTCCATTTCATTTTTCATTGAAAGAAAGCCTCTAACCATTTGACCTTATCCTTGCTATTCATAGCATCATTAAACGTTTGAGGTTCTGTTTCATTATTCATATCCATGGCTGCCATAACAATATGCAAAAATACAAACGATAACATGTTAACATACTATATCATAATAATCGAACTATAATAATGTACTAAAAGCTCAGATTAAATACTACAAATTAATTAATCTATTAATTAATTAGGTCTTAATTAATCTGAGACTAAAAGTGATATTTACATCTAACCACAGAACACTAATACCCTATCTAACTGACGTTAACATGACAATGACAATGAATACCAACTAAAGACAACAAAAGTTTACATCGTAATATGAAAAGATTTTATCAAACAGTTTTTATCTCTGAACTTACATTTTCTAAACTTGCATTTTAAAATTAATAACTTCTTTATAAAATGTTGATAATTTTTATAATTAAGATGTTTTTATAAAGTTATTAATCTTTGGAAAACTTTTTGGAACGAAGCTCTTAGTTTTACCTTTTCTACCAAATGAGAAATGACAACTGACATTCTTTGTTATTTGTATTAAAAACGGCTATAACAGGGCAGAACGTCGTTTTTTATCTTTGACTGTTAATTTTCCTAACTGTACTGAATGTATACCTCTGGCTATTCCTTCCGGGAATAATACATGCCTAATTTTAGGTAAGTATGTAATATTTGACTTCTTTTCCCAGGTGGCATACTTAGAAAAAATCCGCGCGGACATACAACGCGAATACTGCGTGCGCGTACAAAGTTGTGTGCGTCGGTTCATCGCGCGACGCAAGTACCTGAGGATAATGTCTGCGTTGAGGGCGTTGCAGGCTCGCGCCAGAGGTTACCTGGCTAGGAGGTAAGGCATTGCTCAATGAGGAAAACTAAAAGAAAAATAAAAATTTAGGGTAGGAGGTGCAAACTATTTTTGGGATACGAGTAACTGTATATACTATCCCACTACAGCTATCCCAAAAAACGGATGCGCTTCGAGAATCATCATCTATCTTTAGAAATGCAAAAGGACGGAATCTGAATATTATCGGTGACTACAGATTTTGAAAAATGCTGCAAATAATTGTAGTATTTACCAAATAAACAGTCAGTCAGCCATCTTTTAACAGGTGAATAAGACAAGTGACAGCCCCAGTAAGAAAAAACTGTCAAAAATTCAAAATTTATTCTAGGCAAGTATAAAAGTTTTGAGGAATTCGCCCTTAGTATGACAAGAGCAGGGATATTTTTTTCAAATAATTAAAACACTCATTTTCGATATAAACAACGTTAAATTTTGTGAAAAAAAGGCATCAATTTGTTAATAAAAACACCATTTTGTTGCTGCAACTGTCCCATACTATTTATTCTTATCCTGAACTGATTTAAATCCCATAATTAATATAAAATACCTTAATTAATAAAAAAAACCTCTTCTCATCCCAACAGGCGAGCCCAAGAAATCCGTCGTAAACGCGCCGCCATCAAAATCCAACGCAACATCCGCGGATGGTTAGCAAGACTGAAGTACCAGAGAGTACGTCGTCTAGCCATCGGGTTACAAGCCCACGCTAGGGGTTACATGGCTAGGAACCTGTATAGAGACCGCAGGAAGGTCAAAGCGGTGAGTTATACCTAAGTTACTAGTGGTTGCGTTCCCTAGACACCGGGTTACGAGCCCACGCTAGTGGTTACATGGCTAGAAACTTGTATAGAGACCACAGGAAGGTCAAAGTGGTGAGTTACCTAAGTTACTAGTGGTTACGTCGCTTAGCAATCGGGTGACAAGGCCACGTTAAGGTTTACATGGCTAGGAATTTGTATAAAGATCGCAGGAAGGTCAAAGCGGTGAGTTACACCTAAGTTACTAGTGAATACGTTGCCTAGACACCGGGTTACGGACCCACGCTAGAGGTTATATGGCTAGGAACTTGTATAAAGATCGCAGGAAGGTCAAAGCGGTGAGTTATACCCAAGTTACTAGTGGTTACGTTGCCTAGACACCGGGTTACGGGTCCCCGCCAGGGGTTACGTGGCTAGGAACCTGTACAGAGACTGGATGAAAGTCAATGGGGAGACTTATATCTAGGTTACTCGTGGTTACGTCACCTAGCCAACGGGTTACAGAACCGGTGCATTTTGTCGAGACAAAAAAAAAACCCAATAATGAAATGAGGTTATTTGGCTATTGCCATTTCATTCCCTTCTGAATAAATGTGTTTTGGTAATTATTTTATTTTCCTCGTTTTTTGGTCCCTTGGGAAGACCTAGTAAAAATAAATGTGTTTTGGTAATTATTTTATTTTCGTCGTTTTTTGGTCCCTTGGGAAGACCTAGTAAAAATAAATGTGTTTTGGTAATTATTTTATTTTCCTCGTTTTTTGGTCCCTTGGGAAGACCTAGTAAAAATAAATGTGTTTTGGTGATTATTTTATTTTCCTCGTTTTTTGGTCCCTTGGGAAGACCTAGTAAAAATAAACTTCTATGAAAATGCTGTTATTTCACAGGTTGTCACTATACAACGGTACGCGCGAGGCTACCTCTCACGTAAACGTGCCAAGAGGCTGAGGAGACAGATTGTCATAGCGCAAGCTACTGTAAGTATTTTACATTTTTTGTATTTAGACGAAACAAAAGTCAACTTTTTGGCATTCGTGTAAAGTAGACTTGAATTTATCACATAGCAAAACTTTACTAAAATGTTCTTGAATGCTACGCGGTCTTCGTTTGCTACCCCGTAGTACAGTGCCAGCTACGCCGTAGCTAAGCGCGTAGCAAGATACCATTCTGGCCCTAATAGCATAACCGTGTTATGACAGAAAAAAAAAATAACTGCGGTCATAGGGATCCCTTCTGAAACGAAGTTTTTTACATGATCGCACGCACACACACACTAGTATACAGGGTTATTTGTAAAACACCAGCAACCTCTTAAGAGGTCATTGTACTCATCATTATGAACAACTTTTACTATGGGACCAAAACTGAAATCACGAAAAAAAAATCAGCTGTTCCCTACATTTGTGTTCGCATAACTCGTTAAAATGTAGTGTGTTTTTTTTCGCGATTTCAGTTTTGGTCCCATAGTAAAAGTTGTTCATAATGATGAGTACAATGACCTCTTAAGAGGTTGCTGGTGTTTTACAAATAACCCTGTATAATAGACAGGGACAGAGAGACTGAGAGAGAGAGAAAGTCGCATGGGTGGAGCATAACGCTTTTTCCTTACGTGACGATTTCTATTAGTCAACTCCTACCGCAAGCAACTTAAGGAACTTCGTTAAAAAAATTCTCAAATCTCTTGGCCCGCCTCACGCGAGACTCACAAGCTGTTTGGCATACAGGCAAAACTATTCCACTTTCCACTGCCACTATTAACTACCAATATCCCAAAGTTCATGTTTTTTATAGAGTCCGTAATAACTTTATAAGCTTACTAGCTGCGCCCCGCGGTTTCACCCGCGTAAGTTTCGATCCCGTGGGAATATCGAAATAAAAAGTATCCTATGTGTTAATCCTCGTTAGAAACTATCTGTGTGCCAAAGTTCATCCTAATCCCGTAGTAATTCAGTAGTTTTTGCGTGAAAGAGTAATAAACATCCATCCGTCCATCCATCCGTACAAACTTTCGCATTTATAATATTAGTAGGATCATGTATATTTTCTACGTGAAGACAGTGATCTAAAAGAATTGACTATTCGGTAGACTCATAACTTTGTTTAAAAGTAGTTGTAAGCTAACTGCTCGAATAGCAAATATATTGTTCGACTTCACTACAACCTAGAGGTACCCAGTACTGAATGCGCCTGTATTTCAGTACTATAAACTTCTTAGACTACAAGCGAGTTATATCCCCTTTTCTCTCCCCCAGATCCGCCGCTTCCTCGCCCGCCGCCAATACAAGCGCCTGCGCATTGAGGCTCGCAGTTTAGACCACGTGAAATCCCTCAACAAGGGTCTGGAGAACAAGATCATCAGTTTACAACAGAGGCTGGGAGATGCCATGGAGAAGAACAAGGGAATTGAGCCGCTGTTGGCACAGATTGCGGATTTGAAGTACGTGGTGGACATTTTTTATCTGTTTTGAAAAGGATCATAATGAGTTAGTTTGAAACACAAACCAACTCCGTATTTGTTTCGTTTCAGGCAGACCATTTTCTCACCATACATTTATTTATTTATTTTTTGGAGGTATGAAGAACAGGGTGTAAAGTTCACTCATCCTCCATTGAAAAGGGAGGATCCTCCGACCAGACGGGTGTTGTGTCTGGCGGGCTATTGCCCAACGATTGATGTTGGGATATTGTATCTATGCTAATTGCGCGGTAAACTCTGCTTGCGAGATGCAGGATTTGCGTGACGTCAGTATGACGCGTTGTTCGCATGTGGCGTTGTAGATACCGCTACAATTTATCCTCAGACTGGAACGCCATACGGCAATTACACCAATGGAGCAAAAAATCACTTAATCAATCATACATGATTGACTTATTTTAAAAGGAAAGTAGTTTAGAAAGAGAGCAGTGGTGACTCAGTGTTAACAGACGCGGCTTAAGAGTTGTAGGTCGTAGGTTCGAACCCAGACGGGCGCTTTTCTTTGTGTAAATTATTTCATCACCACTACTCTCAAAATAAGAAAGAAATAAAGAAAAAGTATTCATTGCGACTCGTACAGAAGATCATAAACTAAACACAGTTAAAATAAAAAATCAAACAAATTATATACAACGTGGCGCTACAATGGCGACATTAATTTAACACAGGGGTAGGGCTAGTGGCCAGTAATCATAAAAATTATAACAACATAAAATAATTCGTAATTTGAAAAAATTCGTAATTTGTGGTCTTATTTCAAATTTGTATGTTTCGGGCCGGGCTGATTTTTCGGGCCGTTTTTGAAGCGCTTATCGGGAATCTACTACTATTATTGATCGAAGGAGGAGGCCTTTGTCCCAGCATTGTGAACGTTATAGACTGATTGTGCTTCTGCATGTAGAACGCTGGTAACCGGCGCCTATATACCAAAAAACTGCATTGAACTACTGTGTTATTGTTTATCCGAATCTCAAAGTCTGTTTATTATCAGCTCAAAATATAATTATTTACTTCCCTTTCACAGAGCAAAACTAGAAGTCTTAAAACTAGTAGAAATAGAAGCAAAAACACTCCGAGTGGACATCTTCAGCAAGAACGACCTAGTGGCCTCTTTGCAAGAAGAGCTCGCGAAAGAAAAAGATAGCAACAAACAGCTGATACAAGAAAAGAAGGCGATAGAAGAGCAGTATAAGAAGGACAGAGTATCGTGGGAGGGAGAGAGTGAGAAACTGGAGAATGAGTTGAAGAGTGTGAAGGAGCATTATGATTTGGCGATTGAAGGTGAGTTTTTAAGATACTTTTTCTAGACAAATGAACAAAAAAAAAAAATCGACGATTAATACGAAAGGTGGGTCTCCACCATAGAAACTGATAGTCATACAGAAACAGGGTTTTATGCTCCTCCGAATAAACTAGATTTGGTTTTGATACTTAAAATTTTACTTTGGGACAAAGCTCCATACATTCGTAGTCATTTTCTTTTAAGGCTTGTTTTCTTGCGCAATAGGCTCACTTGATTATATTTACCGATTTTGTTTTCTAAAAAAAAAAACAACCGTCTTCCATAAACGACACTACAAAGTGAAAAATAACTTTAATTTCGGAAATCGGTGGCAAACAACGAAAATGCGAACCCAACGACACCGACTTCCGAAATTAAAGTTATTTTTCACTTTGTAGTGTCGTTTATGGAAGACGGTTGTTTTTTTTTTAGAAAACAAAATCGGTAAATATAATCAAGTGAGCCTATTGCGCAAGAAAACAAGCCTTAAAAGAAAATGACTACGAATGTATGGAGCTTTGTCCCAAAGTAGTTTTAGGAAGTCAGTTGTTATTTTTGCAAAATAGTTTTTATTTTTCACTTTTAAGTTGTAAATTTTACCAGTAATTTTGGTTTAAAAACCAAACTAATGAACCGTTGTTGATGAAATTTCTATGGGACCATTTGGAAAGTATACCCTTTCCACCAAAAAAAGAATTTTTCAAATCGGTTGGCAAGCGACGGAGTTATGCGCGAACAAACATAAAAAAAATATATAATCATCCGAATTGACCTCCTCCTTTTTTAGAAGTCGATTAAAAATGGAATAAGATGTTTGTTATGTACTTTGTATTATTTATGACAATGAGTTAGTTTACAAAATGTGATATTTTTTCCAAGATTCTGGTTTTAACTTTAATGGAAAATCCTGTAACGTCGGGATATCGGACCTTGGACCCTACGGTTAGCAGTCGCCCTTGCGGCCACCAGACCAATAAGTATCTTTGGAATTAATCATTATTCAGGCATTCAAGAATAAACATCCCAATACCAATAACATTGTTATTTCAACCTTGAACGAATTGTGCTTGTTTTAAAGTATATCTCCGTGTAAGCAAACTTTATCTTCAATGTTTTTATGATAATCGCTATGATTCACTTTTGTCCGACTAAGAAATTGAAGTATTGATTGAAAAGTACAATGAAATACGATTAACCATCTTGTTATATAGGTTTTATAGAAATGTATACCTACGCTGGCCTGGTTCACTGCTGGGCAAAGGCCCCATATTCTTCCACCTTTCCTTGTGCTGTGCCTTCTCCGTCCAATTTTTTTTTTTAAAAACGTTGCTCCACACTAGGAATTTTTTTTCTTTCTTTTTTTTCTTGGATTTTTTTATCGATTAGGTACGAGTCCAAATCGTCACGCCAGCGTTTCTTAGGCCTGCTTCGGTGACGAAGCCTGTCTTCAGGCACCCACTGTGGCCTACTGATATAATAAAACAAAAACATTTAAGAAGTTTCTAAGCTTTCGCATTAAAATTACTAAACAATCCGCAATGAAGGCCGCAGGATTCCGCTAAATGCGAGAAGCAGAAAGCTAGTCGATGTGACGTTCCTTGGGGGAGACCTAATTTAAAAATTAAAATTATTTATTGAGCATAAGATGTACAATAACACTAGTAGGTAATAACCTACGTCCAGCACATCAAGCTACTACAATCTGTCAAATTTCTTTAATAGATTTTCAACTTTATCCCTAAAGCATTAAGGTTCAAGGTTGATTGGGAAAATTTGACAGTATTTGGGTAGCTTGACCTGCTGGCGTCTGTACATCTTTTGGCTAAGATGATGATGGAATGTAATGCATTTAAAGATAATGTGTCGAAAAATATCTGGTGAGGGGCCCGTGGCTAAATAATAACAGCCACACAGGTCGATCGGTCAGGTTAAGCTTCGCTTGCCGCGGTTGGTCTGTGGATGGGTGACCATCTTTACATACCGAGACCCCTCCGTGCCTCGGAAAGCACGTTAAGCAGTTGGTCCCGGCTGTCATTTGTGGATCTTTGACAGTCGTTACGGGTAGTCAGAAGCCCGAAAGTCTGACAACCAGTCTTACCAAGGGGTATCGTATTACCCAGTAACTGAGTTGTGGAGGTCAGATAGGCAGTCACTCCATGTAAAATACTGGTATTCAGCTGCATCCGGTTAGACTGGAAGCCGACCCCAACATAGTTGGGAAAAAGCTAGGCAGATGATGTGTCGAAAAAGATCTATTTGTCATAGGAAAATAAAAAGATGCAAAAGTTGTTACTAAGAACATTTTGACTTTGAGAACTAATCACAAATATCTTCCAAAATGTTGAAAACATTTTTTATTTACGATCCTTTAATATCCGTTGATAAATGTGTTGATAAAACTAAACATTCTGTTAGATAACACGTTGATAAATTATTGATACCGAAAATATTAATTACTTCCATGTTCCATCGATTTCGACACATGCTTCGCTGGCAAATATTTTGGCGTACGCACAAAAACATACGTGTATCTCATTCGTTTGAAATAAGTGAAGTTTTTTGAGAAATAAAGTGTTTTTTTGAGGTGTTGCTATAATGTGACGAATAATATGCATACTGTAATATTCGAGTATTCAAATTATTTGAGGATATGTGTGTGTTATAAAATCAAAATTAAAAGTCATTTATTCAAATTAGAATCACAACTTTTCGAACGTCAAAATTACAAAAGACAGTCCCCCAAAAACGCCCGCCCTTCACCACTTCCTAGTGCTTTCGCTGGGAAGAAGTGGCGCAACAAACTCCCCAGCAGCACAGCTGTCTGTTCAGTTAGAAAATACTTGATTGTATACGAGTACAATACTAGGTATGCAATGTAATTAACATTACAAGACACAGAACATTATACACAAATGTTATGATATTCTGTAGTTGCTAAGGAGTTGTTTACACTACTTTATCCCAGCTAAGCATAGGGCGACGCCTTCTGTGATTTTTGACCTTCAATAATGAAAGCCTACTTCGAATAGTTTTCAGTTAATATTTTATTGTGTGTTAATTTAATTGAACCGACTCCAAGAAAAGAATAACGCAGATTTTGTTGTATGTGTGCGTGGCTAAATAATAACAGCCGCACAGATCGATCGGTCAGGTTAAGCTACGCTTGCCGCGGTTGGTCTGTGGATGGGTGACCATCTTTACATACCGAGACCCCTCCGTGTCTCGGAAAGCACGTTAAGCCGTTGGTCCCGGCTGTCATTCGTGGATCTTTAACAGTCGTTACGGGTCGTCAGTAGCCCGAAAGTCTGACAACCAGTCTTACCAAGGGGTATCGTATTACCCAGTCACTGGGTTGTGGAGGTCAGATAGGCAATCGCTCCATGTAAAATACTGGTATTCAGCTGCATCCGGTTAGACTGGAAGCCGACCCCAACATAGTTGGGAAAAGGCTAGGCAGATGATGATGATGATGTGTGAGAGGGATGGCATGGCATGTGGATTGATCGTTTTTTTCTTAGAAATAATTGGAAAAATGTATGTAAGGATCGTAGCAAGTGGCGTTCTGTAATTTCTGCCTAGCTCCGTGTGAAGAATGCGTGAGTTTATGTATGCGTGTGTAACTGGAGTAATTTTTTAAAGGAACCGCAGTACCTACTGTAGAAAAAATTAAGATAGATAGATAGTTTTAACAGCCGCACAGGTCGATCGGTCAGGTTAAGCTACGCTTGCCGCGGTTGGTTTGTGGATGGGTGACCATCTTTACATACCGAGACCCCTCCGTGCCTCGGAAAGCACGTTAAGCCGTTGGTCCCGGCTGTCATTCGTGGATCTTTGACAGTCGTTACGGGTAGTCAGTAGCGCGAAAGTCTGACAACCAGTCTTACCAAGGGGTATCGTATAACCCAGTCACTGGGTTGTGGAGGTCAGATAGGCAGTCGCTCCATGTAAAATACTGGTATTCAGCTGCATCCGGTTAGACTGGAAGCCGACCCCAACATAGTTGGGAAAAGGCTAGGCAGATGATGAGATAGATAGTTTATTTGGTGCACACAAGAAACATACCTCAACGTACAAAAGTACGATTAATCCTACTTTAATTAATCCTACGAAAATTTGTATGGATGGATGGATGGATGGATGTTTGTTACTCTTTCACGCAAAAACTACTGAACGGATTAGGATGAAATTTAGAACACAGATAGTTTATAACCAGGATTAACGCTTAGGATAACTTTTATCCCGATATTCCCACGGGATCGAAACTTATGCGGGTGGAACCGCGGGGCGCAGCTTGTCAATAACTAATTACTTGAATGTTAGGGAATAGCTGCAAGGTGCCAACATACAAATAAAAATAGAAGAAAACAAGACATGAAAGTTTGTACGTTAGATATTTGTTTGTGAACGCGTTCTAAGGTAATTTTTTACAAAACGTATCTCTGTTTGTTGCCGTAACAGGTATACATAGTATGCATGTCACATAACTTGTTTTAAACTTGGTCACTTACACCGAAAGTGACCAACAAAGAAAAAACAAAAGTGAATGCCATGGAATAATAATATCATCGACCATGTTAGTGTCGGAAGTGATAAGTAATGTGCCGAACAAGCACTATGAAACTAGCAAGAGCTATGACAATAGTGTGATGGAGTGGTCGCAGGAGTTCAAAAGTCGAGCACAGTTATGGAAAGGTACTTTTGAATAAGAAGAAATGTATTTTGCTAAAATAAACACTTCTACTAAAATAAACTGCGCCATTTGAACTTAAACAACAGCTGACCTATATTCTGAACTCTTATACTCCATTTATAATAGCATTAGAAAAAAGAGGCTCGTAGAAGCAGGAATGCAAAACATTTTATTTCAAAGTTATGATAAAACAATTTTAAGGGAGATGCTTAAATTCTAATTTTCTTGCGTTTTTTGCAATTTGCAGGTCAGTGTAAGGTTGTACCTTAATAAAAAATAATATGATGCGCAACAATAAGAAATATGTAGGTAATAATACAATTTTAACCTTAAAAATCATCAATACATCCCTTTAAATTAGAATTGCTCCGAATTCGTCTGATTTCGAGGGCTACTGCAGCGCATCCACCTTAATTAAAATTGTTTTAACAAATATGGACGTATAATATAAACAAAATAAAGAAAATATTTTAAAATTATGCTTTATTTACCTATAGTAACGTCTTCATCACACATTACAAACTTACAACAAAATGAATGAATGAAACAACCGATCACAATGATGATTTAAAAATTAAGATTAATGGAAATAATAATCATGTTTTTAAAATATTTTATTTTAAATAACAACTTACAACACAATACGTTGGTGACATTTCTTCGTCTTCATCATCTAATTTAGTCACTATCATCTGATGATGAAGATGAAGAAGTTTCACCAACGTTAATTTGTAAATTCGGTAGAATTATAGTGAAACGAATAACGTTCCAGGTATTGTTCACCCCTGCTTCTTTTAGGTTTTTAGCATTGACACTGTAATTTTAAATTGGAGTTAAATAATATAAATAAATGAAAGCCACATAATTTCATAAGATAAATAGTTAAAATGGTTACAATTAAGTGTGACAGCTGCTGTAAAAATAGATCATAATAAATTCGGCGTCTATCGTAATGTAACAATGTTTATTGTACTTTTGTTACAAAGTGTGCATTAAAAATAACCTTTTTAAACTTCTTTCTAATGCTATTGTAAATGGAATATAGGTGAAGTGAGCTGTCAATTCGATGCTGCCGAGCGATTCTGTAAAAATTTCACCGCGAAAATTTAGGTGAAGTGGTGTCAATGCTTATATCAAGTGGAATGACAGCTCACTTCACCGTATAGTATACTTCACAGTAGACCCCCAGGCTCGTGGATTCAACCGTGGAGATAATAATATCTCTACAGTCCCCGCTCTTTATGGCTTTGACTCTGACTCGTATTTAAAAATTAAATTTCTTCTGCAGAACGCGACAAACAACACGAACAAGAGAAGAAGGCGTTGAACGCAGAGTTAGAAGCAGAGCGACAGAGTCGACAGAAGTTGTTGTCAGCGCAGTATGAGTTGCAGGAGAGGATTGACTCTTTGCAGAGGTGAGTTAGATTGGGGATTCAAACTCAAACTCAAATCATTTATTTCATTAAACCATTTACAGGCACTTTAGAATTGTCAAAATTAAATAGTCGGTCAGTTAGTCAGAAAGTTGAAGCTAGTTGCCCATTCCAAAACGTAGATCTCTATGGAGAAGAACGGGCAAGAAACTCCACGGACACTCTTTTATTTGATTGCCGTACTACAACCCAACGCATTTTAAAAACCTTTCTACATTTTCTATGTACAGACGCCAGCACATCAAGCTACTACAATCTGTCAAATTTCTTTAATAGATTTTCAACTTTATCGCTAAAGCATTAAGGTTCAATGTTGATTGGGTTATTTTGACAGTTTCGGGTAGCTTGACCTGCTGGCGTCTGTACCAATACTAAAAACCTTTCTTCATCGTTAGGTAATGGCGCCGATTCCCTTGTTCATAAACTAAACTAAATTTAAGTTCAATGCATCTTTTTCTTTCTATTTAATTTAGAAAAGGACATAAGATAAATATTAGTTTAGTCCTGTCAAACTAGTCAGCGCCTGACGTGTAAATTGACGTATTTTTAGTAGCCATGTTGTATAATCACGTCTAATCTGTCTATGGAGTGTCTTAGTTTGAAAGGACTAAACTATTATTTTATCCTTTTCTTAATGAAATAGAAAGAAAAAGATGAACAGAACTTAAATTTAGTTTAGTTTGTGAACAAGGGAATCAGGGCCAATGTCTAAATTACTTACAGACCGGAAACTGAACTTTATTAACATGAATCTCATAATTACAGTAAACCAGCACCAAAGGAGCACAGGAGATCATTATCAGATGCCAGCGACAAGTCACAACAAGAAACTACGGTTGAAGATGTAAGTTTAATTATAGATTTTTGATAGAATGAAAAAAGAAAAAAGATAGATAGAATTACTGATCGGTAAATCTGCTAAATCTTCTGCTAGCTTTTTTTTTTATTTTTTTCATTCACAATGGGCTCACTCTTGACCTCAATCCAGCCCAGAGGCAGGGATGAGATCTACGGTGGAACGAGCTTGCCCAGAAGAAGCCTATTCACTCTCGCCCTGAAGAGATTCGGGTTGTATGAACTCGGGAATGCAGACGCAGGCAGACAGGCAGCTGTTGACTGTTGAGGTCATTGTGTATCACACTATAGTTCAAGAGGCCAAAATAATATAAATAATAACTTATAAAACCAACCAATCAAAGTTTAAACGATATTTAATTAAATTGGCTTGTAGCGGTATCTACAACGCCACATGCGAACTACGCGTCATACTGACGTCACGCAAAATCCTGCATCTCGCAAGCAAAGTTACCGCGCAACTAGCATATATACAACGGCCCGACATGAATCATTGGGCAGTTGCTCGCTAGACACGACACCCGTCTGGTCGGAGGATCCTCCCTTTTCTATGGAGGATGGAGTGAACTTTACACCCTGTTCCTCATACCTCTATACTCCCAGTAGTCATCATCATCCACAGCTCGGCTTCACTCATTGCCGGGCATAGGACTCTCTTTACTTTTGCCAATCCCCACGCTCCGTGCCAGCCTCATCCAGGTTTTGCTCGCGATGGCAACAATGTCCTCTGCCCATCCCGCAGCCGGACGACCGACATGTCGTCTCCAGTCCTTGGATGCCACTGGCTTTTACTCATCATCTGCCTAGCCTTTTCCCAACTATGTTGGGGTCGGCTTCCAGTCTAACTGGATGCAGCTGAATACCAGTATTTTACATGGAGCGACTGCCTATCTGACCTCCACAACCCAGTTACTGGGTAATACGATACCCCTTGGTAAGACTGGTTGTCAGACTTTCGGGCTTCTGACTACCCGTAACGACTGTCAAAGATCCACGAATGACAGCCGGGACCAACGGCTTAACGTGCTTTCCGAGGCACGGAGGGGTCTCGGTATGTAAAGATGGTCACCCATCCACAGACCAACCGCGGCAAGCGTAGCTTAACCTGACCGATCGACCTGTGCGGCTGTTATTGTTTAGCCACGGGCCCCTCGCCACTGGCTTTTAGTAACCTGAAGTAAATCGATGCTTCTTAACACTTAATGCTAATTTGTTTCCTAGGATTATGGCTACGGTTCAGTCAGATCTGTGGAGTCGACACGACCAGCGCTGGAAGCCGTTAATTGGTCAGCAGGCTCACACAATGGACCAACACAACCTGTAAGTTATCAACGCCATGTCCACGGCCTAATTAACAATAAAAAACTTGAGAGGTGTCAAGGGACACCCGGATGGAACGAAGTTCAAAGAGAGAGAAAGAGACAGACAGAGAAACACATGCACGCCGCACGGCTTACAACTATAGCAAAAAGTGTTGTGACGGTCTTTACTGTCACCACTACTCGAATAAATGTAACTTTTGGTCTTAATTTTTTCCGTCTAGCCCCCTTTCGCAACGCGCGATAAGGAACTTCGTTCCAAAAAAACCTTTATTCAAGAAATTGGTAAAATATACTACGTTTACTACTGATATTGTTAGCATGCAAAATCCCACTGTTGGGCAAAAGCCCCATGACTTCCAGCTCTTTCGATCCAGGGCTAAAGTGGTCTGGTACTTTTACTAATTAAATTAATATATATAGACAATCCTCTGTGGAATTATCTATAGAACAACCTCTGTGATCATAAATAGATGGTCTTAAATAAACTAGAAATGTCTGTTTTCAGTAACATTACGCGATATCATAATGAATGCCTAAATAAAAGCATGCTGTTGGATTTTAAACCTTCGGCTTAGCGCCGAAAGTTGAGAATCTAATAAGTTGTCGCAAGTCGACAATCTAGTAAAATTTTCGTTGTAATTATCTAGGTGGCAGATGCGGGTCTTGTACTCCGCATGAGGAACAGGATATCAGCTCTTCAGAGCGAACTGTCTAGGACACAGAAGAGATCTACCGACCTTGAGGAGAGGATTATGAGTAAGATTGTTTTCTTTTCCTGTATTGGTGAAATCTTAGCCTACACACCTAAGGGCCCACGGGCCTCCTCGCTCATCAAAGAGATGTCAGCACAAAGTGACGGGGTTCGCTGGGGCCGATGCCTGCCAGGGCCGCGGGTTGTTCGAAAGAGATACCGTGGCCCCTGGCACAGGCAACTGAAGGAACACGGATGGATTTTAATCAGTAAAAGTCTGACACGCCCTCCCAGAGCGAGAGAAGTCATTTGATGACTTCCCACCAAAAAAAAGGGCCCATGGGCAACTTTGGTCTCAGCAACAAATTTTTCTCTTACATCAAGTCTGAAAGTGCAGTCTTTGTCGCGTCGATACATGCGCGCACTTTCATACAAACTCGTAGACTTGATGTGAGAGACAAATTGGTTGGGAAGACAAAAGTTGTTCGTGGGCGCTCTACCTAATACATACTTTTCACATTTAGGCTCATGGGATACATTTTGTAGCGAAAACTTTATTTTTTGCCACTTTAAGGGGCCGTCTCCACGAGCGAGAGAATCGCGGCGATAATATAGTCGTGCCATCCAATTCTCACCGCGATGATATCGCCGTGTGGAGACACGTCCTAAGAGAGTGTATAGAAATACGTGGCACGACGATAATATCGCCGCGATTCTCTCGCTCGTGGAGGCGGCCCCTAAGGCTCGTCAGATACATTAATTTGAAGAATAAAGACAACGCTTTAAAAGATTTTGTGTTTGAGCGACCCGTTCTGAAAAATGTTTTTTTTTTCCAAATCTCATGAAAGTGATTTAACTGGTTCGTTAAATTACATACACCCTGTATGTAATGGCAGGGACATGGCGTTCAAACTGTAACCATTCAGCTCGTGATTCCATCAAGCGTAGACATTTTTTGTAGTTTATAAAGAAAAAAAGTAGTTTATAAATATCTGCTGTTTCATAGAAAAAATGCATACATTTTGACCTTAGAAATTTTAGTCGGCGGTAAAATTTTAGTTTAGTTTTGACCGCGTAGGTATGCGTAATACCTACGCGGTCAAAACTAAACTAAAATTTTACCGCCGACTAAAATTTTCAATAAAGGGGGTTCTGAATCATGTACTGAAACCATGGTAACAGTTTGCGCGTCAATGTCCCTCCCACCCTGTATGTAATTTAACGAACCATCATCTGAATACCCATAACAAATGTTACACCTGTTGCCATGTGTGTTGTTATGTTTTATCTACGCATGATAGCCGGGAATATCAGGTTAACGTGCTTTCCCAACCCACGGAAAGTCAACGAACCACTAACAAGTTTTACTGATAAGAGATCCGGTCCAGATTGCACAAAATATTAATTATTGTTATCTTTCAATCACTAATTTAATTAATTTCTCCACCAGACCGTCACTCATCGCCACCCACAAACCCGAACATAGATCGCTACAAACTAGAAGAGCTGGAAATTGAGAACAAGAAGTTACGAGAACACCTCGATAGGCTGCGAGCTGCTGGAGACACCACGCTGATCTCCAAGGAAGTTATAGGTAAGGAATATCATCATCATTATCATCATTTCAGCCGAAATACGTCCGCTCCTGGACATAGGCCTCAAGCACCTCCACTTCGACCGGTTCTGTGCTTCTCGCATCCAGCGAGTTCCTGCGGCCTTCACAAGGTCGTCGGTCCACCTTGCAATGCCTTCCAGTACGCGGTCGCCACTTCAGAACCTTTCGGCCTCATCGGCCATCTGTTCTGCGAGCAATGTGCCCTGCCCACTGCCACTTAAGTTTGGCAATTCTTCGGGCTATGTCGGTTATCTTGGTTCTCCTGCGGATCTCTTCATTTCTGATTCGATCACGCAGAAATATTATAATTGCGAAGAACTCATGCCATTTTTCATTTTTCAGCTGGCATGACACTAAGCGATATGGACTAGGAGAAATACAATTCCCCAGATTTGTATTTTTTCAGATAGATTCTGATCGAAATGCTTTAATATGTTGAGTTTGAGTTATTGTGGCGCCATCTACATCGCCACATGCGAACTACGCATCATACTGACTTATTGTAAAATTCTGCATCGCGCAAGCAGAGTTTACCGCGCAACTAGCATTAATACAACTCCTGACATCAATCGTCATGTTATGTTAAATATGTATTTCTTTATCTTCTAGAACAAATGAACGTGATGCAGAAAGAACTAGATAGAAGAAGAGACGAATGCGTTCAACTTAAGAGTGTTCTCACCAACCAGGTATGTTGTGAAGAAGTTTTACTTATCCTGATTGACTGGCTGTTCTAAGGCAAACACGACAGCTGAAGGGTCCATGTGACCTGGGGGTCTACTCCGAAGTAGTATCGGCCGAATGTTCGGCCGTTTCCTGCTACGAATTACTATTTGGTTCGGTCGGTTCCGATCCTACACTCCTACACTCTTTCGAATATTGACTATGGTCCCGATCCAACTGAGCCGATCCGAACTTTTTTCGCATTTTTCAATAATATTCGGTTCGGCCATGTGTCGGTCCGATCAGAACATTCGCACTTTGCACTTCGAAGTAGGCCCCCTGAGTTGGATCTTCGTATCGACAATGTTGATACAAAGTTTGAATTGGGCTGCACCTTCAAACAGTTTTTGGTACTTTTTCTTTTATAGAACCATTCAAACGGAACTTTATATCATTATATTATTATTAGTGTGTTTACAAACTACAGGCTATGTATATATACGTCACATTGGACGGACTTATCTTAAAAAGTAATCAGGCTGTCACTCTCATATCTCTGATAAGGCGTTGATATCATAACTGAGCTGTTTGCTCATGTCACACAAATATCTATAGTAGAAAGCGCATCGTCGCTCTGTCTGTCCGTCGCTGCACATAACTCGAGAACTTTTTATCCGAGAAATGTATTTTTTCTTGTTTGCAATACGTCATCGGTGTAACGGTCTCGAGTGCGACTGCTAAGGGTGCGGCTTTAGGTTCAATTCCCAGTTAAGGCAGTGTTATTGGGTATTAGGTTTTACCCTCAGCAATTTACCAATAGCTGTGTGGCGCCATCTACATCGCCATATGCGAACTACGCAATACCCTGACGTCACGCAAAATCCTGCATCGCGCAAGCAGAGTTTACCGCGCGACTAGCATACAAGGTCAAATTAAATTAGCTAGTGAAATTCCGCAAAAGCGATGGGTATAGACTCTCGACTCGGGTAGAAGATTCCGACCAGCCGATCGATTCTGTAAAAATCTCACTGTGAAAAGTTAGGTGAAGTGAGCTTAGAGTGAGCTGTCAATAATGTCAATCCCTAACATTAGTTGGAATGAAAGAAGAAAAGAAAGAAAGAAAGAAAAAGCATTTATTTGCGGCAAACATGACGCATAAAATAAAAGACAAAAACACACAAAAAAAAAAACAAGTTGGGGGTAAACATGCCATGCAATGACAGCTCACTCCACGCTCACTTCACCTAAGTGAAGTTTCATGAGATGGTTACATAATCGCACTGCTGTGGTAGGTTTGGGCCCACTGACTGGCCATGATAAATGACTAAAATAAGTTTAACGCTAAACATATTTAAAATATTTTGCCATTTTGCCTCCGTCATCCTCAAATGATTGACAGAAGCAAAAGGTTCATCATCTGCCTAGCCTTTTCCCAACTATGTTGGGGTCGGCTTCCAGTCTAACCGGATGCAGCTGAATAACAGTATTTTACATGGAGCGACTGCCTATCTGACCTCCACAACCCAGTTACTGGGTAATACGATACCCCTTGGTAAGATTGGTGGTCAGACTTTCGGGCTTCTGACTACCCGTAACGACTGTCAGTTTTCACGGTGAGATGGTTACAGAATTGCACTGCTGAAACGACACTGGTCGGAGGATCCTTCCTTAATAGAGTATGAGTGAACTTTACACCCTGTTCCTCATACCTCTAAAACTGTCTGATGTGGTCAATAAAAATGAAGAGTTAAATAAAATAAATAAATTCATCATCTGTGTTTTCCCAACAATATTGGGGTTGACTTCCAGTCTAACCGGATGCAGCCCCATCCACGGAACAACCGCGGCAAGCGTAGCTTAACCTGGTCGATCGACCCGTGCGGCTGTTATTACTTAGCCACAAGCCCCTCACTTAAATTAAAAAGGATATAGAGACTTATTACTGGTGAAATGTGGGTGTAAAATACACTTCTGCTTACAACTTCGGAAGATACAGGCGTGATGTTATAGTTAGCGCTTATATTATTAGTACTCAACATAAAAGGGAATGGAGACTGTGACCTCTGAGTTTGTTTCGGCCTTTCTTCTCAGAATAGTCAGATAGGAAACGCCGACCTCATCTAGTTTAAAAAAAATATGATTGACGTGTAAAAGTGTTTGTACAAACATACTTATAGAAAAATAAATCATTTATCAATGGATTGTTTTATCCGAATGTCCCAGAAGTGGAGTAATGTTTTTTAATTCTACATGTTCACTCGTAAAACGGGCACAACCAAATGAAAACATTAGTATGAAACCCAAATATTGTACCTTTTCGTAACATCATGTATTTATTGTGTGGATCAAAACTGACACATTTCTTTTGTAACAAGCGGAAATACAAGGCAGTGTTATTTTGAAATCATTTCTTGTTTACTAAAAGTGATATCATAAGAAAAAAATATAATCGTTTTGAGGATCATTTGTATATGAAAACTCAAATGAATACTAGTGCTGTTTTTACACACAATATGGGAATTATCCTGAGGCCCGAGAACTTTTAAAAAGTGGTGTTGACTTTGACAATACCTACACATGAAAACGTTGCTTTTGACTTTAGTGATGTGCCAAAATGACTCCTACTTCAATATATTATTTGAACTACCAATGGGTAAACTATCAAAGTTGACATAACTGTCATTAATTGATATAAAGTACCAGTGTCCAAATAGACACCAAATAAATTGAAAAAAAAAAATGAACAGAATTTGCGTGACAGCATGTGCCAGATAAGTTAACCGGAGCATATCTAGAGGTGGCAATACAGGACATAAGTGTTGTGACTAGTGTCAATATGGCACTACCGTTAACCGGGGTGAGAATTTCAAAGCAACTGTATATTGACCAGCCGGTACATAGAAGTAGTTACTACTATTGTCAGAAAGAGGCACAGGTGAGAGTCATTTATCGGAAAGTTACTAATATTACGCTTGTATTTCACGAAGGATTGGGTAAAGGTGTGCATTGCACCCACATTTTAATTTTAGAGTTATTAAAGAAGTGATTTTTTGTGTCAACAACTTTTTGTGTCAACAAATTTTTTAACAGAAACTGCCGGTCGATTCTGTAAAAATCTCACCGTGAAAACTCAAGTGAAGTGAGCTTGATGTGAGTTGTCAGTAGTGTCAATCCCTAGCATTATTTGGAATGACAGCTCACTCCACGCTCACTTCACCTAAGTTTTCACGGTGAGATGGTTACAGAATCGCACTGCTGTAGTAGGTTTGGGCCCACTGGCTGGCCATGACAAATGACTAAAATAAGTTTAACGCTAAACATATTTAAAATATTTCGCCATTTTGCCTCCATCATCCTCAAATGATTGACATAAGAAAAAGGTTCATCATCTGCCTAGCCTTTTCCCAACTATGTTGGGGTCGGCTTCCAGTCTAACCGGATGCAGCTGAATACCAGTATTTTACATGGAGCGACTGCCTATCTGACCTCCTCAACCCAGTTACTGGGTAATACGATAGGTACCCCTTGGTAAGATTGGTTGTCAGACTTTCGGGCTTCTGACTACCCGTAACGACTGTCAAAGATCCACAAATGACCGCCGGGACCAACGGCTTAACATGCTTTCCGAGGCACGGAGGGGTCTCGGTATGTAAAGATGGTCACCCATTCACAGACCAACCGCAGCATGCGTAGCTTGACCAGACCGATCGACCTGTGCGGCTGTTATTATTTAGCCACAGCAAAAGGTTATTTTAAATTATTTTATCGCTAAACCTGGGGTAATTGCGTTACACACATAAAATTGCGATCAATCCTAATTAGTTTCTATATGAGAGTTCAGGCACGTTCATTGCGTTATTTGCGTTGTCGAGCAGACGAATTTTTCGAACATATAAAGCAATGGATCAGGAATTCCCTTCAAAACCCTCGGATTATGATTGAAAATGTATTACGCAATAAGGGTGAAGAAAGAAAGAAAAAGCGTTTATTCGTGGTGACAGCCTAAATTTTCCAAACAAATTTTACTTCTGCCAAACTGCAGAGCAGTTTTGCAGTTTGATGTTTAGTGATTTGTTGTGGCAATTGGGTTTTAACTTTGGCAATTCTTCGGGCTATGTCGGTTACCTTGGTTCTCCTGCGGATCTTTTCATTTCTGATTCGATGACGCAAGGAAACACCAAGCATAGCCCTCTTTATAGCCCTTTGGCAGTGGGCAGGGCGCATTGCTCGCAGAACAGTTGGCCGATGGGGCCCGAAAGAATCTGTAGTGCGATTCTGTAACCATCTCACCGTGAAAACTTAGGTGAAGTGAGCGTGGAGTGAGCTGTCATTCCAAATAATGCTAGGGATTGACACTACTGACAACTCACATCAAGCTCACTTCACTTGAGTTTTCACGGTGAGATTTTTACAGAATCGACCGGCTGGAGTGGCGACTGCGTATCGCAAGACGTAGCGTTGGAAGGCACAAGGTGGACCTACGACCTTGTGAAGGCCACAAGAACCCGTTGGATGCGAGAAGCACATAACCGGTCGAAGTGGAGGTGCTTGGGGGAGGCCTATATCCAGCAGTGGACGTCTTTCAGCAGAAATGCTGATGACGAAGCGGATTTTAGACTGCGAACTCCGAATAAGTATGTAGTTGGGTCAGCCGCACCTTGGGCAACGCAGAAGCCTTTTAGCTTGCCTCAAAGAGACGTCAGCAAAGCCATAGGGCCGAAGCCTGCCAGGGTAGCGGGATCGTCCGAAAGGTTTACCGCTGCCCTGGAACATAAAGGGCTAAGGAAGGAACGCGGGTGGGTTTTAGTCAGTAAGAGTCTGACACTCCCTTCCGCTCCACCCAGGGCGGGAGGGAACATTTGATGATTTCCCATCCTGAAATAAAAAAAAAAGCCTATTAGCTTAGCACAGTGACATAAATCTATTTTCAGCAATATTTTGTTAGTAATAGAGTCGAGTTTGTCTTTTCTAAAATAAATATATTTTTCCTATTGCAACGCAGAAACCGTGGTTCCAAGCTCTGAAAAACGTTGTGAGTAATAGAAATGAATGTAGTGATCATTGTTTTAATATCAAATGCTTGAGTGTATTAGATGTTTTTAGTTCACCATTGTTAATTATTATTTAACCATTTCGTGTTAAAAAGGGGATATTTTTTCGTGCATTACATTGTCAAAAATGGGTCTAAAATAAAATATTTGTTTATGTCTAATATGTATAACGAGGAAGTTATTTTTTCCGAAATCATGTTTCTTACTCGTATTTTTGACATTAGTTTTATTTTTCCATGCCTTCTGTTGCTGTCACTGCACGGTACATAATTTTCTTTTTTTCGTACTTAGCATAAAAAGTGTATTATTGTTGTACACACAGCTACACGTCAAGCTATACAAAACCAGTTTTTCTTGGCCTCACTTTGTATGATATTTTCTCACAATGAACGGTCAGCCAATACTGGTTTTGCATAGCTTGATGTGTAGCCGTGTGTACTTATTATGGGCTTCAAACACATATGATTTTAACTTTTTAATATATCCAATTAACCATAGATAGTGGAGTGGATTTTGTTATTACATAGCTTTAATCCAACTTGTAAATAACAATGAAAAAAATACAATAGATAATATCACACTATTTCAACCAAAGTATTACGCTTAATGTAGTCCACTGTACAGTCACGAGCACCAATATGTCAACACTTGGCAACTTTCAATTGCGAATTTTTCGAGAAATAACGAATGCAACGTTAAAATACGACACATTACATAAACCTATGGGTTCGAAAATGCTATGTTCGTAACAACATAAAATTTCATTAAAAAATTAATAAAGGAGTAAATCGCTTTTGAATAAAGCCGAGTGTATACATACTTTTGTTCGTGATTGTACAAATAACCTATTAACCTAAAACTCCCCACAAACATACTCGTACATTCAATTTTGAACTCTATTCCAACAGACGGTGAACTTAAAGTCGCTCGCCACATCAAACTACGGCTCGGATGTCGATATTATCAACGAGGACGGTGAATTGGCGACGGCTTATGAAGCTCAGAAGGGAATTAACAGGTAATTTGAACTATAATCAAGATTAACCCTTCATAAACGTAGATCCACGCCAGACACAATGGCTTTTTAATTGTGTCTGTAATTACACCTGCCACTGCATCCACGGATTAAGAGAGAATTCGTTCTGTAATTAATAAAGAAAGAAAGAAGAAAGAAAATACATTAATTTGGCACAAACTAAAAGACACACAGTACACCAGATACATACATCAGATAAAACGAATAATAAAAAAAAATAAGAGATTAAATAAAAAGTGTGAAGTCCGATGTAAGAAAATCGCAGAAAAGTGTGTCTCACGGCTGCGCCAAAAAGGCCCAGTTCAGCAAAAATGCCAGACAGCTAGTGCCTGATACATTAATGTAACAATAGTGGTGACACAGTGGCAACGTCCCCGACGCACGAGTTGGTCGTGGGTTCGAACCCAGGCAGGCCCTTTACTACGTGTAAATAACTTCACCACCACTGCACTCAAGACGGTGAAGGAAAACATCGTGAGGAAACCGGCATGTGCCGGTTTCCTCACGATGTTTTCCTTCACCGTCTCCTAGAATCCGTCATCCTCCGTCATCCTAGAACCAAAAATTTGAAGACATGTGACATCTACCAACCCGCACTGGGCCCGCGTGGTAGATTACAGCCCACCCCCTCTCACAGAGAGGAGGCCTGTGTCCCAGCAGTGGGAACATTATTGGCTGTGTATGAAATGTCAAATTCACTTTTAAAACGACGTCGACGATGATTTTGCTTATTATATTTTATAACAAGCGCAATAAAGTGCCCGTGGCTAAATAATAACAGCCGCACAGGTCGATCGGTCAGGTTAAGCTATGCTTGCCGCGGTTGGTCTGCGGATGGGTGACCATCTTTACATACCGAGACCCCTCCGTGCCTCGGAAAGCACGTTAAGCCGTTGGTCCCGGCTGTCATTCGTGGATCTTTGACAGTCGTTAGTAGCCCGAAAGTCTGACAACCAGTCTTACCAAGGGGTATCGTATTACCCAGTCACTGGGTTGTGGAGATCAGATAGGCAGTCGCTCCATGTAAAATACTGGTATTCAGCTGCATCCCGTTAGACTGGAAGCCGACCCCAACATAGTTGGGAAAAGGCTAGGCAGATGATGATGATGACTTTATAACAAGCGCAATAAATTGCAAAATTGTACCAACAGCTAAGCAGACATCATTTTCCCTGTATGTACTAATAATAATCTTCTTTACATTAACAGGCAACTACAAGAAGAATTGATCGCAGAGAAGAAATTCTATTCAGAACACATATCGAAATCAAAAGCGGAGATCGAGAAATTAAGAGAAGAAAATGAGAAATATCAAAAGTGAGTACAGTCTTATTTATTTGTTTCTGTAAATAATATTTTTTTTAACATATTTAATTACATTGTTAACTTTAAGAGGAAGTTAACAATGTAAGAAGTTGGTTGGTTATATCTAAATTAAATGATTCATTGATTTTGTGCACAGACTTAAAACTATTTGTTTTGAAACTTCTTTCTTTATGTAATTATTTATGTACACACGGCTACATATCAAGTTATGCAAAACCAGTATTGGCTGACCGTTCATTGTGAGAAAATATCATACAAAGTGAGGCCAAGACAAACTGGTTTTGTATAGCTTGACGAGTAGCCGTGTGTACAGACGCCAGCACATCAAGCTACTACAATCTGTCAATTTTCTTTAATAGATTTTCAACTTTATCGCTAAATCATTAAGGTTCAAAATTGATTGGGAAAATTTGACAGTTTCGGGTAGCTTCACCTGTTGGCGTCTGTACAAACAAATTATACCTTTAAATATTAGATTATAAAAAATAGTAGCCCACCGGTATCGGGAACAGGTTCCGAGTTACGGGTGGTCAGGGCTCCAGAGAGAGGAAGCTCCTGACAATGCGAGCCTTGTCCAGAATATTTCTTATTATTGCTTAATAGTTTTCGAATAATTTCGGACTCAAACGCAGCTCATTTTGGGACGTGTGATACTTTTAAACCAGACAAAATCGGACATTATCGTAACTGGTTCTCATCTTCATTCTCATGCAGCATCATTCTAGTTTTATTCCAAAGTATATTAGCTTCGGCTGACCCTTCGATCAATAATAGTACTGGATTAAGGATCAGGAACAAAAATCAGTCGCTCAAGTGACCACGTTTGCACACACGTAAACATCTACATTTCTTAAAAAAAAGTTTAATAATATTAACAACTTCAGTTTATTATAAACCTTAATGCTTAAACATAAAGTTTAATTACCATTGCAAAATATATTTAAAATGTCGCTTGAAAATGAAATCATTCTATTTTTAAATTGTCAGTCATATTAATTTTGATTAAAAACATACTAATTTGAAATAAGACCACAAAAGTATTTGTGGTCTTATTTTTCGGGCCGGTTTTGAAGCGCTTATCAGGAATCTAGTACTATTATTGATCGAAGGGCTGACCCTAAGTTTAATCAGCAAAATTCATTAACCATGCTTGAATTCTGAATCTTAAATAATTTACTTTCATTGCCACTTTCTCGACTATCAACTTTAGCGTCATTTAGTCTAAGCTGATTTTTGAGTGACCATTTTGAGCAATACATTTTGGTTGCAATGAAATTTGAACTTTTTTGTGTATGACATTATGTTTGGTTTTCCAAAACATGAGAATTATCTAAGGTTCTGAATCTAAGTTTAGTTATAACACATCTACATTTCAGTTGCGAAGATTATACAAATATCCAAGTGGAATTCAGAAGACATTGTTATAACGACTCGACGAAGTACATAACATGTACTTGCACACAAGTTATCGTACATTTGACTCTGACAGTATTAAAAATTATATGTTTTTAGTTTATAAGTTGTTAATTTGACCTTTATATAATCATGTTTAAGTTTAAAGAGTATATTTTTGATGTTTATGGTATTCAAATAAATGTATTTTTGTCATTAAGTTCTCATTTTGCACTTCATTCTCATCCGGATTGTTTTATCATCCTCATTTAGTCATTAAACAGGGCGTTAGGTTAAACGAGGGACATCATTTATGGGAGTGAAAATGAACAGCTTTTAATACGGGACCAACACGAAAATATTTAAAAAAAAAAATGTTTCTCGTATAACCTAACAGCCTGTATAATACAAGAATTAGATTGGATGTTGATTTTATGGCGCCTCGGAACATGAGGCAAGTCGCTGCGCAAAAACAAATTTACGGGGGCGTGGGGGTGGGGTGGTACTGCGCCGCGAGTAGCGCGCTTCAGACCCGCTTTAGTTAGCGGATAAGAGACATGGACAGGCTTACAGAAACCAGGGTATTAGTGTGTTTGGTAAGGTGCTCATAATAATGTACGTATTTAGACTACTACGGCCACATATTCACTAAGAGTCTATAAACTCTCTCTGCAATGTCCCGCGACACGCGTCGCGCGACGTTGCAGAGAGAGTTTATAGACTCGTTTCGTACCGTACCCTATCGTACGTATAACGGGCGGTATTATAGCACAAAACCGTTTTTTTAGACTTTATATTTATTATTATTCATTGTGACTAAATATGAAAGATCTTATAAAAGGTGGAGACGACAATAAACTAAAATGCGTATGTCTAATGACTGGGAACCCAGTGTGAATACGAAAGAGTGTCCTTGGAGTTTCTTGCCTGTTCTTCTCCATAGAGATCTACGTTTTGGAATGGGCCAAGCTTTAACTTTCTGACGAACTGACCGAATCTATGACAATTCAAAAGTGCTTTTAAATGGTTTAATTGAAATAAATACTTTGAGTTTGAAAATTCAATCCAAGATATCCAATAGTTTATTTATTTTTTTTATTTTACCATTTATGTACACATATAAGGTGCTATAAAAATATCTGCCACGGCTTTAATGGGAGGTAGTATTGTGTTTATAGATTACAATAGTGATGAACTTTCGTACCCCGGAACAGTTAATTCACGACCGAGTGGCCGCCGCGCACGGCGGCATTGTTTGATAAGAATGGCAACAGTGTATGAATGAACGTCGCCGGCGTTTTTTAATTGAATTCAGTGCGGTGCGGTAACAGCTTACAAGTCTACGGGATGGTTTTATACTAATAAATCAATTCAAATTTATACGTACATTTTTTTTGTATGAAAAAAAATATGACGAATAATCAATAATTTATCTTTACTATTGTAATCTATAAACACAATACTACCTCCCATTAAAGCCGTGGCAGATATTTTTATAGCACCTTATATACTCGTATATAAACAGACAATGAAAAACTGAACAGAAAAAATAGGTACAGAGGTGATGCTTATTTCATAAGAAATCTCTTCCAGCATACCTGAGAATGAGATAGGACAATAGATACAGAGATGTAGACAGTGTGTGATAGAGCAAAGGAGACAAAAAATAATACATAGAATCAAAAAAACAATTCACTTAAAAACTAAACAAAAATTACAAGAATATACTTACAAATAAACATACATAAAACTTCAAAATAAATATTACTATAGTTTAGTTGCTATAGCTAGTCAAAGATTGGCAATACCGATAGCCGGTCCATCACTACCATTTAGTTTGTTAGAAAAAATCACTTTTTTTCGATGCTCCGGTTTATTTGATAGCTCTAAAATACTCTTATGCATTAGTATTGCTAGTGTTTTCATTTACTGCCGTATTGTTGTCTCCACATTGTATACAGGGTCAAATTAAATTAGCTAGCGAAACGCACGCGTAATGGTATCGATATCTAAATATGGCAAAACAAAAACTAAATTTGATGGTTTTCATTGTTTTATTTTCATCTTGTACAACTCGCTATCAAAAATATTAGTTCCACAGACGTTCACGTTGTTGTCATCGATAGTATGAAGTCCAACGTACTTGTTTCTTATAGGTCAGGTTAGGCTTAAAAAATCTGTTTACTTTTGTGTAAAAATAAAGTTATTTGATGTTTTAGAAAATCAAACTTTTGATTTTTTTTTATCGTCGTGCTTAGATATCGGTACCCATTAAGTCTACAGAGTTTCGCTAGCTAATTTCATTTGACCCTGTAAGAGAAAAAGTCATAGAGATTCGAGGTGTGATAAGGAGAGAAGATCGTTCGACTATAAACAGAATAGGAAGTAAGATAATATTTTGAAAAGATAAGCAACTATATAAATATCTTTTCTAACTTTTCTTGAAACGCCATCAGTTATGGCTTTATAAACCTACTGTAGTGTAGACCTAACAAAATAATTGTTTAATACAGAAAATACTAACAATTTTTTTAAATAGTAGTCTCTTCTCCATAGGATCTTAAAATGGGCAATTTTTTATCATTCTTGACTTTCAAAATATATAAGGACAAATTAAATTAACTGGCGAAACTTAGCAGACGTTATGGGTATGGATAAATCTAATCTAACTAGCCTGTATTATCCCACCGCAGGGCAAAGGCCTCCCTCTCCCTTTTCCACACAAGTCTGCCTTTTTCTAGCCGGCCAGTCCTTTCGCTAGGATTCAAGCACGTCCCGCCATCTTAAAAAAAAACAACACCAAAATTTTTTTTTCCTTAATTCAAGCTTTCATGTTTCATGCTGATGATGATGTTTCATGTTTCTGTGTGGTGGATTACAGCCCACTCCCTCTCGAAGAGAGGAGGACTGTGTCCCAGCAGTGGAAACATTCAAGGCTGATTATGTATGCTTTCTGTGGAAGTTTCGCTTGACAATTTAATTTGACCTTTTATGAATAGTTTCATTACTATAATATTAATTTAAATTTATTACTAAGCTATTACTATATTGAATACTTAAACATAGTTTGTTGTTGTAGGTTACTCAGTTCAGATTTGAGCGCTGAACCCAAGAACAAGACTCAAGAATTTGCGCAGAATGAGATCATCAGGCTGGCGGCTGAGAGCTTGGCGTTACAGGTAAATAAAAAATCTTTTGTACATACAAAAAACTTTATTTTTTTGGAAGTCGGATGTTTTTTTTTTTTTTGTTAAAAGTTTTTATTTTTCACTTCTACCTCACACAAACTCATTTAACACTACTTGCTAAGTAAATATCAGTGACAGGAAGTTATTAAAACATCATCAATATAAACTAAGTGGAAAAAATCGTATTATTGAAGTTAACTCAAAAACTACACAAGGAAAGTTAATCAAATGTATATTGGGACTATCCGTGAAGCATAGGTACAGGCGCCAGCAGGTCAAGCTACCCGAAACTGTCAAATTTTCCCAATCAATCTATAACATTAATGCTTTAGCGATAAAGTTGAAAATCTATTAAAGAAATTTGACAGATTTTAGTAGCTTGATGTGCTGGCGTCTGTACCTTATCCATTAAAAAAATAATTTTGCTAATTCGTTTAAACCAGGGGTTCCCAACCTTTTCTTGGTCAGGGACCACTTTTATATTATTCTTGTTAGCAGGGACCACTATGTAGGTATAAAAAATAATAATTTGTAATAATCCAACTGAAACCTTCATTAAAAACTTAATAGGAATTACATACGGCGGCCCGACGTATCACCCCCTCCACCCGCGCTCTTCTCACTCACTGCACGGCGACCAACGGCTCACCGCCCGCTAAATTTAAAATCGTTCGCGGACCACATTTTGGCTTCTGCGGACCACTGGTGGTCCACGGACCACTGGTTGGGAACCACTGCTTTAAACAATGTGTATCTGAATTAATGCACATTATGAAAGTAGTTGGTTCAGATTCATTTACTGAATCGATTTCTGTAATCCTACTAATATTACAAACGTGAAAGTTTGTATGGATGGATGTTTGTTACTCTTTCACGCAAAAACTACCGAACGGATTTTGATGAAATTTGGTACACAGATAGTTTATAAACAGGATTAACATATAGTTAGGATACTTTTATCCCGATGTTCCCATTTCATCACACTTACCATCACATCACATCACATTTTACCACTTTGGAAGTGTCTCTCGCGCAAACTATTCAGTTTGGAAAAAAATTATATTAGAAACCTCAATATCATTTTTGAAGACCTATCCATAGATACGCTGATAGTAACAAATAAATATCGATTTCGTATTCCTACAGGAACGCGTGGACAAACTGTCGGAAAGCTGTCGTCGGTACAAGAATCAAATACGATTGCTGGTCAACAAGCTGAAGGATTGTGGCATCGAAGACGTCAACGATATACTCGACAATAATGGTAATACAACTTCTCTATCTCTAAATAGTATAAAACATTGGTTTCGTCTATATGTGTGTGAATTCGAACGAGTACTTGAAAGTGCCTATAATTTTGATGCGGATTTCACGAGAATTATACAAGAGTTAAAGCATTGATAACTTATATCACAGTTTGGCAAAACTGAAACGGGCGAGTTAGCGGGATGCGGAACGAAATTCGCACTCGTCGATTGTTTTTACCAGGAATGTAAATATCGGGAAAGAACCGCGGTTACCGACGTAGCTTACAGAGTAAGCAAACTGAAGTGGCAGTGAACTGGCCATGTTTGTCGAAGGACCGATGGTCGGTGGAGCAGACGAGTCCTGGAGTGCGATTCTGTAACCATCTCACCGTGAAAACTCAGGTGAAGTGAGCGTGGAGTGAGCTGTCATTCCAACGAATGCTAGGGATTGACACTATTGACAGCTCACTCTATGCTCACTTCACCTAACTTTTCACGGTGAGGTTTTTACAGAATCGATCGGCTGGAGTGGAGACCGCGAATCTGCAAGCGTAGTGTGGGACGCTCCCCCAGCCAGATGGACCGATGAACGTAAGAGGTGGCACAGATGGACAAACTGGATGAGGAAGGTGGAGGACAGGTTGTTGTGGCGCAGCCAGGGAGAGGCCTATGTCCAGCAGTGGACTGCGATAGAATGAGTTGATTGATTGTTTGTTTCAACTAACCAGTATGCTGAGGTGTTCCAACTGGCGCGCAACTTCCTAATCCTTAAAACAATTGACGCGCGTCCCGCATCCCGCTCGCTCGATCGCTCGCTGCAGTTTGTCCAGAGTTTTGTCTGTTGGTTTCAATTTTAAGTTTCTGACTATTGCGAAACCACTTTTAATGTTATAATTTGACGAAATCTTTAGTTTTTATATCAATAGGTTTTGATGAATATAATAATTGTTTTATCAATTTTTATCCACAGACTCAACAGCTCCGCCGAACGCGTCAATGACGCTAGAGATGGCAGCGGTGACGCGCAAGAAGGAGCGCGAGTACCTCGGCATGTTCGAGTACAAGATACAGGACGAGGGGCTCATTATCAAGAAACTTATCTCCGGTAAGTTATCATGGTGAAATAGAATAGAATAGATTGATTTCGGACACAAAATATCCATATACTGTTAGTAACAAAACAAATAACTTATAGCCTAGTGTTAGTAAAAATCAACCTCCGCACAAACTGTTGTACAATCGGAGAGCCGAAGACAGATTTCAGGATGCTGTTATGACTGCCCCTCATTCTCCTCAGAAGCGACGCAGTTTTTTTGTGTATAATTGCATAGAAGCCGTCGGTGCGGGCTTGCGCAAACATGTTCGACGCACAACGAGGCAGCCTCAACAACATTAAACATTCAAAATATCTTTATTGTGGGCATATGTTAGTTACAGGTCTTAACAATAAATTAAAGTTCCAACATGTCCTACCTAATAGGCATACAATAATTATTTAGTGTCAATCAAACAAAAAATGACAAAGATAAAGCGCGTCAAAATTTGGGTCGTGACGTTACTTGCTCGCAAAAGTGTCGCAAGCAAGTGACGTCACGCGGAAGTTTAACGGGCGATATCTTCATCATTTTTTATATAATTTACAAAAGAAAAAATACGGGGTCAATATTTTTTGATAATCTAAGTGACGAACTAATTAGATTTTTTTAGGAAAATAGCCTATTGCGATTGTTTGATGGCTATTGGCTATAGGCTCGCGCCCTATTACGAAGGACTGAAAATAAACTGTCAAACTGTCGAACTGCGAACATCCTAAACCCACATCACTGTGGGTTTAGGATGTTCGCAGAGTTCCAAGTCGTTTAACACATATTTGCATGGTTGCGCGCAAATGTTTAGATCAGCCGATCGATTCTGTAATTTCACCGTGTAAAGTTAGGTGAAGTGAGCTTATAGTACGTTCGCGTTAAGAATGCAGTGAGTCATCGTGATTAAAATATGATATTAATGATTTAATTTTGATTTTAAACTTTTAAGTGTATTTTTTTTTTATTGACAATGGGCTCACTCTTGACCTCAATCCAGCCCAGAGGCAGGGATGAGATCTACGGTGGAACGAGCTTGCCCAGAAGAAGCCTATTTTATTTAATGTATTTTTATAAATTAATTAAACTTAATCTTTTAAAATATAATTTGTTTGAATTTAACACCACTGTGAATACACCTTTATCTTGCAGTTGCACTGATGACTCACTGCATTCTTAACGCGAACGAACTGTAGAGTGAGCTGTCAATAGTGTCAATCCCTAGCATTAGTTGGAATGACAGCTCACTCCACGCTCACTTCATTTAAGTTTTCACGATGAGATGGTTACAGAATCGCACTGCAGTTTCACTAACTTGGGCACGGAGTGAAATTCAATGGTTTCAATTAAATTTCATCTTAATTTGTGCCAACATTCCCTTACATGCAACAAAAAAATGCGTAGGTGAATCCAGTATGAAGCTTAACCAAAATTTAATGTAATTTACAAATGACTTTTACTTTCTATCATGATTCATGAGCGTATTTAAAAAATTACTTTTTTGCTAAATAGTTGTTCTGCTATACAGACCACCTAATAGTTGGACGTTTTGGTGCATGGATATTTTGCTAATTAGACTTAGGTACTGCTCATTAGACGTTTCGCGCTGTGGGACATTATGCTACTTAGACCTTCTGATCAGAAGGGATTTGGTCCTATAAAATTTTCCACGACTTTTACAATAAAGAAAACTAAAACTTAAAACATTTTTGTGCATCCAAATAAAAGCTTAAAAGCTTGTCTCGCTTTTTGCGATAAGACGAACCATTGTACTATTTCGTGGACTTAATGCAATGTTTGTTAAACGTGTCAAACCAATCGAAATTCAATCTTATCTCCACAGACTTAAAGCCCAAAACTGCAGTAACACTCCTCCCCGGTCTGCCCGCATACATTCTCTTCATGATGCTGCGACATATGGACCACGTAGACGATGAACCTAAGATGCATCAACTCATGAAAGCAGTCCGGACAGCTGTCAAGAAAACGCTGAAGAAACGCGCTGAAAGCGTCGAGTATAACGCATTGTGGCTCGCTAACATGTTGAGGTAAGTTCATAAAAACACAACATACGTAAAATACGGCCTTAGATTTGAGTTTGAAAATAATGTTGCTGGCACTTGGCTCCATTTTAAACTCTTGATATAACAGGTTTAAAAAAGAAAGAAAAAAGAAGCCGAAGTTCGTACTAATTTTCGATGGCACGGTTGGCGCAGTAGTTAAGCGATTGACTAAGGCACATAAGACCCGTTTCCAAGTTCTACGGTTTTCTGCATCGTGGACCGCTCGGTACATGCTGCCTTCAACAGCCTTCTTAATCGCGACCATCTTGTTTTTTCTTCTTACAGACTCCTAAACAACCTCCGCCAATACAGCGGCGACACGATCTACCAATCAACTAACACTCCTCGTCAGAACCAGCAGTGTCTGCGGATCTTCGACCTATCGGAGTACCGCCAGGTGCTCAGCGACATCGCCGTCTGGATATACCAGGGTAAGGAATCTTCCATCATCATCATAGGTCCACTGCTGTAAAGAAAGAAAAGAAATCAAGAAAAATAGTTTATTCCGCACAAACAAAACGCACATCTATCCTAATATTATAAAGAGGAAAGATTTGTATTTTTGTGTGTATGTTTGTAATGAATAAACTCAAAAACTACTGTGCCGATTTCAAAAATTCTTTCACTATTGGAAAGTTACATTCACCCTGAGTGACATAGGGTATATTTATTGCTAAAAAAGATTAGGGGTCCTTACTAAAACTTAACCACCCGTGCGAAGTTGGGACGGGCCGCTGCGCTGTTACAAATAAAAATCATAGACCTCTTCGCAAGCATCGCCACAGGGACTGGTTCTGTTCAATTTGCATTGCCACGTCATAGGTCCAACTTTTGACAGACCCTATCGGTTATCCGTGCTGTAAGCAAGCGTCAACCAGCATTTTGGCCTCGTATAGGACTTTCTGTTCTTTTCCCTTTTGTTATTTTTTTATATAATTTGTATTATTTTTAACCGTGTTTGATCCTGTACGAATCGCAATAAATACTTTTTCTTTCAATTTACGAGTTGCATATTAAGCCTATAATGTTCCCACTGCTGCGATTCAGGCCTCTATTCGAGAGGGAGTGGGTTGTAATCCACCACGGGGGCCAGTGCGGATTGGTCTAGATGTCATGTCTGCGAATTTTTGGTTCTAGGACGAACCGGTTTTCTTACGATGTTTTCCTTCACCGTTTCGTGAGTAGTGGTGATTAAATTATTTACACAAAGTAAATTTTTGTTAAAATTATAATACTTGTCGGAGATGGTATGTCTGTCTCTCGTTAGCATCAGGCATATTTTAATTACTGTGGGCGTACTATGGATAGTGTTGGTTATAACACAATAGAAACACGGTTTGCACTTCAAATGAGATTATAATTTACGAACAAATCAGTCACACTAGTGAATTACACACTGTAGGTACACATTTAACGATACGGAACGCTGACAGTTTCTGAGCACATGTTGTTCGTACGATCTCCAATGTTTACATGATCTCGAGAGCTCTGCTCACACCGTTCCTTGTAGCTGTCGCTCCCACCACGAACTCAGGCTAGACTCTGTCCAGCGCCACGAGATGGCGCTGACGTTCCGAATAGTCAAACGAATGACTCTGACATACTTATGTTTATTTTGTTTCCCAGGTCTGATCCACCTCCTGGAGCGGCAGCTGGAGCGCCTAATCGTGCCGGCCATCCTGGAGCACGAGGAGATCTCGGGGCTGTCGGGGCCCGCCGCGCGCCCGCCCGCCGCCGGGGCCGGCCCGCAGCGCCTCAAGCTGGAGCTGTCGGCCACGCACGACCACCTGCACACCTTCGCCGTCGACCAGCCGCTGCGGCTCATGATCTTTAAACAGGTAATAACACTTTGTAAGTATATCATCATCTGCCAAGCTGGAGCTGTCGGCCACGCACGACCACCTGCACACCTTCGCCGTCGACCAGCCGCTGCGGCTCATGATCTTTAAACAGGTAATAACACTTTGTAAGTATATCATCATCTGCCAAGCTGGAGCTGTCGGCCACGCACGACCACCTGCACACCTTCGCCGTCGACCAGCCGCTGCGGCTCATGATCTTTAAACAGGTAATAACACTTTGTAAGTATATCATCATCTGCCAAGCTGGAGCTGTCGGCCACGCACGACCACCTGCACACCTTCGCCGTCGACCAGCCGCTGCGGCTCATGATCTTTAAACAGGTAATAACACTTTGTAAGTATATCATCATCTGCCAAGCTGGAGCTGTCGGCCACGCACGACCACCTGCACACCTTCGCCGTCGACCAGCCGCTGCGGCTCATGATCTTTAAACAGGTAATAACACTTTGTAAGTATATCATCATCTGCCAAGCTGGAGCTGTCGGCCACGCACGACCACCTGCACACCTTCGCCGTCGACCAGCCGCTGCGGCTCATGATCTTTAAACAGGTAATAACACTTTGTAAGTATATCATCATCTGCCAAGCTGGAGCTGTCGGCCACGCACGACCACCTGCACACCTTCGCCGTCGACCAGCCGCTGCGGCTCATGATCTTTAAACAGGTAATAACACTTTGTAAGTATATCATCATCTGCCAAGCTGGAGCTGTCGGCCACGCACGACCACCTGCACACCTTCGCCGTCGACCAGCCGCTGCGGCTCATGATCTTTAAACAGGTAATAACACTTTGTAAGTATATCATCATCTGCCAAGCTGGAGCTGTCGGCCACGCACGACCACCTGCACACCTTCGCCGTCGACCAGCCGCTGCGGCTCATGATCTTTAAACAGGTAATAACACTTTGTAAGTATATCATCATCTGCCAAGCTGGAGCTGTCGGCCACGCACGACCACCTGCACACCTTCGCCGTCGACCAGCCGCTGCGGCTCATGATCTTTAAACAGGTAATAACACTTTGTAAGTATATCATCATCTGCCAAGCTGGAGCTGTCGGCCACGCACGACCACCTGCACACCTTCGCCGTCGACCAGCCGCTGCGGCTCATGATCTTTAAACAGGTAATAACACTTTGTAAGTATATCATCATCTGCCAAGCTGGAGCTGTCGGCCACGCACGACCACCTGCACACCTTCGCCGTCGACCAGCCGCTGCGGCTCATGATCTTTAAACAGGTAATAACACTTTGTAAGTATATCATCATCTGCCAAGCTGGAGCTGTCGGCCACGCACGACCACCTGCACACCTTCGCCGTCGACCAGCCGCTGCGGCTCATGATCTTTAAACAGGTAATAACACTTTGTAAGTATATCATCATCTGCCAAGCTGGAGCTGTCGGCCACGCACGACCACCTGCACACCTTCGCCGTCGACCAGCCGCTGCGGCTCATGATCTTTAAACAGGTAATAACACTTTGTAAGTATATCATCATCTGCCAAGCTGGAGCTGTCGGCCACGCACGACCACCTGCACACCTTCGCCGTCGACCAGCCGCTGCGGCTCATGATCTTTAAACAGGTAATAACACTTTATAAGTATATCATCATCTGCCAAGCTGGAGCTGTCGGCCACGCACGACCACCTGCACACCTTCGCCGTCGACCAGCCGCTGCGGCTCATGATCTTTAAACAGGTAATAACACTTTGTAAGTATATCATCATCTGCCAAGCTGGAGCTGTCGGCCACGCACGACCACCTGCACACCTTCGCCGTCGACCAGCCGCTGCGGCTCATGATCTTTAAACAGGTAATAACACTTTGTAAGTATATCATCATCTGCCAAGCTGGAGCTGTCGGCCACGCACGACCACCTGCACACCTTCGCCGTCGACCAGCCGCTGCGGCTCATGATCTTTAAACAGGTAATAACACTTTGTAAGTATATCATCATCTGCCAAGCTGGAGCTGTCGGCCACGCACGACCACCTGCACACCTTCGCCGTCGACCAGCCGCTGCGGCTCATGATCTTTAAACAGGTAATAACACTTTGTAAGTATATCATCATCTGCCAAGCTGGAGCTGTCGGCCACGCACGACCACCTGCACACCTTCGCCGTCGACCAGCCGCTGCGGCTCATGATCTTTAAACAGGTAATAACACTTTGTAAGTATATCATCATCTGCCAAGCTGGAGCTGTCGGCCACGCACGACCACCTGCACACCTTCGCCGTCGACCAGCCGCTGCGGCTCATGATCTTTAAACAGGTAATAACACTTTGTAAGTATATCATCATCTGCCAAGCTGGAGCTGTCGGCCACGCACGACCACCTGCACACCTTCGCCGTCGACCAGCCGCTGCGGCTCATGATCTTTAAACAGGTAATAACACTTTGTAAGTATATCATCATCTGCCAAGCTGGAGCTGTCGGCCACGCACGACCACCTGCACACCTTCGCCGTCGACCAGCCGCTGCGGCTCATGATCTTTAAACAGGTAATAACACTTTGTAAGTATATCATCATCTGCCAAGCTGGAGCTGTCGGCCACGCACGACCACCTGCACACCTTCGCCGTCGACCAGCCGCTGCGGCTCATGATCTTTAAACAGGTAATAACACTTTGTAAGTATATCATCATCTGCCAAGCTGGAGCTGTCGGCCACGCACGACCACCTGCACACCTTCGCCGTCGACCAGCCGCTGCGGCTCATGATCTTTAAACAGGTAATAACACTTTGTAAGTATATCATCATCTGCCAAGCTGGAGCTGTCGGCCACGCACGACCACCTGCACACCTTCGCCGTCGACCAGCCGCTGCGGCTCATGATCTTTAAACAGGTAATAACACTTTGTAAGTATATCATCATCTGCCAAGCTGGAGCTGTCGGCCACGCACGACCACCTGCACACCTTCGCCGTCGACCAGCCGCTGCGGCTCATGATCTTTAAACAGGTAATAACACTTTGTAAGTATATCATCATCTGCCAAGCTGGAGCTGTCAGCCACGCACGACCACCTGCACACCTTCGCCGTCGACCAGCCGCTGCGGCTCATGATCTTTAAACAGGTAATAACACTTTGTAAGTATATCATCATCTGCCAAGCTGGAGCTGTCGGCCACGCACGACCACCTGCACACCTTCGCCGTCGACCAGCCGCTGCGGCTCATGATCTTTAAACAGGTAATAACACTTTGTAAGTATATCATCATCTGCCAAGCTGGAGCTGTCGGCCACGCACGACCACCTGCACACCTTCGCCGTCGACCAGCCGCTGCGGCTCATGATCTTTAAACAGGTAATAACACTTTGTAAGTATATCATCATCTGCCAAGCTGGAGCTGTCGGCCACGCACGACCACCTGCACACCTTCGCCGTCGACCAGCCGCTGCGGCTCATGATCTTTAAACAGGTAATAACACTTTGTAAGTATATCATCATCTGCCAAGCTGGAGCTGTCGGCCACGCACGACCACCTGCACACCTTCGCCGTCGACCAGCCGCTGCGGCTCATGATCTTTAAACAGGTAATAACACTTTGTAAGTATATCATCATCTGCCAAGCTGGAGCTGTCGGCCACGCACGACCACCTGCACACCTTCGCCGTCGACCAGCCGCTGCGGCTCATGATCTTTAAACAGGTAATAACACTTTGTAAGTATATCATCATCTGCCAAGCTGGAGCTGTCGGCCACGCACGACCACCTGCACACCTTCGCCGTCGACCAGCCGCTGCGGCTCATGATCTTTAAACAGGTAATAACACTTTGTAAGTATATCATCATCTGCCAAGCTGGAGCTGTCGGCCACGCACGACCACCTGCACACCTTCGCCGTCGACCAGCCGCTGCGGCTCATGATCTTTAAACAGGTAATAACACTTTGTAAGTATATCATCATCTGCCAAGCTGGAGCTGTCGGCCACGCACGACCACCTGCACACCTTCGCCGTCGACCAGCCGCTGCGGCTCATGATCTTTAAACAGGTAATAACACTTTGTAAGTATATCATCATCTGCCAAGCTGGAGCTGTCGGCCACGCACGACCACCTGCACACCTTCGCCGTCGACCAGCCGCTGCGGCTCATGATCTTTAAACAGGTAATAACACTTTGTAAGTATATCATCATCTGCCAAGCTGGAGCTGTCGGCCACGCACGACCACCTGCACACCTTCGCCGTCGACCAGCCGCTGCGGCTCATGATCTTTAAACAGGTAATAACACTTTGTAAGTATATCATCATCTGCCAAGCTGGAGCTGTCGGCCACGCACGACCACCTGCAAACCTTCGCCGTCGACCAGCCGCTGCGGCTCATGATCTTTAAACAGGTAATAACACTTTGTAAGTATATCATCATCTGCCAAGCTGGAGCTGTCGGCCACGCACGACCACCTGCACACCTTCGCCGTCGACCAGCCGCTGCGGCTCATGATCTTTAAACAGGTAATAACACTTTGTAAGTATATCATCATCTGCCAAGCTGGAGCTGTCGGCCACGCACGACCACCTGCACACCTTCGCCGTCGACCAGCCGCTGCGGCTCATGATCTTTAAACAGGTAATAACACTTTGTAAGTATATCATCATCTGCCAAGCTGGAGCTGTCGGCCACGCACGACCACCTGCACACCTTCGCCGTCGACCAGCCGCTGCGGCTCATGATCTTTAAACAGGTAATAACACTTTGTAAGTATATCATCATCTGCCAAGCTGGAGCTGTCGGCCACGCACGACCACCTGCACACCTTCGCCGTCGACCAGCCGCTGCGGCTCATGATCTTTAAACAGGTAATAACACTTTGTAAGTATATCATCATCTGCCAAGCTGGAGCTGTCGGCCACGCACGACCACCTGCACACCTTCGCCGTCGACCAGCCGCTGCGGCTCATGATCTTTAAACAGGTAATAACACTTTGTAAGTATATCATCATCTGCCAAGCTGGAGCTGTCGGCCACGCACGACCACCTGCACACCTTCGCCGTCGACCAGCCGCTGCGGCTCATGATCTTTAAACAGGTAATAACACTTTGTAAGTATATCATCATCTGCCAAGCTGGAGCTGTCGGCCACACACAACCACCTGCACACCTTCGCCGTCGACCAGCCGCTGCGGCTCATGATCTTTAAACAGGTAATAACACTTTGTAAGTATATCATCATCTGCCAAGCTGGAGCTGTCGGCCACGCACGACCACCTGCACACCTTCGCCGTCGACCAGCCGCTGCGGCTCATGATCTTTAAACAGGTAATAACACTTTGTAAGTATATCATCATCTGCCAAGCTGGAGCTGTCGGCCACGCACGACCACCTGCACACCTTCGCCGTCGACCAGCCGCTGCGGCTCATGATCTTTAAACAGGTAATAACACTTTGTAAGTATATCATCATCTGCCAAGCTGGAGCTGTCGGCCACGCACGACCACCTGCACACCTTCGCCGTCGACCAGCCGCTGCGGCTCATGATCTTTAAACAGGTAATAACACTTTGTAAGTATATCATCATCTGCCAAGCTGGAGCTGTCGGCCACGCACGACCACCTGCACACCTTCGCCGTCGACCAGCCGCTGCGGCTCATGATCTTTAAACAGGTAATAACACTTTGTAAGTATATCATCATCTGCCAAGCTGGAGCTGTCGGCCACGCACGACCACCTGCACACCTTCGCCGTCGACCAGCCGCTGCGGCTCATGATCTTTAAACAGGTAATAACACTTTGTAAGTATATCATCATCTGCCAAGCTGGAGCTGTCAGCCACGCACGACCACCTGCACACCTTCGCCGTCGACCAGCCGCTGCGGCTCATGATCTTTAAACAGGTAATAACACTTTGTAAGTATATCATCATCTGCCAAGCTGGAGCTGTCGGCCACGCACGACCACCTGCACACCTTCGCCGTCGACCAGCCGCTGCGGCTCATGATCTTTAAACAGGTAATAACACTTTGTAAGTATATCATCATCTGCCAAGCTGGAGCTGTCGGCCACGCACGACCACCTGCACACCTTCGCCGTCGACCAGCCGCTGCGGCTCATGATCTTTAAACAGGTAATAACACTTTGTAAGTATATCATCATCTGCCAAGCTGGAGCTGTCGGCCACGCACGACCACCTGCACACCTTCGCCGTCGACCAGCCGCTGCGGCTCATGATCTTTAAACAGGTAATAACACTTTGTAAGTATATCATCATCTGCCAAGCTGGAGCTGTCGGCCACGCACGACCACCTGCACACCTTCGCCGTCGACCAGCCGCTGCGGCTCATGATCTTTAAACAGGTAATAACACTTTGTAAGTATATCATCATCTGCCAAGCTTTTTCCCAACTATGCTGGGGTCGGCTTCCAGTCTAACCGGATGTACCTAAATACCAGTAGTTTTTTACATGAAGCGACTGCCTATCTGACCTCCACAACTCAGTTACTGCATAATACTACCTACAAGACTTTCGGGCTTCTGACTACCCGTAACGACTATCAGAGATCCACGAATGACAGCCGGGACCAACAGCTTAACGTGCTTTCCGAGGCACGGAGAGGTTTCGGTATGTATAGATGGTCACCCATCCACAGAAAACCGCGGCAAGCGTAGCTTAACCTGGTCGATCGACCTGTGCGGCTGTTATTATTTAGCCACGGGCCCCTCATGCCGGAATGTGGGCATAGTATACTTTTGCCTAGCGTGATATACTTCTGCCTAGCGCGGTATACTTCTTCCTAGCGTGATATACTTCTGCCTAGCGGGGTATATTCTGCATAGCGCGGTATACTTCTGCCTGGCGTGGTATACTTCTGCCTAGCGTGGTATACTTCTGCCTAGCGTGGTATACTTCTGCCTAGCGTGGTATACTTCAGCCTAGCGTGGTATACTTCTACCTAGCGTGGTATACTTCTGCCTAGCGTGTTATACTTCAACCTAGCGTGGTATACTTCTGCCTAGCGCGGTATACTTCTGCCTAGCGTGGTATACTTCTGCCTAGCGTGGTATACTTCTGCCTAGCGTGGTATACTTCAGCCTAGCGTGGTATACTTCTACCTAGCGTGGTATACTTCAGCCTAGCGTGGTATACTTCTACCTAGCGTGGTATACTTCTGCCTAGCGTGTTATACTTCTACCTAGCGTGTTATACTTCTGCCTAGCGTGGTATACTTCTGACTAGCGTGGTATACTTCTGCCTAGCGTGGTATACTTCTGCCTAGCGTGGTATACTTCTGCCTAGCGTGGTATACTTCTACCTAGCGTGGTATACTTCTGCCTAGCGTGGTATACAGGATGACAGTTGCCGAAAATCGAGTTGAATGGCGTGCAATAGGAGAGGTCTTTGTCCAGCAGTGGACTGCTATAGACTGATGATGATGATGACCTGGCTAGTCTCCGTAGAGATTGAAATCGGTCGGGAGGATTATTTATCCTCTATCCATAACCTTCACATGACCCTAAGACATGACCTAACAGCATTTTCATTTCTCCCCTTTCAGCTGTTCTACTACATCTGCGCGTACAGCTTGAACCAGCTGCTCCTGCGCAAGGACCTGTGCTGCTGGGCCAAGGGGCTACAGATCCGGTACAACATCAGCCATCTGGAGACCTGGATCAAGGAGCATCTGGCTGAATATGGGCAGAAGAGTGTAAGTGTACCGGATTTTATACAAAGTGGCGATTAGGTTATCACTTTAAATATTACAGCTGTTATTACAATTCGTAATCACTAATCAGTCTGTTAAAATTAAAAAAAAAAAAACAACTTTACTAAAAATAGAAAACTGAATTTTTTCCAACAAAATAAATAGCTTAAAAATTGGCACAATATAAACCACCCTCGATACTAAGGTTCTAGATACGCGCGGGACAATGGTATCAATAATTCAACACAAACTTTATGATATTGTTACCAAATAATCACAAATTAAGCTTAATGATATTAAATACTCAAACGAAAAAAAGAGGTCCCACGGCTAGAATTAATTGTTATCAATTATTTATACCTGAATGCTATCACATTTTGACATTTTGAATTTTTGACATTTATTATGAATTTATTTTCTTATTATTTTTATTTTTTATTATTATTTTATTCTATATTATCATATTATTAATGTGAGATGTTGTGTAAATTGTCTCCTATGGGCCTAGTTACCCGAAATAAATGAATTTATTATTATTATTTATAATACACGTAAATCATTGTGCTTATGGGTGGATGCAACGGTACAGGGGTCGTAGGGGTATTTAAAATTGTATATGTGTAAAATACGTAATGTAGAATACGTGGTTTCAATTAATGTGATAACCTAATCGCCACACTGTATACAACTTTCTTTGTTCCAAAGGTTGTCATCACAATGATTTTAGTTACGGACTACAAAAAATAAATAATAATAATAATATCCCTGGACATTTCACACAGCGCCATCTAGTCCCAAGCTAAGCAACCTAATGCTTGTGTTATGGTAACAAGATGGCTGATAAACTACTTAATATATACATTTTTTTTTTTTAAATACATACATATTATAGATAGAAAAACACCCAGACTCAGAACAAATACATGTAGGACTTACAAATATTTGTTCTGAGCGGGAATCGAACCCGCGACACGCAGCGCAGCAGTCTGATCGCTCAGAATCAAAAATGGGAATGGGAATTTAATGAAATGATGAACAATAAGAGATCATAACACGCTTAGCAGATTGGCTTATACGACATTTACAGACGCCAGCAGGTCAAGCTACCCGAAACTGTTAAAATTTCCCAATCAACCTTGAACCTTAATGCTTTAGCGATAAAGTTGACAATTTATTAAAGAAAATTGTAGTAGCTTGATGTGCTGACGTCTGTACTATCGCAAAACCTATATCCAACCATTTTGATAACAAAATCCCGTGCACATGATGACCACAGCTGGGTCCGTAAGTAAAACTAAAGAGGATCCTTTTTAGGTCGACTAATAATATGCGCTGCAAGCAGGAATAGTCCTTACGGTGGTCAGATATAGATTTTGGCGATAGTACCGGAATTAACACACACAACTACACACCGCAATTAGAATATTATGTAATAATATTAATACATACATTGAATTTTTAGCTACTCAAAACCCGGGGAACCGAAGCATGTAAAACATATTTTATACCCCCAATTATTCTAATCTGCATTCGCGACACATTCGCCAAAAATGTAAACAAATATGAGTTTATGGAAAAATAACTTTAATTCCTACACAATAAAGTTCAGTTTACGCTACAACTTCAAACATTTTTATAACTTTTTCAATAGTGCTAGTCACTCTGAAATCAACTTAATTACCATTTAAATAAAGTTGACATTTGTTTAACTTGAAATAACGTCAATTAGATACATAAATAAAATTTTAATACAAATGTTCGTTTAGAAAAACTTGACTCAAAAAATATTTGTTTTCTTCAGGTGGAAGAAGTTCTAGGCGTCCTAAAACCTATAACGCAAGCGGTGCAGTTGTTACAAGCACGCAAGTCGATGCAAGACGTCCAGAGCACCGTGGACATGTGTGCCAACCTCAACGCGATGCAAGTCTGCAAGGTAAGAATACTAAGCAAGGCAACAAAACCACAGGACAAACTAGTTTGTTTTTGTTTTGGTTTTTTTTTTAATTTTTTTTTAAATTTTTTAATTAAAAAACGTTGCCCCACACTAGGAATTTCTCCTGTGTCGTAGGTGCGTTTACAAACATTTAAACTCACATACACAAACAGCCAGGATTGCTCACACAACACTCACACCCTCACACTTTTAGAGGTATGAGGAACGGGGTGTAAAGTATACTCGGGTGTGGGCGGGGAGGGTGTTGTATCCGGTGGGCAATGGCCCGACGATTGATCTCGGGACGTTGTAATGCTAGTCGCACGGTGAACTTTGCTTGCGCGATGCAGGTTTTTGCGTGGCGTCAGTGTGATGCGTAGTTCGCATGTGGCGGTGTAGATGCCGCCACACACTTAACATATTTCGCCGAATAAAAATACATGTGAATTATGATTTAAGGGGGGCCCACGCTAATTTTACTTCCTGAAATTCCTACTTCTAACTTAAAGCCCACGTTCGCCCGGACGTAAAAATATCGCGCACTGGATTTTGAACTCTCAGCCGAGCATTATGAATCCAACAGAGCGCATCCGGTCTAAACGCAACGCGTCAAAAAAAAAAACACCATTGTATTTTCAACTCTCGGCGCTAAGCTGTGCGTTGGAAATCCAGTGGAAAGCGGGCTCATACGAACCTGGGCTATGGATGATTAAATCACGTCATTCTAAAGTAAAAAAAGCTGTACATTATCCGTATACTTTTGCAATTCATCATCTGCCTAGCCTTTTCCCAACTATGTATGTTGGGGTCGGCTTCCAGTCTAACCGAATGCAGCTGAATACCAGTATTTTACATGGAGCGACTGCCTATCTGACCTCCACAACTCAGTTACTGAATAATACAATATCCCTTGGTAAGGCTGGTTGTTAGACTTTCGGGCTTCTGTAACCTGTAACGACTGGCAAAGATCGACAAATGATAGCCGGGACCAGTGGCTTAACGTGCTTTTGAGGCTCAGCGGGTCTTGTTAGGTACAGATGGTCACCCATCCACGGACCAACCGACGAAAGCGTAGCTCAACCTGATCGATCGCCCCATGCAGCTGTTATTACAAGCCCCTCCATACTTTCGTAACTACAATCTGACTCTGTTATCATATTTCTTTTTCCTCTCCAGATCCTGAACATGTACACACCAGCAGAGGAGTACGAGGTGAAAGTAACTCGCGAGTTCATCCACGAGATACAGAAGAAGATGCTGGAGAAGGCTGGCACCAACCCCGACAAGGAACCGGTGAGTTATACTTATTATTATTTACGATCTTTTTTGAATTGAGTGCTCACAGTCAAGAGGTCCCTTTGGAATGTAGACTACTGAACTTGAGACTGACTGACTGACTTGAGACTGCTGAATAGGTGTGGTTAGTCCCTTAGTCTCGAAAATCGTAGTTTTCTATGGCCAAAAGTTGAACAGCTTTTGTCCATAGAAAACTACGATTTTGTATGGACAAAAGCTGATAGTCCCTTAAATGCACATGTCGACGATCGTCGATGACTGTCATCAATACGGAGATTATTTAAAACATAATTCTGTCTATCATTTTCAACCCATTGACAGAAACGGAGCGATATTTTTTTAATACGTTTAGTCTTAAACGCGTTTAGTCTTTTGTGGTGCAAGTTGGCCTTAGAATCGATGTGAAAGTGAAGCGGTGAAGGGCGCGCGTTTTTGGGGGACTGTCTTTTGTAATTTTGACGTTCGAAAAGTGCTGATTCTCAGCCTAATTTGAATAAATGACTTTTGATTTTGATTTTGATGACGCTTCAGTAAAAAAAAAAATACTTCCGTTTCCCCAATCTGTCTTTTGTAACACAAAGTCATTGGGCAACGACTATCGTTGACATAAAGATTCGCTTGTCAGTAATGCTTACACACTAATAGTATCAGAACTGTGGCCGATACTATACCTCGACGTTTAATCGTATTCAGTAACTTGACAGTTGAAAGGTTACCAGGTTTTGACAAAAAAAAAGGTAGGGAAAAAGGTAGAACATTAAAAGAAGATAGATAGATTAGGTGGTAAACTGAATGAACTTAAATAATGTACTAAAATGCAAACTTTTTATTTTAAATTTAATAACATGTCTTAAAAATGAATAAGAAGAATGACGTCTACGTCTAGGGTTGCCAGAGGAAATAAAATGACAAAAGTAAAATAACACGATTTTTATTAAAAAGGAAACTACAGCTTTACTTAACTAATAACGACTTTTATTAATAATAATTCTTATATTCCACATCTTACATACTAATATTTAAAGTTTTATTTCAACTAAACCATTTCTATCATTCGTTCTTTACGCAAAATCGTTCACTACCCCAACACCATAGTTTTAGTCTTAGTATGGTAACATTATTTTTCTTTGAACTGTCAAGCTACTGAATACGATTAAAAGTCGAGGTATTGTAAAGTGTCCAGTATAGATAGGTGCAAGTACAGACACAAATTCCATGGTACCCCATACCATACCTATAACGACTGCTTGCGAACAACTGTTGAACTCACTACTAGTAGCGTAAAAGCTGATCACACACCCACTGTTCCAATGTCTTGAAAGGTCGTTTCAGGTTGAATATTGAAAAACTACATTGTTTTTTCATCTATATGCAGAAAACTAACCAGCATGCTCTGTTTTTGTTACAGCAAAACCTTCTAATGGACTCAAAGATGATATTCTCGGTGCAATTCCCCTTCAATCCTTCATCCATACGTCTGGAAGCCGTAGAGTTACCAGAAGTGCTAGAACTGGAAGGTCTACTCACCAAGATATAAGTAGACCGAGTAGACCAAACGAAAAGAATGCCGGAATAAGGTTAAAAAACAAGCCTTTTGTTGTTATTATTTTATTTATACACTTTGGTATAATGGTCTACTGGGTAAAATGAGTAGACCATGAAAAGACCGCTGTAGAAGCTTGTGTCAACAATGATTTATTATTAATTATAGGTTTTTGTTCGTAGCTAAGAAGAGACATAATAATAGTAGAAGACCGTAGAAGTAAGAAGGTAAATAATGTTCAAACAATAGCATAGTTTGTTTGTAAATTTCAATTCATAAAATATCTTGGTCTTTTCACGAGTAGACCGGAAAAGACCATATGAAAAGTAAGGTTATAAGTTAAAAACAATAGTTGTTATTATTTTTAAACGTAAAAAACGGTCTAATAACTGCAAGAAATAGTTAAATAGATTTAAAACGTCATAATAATAGGTTTATAATGAATTTCACATTTTGTATAATTTGTTTGTGTTCATTTTGGTGTTATATTTCGGCTAATTATTTATTCATAAACTGACGGACGGATGCCCGTTTTTTTATGCAAAATATAAAAAACAAAAAAAAATTGATGATTATAATTTTTGTGGTCCACGAGCTGGTAGCGTAGTTGCTCAAATCGTTTTTTTTTTTTGTTTTTTATGTTTAGCGATACCCAAGTTTCGCCAGCTAATTTAATTTGACCTTTTATAACTTCACTCAACGGGCATACAGCGACCAACGCGTTCAATATAATAATGCACTGAGAGGTACTGTTGCGGCTGCCGTGGCGTTGTAGTGCGTCAGGAATATTTGCGGATAATAATATTAAGGTGGATGCTCCAAGGTAGCCCGCGAAATTCAAATTTTCTTACGTTTTTTGCAATTTGCTGGTCAGTACTAAGTTGCACGTTGATTAAAATATGATTTGCGGCCGTAACAAATATGTATTTACGGATTTTTGTCTTTTAACCGAAATAAAAATTCATTACACCGAATAAAAAGCATCTAAATGGACACAAACTTTTGTAAAACATAGCTTGCCTTATATATCTTCAATTAGCTCAACATTTTTCGTTCCTACATTTTTATTGCCATACGAAGTAATCGTTCAATATGGTGCCATTCTTATATTCTATTAATTGGTGTTAAAACATAAATTATTATACTCGAGTTACACTTACATTCCTTTGAAAATAATTTCTATTAAGAACACTAATAAAATTATTGTTATCACAATGATTTTATTATACAACTAGCGGCCCGCCCCGGCTTCGTACGGGTGGTTAAGTTTTAGTAAGGATCCCTAATCTTTTCTAGCAATAAATATAGCCTATGTCACTCAGGGTGAATGTAGCTTTCCAATGGTGAAAGAATTTTTAAAATTGGCACAGTAGTTTTTGAGTTTATTCATTACAAATATACACACAAAAATACAAATCTTTCCTCTTTATAATATTAGTAGAGATTGAAATATTTTTGTCAATGACAATAAAATAATATATTATGATCTGCGAGGTAATTGCGTAACAGACTGTCAGTAGCAAATGTTTTTCATTTTGACAGTTCCACAACATTCATTGCGTCATTTAAGTTGTTGAGCAGACAAATATTTCGAACATTGAAGCAATGGATGTATATTCTTTAAAATGACTCAGATTAAAAGTGATAGTGTGTTGTTACGCAGTTAGGGTGCTGGGTTTCAATATGTTTATTCAAGTTAATATTTATAAAATTCTGGTGACATAATTGTTCTGTATCAAAGAAAAAAATATTTTAATTCCCGGTCACTATGATACATTGTCACATAGGAATAAATTAATAGGAAAATCCGGCCTGTTCTATTAAAAGTTTAATCATTCACATCTTGTCGTACTGAATACGACAAAGTATTGTATTTATTAATCATTTGTCGTATAGCGGTGTTCAAACTAAAAATAATGATAATTATCGTATTCAAAATTAGACCAAATCACGAATTACTAGAGTTCATTACGGCTTAATGAGATATTAGCAAGCGCAGAAATAATATAAGTATTACATGATAGAGTAGGACTCGTTAAGTTAATTTCTATTGACTTTTGAGTTTCTATGTGCTGAGATATGGATAAGAAAAAGATCTTACTTTTGTATATTTTTTCTTTATGGGGATGCGCTAACGTAGCCCGCGAAATTAGAAATAAAGAAAGAAAATACGTTTATTTGCGGTAAACATAACGCGTAAAAAGAACACAAACACAAAAAAGAAATAACAAGTTGGTGGAAAATATGCGTCACATCCACGAAAAACGGCTATCGCTCAGCATAATGCAAATAAATAAATAAAATCAATTTCTTACGTTTTTTGCAATTTAAGGGCAGTGTCAAGTTGTACGTATAAATGACCTGTAAATTGAAGAAAAAAAACTAGGAAATTTAAATTTCGCGGGCTACCCTAACGCTTTCTCTTTAATCAACCTTGCGCAGCTTCCTAAGCTCTTTTCAGTTTCTATACATGATTGTTTTTGATTATTTATCCTCCTTGTTGTGTTTACAAAATATGATGACATCTAAAATATACATTGCTAAAACTGCAGTTAATGTGGAACTTTTGCTGTCAAAACTTTATATGAAAACCTGGCCGACCTTCGTACCGCCTCAGAATCAATAAGAACGATGCATGAGAAAATGAAAATATCTTGTCTATTTTTTTTCATGAATTTTTCCCATGTTTTAATAGTTATTCTGCTATTCGGGGCGGAGACAAATCCAGCAAATCGAAGATCATAAAAATCGGTCCAACCGTTCTTGAAAATAGCAATTATTATTATTATATTGTTATATTTATATAGATTAAAAGGGCTCTCTAAGAACGGAGTTTAAGAGTTTTTCTTGTGTTTGCCAAATGTGTTACAAATCAGTCGCTTCCCTGAATAAGTCTTCCTTTTAATAAGTTGAAAATAAACAACGATTCTTTAGTCATTCTAATATTTAAATTAATTGTGACTATTTTTATTTAAACCCAGATTATAAGCTTTTATAAGATGGCATTTTAATGATTACTTGCTATAAATAATAATTGCTATATTTAGCCTTAAAAAAACTTTTCTTTTGACTAACTTCAAGTTATAAATTACCGTTGTTTCTTACAATACATTAAGTCTGTCTCAGCCATTCCTATTTAAAAATAAGTTTTTTTTTTAATCAACGAAGTTCGTTAGTTCTTTTAAATTAAGGTTTATACATTTTTTTTATATTAATTAACTGAATTTTGTTATAATTTATACTGATTAGTTCAAATTGTTCACCACTGTTGGACGCCACATTTGATTCTGATTCTGAACTTTGAATTTTAATTAAATGTAATTAACCATGATTCGAATGAACACAGTTAATAGTTTAATATTTCTATTGGTGAAATGGTTTGTATAAAAAAATCTAAATGTCCATTTAACTACAAGCTTGATGTTGTTCATAATCGTTGTTAAATACATAATGTATTGTGATTGTCGTAAAAATATAATCGACACTGCTTTGAGCTGATGAAAGAAATGAATGAATACAAAAAAAAACACCTTTAAACTATTTAAAAAAATGATGCAGCTATGACTGGCATGAAGGCAGTATGAGTCAAGTCGAAAATACTTATTTGTGGGTTCAAAATTTGGCAGTTAATAACTATGTAAGTTGCCTAGAAAATCTTAGGATTGTATAATAAAATTCGCACTGCCGAAATTGAACCTTATGTAACTCATGTTTATGAAAAATCTATGTGTTCATCGTGTATAGATTCCTTAAATGTATATTACGATGTTGATATATTAAATGTGGTAAAATTGTGGTGAATTATTGCCCATTTGTCCAAAAAAAGCGCTGTATATGCTGAAAAATATTGCAACGTTGAAATAAAAAGTGCTGCAGCAGCTTTATTGACAAATGTTTAGTGTCATTCCATTATATTTAATTTAATGTTATTGTAGTTAATAAAGTTTATTAGAGTATTGTTGTATAGAAAAATTATAGTTGATTTTGGAAAAGTTGCAAAAGTATTAAACACAACTGATCAGTACATCAAAAATATGTCCATAGCTAGATGTTGCTACACTTAAAAAATCTACATTACTAATACTTTTGCAAAATTTCCAGAAAAATATGAGGACTCAATAAATAATAGAGAATAATAATTAAATAATAATATGTAGACATAAAACAGTGTTACCATTCGCGCTAGGTGCTTTCGAAGCTACACTATATTTATTATTATAACCGCCTGTTTCAACATATACTGATAGTATTACTGTGTGTATTTTATACTAGCTGCGACCCGCGGTTTTAGCCGCATACATCTCGATCTCGTGGGAATATTGGTATATAAAGTCCTCCTATCCTATGTACTAATCCAGGTTATGATCTACCCCCCAATTTCATCCAAATCCGTTCAGCCGTTTTAGCGTGAAAGCGTAACAAATAAACATATAAAAAATCTAATCAAAACTATGATATTATTATTATAGTTTAGACTAACAATAAACTCATGATTGTTCCGCCACCAATCGTATCATTTTGGCATGACCTAATTTTACTTTTACTGGTTGGTGGGGTTGAAATGTAAAGAGGCCTCTGAGGTACAGCCCGTTCTTAGTTATTTTACCTCTGGTAGCAGCATTTTAACAGCTACCTTATCGTGACAAGAATAAAGATCACAATGATTTTGATAGACTTGTCAATAGCAGCAACACAACAGCAACCTTATTTGAATGAGAATAAAGATCACTGTGATTTGGTCAGTGATGTAAAATCAGAGGTAAAATAACTATAAAAGAACTGTAGCTAAAAATTACAAATAACGTTTAGTTTACCGGTTATATTAAAAACCAGGAGACCAAATCGATTAGAATGAAAAAATCAAAATATTTTTAGTCTTTGTCGTGTTAAAGTATCAATTATATTAAAGTAGCACTTTCAGTATATGTTCAAATTGGCTGCTAGACTAGTAAAACGTCATTTCATGCCGGCTAGAAATCATTTGTATATTTTGTATAAAATGACATGAGAATATATCGGAATCGCTGTTGGCTAGTAAGGCAGCTTACAGACGAACGACATTTCATGTTGATGACGATCGCAAACGTCGCCGCCTGTCGTTAGCGACTGCCGTTGATATTAAAACTGTGTCGCTCATCTGTAAGCATCCTAAATGACATTTGCTTCACTTTATATTATATTCGAAGTTGTAGCCGGAACTATTATGAAATGAACGGATAATATTAATCGTTTATAGTGAAATTTTTCGTATTGAAGACAGTTGGTATTATGTTAAAATAGATATTAAATAATAGAAATATCGTAGTACGTTATTACGCGAAGCAGGCACTAAGTACTTATTTAGAAAATTTTATAAATCAGTATTTTGTATGTAATCGTTATTATTTATTTATTTATGTGTTATGCATTTACGACAGTACGTTAATCAGTTTCTTCTTCTTCATGTAAAATTGTCGTATTCCGTATTAAAAAATGTAGTAGTGTGATATTTATTAATTACTACTCCTTGTTGTACTTAATGTATTAATAAATAGAGAAATATATGTATGTTGTGTTGTATATGTATATTGTATATACGTGAAATTATATATAATAGGTGCTCAAGTTGAAATTATTCGAGTTTATAAATGCATTCCAAATATATTCAATATACTATTGTATCTAGTTCGTCAATTTATTGAATTATATACCTAATTCGTTGAAAATTATATCAGTGTAATGTTAAATTATTGCAAGAAAACGTAGCAAAATAATGGGCAATTCAAATGAATAACCACGATTGCAAATGTAACCTATCCTAGCTTAATAGAATCACATTTTTATGAAACATTAAGGCTACGTAGACACGGACAGGTGGTGGTGATTAGCGCCTAGAGCCTAGTGACTTAACATCCTGCGCTAGTCGCCAAGCGCGCAGTGCGGCCGGTTGCGACCGTTCATTTCATTTCGCTACTCGCAATTTGACTCGCTAGGCTATCTCTAGGCGCTACGCACCTGTCAGTGCGCGCGTAGCCTTACAGTTTAAAGCTTGTCTCTCTAGCAGCTAAACGTGTTAAATAATATTATTCTATCTAACACGATCATGACAAAGCGGTAATAAAATACTAAAATGCTTCACTTGCAGCATCAAACTCAATGCAAGTTAATTAAGGCCCGATTTACCAATAGATTAGTTTTACCTGAAGAAAAATGTGACGTTTTGACAGATTGTCCATACAAAAACTGTCAAAATGACAAGCTTATTCGTCGGATAAAGTTGGCGATTGAAAAACCGGCCCAAGGGCTGGTTTTTCTAACTCCAGATAATTTTATCCGAGGAATAATGTTGAATTTTTGAGTTCTTTAAAAAAATTGTCAGACGTCAAAATTGTACGAATAAAAATCTGTCCATTGAAAAATCTGCCCTTAATCATATAAAGTATGGCAAATCTCTTAATAAAATGCCTGCCCAAAAGCATAGGTAAGCGTTCCAGGAGTGAATATTCCTGATTTAATTACTGCATTAACGCAATTTACAATAAAAGTGTGTGGAAACAAACAAAATAAATAAAAATAATAAAGCTTTGTCATGAAAGAAATGACAGTTTATAAACCTTAATGTCATTAAAAATATGTGTCATAAATAATAGGTATATAAATGTTAAAAAGATACTAAGCGTGTACGCCATGTTTGTTAAGCTATGGTTTCCTAGAAGAACGGTGACCGCCCCCACATAGCATCCGAAATGTACCTGTGAATGACGTCAATGAAACGTTAATTGTGAAAGTAAGTTGGTGTGTTTTCACAGAGTGCGTTTTTGACACCGTAAAGTCAAACCCCGCTGCACAAAGATTTTAATCGCTAGATTTGTCCTCACCGTACTTACGTAGTCACGCGAAAAAATGTCCATACTGAGAAGAGTGAGCTCACACATTGTTATTTACCGTTTCCATGACAATCAAGTTAAGCACTGCGCCATTGTGTGTCAGAGGTGTCAACACGAAATAGAAACACGACAATTTATACACGCGGGGCGTATCCTAGTTTAAAATAGTAGTCTATGGGCGTATCTCACGATTTAAATCTTTGCCGCTGTCATCAATTTCATGACAGCTGTCACTGCGGCCGTTAATAACGATCACCGCTTTTCTAGGAAACCTTAGCTTTATATACCGCAAAACACTACAAAAACATTGTCATTGATTTGATTTTAATCCTCTGTCATATTCAATATGACAAAAGATTAACAGTTCTCTGCTGTCGTTTCATTTGAAATAATTATAAAAAGCAATATATTGCATATCTATCTAATTATTTTAGTATTTAATTATTGAAAAAATCTTATGATTACGAAGATAATTGCGGATTTAAAATCATAGAGAATTATGTTGAAATTATTTTACGTGTTAACAATGTGTCCTGTACTGTGAGCACTTTACATTCCATATAGATGTTATGTTATTAAAATCATTTATTGAATAAAAGTGGTTTTTATTTCATCATTACCAGTTTTAACTGAGATCTGCGCCCTATATTGCGCAACATATTATCAATCTCGATCTGAATCATTTTGGAGAATATTGGCGCAGATTCCCTTGTTCACAAACTAAACTAAATTTAAGTTCAATGCATATTTTTCTTTCTATTTCATTAAGAAAAGGTCCGAAGATAAATATTAGTTTAGTCTAGTCCTGTCAACATAGTCAGTCGCTTGACGTAAATTGACATATTTTTAGTAGCCATGTTTTTAATCGCGTCTAATTTGTCTATGGATTATCTTAATTTGAAAGAACTAAACTAATATTTATCTTCTGTCCTTTTCTTATTGAAGTAGAAAGAAAAAGATGCACTGAACTTAAATTTAGTTTAGTTTGTGATCAAGGGAATCGGCGCCATAGCTAATTTATTGCTTCATATTTTCGAAAAATTTGTCCGCTCAACAACGTAAATCGCAATGAATGTTGTTGAACTGACAAATTGAAAGTCATTGCTACTGCTAGTGTATTACGCAATAACCCCGCTGATTATTCTACATTTACAATGCCCTCGATAAGAATAGCAAAATGTGGCTAAGTAGTAACAGCACGGGGTGATCGAAGGTAAAGCTATGCTTGCCGAGGTCGGTCCGTGGACGGGTGACCATCCATTACATACCGGGACCCATCCGTGCAACAGGTCATTACCTAGTTAAAATCTTTGACAGTAGTTACGAGAATACATAGTCGGAAGCCCGAAATTCTGACAACCAGTCTTACCAAGGGGTATCGTGTTACCCAGTAACGAGGTCGAGGAGGTCAGATAGTCAGTCGTTAAAGTACTTAATTGGTATTCAGCTGCATCCGGTTAGAATGGAAGCCGACCCCAACATAGTTTGAAAAAGGCTTGGCGATGTGATGACTCGTAGGATTAGCAAATAATCTTGCTAATACACGTCATTAAAAGAAAAACATGCAGAAGTTTAAAAATAAAAGACTATACAAATATTTTTTATTAAGTTTAAGATTTTCTTTGGAACGAAGTTCCTTATCGCGCGTTGCGAAAGGGGGCTAGACGGAAAAAATTAAGACCAAAAGTTGGAACGACACTTTTTGCTATAGGTAGTTGTAAGTCGTGCGGCGTGCGCGTGTTTCTCTGTCTGTCTCTCTCTCTCTCTCTTATAGAAAGCAAGCCAGTTATACTTCGTCCCATCCGGGTGTCCCTTGACACCTCTCAAGTTTTTTACAAAAAAGAGGCGATAATTCAAAAAGTAGGCGAAATCTCAGTCTCAAAACAAGATCTGCCTGAAGCCTGGGTGACATCTCAAATGGCCAATCTCAACACACGTAATAGTACACGAGATCTCGAGTTGCCAAACTCGACTCGACGACTTGCAATCCCTCTGCCATGGCCGCGGGTTTTTCGAAAGAGATACCGTGGCCCCTGGCACAGGCAACTGAAGGAACACGGGTTGGTTTTATTCAGTAAAAGTCTGACACGCCTTCCCGCTCCTCCCAGCGCGGGAGAAGTCATTTGATGATTTCCCACCCAAAAAATAAAAATTGCAATTCCTAGTCACAGCCGCCCTTTAAAGTCAAAACACAAATGACGTGTAGAATAGAAACAGACGTTTCTACACGTCATTTGAATCCTAGTACGAGTAAACTGACATGCTATGGTTTGTATGGAAAGTGTTGATCAAAATCAAAAGTCATTTATTCAAATTAGGCTGAGAATCAGCACTTTTCGAACGTCAAAATTACAAAAGACAGTCCCCCAAAAACGCCCGCCCTTCACCACTCCCTCGCTGGGAAGAAGAAGTGGCGCAATAAACTGTCCAGCAGCACAGCTGTCTGTTCAGTTAGAAAATACTTGATACTTGATTGTATACAATACTAGGCGTTGACCACAGATATAAGAAAGTTTATTATATTTCTATGGTGTTGACAATGCCCTCTCTAGCAGTAGCCGCCGAGATGTCTGTGCACTGTGGTTCAGACTAAATATCTCTCCTAGTGTGGCAAGGTTTGATGAGGTCATCATAACGGATCCGAAAGTTTAGAAAATTAGAACTGACCATGTATGGTAGCCATTAGGTTATACTGCGTCCGAAACCTCGAGAGATCACAACAAATTATCAGTCAATACCCTCCTTGCCTGGGGCATAGATACCAAGCGATCTACCTACTTACTAACATAACATATTGGACAACATATCATTTATTGGTAATTATCTTGAATGGTAGCTGAATGATAACTAAGCAAGGTTATGTACTGATTATGATTTGTCATAGATAGATTAATAGATATGTAAAAGACGTATTTTGTAAAGATTTAGATAAAAAATGTTTCGTAGATAGATGAAGGGAAGGCAGAACGGATCACGTAAGCAAGAACTAATGTAGAAAAAAAATCCGTTTTGTTCAATATTTTCGAGAGTTAAAACTGATAACAACATTTACTATACATAGCACAATCTGCCTATAATGTTCCCACTGCTGGGACACAGGCCTCCTCTCTTCGAGAGGGAGTGGGCTGTAATCTACCACGCGAGCTCAGTGCGGGTTGGTAGATGTCACGTCTTACTATTTTTTCGGTTCTAGGACATGCCGGTTTCCTCATGAGGTTTTCCTTCACCGTTTTGAGAGTAGCGGTAATAATTAAGATATTAAATGATTTCTAAAAACTCATACTGGTCCTTTAGGCCTTCATAATTGAGGTAAAACGGACCACAAACGTAAGCAAAATGGACTTTCATAAAATGGCTGTCAGAACATTTTGTTCACCGAGTAACGCTAAATCGCTTTCTATCCGTCTGGTCCGTTTTGCCTTTTGGCACAAAAAGGGGGTAATTTTCGGAACGACGGATCCGATTCCGAAAATTCTTTCACTAAAGTTGTCTATAAATAAAAGGCCTGTTTTGACATTTGAGAATGCGTTCTTGACACCTGTCAGTTTTATACAAACGAATAGGTGTTTTTCAAATTTGATCTTTATTAACTACTAGAACTGTCAATGCCAAAACGGGCCTTTTATTTTTTGACAACTTTAATGGAAGCTTTAATATTGGCGATGGTCATAGGATATTAATTATTTTAAGTTAAAACCAGAAATTTCACTTGGACGAAGTCGTGGGCAGGGGCTAGTACTAGACATTGTAACATTAGACGGACATTTGCGGCCAGTTTCTCCTTATGAGTCATTTCTACTTTCACTGTGACATTTAAGTTAAGCATGTATTCAATCAAAACTCTAAAGGATGATCTCCACCAAACGGCTCGCATCGCCTCGGATCGGCACGGATTGTACAATCTTTAAACGATATTAAATCGTGTACTCAGTATTTAAAGTCTATATTACCAAGCCACGCTCAGCAGCTTGACCGCGGGCGTCTTCCGCGACACGCGATCGTAGCCGAAAGTATGCTGCGACGCGCGATCGGCTCCGTTCGCCTGTCGTCGTATTTTCAAAAAATAGAACACGGATGAAACTATTTGACTAGGCGTAGAAACGGATACGCAAGCGACGGCGACGGTACGGAGCCGATCGTATGCGTCGACATTCTGCCGGACGAGATCGGCTGTCGCCGTATTCGTTCGTATCCTTTTCGATCCGATGCGATGCGACCCGTTTGATGGAAATCATCCTTATTAATTCCCAGTTTGAGCTCGTAAAATATAATTAAACACTAAGACCAGATCAAATTAAATTAGCTAGCCAAACTCTGCAGACGTGATGGCGCCCTATCCATATCTAAACGCGATAAAATAAATATTTGATTAGATGAAGATAAAAAGAAGCTCAATAATATTTTTAAAAGTTTGCATCGTTATAGTTACTTACTTAAAATTTTGAATTTTGCAAAAACCATTTTTTTGGAGTTCTGCCAGCTAATTTAATTTGACCTTATCTGTGTAACTGTGCTGACGACCTAATGGAACGTGGCGCTTTAAAACAACCTACCTATTACTGGGGATTCCCGATGTGTCGCGGACATTTTTCTTTATACGTAATTACAAACGTGCAAAGTGCATGCTTCGCAAATCACAACCGCATTGTCATCGGAAAAACCATCAATTTGAGAAATAAGTACCTCCTTGCTACGGAGGAAACTGCCAATCTATTCTGTAAAAATCTCACTGTGACTAGTATGATTATGTAGGTAAATGCCGAGGTGTGGTCCTAAGTAGGTTCCAAATTTTACTAGTCGAAAAAAGTATGTACCTTTTATGTACCTATAGGTAGCTACTTACCGTCTAACGAGGTGAATCGGCACCCCTAATTGCGTAACACACTCAATCTGTATATCTGTATGTGAATAATTTTGAATGATATTGCTAATCCATTATTGCTTCATATGTTCGAAAAATGTATCTGCTCAACAACGCAAATAACGCAATGAATGTTGTTGAACTGTCAAAATGAAACCGATTCCGATTGATCGTGTGTTATGCAATTAGGGTGCAGGATCTTTTCTGAGGAGATAAAAATCACCGTTAATTGTCTACCTAATAATGTTGTAGCGGTATCTACAACGCCACATGCGAACAACGCGTCATACTGACGTCACGCAAAATCCAGCATCTCGCAAGCAGAGTTTACCGCGCAATTAGCATAGATACAATTTCGCAACATCAATCGTTGGGCAATTGCCGGGCAGTGGCCCACCAGACACAACACCCGTCTGGTCGGATGATCCTCCCTTTTCTATGGAGGATGAGAGAACTTTACACCCTGTTCCTCATACCTCTAAAATGTTATTCAATTTTCTGTCGATATGTGGGTTGGTTCTAGTTTGCATAACTACGTCCAATTAACGATTAAGGTTCCATGTTGGCAACAAAGATATTATTATAATGGTAAAATCCATTTTAAAGTTTCGTCCCGTTTCACCCCTGCATCCATATTCACTCCGTTTGTAGGTAATAGTTACCTGCGGGGCAATTGCGTAACAGTATGTAGGAATAACTTTCATTTCAACAATACAGTTCAACAAAATTCATTGCGTTAATTACGTTGTTGAGCAGACAATTTTTTCGAACATATTATGAAGCAATGGATTAGCAATATCCTTCAAAATGATTCAGATTGTGATGTATAGTTTAGGGTGCTGATGTTTTCCTTTATTTATGTGTCATGTATAATTGTGTACCTACATCTTTTGTTAAAGATCCTACCTAAATCAATAAATAAATCAATGTTTCTATCGCTATGTTTGCGCTACGTTTATGTAATTTACATGGCTCAATATTTAAGTACTTAATAAGTTAGTTAGCAACTGTCCAATATGAAATTAACCTGAGTACAGCCCGACTCAAACTTTATGACGGATCGGAGCACGAGGCGAGTCGCTGCGCAGTAACAAATTCACGTGTCAGCGGGGGTGAGGGGTGAGGTACTGCGCAGTGAGTAGCGCACTTCACAGCCGTCATAAAGTTTGAATCGGACTTGTAACATAAATTAAAATTAAATATTGACACAGGTGGCATCGATTTCAATGTTTACAATTTGACACAACTGTAAACGACTCACTGTTTTGCAAATCAACCCGTGTGTATTTCTTTTGCTCACTTGCCTGATTTGATAAACAAAAAACGTCAATTTGACACCTTTGTAAGAAACACCTCATCATCAGCAGCCTTGATTTGTGCCCCGTTGACGGCAAAAGGCTCGTCCCCCATAAGATAAAATAAAAAGGTTTATTGCAGAAACAGGGGCTTGTGGCTAAGTAATAACAGCCACACGGGTCGATCGATCAGGTTAAGCTATGCTTGCCGCGGTTGGTCCGTGGCTGCGTGACCATTTCCACATACCAAGACTCCCTCCGTGCCTCGGAAAGCACGTTAAGCGGTCGGTCCCAGCTGTCATTCGTGAATCTTTTACAGTCATTACGTGTAGTCAGAAGCCCGAAAGTCTGACAACCAGTCTTACCAAGGCGTATCGTACCTGCACATCATCAGAGGAGACGCCCGGGTGTCACCACTGTCAGGATCGCCCAGAGGGCACGGTGGAGCATACGGTGGAGGTCTGCCCCGCTTGGGCAGAGCACCGCCGTGTCCTCGTAGAGGCGATCGGCAGCGGCGGCGACCTCTCGCGTCCGGCCCTGGTTCAAGCCATGGTCCGGGGCGAGAGGGTGGCAGTCACCTCCTTCTGCGAAGCAGTCATGCTAGCGAAAGAGGTGGCGGGGTGGACGAGGGAAAGGACCTCACGCCTCAACCGCCGCGGGAGACGCTCCGGGCGTCGGGAGCCGCGTGACGACTCCCGGCCACCGTAGGCGCGGGCCTGCGGGCGGAGAGTAATGGGTAACTTACCGTCCGATCAGGACCAGGCCCGTGCCGCACGGCGCGTATGTGTTCCACGCGCACCTCAAAGAGATGTCAGCATTAGTGACGGGCCCGATAGGGCCGAAGCCTGCCAGGGTAGCGGGATCGTCCGAAAGGGTTACCGCTGCCCTGGAACATAAAGGGCTAAGGAAGGAACACGGGTGGGTTTTAGTCAGTAAGAGTCTAAAACTCCCTTCCGCTCCACCCAGAGCGGGAGGGGTCATTTGATGATTTCCCATCCTCAAAAAAAAAAAAAGGGGGCTATCGTATTATCTAATTGCTAGGTTGTGGAGGTCAGATAGGCAGTCGCTCCATGTAAAATACTTGTATTCAGCTGCATCCGGTTAGACTGGAAGCCGACCCCAACATAGGGAAAGGCTATGCAGACAGATGGTTACACTTTACAGAAACTTGTATTTAATAAGATGATCCTTAAACATAACTAGCGAATTGTGGGTGTACCTACTATGTGTCATTCCTGCATAAGCATTCGGGAAAAACAGGCGTGATGTTAAGAAAAATAGCCTAATAGGCTATTTTGCTAAAAAAATCTAATTAGTCCGTCAGATTATCAAAAAATATTAAAACCGTATTTTTTTCTTTTGTCAATTATATAAAAAAATATGAAGATATCGCCCGTTAAAGTTCCGCGTGACGTCACTTGCTTGCGACACTTTTGCAAGCAAGTGACGTCACGACCCCCCAGTCCCAAATTTAGACGCGCTTTATACTTGTCATTTTTTGTTTGATTGACAAAAGAAAAAATACGTGTCCATTATTTTTCGATAATTTAACTGACGGACTATGTATATATGATATAATTATTATTTTTTTACCCAACTACCCTATTAAGTAGGTAAGTAGGTACTGTAGAGGTTTGTCTGCCGAACGCAACATTATTTGGTGCAGGCCGGCTATAATTTAGCGCGGGTTACTTTCGAACGTTCAAGCTAGTGTCAAATATTTTAATTAGGATTTTTGTTAGAAGAGTGAGTGGTAATTTAGACAGAAATATGTAAAGACGTTCTTACAATATACCTAATATAAAAGGAACCATATAGTTGTTTGATTCCCCCCGTTACCTCAGAGGGCTTTTCTAGCTCTATGAAGTACTCGCCTACCTACTTAATTGTTACATACAATGCAATTCAATTAAATAATAAAAACATATTATACTACTCAGTAGTAATTTTTATTATTTAATTGAATGCGTAACAGAGACCATTGTTTCGTTGCCATCTGGGGAAGAGATGAAATTACGAGTGCAGTGAGAATTTTATTGTTATCATGATGCTCCACGTGTCATTCACCGTAGTCATGCCGTAGGTAGCAACAGCTTTTATTGTAAAAATGAACGGGGTAATTGCCAAACTGTCAGTAGCAATGGCTTACATTTTCACAGTTCAACAACGTTCATTGCGTTATTTAATTTGTTGAGCAAACTTTTTCCAACATACTTACATATGAAGCAATGCATTAGCAATATCCTTGTAAATGATTTAGTCTGAGATTTTATAGTATGTTACGCAATTAGGGTGTTGTTATTTATCAATTCCTCCACAAATCCATTACCACTACTCAATTTGTGTTCAAAATCGCCAACTATCGTTGTTTTTTTTTTTAAATGAAAATAATTATTTTTATGACGTCCGAAAGCGATAATGCCAACTTTTTTTTTTAAATTTAGATCGTCTCGAGTAGGTAATTAATTATGACGAAATTCAGAAACCGATACTTGGAAATTTAAATAAATATGTTGACGTAAATTGACGTATTTTTAGTAGCCATGTTTTTAATCACGTCTAATTTGTCTATGGAGTATTTTAATTTGACAGGACTAAACTAATATTTATCTTCTGTCCTTTTCTTAATGAAATAGAAAGGAAATAAATTAAATTTAGTTTGTGAACAAGGGAATCGGCGCCACACTAAATCTGAATAATTTTGAAGGATATTGCTAATCCATTGCTTCATAATTATGAAAAAATTGTCTGCTTAATAACATAAAAACCGCAATGAATGTTGTTGAACTGTCAAAATGAATGAAACCCATTGCTACTGATGTCTGATAGTGAGTTACGTACGCCATTACCCCGCTGGTGAAGCAGTAGACGCTGATGAATGAATAACTTAAATTCAAAGAAAATCTTGGATGACTCGAGGTTACGGTTTCAAAGAAACATCTTAAAAAAGCAAGCGATGATTATCAATGTTTGCTAATTCTCAGTAGGTACAGACGCCAGCAGGTCAAGCTACCCGAAACTGTCAAATTTTCCCAATCAACCTTGAACCTTAATGTTTTAGCGATAAAGTTGAACATGTATTAAAGAAATTTGACAGATTGTAGTAGCTTGATGTGTACAAGATTTGATGAGGTTTTTTTCCTGCAGTTGGACAGTAAAATTACTGGCCGACATTTTTATGCATGCAACTGGGTTAGTCCTCTCCACAGAACAGATAAAAGAGGTTAGAAGGGCCTTGTGGTCGGGGCAGGCGCGCCGCAATGTTGATCAGACGCTCAAAGTCAACCGAAATGTGAATCACCGCTCAACAATCGCGCTCTTGTTGTGACAGCGTTCGAAACTCCGCGGAAAAATAGAATTATGCCGTCTTGCGCTATTATAACGTGTCGGAAAAGAAGTCAGGAGTGTAATGTGGCCCAAGGAGGGATTTCTTATCACCGGTAAGTCCAAAAACCTTAAAATACGAGTGATATTTGTAATTATTGCAAAAGTATTATGAAGTTTGTAGACAAAAACGATAAAATCGCATTCAGATGCAAAATTATACATTGCTTGCAATACATGGGTACGATCTTGTACGACGTAAGCGGTCGCGCAATGTATTACGTTCACTGCGAACGTCGCGTGTGTCGAGCCAAAGCATCTATTCAGGGAAATCTATGCGCATCGATAGTGTTGTACCAAATTGTAAACAATGTCGATATTAAGTATGTGTATTATACGAATGATTATTTTCAGTAATATTACAATTAATACAACTTTTTATTAACACTAATTTTATTATTGTATAATGTGGATTATTATTATTAATTTAGTTTCTTAGTTGGTTTTTCGTCTAAAATTTGGTTTGAGGTTTACTAACCTCAAACCAAATTATGGAAAACTAAAAAAAAAATTTCATCGTAAACATTAGTTTATTTTTTTTAGTTTTCCAAGAGATCCAGGTACAAGAAAACTGTGGATTGAGGCAACTAGTAGCATTCAATGGATACCTACTAAATGTACCACAATTTGTTCGCAACATTTTGTAGAAAATGATTATGTAACAAAACAGTCTGGGAATTGACAGATTGAGACAGATCAGACTGTGAACATTTTTAAAATAAAGAGAATTGCCCCTCTTAATTAATCCTCATCCAAATAAATACGTTACTCATCACAAGTATTTAATTTTGAACAAAATTGTCCTTGATTGGATTTTGGATTTCAATGAATATCTTAGGAGATATCATGGTTTTAAAATAACTCCGCAAGGCGGCCTGTCATTAGCTTACTATAGTAATGTACTAAGTGATAATCGTAAGTAATACTCTTAAAGTAATGGAATATATTATTTTAGTAGGCTTTTACCTCAAATTAATTATGACGTAAAACAGAGCTGCAACTAGCATAAAACGAAAGAAAATTTAAATTTCACGGCTGTATCGGATGTTCCCCCTTAAATTGACTTTGATTTAATTTTATTTATATGTAATTTGGATGTCCACATTATTCGTACCGTAGCCGCAACTTAAAAAATTGCAAAACTTTAATTAACAAAATTACAGTAATTTTATCGATATCATTAATCGACCTTTCGGTCGCCGTAACTATTTGCTTTTACAAGTGTGTGAGTGTACGTCCAGAGCAGTATTTGCGTTAGTGTGACAACCAATAGCAAACGCGCGATCTAAGTGCATGTGGTTTATTTGTGTGCGTAATGCGCGTACGTATGATGTCTTGCTTGTAGTGGAGAGACAGGAGTAGGAGACATGCGGCGACACGCGTTTTAATACAAATCAGGAACTATTTCCTTTCTAACCTCTTTTATCTGTTCTGTGGTCCTCTCGATCTTACTCAGAAACTGTCAAATCGAAGAGATTCAAAGCGTGTTTTAAAAAAACCAACAATTTTAACCTCGTATTTTAATTTAGCAAAAAAAAACATGATTGTGGAAAAAAGTGGCAGAAAGTCATAAAACCTTCAGTCGTTAAAGATAACTATTGATAAGGTTTGTTAAATAGTAAAATATAACGCTTTGTTTAATGTTAATTGAGGCGCGAAATCAATTCTGGATACAATTTCAATACGACTCTCCGAGTCGACACGGTGTAAAACTACAAAACAGTATGTTTTAGCCATTGGCGCGAAACGGACGTGTCCGCCATCTTTACCATAGACAATACGTGTGTTAAAAACTTTTTTGAAATTAAAGTGCGGCAAGGATATTCTATTTTTTCATTGGATTTAAAAAATGAGGTGCGTTTATTTCAGTTTTATTTTCTTCAAATGGTTTTTTAAATGTTTATTAGTACCTATGTTTGTGTGATTTTGTTATGTATTTAGGGTAAGGATTTTCACCACCAATACAAAATGAGTGGTTTCTGGTGAAAGCGATTGTGCCATAATATTTAGGTATATGACTTATGTATTTGATTGAGCGATTGTGGATCAGTATCGATTCGTCTATATACATTCTAGATCTAGACAATAATCTTGAAATTATGCGGCTAGAAAGTAGAAATAAATAAGTTCCATATACGATGAGAGGAAATGAAAGTGATGAACAGCTACGGGTCCGTATTTACGAGTACCATGACGGGGTGAATCGGGACGAATCTTTTAAAATAGATTTTAACGTTAAAATAATGTAGTTTATTGCCAACAAGGAACCTTCATCGTTAACTATAACACAGTTAAATATTAGAGTCCTTTTAATATAATATGTAAGTCAGACCCCATAGCGTAGAAATTTTTCGTCAGTTATCAAAAAAAAAAAAAACTTCTGTTTCATAGAAAAGTGCAATACTTACGTGGTCAAAATGTCAACGCAATAAATTTCGACGCTTTAGGGTCTAAACTCATGTCCTGAATCCATGGTTACAGTTTGCGCGTCGATGTCCCTGCTAACCTGTATATGTAGAAGTATAGATTATTCACAATGTTTCTTTAATAAATATAACTTTTATTATGTATTCATATCTATAAGTATGGATTTAAAAATTTATAATTTGTGTTCTTATGATTATGATAACCAATCTGCATAATTGGGCTTGGAGTCAATATAAAAAATAATCTAGATCCCTAGTTACTAAGTTCAATAAAAATAATTGGCACGCGATTCATATCATTACGCTTTTATTTCGTGAAATGGTAGGCAGATGTGTAGGAAGCTATGATTTTTACGTCGTCAAATTAAATTAGCTAGCAAACTCCACAGACGTTATGGGTATCGATAACTAAACACGACACAATAAAAATAAAAAAGATTTGATGATTTTTTGTTTGGAGTATTTTATTTCTTGTTTATTTGAAGTATGAATGGAGAAAATTATGTGTAGGTAAGTATTTTTGTTTCGTCTTTGAAGTTTACACAAAAAAATGATGTTGAAACTTATACTTAATTCAAGTAGGTAACTAACACTACGCAGCTGTCGTTGATCCCAAAAATCAAATTCGTAATAAATAAATTCATTAAAAAAAAAAATAGAAATTATTTAAAATTTAAGTAATCATTTATATTCAATATTTTAATAATATTTAAATAATTATTAAATTATAATATATTAAAAATTTAATATTATTTATATTAATCGAATAATATGAATACGTTAATTTTTTTTTTAACTATCGCTCTTAGATACCCATCACGTCTACTAAAGTTTCGCTAGCAAAGTAACACCCAGGCTACAATTTTGCTTGCACACTCACTTGTGCACTATATCTGATATCTTCTGCGTATCTGGCTAATCTCCATTGACATTGGCCGTCGTGGCCGAAATTCGATCGGGAAGATATTATTAATCTAAGATAGTATTATAACACTCCATACATTAAATTCGCGCTTCTCGTCCACGTTTATTATGCGCACAGCCAAAGTACACTCTACAGTGGAACTCTCTGCATCTGTGTTCCCCTGTCTTCAAAGCAAGAGTGAACAACAGTGCGATTCTGTAACCATCTCACCGTGAAAACTTAGGTGAAGTGAGCGTGGAGTGAGCTCTCATTCCAAATAATGCTAGGGATTGACACTACTGACAACTCACATCAAGCTCACTTCACTTGAGTTTTCACGGTGAGATTTTTACAGAATCGACCGGCTGGCATCTTCTGAGCACGTTCGTTCCATCGTAGACCTCGGGGCCTAAAAACGCCACTTTAAGCAATACCTCTAAAATCTATTCATTTCCTGAATTCCCAGCTGATCATTAGCAATTCCTTCTAATTTTCGTACAATTTCATTTCATATTTGGTGTACCTAAACATTACCTACCGCATGAAAAAAATAAAAACCGTAATTTTATCGGTAAATTTTTCATTAAGTACAGTTTTTATTAATCAAATTGGTTTTTTATTTTTTACTAGCTTTTGCCCGCGACTTCGTTCGCGTGGAATAGTGACTTCCGGCAGATTTTTGGTTTTACCCAAATAGTTCTTACTATTTATTTACATTTTTCCGATGAATTTTCAGTACTGAATTGATGCCGACTCTTGACCAATAGATGGCGCTGTATGTCCGGAATAAATTTTATTTTTTATTTTATTTTTTGTAATAAAAACTACCCTATGTCCATTCTCAAGTTCCAAACTATGTCTGTACCAAATTTCACACAAATCGGTTCAGTAGTTTAGGCGTGAAGCAAAGACAGACAGACAGACAGACAGAGTTACTTTCGCATTTATAATATTAGTTTGGATTTCTACAGTTTAAATGTTATTTCATTGTGATATGAATTGCACACAGATCATATTATGAATTGTCAGTGTGTGACCATTTTACGATTTTTGATATGATTCATGTTGGCCCCCCAACCATCGCTTTCCATCAGGCGAGATCGAGGTCAAGAGCATGCCCATTTAGAAATATAAAAAAAAAGCTAGCAAAACTCTACAGACGCGATGTATATCTAAACATGATATTGAAACAAAAAAAAAAAAAAATAATGCCTTTTTTTGTGGGGTCGTCGACCGCAACTACTGTAGTCACTTGAAATATCAATTTGAAAAAACAGCTTTTTTGTGTAAAACTTCACAGACGTGTTAGGTATCGATATCTAAACACGATAATTAAAACAAAAGAAAACAGATTTTCTCAACTTAAACTTCAAATGACACTATCAGCAGTAGTTACCTAACTAATATATATTATTTGCACGCCATGAGAAATGGCAGACATGTCGTGGGCCACTCTCTTATTTTAAGATCTTTTATGCATGTATTATTTTAATTATTTATGTATACACATGTTTGAGCAAATAAAATTTCTTATTCTTATTCTCGCCCCAAAAAAAAAACATCAAATCTTTTTCATTTTTATTCTATCCATCACGATCGCAGAGTTTCGCTAGCTAATTTAATTTGACCTTGTATCACTGTGGTTAATGACTACGTATAACGGTAACGGGGCGAGCCAACCTGTCAACCGAGTTGCTGCTGCGAATTTCGTGATGATAGAACCCAATAGCAGTTTTCACTCGCTCCTTGTAGGCTCCAATGTGGTTAAACTTAATACCTACAATAGGCTAGCTGCCTAAAAAAATCTAATTAGTCCGTCAGTTAGATTATCAAAAAATATTGGACCCGTATTTTATCTTTTGTCAATTATATAAAAAATGATGAAGATATCGCCCGTTAAAGTTCCGCGTGACGTCACGCCTTGCTACACTTTTTAGCATGGCGTGATGTCACGACCCCCTACTCCCAAATTTTGACGCGCTTTATCATTGTCATTTTTTGTTTAATTGACAAAAGAAAAAATACGTGTCCATTATTTTTCGATTATCTAACTGACGGACTAAGTATAATAGTTATTTTTTTACCCAGGAAGCTACCCTATTGTGCTAAGAGTGCCAAAGATTCTGAACGTGTTTTTTTGTCTATGTCGTGATTATAAACTGACCGTAATTCATCATCTATGTGTAGTATTTTACATGGAGCGACTGCCTATCTGACCTCCACAACCCAGTTACTTGGTAATACGATACCCCTTGGTAAGACTGGTTGTCAGACTTACGGGCTTCTGACTACCCGTAATTACGACTGTCAAAGATCCACGAATGACAGCCGACACCAACCGCTTCACGTGCTTTCCGAGGCACGGAGGGGTCTTGGTATGTGAAGATGGTCACCCATCCACGTCTCCACGGACAACCGCGGCAAGCGTAGCTTAACCTGATCGATCGACCCGTGCGGCTGTTATTGGCGTGATGAGTATTGATGTCTAAACATGATAACAATATACTAATTTTAATTGAAACTACGATGAGTTAAGGAAAAAAATAACTTTAGATGTTTTCGACTCGTTCAAATAAAGGACAAGGTAATCTTAGGTACTGCTGAGATAAGGAAAACGAAACGAAAACTAACACTGGCTGATGGTTGGCAAAAAAAAGGTGCATGTAAGGCTGAATTTATATTGGCGTGAAACGGAATGCATGGAAGCGATTTTCTTTTGTACAATCCTTCGATCAATAATAGTACTAGATTAAGGATCAGGAACAAAAATCAGTCGCTCAAGTGACCACGTTTGCACACACGTATCTAAACATCTACATTTCTTAGAAAAAAGTTTATTAATATTAACAACTTCAGTTTATTATAAACCTTAATGCTTAAACATAAAGTTTAATTACCATTGCAAAATATATTTAAAATGTCGCTTAAAAATAAAATCATTCTATTTTTAAATTTTCAGTAATTTATTTTAAAATGAAACTTAAAGTCTAAGTAATAAGGTTAAAAACATACTAATTTGAAATAAGACCACAAAAGTATTTGTGGTCTTCTTTTTCGGGCCGTTTTTGAAGCGCTTATCGGGAATCTACTACTGTTATTGATCGAAGGTACAATCACTATGAACCTTATGTCAAAAGTGTAACGCACAAATTAGATACACACTCCGTGCCTAAATAATAACCAGCCACACCACATCCAGTTACGTGGATCAGCATGAGAGAGAAGGCTTAGACTAAATTAATGAAGTGATTTTTAAAATCATCATCATCTGCCTAGCCTGTACCCAACTAGTATGTTGGGGTTGGCTTCCAGTCTAACCGGATGCAGCTGAATACCAGTATTTTACATGGAGCGACTGCCTATTTGACCTCCACAAGCCAGTTACTGGGTAATAGGAAACCCCTTGGTAAGACTGGTTACCAGACTTTCGTAATGAACAGCTCATATGAAAGATAAGGGAGTGAATGATACCGTGGTGGTTGACAGGGGAGAATGGAAGAAGAAAACTTGTTGCGCTGACCCCAAGTAACATGGGACCAGCGGTGCGATTCTGTAACAATCTCACCGTGAAAATTCAGGTGAAGTGAGCGTGGAGTGAGCTGTCATTCCAACTAATGCTAGGGATTGACACTATTTACAGCTCACTCTAAGCTCACTTCACCTAACTTTTCACGGTGAGATTTTTACAGAATAGATCGGCAGGGCAGGAAGGTAATTATGAGTAAGTGTCGTTTCACACAGACCGGTTCGGAGAGGAGAGTACATTTTTATCGCGTTTAAAAAAGAGTTTTGGGTCATTGAGATAAGGTTGATTTTTTCATGTCACTTCTTTCATAACGCGCAGCACGCGCATTATGAATTCATACCATGCATTTACCTTACAATTTACATGTAGCTACAGTACCTACAGTACGTTACGGCGAATGAATCATGGCGGATGCGATCTGCGCAAATGGTTGCGCACTTGCGCAGTACTAACATTTTTTAGTACAGGCCAGCACATCAAGCTACTACAATCTGTCAATTTTTAAAAATAGATTTTCAACTTTTTCGCTAGAGCATTAGGTTCAAGGTTGATTGGCAAAATTTGACAGTTTCAGGTAGCTTGATGTGCTGGCGTCTGTACCTAGCCAAATGGTGACAGGAGGCAAGTGTGTGTGAGAGAACATGTGCGGAAGTTAAATTATTTTACTTCGATTTTCATAAAATATTTAGCTCAATAATTAAGATTAAAAAAACTAAAGATTGAATCTGCACTCGCGACATCTTCGCCAAAAATGTTAACAATTATGAGTTTATGAACAAAAAACTTTAATTCCTACACAAAAAAGTTCAGTTTAAAACATTCAAACATTTTTATAACTTTTTCAATAGTGCTAATCACTCTGAAATCAACTTAATTTTCATTAAAATAAAGTTGATATTTGTTTAACTTGAAATAACGTCAATTAGAAACGTAAATTCAGTCAGCGAAGAGCCGATTAGGTAACGACTTTCTCGCTGACTGTACAAAAACGATCTTCGAAAAAACCCCGCGTTTTCCTTAACTTAAACATAACTTATCAATGTCTAATAAACATTACCTGCTTACATACTTGCCTCTAACAGGAAAATGGCAGACTTAGGTATTGTATAGATAACTGTATTACCAGCGGTTAATTGTGTTTAGGAATGGTTTTCATGTTGACAGTTCAACAACATTCATTGCGTTTTTACGTTGTTGCGCAGACAAATTCGAACATATGAAGCAATGGATTGGCAATATCTGTCAAAATGATTCAGATTCTGATTGATATTGGCGCCGATTCCCTTGTTCACAAACTAAACTAAATTTAAGTTCAGTGCATCTTTTTCTTTCTATTTCATTATGAAAAGGACAGAAGATAAAATATTAGTCTAGTCCTGTCAAATTAAGATAGACAGTTTAGACGTGATTAAAAACATGGCTACCAAAAATACGTCAATTTACGTCAGGCGCTGACTAAGGTTATTGAAACCTTTTAATTTTTTAGTCCTAAAAACGTGCATACATGATAGTTTAAATGCTCAGTAGACAGTAGTAAGAATGTAAGATTATGCCTTCTATATCCCTCATTTTTTTAATAATTTATATTCTACATGTTGCGCCCCGCGGTTTTACTCGCATAAGTTTCGATCCCGTGGGAATATCGGGATAAAAGTATCGTATATGTTAATCCTGGTTATACTATATACACTATCTGTGTGCCAAACATACAAATGCGTGCAATAGTTTTTGCGTGAAAGAGTAACAAACATCCATCCATCCATCAACAACAATACAAACTTTCACGTTTATAATATTACTAGGATAATGCATATGTACTATATTGTTGTATTTTTCTAGTTAGAATTATAGAAAACATCCACAATCTTCACAAAACAAAAAATACACATAGACTTAAGAAGGAACAAGCAATAGTTGTTTGTGATAAATAAATAAATTTAAAAAAAAAATCAAAAACATGCCAAAATATGCAAATGCATGTGCTATCATGCATTGGCATTAAGTCCGGTTTCTACCTCATAGGTACCTACCTTAATTTCTATCAATGTATATAAGCATAGTTATTGCCAGCACGTGTAACCACGTGTAGTGTCAAGGACAGTCAGGGTTCCGTACTTATTTAAGGCACTGATTTAAAGAGGTATTTTTAAATAGCGGTTTTGGTAAGATAAAAATTATAAATGGCACGTTTAATAACTAGTTCAGCAGTTAAAACTAAGCAGTAAAGTAAACAAAAATGAGTAATAAAAAATAATGAAATGGATCAGTGAATATATAATTGAGCAGGAAAATAATGAAATGGGCGGTAAAAATTATTGAACGAGCGGTTAAAATGTTTGGTTTTGTATTCAAAAATATGTTTCTGGCACTCGCCGGCCGCTGCCGCGGCACCGCTCGCTTCGCTCGCTCGGCTCGTGCGTTGTGTGGTCACAGTTCTAACCTAACCTAGCTGTTACGATGTAAACATTGACATTGTATGATAAAATAACCCACTAATTGATTTTTTATTACTGTCCATGTTTTACTGTCGCAATAATTAATGAACCGCCATTAAATTAAATGACTGCTCAATATGTTTTTCAACTGATCATAATAACATCTCGAATATTTAAATAACAGCTCAAAAAATTAGTTCCCCTTATTTAATGTTTCAAATCATAATATTTATGCAGCGCGATGATTTAATAAGAATAATATTAAATATTATTCAATCATGAAGCAATACTTATTTAAGAACAAACACAATGATTTAATAACGAATCAACTCGTAGGTCACAGCTTCGGTAAGTTGGATACTTATAGTTGAGATCTAGGTCCCGGGACGTCTCGTGTCTTCCCTGGATTTTTTTAAAAAGTGGTCCTTGTTACCGAGACTTTCGGTTCGAGACTGGAGGCACTACTTAGCCACCACAGCTTACAGTCCGAATAAACGGATTTTTCACTTTGAACTTGCTGCAGTAGAGTCCTATATGCTGGTGATGATGAAGATGTTGTTGGTGATCAGCACCCTAATTGCGTAACACATGATCAATCGGAATCGGTTTCATTTTGACAGTTCAACAACATTCATTGCGTTATTTACGTGTTGAGCAGACAAATTTTTCGAACTTATGAAGCAATGGATTAGCAATTTGCTTCAAAATGATTCAGATTCCGATTGATCGTGTGTTACGCAATTAGGGTGCGGATCAAGGCAGTTACAGTAAAATTCTCAATATAAGAGTGCTTTGATATTGTTGCACCAGGAACTCAAAAACCGGTCCTCCACTAGAAGTTTGTCGAACAAAATAAAGTCGTATAAATTCTCATGAGGACTTCAATTAAGACACGAGACTTTAGGTCAAGAACAGTTACAATCAAGTTTTTTTAAATGTCTCTGCAACCGGCATTTCCAGATTCTGGGCTGGTCCTGAGAAATTCCTAATGAAAAACCTGCAGTTAATGTGCATCGAACCGAAAATGTATGCCCAGCAGTTTCGCTAACGGCCAATAGTTAGACCTACGAGGCAGACAACCGCACTGCCTGAAACACAGGTTTGAATTAAACCTAGTTCGGGTGGGTCGCTACCTAACACTCGAATTCCGAACCATCATTACTTGCAACTGTAATAAAAAAATTAGTTGTAGTTTAGGAACTATAATTGTATGGGAAAGCCACTCTTGGCTAAATGTACAGACGCCAGCACATCAAGCTACTACAATCTGTCAAATTTCTTTAATAGATTTTCAACTTTATCGCCAAAGAATTAAGGTTCAAAATTTATTGGGAAAATTTGACAGTTTCGGGTAGCTTGACCTGCTGGCGTCTGTACACCTTTTGTAAACGTGTTTTTATTCAATAATAATTATTATTATAATGATAGTTAAATTATACGGTTCCCTACTGCAATATTATTTCAAATTTTCGGGTATCCACTGAAAATCAGCGCTGTGCTGTGGGTCCCCCCTATAACACAGCATCATGCTGAGTCGAAGCCTTATCACAGTCATGCCATGCAGCCGACGATAGTCGTCGGCTGCATGGCATGACTTCGGCTTTGGGCATGATATTTTTTTTTAACCGACTTCTAAAAAAGGAGGAGGTTCTCAATTCGGATGTTTGTATTTTTTTTTATTTTTGTTGGCGCATAGCTCCGTCGCTTGCCAACCGATTTGAAAAATTCTTTTTTTTTGGTAAGGTTATACTTCCCAAATGGTCCCATAGAAATTTCATCAAAAACGCTTCAGTAGTTTGGTTTTTAAACCAAAATTACTGGTAAAAATTACAACTTAAAAGTGAAAAAAAAAAAAGTGAGTGAGTCCCTTATTACCTATTAGAATTAATTATCTTTTTGTATGCACGTGTCTCTGTGACAAAGAAACCTATTTTTCTTTCAAATAGGTAGCTTCCGACTGCGACTTCGTCCGTGTGGAAGTTGACTATACCGGTAGCAAGGACATCGACGCGCAAACTGTAACCATGAAATTTACACCTGATTCTGAACCCCCCTTGCATTGAAATTTTTTGTTGGTTAATAAATATTTAAAAAAAAACACCTGTTTCCTACAAAAATCCAATACCTACGCGGTCAAAATGTATACTTAGAACAGCATTTTTTTTTTAAAATAACCCACAAAATATTTCAGCGCAGGAGTTTCAGAATCATGTACTGAATCCATGGTGCTGATCTATATTATACAAGTACGCTAGACTAAATATACTATACTATACGAAATGACAGTTGTTGTTTTTGTGCCGATTCAAAGCGCCCCGCTTGAGCGTCTCAGGAACTAAAATTGACACATTACCGCAAATGGCCGTCGTTTTATTTTGGTACGTCTCTCATGAAGTCATGATTTAGGTCTAAATCGTCTAATTTTTTTTGTGTATTTTGTGTTTACTAAGAGATGTTTAGAACATTTTTATTAAAAAAGTATGCGCATCTTGTAAAACTCGCTATCAAAAATATTAGTACCACGGACGCTCGCGCCAAAATGGCGAAAATCAAATGTCTTCATTTTGTCATCGATAGTATGAAGTCCAGCGTACAATGTTTATTTTAGGTCAGTGATCCGTGGTAACAAGGTTGCGCGTCAATGTCGTTGCCATCCTACATAGCAAAACAAAAATACCTATCTTGAATCACGCTGCAGTAGTGCAGCTTTTAATCAGTGAAAGAATTTATGTAATCGGATCAGTACCACAGATTGCATTCGACAAACAATACTACCTGTTTATAATATCGGTCGTAAGTAGATATTTAGTAAATTCGTTTCGCGTTCCGTTGGGTACACACGGCTACACATCAAGCTATGCAAAACCAGTATTAGCTGACCTTTCATTGTGAGAAAACATCATACAAAGTGAGGCCAAGACAAACTGGTTTTGTATAGCTTGAAGTATAGCCGTGTGTACAAGTTTACTCAATCGTAGTGGGGGTCAGAGGCAGTATTCGGAAGTGTCACGGACTCTCGCACCCTAATTGCGTAACACACTTCTGAATCATTTTGGAGGATATTGCTACTTCATTGCTTCATCATCATCTTCCTAGCCTTTTCCCAACTATGTTAGGGTCGGCTTACAGTCTAACCGGCTGCAGCTGAATACAAGTATTTTACATTTAGCGACTGCCTAACTGACCTCCATAACCCAGTTACTCGGTAATCCGATACCCCTTGGTAAGACTGGTTGTCAGACTTTCGGGCTTCTGATGACCCGTAACGACTGTCAAAGATCCACGAATGACAGCCGGGACCAACGGCTTAACGTGCTTTCCGAGGCACGGAGGGGTTTTGGTTTGTGAAAATGGTCACCCATCCACGGACCAACCGCGGCAAGCGTAGCTTAACCTGATCGATCGACCCAAGCGGCTGTTATTACTTAGCCACAAGCCCCGCGGCAAGCTACTTGATTGCTTCATATGTTCAGAAAATTTGTGTGCTCAACGACGTAAATAACGCAATACATAGCATCATAATCAGCCTATAATGTTCCCACCGCTGGGATACAGACATTTCCGATCAGTGAGAGGGCGTGGGCCATAATCCACTACGCAGGCCCAGTGCGGGTTGGTAAATGTCACATGTCGTCGAATTTTTCTAGGACATGTCGCGATGTTTTCCTTAACCGTTTTGAGAGCAGTGGTGATGAAATTATTTACGCAAAGTAAAGCGGCTGCCTGGGTTCGAACCTCCGACTCGTAAGTTGCGCACTGAAGGCCAATTCTCGTACTTTAAAACGTTCAAAATCTAGTCGCAGTCTCATCTCAGCGACAAACAAATGTCAAAAACTTGTCAAAATGTTGGGAAATTAGAAGCATTTTTTGACAGATTTAGACTGAGATCAGACTGTGAACGTTCTTAAAATTACGAGAATTGCCCCTCTGCTCTCAATAACGCAATGAATGTTGTTGAACTTTCAGTATAAAAACCATTGGTACGCGGATAGTGTGTTTCGCAAGTTCCCCGCAGGTCGATCGTCGACGATTTGTTTGCCATCATAAAGAAAATCAAAGTAATTTTCCCAAACATAATACGGAAGTCACATCAATCGATGCGCACCCGCATCACGGACACGACATTCACGGGGTGTAGTAAAATATTGTATAACTCTCTAAGTATAATAATAATTGAACGAAGGTATGTATGTATTGTAAGCAGATCTACAAGATCAAATTAAATTAGCTAGCGAAACTCCGTAGACGTCATTGATATCGATATCTAAACGGGATAAAACAAAAAAGATGTCTTTTTTTGGGGTCATCGACCTCTGGTAGTGTAGTTATTTGAAGTATGAGTAGTTTTTATTTGTTTTATCGTGTTTAGACGTCGATACCCATTACGTCTAAACACGTATAAAAAAAAAAAAAAACTTTTTTTTTGGGAATCTAGTACACACGGCTACACGTCAAGCTATCCAAAACCAGTTTGTCTTGGCCTCACTTTGTATGATATTTTCTCACAATGAACGGTCAGCCAATACTGGTTTTGCATAGCTTGATGTGTAGCTGTGTGTACCTAAATCAGTTTTTATTTTTAGTTGATATTTCAAGTAAATACACTAAATAGGTACCGCAGTCGACCCTAAAAATAAAATGAATTAAATCTTTTTTTTGTTTCTTCTGTTTAGATATCCATCACGTCTGCGGAGTATCGATAGGTAATTTAATTTGACCCTGTATTGTATGTACCTATATGATTCACTGGGATGTGTGTCGCTGACGTGTCAGTGACGATGACGTGTGATTATGATAACTAGCTACACTGGGGAATGTCGACAACATTTGAGTCATTTTCTCTATGAAATATAGACTGCCGCGTTCGTTTAATCATTTAAAGTATTGTTGCAAGTACGACTGTTGATCGTGTACACACGGCTACACGTCAAGCTATACAAAACCAGTTTGTCTTGGCCTCACTTTGTATGATATTTTCTCACGCTTGACGTGTAGCCGTGTGTACGTTATGTTTTATCAAAAAGATAGAGGGTGTCAGGGAAATTGAGTCGCAAACTGTACATGTATTCAGTAGATACTTGATTCTGTTGCGTTGAAATTTTTCGTAGGTTTGAAAAAGAAAAACAATTCCTGTACCATATATTTTGACCGCGAAGGTACTTATTGCATTTTTCTAAAGCCTGCCTTACACTACACGAGAAGTTGATCGAAGGTGTAGAAGGGTACTTCGGTTTGCTTCGTGTAACCTCGGCTCGTCTCGGGCGCTGATTTCAACTAACATTTATGTAGATAACTTCTTATTTATTGTAACTGTCACTGTCATTTTATGACAAGCAAGCGACAGTCAATCGATGGCGGGAGAAGTCATCAGAGGAGTAATTCTCGTAATTTTAAGAACGTCCACAGTCTGATCTCAATCTCAATTTGTCAAAAATACGTCTAATTTCTCTACATTTTTACAAGTTTTTGACATTTGTTTGTCGCCGAGATGAGACTGCGACTAGATTTATGACGGGTATACGGGTCCTGATGATTTCCCACCCAAAAAAAGGGCGGGTTGTTCCACGTCCACTTGCGCTCGCGTATACGTCAAACATGGCGCTACTATCGTCAAACTAAAAAAACGTTGTTTCAAATTACAATTACAAAGAATGGCCTTGATTTACGTCACATAATTACGATTACTCGTTATTATTTGACGTACGTATGTTACGTTAACCAACCGTTTATAATGCCGTTGTTAATGCAATTACGGGGTCAAAATGTTCGACTATACAAAGGAAAATATACAATTTACTATATGTAGGTACCAAGAAGACAAGAGCGCTTCAAGCAGATATATTTGTAGAAGGAAAAAACAAACAATATCTAATAAGAACCTGATAGTGGTTACATTATAATAAACAAATAAGATATTCGATAAAATCGATGGATAAGAAACAACATACCTGTTTAATATCTTTATGAACCTATTTAACATAAGGTATAATCTTTAAATACTTTAATAAAGATAATACATTGATTGTTATTATTGGCAGCAGCATTGTAATTTTACTTTCGAGTACAAGAGTGCGATTTAGCTAGGTACGAGTAGAAATGGCGTTCTACCCGGTAAATTCCCGGGTATATTCAAATTTGAGAAAATGCTGGGTTACCCGGGTAAGTGGCACCGGTAACTGAAAAATTATGTGGAAATCGGTGGTCATAGTATGGGCATGTGTTACGGAGAAATGAGGAAAATGTCGAGAGGAGAGTTTTGAGTATGAATGTCACTCGTATATATATATGCATACTATTTTTTTAAAAATCAACTGTCTGGCTATCACGGTTCATGAGATACAGCCTGGTGACAGACAGACAGACGGACAGTGGAGTCTTAGTAATAGGGTCCCGTTTTTACCCTTTGGGTACGGAACCTTAAAAACAATGACCTAAGACAAGCTTTACAGGTTCTTTGTTTGAAAAAAAAAAGTAAGTAGGTCAGTCATTTGTATATTGATTGATACAGTATAGATATTATATGAAGTCAAGATTTTACAGATAAAGACGTATTTCATCTTTATCTACTTCGAAATAATTAAGTCGTGTTGTGTACCCACTTGATCTAAAGTAAACAGAAAAATTATTTGTATGCAAGAGGTATGTTGGCGTATAGCAAAAATAGAATAGAATACTCTCTAATATCATAATAAAAGCAAACAAGTAGGCCAACTCAAGCCCCGAGCGAGCGATAATAGCCTAAACTCGTAGGGCTGTCACTTATACTTTATTCAATCGTCAAAAATGCATAGTCAATCTCTATACAAAACAATGTTGCCCTGTAGGGTAAGCATCAGGGACCTTTAATACAAAGTTTTTTTAAATTATTTTTTCTACACACGGCTACACATCAAGCTATGCAAAACCAGTATTAGCTGACCGTTCATTGTGAGAAAATATCATACAGAGTGAGGCCAAGAAACACTGGTTTTGTATAGCTTGACGTGTAGCCGTGTGTACGTGTGTAAGTACATAGACCAGAAGCAGACTACATTTTTTTCATTGCCTACGTCATCTTATCTGTTTAGTTATTTGAAAAATTACGATCGAAATATGACTAATAAAAACGTGGTTTTACTGAATCATGTATTTATTCAAATAAAATGAAATGATTTCATAATCATTTCATTTTATTTTATTATTTTATTTATTTATTATTTTTTTATTTTTATTTACAAAGACTTCATAGTCTTTGTAGTTAAAGGAGGTAGGTAGGTACACATACAAATTATTTATTACGAGCAGCAGGGCAGCGGCGAAGCGTGCGCGGGCGCGGGCGATATTACCGGCGTCACAGCCACGACTGGCGCACCTTTAGCAGCGATAAATTTTGTCAGTGTGTGCGTGCGACGACGCATACGTACGAGCGCGCTCACATACAAACCGTGCGCGGTGCGAATGTATGAAGATGTCGTACTTGTTTGCTTTTACTATGCTAATATGCACAGACGCCAGCACATCAAGCTACTACAATGTATTTTACTTTTGTACTGTAATAATTTTATTTGTATACCTGAGGGGCAATTCTTGTAATTTTAAGAACGTTCACAGTCTGATCTAGGTCTCAATCTGTCAAAAAATACTTCTAATTTCAATACATTTTGACAAGTTTTTGACATTTGTTTGTCGCCGAGATGAGACTGCGACTAGCGTGGCAGAATGTGATGAGACCATTTATTAATTTAAGACCATGTAATGTAACATATTCGGACTAATAAATGAATTTGAATTTGTCAAATTCCTTTTATAGATTTTCAACTTTATTGCTAAAGCATTAAGTTTAAGGTTGATTGAGAAAATTTGACAGTTCAGGGTAGCTTGATGTGCTGGCGTCTTTATACCACATAAATTACAGACATACATATACTTTACAAAGGGTGACGCAATGGGCAACCAAATGAAAAAAATAAAATGAAATGGATGGATGGTTAGATGGGATGGGAATGGGAAATAAATCGATCCTACTTCAACACTATCGTCTTTCTCATTCTAACTCTATATATTTTTGAAGTGAAAACTTCGTTGTGCACTTTTTTTGTGATGGGTAAAAAATGTTAAACTCGCGCCAGGACACGTGACCTGATCGAAAATTCGTAAGACGGAGCTCGCGTCAGGACACGCGTGACCTGATCGAAAATTCGTAAGACGGAGGGAGAGTTTTTTGTGATGGGTAAAAAATGTTAAACTCGCATCAGGACACGTGACCTGATCGAAAATTCGTAAGAAGGAGGGAGAGGAGACCGCATTCCAAAATATCAAAAATTTAAGTTTTCTCCTGTGTGTTAACTCCCGGAGTGCAACCCGTTATTTTTTACTATCCGAGCCCGCCCTTACCTTTCACATAGTGACTATACTACTCATTTATCCTCGTGTGAAGTCACACATCTCACGTAATATTAGCGAACACACCTTCCAATAAATAAATCTACGATATAAAAGGATAATAAGATGGATAGGATGGACGTTCGTGGTGCGTGTTCCGACACATCATCTCGAGAAGTTCCTCAAGGAAGAGTTCTGGCCGAAGGGTGTTGTGTACCGCCGGTTTCGTGGCCGGCTACATGACACCAGTCAGCGAAACACGACGCAGACACTTCGTGTGCGTTAGTTAGTTTTTAGTGTAGGTAATTATAATGTTGTATGTATTTATAGTATTTTTAAGTTATATTAATATTGTATTGTATGTGTTTATATGGGGCTTGATGCCTGAAATAAATGGATAAATAAATAAACGTATTATTGAAATCATTAGAACGGCCTTTCCTTTGGTGTCCACCAAAGGAAAGGCCGAAGGAGTTCTCCTTTTTTTTCTTTACCTTTAACCCTAAAAAGGTAATACGCTAATTGCGTAATACACTATCAATTGAAGGACATTGCTAAAGCATTGCTTCATATGTTAGAAAAATTTGCTTGCTCATCATCAGCGTAAATAACGAAATGAATATCATTGAACTATCAAAACGAAAGCCATTGGTACAGCCGATCGATTCTGTAAAAATCTCACCGTGAAAAGTTAGGTGAAGTGAGCTTAGAGGGAGCTGTCAATAGTGTCAATCCCTAGCAATAGTTGGAATGACCGCTCACTCCATGCTCACTTCACCTAAGTTTTCACGATGAGATGGTTACAGAATCGCACTGCTGTCAATAGTGTCAATCCCTAGCAATACCTAGTTGGAATGACAGCTCACTCCACGCTCACTTCACCTAAGTTTTCACGGTGAGATAGTTACAGAATCACACTGCTGTTATTGTGTTACGCAATCACCCCGCTGAATGCAAATCTTATCTCCAAACACCTACAAATTAACATACGTAAGTACAAATGAGTCCAATGAGTCGTTAAAAGGTACACAAGCGTTATCTTATATAAATTTCAATGATATCTCGAGTGATATCACAAAACACTATAGTGCGTGTTCGGACAGCGAACGGTGAGTGCTTCCCTATTGTTTGAACAATATTACGCCGTTAAATTTTGATCGTTTTAAACCAACCCTGAAATCGTGAAAAAAAAATCAGTTGATCCATAGATCTACGAGTATGTCCGCATAACTCGACATAATGTATGGATCAACTTATTTTTTCGACCTCCACAACCCAGTTACTGGATAATACGATACCTACCCCTTAGTAAGACTGGTTGTCAGACTTTCGGGCTACTGACGACCCGTAACGAGTGTCAAAGATCCACGAATGACAGCCGGGACCAACGGCTTAACGTGCTTTCCGAGGCACGGAGGGGTCTTGGTTTGTGAAAATGGTCACCCATCCACGGACAAACCGCGGCCAGCGTAGCTTGACCTGATCGATCGAACCGTGCGGCTGTTATTACTTTGCCACAAGCCCCAGTGAAGTATACAAAAAAAAAAAAAAATTTAAAACTGATTTTTCAAGTGAGTACTAACTACGTTCGATGACCCCACAAAAAAGTCGTCAAATTAACTTCCTTTTTGTTATATCGTGTTTATGAAGTTTCGCTAGCTAATTCAATTTGGCCCTGGAAGTAAACGTGAAAGGAAAATACGGAAAACGATTTAACTACAGCCATTGTGTTTGCGACATTGTCACAGTCATGTTCACATAACGTTCAACAGTGTATGGTTTACTAACACGCACGCGCAATGTTGATGTTTGGAACAAAAAGTTGTATCAATCAAGTCAGGCTTGTGCGAAAACGGAGTTGAAAACCAGCCGGACAACAACCTCATTGCGTACCACGCTTCCAAACACAATCTGAATTATTTTGAAGGATATTGCTAATCCATTGCTTGATAATTATGTTCTTGTTCGAAAAATTTATCTGCTCATTAACGTAAATAACGCAATGAATGTTGTTGACTGTCACAATGCAAGCCATTGCTACTGATAGCGATGTTATGCATTTACCCCGCTGGTGCTTGTACACATGGCTACACATCAAGCTATGCAAAACCAGTATTGGCTGACCGTTCATTGTGAGAAAATATCATACAAAGTGAGGCCAAGACAAACTGGTTTTATAGCTTGACGCGTAGCCGTGTGTACAGACGCCAGCAGGTCAAGCTACCCGAAACTGTCAAATTTTCCCAATCAACCTTGAACCTTAATGCTTCAGCGATAAAGTTGAAAATCTCTTAAAGAAATTTGACAGATTGTAGTAGCTTGATGTGCTGGCGTCAGTACGAATACAGAGCAGGAAATCAGGCGATATATTCTGTAAAAATGTCACCATGAAAACGTGCGGAGAAAACAAAAAAAAAAAAAAAACTAAAACTCTAAATCCAATACCAGTTCATTGATAAACCGTGAAAACTTAAGTGAGAGCTTGACATGAGCTGTCAATAGTGTCAATCCTTAGCATTAGGTGGAATGACAGCTCACTTCTCAAGCTCAAGTCACTGGTAGATTTCTTATCAGGTTTAAATTATTTTTAACTTTTTAGTTCTTTTTATTAACAAGTAATAAAAGCTTGTTTTTTTTAAGTTTTTTTTTAAATGTAGTTATGTTCTTTAAAATATGATTGATGTGTAAAAGTGTTTGTACATACAAACCTACTTTACAGCAACGATTGTTTTTTGTTTTAAGCTTTATTTCTCTCTTTTCAGATAAAATGGTGCACATCAAGTTAAAACACCTCTCAACAACACACTTAAAGTTTGTTCACATATAAACAGACATTTTAACAATAAAACAGTGAAAAAAGTGATATTAGTTCTAGTCAATATTTATTAAAATTATATTTAAAATGGTTACCACGTCGGACCCTGAAGCTACGCTGGACTTGGTAAGTGTATATGATTTAAAAAAATATACAGGGTTATTGGTAAAATATTAATAACCTTGCAGGGGGCCTAAAAAGGCCACTTTGGCAGAATCATAATAGGATAACAATATGAATCATATTAAAATTCGTAAAATGGTTACAAACTGACAATTCATAACATATTGTGTGCAATTCATATTACAATGAAATAACAATTAAACCGTAGAAATAAAAAACCAATTTGATTAATAAAAACTGTAATGAAAAATTTACCGATAAAATTACGGTTTTTATTTTTTTCATGCGGCAATGTTTACACCAAATATGAAATGAAATTTTACGAAAATTAGTGGAATTGCTAATGATCTGCTGGGAATTCAGGAAATCAATAGCTTTTAAAGGTATTGCTTAAAGTGCGGCAATTAATGTTTACACCAAATGCTAAATGAAATTTTACGAAAATTAGAGGAATTGCTAATGATCTGCTGGGAATTCAGGAAATCAATAGCTTTTAAAGGTAGGTATTGCTTAAAGTGGCCTTTTTAGGCCCCCAGGACTAAATTGTGTGCTTTTGCCCAACGGTTATCGTGCATGCGGCTGATATGCACCCAATGCCATTTGAGCCTGGCAGCCTTCTTTCCTAGATCGAGTATGCTCGTTTTGGAACACAGCATGGTGTTCCGTTTGTTCGAACCCGCTAATTTCTAAAATTCCAATTCTTGAGGAAGGTTATAGGTTATTTTACATCACTCTAGGACGATTAGACTGCACCACTCCACGAAGGTTGAGGAGATCGTGGAGTTCATGCGTGTGAAGACCAACTGGACTTTGAGGGTCGAGAAGTTGGAGTCGCGTCACAACACGAACTTCAAGTCGTTCGTGGGGGAGTGATATGAAGATTCGAATGACGTTATTGCGACGCACGCTATTTCGAAAAACTGTTGGAATGGTACGCTAGCACGAAAGTCTTGGTATCAAAATCCACTGTTGCGAATAGCTTATTCCAATCTGAATTTGTCTGGGGATCGAACTCGCGACCCCGATAAAGCCTTATCTTTGTATTGGGTTTGGGAAACAAGAGCCATGAGAAGTATTATTTTAAGTCAACTTTTTAATTTCTATAATAATAATAAAGAAATCAACAAATCAAAATTATAGGTGGTACTCATTACCAAAAGTAATGAGTACCACCATAATACTTCTCAATTATTGTTTGTTGTTAATTGTATTGTATGGTTTATATGGGTCTTGATGCCTGAAATAAATGGATAAATAAAATAAATAAATTAGGAGCCGCGCAAAAAGAAAAATAGTGAGAAAGAACGCTAAGCAGGCGATGCGATGCGATGCGTCGGGGTTCGGAAACGAACGTTGGAAGTCGCGGGTGCAAGCTAGTTTGTTATAATTAAAGAAAAATTAAATTTATTATTTTACTAGCTGCACCCCGCGATTTCACCCGCATATGTTTCGATCCTGTGGGAATATCGGGATAAAAAGTATCCTATATGTTAATGCTGGTTAGAAACCATCTGTGTGCCAAATTTCATCCAAATCAAGTTTTTGCGTGAAAGAGTAACAAACATCCATCCATCTATCCATCCATACAAACTTTCACGTTTATAATATGAGTAGGATTATTATTATTATTTTATTAAATTTCTTGTTCCCCGACCCTCCATGTCGCATCGCATCGCATCACCCGCCCGCGCCATCATTTCGTTTTAATTTCGAGTTCTTTCTGACTTTTTTCATTTTGCACAGCTCCTAAGGGTAATAGCATAATGTTAAATAGCTTAAAACCTTCCTCATGAATTGGGCTATCAAATTCAAAAAGAATTACTGAAATCCGACAGGTAGTTCCAGAGATACATACATACAAACAAACTTTTACCTCTTTATAATACTATTATAGATAACTTCAATGCCCTTCAGATTATGATATTCAATTACTTAGGTTAATAACTTTGATCTACTGACAAGGAATAAGGATAAGTAATGTCATACGTAAAAAAAAGTCCCTTTGAAAGTACTTCAAACATTCCTTGATTAGATACAAAATAAGTATCAAGATTATTTTGTGTCATCAAAGTGTTATCACTAAATTAAATTATCAACAAAAACAAATGATAAAAATTGTTTAACGCTTTCCGCGGATCGGAAACCGAAGAAAAGCATGTCCTTCGGTTTCAGCTTTTCTAGCTGTTATTCGTAGATCTTTGACAGTCGTTACGGGTAATCTCTGACCTACTCGTAATAAGCTATTTTCCTAAAAAAATCTAATTAGTCCGTCAGTTAGATCATCAAAAAATATTGAACCCGTATTTTTTCTTTTGTTAAGTATATAAAAAATGATGAAGATATCGCCCGTTAAAGTTCCGCGTGACGTCACTTGCTTGCGACACTTTTGCAAGCAAGTGACGTCACGACGCCCCACTCCCAAATTTAGACGCGCTTTATCTTTGTCATTTTTTGTTTGATTGACAAAAGAAAAAATACGTGTCCATTATTTTTCGATAATCTAACTGACGGACTAAATATAATAATTATTTTTTTACCCAGGCAACTACCCTATTAGCAAGTACGCTGGACTTCATACTATCGATGACATAAGAAATAATGCCTAAAAGCAATCTGCGGTATCAGGATCTCTATTTAAAAAATTAAAACTTTTAACACTAACAGTTCTTCTCATAATGCAAGCTGGTGGTTGTACACACGGCTACACGTCACGGAGGGGCGAGGCGGCCCGCGAGCTGAGGAGCAGGTGGTGAGCGTGAAAACCATCTGCGAGGATAAGTTCGCCGGACCGCAGCGCCGGAGCCGTGACAGAAACCATGCCGGCTGCATGTTGCATGCTTCCTTGCATGGTGCATGCTGCATGCTTATTGCTTGCACTCTGCATGCCGCATGCTCGCTTGCAGCATGCAAGCAGTAAATTTAGTTAGAACTGTGACCCCCAACAGAAATTACCTCAGCCAGAGTATATTATATATACAGGGTGTTAAAGAAATTGCGTGCCATAGCTTCAGGATGAGTTCAGTATTGATAAAGGAATCCGTAAACAAAATGTCTTTAAAATTAAAAAAAAAAAAATGAAAATTATCATAAGATGAACCTAATGTACTACTAATTAAATAGCAACCTCCACAACCCAGTTACTGGGTAATACGATACCCCTTGGTAAGGCTGGTTGTCAGACTTTCGGGCTTCTGACTACCCGTAACGACTGTCAAAGATCCACAATTGATAGCCGGGAGCCGGGACTTTCCGAGGAACGGTGGAGTCTTGGTAAAGATGGTCACCCACGTGATTGACATTGGCAGCCTTGACGAAATACGGTCTGGAGGACTTTATCTTTTTTAAATTCATTATTTGTTCAAAGAGGATAGATGTTATTTAATTTGTCAATGCCGTTATGAAGGTTAATAGTAATTTATTAGCTTGGAAACGTCTGCTAAGTACCTACTAACTAACAAAACCATGAATTATTGTTTCTGAGTATTATTATTCGAGTATTTTTTTGACAATAATATAAACCGGCCAAGTGCTAGTTGGACTCGTGAAGGGTTCCGTACATATTAAATATTTAACACTACGTATTAAAAAAGAATTTCGTTTCTGTCCCATACAGAAACGAATTATGTAGTAATGTAGTTCCTCCTTTAATTTTTAACTTTATTTTATTTTTATTATTTGTTATTCTAGCGGCAATTCAAATACACTGTGTGCAAATAGAATAGAATATTATACACTTTATTATGTAACCCATATAAAATACAGACATAAGTATTGTTTTGCAAATGGTGACACAATGGGCGGTCTCATCGCAAAGAGCGATCTTCTAAAGACAACCTTTGGATGGATTAAAATGGGAAAAGAGAGACAAATACTGTAGGTAGTCTGTGGTGTAGGTACCATTAGAACACCACAGTCCACTCAGACCATAGACCAGACCAGACCTTAGTGACCATAGTCGTAGTTAAAACTGTCTACCTATTACGGTTTATGAGATACAGCAGCCCGCTGACAGACAGAAGGACGGACAGCGAAGGGTTAATCTTAGGGTTCCGTTGGCACCGTTTGGGTGCCAACGGAACTCTAAAAAAGGGAAAATCTCTCAGCGCGCAAGAGAAGACCGCAGAACGCTCATGGCCTATCAAAAAAAATCGTTCGCGTCACTGTGAATGGGAAAAGTGGCCAAAAAGCTGGTAGCATAGCATAGAATTGCATAGAATAGAAGGCTGAAGTGACAATCATTCTAACTAGCCTGTATTGCCCCACAGCAGGGCTAGGGCTCCCTCTGCCTTTTCCACACAATTCTGTCTTTTCCGTGTGCCGGGCCAGTCCCTACGGTAGTCCTCGGAGTCAAGCTCGCCCCGCCATCTTTGTCTCGCCATGTTTGCCGCATGTCAGATGACACTGGGCTATGAGAACCATCGATGTGTGAGTCTATCTGGCAGGCCCCAACGAGATTAATTATGAACAGGTGATTGCTTTTCATAATGACATTATTTTGTACACACGGCTACACATCAAGCTATGCAAAACCAGTATTGGCTGACCGTTCATTGTGAGAAAATATCATACAAAGTGAGGCCAAGACAAACTGGTTTTGTATAGCTTGATGTGTAGCCGTGTGTACCTAAAGAAAATAAATAAGATAAATATTTTGTACCTCGACAGTTTTTGATTGAATGACGTTTTTATGAAGTGTCTAGCTAGCGGGCCCCTTATGATTATTTTTATTGTTATTATAATTTCAGATCGCCCAATAGTGCTCGGAGTTAGAAACTATTATGTACCTTACAAATCCAAAATGTCGATTTTTTTTTTTAAACAGAGGAGTCAAGCTCGCCCCGCCATCTTTGTCTCGGCATGTTTGCCGCATGTCAGATGACAATGGGCTATGAGAACCACCGATTGGGTCCACACTAAACGTACGATGCCATCGACAATCATGCTGTGGTAAAAGCCTACCAGCGGGGTAATTGTGTAACACATTGACAGTAGGAATGGCTTTCCTTTTGACAGTTCAACAACATTCATTGCGTTATTTACGTTGTAAAGCAGACAAATTTTTCCAACATAAGAAGCAATGGACTAGCAATATCCTTCAAAATGATTCAGATTGTCATTGAAAGTACGATACGCAAATAGCCCCCGTTTCTTCTAAACAAATAGTGATCTATTTGTTTACATTTTTCATTGATATTTCTGGAACAGAATATATTGTTGACAATCATTGGCATGCTGTTTATTATTACTCCATATCAATAAGCTAAACATATTGACAAACATATAATGTCATATGTTAATAATAATAAGAACTAGTGAATTAATTAATTATGACTTAATTCAGTTGAGTTTGTGCTCTGCAACGTAGCGGTTGTATAAAACGATTTTTGAGTGCAGTGCGAGGCTTTTATTGTTCAAAATTGCGAATAAGTTAAGTGTTTTTATATACCCATATCTAAGTAATAACAGCCGCACAGGTCGATCGATCAAGTTAAGCTACGCTTGCCGCGTTTGGTCCGTGGATGGGTGACCATCTTTACATACCAAGACCCCTCTGTGCCTCGGAAGGCATGTTAAGCCGTTGGTCCCGGCTGTCATTCGTGGATCTTTGACAGTCGTTACGGGTCATCAGAAGCCCGAAAGCCTGACAACCAGTCTTACCATAGAAATGCTTTCCTATATCTATGAGTCTTACCAAAGGGGGTCGTATTACCCAATAACTGGTCTATGGAGGTCAATTATGCAGTTGCTACATGTAAAATTCTGGTATTCACCTACATCTGAAGGCCAATTCTCGTACTTAATTTAAAACGTTCAAAATCTAGTCGCAGTCTCATCTCGGCGACAAACAAATATCAAAAACTTGTCAAAATGTAGGGAAATTAGAAGTATTTTTTGACAGATTGAGACTGAGATCAGACTGTGAACGTTCTTAAAATTACGAGAATTGCCCCTCAGGTTAGACTGGAAGCTGACCCCAACATAGTTGGGAAAAGGTTAGGCAGATACCACTATAAATAAAATCAACGGGTTGCACTCCGGGAGTGCCGGCAGAAGTGAAAACTTGAATATTAACGTTGTGCATTTTTGATATTTTGGAATGCGGTCTACTCTCCCTCCGTCTTACGAATTTTCGATCAGTTCACGTGTCCTGACGCGAGTTTATCATTTTTTACCCATCACAAAAACTCCCTCCGTCTTACGAATTTTCGATCAGGTCCCGTGTCCTGACGCGAGCTACGTCTTACGAATTTTCGATCAGGTCACGTGTCCTGACGCGAGTTTAACATTTTTTACCCATCACAAAAAAAGTGCACAACGCCGCTAAAGAAGTTTTCACTTCAAAAATGTGAAATTTTACGGGTCATACCTACTAGAACCGCATACAACTTTTGACGGTTAGTTTAACGCGCGTGACCAACTAGAAAACGGAAAAAAAATTGGCGGAAAAATAAAATTTTGTCGATTTTTTTGTCACTGCAAATAAATTACTTAACTTTAATGTGATTAATAAACTTAACAGTGGAGTTGGTTGTTGTACCCATACTTAACGCAGAAGTACAAGAAAAATACCGTAGAAAACTAACAACTGAGATTACTGAATAGGAGATAAAACGATTTTAGTTTTTGGCCGAGAATTAGAATTTTGGGAGAGTATTCCTAGAGTGTGTTTGTGTTTATTTGTTACTGTCTCGCTTATTAATCGTATTATTAATTATTCGTCGTAAAAACTAACTCCAATAAGCCTTGAACTTGGAAAGCTGCCACGCTTAAATGGGCTGGACATATCTGCCGCATGTCAGATGATCAGTGGGCCAAACTTACGACCCAGTGGTTCCCTCATAATGGTAAACGACATCGTGGCAAGCCCAGACGGAGATGGCGGGATGACCTGGACTCCTTTGATAAAGATGCTCCTTGGCAACTCTGGACAGAGAGAGGAGGAAAGAGAGTAGGGAAGGCCTTTGCCCTGCTGTGGGACATGAGCCCTTTTGAACCATCGCCGTCGACACCAAAATACTCACGCAATACCCCATAATGGATAACGAATCCCCAAATCGGAAAAGGGTCGCTGTTACTACAAAGATCCCACCCAAGATAGCGAAAAACCTAATTTGCAGACTTGTATACACCGTTAAATTTTGATCGTTTTAAACCCTAAAAGGGATCATTGTCCTACTCATCATTATGAACAACTTTTACTACGGGACCAACCCTGAAATCGTGAAAAAAAAATCAGTTGATCCATAGATTTAAGTTCGCATAACTCGACATAATGTATGGGTCAACTGATTTTTTTTTCACGATTTCGGGGTTAGTCCCCTACTAAAAGTTGTTCATAATGATGAGTACAATGACCCCTTTTAAGGATTAAAACAATCAACATGTAAGGGCGTATACAGGCTAGGGATAATCCACCGTATGTGGCCAGACTTCAGGTACAAGTACCGGTCAAGTTTGGTATGTTTTTGGCGATAAAGAATATCAATAACATACGCCTCGATGGGGTCAAACGCATGTAGAAATAAAGTGTCGGTTGAATTTAAGTCGCATGCTAGATACTTAAATTCAGGACTTAACACTTGTGGTGCTTACCCTAATTACGTAATTTACGTAACACACTATTAATCGCAAACTAAATCATTTTGAAGGATATTTTTAATCCATTGCTTCATATGTTCGAAAAATTTGTCTGCACGACAACGTAAATAACGCAATGAATGTTGTTGAACTGTCAAAATGAAAGCTTTTGCTACTGATGGTGTGTTACGCAATTACCTCGCTGTTTTCTTGTGTTTAGTTATCGATGTTTGCGGAGTTTAGCTAGCCAATTTATTATAACCCTGTATTGTACACACGGCTACACATCAAGCTATGCAAAACCAGTATTAGCTGACCGTTCATTGTGAGAGAATATCATACAAAGTGAGGCCAAGACAAACTGGTTTTGTATAGCTTGACGAGTAGCCGTGTGTACAGACGCCAGCACATCAAGCTACTACAATCTGTCAAATTTCTTTAATAGATTTTCAACTTTATCACTAAAGCATTAAGGTTCAAGGTTGATTGGGAAAATTTGACAGTTTCGGGTAGCTTGACCTGCTGGCGTCTGTACCTAAGTAAGAGGTCCATTGATTGACTGAATCTGTTTGATTATTAATAAAACTCCTTTTTATTTACAGCGGTCGGAAGTCAATGAAGTCGAAATGGATGAAGTCCGGAAAAATGGAAAAAATGGCAGCGTAAGTTTTGCATCAGTTGTTGAAATTATTAGTATATTATCTCCTTTATTTCAATGTAAACATATAATATTAAATTATATTTTTAAATATTAGAATATAAAAAGTATAAAAACATTTAAAATATAAAAAAAATAGTAGCCCACCAGTATCGGGAACAGGGTCCAAGCTACCGGTGGTCTGGTGGAGCCCTGACCACCGGTAGAGAGAGGAACCTCCTGACAATGCGAGCCGTGTCCAGAAGTACCGCTTTCTGAATCAAGCCCTTGATCCATTAGCCCACGTACGCATGGATATAAAAAGTTCTCAGGAACTCGTGGAAGACACCATTTATGACACATACAAATACATAGATCTACGGTCCCTTGGAGTTAAAAAAAACCAAGCTTCTAAGTCAATGCAATAAAAAATAAAGCTAATATTCAACATTTTTTTTCGTAAATAAATCAATGCCTGGTACTTCCTTTTGACCAAGAATTTTGGCAAGAAGCAATTTAAGGTATCGCAACACAAGTTCCTAAAGGAAAAAGCGAAAATCGCTAATTTGTAGTTTTATCACATTAGTATTCTTTTTTGCAATTACTAACTTATTTGCAGTTGAATATCAATGGATAAAGAACATGCTTTTGAACTACAGTGTTAAATTTGTTTTTGGGATAAATTGATGCCAACTGCGGAACCCTTCATTGTGCATGGTCCGACACGCACTTGGCCAGTTTTTTTTTTAAATTACTTAAATCTACTCTGACTTTCATTCCGTGGGCTAATTGTGTAACATACTATCAGTAGCAATGACTTTTGACAGTTCAACAACATTCATTTCGTCATTTACGTTGTTGAGCAGACAAATTCAAACATATGAAGCAACGGATTAGAAATATCCTTCAAAATGATTCAGACTGTGATTGTGAGAGTGTGTTACGCAATTAGGCTGGTCCGACACCACTCAACCCAACCCAAAACGAAACTCCTGGGGGCCTACTCCGAAGTGCAAAGTGCGAATGTTCGGATCGGACCGACACATGGCCGAACCGAATATTATTGAAAAATGCGAAAAAAGTTCGGACCAAACCAAATAGTTACTTTGTAGCAGAAAACGGCCGAACATTCAACCGATACTACTTCGGAGTAGACCCCTTGACCAATAGCATTGCTTGTTTCAGATCGTAGCCCACGAGTACTTAGACTACAAGCCGTCTGGTTGGCTGGAGACGACGCTGTTGCGCGTGGGCAGCTCGACGGACGACTTTATGAAAGAAAACCGCTCGGTTATGAAGACTGTTTCATTGTTCATAATTAATGGCGTCGTTTTAGGATTTTTCTTCGGATGCTTGTACTACTGGCTTAATTATAGTAAGTATAGTTTATAATAACAGCCGCACAGCTCGATCGGTCAGGTTAAGCTACGCTTGCCGCGGTTGGTCTGTTGATGGGTGACCATCTTTACATACCGAGACCCTTCCGTGACTCGGAAAGCACGTTGATCCCGGCTGGCATTCGTGGATCTTTGACAGTCGTTACGGGTAGTCAGAAGCCCGAAAGTCTGACGAACAGTCTTAGCAAGGGGTATCGTATTACCCAGTAACTGGGTTGTGGAGGTCAGATAGGCAGTCGCTCCATGTAAAATACTGGTACTCAGCGGCATCTGGTTAGACTGGAAGCCGACCCCAACATTGTTGGGAAAAGGCTAGGCAGATGATGACTCTAAAAGTTTCACATTATAATATGTATATAGGCTCCAGAGAGAGGAACCTCCTGACAATGCGAGCCGTGTCCAGATTCCAGAAGTACCGCTTTCTGAATTAAGCTCTTAATCCAGCTGCCCAACGAGAGCCTTCTCAGGTGTTGGTCGAGGCTCTTGGCTATTAAGCCATAATATTGGCTGTCACGACTATCGGCACAATGATCGCTGAGTGTCGACAACCTCGCGAGCCAAGTCTATTAATATTGAGTACCTATTAAAACTAATACACACACCGTTAAATTTTGATACTTTTACTACGGGACCAACACTGAAATCGTGAAAAAAAAATCAGTTGATCCATAGATTTAGGTTCGCATAACTCGACATAATGTATGGATTAACTGATTTTTTTTCACGATTTCAGGGTTGGTCCCGTAGTAAAAGTTGTTCATAATGATGAGTACAATGCCCCCCCCCCCCCCTTTTAAGCCCCTATTAAGGATTCAAACGATCAAAATTTAACGGTGTATATAAACAAAACCCAGCAATGAATAAATATGTAAGCTGTCTTCCTTACAGCCTTTACTACTCAGTACAGTGACTATTCAGTAGATGGCGCTGTTGGCCACGATAACAAGTGATCCACGTATTTTAACGAATAAAAATAGTTTAAGGAAGATTCAGGTGACAAAATAGTACTCAGTTTTCAGTTAAAAGTGTAAATAGTACGGACACATGTGGGTGTAAAATTCCAACACGAAAAACTCGAGATAAACCAAATGGTAAACAAGTGTGAAGTGTGACAACGAAAGTGCAAAACTAAACCAAATTATAATAGTTCAAGTGCGTTGTGATATTAATAGATCAGTAACAAGGCCAGCCCTACCACGTATCTGATAAAAAAAACCAGGAACGGGTGAATATTTATCTTTAGTTACTTTCTCAAGCATGATGACACGCATATTTTGAACATTAAACGGTCAACGATTTGACACTTGACAACAACAAACGACATACTATGAGACTGTAAATAGCGACATCTATGATAAATGGACATCTATGATAAATTGACAAAATCTTTGCTAATAATATTGTAAACAACGACATCTATGAAAACATAAACGCGGCTATATTGTTCACAGCGTAATCTGGTTACCAAATTTGATACAGGCTCTAAGTTAACACGGTAGCCGAACGGCTGAGAGCTCGCCTGGCGCAACGTTGGGTGCGAGTTCAAATCCCATTCAGGATAACACTTTTTGTGAATATTATCATTGTTGTCGGAGCAAATGATAAAAATAAAGTAATTAAAATCCATTAGTACTGGAGTTACAAAGTAAATAAAGGCAAAACAAAAACACCTACAACACCAAAATGAATTTCTTAGAAAATATTACCTTTCGCCGTACTAGAACAAACTCGGACTCGATCCTAAACAACAGTGATAATAAGACACATAATCTCAATAATACGGTCACTAGTGTACCTGAGATGTCAGACGATGAGGATGCCGAACTACAAAAGTTACGAGAACAGGTTATGAAACTTACGCTGGAGCTTCAAAGTGCTCATTCAGAAATAGAAATATTGTCATTAGAAAACAATGAACTAAAACAATTAAATGGTAATCTGACAAAAAAAAATGATTTATTTAAGAAAGTGACGAACAGTCCAGCTAAATTAAGGCCATCTAGTGCCAAAAAACAGAAAAACATACGAGCAACTAGCAATAAACAAATCCAAACCGAAACGCCAGATAGCAAAAAAAATCACGAGACTACAGAAATAAACAAAACTTGTCTTAGTACTATACATAACCAATCCGCAAGTCCTAACCCAAATAACAAGAAAAGAAGCAAAATATGTATTTTGAGTTCAGATAATAATAATAAAATACTGAACATTGCAGAAGACTCTTTTACACGATCTGAAATCTGTCACTACATAACACCCCACGGGAATGCACACTTATTGCTAAAAGGGTTAAAAAACAAAGTATCCAACTTTACGTTAGAAGACTACTGCATAATCATGTTAGGTGAAGAAGACTTCAGAATAACAAACAGCTATTTTGACATTATTCTACATATCAGACAAGTAATACAGGAAATCAGCCATACTAATTTTATTTTATGCGCTCCAACATATAAATGCGAGAATTACACCAATTTATATAATTCGAGAGTGGAGACATTTAATAATTTACTTTTTCTGGACATACTGACGCACGAATATGCATATCTAATTGACAGCAATAAAAATCTCACTTATGACTACACTGAATATAATAGACGGACGGGTGCAATAAATAACACTGGACTACAAATAATTTTTAAGGACATAGTAAATTTAATTGATGACATAAAATACAATAACCAAATGATATCAACTGACATGAAGTATAATATGGATAATTTGTCACACGGTGAACTTTTTCGTGACTAAACATCTCCGTATAATGCACCAGAACATAGCAGGTTTATTAAATAAGTCAGATGCGCTCACGGTTTGTTTGAATGAACTTACAGAAAAAAACAAACAAGTGGACGTAATATGCATTACAGAACATTTTATGATGGAAGGCTACGAAAACCAGCTGAACATACCAAACTACTGCTTAGCCGCTCATTACAGTAGGAAGGAAATTAAGAGAGGTGGATCATGTATCCTAATTAGAAATGGACACGAATGGAAAGAGCTATTAAAAATCTCAAAAATGTCAATAACAGGGATTTTTGAATGCTGTGCCATTGAGCTCACCAAGTACAAGACGGTCTTTGTATGTGTGTACCGAATACCAAATGTAAACAATCTCAATAATTTCTTTAATCAGTTTGAAACAGTCTTACATGAATTATCAAATAATTCCTATAAAAACATTGTCATAGCCGGAGATTTCAATATAGACATGTTAAAAAGGAATTATCAGTCGATGGAGTTTGAATGCCTTCTACTTAGCTTCAACCTAAAACTAGCAATAAATCAACCTACTCGAACGGAAAGTCAGACATGTATTGATAATTTTGCGCATAATTATAACAAACGATGTGAATCAGAAGTCGATAGAGTTTGCCCTTTCAGACCACACGGCCCAGCTTTTAAAATGTCCGGTAAATAAAATATGTACTATTGACAGATACGGTACTATTCGACGTAATTACAACTAGGAAAACATAGCTAAATATAAATATTGTATGAGCAAAATTTACTTTTCCGAAATATATGAAACAGATGACCCTAACATTGCCTACAATAAATTTCATGAAATATTTTCGTTATTCTACAACCTCTGTTTTCCTAAGACTATGATTACAATAAACGTAATAAAAAAGCCAAAGTGGATATCTAAAGGTATTAAATCCTGTAGTAAAAAAAAACGACAACTTCTTTGGACCTTCAGATTAAAACCTAATGAATTAAATAGAACTCGCTATAAAGACTACTCTAAGCTGTTTAGAAAAATCATGACTCTGACACAACGTTCGCAAAATAACCACAAAATCAATACATCACACAATAAATGTAAAACTGCCTGGCAAATAATAAATCAAGGAAAATTTAATGTACCTAAAAATTATATTTTCAAAATTAAAGTCAATACTGACACAATTACAGACGCGAAACAAATAGCGAATCAGTTTAACAACTATTTTATTAATAAAATACAACCCACCCAGCCCAGTTATAAAACTACAATGCCCATCTTAAATAACAAAAACTCGATGTTTATGGCACCCTGTACACCACAACAGGCACAGCAAATTATTATGACATTGAAAAACACAAATAGCGTGGGGTACGATGACATCTCAACCAAAATAATAAAAGCTGTAGCATCTGAAATTTGCCACCATTTGTCTCATATTATAAATCTATGTATTGTAGCTGGCACGTTTCCTGACGCACTGAAGATAGCGATTGTTAAGCCATTATTTAAAAAAGAGGATAGAGAGCTTATGGAATATTACAGGCCCATTTCTCTGATCCCTATCTTCTCTAAAATATTTGAGAAATTCATACAAAGGGAATTAAACGGCTACATAGAAAGAAATAATATATTATGTAATGAACAAAAGGGATTTCGCGAAAATAAGACTATAAATATGGCAATCTACGACTTTTTATACACTGTGTTGACAAAAGTGGATAAAAAAACACCCGTATGTGCTATCTTCTGCGATATGACTCAAGCATTTGACTACGTAAACCATGACATTCTAATAAAAAAACTTGACGCATATGGTATAAGAGGTAATGTTCTTAATTTAATTAAATCTTATTTAAACAATAGAAAGCAAAAGACAGAAATCACTAGAATTAATACACACACTAAAAAAGAAGAGATGCACTTATCGGATGAACGATACACTACTTTTGGGGTTCCACAAGGTAGTGTTTTGGGACCTCCACTTTTTACACTATACATTAATGACTTGCCCAAATCAATTTCACACCCTATGACTTTATTTGCAGATGATAGCACGGTGACAATTTCTAGTAATAATAATGACATGATCCAATATAAACTTGACATTCACAATACCTTGACATCAATAATAAAGTGGTTAAACAATAATAATTTAAAGATTAATTTAGATAAAACTAAAATTATACATTTTAGCCAACGTTTAACGATAGAAAATATGGACATAAATATAGATAATAAAATTATTGAAATCGTAAATACTACTAAATTCCTTGGATTAGTAATTGACAAAAGACTTGACTGGAAAACACAAATAGAGAACCTTTGCAAAAAAATTTGTAGTTCTGCATTTGCATTGCACTCTCTAGCTGCAGTTGTGAATGTAGATACCCTGATTGCGGCCTACCATGGCTTAGCTGCGTCTCACCTAAGATACGGCGTCATATTTTGGGGAAACTCTACCGACGCTTACAAGGCATTCAAGGCCCAAAAGAGATGCATTAGATCTATGTTTGGGCTAAAAACGGTCGATTCATGTAAACCGTATTTTAAAAGGTACAATATATTAACTCTTCCTAGTTTGTATATACTCGAAACCGCAATGTTTGTTAAAACGAACCCCAAACTGTTTCCACGTCTACAGGACGCTGTACCGCGTAACAGACGGGATATGACCATTCTTCGCGTCTATCCAGCAAAAACGGCACTCATGCGCAAAAGTATCGTCTGCATGGCTCCTGCTATATTTAACATACTGCCTAAAGGTTGGAAGGAGCTAAATAGTAATGCATTCAAGCGTAAATTAAAAATTTTTCTTTCGCAGAAAGCCTACTATAGTGTCTCCGAATTTCTAGCCGAAAAAGATTTTTGATTTTTAATAATTTTTCTGTCATTAAAATTTATAAGTCCTGTAATTTTGATATAAATCTTGTAATTTTGACATTAATCATATAATTCTGACATCAATCTTGTAAACTTTTACGTATCTTTTAATTTTGACATAAGTATATATATTTTGTAACTTTGACATTATTCTTGTATTTGTTTGACATCAATCTTGTAAATTTGTCATAAATCTTTTAATTTTGACATATTATATTTTGTAACTTTGACATTATTCTCGTACTTGTTTGCATCAGGCTCGCATTACAGTTTTTGAGCTATTTAGAATTTTAAAATTATAATATAAAAATTATTTTTGGTTTCTAAAGTTTCATAATTGTAAATTGTGTAAATGCTTATTCTAAGTATTTTTTTTTTGTCTTATTATTAATTATTTTCAATGTTATAGAAATATTTGTACGCCGATACTTACGGCTAAACATGACTGGACTCAAACGACGTAATATCTTGCATGCTTTTGTATGTACACAATGTTTAAACAAATAAAGAAATCTTATCTTATCTTATCTTATCTTATCTTTATACCTGGGGGCTTTTATTTAGGTATATTTACATTTTTAATTTTAATTAATTATTTTTTTGCTTGAGTACGTATAGTTTTTATTGAATTTGTTGGTATATTGGCGTGGCTAGCTGACATATGGCAAATAATTTAATTTATGTTCTGTGTCTTGTAATGTTAATTTATTGTATACAATCAAGTATTTTCTAACTGAACAGACAGCTGTGCTGCTGAGGAGTTTGTGGCGCCACTTCTTCTTCCCAGCGATAGCACTAGGAAGTAGTGAAGGGGTGGCGTTTTTGGGGACTGTCTTTTGTAATTTTGACATTCGAAAAGTGCTGATTCTCAGCCTAATTTGAATACTTAAATGACTTTTGATTTTAAATATTAACATCTTTTTTTTTGTTCCCAAGGTAACGATCCCTTAGAGCTATGCCATGGCTTCGGCAACCTCATCGCGTTCTTCAGCATCATATACTTCTTTCTCATATACTTCGTGGTCGTGAAGAGGTTCTGCGCCGCCTGGTTCGAGAGGGTGGTGTGGAGTAAGGTGGAGGCGTTCTCAACGAAGTTGTGGACTATGATGTAAGTATACCGATGGGGACACAGGCTTCCTTTCTGGGAGAGGGAGTGGGCCAATAATCCATCACGCACGCGGGCCCAGTGCGGGATGGTGAATGTCACATGTCTTCGATTTTTTTTTTAACCTTTGCCCCATACTATGAATACTCCTGTATCGTGGGTGCGTTTACAAACATTTAAACTCACATACACAAACAGCCAGACCCGGAACCTGTAGGTAATACAAATATTTGTTCCGTGCGGGAATCCATGACACGCAGCGCAGCAGTCGATCGCTCAACCACTGCGCAAACCGTGACGTCAAATTTAAAAAATTTAGTTTCTTGTTTTGTCCGGCTCGCTCCAGAAAATAATAATTAATACCTACCTAAATGATAAATCTATCCACGAACATATCTTACAGTCGTAAAATACCACCAGCTGGGTAATTGCATATGAGGCTACTCATCCAATCGGTTGCGCAACCAACCATACATTTTTGGAAGTGCGACCATGGTTGCGCCGCCACTGGTGTTCTAGTGAGATAGGGCCCTTACCCAAAACTTTCCTTGTAGATCACTGAAACATCTTTTTTCTTCCACAGTTGGTTCCGGTTGTGTGTCTGCATAGTTGTGCTGGCCTTGATCGCATTATACCTATATATAGACGTGAGAAACGACCCTCAGAGACTCATCTCTTTGCTTGGACTTAGTATTATAATGCTGTTAGGTGAGTGGAACTATTATTTTCCCTAAATAATCTTAACTTTAGTATTATAAAGTCAAAGTCAAATCATTTATTACAAATAGACACATAAAAGGCACTTTTGAACGCTATCGATAAATATGGGTCTTAGCGTGGCAGCCATTTTGAAAAAAAAAATTGCGGACAGGTACAGATACCTATGCCACGGTTCTTCAAACCCCTTTGGTACATGGGTAGACCATTAGATTAGGACATAAGATACTTTTTATCCCGATATTCTCACGGGATCCAGACTTATGCGGGTGAAACTGCGGAGCGCAGCTAGTATTGGATTTTGGTATTGTCTATACAAAGCCAAAAGGTACGTTTTCGGTTTCGAAAACGAACGTTATCTTGCTAAGTTCAGAGATCCATCTTGAATCCAACCAGAAAAAATCCGAAGTATGAATTTCAGGTCTCCAAAAATCTAGTAGGCAGTTCCTTCTCCTGTGGATTACCGACTCCCGGGTTTAATCTAAATCATTTGCTTTGCCCCCAGGTTTCGTGTTCTCAGCCCATCCTGGTCGAGTGAACTGGCGGCCAGTGACCACTGGTCTGCTGATCCAGTTCGTGTTTGGAATCATATTCATCAGGTGGACTCCTGGACGGGTCGCACTGCAATGCTTCTCTGATAAGGTAGACCTTCAAACTTTACATTGATTAACAATTTTTTACAAAATATCTTGACTTCGATAACACTCCCTATTTGTCAGATTATGTTGTTTCCGTATATATGTCGCAGCCAACTGGTTTATGGAATGTGGAATCGTCTGCCTGCGTCTGCCTTCCCGAGTTCATACAACCCGAATCTCTTCAAGGCGAGTGTGAATAGGCTTCTTCTGGGCAAGCTCGTTCCACCGTAGATCTCATCCCTGCCTCTGGGCCGGATTGAGGTCAAGAGTGAGCCCATTGTCAATAAAAATAAATAAAAAATGTAGGTGTTGCGAAGTGTTATTGAAAACGGGTTTTAGAAGTTTATGATACGATCAGGAACTGCTGCGATGAATGAACGTGATCTCCGAAGCTCGTAGGAGTCTCGAACCGTCACACGCAAGTCCAGTTTGCCTCTCGTAGATCCTTTGAACTAGGCTGTTGCCAGGAGGTGTACATAAGAGTTCATCTTTTTATTTCTGTTAATCCTTCCTACTAATATTATAACGTAAAAGTTGGTATGGATGGATGGATGTTTGTTACTCTTTCACGCAAAACCTACTACACGGATTTGGATGAAATTTGGCACACAGATAGTTTATAACCAGGATTAACACATAGTATATTTTTTATCCCGATTTGCTCACGGCATCAAACCTTCTGCGGGTAAAACGGGCCCTAGTGACATCTATTTCTTTCCTCAGGTAGCGACATTCCTGTCGTATGGTGTGGATGGTGCCGCCTTCGCGTTTGGAGACCTGCTTGTGAGGACTGAAGGAGTCTTCGCGTTCAGTGTGAGTTATTTTTGATTACCTATTTCTTATGCAACTGGTTATACATAAACTGGCGAAAGGAGGGCGATGACAATGTTATGTAGGTGTGTACACGGCTACACATCAAGCTATGCAAAACCAGTATTGGCTGACCGTTCATTGTGAGAAAATATCATACAAAGTGAGGCCAAGACAAACTGGTTTTTGTATAGCTAGACGTGTAGCCGTGTGTACAGACGCCAGCAGGCCAAGCTACCCGAAACCGTCAAATTTTCCCAGTCAACATTGAACCTTAATGCTTTAGCGATAAAGTTGAAAATCTATTAAAGAAAATTGACAGATTGTAGTAGCTTGATGTGCTGACGTCTGTACCTACACCTATGGGCGCCTACCTCTTCGGGTCCAGGCAAAATCATATTTCATAGTAAGTCTTACTGGTTGGTGATGCAATGTGTGGTTGATGTAGACCTACCTAACCTATGAGCTCGGCCGATGGTGGAGTAGATGACAGGACGGATTTCAACTATAGTCTGCTGTTGGGGTCGGCTTCCAGTCTAACCGGACGCAGCTGAATACCAGTATTTTACATGGAGCGACTGCATATCTGACCTCCACATCCCAGTTACTGGGTGATACAATACCCCTGGGTAAGATTGGTTGTCAGACTTTCGGGCTTCTGACGACTCTTAACGACTGTCAAAGATCCAATAATGACAGCCGGGACTAACAGCTTAACGTGCTTTCCGAGGCACGGAGGGTCTTGGTATGTAACGATGGTCACCCGTCCACGGACCAACCGCGGCAAGCGTAGCTTAACCTGATCGATCGACCCGTGCTGTAGTCTACTAGATAGATCGAATTCAATTTGTAAGACAGTCATCTGCCCTAGGATTTCGACCAGCGCTTCCATTGGTAATTTTCAGTGACATAAATATTATCAAAAATCAACAATTCAACGTTTTTTCCTCAGAAATCTCTCAAAGGACAAACATATCTAACTTATCTATAATATGTATGTATTTACAAAAAAAAATGTACTTAAGTAGTTTATCAGCCATCTTGTTACCTTAGCACAAGCATTAGGTTGCTTAGCTTGGGACTAGATGGCGCTGTGTGAAATTTCCAGGGATATTATATTATATCTTCTTTTTCCAGACCCTACCAGTGATATTCTTCTTCAGCATGCTGGTGGAGATACTGTTCTTCTGGGGGGTGCTGCAGTGGTTCTTTATGAAGTTAGGGCTTGTCCTGAGAGCAGCCACCGGCACTACAGTGTGTGAGAGCGTCATCGCTGTTGGCAACGTATTTTTGGGGATGGTAAGTTTTCTTTATTTTTTTTAAAGAAATTAATTCGATGACTTTTTTGTGGGTCACCGAAGACCTTAAAGATAATATGGATGTAGAAAGGAAACGTAGGGCGTTGTCTGTTCGCTGTAATGTGTTGGCTCGCAGATTCGCTCGTTGCACTGAACAAATGAAGGTCACTCTATTTAGGGCATTCTGTCAGACCTTTTACACGTGCAGTTTGTGGGCCAAATACACGCAGAGGACATACGATACTCTGCGTGTACAGTATAATAACGCGTTCAGGGTGTTGATTGGGCTGCCGCGGTACTGTAGCGCGAGTGGCATGTTCGCGGAGGCGCACGTGGACGGCTTTCAAGCGATCATACGGAAGCGCTGTGCCTCGATGCTGGCGCGGGTGCGCGGCAGCCCCAGCGCCATCCTGGCCGCGTGCGTTGATCGATGGGACTCGTTGCTGATGGCGCACTGGATAGGCCTTCACGCGAGGGCAAGCGCTTGATTTATATTTCTGTCAATTTTTACTTTTACTAATACTAGGCTAAGAACATTGTTACTAACAAACTTATGGACAAAGTCTGAAATAAATTAATTATTATTATTATTAAACCGCTATTAGTGTATTTACTTGAAATATCAGTTTTTTTTTTGTGTAAACTTTTTTTGACCCTGAATATTGAGAGTGTAGCTCTTTGTCCCGAATTATAAGGCTGAGAGCAGACTATAGTCACGACAGTCTCAAGACAGACTATGATATAATAAAAAGTACTAAACGCGCACATTTGAAACAAAACGTCTCATAGTCAAAGCTGTCTAATGCATACAACTGCACGGCGACAAGTCTGACTAACGACTGTCGGCTTCCCTTTGAAGTGTATGCGAGCGCGCACATCAACGACAAAACCGTCTAGCAATGCTAGCGATGTACAGACGCCAGCACAACAAGCTACTACAATCTGTCAAATTTCTTTAGTAGATTTTCAACTTTATCGCTAAGGCATTAAGGCGGTACCCCGAGCTAAGTGGCGCCCTCATTGAATAAAAAATCGTAGCATAGCATAGAAAACAAAAATAAAAAAATTGATTCTAGGAGTTTGTTACTAAGAGGATAAAGTATTTTTACGTTGTTAAAACAGGACTCAAAATGTTTCGTATCCAAAGTAGATAGCAAAACTGTCAAAAATGGCCGCTTTTGGTACTTTTGCTATCTACTTTGGATACTAAACATTTTGAGTCCTGTTTTAACAACGTAAAAATACTTTATCCTCTTTGTAACAAACTCCTAGAATCAATTTTTTTATTTTTGTTTTCTATGCTATGCTACGATTTTTTATTCAATGAGGGCGCCACTTAGCTCGGGGTACCGCCTTAAGGTTCAAGTTTGATTGGGAAAATTTGTCAATTTCGGGTAGCTTGACCTGCTGGCGTCTGTACCTTAGTCTGATCCGAGCGTTCAGAGCGTAAACACGTCCCATCATGTTTACAGACGAAGAACTCGTGGAAAAATTAATTGACGAGGTGGAATTTATGCATACATTTGTATGCGTTGCGTCGTCGTAGACAAAACAGTTTCGTCTTGGTATGCGCTGTGTGGTAGACACAACTGTCTCTTTAATCTTAAAGCTGACTTGTCTATGTGAAACAAGATTGTCTAAAAACTGTCGTGGCGATGGCCCTTAGTTGGCATCTGCCCTGCAGTAGCTGTTTATACAGAGTTTCTTCAAAACCCTCTCTTTTCAGTCAGAGTCGGTGCTGCTGGTGAAGCCCTACCTTGCTCTGCAGACACCTTCGGAGTTACACGTGATCATGTCATCTGGATTCGCTACTGTGTCAGGTAAGTCGATACAATACAACCAACTTTCTAAAAAAAACTAGATACGTAGGCGCGCGGCCGTATTTAGGTATGGTCTACCAGTTATTGTGTTTTGGTTTTGGACCTTAATTCGACTTACGGTGTTAACGACTTTAAGTTACGAAAGAAAAAGAAAGTATTTATTGTTTAGACATAGATAATGGACTGAGTTTTCAAAATGTAATTGAACTGTCGTGGCTGACCATACCTTCCTACTTACCTAGAGAAGATTTATTTTTTATCAGCACTCAAATATCACGCTGTTATCAAAATAATAAAATACTTTTCGTACTTATCTTAAGTATCAACTATAATTATAATCTCATAAATCATCAAGAGGGGCCTGTGGCTAAGTGATGACAGCCAAACGGGTCTATCGATCAGGTTAAGCTACGCTTGCCGCGGTTGGTCCGTGTTGGTTACCATCTTTACATACGAAGACCCCTCCGTGCCTTGGAAAGCACGTTAAGCCTACTTTGCATTAAGTTGGGGTCGGCTTCCAATCAATTCCAATTACTTAGCTACAAGCCCCTCGAAGACGAAGTACCTAATAAATCTATAAAAAATGTGTAATTATTTTCGAGGTAAAGTAAGGTTTCTAATAACGTTGACAAACTGACAACTCTAACGATTATCTCGAGCGAAAACATGATTAAATCATAAATGAATATAATTGGCTATTGTTTGCATTTTGACCTCAAATTAAACGTTGTTTTGTTACCTTAGATGTCCGAATTGTCTAAAGGAACACGACTGGTTTTATTTTTCATGATTTTTTTTTCAAAGTCGTGGAATTATGGAGATTATTTAGGTAAGTACAAGATATTGTTCCGAGTCTGTTGTACGGAGAATGCAATAGGTACGAGTAGCATAATATGTTGGGGTTATAATATAAATAGTCAGTTTCGAAAGAACCTACAAATCTGCTTCAAACTACAAATAACACACGTATCAATATAAATCTGAATCATTTTGAAGGATATTGCTAATCCAGTGCTTCACATGTTCGAAAAATTAGTTGAAAATAACGCAATGAATGTGGTTAAACTATCAAAAAGAAATCCACTGTTAACTCCACTGTTTTGTGAATAATAAATAAATAAATAAAACTACTGATAGTGTGTTATTTATTTACTCCGTTGGGGCCTTCGTTCAATAATAGTACTAGATTCCCAATAAGCGCTTCAAAAATGGCCCGAAAAATAAGACCACAAATACTTTTGTGGTCTTATTTCAAGTTAGTATGTTTTTAACCTTATACGTAGACTTTAAGTTTCATTTTAGAATAAATGACTGAAAATTTAAAAATAGAATGATTTTATTTTCAAGCGACATTTTAAATATATTTTGCAATGGTAATTAAACTTTATGTTAAAGCATTAAGGTTTATAATAAACTGAAGTTGTTAATATTATTAAACTTTTTTCTATGAAATGTAGATGTTTACGTGTGTGCAAACGTGGCCACTTGAGCGACTGATTTTTGTTATTGATCGAAGAGAATTTATGATAAATGATGCTAATTGGTACAGTATCGATATACTAATTATAAAGATGAAGAGTTTGTTTGTTTGAACGCGCTAATCTCTGGAACCAGTCGGAATTACAAAAAAAAAATATTCATTTGTTACCCCCCAATACTTTAGGAAGGCTATAGGCTATTTAATATCACGCTAGAACCCTTAGGAGCCGTGCAAACAAGTCAGAAAGTTTGCTCAGCGTAAACGAAGTAATAGCCCGGGCGGGCGATGCGATGCGATGCGACGAAGTGGATTGGGGAACAAGAAATTTGACGCGGACGAAGTCGCGCGCAGAAGTTTATGGAATACAAATTAACAACAAATAGATGAAGATGAACAAACAGACAGACAGACACAGACAGACAGACAGATGATGATGGATGTTTGATAAAACTCAAACTCAAATAATTTATTTCAATTAAACCATTTACAGGCACTTTTGAATTGTCATAATTAAATAGTCGGTCAGTTAGTCAGAAAGTTGAAGCTAGTTGCCCATTCCAAAACGTAGATCTCTATGAAGAACGGGCAAGAAACTCCACGGACACTCTTTTAAATCAAGATATTATTATAAAATCCTGGGTACATTATTCTTATCACTTCTATATGTGAGAACAATGTCAAAAAGAAACAATTTAAAAAATAAAATTAAATATAAGCCCTGGCAGTTAAGAGATGCCCAGGCTCAACCGATGGCGCCCGTTCACGAACATGACGCGTGGAATCAGCACCACCCAGCATCCAGCTCAACCATTTTGTAGGGAACCGAATGATACACACGCGCCACCACAATAGACAATCAAATGAATTCTTGTCGAGGCAGGTATAATTTTTGAAGCTGACTGTTCGAAACACCTTTCCCTACACTTTTAGGACCACAATCGTGATTACTACCGATAAAAAAAACCATGAGTCACATTAAAACTTTGAACCCTCTCCATCAGGTACAATCCTGGCTTCCTACATCGGTTTTGGCGCGGAACCAGCTCACCTGGTGACCGCTAGTGTCATGTCCGCTCCGGCTGCTATCTGCTACTCCAAGCTGCTGATGCCAGAGACGAAGAGGTCGCTCACTACCGTGGATAATATGCAGCCTGTGATTTGGTAAGTGGGAAATCGTAAAGTTAAATATTGGTGCCGATTCCCTTGTTCACAAACTAAACTAAATTTAAGTTCAGTGCATCTTTTTCTTTCTATTTCATTAAGAAAAGGACAGAAGATAAATATTAGTTTAGTCCTGTCAAATTACGATACTCCATAGACAATTTAGACGTGATTAAAAACATGGCTACCAAATATACGTCAATTTACGTCAGGCGCTGACTAATTTGACAGGACTAAACTAATATTTATCTTCTGTCCTTTTCTTAATGAAATAGAAAGAAAAAGATGCACTGAACTTAAATTTAGTTTAGTTTGTGAACAAGGGAATCGGCACCAATATTTAACTTTACGATTAAATATTGGATTAATGAAATAGAAAGAAAAAGATGCACTGAACTTAAATTTAGATTTGTTTGTGAATAAGGGAATCGGCGCCAGTACCAAGGTGTATACAGGGTTATTAGTAAAACATTAACAAGCTCTCAGGACTATATTACTAACATCATAAACAACAACTTTTGTTAGGACTTTTATCAATTCATCAGACTTTCATACAATAATAAAAATATTTCAATTCAACCAATTGAAATATTCGATTTTCTGTTACCAACTCTACCGCGAAGCAAAAGAAGCGCTAGTTTGGTAAACAAACTGCCGTGTCTGGTGCAACATTCAGCGGATGGGAGCGGCGGTTCTAGAACAACGAAATCTTATAGGTTTGTTTTTGGTAAATGTATACAGGGTGGCAGGGACATCGACGCGCAACCTGTAACCATGAATTTTAGACCCCCTAGTGTAGGAATTTTCTGTCGGTTAACAAAAAAAATCTGCCGTTTCATAGGCAAATGCAATACCTACGCGGTCAAAATGTATAGAACAGCTAACTTTTTTTATTAATAACCGATGAAATCTATCGACGTGAGGGTGTTTAGAATCATGTGAAAAAAAATCTTCGTCTAACCAATACATTCTTCTTCTTCCACAGCGAAGACCAATCAGTTCTCTCAGCGGCCACCAGAGGCGCTACCAATGGCATATCCTTAATCCTGAACATCATTGCCAATATTGTAGCCTTCGTGGCCTTCATAGCCTTTATCAACGGCGCGCTGGGCTATTTTGGAGGAATGCTGGGCAATCCTGATATCAACTTGGAATGGATTCTTGGAAAGGTGTTCATTCCCTTGTCTTGGGTTATGGGTAAGTGCAAGTTATCAATATATAATAATACATAATCTACATACAGGAATAATTTTTATTCAGTGCGCAAACTTTGACAAATTAAACTTAAATGAGTTTAATTAAACACCTATTTTTTATTTTGATAAGTCTTAGTACAAAAAAATAAAGTTATCGCTAACGAAAGATGTCTATTTTGAAATTGATTTTCTGGCCACTACGCGCCGCCCGGCGCGGCAGCGCTCGGAAGTTTTTCGTGCATAGGCGTGGGTAGATAGATATTACGTGGGTTACATACAATGTACTGATCGCTGATTTTATCAGGTTCGAATTAGACTTTTTTAAGATTAGGCCGTGATCTGAAGTTATTTGAAGAGTAATTCCAATTTTTCCTTCATACTTTCATGGGCTTAGGACCATCAAAATGCAGAAAATAACGCATTATAATCAATTAAATTAAGGCACTTTTAAAAACTTGATACTTACATTTACCGCCAGTCGAGGTCTGCCAGACCCTAGTGCGTGATTTGGGGTCCTGAACTGACCGTGATCAAGCAGCCTCTGAGTGGCTGCTAAAATGGTCCTTTCATTAGGAACCGTGGGGTCCTTACCCCTAGCATACATTCTGCGAGCTGCTCGTAGGCTTTCACCACATAATAAATAGACCCGCACCATCACATAGAACTCGCGGTTACTAAAATCCGACATCGTAAGTACGACACACGAGTACGCGCGGGTTGCGCACTGCGCGGGAAAGCGATTAGACGCGACGTAACTTCAGCGCAAGCGCATGCAGACTGTCGAGCGCCCGGCCGGCCGCCGCCGCCTGGCGCCCCCCTGCCGCCCGGAAGGGGGTTTCACCCCCTCTGCAACATCACTCGTAAGCCGCACGGCGCCCGCGTTCATTGATATTATTACGAATAGATAGTGTCCATATTTTGCTGATTTAAAGTCGGATAAAAAAATATAAAAAAGTTTTGAACAAATAATGGAAATGTGTTCTATTACTGATACTGAACAACCAAAAATTTTTTGCGCATTGCTTAAAAAATATTCCTGTATACACATAAAACAAAGTCGGGTTAGTTACACCATTTATAACTCAAGAAAGGCTGGGCAGATTTTTTACCGTCTTCTAAAAAAGGTGGAGGTTCTCAATTCGGATGTTTGTATTTATTTATGTTTGATCGCGCATACCTCCGTCGCTTGCCAACCTATTTGAAAAAATCTTTTTTTGTTGGAAAGTGTACACTTCCCAAATGGTCCCATGAAAATTTTATCGAAATCGGACGAGTGGTTTTTGAAAAATAAACAAAAATCAAAAAAAAAACTTGTAAGGATATACTTTCAGATTAGTCCATAATTTCATCAAAAACGGTTCAGTAGTTTGGTTTTTAAACCAAAATTACTGATAAAAATTACAACTGAAGACGGAAACATAAAAACTTTATTGCAAAAAAAAAAAAAACAACCGACTTTCAAAAAAGACACTACAAAGCGAAAAATAACTTTAATTTCGGAAGTCTGTGGCAAACAATGAAAATGCGAACCCAACGACACCGACTTCCGAAATTAAAGTAGTGTTTTTATGGAAGTCGGTTGTTTTTTTTTTCTTGTAAAATAGTTTTTATAATCTTTGATTTGTTGGATTTGCCTCCCGAATAGCAGAATAACTATAAAATTTCAAACATGGGAAATATTCGCGAAAACAGGTTTTCAGATCAGGAATTCCTTAGTAGCAGCCTGGAGGCTAACTTTGTACCCGGTTGATTGATGACAATAGACTCGTACCCTATCATGGATTTGAACATAACTGGCGAAATTTTGGTGTACTTACTTATAGGTTCACCTCTGCTTACCTCAGCGGGGAGTACCCACAGGTGTGATGTTATGTTAGGTATATTTACCAATTGGGTACACAATAGAGAGTATTCTTTTCTCTAACTGAAAGATTACATCATCTGCCTAGCCTGTACCCAACTATGTTGGGGTCGGCTTCCAGTATAACCGGATTCAGCTGAATACCAGTATTTTACATGGAGCGACTGCCTATCTGACCTCCACAACCCAGTGACTGGGTAATACGATACCCCTTGGTAAGACTGGTTGTCAGACTTTCGGGCTTCTGATGACCCGTAACGACTGTCAAAGATCCACGAATGACAGCCGGGATCAACGGCTTAACGTGCTTTCCGAGGCACGAAGGGTCTTGGTATCCTCGTCTTGGTATGACCGAACCGTGCGGCTGTTATTAATTAGCCACAAGCCCCTCATAATAAAGAGTATGTATCCTATTCTATTATTTAACTGAAAAGTAAACATAATAATTATGTTCAACAAAATACTATTTATTATGTATTTTATTACGAAGACAAGGTGCATTTATTTCATTGTTAGCGCATGTATGTCGCGTTAAATACCAATAATATTAAAACCGTGCCTCGTATACCCAGTAACAATAAGTTTTTATTGTTTCACTGAGGCGTAACAAATCTCTTATCATTTAATTTTATTGTTTCCCAATGGAAACGATATTATACTTAATATTTTAAACAAGCATATATATTGTTTTCGAGGTTACACTGACCTAAGTATATTATACAAGTACGCTGGACTTCTTAATTGAAGGACGAAAGTCCAGGGGGCCTACTCCGAAGTGCAAAGTGCGAATGTTCGGATCGTACCGACACATGGCCGAACCGAATATTATTGAAAAATGCGAAAAAAGTTCGGGTCGGCTCAGTTGAGTCGGGACCATAGTCAATATTCGAAAGAGTGTAGGAGTGTAGGATCAGAACCGACCGAACCAAATAGTAACTTTGTAGCAGGAAACGGCCGAACATTCGGCCGATACTATTTCGGAGTAGACCTCCTGAAGTCCTCCTCTAGAAAATTCCATTTCTTCCTGTCATCCGCTATGTTCATCCACTGTTCGCCATCATCTGTTGCCCACCGGGCAGCCGGTCTAGTCGGACCGGACACTCGGCTCCACACACACATTCACAGCGTCTTTGTACATTTAGTTACCACAAGTAAAGCGCGTGTCGCTTTGTGAGATAAAAATACTGTAGTAGTACTAGTTACGGAGACGGAGGGATGAGCTGGACTCCTTTAAAAAAGATTGGTCCTTGTCAGCTCTGGGGGGGCCTAAAAAGGCCACTTTGGCAGAATCATAATAGGATAACAATATGAATCATATTAAAAATCGTAATATGGTTACAAACTGATAATTCATGATCTGTGTGCAATTCATATCACAATGAAATATCTGTGTGCAATTTATATCACAAAATAACATTTAAACGGTAGAAATCTATACTTATAATAAATCTGTAGAAGTGAAAATTCTGTACATTGAAAATATCAAAAAAATAAATTACAGGGGGTGTTACTAGACCGACACCGAACCCAAAAATGTGATTAAAAAAATTTTTGTCTGTCTGTCTGTCTGTCTGTCTGTTTGTTCAGGCATCACGCAAAAACTACCGGTTCGATTACGATGAAACTTCGTATAATTATTCTTTAATATCCTGGGCACCACACTGGGTACTTTTTATCCCGGAAAAGTATATACAATAAAAAACAAACTTAATTTTGCGGTTCGATCCCTATACCCGATTACCACTGTCTGTACTGTACCAACCGCAAATACTAAGTTTGTCGTAGGTTGGGTCACCCGCAGTGGAGTTCATTTTTATTCCTTTTAGTTTTTAGAGTTATTTAGGTTTATTTTATATGAGTCGTAGGTATAGATTTTAATTTTAAAGTATAGGTAGTATATTTGATAGTGTACGTAGTGACCGTAGGTTATTTTATAATACTGTTAGGTAGGATTAGTCATTCGTATAGATATTAGTTTTTAGGGATTTTGCTTATTTATTGAGTTTAGATTAGTTATCATCAGAAATAGGTTTATTTAGGTAGGTACCTATTTAATTTTCTGTTATTGAGTTTTTTTTAAATTAGGTAGGTACTTAGGTAAAGATATCATATAGGTACCCTCTTAATCACCACTAATGAGACACAATTGGTTTTCTACTGTAATTAGCCACAAAGGGCCACCGAGATAGATGGCATTCTGGGGAAGCACATACATTTTATCCTGTTAGCACGTTCCCGTGGGATAATTTCCGACATCCACGCGGGCGAAGCCGCGGGCAGAAGCTAGTAAAAAATAAAAAACCAATTTGATTAATAAAAACTGTAATGAAAAAAATGCCGATAAAATTACGGTTTTTATTTTTTTCATGCGGCAATGTTTACACCAAATATGAAATGAAATTTTACGAAAATTAGAGGAATTGCTAATGATCTGCTGGGAATTCAGGAAATGAATAGCTTTTAGAGGTATTGCTTAAAGTGGCCTTTTTAGGCCCCCTAGACAGAGAGAGGTGAAAGGAGAGGAGGGAGGCCTTTGCCCAGCAATGGGCCAGTAATGGTTAATAAAAAAAACTTGAGAGGTGTCAAGGGGGGACACCCGGTTGGAACGAAGAATAACTGGCTTGCTTTCTATAAGAGAAAGAGAGAGAGACAGACAGAGAAACACGCGCACGCCGCAAGGCTTATTACAACTATAGCAAAAAGTGTCGTTCCAACTTTTGGTCTTAGTTTTTTCCGTCTAGCCCCCTTTCGCGACGCGCGATAAGGAACTTCGTTCCAAAAAGTATTAGTTACACGTCGATTCTCGGCCAATATAACTTATCTCACAGGGAGCACTGTTGGCCCAGTGATAACGGCCCCGACTTACGAGCCGTAGGTTCGAACCCCAACCCAGACAGGCGCTTTACTTTGTGTAAACCATTTCATCATCACCGCTCTCAAAACAGTGAAGGAAAACATCGTGAGGAAACCGGCATGTCCTAGAACCAAAAATTCGAAGACATGTGACATCTACCAACCCGCACTGGGTCCGCGTGGTAGGTTACAGCCCACACCCTCTCGGAGAGAGGAGGCCTGTGTCCCAGCACTGGGAACAGTATAGGCTGATCGCTGATTAGTTACACGTCGATTCTCGGCAATATAACTTGTCTCACAATAGTTGTTTTAATTTTCAGGAGTGCCATGGGAAGAGTGTGAACTGGTTGGATCTCTGATCGGCCTAAAGACAGTCGTCAACGAGTTCGTGGCCTACCAGAGGATGGGGGAGATGAAGAAGGCAGGATTGTTATCGGTAAGTATTTATTTTGGCTCAGCTAGGTAGACACAACTTTGAGAAAGAAGCCGACAAGAGAAGCGTTGAAACGGTTTGGGCAGGCTTTTGTAAAGATATAAGATATACTCCAGAAGTCCTTTAAAGGATGATTTCCACCAAACGGCTCGCATCTTATCGGATCGGAAAGGATACGAACGGATGCAGCGACAGCCGATCGCGTCCGGCAGGATGTAGATTGTAGACGCATACGATCGACTCCGTACCGTCGCTTGCGAACGTATCCGTTTCTGCGCCTAGTCAAATAGTTTTATTCCTACCTCGTTGACGTGTTCTAACTTCTAATGCCGAAAGGATTCGATCGGATACGACGACAGGCGAACGGAGCTGATCGCGATTCGCGGTCAAACTGCTGTGCGCGGTTTGGTAATATAGACTTTAAATACTGTGTACAGGATTTAATATCGTTCAAAGATTGTAAAATCCGATGCGTTGCGAGCCGTTTGGTGGAAATCATCCTTTAAAGTTGTAAATAAATTTTTTATACCTAATTATGTTGTTATTTCTTAGTGTTCATATGTAATACACGAGCGGCACGCGTCAACGGTAGAGCTTGTAGCGGTATCTACAACGCCACGTGCGAACTACGCGTCATACTGACGTCACGCAAAATCCTGCATCTCGCAAGCAGAGTTTACCGCGCAACTAGCATAATAATATATACAACAGCCCGACATGATTCATCGGGCAGTTGCCCGCCTGACACAACACCCGTCTGGTCGGAGGATCCTCCCTTTTCTATGGAGGATGAGTGAACTTTACACTCTGTTCCTCAGCCCTCTATAAGCAGCCACCTACACGTCTGTGACTGCTGCAGGTGCCTCTGACGCATACCACTCGTGTATATCAGCACTTACTGAAACGAAGAGTTACTGGTGGCAAGAGCGAGAGCTTATATTCCCAACGAAAGCTCAATCATCGAGCAATCACCAATAAACTCACTAATTTACCATGCTATTCTTCTGTTTCCAGCCGAGATCCGAGCTGATTGCGACGTACTCTCTCTGCGGGTTTACTAATCCCGCGTCAGTAGGTATCATGATAGGAGCCATTGCAGCTATTGCGCCCAACCAGAGAGAAGTTCTGTCAAATGTAAGTACTCTTGATCAAGACAGGTTGTCAAAGAAAAACTTTTTTACAAAAAAAAAAAAAAAAAAAACAGAAACAGACTACCAAAAAAAAAACACTACGAATTGAAAAATAACTTTCATTACGGAAGTCGGTGTCGTTGGTTCCGCATTTGATCATGGCATGTAGGCATGACTGACATTTTGACCTCCGTTTGACCAGGTTGATCAGGGGGTCTACTCCGAAGTGGTAAATTTATCGGATCGGCCGAATGTTCGGCCATTTCCTACTACGAAGTTACTATTTGGTTCGGTCGGTCGCGACCTAACAGTCCGATCCGACTGAACTTCATTTTGACATTTGTTGTATCGTAAACCCTACTGGCTCAGTTTGAGTTTGATCAGTTTGACCTACGGTAAACAAATGTTTTGAGAAACGGAGCGAAGGGTGTCAATTTGTGCTCAACGCTCAATTACCTTTGCAAAGACTGACAATGGCGCCAATTCCCTTGTTTACAAACTAAACTAAATTTAAGTTCAGTGCATCTTTTTCTTTCTATTTCATTAAGAAAAGGACAGAAGATAGATATTAGTTTAGTCCTGTCAAATTAATATACTGCATAGACAAGTTTAGACGTGATTAAAAACATGGCTACCTACTAAGAATACGTCAATTTACGTCAGGCGCTGACAAAATTGACAGGACTAAACTAATAGTTGTCTTCTGTCCTTTTCTTAATGAAATAGAAACAAAAAGATGCACCGAATGACCGAACTTCAATTTAGTTTAGTTTGTGAACAAGGCAATCGGAATCGGCGCCAATGCCAAGCACAACGTCGCAGATTAAATAATCTGTAACCTTGGTCACGGTACCTTGGTATTTTGTCACGATACCCATTATAACAATGCCTATTATTATATAATATTATTTTATACAAAGTTATTTACAATGAAATATAATCCTTTGTTTACAGATAGCGGTGAGAGCATTCTTCGCGGGATGCGGGATTTGCTTCATGACTGCGTGCATAGCAGGTGGGTTTCACACTAATGGTACACTATTTTATAGCACGTGTGACCTAAACGTGCACTTAAGGGCCGACATACCTACACGGACTGCTTGAAGCAGTCAGGATGGACTGCTTCAAGCTGCGACTGCATAGTGAACTACAGTCTTCTACGTACACACATACACGAAACCGCTCGAGCAGTTGGAACTGCTTCGGGCGGTCGTGTGGTCAAGCAGTCGCCAGGCATACACTGACTGCTCGAGCTGTCGACTGCTCTCGCGCGTTACCCGATTTGAATGAGGAGCAGTTGGTATCAACTGCTCCAGCAGTTATCAAGTGCAGCTTCAAGCTGTTGACTATGACTGCAAGAGCGGTCCGTCTATGTTGATCAATCGCTAACTGCTCGAGCAGTCCGTGTATGTCGGCCCTTAGTCACACTTTTCTGTGTAAAACTGGATTACTTAAGAGTAAGTCTCAGAAAAGCCTGACTTAAGTGCGTGTTTAGGTCACAGTGCTATAAATAATATTACAGTTTCGTAATACATACTGTATACATAACACAACATCAGGCGTGAATTCTTCCAAACGGTAGGCAAAGATATATAGGTATTAGGCACATCCACAAACGTCAATTTGACCTAAGGGAGCCTATTGTCAACAAATCCAGACTCCGGACTGCTACTGTCAACAGTACTAATAGGTAGTAGTTTTTTTTTTAATAACCGACGGCATCGCCACGTAATTTTATTTCTGTTCTGATTTTAACACATCATTCATCGTTCATTCATCATTCGTTCATCGTTCGTTTCGTTTCATTCGTTCATTTTTTTTTTTAACCTTTTGTTTTTTTCCCCAACATCAATCGTTGGGCAATTGTATCTATGCTAATTGCGCGGTAAACTCTGCTTGCGAGATGCAGGATTTGCGTGACGTCAGTATGACGCGTTGTTCGTATGTGGCGTTGTAGATACCGCTACAAAATATTTAGCTAAATAATTAATAAAGAATATTATCTCAGCTATATTCGTGAAATGCTAAAATACAATGTATCGAGTAGTTTAAGTTCATTGAATAGAGCACTTGTTCATACATTCTTTATGAGTAGGTAGGTACTTAAGTTATCATAAGGCAGAGAAAAACTCATTTGTGGTCGACGTAGTTTGTATGTTTCTTCCATAAAAGCTTTGTGCCCAATGGGGTTTCCCATCGGCAAAACTGACGAGCTTCCATACAAACTCATATCTGTTGTGCCCCTGTGTTTCCAACATCAGATAATTTTATCTGAAGAATAATTTTGAATTTTTGACAGTTCTTCCATACAAAATCAGTCAGACGTCAATTTTATTCCTCACTAATAAAAATTATATGTCGATTGAAAAATCAGCCCTTAGAGAATGAATTTTCAAAAAATCCTTCCTTAAATTACTAACTTATTTTTTTTTTGTTGTTTTCAGGTCTACTGATGCCTGACAGCGCGTTCGGTTGAAAAGTGATATTTATTAAATTGGATAAAACATTTAAATAGGCCTTAATTTTATACAATTGTTATTTATTAAATAAAAATATTTTCGTACTAATTTTGGGTTTTATTGTTTTGTGGTCGAACTCTTCATTGCTTTGTAACAGTAAATATTGAAACTTCACTACATCGCTACTATATTTGAATCGCGACCTAATCGCCAAAAATTTAAACTAATATGAGTTTATGGAAAAATAACTTTAATTCCTACACAATAAAGTTCAGTTTACGCTAAATATTCAAACATTTTTATTAGGTAGGTACTTTTTCAATAGTGCTAGTCACTCTGAAGTCTGAAGTCAACTTAATTGCGATTACAATAAAGTTGATATTTGTTTAACTTCGAATAACATCAATTAGTTTGAAACAATAGGCTTTAGGTCATTTTGGTGCGTGACCAAAATCAGAATTAACGCCGCCATCTTGTTTTATCAATAAGATGGCTGTAGTAGTACAGCCAAAAAAAAGTCCAGTCCAGGCCAGTCCTGTCAAATTAGTCAGCGCCTGACGTCAATTGACGTATTTTTAGTAGCCATGTTTTTAATGACGTCTAAACTGTCTATGGAGTATCATAATTTGACAGGACTAAAGTAATATTTTATCTTCTGTCCTTGTCTTAATGAAATAGAAAGAAAAAGATGCACTGAACTTAAATTTAGTTTAGTTTGTGAACAAGGGAATCGGCGCCAATTACAGTAAAGATCACTGCGACTTTGACAGACTTGACAGGTGCAGCAACCCACCAACAATCATATTGTCAGGAGATTAAAGATCACTTTGATATTGACAGTGATGTTAACACGTTGCGGGACGCACTGCATTAGCAGTAGATTTGTCGGTGTTGAAAATGACAGTACGGGCACCGCCGGAACTGAGGTACGGGCATTACAGCGAAATTTTGTATAGAGGAACAAGGAAACCCGTTTTTACTGTCATACCACATCAATACGGCTATGAAAGTACTGTCATCGTATATTATTCTTTAGTATTGCTCTAGGGCGGTACGGATAAAGCAGTGGTCGGAACTTGTATGGACAATTTTACTGTCATATCGCATAATTTGAAAAAGTCAGTACCGTCCCGCAACGTGTTAAATGAGAAGAAAAATGTTTACCACCAACGTCTCCCCAGGCGCCTAAAAATCCTTGTAGAACTTCATTGTTGAAACTATCCATCAGCTACATAGACAATAGACCTTTGGGACTAAAAAGGCCACTTTAAGCAATACCTCTAAAAGCTATTCATTTCCTGAATTTCCAGCAGAACATTAGCAATTCCTCTAATTTTCGTAAAATTTCATTTCATATTTGGTGTAAACCTTGCCGCATGAAAAAATAAAAACCGTAATTTAATCATTACAGTTTTTATTAGTCAAATTGAATTTTTATTTTTTATTTCTACAGTTTAAATGTTATTTAATTGTGATATGAAGTGCACACAGATCATATTATTATGAATTGTCAGTTTGTGACCATTTTACGATTTTTATATGATTCATATTGTTATCCTATTATGATTCTGCCAAAGTGGCCTTTTTAAGCCCCCATGTTGTCATATGAAGTGCAAGTGATATTAAACCTTATTACTGCGGGGCAATTGCGTAACACACTATCAGTAGCAAAGGGTTTCAAATTGACAGTTCAACAACATTCATTGCGTAATTTATGTTGTTGAGCAGACATATTTCTCGAGTATATGAAGCAATGGATTAGCAATATGATTAACTTCCTACCACCAAAGGAGCATATCTTCCTGCAGGGTGTAACCTTCCGTGGTCCACTTGGAAGTCTTTAATCCGTCTCCGGACACAAGTGGGAACCCTCTGTGTCCCAAAACATGCTTACAAAGTGACCTCAGCGCTGCGACCGGACAACGCCATGGAAGTGGCAAAGTTTTGGGAAAATAACATTTGTAATTCAGTCGTGCCAGCGACACGAAGAAGACCTGTTAAAGTGAAACCTATTGCTACTGATAACTGAGAGTGTGTTTGTTGTGTACAAGCATAGGTAACGCGCCCTGCAACGTGGCCGAGCGAGAGCGAGACATCGGTCCGCGATCGCCCGCGCACACCCGCGCGCCTCACCCCGCATACTTGTACTTGTAACGGTTGCATGTTCTGTGTTCAAATAAACGACAGTGCGTTTACAGCCAGCGAGAGTTTCACTTGTCCCGTATCTAACAGTGGCGACGACGTGAGCAACCCACGCTTACGCTTTAACACAAAACAATGGCTCAGTTTAATTTCGGGATTTTAAATAACTTTGACCACACAGTGCACGAATGGAAGGCGTATAAAAGTCGCCTGCGGCAGTGGTTTATAGCAAACGACATCTCCGAAAAAAACGATGCTACGGGTTCAAGAAGGCGAGCGATCCTGCTGAGCGCACTCACGGATGGTACCTACCAGCTCACAGCCGACTTGGCTTTGCCTAAACAGCTGGAGGAGGTGCCATTCGAAGACATTTTGGAGCTATTAGATGCTCACTTTTCGCCGAAAAAGTGTGGATTCGGAGAAAGATATGCATTTTACGCGGCAACGCAACAAGCGAGTGAGACGCATGCGCAGTGGGCGGCAAGACTGCGCGGCCTCACGAAACACTGCAAGTTCGCCAATGTAGAAGAAGCCCTTCGAGACCGCTTTGTAATGGGTATGTCGGCGGGTCCCGAGAGGGACAAACTCTTCGCGAAGGATACGGATACTTTGACCCTGGCAAAGGCAGTGGAGTTGGCGCAGAGCATCCGATGTGCGCGGGCAGGCGCCTCCGCATCAACGACAGCGTCACCATCAACACAGCAAGAACATGTAGTGTTCAAGGTGCAGGGTACGAGTACGGCTCCAGAGAAGGAACCGGTCAAGGAGAAATGTTCCGTGTGCGGTCGAAATAACCATCCGTCATCCCAGTGCCGGTTCGCGAACTTTACGTGTAGGAAGTGTAATAAAAAGGGACATTTGCGTAGAGTGTGCAAAGTGAAACGTGTTGTGTCCGGTGACGTGGCGGAGGAAGACGACGATGGTGAGTTTTTACGTAATATCGTGTCAGAACGGGGGGAACCTATGACAGAAATCGTGTTTATCAACGGCACACAAATGAGGTTCGAAATAGATAGTGGATCCGCAGTCACAGTCATTTCAGAGGATTGTTGCAACAGACATTTTAGCAGCCTGCCTTTGTTGCCCCCTAAGAAAAGGTTGTTAACCTACACGGGCACTAGTATCGTTTGTTTAGGCATAATTCGCGTACCTATCACTTATAGGCAGAGTACACACACACTGGATGTGTACGTGGTGCGTAGCGAAGGGCCTCCGTTGCTCGGTAGAGATTTTTTGTCCTTATTTAGACTAAAATTAGCGCCCTGTAATTTTATAAACAATGAAGCAAATACAGTCGATAACTTGCTTATTAGATTCAAAGACGTATTTTCAGATAAACTAGGTAAATTTACGAAGTTCGAAGTCAAGTTAAGGTTAAAAGATGATGCAAAACCAATGTTTTTCAAGGCACGTCCAATCGCATTTGCATTACGAGACAAGGTAGATAAAGAGATTGTCCGTTTAGTAAATTTAGGTATATTACAGCAGGTCGATCACTCTGAGTATGCATCACCCGTAGTGCCAGTATTAAAACGCAATGGGAGCGTAAGGCTGTGTGCAGACTATTCCGTAACCATAAATAAACAATTAGTTGTAGAACAATACCCGTTACCTACGGTCCACGAATTATTTTCGAAGTTACACGGAGGACAGCAATTCTCAAAGTTAGATCTGTCCATGGCCTATAACCAATTTGTTTTAGACAAAGATTCGCAAAAAATTACGTGCATAAATACGCACCGCGGGTTGTTTCAATATACACGTATGGTGTTTGGGTTAACGAGCGCACCGTCTATTTTTCAGCGCGCTATGGAAAGCATATTATCAGGCATGGACGGTGTGTTATGTCTATTAGATGACGTCCTGGTAACAGCTGACGGACCCGGGCTACACCTACAGAGGCTAACTGAAGTGTTACAGAGGCTACAAGACGCAGGACTGACCTTGCAAAAAGAGAAATGCGAATTTTTCAAAAATGAAATCAGTTATTTAGGGTACGTAATAAACAAAGACGGGCTCAAAAAATCATCGGATAAGGTAATAGCAATTAAGAAATCCCCGATGCCTACGGATGTAGGTAAACTTCAATCATTTTTAGGGTTAGTGAATTATTACCGTAATTTCGTACCGAGGGCGTCCGAAATTCTCAGTCCCTTATATGATCTTTTAAAGAAAGGGGTTAATTGGAATTGGACCGACGAATGTCAAAAAGCGTTCGTCGAAATAAAAAAACAATTAACATCAGACCAAGTGTTAGCACATTTCGACCCTAACGCAAAGATAATCCTCACTGTGGACGCTTCACCAAATGGTTTAGGTGCGATATTGTCGCAAATTGACAAGGACGGATTCGAGCGTCCTATTTCGTTTGCATCCCGCACTCTTAACACGGCTGAAAAACGATATTCCCAGATACAGAAGGAGGCAACTGCAATTATTTTCGGAGTTCGAAGGTTCCATCAGTATCTGTACGGTAAATCAGACCCGTTTATCCTTCGCACCGACCACAAACCTTTAATCTCTATATTTGGGCCATACAAAGGTATACCAGAGGTGTCGGCAAACCGATTACAGAGATACGCGTTGTTCCTTAGTGCATATAATTATAAAATCGAATACGTTCGTAGCGAGAATAACTGCGCGGATTATTTGTCCCGCGCCAGTCTCCCCGACGGCGCGGGCGACGGGCCGCAGTCGCGGGCAGCGACGGCGGACAGTGAACCTGGGGGCGGGGAGTGCGGGGACAGTACACAGCACGCTGCTGCCGCTGCCGCTCCCATTGACCGCGCATCGTACGTTCATTTCGTTATAGATGGTCACATGCCGGTCACACTAGACGAATTGCGCAGGGAAACTAGCAGGGATATTAACTTGTTAAAAGTGATCGATTTTATTTCTAAGGGTTGGCCTAGGAGCATGACTGATATAAAATTAAAACCTTTTCATGCATGCAAAAATCAATTATCATATGAAGAGGGCTGTGTCATGAGAGGGCATAAAGTAGTTTTGCCCGAAAATCTTAAAATTAAAATATTAAACGAACTTCACACTTCCCACCTAGGAATTGTAAAAACAAAGGCCGAAGCTCGTTCCCGTTTTTGGTTTCCGGGTATTGACAATGAGATCGAAACTATGATTAACTCCTGTACTGTATGCATACACTTACGACCAACCCCCCCACGTGCCCCACTCGCGCCGTGGCAATATCCACCCCAACCCTTTCACAGGTTACACATAGACTTTTTAGGTCCCATAGATAATAAGCATTATTTAATAGTGGTAGATGCGTATACTAAATGGGTGGAAGTTTACGATATGTGCGGTACAACGACCTCATCAGCCACAGTAGAAAAACTTTGCGAGTTTGTTTCTAGATTTGGGCTACCCAACACAATTGTTAGCGATAATGGCACGGCTTTCACGTCACACGACTTTAAACGGTTTTGTACAATAAACGGGATTAACCACGTGACGTCACCGGCATATAGTCCCGCGAGCAATGGTCAGGCTGAAAGTTTTGTGAAGATTGCAAAAAAGGGTATAAAATCGTGTATCCTCTCTAGTCAAAGTCAGAAAGAGAGTAGGGTCAGGCTGTTAAGATATCTTTTTGATTACCGAAACTCGATACATTCTGTCACAGGGTTCTCTCCGGCACAATTAGTGTTTGGACGCAAACTAAGAACACGCTTGGATATGCTGTCGCCAAAACCGTTGTCACCCTCAGACACGTCATTGGACACTTCAGTAAAATCAAAACAGTGTTTGCAGAGTAAATACAACGGCGGCAAAAATGAGCAGACTTTTAAATGCGGAAACGAAGTGTTATACAAAAATTTTTTGAATAAAGATAAGTTTACGTGGTGCAGAGGTACAATCACAGACAAAATTGGTAAGGTGGTCTATTTGATTAACGACCACCTAACAGGAAGTGTAGTGAAAAAACACAAAAATCAAATTGTATTTTATAAGGGCTACGCTAACTCACAACAATCTTGGGATATTGGCGAAGTGGACAATTCAGGTGACGATGACTGCACCACGTCACGATCAACATCACCGAGTCTCCAACCCGCTTTTCAAGTCGACTCCGCGGGGGAGGGGGTACAGGGTGCAAGTACAACGAATGGTTCCTCACCACCGCCGCCAGTGGCGTCCCAACATCCCGAGTGTTGCGCAATATCCCAAGAGTTAACTATAGAAGCCTCGCGTTAGGAAAATGATTAGTTATAAGATACCTACCTAGTTAATAATAATAATTATGTGTCACACGTACTAACTTAATTAATTATAAAAATGTAATGTATATTGTGTAAATTGTGTACTACCTACATTCTTGTTTCTGCTACGTTTATATTTTATTTTTATTATTTTATTATTACTTCGGAGTAGGACCCCAGCTCTTATAGCAGGGCAGAAGTTGAACTGCTCTGATTTTTTGTACTATGACTTTTGAACTGCTCTGCTTTTTTGTACTTTAGGTAGTAGAGAATAACACCAACCTACATATTCCAACCTATTTTGAAAATCTGGCTGAACCGAAAAACATCATTCTAGAAATATGAAGAAAAAAAAGTTTTTTCGACCGCCTTCCGTTTTCGAACACTAGGAATCCGTCAAAAAAATGTCACTACACTATGCACATAACAGAATTAAGAATATTTGATATATATTTGAAAACCCTATATTTAATAACTGTTAAGCGGTACAGTTATGATACCATATCGAAATTGCGAAGTATTCGCTAGTGTTATATTCTTTATAATAATCAAAATTTTCTGTAGTTTGGCTATTTGGTATCGCGTTATGTATAAGAAGCAACCGACCCTAACGAGTATACCGGAACGCAACGAGGTGGAGGAGGAGCATCTCACAAACAAATGGGTGCCCAAGAAGAAGCACGAGGTGCTCAAAGCTAAGTATAAGTGCTTGAAGAAACTCTTCCAAATCTATGATGCAAGCGTTATTGGGATTCTGCCAGAGTCCTACGGACCTGAGTACCTAGAGGAGGATATGAAGTCTACTAGCAAGAGGAAAAAACGCTCGCATCGTACGAAGACTGATGCGTGCGCCGGAACCACCGAACTGTCAAGCGGTGACGTGTCCCTTCATTCAGACGAGGATAAGGATTCAATAGCGACAGCTGTCATCAGAGACCTGAAGATCAAGAAATGTCTGTCCACATCCACGCAGATGGAGTCCCAAGTGTCCAAAGAGTACAAGTACGCCGCTACGCAAGATTCGAGAGATAACTTAATAATGGAGCGAAACATGTCCGCGGAAGGTGACCTGGTGCGTGAACGCCAAGAGTGCGAGTTCACACAGACGAGCGACCCTCGTCCGATCCCATATCTCATGATCAACGAGAAGAGGACACGGCTGAAACCTACCCGATTCCAATGCTTCATGCAGCGGATCTTCGGGATCCGTCGGGAGAGATCGTACAAGAACTATGTCCTGCCGAATGGTCACATGTACGCGTCCAGCGACAATAATATCTCGGATAGTTATTGCGACAAGCGACGGCGTAGAGGGCTGAGGTTTCGTAGGCTGCGGCGCCCTAAGAAGATCCAGTCGGAGACAGCACTGAGGGACGCCAATAGTCCTGTGATCTTGAGCTACGTGCAATCTGTGCAGAGGAACTGCTTGGCGGACACCACACTTCGCCACTGTCCTATCTTGGGATGCCTTATGATCTCTTACGGTGCGTGAGTACCATGTAATAGTTCAAGTCCTCAAACTGTCGTCTTCCCCATACAGATTGTGGCGAACTCTCCATCGGTATATCTACCAGAGTTGCTCCACCTTAGGTTCGCCGATTCTCATCTATTACTTCAACATAATCCGCCTATAACTTGCCTCCTCTCTTTGAGAGGGAGTGGGCCATTTTCCACTCCACGGGCCCAGTGCGGGCTGGTGGAACAACTACTTACATAATGATTTTCTTTACTATTTCAGGGATAATAAATTACAATGACCACATCAACCTCTGCCACTTCACCGACAGGAAGTTCATCTGCCACTACTGCCACGAAGGATTCGAAAGTCAATACGACAAGTTCGTTCACGAGAACGAACACATCGGAATCTCCAAGCTCGAGGGAACGAACCTCTCCGCCCCTTCCACCACCAGACAGTCCGTCAAAAAGGCTAGTAACACCCAAACTGAGCATGATATGAAGTGTGATGTTCCAGAAGATAAACTAAAGAAAATCGTGTCGTTTTTTGATAAAATCTCGGATCCGGAGCAAATGTTTTCGGAAATCAAGAAGAATAGGTTTTCGGAATGTAATTTGCAGCAATCTAAGACTGAGGTTGAGACTGTCGAGGAATCCTCGGATTCTTCAGATAAGAGGACGGTCAGCTGCGTCAATCTTCATCGCAAGAAAAGTGCGAATGGCTCGACGGGCGAATCGGAAACATCGAGAATCGCCCAGTACGGGACTCCTATCCTTTGTCATATTTGTGGAGAAAATTTCAATTACAGGTAAGTTTTGGACTGGCACCCAAATTGCGTAAAACACCGAACCATTTAAGCAAAAGGTACATTTAATAGTAGCACACCATTGCAACGATACCTATCCAATGAAATATCGGTCGCCTGATATTCGAAAATATTTTATTTTGCCATATCCATCTTTAAAATATTATCTGCAATCTCTCATAGAATTTTCATTTTCAACAAATCACCGCCTTCTCTGCATAAGAAGTGGCCGTGACCCTACAATGAAAATAATAGGGTGATATTATTATTATACTTACATTTTTATCCATTTTCAGACGCCAGCTAAGTCTTCATGTGGACTTGGAGCATCGTGTCCACAACAAATTCTCCAAATTCCACAGCTGCGCTGGCATCCTTAACCACAGGTCCCAGAACCGAGTAGACATGATCTCCGAAGATGGCAAAATCAACGTCCAAAGCATTGATAGGTCCCATTCAGGGATGCGTCGGTCCACCTCATTATTGAGCCAGGAATCGTATTCCGAGCTCTCCCGAAGACGGTCGGAGGAAAGTTTAAGTTGCGAGCCCTCTACTAACATCGTGTATTACACGTCTATGGAGACTGTCAAAAAACCGTCTATGATGAACAATATCGTTCAGAAAGTTAGGAGCGGCCTCAACAGCTATAAGTGGGAACCGGGAACAAAAATTATTCGTGTCTAGTCTTCGTGCTATGTGGAGTGGCAGTGTTTTGTCAATATAGTGAAAAGTCCAGTTGTTGGTTTTATTTTGGAGTTCTATCCTTAACCATTACACACTTACATAATAATAATAGCCAATCTCGACGGAGATAAGCCAGGTAGGTACGCAAGAGATATTATAGTGCACAAGTGTGTGCGTAAAAGGTGCACTCTGTTCTGCCGATCGATTCTATCGGCATCGCACCGTGAAAAGTTAGGTGAAGTGAGCTTAGAGTGAGCTGTCAATGGTGTCTCAATCCCTAGCATAGTAATGCCCAACTAAGTATAGTTGGGGATGACAGCTCACTCCACGCTCACTTCTTCACCTAAGTTTTCACGGTGAGATGGTTACAGAATCGCACTGCTGTTCCTTTACTCTCATCGTCTGATGGGACGGCAATCCGACACGGCCGGGGAGAGATCAGGCGCAGGACCAACGGCAGTGGGCCACCTCTCTCGGTTTCGAGCAAGCTCCTGCCACCGGTCAACGCCACAGGCACCACTTTACTACTTATAATATCATTGGCCACAGGGCGGTTTCTTGCCCGTTCTTCTCCAAAGAGATCTACGTTTTGGAATGGGCAACTAGCTTCAACTTTCTGATTATCTGACCGACTATTTAAAATTTTGACAATTCAAAAGTGCCTGAAATGGTTTAATTGAAATAAATGATTTGAGTTTGAGTCGTAAGGTGACGTTTGAGGACATCTTTGTAGCGCAGATATTGCCCGCCCTGTGCACGTTTTCCTTGAGCGAGCTCCGAGTAGAAAGCGGTTTTAGGTAGTCGTATCCATGCGCTGCACATGACCACACCATCTCAGTTGGATCCTTATCAAAATTGCCTCCATGCACATCATTCCAGTGCGCCTTAGCACCTCCGAGTTGGGAATACGATCCTGCCATTTTATTCGAAGGATAGACCAAAGACACCGCAGGTGAAAAGTGTCAAGTCTTTTAATATCACCTCTATAGAGACACCAGGTTTCTGCGGCGTAGGTGAGTATTATATTATAAGAGTCAATTTCAACAACTCGATTTTTTTTACCTAATTTCCATGGACATTTTCATTTTCAGGTTTTGTAAAAAACTTTATTAATAAAGCGCAACATATCCACATTTTAGATACATTTTCTAAAAGGGGATTATATAATTATTTTTGGGAATTTAAATCGATTTTATTTAAAAAAAAATATAAGCAACAAAATCAAGAGTAATTTTTAATAATTAACAAAATATTTTTTAACAAAATTATATGACACGATATCCTAATTCGAAGTTCACGAGCGCACGTCTGTCAGCAAAAAAGGGAAGCGCGCCGGTTTCCGCTGGCTTATATAGGGCTGGTCACTCGTAACTCCCTCTAGTCTGAAGTTGCAGCTAACACGGCTTCTCCTGACGGAGCAGCGTCCTCGATGCTCTCCGTAACTGGTCTTTGCTCTGGCTCTGAAGCAGTCTCAACAACTGAGTCTTCATAACCTGGAGGGACAAACACATATATGTTAGATCTAACATACATCATTTTCACCAATAATTATTTACTTGAATGGACCAAGATGTTGCTATGCGCTTTTATATATTTCAGCACGTTATGTTTCATGAAATAAATTAATGAGCGTTGCCACACAAGGCCTTATACGCCGCAAATAGGGTATTACTCAAAAGCCACACATCTCGATGCCACACAAGGCCTTACACGAGGGAAGCGGGACGCTATCTCGATGCCACACAAGGCCTTACACGAAAATAGCACAGTGCAATGCCTTATGCCGAAGCCATCCAGGTCTTACATGAACATTACGGCACAAACACACATGTTTGTTCCCGATCAACTCAACGCCACACAAGGCCTTACAAGAGTTTGATCCTGATCACCCTGATATCCACATAGCGCATATAAGTAGGCAAAGGAAAATAAGTACTTAGATCACCATAGCAAACATCATGTAAGCATAAGTATACTGCACATATGGGGAACGGAAACTTTATGATAAGAAAATAATAAAAAAAAAAAGTCGAGTAATCTTACTTTCAAAAAAAGCTGCACAAGTCTCGGGGGTCCACTCGCCTCGCCACGGTATCATATATTCTGCGGCTGCCTGCGTAGTTTTGCCATAAGAGCCGGCCAGGAGTCGTAATTCATATCGACTGTTTGGCAGGGCATTTATAATGCGATATGGACCCCGGATGCCACTGTCAAGTTTATTAGAAGTTTGAGATGGTTTAATAACAAAAACCAGATCGTTCACAACAAAGGCTCTAGGTGCCTTTCTACTTCTATTGACACGCGCATCTTGGTTAGCCTGATTTTGAGCCAATAGATCCTCAGCCCTTTGTCGTCTCATTTCACGCCAAGCTTCTCGATTTGGCGTGGAGCCGTCTACAGTTATATCTCGGATGAGAGCATTTATAGCGGGAGTAGTCGTGTCACAACCGATTAGCAGATTTAATGCTGAGCATTGAGTACTTTTCTGTTTATTAATGTTAAGTACCAGCTGAAGCCTCCAAAGTACATTGGACCAGGATTCGTGTCTATAATTTACATCTATCCTAACCATGTTCAGAACTGTTCGACAATACCGTTCCACTTGGCCATTCTCTTGGTGCATTTCGGGCGTTATGAAATGTATCTGAATACCAAAGTCTGCTGCCCATTCGCCAAATTCGGCACTGTCGAACATTCTACCCCTATCACATACGATTAATCGTGGAGTACCAAAAATCGACACAGCGTTAGTAAATGCTCGTTTTAGTTCGGCGCTTTCTTGTTTATACATAGGATACAGAAAACAATATTTCGTGAAAGCGTCGATTAAAATAAGAATGTATTTGTACCCATTAGATTCAGGTAGAGGACCAAGTGCATCCGCGTGCACTGTATCAAAAGGTATTATGGGTTTCGTCCACGATACAATTGGTTGTAGAGGGGCACGAGGCACCTTTTTGTGTGTTAGGCAAACAATACAATGACCTATGTATTTCATGACGAATTGACGCATGTTAGGAAACCAAAAATGTTTTAATATTAAATCAAGCACTTTTTCAATATTAATATGTCCGTGTTCATCATGAAATACACGTAACAGACTTAGTCTAAAACCCTTTGGAACATAACATAGCAGTCGTGATTGCTCACCTATCGGGTTATACTTATAGTAAAGTAAATTGTTTTTCTTTACATACCGTGAACTATCTAATTGGTCCTGATCAAGTTTTTCGAGTAAAGTAACAGTTTCATCGTCTGCGGCCTGTGCGACTTGAGCCCAGTTAACTGGTTTTTCTACGGCGCAAAGGTTAACTGGATTCCGGCTGAGATAGTCAGCATGTGGCATTAACTGACCTTTTCGATACTCGAGGGTAAAATCATAGTCCTGTAGGAACATCCACCAGCGTGCCACCCTAGGAAGGAGATCCTTTTTACGCTGAGTCATCTTTAAGGCGTTGCAATCGGTAACTACTTTAAAATGTTTACCAACAAGGTATTGACGAAAATGTTGCAAGGCTTTAACTACAGCGAGAGTCTCCAACTCATAGGAGTGGTACCTCGGTTCCGCCCCTACAGTGACCTTACTATAGTACGCTACTGCATGTCTACGTCCGTCCTTTCCCGTTTGCATTAATACAGCGCCGTATCCTAACGAACTTGCGTCAGTGTGGACCTCGGTTTGCAAAGATGGATCAAAAATTAACAACGCTGGCTCACTAGTTAAAATCGATAGGACTTCTTGTCTCGCCCGCTCCTGCTCGTTACCCCAATGAAACTTAACATCTTTGCGAGTCAAAGAAGCGATGGGGGCCACTTTAGTAGCGTATCCTGGGATATATCTTCTGAAGTAGCCGGCCAGACCGAGAAATTGCCTCACTTGCTTAACTGTTTTAGGAATCGGAGATTTGGCTAGTGCATCTATTTTTAGTACGCTCGGCCGGACCTGACCTTTACTGATAGTCCTCCCAAGGTACTCCACTTCAGTGGTAAGGAAGGTGCATTTTCTTAAATTAATAGAAAAACCCGCCTTTGTTAAAACTTCCAGAACAGAATCGAGCAAGAGCATGCCGTCCCCTACGGAGTCACTCAATAGCATGACGTCATCGATGTACACCAGTACCTGGCCTGCATCAATGAAAGATCTCAATGTATCTGATATGATACGCTGATAGACCACAGGAGCGTTAGCTAGACCGTAAGGCATCTTGAGGTATTCAAAATGCCCCTCGGGCGTCACAAACGCTGTTCGGTGCACAGAATCTTCGTTAATTTTAATTTGGTGGAAGCCTGTCACCATATCTAGCACAGTGAAATAATTACACTTCCCAAGCCTATCTATATGATCATCGATCAAAGGAAGAGGGTATCTGTCTTTTACCGTTATGTTGTTTAGAGCTCGATAGTCAACAACCATTCTATCCGACCCGTCTTTCTTTTTTACCAACAAAATCGGACTCGCATACGAAGACTCTGACTCGCGGATTATACCCTTTTCCTTCAAGTCACTAACAATATCACGAACACGCAGTTTTTCATTGTATGATAATTTATATGGTCGATAGTTAACAGGTTCCTCACTAGTTAGCCGAATGTGCATCTCCCCGGTATTTACGGTAGTTGTCGCTGTACCACTGAGAAAATATTTTGAATACTTGTTTAACACAAACGATAGCCGCGCTTTTTCCTCACCACACAGTTGTGTGTTGATTGAATCAAGTTGCACAGTCGGTTCACTATGTGTCAAGTTATTTACAAGCGAACTATTCCTAATTATTCTCTGCGAATCGCCAGTTCGAATGTATGCGATGCCTTTCCTATTTAGTACATCTGTACCAATAAGCACTGGCGCACTAAGGTAACCACGGGGCACGACATACAGATCTACCTCTAAGGTGACGTCACTAAATTCTATGGACAAAGTTACGAAACAATCTGAACGCATTTCTATTCCACCTAAACCACGCAATATCTGTACACTCGGGTTCGTGTGACATGAGAAATGTTTGACAAGATCATTGGATATCAAAGAAATACTCGAACCACTATCAATCAGCACATCGGTGGGTACTCCACTGATCACTGCAGTTATGATATCCCTTTTAGTACGGTCGCACGTTATTTCGCGACAAAAGTTGATATTAGATTTATTTCGCGTTTCAGAACGTTCTTTTGTAAAACAAGTATCTTCATTGTGACCTACTTTCTTACAAAATGTACACACAACTTTAGGAACGGATTTATTAGTAGATTCGAGGGTAGTCGCGGATTTATTTTTGCTATTATTACTGTCATCGGTCTTACTTCGTTTCGAACAATATTTGGTTTTATGTCCGGTTTGGCCACAAGTATAGCAACGTAAACGTATATCTTTATTTGTGGCAGGACGCTTACGGAATCGTTCGGTAGAGGAATCAGTGGTGGATCGGCTATTGCGTGTCTGACTATTATTAGGTACATTTTCACTTGAAAGATTTGGTTTCACGTAGATTGATAAGAACTCCACTACAGTTTCTGGTGTTAATTTTGCGTTTGTGGCGGCTGCACGTATTTGTGGATCTTTTATGGCACGCACTATTATTGCGCACAACAATTCGTCACTTATTCCTTTTACAATACGTAATCGTAATAATGATTTTCGCGCGTAGTCTGCATACGTGGAGTACTTATCAGATTCTTGACACATCACATCAAAAAGAATATTCGCAACGTCTACGCGTCGCGGACAAAGTGATTTGAGCTCCAATTTAAAATTTGACCAAGTACGATTGTTACTAGTCCACTCGCGCAACCAAGAACGTGCGTCACCCTTTAGAGATAGTCCCACACGGGCTAGGCACTCCTTTTCATCCCACTGGTTTTGCGATTGAGCACGATCTACCTCGTCACACCACACATAGGCGTCATGAATGCTAGGATCGAAATCCGACACATAATAATGGTTGGATCTCACCGGATTTATGGATTTTAGCGCGTCGATAAGACGCTCCGTGATGTCCGTTGAAGCCGTTGTAGCTGAGCATCTGGCGTCGCTCGAAGTGCTGGCCACGCTCTCGCCACGTGGCGCGCTCGTTGCCAGGGCTGACGCTGACTCGGCGAGGGTAGGCAACGGCGGTGGAGGCGTGGTTGAACGTGGTTCGGCGCGCTGCTCCAGCGTTGTCAGGCGGTTGAGGATTGCTTCCATCGTCGAGGCTAGGTTACCTAAAATAGGCGAAGACGCGCGCTCTCGCGGTGGTGCACGTTTTCTGCTCGACATAATGATGGAACCAGAAATGAATTGAAGCGGCTATGATAGCATTCAATCCCACTTCTGATTTTGGGAATTTAAATCGATTTTATTTAAAAAAAAATATAAGCAACAAAATCAAGAGTAATTTTTAATAATTAACAAAATATTTTTTAACAAAATTATATGACACGATATCCTAATTCGAAGTTCACGAGCGCACGTCTGTCAGCAAAAAAGGGAAGCGCGCCGGTTTCCGCTGGCTTATATAGGGCTGGTCACTCGTAACTCCCTCTAGTCTGAAGTTGCAGCTAACATTATATTATATAGAGAGTTATTTGGGCCACCGAAATTGGCGAGCCACAGAAATTTTATTATTGCCACCGAAATTGTTCGTGTCCACTGAAATAGTGAATTACTAAACTTAAATCAGTCTTACAAAGTTAGCAATCAAGGAACTGATTTACCCCTATGATCCCCATCATAGGACTAAAAAATTGTTCTGTATTAATGGATTATATCAATAAAACACTGTAATCACATAGACTCGTGTAATGGCTGACAACCAACTGCTTGACAACCCACATATAGGATTATTAACAGATATACTACAAAAATATAATCAGTTTAAAATTTACTTATAATTGCTATACATGCAGTTAATCAGTTAGCATTAATTTTGATACCTTGTACGTATCAAAATGACAAATTAACAACTAATTTAATAATCATAAGAGTAGCTCAATAAAAGCTATCGCTCTGAAGATAAACTATAAAAAATAAGATAATAAGAAATATTCTTTAAACAAAGAATCACTAACATGGTGAAAATCTTCAGAAAATATTTTCATCATCACTATCAAAAATATTAAAATTATTTCTGGTAACTAATTCTTTGGAATATTCAATGTGAGCATCATTATCAGTCTCAATGGTTTTTTCAAATTTTGACATTATATCTGTATTAATATTTTGGAAAAATGAGGCTCTCAGCTTTGACAGGGTCGCTTTTAATTTTTTCTCATCTTTTTTGCTCTGCAATCCTCTTCATTTTTAACCTTTCTTGGCTAAGTATCTTTTTTCTTTTTTGGATTACTAAAATAAAAAAGATATATAAAATACTGTTGAGTCAATTTAAACTCTCATATTTGATTATGAAAGCATGAGCAAAATCATGGGATTTATCAGACTGTAATGGATTGGATAATGCTATCTCTGTGTAATCTATAACTAGGTATGTTAAATGAGTTCTGTAAAAGTAATTTCGGCATAAAAAATATTGTTTCTTTTCAAAAACCTTCATTAACATTAATACAATAATTGATAGGTACAATTTCTGTGGAGTCGTGTAATTTCCGTGGACACCCAGATGCCACGGAAACCACAGAAATTGGCCCACAGAAATTGGAAACGTGGCTATTTTTTTAAATTACAAGAAACTATCAAGGCTATGACTATGTTTTCTATAATCTTAAATGTGTACCAAAGGCTACGTATCATGCTTAGAAGTGATACCTTTATTTCTTGAAAAAAACCTTTTAATACCTGAACACCGAAATTGCAAAATTTCGTTCCGAGTAAACTGAAATCATGTATTTTCATTTTTGGCGGGAAGATGTGGCGATATGATGCACTATCGTTCTCACTGCGCGTAAGTGCACGACTGTCTCTTGCCGGGCAGGTATTTATTGTTCGTTTAAACTTATTGGTGGAAGCTCAGGACGGCGAAACAAAATGACCATGGAAATTAGTCATTTCGCTCGGACAAAACTACCGTTGGCATGTATTCATTAACTATGAGTTTAAATATTCAAAAATAATTAGCTTCTTGTAGGTCAATTATTACTTAACGCAATCAAAATACTTTTTCCTATATAGGTATGTTGGAAATTATCTTCCTTTCCTGTTGCTGTGTATGAAAGTGATTATGGACAAGACACAGAAATTGATAATTCGTCATTTACAGATTTTTTTCTTAAAAAGTAATAGTCTTATAAATATAATTTAAGTGGCTTCATTTAGATTTACGTCTCCTTAATTCTGAGAAAAAAAATCGTTGCATTATCTGTAAAGGAGCACTACGTTTTCAGCCTAGACGCGTAAATTTTTCGCCTGAGAAATTCACTCATAAACGCTTATATCTTAGTTTGCAGTTTCAGGTCGTGTGAGGTCCACACACGCCTGCCAAGTTTCCCAAAGGTGGCAGCTGCTTTAGCAATCCGTGCCGGGATCTCAAACGCCAGCCTATTGTCGCGCCATCTGCGACATAAACATATATATGAAACCACACGTGTAATCATCAAAGGGGTAGGCAGAGCTACCCAAATTTAGCTTACAGGAGATGAGTAAATAAAATAAAACAAGTTATATAAAAAATACCACACATGTTTATTTTTAGTTATTATTTTTATATAAAATATTCCTAACACATCCCACGAAGTGAGATCGCCGCAAATAAACCGTCTGGAAGCCAGAGAACAAAGTGTTACCGAAAACATATCAATTGTTGTACGTTGTTGTTGTTTTGTTGTGTGTTGTACGTTGTTGTTGTTGTAGGTATGTTGTTGTTGTTGTTTGTTGTTCTTGTTGTTGTGAAATAAATATATTTGTTTTTTTTTTATTGTATGTTATTACTTACACTAATCATAACGTAAACTTACAACTAAATATGCTATGTGTTGGCTCTATTACATTACATAATCTATACAGGGTGGCAGGGTATCGACGCGCATACTGTAACCATGAAATCAGGCAAGTCAGCACATCAGTCCAGACAAAAACAAAAAACGAACAAGCGAACCTATAATAGATACATTATAAAACGTTCATAAGTTATAGTCTTTTCCACGAAAGCTGCTTTTTTACCAAATTTAGACGCTTCCCTTTTCCTTAGCTCTTATTGATAATGATAACGTCTTTTATTGATAATGTAAGTCTCACACATATTTAATGCTGGCTGTTTGTAGCTAATTTTCTTTTAATTTGTGATCGACAAAAGCAAACAAAAACAAAACGAGTATGCCGTAGATATGTCATTCATTACTTCCCAGAATTTGATCCTTATTAGGGACACTATCGAATGGTCTAATAATACAGTACCTATGTGTTCTTTTTATCAAAATCAACGGGTTCGGTTCCTGGCTAGAAATATGGATTTTAAAAAAATCCAATGATGCAGTTTTAGTTTTCATCAAAATCGAGCCCGAGACTCCTTTGAGTACCTACTCAAAGGAGTCTCGGGCTATTTCGCTCGGCTCGGGTGATTTTGATAAAAAGAACACATAGGTACTGTATTATCAGACCATTCGATAGTGTCCCTAATAAGGATTCCTCAGTTTGGGATTTGGCCAACCACGCCCACTTGAAAAATTCACCCGTATAGGTGCATGAAATATTGTATATTATTACTTCAAGTCTGTTAGCTTATATGTTGAGATAAGATAAGATACTTAATCATTTGTTTGCTCAAATATGAGTACAATACATAGGTACAACACAAATTGTCAGCATGCAAGAGATGTTAAAAGTAGGGGTAACACAGATCATCACGTTTGCCTTAAAAATTGGCATGCAAATATTTATAAAATTTAAGTCTATTGTCACATAAATTAATGTCATGTTAATATTGAGAACATTAAAAATATTATAGATAATTAAATTAGTAACTATGGTCAAAATCTCTCATCGAAAAATTCATTTAAATTATAATATAATAATTAAACAATATAATATGATAATTAATATTATCTTGTTTAAAAATAAAAATGATTGAATGTTTCTCTTTCAGGGAATAAGATCTTCGGAATGTCTTCTATCCATATCACGGCTTATGTTGTAATGTCTAATTATTTCTGACCCAGGTATACTTCCAATACCAGCAGAAAACGTATTTGTTCCTAAAAAAAAAAAGATTATGTCAAGATGGCGGACATCGCTCTCTCAGCTATCAACATAAATTGGCGCCGATTCCCTTGTTCACAAACCAATTATTATAAAGTGCTCTGTGTCAGAAACTAAACTAAATTTAAGTTCAGTGCATCTTTTTCTTGGAAATAGAGGAGAATGGAATTAGAGGAGTAGCGAATGACTGGATAAAGAGTTACTTAACACTTAACAGACAGGTATCAGTGTGTCGAAATTGCTAAAATAGTAAATAATGGCAAAAATACAAGCAGATCGAGTTTCAAACTAAATAGATTTGGTGTGCCTCAAGGGAGCGTATTGGGACCATTTTTATTTATAATGTACATTAATGACCTACCTAATATTACTCACCACAAAACAATTTTATTCGCAGATGACACGACACTTGTTATCAGGTGTGAAAATAAAGACACATATGAGACTGACATAAATTTGACGCTTAATAAGACAATTGAATGGTTAAGTAATAATAATTTAAAAATTAATGTGAATAAAACACAAATGATACAGTTCCAAAATTATAGAAGACAACATATTGATTTAAATATAAATTATAAGAACAACAAAATAGAAGAGGTAAGCACTGCTTAATTTTTAGGGTTGATGCTTGATAAGCACTGCAACTGGAAGGATCATGTAGAATATGTTTGCAATAAACTTGATAGATTCGTATATGCTATCAAACGTTTACGACAGACCGTTTCAACGGAGGCGGCACTTAGTGCGTACCACGGTCCACGGATACGTATCATCGGTGCTCTCTTATGGTCTAATGATGTGGGGTAACTCGGTTGAGATTGAAAAAGTATTTCGGGTACAGAAGAAATGCGTGAGAGCAATATGTGGAGCCTGGTCTACAGACAGTTGTAGGCCACTATTTACAAAGTTCCATATTTTACCACTGGTTTGCATGTACATTAGAGAACTATGTGTCTTTGTCAAACTGCATCCACAGTATTTTAGTAAATATTCTGAAAAAGTGGGTAGACATAATAGATATAAATTTGAACTTCTCCGACCTAGGTGTCGGTTGGACATTTATGAGAAGAATGTCTATGTGCAGGCGATAGATATATACAATAAGTTACCAGATAATTTCAAAGAATTGAAAATTACTCTGTTTAGGGCAAAACTTACAGCGTGGCTTGCAGAAAAATGTTTTTATACTCTGGAGGATTTTATGACATATAAAGCTAAATGATGTAATTAATTAATGTTGAAATTTCTTATTCTTGCTGACATGACAACACAACACTTGACTTTTAAATTTGGTTCTTTGCTTTTTCATACAATTATTTTATTTAATACAATAATTAATTATTCATGACATACATTTTGATATTAATTTACTAATCAATTTAGATTATTTTTAAAATCATTATATATTTTGTACAACTTTGACATATTATTTACGCACCATTGTTATGGTAGAATGTGACGGAATTAGAATTACCTTACCACCACTATGTAACCACATTTCTTGTGAATAAATGATTATGATTATGAAATCGGATCGCAGTCATAAGCGCTAGTTTATACCATTAAAAAAAAAAAGTATAGAAGATAAATATTAGTTTAATCCTGTCAAATTAGTCAACGTCTGACGTAAATTGACGTATTTTTAGTGGCCATGTTATTAATCACGTCTACACTGCCTATGGAGTATCTTAATTTGACAGGACCAAACTAATATTTATCTTTTGCCCTTTTCTTAATGAAATAGAAAGAAAAAGATGGACTGAAATTAAATTTACTTTATAGACAAGGGAATCGGCGCCAATGATTGACATTTTAATCAACATAGTTACAATCCCTTGTAGATAGAGTATTCTATAACTATAGTATATACTTATATAATATGTTACCGGCCAAACCCGATTTTAGGACAAACTAGTTTCGCCTAGGCTCAACTAGTTCTTACTATACGCGATAGGATAAACTGGTATAGACTAGTCCAAACTAATTCGTCCTAAGCTCGATAGGATAAACCAGTTTAGGCTAGGCCAAACTAGTTTTCCCCCCCGGTGGAAACCCCGGTCCCCTTACGGCGTATTTTATTCAGTTTATCTATTTATTTTGGCTTTCTAGGTAAGTACCTATACTATAATGTTTAGACTAGGCCATACCAGTTTATCCTGGAGTGTGCGTATTTATATCAGGATAAACTAGTTTGGCCTAGCCTAAACTGGTTTATCCTATCGGGCTTAGGACGCATTTGTTTGGACTAGGCTATACCAGTTAATCCTATCGCGTGAAGGAAGAACTAGTTTAGCCTAGGCAAAACTAGTTTGTCCTGAAATCGGGTTTGGCCGGTAACATATATATATACCCCCCTTAGAGTACGGACCTCGGCTTAGGGTGCTTGGACAGGGCAGCAAGGGACAGGCTGGATCGGAATTATTTAGGGACGAATTTAAAAGTACAGGCTCAGCGGCGCGGGCTGGCTCGACCAAGGGTCGAGGGACAGTCCTGCAGTCCCTGCAGTGCGATTCTGTAACCATCTCACCGTGAAAACTTAGGTGAAGTGAGCGTGGAGTGAGATGTCATTCCAACTAATGCTAGAGATTGACACTATTGACAGATTTCACTTCACCTAACTTTTCAGTGAGATATTTACAGAATCGATCGGCTGGTACTAACTAATATCTATGTGTTGGGTATTACTTTCCAAAGATATCGTGCCATGCTGTTTCGTGGGACTTCCCTTCAGGCAAAAAGACAAAAAGTTTGCACCCGCGAAGGAGGGAGGAAAAATACATTTCTGTCTCATTTACCTAGTCTTACTGAAAACCCTACCTAGCCTTTTCCCAACTATGTTAGGGTCGGCTTCCAGTCTAATCGGATGCAGCTGAATACCAGTATTTTACATGGAGCTACTGCCTATCTGACCTCCACAACTGAGTTACTAGGTAGGTACCACAATACCCCTTGGCAAGAATGGTTGTCAGATTTTCGGGGTTCTGACTACCCGTATCAAAGATCTAAGCGCGGATTAGCGTGCTTTCCGAGGCACGGAGAGGTCTCGATATTTAATGGATGGTCACCCATCCAGGAACGGGCCGCGGCAAGCGTAGCTTAAGTACCATGATCGGTCCGTGCGGCTATTTTTTCTTACTCATTAGAAATAATTAACAATGTTGTAGCGGTATCTACAACGCCACATGCGAACAACGCGTCATACTGACGTCACGCAAATCCTGCATCTCGCAAGCAGAGTTTACCGCGTAGTTAGCATAGATACAATTTCCCAACATCAATCGTTGGGCAAATGCCCGCCAGACACAACACCCGTCTGGTCGGAGGATCCTCCCTTTTCTATGGAGGATGAGTGAACTTTACACCCTGTTCCTCATGCCTCTAAACTGGTGACCCCGACGTGATCGTCAGCGCAGCCTTCGTGCAAACACTTCAGCGTGACGTCATCATCATCACTCCCGCAAGCTTCAGCGGCGAGTCACCCAGCCAGCCAGCATCCACGGCTTCAACGGGTATCCTGACCACCAGCATGCAGCGTCCGCGCATACCTGGTCATCACCCTCAGCCTCATCAGCAACCTTGGCACAGCACACTGCACCTTCGGCCGGTCAACAAGCAGAGCACCCTCTCCTGGTCGACGCAGCAGCCAGCCTCAACCCGGCGCTGTACGACATCCGACGCACTGGAGTATAACGCAGCGCCACCCCGACTCACTGGGGACATCTCCGCAGACAGTTCCGACTCACCGTGAACTATGCGGCAACCGGTTCCGACTCACTGGAACCTCAGCTGGCCTGGCAAGCATCGCAAGATACAAGACTCAGCCCATTATCGACCTCCGGTCTCCGGAGGGGAGTGATGTAGCGGTATCTACAACGCCACATGCGAACAACGCGTCATACTGACGTCACGCAAATCCTGCATCTCGCAAGCAGAGTTTACCGCGTAGTTAGCATAGATACAAACAATTTCCCAACATCAATCGTTGGGCAAATGCCCGCCAGACATAACACCCGTCTGGTCGGAGGATCCTCCCTTTTCAATGGAGGATGAGTGAACTTTACACCCTGTTCCTCATGCTTCTAAACTGGTGACCCCGAACATGAACGTCAGCGCAGCCTTAGTGCAAACACTTCAGCGTGACGTCATCATCATCACTTCCGCAAGCTTCAGCGGCGAGTCACCCAGCCAGTCATCCACGGCTTCAACGGGTACCCTGACCACCAGCATGCAGCGTCCGCGCATACCTGGTCATCACCCTCGGCCTCATCAGCAACCTTGGCACAGCACACTGCACCTTCGGCCGGTCAACAAGCAGAGCACCCTCTCCTGGTCGACGCAGCAGTCAGCCTCAACCCGGCGCTGTACGACATCCGACGCACTGGAGTATAACGCAGCGCCACCCCGACTCACTGGGGACATCTCCGCAGACAGTTCCGACTCACCGTGAACTATGCGGCAACCGGTTCCGACTCACTGGAACCTCAGCTGGCCTGGCAAGCATCGCAAAAGACTCAGCCCACTATCGACCTCCGGTCTCCGGAGGGGAGTGATGTAGCGGTATCTACAACGCCACATGCGAACAACGCGTCATACTGACGTCACGCAAATCCTGCATCTCGCAAGCAGAGTTTACCGCGCAATTAGCATAGATACAATTTCCCAACATCAATCGTTGGGCAAATGCCCGCCAGACACAACACCCGTCTGGTCGGAGGATCCTCCCTTTTCTATGGAGGATGAGTGAACTTTACACCACTTTATTAATAACATTACCATTATTCGTTGGCAGTGGTAGTACATCAGGAGGCCCTTCCGGTTGCTCTGTCGGCAATTCCTCTGGCGGCTGCGTTTGCGCAGCGACAAAGAGCAAAAACGATATAAATAATAACTTCATGTTTGTAACTGCACACGTGTTCTGTACAAGGAGTATTTCTTACTAATGTCTTGAAGACTGCATTTGTCTTGATTATAAATGGCTGCTGATTTTGCTATACAGGTTGATTCAAGAAAAATTAATTAAAAAATACTCTCTACACCCTGTCCATTAGGTAAACCGTTTTTTGACAGATGGAACTATTGATTGCAGCAACACACAATACATTGATTGATACACGTACGGTATTATAATGTCTGTAAATAAGATAATTCAATAAAGATAAGGCAGTTTATATATTTATTTTAAACTTTTACGTAATCTGGAATATGTACGTTCTAAGCCAGCTGTCAAAAAACGGTTAACCTAATGGACAGTAGGGTATAACGGCGTAATTATAATAACATGATATTTGTTACCTCAGATAAATTTAAAAAAGCATTGAGCTTTATCTAAGTTGGTTATCTATATCTATATCTATATACTTATAATAAATCTGTAGAAGTGAAAATTCTGTACATTGAAAATATCCAAAAAATAAATGGTAGGGAGTGTTACTTGACCGACACCAAACCCAAAAATGTGATTAAAAAAATTTTTGTCTGTCTGTCTGTCTGTCTGTCTGTCTGTTTGTTCAGGCATCACGCAAAAACTACCGGTTCGATTACGATGAAACTTGGTATAATTATTCTTTAATATCCTGGGCACCACACTGGGTACTTTTTATCTCGGAAAAGTATATACAATAAAAAACAAACTTAATTTTGCGGTTCGATCCCTATACCCGATTACCACTGTCTGTACTGTACCAACCGCAAATACTAAGTTTGTCGTAGGTTGGGTCACCCGCAGTGGAGTACATATTTTTTATTCCTTTTAGTTTTTAGAGTTATTTAGGTTTATTTTTATATAAGTCGTAGGTATAGATTTTAATTTTAAAGTATAGGTAGTATATTTGATAGTGTACGTAGTGACCGTAGGTTATTTTATAATACTGTTAGGTAGGTTTAGTCATTCGTATAGATATTCGTTTTTAGGGATTTTGCTTATTTATTGAGTTTAGATTAGTTATCATCAGAAATAGGTTTATTTAGGGAAGGTAGGTATTTAATTTTCTGTTATTGAGTTTTTTTTTTAATTAGTTAGGTACTTAGGTAAAGATATCATATAGGTACCCTCTTAATCACCACTAATGAGACACAATTGGTTTTCTATTGTAATTAGCCACAAAGGGCCCGCGACATAGATGGCATTCTGGGGAAGCACATACATTTTATCCTGTTAGCACGTTCCCGTGGGTAAATTTCCGACATCCACGCGGGCGAAGCCGCGGGCAGAAGCTAGTATTTAATAGTTTTGTTTAAATACTTAATAAGAGTATGTCGGAGATGGTTATCAAATTAAAATTGTGGGTAGTCAACATAATTTGTTAAGATTTGTGTTTATTATCAATTTAAGTGATTTTTACTATCAATTATTGTCTTATAAATCGAAACATAATTTATTCAGTACTTGGTGTACGTCCTAATTGATTTTTGGCAACTTATTTCAATTACCGTACCCGTTGGTTTTATTCAAAACAACGGATGACGTGTTGCTTTGTTTTTAAAACGGTTTACTTTGTGAAATCACCATTGTTTATTTATGACAATTATTCTTGTATTATTTGATTACTTTGTAGGTAATGTAAGTCTTATTAGATTTAGCGTATTTTAGTGTTTTGTATCAAGTAAACACTTGACGTGCGTCATTTGACAGAGTTGTCGATCATCCTATAAAAGAGCGTGCACTCGTTTTGCTCGTCAGTCGGTCTTCGGATTCGACTCAATACAGAGCACCTGCTCCCGACATAACTGTCGGTTTACCTGGTACAGCGCTGCTGTATATTTACATAGCTGTGTTGGCTTGCTAAATAGCGAGTAGATACACTTTGTGTTGGGTGGCTTGGCCGCTATACGAACTGTGACCCTAAAGGGTTTGTTCGATTAACTGTTTTTAATATTTACCCATTATTGTGTCTTTTGTATACCTAGTGTATTTTTTGTGTACTGTTTATTTTTATTACAGTTCACTGTAACTGTTTAGACCGTTCTGTTTATCCCAATAACATAGGAACTCCAAAGCCTGACGATGTATATACCGCTCGCTCGGCACTCCTGATCCTACAAGTATATAATAAAAAAATAAAAGGAAAAGGGAGGTGCTCACTGGGCATATAAGATTCGTCCGCAACGCTGTCAATAGGCTGTAAATACTTAGTGCCCAAAAGGCTGGCAGCATTACCACGTTGGATGGCAATGCTGATTCTTTTGGGCTTGTTATGATTTTTTTAATACACACGCATATAACATGCTAGCTGCGCCCAGCGGTTTCACCCACATAAGTTTCGGTATTCAATCTCGTGGGAATATTGGGATAAAAAGTATCCTATATGATAATCCTGTTTATAAACCATCTGTGTGCCAAATTTCATCCAAATTCGTTTAGTAGTTTTTGCGTGAAAGAGTAACAAACATCCATCCATCCACCCATACGCACTTTCACGTTTATAATATTAGTAGGAAGTAGGAAACCCGCGACTTCTTCCCATGGGAGGTAGGCAGAACGCCATCTGCTACGATTCTCTTTGGCAGTAGGTATTATCGATTGTAACATCGTTAGGTACCTCTAGGTAAAACTATTTTTTTAACCTTCGTACCTCGTTATATATAGCTGATTAAATGAAGATCTCTTCCAGTAATTTTTACGCTTAATGCCATACAACATATTAGAGATAACTGATGTCAAAGTTCCTGTGCGTTGATAATTTTTGAAAATGTTCTTGTAGGGTCTGTGGCTAAATAATAACAGCCGCACAGGTTGGTCGATCAGGTTAAGCTACGTTTACCGCGGTTATTCTGTCGATGAGTGACCATCTTTACATACCGAGACCCCTCCGTGTCTCGGAAAGCACTTTTCAAAATCAGTTTTTCAAAAAAAGCCCATTCTTGCAGATAAAATATCTCAAAAAGTTAAGGACAGTCTCCTAAGACCGTTTTCCTGTAGCTGCAACGTTTTGGTACCTGCCCTTACTGCGCCATCTCAAAACTCCAGCCTGTATATTATATTATCTTACTCCAGCGACAACTCAACTAATCGGTGGAAGGACGCGGAACAAGACAGAATAGAAGTTTTATTGTTACTAAGTACGTCTGGGGGCGTTTAGTGTCCCGGAAACTGTCAATTCAACATCAAGATTTTTTAAATTAAATCTTAGCATCTTTTAGTTAGCGTGTCAATAGCAATCTAAATGGACTCTGTCTAGAATCGTAAAAATATCGCGGCAGAATTTTATCACATAGGTACCGTAAAACGGGGTGAATCGGGATGCATGGGTGAATCGGGACGAAACTTTAAAATGGATTTGTACTTTAAAATAATATAGTTAGCTGCTAACAAGGACACTTATCTTTAATTAAAAAACAGTAAAGACATTTATTTATTTATATAGGTATAGGTACTTTATTGTACACCACAAAAATACATAGCATAAAAAATACATGGCACACTACAAAATATACAATGGGCGGCCTTATCGCATTACTGCGATCTCTTCCAGGCATCCTTAGAATGTACAGTGATTTTCCTTGACATAAAATGGGACTGTCGTTGGTGCAAACATTATGTATAGGTACAATAAACTAAAATAGATACACAAATATATACATATCCAAAATTATAGATACATAAATACATACATACTATATATACAAGCAACGAAAAATAAAAGAAGACTTTAAGTGGATAAATATTAATATATTAAAAAACACCCGCCATTCTGACGTCAATATGGCGGGTGTACCTAAATTTTGATACAATTTCTTTCTGAAGGTACGATTTTTTTAAACCTAGGTACTAAATAGTACATTTTAGGCACATTTTTTTCGATATAACTAGGTATATTTAATAAGTAATGGATAAATATTGATATATTAAAAAACACCCGCCATTCTGACGTCAATATGGCGGATGTACCTAAATTTTGAAACAATTTCGTTCCGAAGAAGGTACAATTTTTTTAAACCTAGGTACTATAGTACAATTTAGGTACATTTCTTTGGTAAATGGGATAATTTGATTAGTTAAGGTACACCCGCCATTTTGACTCTCATCTAAGTATAACAGCCGCACGGGTCCATCGATCAGGGTAAGCTACGCTTGCGGTTGGTCCGTAGATGGGTGACCATCTTTACATACCAAGACCCCCTCCGTGCTTCGGAAAGCACGTTAAGCCGTTGGTCCCGGCTGTCATTCGTGGATCTTTGACAGTCGTTATGGGTCGTCAGAATCCCGAATGTCTGACAACCAGCCTTACCAAGGGGTATCGTATTACTCAGTAACTGGGTTGTGGAGGTCAGATAGGCAGTCGCTCCATGTAAAATCCTGGTATTTAGCTGCCTCTTGTTAGACTGGAAGCCGACCCCAACATAGTTGGGAAGAGGCTAGGCACATGATGAAATGGGGACGAGTAACAAAATGAAACAAAGTTTATAAAAAAAACCACACATGTTTATTGTAGTTATTATTTTTATATAATATTCCTAACACATCCCACGCAGTGAGATCGCCGCAAATAAACCGTCTGGAAGCCAGAGAACAAAGTGTTACCGAAAACATATCAATATGTTACAACTTACACTAGTCATAACGTAAACTTACAACTAAATATACTATGTGTTGGCTCTCTATTACATAATACAAGCACATTTTCAACATGAGGGAACACAATAAATATAAAACTGAACACTCCTTTTAATGCAGTCGGGTAAAAAAGGGATCACTTACACTGTATGAGACAGCATGAATAAATAATTTTCTTTATAAGAAGTTTTACAATGTCTGTGTCGCAGGTGGATTGTCAAATCCGCTGTTTTACATAACCGCTAGCTGTTTTACAAAACAGCTCCGTGATATAAAACAATTGAACGACGTTTAGCTGTTTTTCATAATTACTGAACTTGAACACGCAGAACATTTTACTTAAACATTTTGCATTTGTCAATGCAGCTGGTCCAAGATATTAGAGGTTATGTAAAACAGTGTGAAATGAAACGTAGCTGACGTTTCATTTCAAGTTATAATTTTAGTTCTCAATTTTGTCGCACGTAGCTCTGTGTATAACAACAATAATGGCGTCCGAAACAGAAATAAATAAAACGAGTATTATGAATAAGAATTATCTTAACTCAAGTGAAAACCGTGATTTTAAGGACAATATTAATTAAAAGTTATCAGAGCTTTATGAAAGACGCTCATTGTAACTGCAGATAAGCCATTCTGCATTACGTCTAAACATCGATAGCAGTATTGCTAAACGAAGCGCAACGGCAAACAAGCTGAACGTTGTTCAGTTGTTTTACAAAACGGAGCTGTTTCGTGAAACAACTAGCAGTTTTGTAAAACAGCGGATTCAACAATACATCTGCACAATGCGAAAGCGGGTGGGTTTTGCAACTAGCTTACCTTATCTTTCTGTTTTATTAGAATTTAAAAATGGAGTTCCAATTTGTAACCCGGAACATATTATACGAACGAAGCAAGCTTGTGGCAAAAACTGAACGCTAAGAAGAACATTTAAACATTTTCTTATAACATGTAATAGACAACCAACATCTTTAACTACAATATAAAAGAGCCAGTATTTATAAATATTTCAACGCTGCAGACATAACAACAATATTCTGCAGTTACTTTACAAATCACAATAGCCCAACGTTTATAATCAGGCTGGCAATCGAAGTGATGTGAGTTCGATCCGAGTATGAAGCGACTGCTAAAAACTGCCCGCAATTTTGCAGTAACTGCTACTTTATATAACTGCAAAATATTATCACAATGCATAATTTAATATTAATATGTAACTTAGAAAAATAACAAGCAAATTCGTTGAAAAAACAACAGTTGTCACCTATTAAATTCCTTGAAAACGCAGATTGTACTTAGGCTTAAAGTCCAAAATAATAGAAATATATTTTAAAAAATAACACGAAATTAATTTCTTCGTTTATTATATAACAATAGGTTTTTAACCACTGACGGCAGAGATATTCAACCTTTTTCTCAAACATCTTTTATAGAATTTTCCGAATATAAACAATCAAATTGTCCTTTTTTACGTTCCAAATAGTCACAATCACAAATTTTCATACAAAATTACCTATAAATTTTCTCTGGGTTGAATACCCCTGCTTTTCCTAACAAATCCCAAAATGAGTGTTGTAATATACAAAACTGAGCTTACGGTTTGTAAGTCTGTATGTCACAAGATGCGATCTCACTTCTATCCACAACTACCCAACCAACTAGCACCGTACCACGATATTAACCCTTACTTTGAGAATGTATTTTTATTTAAAACAATAATAATTTCATATAATGATAAAAAAATATTTTTGGTACAAAACTATAAGGCCCTTTGTAGACACGTTTTTCTTGTCTTGAAAAACTACGGTTTATTCACCGTGTGTAGGCACGGTCGTCAGTTTTATATGGATCACTATGGAAGGTTGTTCACCGATACGTTTTTTCTACGGCGCAGTTTACACATCGTACCGTAAAGAAACAGTGCGTGTACAAAGGGCCTTATGATCGGAAAAAGAGGGTGTGTGCGACCACACAAGAGAGGGCGTCACCGACCGACTGAAGCCGAGTTTACCCGATTCAGCGTCACCGACAGACTTCAATAATTTGATACATGTTTAAAGGTATTTTTGGTACAAAAAGTATAATGATCGGAAAAAAGTACTGCATCACAAGATATCTAGTTTTAGAGAAAAGTTGGGTTGTCTCTGTCACTCATACCTGTGTCTCTTTCTAGAGCTCGATGTGGCATTTTAACGACCGGGTTAATGAGAATGAGATCGGAGAAACAACAATTATCAACTGCTCCATACAAAACCTCAACTCGAACCAAATTTACGGGATGGCTGGTTATTTTTTCGGGACTACGATGTTGGTCCCGTGGAGAATGTTGTTCAGTTTGATGGTTTGTACCTGACCCTTAAATTTGACCACACCTTTCTGATACATGCAATACAGGGGTTAAGGGTGCAATAAGGGAAATCGGCGCACTGTTAACAGTTTGCGCGTCGATGTCCCTGCCAGTCCTGCCAGCCTGTAAAAATGTACCAATTTTATTAATTACATTTATTTAATTCATGTAATCAATAATTTTACATGCTAGTTTAAGCGAAAAAACTTGAGAGGTGTCAAGGGACACCCGGATGGAACGAAGTATAACTGGCTTGCTTTCTATGAGAGAGAGAGAGAGAGAGAGAAACACGCGCACGCCGCACGGCTTACAACTATAGCAAAAAGTGTCGTTCCAACTTTTGGTCTTAATTTTTTCCGTCTAGCCCCCTTTCGCAACGCGCGATAAGGAACTTCGTTAAAAACCCGACCAAGCAAGAATAATTGTAGTACATTACAGATGTAATGTACTACAATTCTTGCAAATAAATTTAATTTAATTTCTGTATGTTAAACTAGTTATCCAAATGATGCATTACTTTTCTTGATCACTTTATTATGGAAGACAAACTTCGTAACGAGACATGGCCCTTGAATTTGTGTGAGAGCAATATTACAACCAATGTGCATAGCTATTAATAATATCCCTGGACATAATAATAATATCCCTGGACGAAATTTTCGGGTTCTGCCTTTTAGAGGACTCCTGATAACATTGGGTTATGTTCAATTAAAAAATGTATATAAGTAGTTTATCGGCCATCTTGTTACCATAACACAAGCATTAGGTTGCTTAGCTTGGGACTAGATGGCGCTGTGTGAAATGTCCAGGGATATTATTATTATTATTATAATTCCGCACGTAAGCGTCGTGAATAGCTATGCAGATGGTCCTAGCACTTCACATTATATATTTACAAAGCCATACCTCGCTACGATTATATTATTATAAGTATCAATTTAACATAACAACAAATTCATAGAATGAAATAATAATATTTATATTACATGATTTCGATGTAACTGATTAAAAAACAATCATTATAAAAATACTAAAGATATAATACATTCTCACTATACTTTACTACGAAATTGACGACGCCTTTGAAATGTAAAAAATCTGAAAAAAAAAATTGGCTTCCAATACTTCCCTGCCGACCCCGTTAAACTTTAGAGGAATAGAGGCGTTATGTAACATTCTTCAAAGCCGCCGTCTTTCGTAGTCAACCCCGACAATCTACATTAAATTCCATTACTTTTGGTACAAACAGCAAAATTGATAAGTATGAAGGCAACTGACTGATTCAGGTCGTCAGGTATTTTTCTTTGACTAAGCATACATACATAGCTGCAAAAGCTAAGTTGTATGACTCACAGGACAGCAATAGAGGCCAAAATTAGCTCTACCTGATTACAAAAGCAAGAGAAAGAAGAACGAAGGATTAATTCATATTAAATCTATGAAAGATGACGCCGGTAAGGTTCTGACCAAAGATGACGAAATAAAAACACAATCAATATAAAAATCAATATAAATATCCCTGGACATTTCACACAGCGCCATCTAGTCCCAAGCTAAGCAACCTAATGCTTGTGTTATGGTAACAAGATGGCTGATAAACTACTTATATACATTTTTTTTTTGTAAATACATACATATTATAGATAGAAAAACACCCAGACTCAGAACAAATACATGTAGGTCATACAAATATTTGTTCCGTGCGGGAATCGAACCCGCGACACGCAGCGCAGCAGTCAATCGCTTAACCACTGCGCCAACCGTGCCGTCAAACAATGGAAGATTTATATTGAAAAGTTAATGAACGAAGAGAATAAATGGAATGCTGTGCTCAAAGAGGTACAAGTAAATATTTTTGGTGAGGGAATCGTCTGCCTGCGTCTGCATTCCCGAGTTCATACAACCCGAATCTCTTCAAGGCGAGAGTGAATAGGCTTCTTCTGGGCAACCTCGTTCCACCGTAGATCTTATCCCTGCATCTGGGCTGGATTGAGGTCAAGAGTGAGCCAATTGTCAATAAAAAAAAGGGGAAATTAGCATGGATGAAGTAAGAAAGGCAGTTTACCGATGTGTGGTGTTACACAAATGGTTAGAATAAGGAATGAGTACATAAGAGGGAGTCTGAAAATGGCACCGGTAACTGAAAAGTTGTCTGGAAATCGTTTGTCATGGTTTTACGGAGGCATGAGGAAAATGTCGTAAGGAAAGTTTTGAGTATAAATGTCGACGGCTATAAGAATAGGGGAAGACCAAAGAAACGATGGATGGACTGTGTGATGATATGGTTAGAAAGGCGATGACTACCGAGATGACGACTAATAGAGAAGTATGGAAGAAAAAGACATGTTGCTCGGACCCCAAACAAATTGGGATAAGGGGCAGGAGAATGAGGAGCTGCAAAAGCTAAAATGGTTTTCTGATTAAATTAAACTAAGTTTTTTTAAAGTTTCTAAAGTTACTGAAGCCATAGGTGTTGGCTGGTTGAGTGACTCGCTGCTCGAAAGCTTGAGGAAGTGATGATGATGACGTCACGCTGAAGCAGGTACACGAATACTGAGCTTGACCTTCACCAGAATAGAGGTATGAGGCACAGGGTGTAAAGTTCACTCACCCTCTATGGTGTGGTATCTAGTACGCAATTGCCCGACGATCGATGTCGGGACATTGTATACATATAGGTATGCTAGTCGCACGTCGAACTTTGCTTGCGCGATGCAGGATTTCGCGTGACGTCACTGTGATGCGTAGTTCGCATGTGGTGTTGTAGATGTCGCTACAAGCTATGCTACTATGAGAGAAGAATGACTTGCCTGCTTATTCCATAAATTTTTGTCAGTCTCCCGCACACCAAACAATTTTGCCGCGTGTACAGACGCCAGCACATCAAGCTACCTGAAACTGTCAAATTTTCCCAATCAACCTTGAACCTTAATGCTTTAGCGATAAAGTTGAAAATCTATTCAAGAAATTTGACAGATTGTAGAAATTTTTTGATGTGCTGGCGTCTGTACATCTTAAAACATTTCGAAAATAACCTCTCTTTTAGCTTTTAAAGTCAATATTAAATATATTATGTGCCATTACTTTCTACGTGCCAGGGTTAGTGTCTGCGAATGCCCTGTCGCGTATTCTTATAAATTAATTGCGAACAGATTTGACGATGCTGTAAGAATTTCGAGAATCGACGAGATATTTTCGTATTTTTGTCAAAATCTTTTGGACAATATTCATACTGCACTTATAAAAATTCATTTTACTAATATTCACACGGGGTTAGCAATTATTTTTACGTGATTTGATCTTGTTTCTGAACTCCGGTTGAGTCCCGAAACTAATTTGCAAATTGTTCCACTTTTCGATAAAATGTCTATAGTTGTATCGTTTTAGCACGACAATAGCGGTCATTGACCCACAGCATTTTTTATTTCAAAAAAGTTTTTGTAATATATTTTTTTTAATAAATCTTTTATCATCGCCAAATCTGTCCGCGATACACCGAAACGATTGTACAAATCTGTAGATAAATAACTTGCGATATAAACTACGATTACATAATATTTTATAGAAAAAGAAATAAAAAAAAAAAACATGAAATCAAAACGTATTTACATTATTTTTATCATCTCCTCGTATGTTTTGTGTGAATTTTTTGTTAATTTTACATATTTTATTATTATTATTATAAAACAGTGAAATTACTTAATCATTTAAAATTAAAAAAATACATAATAAAATAATGTTTCTATATTTTTAATATTCAAATATTAGAAATTGTAATTTATATGTTTATTTAATAAATAAAAGAGATTAATGTTATTCGATTTTATTGTAGTCGGTCGAAAAAATCCGTCTCTATGGCTGTTTTCGTCTATATCATAGACAAAATAACTGCCCAAGTTCGCCATAACCTGTAACTAGAGATCGCATCAAAAATGTATATTCAAAAGCTCTTCGCCAGGGTATCGAACCCGTATTCCCACAAAACATACAAGTACATATTAACCACACAACTATAGTTGACGAATAATAAAAAAAACAACTATGTATACAATACATTGGTTTTCATAACAAAATAAACTCGATAAATGCACAATGCGATGGCGAAACTAATCAAATAGTAATATTTTTTTGTAAATCAGTAAACAATGTTGGTTTTGGTGACATATTCGCACAATGCACTTCACTTGGCGTATTTGATCAAACATTGGCCTTAACATGCCAATACAAAATACACCCTATTTCTATAAGAATAAAGTTAATTTTGTGTTAGCAAAATAACGCAAATATTTGCACAAATACGCCAAATGTAGTTCCAGCTTAATATAGAACATTCAAATGTTGTTACAAATCATTTTATTAAACGCCAAATCTCATGGCAGTGGTCACAAAACGTGCGAGTAGGACGACAGTGTCGTGCCATCTCGCTCATACATTTCATGACAGCGCCTGCCATGAACTATGTCGTTTAGTATCATTATTTTGTACACATTTGTAAATTCTATATTATATCATTATGCGATATTGTAAAATAATTTCGTTCTTTTACACAGGTATAAAAAGGGGACTGCTATTTGTATTGCATATTATTGAAGAGTCTCGCCAGCCAGTCTTACCAAGACTAATCGTCTTACCCAGTTACTGGGTTGTGGAGGTCACACAGGCAGTTGCTCCATGTAAAATACTGATATTGAGCTGCATCCGGTTAGGCTGGAAGCGGACCCAAACATAGTCTTGACAGATGATGATGAGAACTCTCGCCAATAAGATGCAACATGTAGTCACAGACTAGTTTCCATAATGGTTTCATGCAAAAAGTATACTATGCTTGATTTGAATGAAGAGCTACCTTCTTTGTAGTCATTTGACGCATTAGAGATGTCCATTTTATCAATAAAGTCCTGGGGGGTAATTGCCTAGCGCACTAACATTTTGACAGTTCAACAACATTCATTGCATAATATACGTTGTTGAGCAGAGAAATGTTTCGAACATATGAAGCAATGGATTAGCAATATCCTTCAAAATTATTAAGATTGTGATGGATAGTGTTGCGCCATTAATTAGAGGTGCTGATTTTTTTTGGCAAAAAGGGGGCCCCGTTATTGTTGAAATCAGACTTACAAGAAGTGTGCAACGCATTTTTCCGTATCTCTATTTTTTCTATTCGCTAGAATGACTATAGGCCGACCGCATATCTGAGACGTTGCCTGAAGTAGCTGCGCGGTGCGGGAGGGGCCACAGTAGCCACAAGTAGTCGCCTCACTGATACTTTTATCCAAAATACTATCCAAAATACTGTCCAAAATAAATCAATGACCCACTACCGCCATCTACCGACAAGAAGGTAACTCTCCACAGGAAAACGGAAAAGTCTATGCACAGTAAACTCTAATTTATTAAAACATTTATATGTATCGTTTATTATCAAATATTGCGTGTGACGTGCAACCGGCGTTCATAGATTTTGTCATATTTTAAGTATATTCTTAATTATTATAAAATATATGCTGAATTACATACTTTATAAAAAAGTACTTTAATTAGTACAATATTATTAGTTTCTGATTTTATATCGATTTATTTGGTCTAACAGTTGGTCGATACGCCAATGTACAATCGTGGGATGAAATAGTTGAGCACGATTTACTTTTTTTTATCTTGAATTTATACACCGTGAGAACAATCTCTTTTTTTTTAAATAATTTTGTAGTGTATGTGCTTCTAAAATTCTCTATGATTTTGTCAGTCCATAAGTCAACGCCGGCTGTCGCTGAAAACCAGCGCTGGGGCTCTGCCTCGCATAGGGTTTTAGCATTATGCTGAGCGATGGCCGTTTTGCGTGGATGTGACGCATGTTTTCCCACAAATAGTTTTTTTTTGTATTTGTGTTCTTTTTATGCGTCATGTTTACTACAAAAAAATGTATTTTCTTTTTAAGTAACCAAGTATCCATGAACCCGCACTGGGCCCGTGTGGTGGATTACGGCCCACACCTTCTCACAGAGAGAAGACCTGTGTCCCAGTTGTGATGAGCAGTGGGAACATTATAGGTTGATTATGTATAACCGTAGTATGAGCAAAAATTACACTTTAAAGTACTCACCCATTTCATCCCTCGAGTGTACCTTATTCACTCAGTAACAAGGTTCAAATTTCTACTTCGTGTAAAATCTACATGTTACAACAAGAGCTATGAACATCGCCACACCGTCACCTATAAGCCTACGACTCAAAAATGGAGGTATTCATTGTTTTGAGTTATCTCGGTTCATTTGTGTTGGGTGAGTATAACTTCTTTTGCTTTTCTTTCTTTGCAAGGGGATCTGAAAGAGACAAAACATATATATTTATTATACCAAATTTCACGCGGTCGAAGTCGCGTGCAGAAATTAGTCTACGATCTAATCGAGTACCGAGGTGAGCGGCGCGTGCGCAGTGGCGAGAGCTAAACAGTTCGTGTACGTTATTAGTGTGGGTACGTACGTAGGTAGTGGGTAGTACGGTATTACTGTGTTAATTATGCTAAAAGTGAAATACTAACTGATTTGTTGTAATATCATGGTTTATTGTAAACCTGCACTATTCCGTACCACCGAATCGAGATGATGATGGCGCTATCACTCAGCCATCACTAACGCCGTCAAGTATATAACCTTGTTTGGGCGTTCTTAAAATTACGAGAATTGCCCCTCACAAGTTTAGCAATTTTACCCTACGCTTGGCGATATAACCCTACGCTAGTGTGCCCAGAGCTCACCACAAGATTACGACATGGAGGAGCAGGGCAGGCGCGGCGAGCCCATCTGCGTGAGCACGCGGTCCAGCCACTGCAGCGGCCCGTTCAGGTGCAGCTCGATCCAGCACGGGGTCGACGTTACTGTTTGTCGTCTGTGGGCAATGAAGCGTGTGTCAATCATCTGCCTAGCCTTTTCCCAACTACGTTGGGGTCGGCTTCCAGTCTAACCGGATGCAGCTGAATACCAGTATTTTACATGGAGCGACTGCCTATCTGACCTCCATAACCCAGTTACTGGGTAATACGATACCCCCAATGAAGCGTGTGTAAATAAAGGACGAAAAGTCATAGATGCGTTAACGACCAGAAACTTGCTAACCTATAAGGTAGTTTCCTGGGTATACAAATAATTATTATATTAATTAGTCTTTAGAGACATGAACAGGGTGTAAAGTTCACTCATCCTCCATAGAAAAGGGAGGATCCTCCGACCAGACGGGTGTTGTGTCTGGCGGGCATTCGCCCAACGATTGATATTGGGAAATTGTATCTATGCTAATTGCGCGGTAAACTCTGCTTGCGAGATGCAGGATTTGCGTGACGTCAGTATGACGCGTTGTTCGCATGTGGCGTTGTAGATACCGCTACAAGTCCGTCAGTTAGATTATCGAAAAATAATGGACGCGTATTTTTTATTTTGTCAATCAAACAAAAAATGACAAAGATAAAGTGCGTCAACATTTGGGAGAGGGGGGTCGTGACGTCACGCCTTGCTAAAAAGTGTAGCAAGGCGTGACGTCACGCGGAAATTTAACGGGCGATATCTTCATAATTTTTTAAATAATTGACAAAAGAAAAAATACGGGTCCAACATTTTTTGATAATCTAACTGACGGACTAATTAGATTTTTTTAGGAAACTAGCCTATTAATAGTCGCTAACGTAAAACCGCCTTTGTACAGGGCTGTCCCTGTACAAAAGCGGTTTTACGTTTGTTTTACAGTTTGGCTATGCGTTCTTTTAAGCCAATATTGCCTGTAATTTGGCAATATAACCCGAATGCCTGGCGATATGACCCACCTGTACTCAGCGCCCCAGCCCTTGACGAAGCTCATGCGTATGGTACACATGCGCGTGAGCTGGAACACCGCCTCGAAGCCCTGTGACACTGATTGCGATAATAAAGCTGCGAATTCTTGGTTGTTGAAGATTTTTAGGTTGCAGCCTGAAAAAGAGAGGAAAGCAATGACATACCAGGATCCATTCACAATTATTTATTTTGGGACAACTAGATCCAAAGGTTATTAGACAAAAACTTAACCTATTGCTAAAAGTTGACCTCCATCATAAAACCACGTTGGCCGGTGCTAAGCTAGTCCCATCTATTTATGGTTAGGTTGTTGATGCAATCATTATGTTACTACTTAACACGTTGCGGGACGCACTGCATTAGCAGTAGATTTGTCGGTGTTGAAAATGACAGTACGGGCACCGCCGGAACTGAGGTACGGGCATTACAGTGAAATTTTGTATAGAGGAACAAGGAAACCCGTTTTTACTGTCATACCACATCAATACGGCTATGAAAGTGTTGTCATCGTATATTATTCTTTAGTATTGCTCTAGGGCGGTACGGATAAAGCAGTGGTCGGAACTTGTATGGACCATTTTACTTACTACTTTTTACTTACTTTCTATTTTACTTCTTTTTTTTTTTTTTTTTTGTCATATCGCATAATTTCAAAAAGTCAGTACCGTCCCGCAACGTGTTAAATACAATTACAAAGGACAACACCCATCATATACATCTTACAATTATATACACAACCCGAGACACCCCGCCCCGACAAGATAACCAACAGAGACATGTTCCTAAAAGATCACCAGACGAACGAAATGCCTCAACACAGGTGCACGTACATCTTCAGATATCTATAGTTTTCAGGATGCTGTTACGACTTCCCCGCACCCTCATAAGTGACAAACTTTTTTCCGAATGACGGCATGGAAACCGTCAGTATGATTAAGTTTATCTGGCAAGATTGTGAGCTGTTGTGCAATGTTGCCTAACACATCGAGGGTTGCGGTTCAAAATGATTGCCAATACTTTATTGTCTGCCTTTGGTAAAACTATGCGAAGACGAAAGTTACCTTTGAAAATGTAAGGTCGTGATGGATAAGATGTTTTTGTCGCAATGCAATCAGTGGTGATGCTGTGTTCCCGCAAAATCGCGATTGATCCACATTCAAACTGCTTACTCTCTCGATCAACATCGAAATCCCCTGATGGATTCTACCTGACAATGAAATTAATAGAAATACTGACCAGGCGGTATTTTGCAGACGGTGGCGGGATGCCAGCCGTAGCGCTGGTTGCAGTTGGGACTCTGCACGAATATCGACGAGTCGCTCAGGCACTCCGCGAACACCTCGCCTGCAAGTCAAAATATATCTTTTAGGTTGTGTCATACATATTGATAAGACAAAGGATTTGTAGCGGTATTTATAACGCCACATGCGAACCACGCGTCATACTAACTTCACGCAAAATCCTGCACCTCGCAAGCGGATTTTACCGCGCAACTAGCATATATACAACGGCCCGACATAATTCATCGGGCAGTTGCCCCACGACACCGGTCTGTTCGGAGGATCGTCCCTTTTCTATGGAGGATGAGTGAACTTTACACCCTGTTCCTCATACCTCTATTAATTATGTAAAGTGTTCATTTAAAATCTGGAAACAATTTCTAAGAAGGTAAGCAATAGTGAAACAAATACTGGAATATTTAAAATAAATATCAAGTTAAAATGGTGGTTTAAAGTTAAAATGACCTCAATTGATTCCTGGTGGAAAGCGATGGACGAGGTTTACGACGGAACGAGACTACTCTAAAGATGTCTGTCAACATTTATATTAAGGCTTACGATCGATCGATCAGGGGGTCAACTCCGAAGTAGTATCGGCCGAATGTTCGGCCGTTTCCTGCTACGAAGTTACTATTTGGTTCGGTCGGTCCCGATCCTACACTCCTACACTCTTTCGAATATTGACTATGGTCCGGACCCAACTGAGCCGATCCGAACTTCTTTCGCATTTGTCAATAATATTCGGTTCGGCCATGTGTCGGTCCGATCCGAACATTCGCACTTTGCACTTCGGAGTAGGGCCCCAGGTTCATCAGCTACGCTTGCCGCGGTTGGTCTATGGATCGGTGACCATCTTTACATACCGAGAACCCTCCGTGCCTCGGAAAGCACGTTAAACCCGTTGGTCCCGGCTGTCATTCGTGGATATTTGAGTCGTTATGGGTAGTCAGAAGCCCGAAAGCCTGACAACCAGTCTTACCAAGGGGTATCGTATTACCGAGTAACTGGGTTGTGGAGGTCAGAAAGGCAGTCGCTCCATGTAAAGTACTGGCTGACTGACTCAGCTGCATCCGGTTAGACTGCAAGCCGACCCCAACATAGTTGGGAAAAGGCTAGGCAGATGATGGGTTAAATCGCCTCTAGTAGATCCGTGGGTTTGTTTTATTACTCGACTAGCAGCGCCCCGCAGTTTCACCCGCATAAGTTTCGATTCCGTGGGAATATCGGGATAAAAAGAATCCTATATGTTAATCCTGGTTATAAACCATCTGTGTGCCAAATTTCATGCAAATCCGTTCAGTAGTTTTTGCGTGAAAGAGTTACAAACATCCATCCATCCATACAAACTTTCACGTTTCTAATATTAGTAGGACATTCCGATTCATTTCCGTAGGTTATTCCGTGGACATTGGCGTGGGTTACATGTTTATTGAATACAATCAACTATTTTCTAAGGCTCTAGACAGACGGACCGCATTTCAACTGCAATCCAACCGCAAATTGCAGTTCGGATGCAGTTTGAATGCAGTTGCAAACCAAACCAACCATACAGTTCTATTGCAGTCGTGTCAACTGCATTCAAACTGCATCCGAACTGCAATTTGCGGTTGGATTGCAGTTGAAATGCGGTCCGTCTGTCTAGAGCCTAACTGAACAGACAGCTGTGCTGCTGGTGAGTTTGTTGAGTCACTTCTCCTTCCCAGCGATAGCACTAGGGAGTGGTGAAGGGCGGGCGTTTTTGGGGACTGTCTTTTGGAATTTTGACGTTCGAAAAGTGCTGATTCTCAGCTTAATTTGAATAAATGACTTTTGATTTTGATTTTTGACCTCTATTACTCTAGTTCATTATTTACTATAACTGTAACGTGTAACTGCTTTATGTCCCAATAAAATAAATTAAAGCTAAGGCTACGACTGTGAGTTATTATAAGTTCTCTTCTCCAAATATCTTTCGTTTGGTATGTCCATGGTTGTTTCTTTTGGAAAATATTTACCACCTAAGCCTACTTCATACGCAATACTCAATTCATTATTGCATTCCACAAATGCAATAAAGAATTGAGTATTGCGTATGAATTATAAACGAAGATAACACCAGCACAAAAGGTAAACTACGTAATTTCACATCCACACCATCATCTGCCTAGCCTTTTCCCAACTATGTTGGGGTCGGCTTCCAGTCTAACCGGATGCAGCTGAATACCAGTATTTTACATGGAGCGACTGCCTATCTGATCTCCACAACCCAGTTACTAGGTAATACGATACCAATTGGTAAGACTGGTTGTCAGACTTTCGGGCTTCTGACTACCCGTAACGACTGTCAAAGATCCACGAATGACAGCCGGGATCAACGGCTTAACGTGCTTTCCGAGGCACGGAGGGGTCTCGGTATGTAAAGATGGTCACCCATCCACAGACCAACCGCGGCAAGCGTAGCTTAACCTGACCGATCGAACTGTGCGGCTGTTATTATTTAGCCAGGGGCCCCTCTTCTTCAACTTCACATCCACACCATTTTGTAGAAATGTTGAATTGGTTATTTAAAAAGTAAAATAAACTCACCACCAATATAATACAATCTAACACCCTTGCCGATGTGTCGACGCGTCTGTTCGACTACTTCGTTCCTATTCACGTTAGATAGTAGACCCAGACAAAACCTGTGAAAGAAACAAATAAATAATTAAATAACTTAGAGGAATTCTACACCCAACTGCGTAACACATTTTCAATTACAATCCGAAAGATTTTGAAGGAAATTGCTATCACGTGGCTTCAAATGTTTTAAACATTCGTCTGCTCAATGACGTAAATAACGTATTGAATATTGTCGAACTGTCAAATTGAAAGGCATTGCCGTTGTGTAACAGTGAGACAAACAATCGGATATAATGTTGGGACGCATGACAATTTTGAAAAAGAGAAAACGATTATACCGTGTACAGTCAACAAAAGAGGTAAGTATGCAGGGTCGTCGGATATAGTTGAAGTTTAGTAAGAAACGGATGGATGTTTTCGGATAAAATTTTATTTAATTAATAGAAAACAAACAGTTCTTTTATCAAGCCAAAATTTCATTCGAAAACATCCATCGGTTTCTTACTAAACTTCAACTATATATATCCGACGACCCTGCATACTTATCTCTTTTATTGACTGTACACTCTTGAATAAAAAAAAAATGTGTTTATTGCATCATCTTAAATAACTTATTCTAGTTACAATGGGGAGAATCCATTTAAGCAATAAGTTTCCATTTAAGTAATCCATTAAGCATAGTTTGCTTGTGTTAGGATTGTATGTTTCGTATGTTTACTGTTAGGCACTATTACCCGCTGTGTGGTGATATTGCTCGATGTTTGACAATATTAACCAGTGTTTCACAATACTACCTACCGGTTGATAGCATACGGTCCACCAGATAGTAAGCAGAAGTATCGCAGGTACGTTGGCAATATTACCCGACCTTCGGCAATATTACCCGAAATTAGGTTTATCCAACCTGCAATATTATCTGACCGATGACCATTTCAACTGACTTTCGGCAATATTACCAGCTGCTTGACTTGGCATTATTGGCACTTACCTCTCACTATTGCTGGGGTCAGTGAACCCATCCACCGTGATGGAGGGCTGTGACGCGTGGAAGGTCTCTCCCACGCGCGTGTTCAGCTCGTAGTAGCTGATGCTGCACCAGAAGGCTGGCTCGTGGTACAACACGGGGGCGGCTTCGGTAGTCAGCCCTGGGGGTGATGGGGTTAGGCGGGTTAGGTCTGCAACAAAGGTTAAGTTAGCGGTTGTAATAAAGGTTAGCGGTCAATGAACACAAAAACCGATGATTTAAAAAAATCTAACAACAGTAAATAGGTTCGACTATTGTTTCTTTTTTCTTGTTGCTGATTCTCGTAATTTTAAGAACGTTCACAGTCTGATCTCAGTGTGAATGTGCCAAAAATACCTCTAATTTCCCCACATTGTCGCTGAGATGAAATTGTGATTAGATTTTGAACATTTTTAAAAATGTGAATTGGCCTTCAGGTTTGTTTGCCCGGCCTAATGAATACATAGGGTGCCAGGTTAGTATGCCCTATATAATATACAGGGTGGTAGGGACACCGACGGACATACAGTAACTCATAGTATTCAGCACATGACTCCCCAACATGGCAGAAACGACGGATTTCGTGCTTATACCCTGTCTATATAGCTGTCTTAGAACTGTCTATATAACTATTCCAGATTACGTAAAAGTTAACTTTAAAATGCGTAATAAATATAAACTGAATACGAGTATTTGAATATCTTATTGAATTATCTTATTTTGCTTCTTACAGACATTATAATACCGTGCGTGTATCAATCAATGTATTGTGTGTTGCTGCAATCACTAGTTCCATCTGTCAAAAAATGGTTTACCTAATGGACAGGGTATAGGCAGTAGACCTCTTGTTCAGATTTTTTCCACCTATTCATATCTTAACGTGCCGTTTGCAAGTCGTGTGATCGACTGCTCTCAAAACGATTAAGGAAAACATCATGAGGAAACATGGCCTAGAACCAAAAATTCGAAGACATGTAATATCTACCAACCCGAACTGGGCCAGCATGGTAGATTACAGCCCACTCTCCCTCGAAGACAGGAGGCCTGTCTCCCAGCAGTAGGAACATTATAGACCATTTTATGCTATGCTTATGCGATCTATAATTGATCGTCATTCGCTGGGGCTCTGTCTCGTATAGGGTCTTAGCATTATGCTGGGGCTCTGTCTCGTATAGGGCCTTAGCATTACTTGCATACCCAGTCCGAGGGCTTGAGGCGCTGCGTGCTGAGACACAGGCTATAAACCTAGTTCAGCAGCAGATGCTAATAATTAGTCACAATTGTAACTGATTTACTTTTAAGCATAATTTTATGTAGCTAAGACAAATTGTGTAACCTGTATATTCTTTTGGTCTAATAAATATATTATTATTATTATTATATTATGCTGGGGCTATGTCTCGTAGGTATAGGGTCTTAGCATTATGCTGGGGCTCTGTCTCGTATAGGGTCTTAGCATTATGCTGAGCGATGGCCGTTTTGCGTGGATGTGACGCATACATTTACCTCCAACTTGTTATTTTTTTTTTTTGTGTTTGTGTTATTTTTCACGCGTCATGTTTGCCGCAAAGAAATGTATTTTTTTTCATTCTTCGCAGTAATTACTAACAGGCAAGCAGGTTTCAAACAAAAAGTGTGTAATATAACAAAATTGTCAACAAACTCACTCATGTTGTCGTTATGGTCCATGGGGTCCCCGTCCTCACTGATGTAGCCCGGCGGCGGCGTCTCCACCGTGGACGAGCTCCTGGAGACAAACATGGATAGGATTATTATCATGCTAGGGAATGTGGAGGAAACTAGTTTTAGAAGCGGTTTTGACAAGGCGTTGTTGCAGGACAATACACTTGAAACATCGATGCCTGGTAGTTCAATGAATGTTGGTAACACAGGTAGTTTTTGAAATCATTTACTTTTACATGGCAATAAATAAATAAATATTAATGTTTAATTAAATTAAAATATAACTAATACGGGAAACCGTATACGTGTGTTAAATTAATGTCGCCATTGTAGCGCCACGTTGTATAATTTGCTTCAGGCTAGGTGGAGCGACGATCTTCGCAGGGTGGATGAGAGTAGCCGAAGATCCGAGTTCAATGACGAGTGATTGGAGAACGCTATGTCCAGCAGTGGGCTGCTATAGACAGAGTAACTAGTTTCTAGAGTAACTATGGAGTTTCCTGCCCATTCTTCTCCATACGAACCTTTTGGAAAGGGCGCCTAGAAAATTCAATTTTCTTGTAAATGTTGATGTTTAAAAATAACTTTTAATGGCCTGCTTGAAATAAAAACTTGAGAGGTGTCAAGGGACACCCGGATGGAACGAAGATCCTTTCGATTAATTAGTGAAGGAATTGTTTTTTTTTTAAAGTTTTTTTATTATTAACAAATAAAAAAACAGACAAAAAAACTGGCTTGCTTTCTATGAGAGAGAGAGACAGACAGAGAAACACGCGCACGCCGCACGGCTTACAACTATAGCAAAAAGTGTCGTTCCAACTTTTGGTCTTAATTTTTTCCGTCTAGCCCCCTTTCGCAACGCGCGATAAGGAACTTCGTTCCAATAAATGACTGACTGATATAGCTGATGGTTAGTTAGCAGTACTTACACATGCACAGTGGTGTTGCCTGGCACCTGCTGGGCCAGCGTGGCCTCCAGATACATCGCGCTGTGTGCGCCCACGCCCACTCCGACCACACCTCCAGTCTGCATTACACTGTAACAATACATTACACTTCATTAATAACTAGTTAATTAGATAAACAAGACTATCAAGTAGGTCAAACTTAAACTCAAGTCTCTATTATAGATAGATTGATGATATAATTTGCTACTTGTTATAATCATTATCATTTAAACGCATAGGTTCTCAACCATAATTTGCCCACCCCACTGAGATTTTGTTTTTCTAGAGCCCCCGATTTTTTTACTTACCATCCGTCGCGATTCTGAAACGGGAAAAAAGAATACCAGGGGGCCTACTCCGAAGTGCGAATGTTCGGATCGGACCGACACATGGCCGAACCGAATATTATTGAAAAATGCGAAAAAAAGTTCGGATCGGCTCAGTTGGGTCGGGACCATAGTCAACATTCGAAAGAGTGTAGGAGTGTAGGGGGTCTACTCCGAAGTAGTATCGGCCGAATGTTCAGCCGTTTCCTGCTACGAAGTTACTATTTGGTTCGGTCGGTTCCAATCCTGGGGGCCTACTCCGAAGTGCAAAGTGCGAATGTTCGGATCGGACCGACACATGGCCGAACCGAATATTATTGAAAAATGCGAAAAAAGTTCGGATCGGCTCAGTTGGGTCGGGACCATAGTCAATATTCGAAAGAATGTAGGAGTGTAGGATCGGAACCGACCGAACCAAATAGTAACTTCGTAGCAGGAAACGGCCGAACATTCGGCCGATACTACTTCGGTAGACCCCCTACAGTCCTACACTCTTTCGAATATTGACTATGGTCCCGACCCAACTGAGCCGATCCGAACGTTTTTTCGCATTTTTCTATAATATTCGGTTCGGCCATATGTCGGTGCGATCCGAACATTCGCACTTCGGAGTAGGCCCCCTAGTATTCTTTTTTACCACTACCCTCTGCTGGGCAAGGGCCCAGCAGTGGGACATTACCGGCTAATAAAAAAGTAGGGAGGCCTAGACTTGTCGACCTGCCAAAATATTGGCTCAGTGGTTGAGCGATTGGGTACACTCCTAACCTACAACGTAGGTAGGCAGGGAAATTATTAGTACGGCAAACAGATAGTTGTTCCCGACCTGAACATTTTCATACATTCACTAGCTGACCCCGGCAAACGTTGTTTTGCCATATAAATTATTTCTAGCTGCCCGGCGCTACTTCGTTCGCGTGGTGTCCTACCCCTACCCTACTCCTACACTACTCCTTCCCTACTCCTACCCTAATTCTAACCTACTCCTAACCTACTCCCACCCTACTCCTACCCTACTCCTAACCTACTCCTACCCTACTCCTACACTACTCCTACCCTACTCCTACCCTACTCCTACCCTACTTCTACCCTACTCCAACCCTACTCCTACACTACTCCTTCCCTACTCCAACCCTACTCCTACACTACTCCTACCCTAATTCTAACCTACTCCTAACCTACTCCCACCCTACTCCTACCCTACTCCTAACCTACTCCTACCCTACTCTTACCTGCTATAAACGTCACGGAGCCCGAGACCTTTCCAACGAATGCAAAACCGTGGAAATCGGTTCGTGCGTTCTGGAGTTATAGCGTCAGGAAGGAAAACCCGACTTATTTTTATATAGTAGATTACTCCTAAGAACAGGACATTTTATGAAAAAGAAAATAGCTAATCGCTATAATACATGACCGCTTCAACTCACGCGTCCGTATGGTCGTGATGCGACTGATGCGTTTGATGCTGCTGGTGCTGTTGATGCGGCGCGTGCGTCTGGTGCGGCGCGTGCGTCTGGTGCGGTGCGTGTGTCTGGTGGGGCGCGTGCGTCTGGTGCGGCGCGTGGTAGTCGGTGTAGGGCGGCGGCGCGCGCACCTCCGTGTCGCCGCACCGGGGGACTAGGATCGGTGGGAGCGCTGGAATAACGAGGGATTGTTAACACTTAGAAGAAAAAAAACATAAAAGTAAACCTACAAAAGGTCGCAACCGAAATCGACCTGCGAACGTTGACCCTTTAAATCAGCTGTAAAGTATATTCCACAAGTTTATGGAGAAAATGTAAATAAATAGATCTGACAATGTGAATGCCAATTTGTAATACCACTTAGGAATTGAGAGAGATTGGACACTGACAGTCGGGCTGCTGCACAAATTTAAGGTCGCTTAGCATGCTATGGGGCGAGCTATGCTCGGAGTTCCGCTGAATAATAAAATGAGAAAAGAAGTTATCCGAAAAAGAACCCGGAGTTACCGACATAGCTCGCAGAGTAAGCAAGCTAATGTGGCAGTGGGCTGGCCATGTTTGTCGAAAGACCGATGGAGCAGACGAGTCCTGACGGAGTGCAGACCGCGTATCGGCAAGCGTAGTGTGGTGGGACGCCCCCCAGCTAAATCGACTGACGACCTCAAAAAGGTGGCTGAAACAGACTGGATACGGAAGACGGAGGACAGGGTGTTCTGGCGCAGTCTGGGAGAGGCCTATGTCCAGCAGTGGACTGCGATAGGCCGTGTTGATTGATTTGGCTACTGCTTGTTAGTGATTTCAGACAATAAAAGCCAGGTTGAAGGTAACACCAGGAACCAGTAAATGATAAATGATTTTATTTTTGTAAGTAGGTTTGTACACGTCAATCATATTTTAAAACTAGATGACGTCGGCGTTTCCTATCTGACTAGTCTGAGAAGAACGGCCGAAACAAACTCAGGCGTCACAGTCTCTTTTAAAGTCCAGACATAATCTTGGTCAGATCATGTGAAGACCATGTAGATTAATTAAAACACCACCACACCAGGTACTACATAGTAAAATGTAAATCAGTCATCCAATAAAAACAAACCCCAAATAATTTCAACAAGAATCTTGTATAAAAAGAAAAAATACATTGCCTATCAGTACTTCTGAATAAACTTAAATAAAAATCTGGACTTACCAGGCGAGTCGATTTTATTATAATGGTAAGGGTTGATGCACACCTCGTCCTTCTTCAACTGGTATGCGTATTCACAGTGGTCTACTGGCTTTAGTTCATGCTGGCTCTGTAACAATACAAATCTATTAATCAATGTAGGACTAGTGATTTTCCCCACTCCCTCTTGAATTGAGGAAGCCTGTGTCCCAGCAGTGGGAACATTATAGGCTAATTATGCTAGTGATTATATCACACGATTAATCTAGTTAGAGCTAGTATTTTTTTTAAGGGTGTTTCCAATAGGAGATTTCAAAATACAGTTTTTCTTGGACCAAAATAAATAGAAAAAGAATATTTTATTGTCCAGGTAAGCAGATTCACAGCAAGTTGAGATAATAATAATAATAATAATATAACGTGATAGGATGCTGTCTCTGTTCCAGGAACTGGAACCAACCGTCAACGTCTCGGCCCAACGACTGTCGGATCAGGTGCGGGTCATCCAACGTAATCACAGGTTGGACGATATCGCACTTGATAGGCTGCGCTCAGAGGTACTGAGCAACCAAATCGTCTCGTCTCTGACACAAACCGCGGCACAAGCGTCAACTACTGATGCCATCCCGCCGCGGTCCAATCATGTTGAAGAAGAAGATGATAGGGTTGACACAGTAAGTAGCCAGTGCAACGTCCGACTGAGGAGCGCACTGGAGGATGCGTTTCGCGAGTATAGGTCCACTCCAACCGAAATTAGACCCCGAATACCACGGCTACCTATGCACAAAAAAAATAGGGCGCTGGTGTGTGCCTTGGACTCGCAGCTCAAGAACTCGAAGCTCTTCGAGAGCAGCGAGGATCTTGTTGATACACACTCGATCCTGTATTGCGCGGCTGTAGCGGCATGTCGTTTAGCTAACGTCAAGTTTCCCAATTGTGACGCAGCTACTCGACCAAAACCAGCCGTACCAGCCTGGCAATACAGGATCGAGCGTCGTATCGATGGGGCCAGGGTACTCATCGGCAAACTATACTGCTTCAGGGAGGGCAATACACGACCACGAGTGATGCGCTTTGTAAGACAGGCATTTTCGGGGACTGGAATCAGCCCTCGGGAATACATGTCCAATGTCACAGAGCGCATCGACTTCCTGAAGCAGAAAGTTTGTGCATGGGCGAGTCGTATTCGGCGGTATAAGCGGCGGGTTGATCGGTACACGCAGAATCGCATGTTCCAGAGCGATGAGAGGTGGGTATATAGAGCTTGGGAGCGACCTGAACAAAACGTGACGGACGTGTACCGCCCGGATGATGCCACCACGAGTGCATTCTGGCGCAGCATCTGGTCGGTGCCCGTCTGTCACGCTGAGGGTGGCTGGATGCGGGATATCGAGCGAGTGTGTGGAACCATACCAGAAATGGAACCAGTTGTAATTACACCATTAGACGTAGCCAGAGCAGTCCGTCCGTTACCGAATTGGAAATCACCGGGACCGGACGGACTGCATAACTTTTGGTTAAAATGGCTAATTAGTTCACACACTTGCCTGGCATCTCAGTTCCAGTCATCCTTAGAGTCTGGGTTGCTACCACAGTTTCTAACAACAGGCGTTACCCACCTGCTCCATAAGTCAGGTAGTCCCGCGGAACCCAAGAATTATAGACCGATCACATGTTTGTCGACGGTTTATAAACTTCTTACATCCATTTTGAGAGCGAAAATTAACACACACATTGACTCGATTATGTCTGCCTCTCAAAATGGATGTAGGAAAGGGTCCCGCGGTACTAAGGAGCTACTCCTCATAGACATGGCCATTAGCCAACAGGTTCGCCGATCCCGTAAGGATATGTCGACATGTTGGATAGATTATAAGAAGGCCTACGACTCAGTGCCACATACATGGCTCATGAGGGTGCTGGAGTTGTACAAGATAGACGCAACCCTACGCACCTTCCTTGAGTCGTGTATGGGGCAATGGAAGACGGTCCTTCGCTATCCAGGGTGTCGACAGATCCAGGGGAATGATGAGCCTGTATGGATTAAGCGGGGAATATTTCAGGGCGACAGTTTGAGTCCTCTTTGGTTCTGCTTAGCCCTGAATCCTCTAAGCACACTGCTGGAGGATTCAGGTCTAGGCTATCGGTTGAAGAGAGGTGGTCAGGTCATATCTCACCTCCTCTACATGGATGATTTGAAACTCTTTGCCCCCAACAAATTGCATCTGATGGAGCTACTGAAGGTAACTGAAACTTTCAGTAGTGCCATCAGGATGGAATTTGGTGTGGACAAATGTGCAGTCATGCATGTAAAGGGGGGGAAGATTATGGAATCCGAGGGAATTCCACTTTCCGATTCCATACACCTTAGATCCCTCTCCTCATCCGAAAGCTATAAGTATTTGGGTATGTCGGAAGCGTTAGGCATCAACGATGCTGACATGAAGCAATCGTTGAAGGAGCGCTTCTTTTGTCGCCTGAAGAAGGTATTAATTAGTCTTCTTTCGGGCGGAAATAAGGTGCGCGCCTTCAATGGTTGGGTCATGCCGGTTTTGACGTACTCTTTTGGCATACTCAAATGGACTCAGACTGAACTCGACGCCCTGGATAGAAGGGTCCGTACACTACTGACCGCAAACCGGATGCATCACCCACGATCATCGGTGATGAGACTGTATATCCCGCGGAAGTGTGGGGGTCGAGGCTTTTTAAATGCGAAGACCCTCCACAACCGCGAGGTGTGCAGTCTCAGGGAATATTTTTTAAAAGCCGAAGTGGGTATGCACCGTGATGTGGTCGCAGTGGACAAGGGGCTCACTCCGCTCTCCATGGCGAAAGAGAACTGGCGCAAACCTGTATTACTGACTACCGATGACCGCAAGAAGATATGGCAAAGCAAGGAGCTTCACGGACGCTTCTATCGGGCTCTTCACGAGCCCGGTGTAGATTTCTTAGCGTCCGTATCCTGGCTGCGGTTTAGTGACCTCTTCGGGGAAACTGAAGGTTTTGTCTGTGCAATTATGGACGAAGTTATCTTGACGAATAACTACCGGAGACATATTATGAAGGACGGGACGGTTGACGTGTGTCGGGCATGCCACCGTCCGGGTGAGTCCATCAGACATATTATCTCTGGTTGTTCTCGTCTGGCTAACAGCGATTACTTGCACAGGCATAACCAAGTAGCCAGGATTATTCACCAGCAACTTGCTTTGAAATATAAACTTGTCGACTCTGAGGTACCATATTACAAGTATGTGCCCGACCCAGTTCTCGAAAATGACCATGTCACGTTGTACTGGGATCGGTCTATCATCACTGACAGGACTGTTGTCGCCAACAAACCTGATATAGTGGTGATAGATCGATTAGCGCGCCACGCAATGATTGTCGATGTTACCATTCCACATGATGGGAACCTCGTGAAAGCTGAGAAAGATAAGCAAATGAAATATCTTGACTTAGCACACGAGGTTGTTGACATGTGGAATGTGAGCTCGACTGTCATTGTGCCGATTGTCGTATCGGCCAATGGCCTGATGGCTGACAGCCTCGATCAACATCTATCGAGGCTCTCGTTAGGCGGTTGGATCAAGGGCCTGATTCAGAAGGCAGTGCTCCTCGATACGGCTCGCATTGTGAGGAAGTTTCTATCTCTGGAGCCCTAACCACCGGTAGCTTGGACCCTGCTCCCGACACCGGTGGATCACTATTTTTTTATATTTTTAAATGTTTTTTTTTTTTTATACTAATATTTAAAAATGTAACAAAATAAGAAAACTAAATGAATAAACGAAATAATAATAATATCCCTGGACATTTCACACAGCGCCATCTAGTCCCAAGCTAAGCAACCTAATGCTTGTGTTATGGTAACAAGATGGCTGATAAACTACTTATATACATTTTTTTTTTTGTAAATACATACATATTATAGATAGAAAAACACCCAGACTCGGAACAAATACATGTAGGTCATACAAATATTTGTTTCGTGCGGGAATCGAACCCGCGACACGCAGCGCAGCAGTCAATCGCTTAACCACTGCGCCAACCGTGCCGTCATGATGACATGAGTAACTTAAAATATTACCTACAGCTAGGTTACAATATATTATTTGCCAGTGAATAAAAATAACAGTTGCATTAATTGCAGGTTATCATATGAAATATTTTTTATTTATTTTATGGTATTTATATTCATAATTTTTACATTCCAAATATTTAAAATGTAATAAATATGTAGCATAATTAATAAAACCAATAATAGGAGGGTCCGGACGCTGCTGACTGCAAATCGAATGCATCACCCACGGTCATCGGTAATGAGGCCGTATATCCCGCGAAATTGTGGAGGTCGAGACTTTAAAACGCTAAGACCCTCCACAATCGCGAGATATGCAGTCTCAGGGAATATTTCCTAAAAACCGACGTGGGGCTGCATCGAGATGTAGTCGCGGTGGACAAGGGCCTCACTCCGCTATCCTTGGCTAAAGAGAACTGGCGCAAGCCAGTAGTGCCTGACACCAATGATCGCATGGAAGTATCGCAGAGTAAGGAGCTTCACGGACGCTTTTACCGGGCCCTACATGGAGCCGATGTAGATCTACTAGCGTCCGTAGCCTGGCTGCGTTTCGGTGACCTCTTTGGAGAAACCGAAGGTTTTGTTTGTGCAATTATGGACGAAGTTATGATGACGAACAATTACCGGAGGTTTATTGTGAAAGACGGCACGGTTGACATCTGTCGGGCATGCCACCGGCCGGGAGAATCAATCAGGCGTATTATCTCCAGGTGTTCTCGTCTAGCTAACGGAGAGTACATGCATAGACACAACCTTGTAGCCAGGATAATCCGTCAGCTTACTCTGAGATACAGCCTTGTGGAATCTGAGGTGCCGTGCTACAGGTATGTGCCCGACCCAGTTCTCCATCATCACTCACAGGACTATTGTTGCCAATAAGCCTGATATAGTGATGGTGGATCGACCAAAGCGGCGCGCAATGATTGTTGACATAACCGTCCCGCATGATGAGAACCTTGTGAAAGCCGAAAAAGATAAACAAATCAAGTATCTGACTTGGCTCGCGAGGGTGTCGACATGTGGGATGTGGACTCAGCGATCCTTGTGCCGATAGTCGTGACAGCCAAGAGCCTCGACCAACACCTGAGGAGGCTCTCGTTGGGCAGCTGAATCAAGGGCTTGATTCAGAAAGCGGTACTCCTGGACACGACTCGCATTGTCAGGAGATTCCTCTCTCTGGAGCCCTGACCTGGTAGCTTGGACCCTGTTCCGGATACCGGTGGGCTACTATTTTTTATATTTTTAAATGTTTTTATACTTTTTATATTCTAAATCTCTAAATCTGTTTATCAGACTTGGGGTACCCCAAATCCGTCTTTATTATACACTAACAAGACAATATAAACAAAAAATAATAATAATATTGTACTCATGCGAACAGGCCGGATAATCGTTGGTTGGTGCCTCGCTTCATTAAAAACGTCTAACGGGCCTCTGTGAGTTGGCTTAGGCCCCTCGTAAGCCTTCCAAAGGTCCAGGACCCCAGGGCCCCGAGAAATATAATAAGGCATCATTGTACTTATACCTGTAGCTGCGGCCAGCGCCACAGCCTGCAGTAGACAACATGCGGCAATCCCTTGCGGTATTGACCATTTATCACGTTTTCGTTAGGTTTCACCCTGCAATACAATAACAATGTAATAAACAAAACATAATAATCAATTGGTTAAGTAAAAACAGCTGTACGGGACGATCGATTAGGTTAAGCTACGCTTGCCACGGTCGATCCGTGGATGGGTGACCATCTTCACATAACAAGACTCCCCTCTCTCGGAACTATATTATATACTTTATTTCATCATCACACATCACACTTTACCAACCCGCACCGGGTCCGCGTGGTGGATTACGGCCCACTCCCTCTCACATACAGGAGGCCAGTGTCCCAGCAGTGGGAATGTTATATGCCAATTATGTAATTACATACACTTTAAATTGTCAGGAGCTTGGTCAGTCAGAAAGATGAAGCTAGTTGCCATACCAAAGCTTAGTAATTTCCTATGGAGGAGAATATGCAAGAAACTACACAGAAACTCTTATAAATCAATATATTAGTAACATTCATGTTGATCTTAATTCAACATTTAGCAGTTAATATTTCTATTTAACTTTTTTTTGTTTTTGTAATCTGCCATCGGCTTATCTAGCCATAATCAGATGTGGTTTCCGTAGGTTATATATTTTTGACAATGTGGCTCCATCGAGCTGACATCAACATAAGCATGATAAGAGCCATTCTCAGTCTCTCTGATCCAAGTCTAGTATATGCCATCTTTTTAGGCGTGTTGTGGTTTGGTTATTTAGGTTCTTAGCCAGTTCATTGGTATGCTCCTTCTGCCAGCAACACCAACATAGAAATCCTACAGAGATTCCAAAATATAGCTTTACAATCAATATCAGGCGCAGGATGGTTCGTGAGAGAATCCGAAATCCATGAATACCTAAAGATGCCTACGGTACGGTAAAGGAAGAAGTAAACAAAAACTGTACGCAATATAAGAAGAGACTATTTCTATTTAACTAAAAAATAAAGTTCACAGAATAGGTAATGATATGTCTTAATTGTTTACCTACAGCCCGGTGTCGACAGAACGCATTCCCAACACCTGTCAGTAGGACAATAAATTGTAGTTACTAATAAAGATCAAATTCGCAAAACATATTCGTCTGTATGCTGTATGGCTGAACTGTGGTTAAATATCAAATCCCACTAAGTCACACCATTACTTGTAAATTGTATGTGTGAATGGGGTCAAATTTGGACCCAACCCTTACTTTATCTTTCTAAACAAAACATTTTAACGTTGAACCTCAAACATGGGCGAGCGCACGCCAATACCATAAAAGGAAACTAGATAAAACAAAACTGCACATGCAAAATCTTAAATTAAAAAAATCAAATTTCTGTGTTTTCCGAGTCAAGGTAAGTCGCTATTAATATTAATACCAGCCTACTATTGTCCCACTGCAGCGTAAAGGCCAGAGGGGTAATTCTCGTAATTTAAAGAACGTTCACAGTCCGATCTCAGTCTCAATCTGTCAAAAATATGTCTAATTTCCCTACATTTTGACATTTGCTTGTCGCTAAGATGAGACTGCGACTAGATTTTGAACGTTTTAAATTACAGGAATACGGGCCCTGTTCTCATATAGACGACACGAGCATTGATCACCACGCTTGCTCACGACAGGGTGACAATTTCAGACTTAGATTATTACCTGTAAGTCACTAAAATTGAAATAAACAATAACTTATTTCATATCCCGGTATGCCAATTGCTATGTGTTTATCAAGGCCAAGCACCTCCATGACAACCAATCAGCATAAATTATGACGTCTACGACGGTGGCCTAACTTTAGGGTTTTTTTTTGTCTAAAACTAGGTGTTTAAGCAGTGTGAAATTCTATGAAAGTATTTTACATACGGACATGTATAAAATTATATGTCTAAAAAATTGTCTTCGCATGCTTGGGTGTTCAAATTTAGTGAAGCCATTGTTTATATCAAACATTGCTTTGTCCATAAGCCTGATTTTTAGCTTAATCCCTTATTTTATATATTATTTTAATTTCTAATCTAATAAACACAATCTCCTACCCCAGTGATTGTTTAATAAAAAAAACCAAACCATAAATTAATAATCTATAGTCAAAAACAAAATCTTTCATTTCCTACTTAAAAGTTACGAGTGGACATACCAGGTGTTTTGCAAAATGCTGAGAAGATGAAAGCAGGTGCTAGATCTTAGGATCAGACATGTCACCATATATGTATTTGAATTCATACCTAACCCACAAACTAAAGATAATAAAAAGTAAGACTTGACAAATAATATTACACTGTGCAGTCATTAAAAATTAAAAACAAATAATGTTAATCTAGGCAAAACTAAATAACTTGTATCAATTTGGCGGCAAAAGATTTCCAGATATTGTCATCAGGTATTGTATATTTTATTATTAAAAACTTTTGCGAATTTATGTTGTTGAGATTATAATGGTTTCATATTGGCACTAAGTAATGGGTATTTAATCAATCCTTTTGGTGTATATCGACGCAAAATACCTGTTCATTCACAAAATAACCGCGCAGAATGTGTATTAGCCAGAAACAGTAATTTTCGCATAAATTATATGTGTTTTAGCTCATTCAGTAAACATAGAGGAAGCATTCGTGACGTATTTACCTTCAAGGACGAAAGGATACACGGATGTCCTTCAAAACGGTCACTGAACACAGAAATAACAAAAAAACACAGGTTTCTTTTAGAAACGTTAAAGAATTTTAACAATTAAAAAATTGCAAGGTTCAAAATATGTCCGCCATATTGACATGAGGATTCGATTTGTTTTGACGGAGTCTTGTGATCTTTCCGATTTTGCGTCCTGTATGCTACTATGCATCCAAAATGCGATGGTCGTTGCGATCTACCGGGTCAATGACAGTGAGCGACCATCGAACTTAGCCGGGTAATAGAACCCACAGAAATAACCCGACCACGGAAAAAACTTCGTTCGCAAACTGAATTAATTTAGCAAAATTATAATAAAATATTGCAGTGATGTCTTGTTATATTCTTATTTGAAGATAATAAAAATTGAGATACCAGAATTTGGCAACAAATTCATTACAAGATTTACGAACGTCTCTTTGATTAGCTCAACAATTTTTGCAAGAAATGTGGTTTGCGAAAACGACCTCTATTATCAATAGCTTAAGGTCCAAAAACATTACAAGGATCTAATAGCCACCGGAAACGTCATATTCCCAAATGATTGTTATCACGAAAAAAATAAATCAATAATGAACTGACCTGGGAATTGTTACGCATTTAGTATGACTGTTCTGGCTTGATATTGCCTTTTCCAATTCTTCGAGCGCTCCGCTTTTCTTTAATTTCTTAACTAAACTCTTCACTGCTTTCTCGGACCATTTATCTTCGGCTGCAGACGAACCCTCGGGGCCCTTTTTCCACCCTAACAGCCGTTTCACCACTGGTGGTGTTAGGGGAAACATGCCGCGTCCTTCACTCACTAATTCATCAGTATAAACAAATTATCATTTGAATAGCAAATTATATATTCGCGCACAATTATTATGTTCCGTATTTAGGTAAACTATCGGCCATATTGCGAGTGAATGACAGTTCACTTGTCAATCAACAAATCAAGATAAATTTGTCTCTTTCACACCCCGGTCTTTTCGAGATAATAAACGTCGCTGGTCTTAACCATTTATCATTAAATCACAGATTCTTACACGGTTTATCATAATTATAGTTTTGTTAAATGTCACTGGATAAAGGTAAATTATACCATATACAAAAATAAGTTAAATAAATATGCCTGTATCTGTCCTTTTCTTGCAAATTACTTCTTCTGCAAAGTATAAAACAAAGGGCATTTCCATAAACAAAACATTTTCAGCCTAATCTAATAATAGTTGCATTTAACCTTATTTAAATAATTACATTGAATAAACTTAATAAGCGATAGGTAATATACTGTAGATACAAGAGATAGAGCAAGAAACCGAACCGAAATTCCGATATGCCATCAATCCTTCATGAACTTACTTACAAAAACACAGTATTTTTCATAATTTTCATCCTAATCCAAAAGTAAAATAAAACATGCAAGAAGGGGTTCTTCATAATTTTAATTAGGATTTTGTTGATTCGATGGAAATTTGCATACATTGCGGTATGAATATTTTTTGTGATAAACAGCAATGTAATACAAAATGTGAAATTGTTAAAAAGTGGTCAATAGGGTCTATGGTATATAAATTGGAATGTTTTTGTTTTGAAATTTGACACAAATGGCGATAAAAGTATTGTTTCATTTGTTTTTTTTTCTAAAGAAGTGCCAGTTGTTTTAGGAAAGTGAATATATTTGTGTTGAAAAAGAAGATTTGGTAAGATATTTCTCGTTTACTGTGTGTTTCTATAATTTTATCACGTTTTTGTGGTTCAAATGGTCAAAAATGTGTGCCGGTAGTAAACTGTCACTGGCCGTTTAATTTTATTTTATTTGGTGGCCAGTGTCAGTTTTCATAATCCCGCTTTGGTTTTCTAATAGCTAGGCTGGAAATGATTATTTAAAGATAAAATAAATTACTTTATGAAAACTTTTATTTTCGAATTTCCCATTCTCATTTCCTGTCTGAAACTTTAGATTTGTTTTGTCGCGAATTTTTTAGCATAATTTTAATTTAAGGCGAACATTTATAATTATTTTAGCTTATTAATGCCTTTTATTGGAATACTTTACACTGCAGCAGATATAAATTATAAAAATATGAATGTCATTTTGTCCTTTTCTTTTATTATTTGTAGGATTCCAATGTTAACAAGCTAAGGACTATATATCAAAATATAGTTTTACATATTTTTTTGTATTAATTTCCTGATAAGTCTTGTCAATTTGATGTATATTTCTTTGTAATTTTATACTTTTGCCACACTTTACCTGAAACTGATATTCGAGTCCTTCGTAGCTTTTAAACATATAAATAAAAGTCACTGTTCGTGTCTGTATGACCGTATTGTTTTTCTAAATTACCCAACAGATTTTGTTGCGGTTTTCACCATCATTTTGAGAATTAATTGCGGGAGATTTATGTGTATATTATATAATGTAAAACTTGTATAAAGAAATCTCAATGTTTTGTCAAGTTGCAAAAACGGTGCGAAGTAGGGGTTCGTTGCTAGTGATCAATAAGATGAAGCCTGTTAAATGACGAGGCAGTTATTTAAACGTTTTGTATGTGGGAATGTTGATAACGTACAATGCTATTACATGCCTAAATCACATGCATAACACACAACACCTATCATCATAACGTTAGGATTTTTTCAATGGCAAGATTGGCAAGTCGTAGTCTGTTTTGTGCCTGTTTAATGAGAATAGGCTTGCCCCCTATGACATGGGACATTAAACATCCATGTTTACATCTCAGCTTACCTGTCTTGGAAATACAAGCATATTGCATTGTTTATTGTAAATTATTGATTTGCTTAACATTATTCTAATGGCAACAAGTACGAAAAAGCTGGTAACATAACAAAATAATGCTGACGACAGTGATGAGCTGTTCTTTATACCTATTGGCTTCATACTGATATTTAAGGTTCTAGGGTGGTGGGAGAAAGTTTTTGTAACATATCAAATCTATTGATAAGTTCCGAAGGCTAAATAATAACAGCCGCACAGGTCGATCGGTCAGGTTAAGCTACGCTTGCCGCGGTTGGTCTGTGGATGGGTGACCATCTTTACGTACCAAGAGCCCTCCGTGCCTCGGAAAGCACGTTAAGCCGTTGGTCCCGGCTGTCATTCGTCGATCTTTGACAGTCGTTACGGGTAGTCAGAAGCCCGAAAGTCTGCCAACCAGTCTTACCAATTGGTATCGTATTACCCAGTAACTGGGTTGTGGAGGTCAGATAGCCAGTCGCTCCATGTAAAATACTGGTATTCAGCTGTATCCGGTTAGACTGGAAGCCGACCCCAACATAGTTGGGAAAAGGCTAGGCAGATGATGAAGTTCCGAAGGTCTTTCAGTCACTGCCATTACAAGATACTATGCTATAATTATATGTATATGTATTTAATTCAGTTTATTTTAACACATCTTATGCCTACACTACCCTCTCAATAGCTCTTGGTCAGAGTGTAGCAAAGGGTTTGTAAATTGATTTTCCGACTTGATACTAGCGTACCGCTCACTTCGCGCGCGGTTTGTCGCGGTTCAAATTTTACCTAACTGATATAGTAGTATACAACTTACTTTCGGCGCTCGCGCTTTACAATGCGAAACGTAATGTAGATATCCTTTAATAAAGATGCACTTTCAATACTTAGCACTATCTATGACGTCTCGGTAAAACCAAGCCATTTCGGCAATACCAAGATTGTATAGAAGTTGTTTAACTTATCTGGTTAGACTGGAAGCCGACTACAACATAGTAGGAAAAAGGCCAGGCAGATAATGAGTTGTGAGTTGTGACCCAGTGGTAACGCCCCTGACTTACGTTGCGTAGGTCGTAGTTTCGAACCCAGGTAGGCACATTACTTTCTGTGATTTATTTTATCGCCGTTGCTCTCAAAACGGCGAAGGAAAACGTGAGAAAACCGGTATGTCCTAAAACCAAAAATACGAAGACGTGATCTGCCAACCCGCACTGGGCCCGCGTGGTGGATTACTTCCCACTTCTGTGGACCAGCTATAAGAACAGTGAAGGCTGATTATGCTATGCTATTATTCATAATAGATGCCCAGACACAGTGGTTAAGTTTAGCGCAGCGAGGTACATTTTTTTGTTTGTTTTCAGTTAAGGCAGTAATGACGGAGCCGCAACCACCATTGATCCTCTGCATGGAGAATGCGTCGGGTGAGGACGTGGCGCTCAGGATAGAACCAGATGATAACTTCCAGATGTTTCTGGATAAGGCCAGGTTAGTCTTTTTTGAAACCAAGGCAAGAACTAGTCGAAAAAGCCCTCCGACAAATCCCTGGGAGTGCCATTTTAAAACAGATTTTGTTATATTGGTGCTGTTGTTTGGGACTTCGATCAATAATAGTACTAGATTAAGGATCAGGAACAAAAATCAGTCGCTCAAGTGGCCACGTTTGCACACACGTAAACATCTACATTTCTTAGAAAAAACTTTAATAATATTAACAACTTCAGTTTATTATAAACCTTAATGCTTAAACATAAAGTTTAATTACCATTGCAACATATATTTAAAATGTCGCTTGAAAATAAAATCATTCTATTTTTAAATTTCCAGTCCTTTTTCTAAAATTAAACTTAAAGTCTAAGTAATAAGGTTAAAAACATACTAATTTGAAATAAGACCACAAAAGTATTTGTGGTTTGGTGTAGGATAAGAAGTATACTATGTCTTAATCCTGGTCATAGTGGGTCTACCCCTGTGCCAAATTCCATCCAAATCCGTTGAGCCGTTTTAGTGTGAAAGCGCAACAAACAAATAAACTTACTTTCGCATTTATAATACAGGGTGGCAGGGACATCGACGCGCAAACTGTAACCATGGATTCAGCACATGAGTTTAGACCCCATAGCATCGAAATTTTCCGTCGGTTATATAAAAAAAAAATCTTCTGTTTCATAGAAAAGTGCAATACCTACGCGGTCAATATGTATGGAACAGCAATATTTTTTTTTAATAACCGACGAAAAATTTCGACGCTATGGGGTCTAAACTCATGTGCTGAATCCATGGTTACAGTTTGCACGTCGATTTCCCTGCCACCCTGTATGTATTAGCTAGGATGCATAGAATTTAAAAGCTTTGCACAGCACCATTAGATTTTCAGCCCATTCATTAACTTTACCATTCCAGGTCACTCCTAGGCTTCGATGTAGACATAAACTCGATAACTAGAAACCAGCCCGTTTCACTATCAGAAAACGTCTACCAATTCCTAGTAAACGCTGAACAAAACTTACAAGCAGACGAGCTAACACAAAACTTTGACCAAATGTTGGACCCCAACGATGGAGCCAACGACTTGGTCTACATATTGGACGATGGCACACAAATCCGTGCCTCACAAATACACTTTGACAATGATGATCCTTTAGTTGATTTGACTGCTGAGAAAATACCTTTTGTTAAATACGCTGAAGACGTCACTGACGTAGATGTTGATGATATAAATATTCACGAAACTAAGAAAATTAATATTGTTGAAAGTCCTGTGTCCAGATGGTCAAGTAAAAACTCTAGCCCAAAATGCAGTTTTGTCAACTCTCTACCATTCAAATTAGTGTGCAATAATACTTCGGGTTTCGAAGCTCAATTCACGAAATATTTAGAAGCGAATACAACAAAAACCTACGCGACCCTAAACCCTGTCACAACTCGAAATAAATCCCCGAAAAGTTTGATCAAGGATAATTTTAAGAACTACGATGATAACTATCAGAGGAATGATAACTTGTCGTACACACGGGAGGAGATTTTGAACATGTTCAAAGACTCCCCGATGACGTCACTGCCGTATGACCAGGGTTACAGTGAGAGGCGACATGTTCGGAAGACGGATCCTTCGAGACTTGTTCATAAGAGTTGGAGTAAGCCTCTTTCTTACGTCGACATTGATGGAGTATTGATTGGGGAGAGCGAGAGCCAAATCTGTTTTATTTGCGGCAAACATGTGGATAACAATGTTGATAAATTGTACCTTTTTGATAACGAAGATCAGAGGTTATATCGGTGTTCTCCGCAGAAGAAAATGTCGACTCAGCTAAAAATTATCTGCGAGGGTTGTCTTAACGAAAACTTCACTCCGTGTAGAATGAAAAGCGCAAATCAATTCTTGAATCCTGACGAATACCTCGTGATCAGAAATAATCAGCAATACATCTTCCAGAAAGTTAAAAACTTCAATTTCGCGCACCTAGGTAAAGCTAAAGAAATCATAAACAAGATAGAGAAGAAAACAGACAAGGAAGAGTTTGTTAAAGTCGAAATTGGCTCTGATGGAGAAATTATTACCAAGCCCATAGATGCTAGGTCTGATGACATTATTATTGTTAAAGATGAGAAGAAGGAGGGCAGTTCGAGTGACGTAGAGATTGTAGAGCCGGAACCAGAGATAGATAATATCATAGACAATTTGGAGGAAGCTGATGAGGAGGTGAAAGAGTTTTTGGGGAAATATCAACGCGATGATAGTGAAGTTACTGAGTTAAAATGCAGGTAAATATATAATTGATTAATAATTATTTATTCTATGCTGAATAGTTTGAAATCGCCATCGCTGTGCGTAAGCGTGGTAATCAATGCTCGTTCCTTTTAGTATTAAGTGTGCATACACACGATGCGACACACCTCGATGACAGATGCAAATGCTGCATGCGATAGCCGCTGACGTGTCGACGGATGCAGGTGCATCTTGTGCACGTTCTAAACAAACTTTTCAACTTTATTATTTCACTAGCCGCTCCCCGCGGTTTTTCCCGCATAAGTTTCAATCCCGTGGGAATATCGGGATTAAAAGTACCTTATATGTTAATCCTAGTTATAAACCATCTATGTGCCAAATTTCATCCAAATCCGTTTAGTAGTTTTTGCGTGAAAGTGTAACAAACGTCCATCCATCCATACAAACTTCCACGTTAAAAATATTAGTAGGATTAATATAGATTCTAAACAGTATTTACTTTGCAGATTCTGTGAGCAAATCTTCTCAGACCTGGCGGCAGTGACAGATCACTGTGAAACGCACAAACATGACCTAGAAGATGGAGAAGTATTTCCTTGTCCACTCTGCAATTATGGTAAGTTGGTTTGTCTTGCAATTAAGCTTGCAAACAAAGGTATGAGAAACAGGGTGTAAAGTTCACTCATCCTCCATAGAAAAGGGAGGCAATTGCCCGACGATGGATTTCGGGACGTTGTATATGTGCTATTCACGCGATAAACTCTGTTTGCGCGATGCAGGATTATGCAACGTGACGAGTAGTACGCATGTGGCGATGTAGATGCCGCCACACAGTAAATATTATTGTAAGCGCTTTGAATTCGATCTAGTCGTTTGGGAGCTACAATGCCACGAAAACAGAAAAAACCGGCCAAGTGCGAGTCGGACTCCGCACGAAGGGTTCCGTACCATTATCTATAAAAATCAATCATGAGTTGATTGAATGAAAGGCAGATTGTTAAGGCGGGTTATGGTTTATGACGTATTAAAAAAAAAACTACTTACTAGATCTCGTTCAAACCAATTTTCGGTGGAAGTTTACATGGTAATGTACATCATATATTTCTTTTAGTTTTATCATTCTCTTATTTTAGAAGTTACAGGGGGGAGCACATTTTACCACTTTGGAAGTGTCTCTCGCGCTAACTATTCAGTTTAGAAAAAAAATTATATTAGAAAACTCAATATCATGGGTTTGATGAAAAAAAAATTTGAGTTTCAGTTCTAAGTATGGGGAACCCCCAAAATTTATTGTTTTTTGTTTCTATTTTTGCGTGAAAATCTTAGTGCGGTTCACAGAATACTACTTACCAAGTTTCGGAAAAAAGTGGCTGTGACATACGGACGGACAGACAGACAGACATGAGGAATCCACAAGAGTTCCGTTTTTTGCCATTTGGCTACGAAACCCTAAAAAGGATTAAAATTTATAACACCCCTCTTTTATTGCGGCTGTGCTTAAAAATACAAGACTTTGCCGATCAGGAGAATACGCAGGCTAGAAATAATACTAAAATAACATCAACATTGGCAGCTCAGAGTCTGGATTTGCCAAGATTTTGGATTTGGTTTCCGGTTGCTGGCAATGGGGTCGCCCTCTATAACATGGGACTAAAGCCTACACTACACTACTCGAGAAGTAGATCGAAGTTACGCGAATATGAGAGTGTAGAAGGGCACTTCCGTTCGTTTCGTTCAACCTCGGTTCGCCTCGGGCGACTTCTAATCCGATCGTTGTCGGTTTTTGCGCCCGAGCCAAAGGACTCGAAGCGTCTCGTAGTTCTTAGCAAGAGTGTGTAGTCACGTACTTCGGACTTTGGTCAATTTCGACCAGTACTTCGTCGAAGAAACTTCGCGAGTAGTGTAGTGTAGGTTTTAAACATAACTGGCGAATTATGGGTGTACTATAAGTACACTTCTTAACCCTTCGGGAAATACAAACGTGTGATGTTATGTAATATCAACATATACCATATATATAACATATATAATTATGTAATTGCTTAAAACATGGTGTACAGTCACGAGCAAAAGTATGTATACACTCGGCTTTATTCAAAAGCGATTTACTCCTTTATTTTTTTTTATGAAATCTTATGTTGTTACGAACATAGCATTTTCGAACCCATAGGTTTATGTAGGTAATGTGTCGTATTTCAACGTTGCATTCGTTATTTCACGAAAAAAAAGCAATTGAAAGTTGCCAAGTGTTGACATATCGGTGTTCGTGACTGTACATTGGTTCTTGACAACTTATATTGTGTGTAATTTATATTTATAATTACACAGGTTATGCAAATTTAAAATGGCTGAAAGGTCATGTGAAGGCGGCTCACGAGAGGGCTGAAACGCCAAAAATATTAAAAGATGAAAATGAACCTGTTAAAGAGGAGAATAAAGGTAAATTAGCATTACTTACTCAGTTGGCTGATGGCTGTTTGTGTATGTGAGTTTAAATTTTTGTAAACGCACCCAAGATACAGCCGATCGATTCTGTAAAAATCTCACTGTGAAAAGTTAGTTGAAGTGAGCTTAGAGTGAGCTGTCAATAGTGTTGATCCTTAGCATTAGTTGGAATGACAGCACACTCCACGCTCACTTCACCTAAGTTTTCACGGTGAGCTGTCACAGAATCGGACTGCAGGAGTAATTCCCGGTGTGGGACAGCGTTAAAAAAAAAGTTGCTAAGGTTCAGCGCTGAAACAGCAAAATGCTCGAGCGATTTTTTAATGATATTTAATCTATTTATATCTTACTCATCATCTGCCTAGCCTGTACCCAACTATGTTGGGGTCGGCTTCCAGTCTAACCGGATGCAGCTGAATACCAGTATTTTACATGGAGCGACTGCCTATCTGACCCCCACAACCCAGTTACTGGGTAATACGATACCCCTTAGTAAGACTGGTTCTCAGACTTTCGGGCTTCTGACAAGCCGTAACGAATGTCAAAGATCCAAGAATGACAGCCGGGCCCAACGGCTTAACGTGCTGTCTGAGGCACGGAACCAGCGCTGCGACATTTATTTTTTAAATGTCGAAGCATCATGCTGAGATAGGAGCCTTTTGGCCTTGTATAGGACTTTCTGTTTAATTTTTTATTTTGTTACTTTTTTTATATAATTTGTTTTAATTTTTATTTTTAACTGTGTTTAGTTTAGTTTAGTATCCTGTACGAGGCGCAATAAATACTTTTTCTTTCTTTCTTACAGTCGACCGCATGTGTCGGTAGTTGGCCAGGCTCCATATAAAAATCATCAACGCCCTTTGCTTTTTTCGGTCCATATTTTTCATCTCTTTATCATCATAGACCTATCTCTGCCACCAAAGTTGCCTTCAAAATTGTTTTCAATTGATAGCAGCATTACCTTTTATCTATTTAGATGACGAAGAGACAAAAACAAAAGCATCTTCATCTGCTAAAGCACGATCATCATCACCCATTGCGACTCGCACTAGAAGTTCTAGTAAAAAGGGAGATGGCGATAGAAAAGGTATTTAGAATATCACCTAGCCTTCTCCCGCAATTTTCGTATTCTTTAATAACGTATTTCTTTTTTCGTAAAAATTTTAGAGGATGAGAAGTCGGATGAAGTTAAGGCTGATTCTAAAACTGAGGTGGTTAGTTATAAACAACTGTCAATCTTCTATGTAGTTCATATTTTAAAGTTTTTAAATTAATTAGGTATTTATAAATTGGTATACGGGGTGGCGATTTAGGAACCAACCACACTTATTCAGGTCTGTGCAGCTTTTGTCCATAAAAAACATCGATTTTGTATGGAATGCGTACGCATCCGTAGCTGAACGGATGCGTACGCATTCTATACAAAATCGTTATTCCCTTAGTCACCAGCATTCGTTTAGAGGGTAATTCTATACGTCATACAAAACAACTGTCGCAATGAAACTCGTAACTAAAATTGTAAAAAAAGACGTTGTATAGGATTTTTTTTTTTTTTCACGAATCGCATAAAAGTTTCGTAGCGAAAGTTGTTTAAAATGACGGGTGTAATTACCCTCTTAACAGATGCCGGTGACTAAGGGACTAACGATTTTGGATAGAATGCGTACGCATCCGTTCAGCTTTACGGATGCGTACGCATTCCATACAAAATCGTTGTAGGATGCAGATGACTAAATCGCCATCCTGTGTAGGTACATTTAATTTTAATTCTGAATAAACTAGTAAAAACCTTCAATAGTGCATAGAATCTCATAGAATTAGATTTCTTCTCATTTCTTGATTATGCAGGGTGGCAAGGATCTCATCGACTTGCTACCTTGTTACCATGGATATATTAAATACTAGCTTCTGCCCGCGGCTTCGCCCGCGTGGATGTCGGAAATTTACCCACGGGAACGTGCTAACAGGATAAAATGTATGTGCTTCCCCAGAATGCCATCTATGTCGCGGGCCCTTTGTGGCTAATTACAATAGAAAACCAATTGTGTCTCATTAGTGGTGATTAAGAGGGTACCTATATGACATCTTTACCTAAGTACCTAACTAATTAAAAAAAAAAACTCAATAACAGAAAATTAAATACCTACCTACCTAAATAAACCTATTTCTGATGATAACTAATCTAAACTCAATAAATAAGCAAAATCCCTAAAAACTAATATCTAGATACGAATGACTAAACCTACCTAACAGTATTATAAAATAACCTACGGTCACTACGTACACTATCAAATATACTACCTATACTTTAAAATTAAAATCTATACCTACGACTAAAAATAAAACTAAATAACTCTAAAAACTAAAAGGAATAAAAATGAACTCCACTGCGGGTGACCCAACCTACGACAAACTTAGTATTTGCGGTTGGTACAGTACAGACAGTGGTAATCGGGTATAGGGATCGAACCGCAAAATTAAGTTTGTTTTTTATTGTATATACTTTTCCGGGATAAAAAGTACCCAGTGTGGTGCCCAGGATATTAAAGAATAATTATACCAAGTTTCATCGTAATCGAACCGGTAGTTTTTGCGTGATGCCTGAACAAACAGACAGACAGACAAAAATTTTTTTAATCACATTTTTGGGTTCGGTGTCGGTCAAGTAACACCCCCTGCCATTTATTTTTTGGATATTTTCAATGTACAGAATTTTCACTTCTACAGATTTATTATAAGTATAGAATAGATATTAAAAAAAAAAGCGGTTCCATACATTTTGACTGCGTAGATCTTCGATCAATAATAGTACTAGATTCCTGATAAGCGCTTCAAAAACGGCCCGAAAAATAAGACCACAAATACTTGTGGTCTTATTTCAAATTAGTATGTTTTTAACCTTATTACTTAGACTTTAAGTTTCATTTTAGAATAAATGACTGAAAATTTAAAAATAGAATGATTTTATTTTCAAGCGACATTTTAAATATATTTTGCAATGGTAATTAAACTTTATGTTTAAGCATTAAGGTTTATAATAAACTGAAGTTGTTAATATTATTAAACTTTTTTCTAAGAAATGTAGATGTTTGCGTGTGTGCAAACGTGGCCACTTGAGCAACTGATTTTTGTTCCTGATCCTTAATCTAGTACTATTATTGATCGAAGGCGTAGATGCACTTATCTGTGAAACAGTAGATTTTTTGGAACGAAGTTCCTTATCGCGCGTTGTGAAAGGGGGCTAGACGGAAAAAATTCTTACGAAAAGTTGTCACGACACAATCGCTACGAGTGCTACGCCGTAGCCGATGCGTAGATTATCCGCTACGCAGCTACGTCGTCGCAGAGCTACATAATAAATTATCTGCTCAACAACGTAAATTAATTTATAGAAGATTTTTATTGGAACGAAGTTTTGGAACGAAGTTCCTTATCGCGCGTTGTGAAAGGGGGCTAGACGGAAAAAATTCTTACGAAAAGTTGTCACGACACAATCGCTACGAGTGCTACGCCGTAGCCGATGCGTAGATTATCCGCTACGCAGCTACGTCGTCGCAGAGCTACATAATAAATTATCTGCTCAACAACGTAAATTGATTTATAGAAGATTTTTATTGGAACGAAGTTTTGGAACGAAGTTCCTTATCGCGCGTTGTGAAAGGGGGCTAGACGGAAAAAATTCTTACGAAAAGTTGTCACGACACTTTTTGCTATAGTAAGCTATTGTAAGCTGTGCGGCGTCGCATGTTTCTCTGTCTGTCTGTGAACTTCGTTCCATCCGGGTGTCCCTTGACACCTCTCAAGTTTTTTTTATTACCGACGGTAAAGAGACCTATGTCCAGCAGTGGACTACTGTAGGCTAACGATGAACCGAACAAAAATTTCTACGGTCTAGTCTAGAATCATGTGCTGAATTCATGGTTTCAGTTTACGCGTCGTTGTCCCTGTCACCCCCTTTATTTTGAGCACTGAGTTATGAAATAATCATTTAGTTTGAGTCACTTTTCTTCATCTAGAGTATTTTGACGTGACAACGTCTTATAAATTGGTTTGCCGGGTGACACTTCAAGAAACTGCGTTACGCTCCGCTCACGTTATGCGCTCACAATGAGAGCGAGTGAGAGGCACGCGTCCCTTCCACTCGGGCATGGTTAGCCCGCCTAAGAGCGAGAGAGACAGACATAAAAAGTGAAAGGCACGCGTCCCTTCAAAGTCGTTGTCACGTAAAACTTTCGCCCGTATACCGACTTTACAGGCAACCAATTTTTTAAGATCATGTAGTCATCATAATCATTTGAAAATACATCCTTTCGTCTTAAAAATAATTTGTAGGTATTAAATAAATGAATAGTACCTAAAATACACTCGCGAGCAATGAAAAAGTTCCAGTGACATAGCACCAAATTACTCCTAAACGGGAAAGGCTAGCTTAATGACGCCGTCTGCAATATTGAAGTACATTTAACAGCGCATCAGAATATTACCAACTAAAAACGTAAATATTTGTTCAAATTTTAAATTATATGTCTTAGGAGATATTAAGGTGTTTGTCGGCATTTTGTGGGTGGAACTTTTTCATTGCTCGGCAGTGTAGTTATGTATAATTTTAGCCACAAACCACTATAGGCCAACCATTTAACTGTCGCGTTGCCTGAGGTAGCAGCACGGTGCGGGAGGGCGTGGTGACGTGATGCGAGAGCTCAGGGATTCGTCAACTTGTGACGACTATCAGCCCTCCCGCACCGCGCAGCGACCTCAGGCAACGCGAGAGTTAAGCGGTCGGTCTATAAACACATTTAACGTTAACGTATTTAAAAATCGTTCTGTTTTTTCAACGGCTTAAACCTGATGATGAGAATGATGCTTTAAATACGTTTTAGCGCTAAATGTAATTTAGCTCAGCACCCTAATTGCGTAACACACAATTAATCGGAATCGGTTTCATTTTGACAGTTCAACAACATTCATTGCGTTATTTACGTGTTGAGCAGACAAATTTTTCGAACTTATGAAGCAATGGATTAGCAATTTGCTTCAAAATGATTCAGATTACTATTGATTGTGTGTTACGCAATTAGGGTGCTGGTTCAGATCGCACGATCGTTTTTTTCCTGCGGCTATTTTATTGTGCGCACTGAATTAGCAACGCTCTGCTTAGCGCCAAGAGCTGGAAATCCAACAGTGTGTTTTTCGACACGCTGGGATGCACTCTCTTGGATTTTCAATGCTCGGATCCACGATGAGGGTTGAAAATCCAGTGCGCAATATTTTTACGCTCTTGCGAACGTGGGTTTAGTGATTGATGATGCAAAAGGCCCTTAGCTTGGTTCGTTCTACCTAATTAATTGGAATACATAAACAAATAATACCCAACCACACAGACGGAGCCACCCATCATAAAAACGGAGGTAAAGCAAGAATGCGTGGACAGCAGTGAGGATGAGATCTGGATCGTTCAGACTGCTGATGCCGAAGCCACACAGGAACTGCAGAAATTACTCTGTAGTGCCAAGGTAAGAAACCAGGGGGTTTACTCCGAAGTGGTAAATGTTTCGTATCGGCCGAATGTTCGGCCGTTTCCTGCTACGAAGTTACTGTTTGGTTCGATCGGTCCCGATCCTACACTCCTACACTCTTTCGAATATTGACTAAGGTCCCGACCCAACTGAGCCGATCCGAACTTTTTTCGCTTTTTTCTATAATATTCGGTTCGGCCATATGTCGGTCCGATCCGAACATTCCGGCAGGACAACTTGAGGTGCACAACACATGGTTCAAAATCGCTTGACAATTTACATGCTATTCGACTTTTGGTACTCATCTGCTATAAGAGTACATAATGTTACAGTCAAAACTGAGTCCCAGCAGTCAAGTGGCAATGTTATAGGCTTAACGCAGGATGACCTTTACCAGAAGTAGTCAGGTCATCGTATCAGTGCTAGCAGCTTCAATATCATCAGAGTTGTACCGGAATATAGCTGACGGCCAATTTTCGTAATTGAAAACGTTCAAAATCTAGTTGCAGTCTCATCTCGGCGACAAAGTAACGTCAAAATCTTGTCAAAATGAAGGGAAATTAGAGGTATTTTTGACGGATTGCGACTGAGATCAGACTGTGAACGTTCTTAAACTTACGAGAATTGCCCCTCAGTTCGTCGTGGACGTGGTATGACAGCGGCTCCCTTGACATATTTCTATGACTTCTATCATCAGAAGACAGCCGCCACGCAACCATCGACGCGACGCTCTGCTAGAGTGATAGTCACCAGCCTGTGTCACTCTTATTCCACCTTTCCAGTAACTTCGTAACAAAACTAGATGGCGCCACTTGCTGCGCCATGCTAAAAGCACAAGTAAAAAAATACTGTACATCATTAGCCTTTTCCCAACTATGTTGGGGTCGGCTTCCAGTCTAACCGGATGCAGCTTAATACCAGTATTTTACATAGAGCGACTGCCTATCTGACCTCCACAATCCAGTTACTGGGTAATACGATACCCCTTGGTAAGACTGGTTGTCAGACTTTCGGGCTTCTGACTACCCGTAACGACTGTCAAAGATCCACGAATGACAGCCGGGACCAACGGCTTAACGTGCTTTCCGAGGCACGGAGGGGTCTCGGTATGTAAAGATGGTCACCCATCCACAGACCTACCGCGGCAAGCGTAGCTTAACCTGACCGATCGATATGTGCGGCTGTTATTATTTAACCATGGGCCCCTCTTAAAAAAATATTGTACAAAGGTGGACTTAATGCCTGAGGCATTTTCTACCAGGCAACCTTAGGGTAATGCACAGACGAAACACGGCAGCTGCAACATACGGGATAAATAGCTCGGAAATATCAATAAATACAAGAATAAATCATATTCAAGATTATTATTCGTTTCAGGTTAAAGGAGATGGGCAAGATGGTGAATCTGAAAAGACACCTAAATGTTTTAATTGCGGGTAATAAAACTTTCTTATTTTTAAAGAATACATGCTGCTAATTTGTGCGTAGAGTAGCGTCAGCACATAACACGCACACACACACACACACCCCCACACCCCACACACCCTCACACACACACACCCCCCACACCCCACACACCCTCACACACACACACACACACACACTTCCGACATCCCCATTGTCTCGGACGGTGTCGAGAGCTACGCTAACGCACACATTCACAGCGCGTTTCTACACTTGGTACTTCGCACCTGAACCTACGCATATGTCCAAGACGTTCCCTCCCGGCGTTTCCACCCACATCTGCTGAAACTTAATGTGTCATATTAACCAAAATCATTTCAGCTGAAAGACGTCCATTGCCGGACATAGGCCTCCCCCAAGCACCGCCACTTCGACCGGTTATATGCTTCCAGCAGACGCTTTGGCACTTAATTCTTTTTGTTTTCTGGCACACAGTCAGATATTCCTGAACGCAGATGGCCTGTCAAGCCATCGCTGTAGAAGACGCAACCAGAAGCGGAAGGCCAAGGACAACCTTATATGTATACCTACTGAGGAAGACTTCTTGAAGGCGGGTCTACGTGTTCTTATTTCTTTCCTTTACAAAATCAAAATACTTTATTTCACTTATGAAACGTCAGAAGCTAGGTGCACGGTTGCAATTGGTCGTTCTTCTATAAAATTACCCCAAGAAGATATAGTTACTTAAAATTTTATAAAGTCAGTCTTTTTGTAAATAAAAAAAAAATCATTCGTACTACTATTACATACATGACTTTGTTTCATATTTTATTTTGTGTAAATAAATAATCATAACTTAGAAAGGAAGCATATTTATTTTGCATAAATTCAAGCACTAAAAAAGAAATAAAACTAAACTATAATAAAAGTATCGAGAACTAACCATATCGAAGTCGGGTATCGATTATTTGGTATCTAAAACTGTAATTTCTGTGAAGTTTTGCCAGCTAATTTAATTTCCGTGTCCCGAAATGTTAATTCCTTTGCATACCTACATTACCTACTATTGTATACTAGAATCAGGTATTTTCTAACTAAACAGACTACTAACTGCTGGGGAGTTTGGTTCGCCACTTCTTCCTTCAAGCGAAAGCACTAGGATGTGTTGAAAGGCGGGCGTTTTCGGGAAACTGTCTCATGTAATTTTGACGTTCGAAAAGTGCTGATTTCCAGCCTAATTTGAAGAATAAATTACTATATTTTGATATCTAAAACTGTCATTCTTGTGAAGTATTGCCAGATAATTTAATTTGACTTTGTCTTTTGAAAATATGATGCTATTGTACCGTATAATTTTGTCACAGAGAGCTCAGGGTCGCCCTCGGCCAGGTGATACGTCAACAGACAGTGATCTTCTTACTATGGTAAGTACCACAGATATTGTAGTAAATAAAACAGGTAATATTCAGCCTGTATTCCCAGAAGTGTAAGAGCAGTTGAAATGGCCGCGCCTTATGAGTTGTAGGTCGTAGGTTTGAAACCTGACAGGATTTTTTTTTTATTAAGCCCACTTTGTCCCACTGCTGAGCAAAGGCCTTCCCCAAATCCTTCGAGGCATCCTTTTCCAGAGTCACCTCGATCCAACCAAGCCACATATTTTGACTAAGGTGTAGAGTTTGCGAAGTTAGGCCTTGTAGAGTTAGGGCGTGTAAAGTTAGAAGCTTGGCTCTAAATGAGATCTGATTACTTTTTGATGGTACATGGTCTCGTCTTGGCAACATTTAACATGAAATGTTTTTGTGGGATGTAATATTATAAATACGTCTTATTAAGATTGAGCTTTGATGTCTTTGTCTTTTTTTATATTGCAGCGGCCTCGTAAACGCCGCAGCCGGGAACCGACCTCCAACCCTCAGGTGGTGACCTGCCACAACTGTAATGAGTCCTTCACGTCCAAAGTTAGGCTCAAGTTTCATATGTAAGTGTTTTAAAGATAATAATTGTACGTACTTCCGTGCCACTAAACCTTTTAGATTCCACGAAAATTGATTACTTCATCATCTGCCTAGCCTTTTACCAACTACATTGGGGTCGGCTTCCAGTCTAACCAGATGCAGCTAAATACCAGTATTTTACATTGAGCGACTGCCTATCTGGCCTCCACAATCCAAACTAATTAATTACTGTGTTTAATGATGGTCGTAGTCACACCTATAATTTATTACTAAAAGTCATATTTATTGTTACGAGCTTCGGGTTCGTGACAATAAAAACTGCCGATATAAATTACCAAGAATTACACTTTAATTGAACGACACTAATAACAACTCAAACACACTAATTATAAAACACAATTGCACTTAAGTCGAACTTGAAGATCGCTTTCGATGTATTCGCTTGTATCGCTGATCCAAGTCTGTGTCGGTCGTAGCTCATCCCAGCCTTATACAGTGCCGCAGATAGTTCTAGAACCTTCTATTGCAGAAACATCTAGAACATACCGGCCCCGACTGACCAGACGTCGATAGTTCTAGAAAGTTCTAGCATCGAAATTTCTAGAAGGATCTTGACTCTATTAGTTCTGCTACTCGATACTAGATGGCGCTAGTGGTAACTAATGTCACCGGGCATTAATTGTGGCGCGCAACATTATCATAAGTCTTAGGAAGGTTATAAGCTTGTTAACATCACGCCACAACCCTTGGGAGCCGAGTAAAACGCTAAGCGATAATGAAGTAACAGCACGGGCGGGCGATGCGATGCGATGCGGTGGATTGGTTGCCGAAATTTCAAAAACTAGTGCTAGATGTAATAATACGCGAATAAACTGTATAGCGTATACCCTCTACTACCAGGCAGTTCCACGAAACATCAAACCAAGCCCGGTCAGACGGGCGCTACTCCTGCTCCGAGTGTGACAACGCTACCTTCGCCACGGAGACGGAGCTCTTCGACCACGTGCACTTCCAGCATGACAAGCAGAAGAGGTGGCAGTGTCCCGTCGAGGGCTGCGGGAAGACTTTCTTCCTCAGGTACCGATTGAATTTAAAGATCATTATTAAAATTATTTTTAAACTACATGAGTACTACTTTGTACTGTGCTAAAAAAAGGACGTATGTAGGGTGACTTGTAATATAATTTAAATTATGAAAAAGACTAATGCATGGTAAAAGTGGAATAGTTTTGTTTCTAAGAAGGGATTAATAGTAACTAAATTAAATTACAGCTGATGGTATTATTCTTGTTAGGTACTCAATATTCTATTGCGGTGGTTGGGGGGCCATGCGCTTGATATTTTTTTTTTTCAAGCATTGCCCCACACTAGGAATTACTCCTGTATCGTGGGTGCGTTTACAAATATTTAAACTCACATACATACACAGCCAGACCCGGAACAACTATCTGTAGGCAATACAAATATTTGTTCCATGAGGAGATCGAACCCGGGACACGCAGCGCAGCAGTCGATCGCTCAGGCACTGCGCCAACCGTGTCGTCAAATTCATTCATTTTGTTTGTTATGATGAGTACAATCATATGTTTCAGTATCGGTCACTAATTGCCAGTCACCCTATATACGTCCCGTAGTGTCATACGCCCCAAACTTTTAAGCCATTTTTATGCTCGCACTGGTGGTATTGTTATGTGTTGGGTCCTCGAGCTCCCTAACCTAAGGTTGAGCTCACGATGGCTGATGATATATTTATGTCAAACATTTATTTCTCAGGGCAACCCTAACAAAGCACAGTCGCACGCACACAGACACACGACGATATGTGTGCGTCACATGTAACAAGCGGTTTTTAGACAAACAGACGCTAGATGAACATGGAGTGACGCATTTACAGGTAAAATTATACAGAGTGGCAGGGACACCGACGCGCAAACTGTAACCATGGATTTAGCACATGATATTAAACCCCATAGTGTCGAAATTATTCGTCGGTTATCAAAAAAAAAAAATATCTTCTGTTTCATAGAAAAGTTCAATACCTACGCGGTCAAAATGTATGGAACAGCAATATTTTTTTTAATAACCTAAACTCATGTGCTGTATCCATGGTTACAGTTTGCGCGTCGATGTCCCAGCCACCCTGTATAGCCATCAGTTCTAGCATAGTTCACAAAAAAATATTTATTCGACGGGTGTCAGTGGAAACGTCAGCAACAATAAAAAAACTAACTATCTTGTCTTTTACTTTAATTTGTTATAATTCAAAAGTTTAGGGCTTGAATATTTCTCCTCGCAGATAAAACCCTTCCAATGCCACATATGCCTGAAGCAATTAACCCGTCGGTCGCGCTTGCGTATGCATGTGCGCGCGCACGAAGAGGAGTTGGCGCCGAGGCTTGTGCGCGTCTGTGCGGTCTGCACGAGGGCCTTTAGAGATCACCGGCATGCACAGGTTGGTTATTTATCTACGTTGAAAGTAAAAAAAAAACAGTATCAGTTTTTGGTGTATTCAAACCACCACGAGTTTGTGAGTATTATTTTTTTAGCGAACGTATACATGGTTACGCGATAGTGGATGTTTAATGCCCCCTGAATGGCTGGGCTCGCACTCGAATTAACATCACGATCAAATATTTGCAAACGAAAGCGTCCTGTGGGAACGGCTCCTAGTTAATTTATTTATTTAAACTTTTCGCACAAAAAGGTACAAAGGCCGACTTAATGCCTTAGGCATTCTCTACCAGTCAACCAAGGGTGGTGAAGAGATTAGATGGCAGATGCTTTGGTTCTTATCTGATAAAATTTAAATACGAGTATGAGACTGGGGCAGCCTAGACGAAACTGGCAGGATGAGCTGGACTTCTTTAACAAAGATTGGTTCTTGGCAAGTATTCTTGGTAGAGGGGCCCGTGGCTAAATAATAACAGCCGCACAGGTCGATCGGTCAGGTTAAGCTACGCTTGCCGCGGTTGGTCCGTGGATGGGTGACCATCTTTACATACCGAGACCCCTCCGTGCCTCGGAAAGCACGTTAAGTTGGTCCCGGCTGTCATTCGTGGATCTTTGACAGTCGTTACGGGTAGTCAGAAGCCCGAAAGTCTGACAACCAGTCTTACCAAGGGGTATCGTATTACCCAGTAACTGGGTTGTGGAGGTCAGATAGGCAGTCGCTCCATGTACAAAAAATACTGAAAAAATGAAAATACTGGTATTCAGCTGCATCCGGTTAGACTGGAAGCCGACCCCAATATAGTTGGGAAAAGGCTAGGCAGATGATGGTTCTTGGCAAGTCAGGACAGAGAGAGGTGGAAGGTCAGAGGAGGGAGACCTTTGCCCAGCTGTGGGACAGTACGGGTTTATAACAAAATCAACTGAGGAGAAATACCATATTATATTTACAATCTCCGTAGTAGATCTAGTCAGTTCTAATACCATTTTTTTTTATTATTGTCCTAGTACAGTCAGCATCAAAAGTCAATTAACACTGTTACTTTTACAAATCATCTAAATTGATACAAAATGATGTGATACATTGGTTTTCTCTATTTCATGTAATAGTAAAGAGTTAATTATTCTTAAATATCTTTTATTTTATTTTTATTTATTTATTTAATTATTTATGTACACACAGTAAAATTCATATAGATATAACATAATCATACTAGGAGTACAAAGGTACTGCTTATTTCTTAAGAAATTTCTTCCAGCAGACCTGCGAAAGGAGAAGTAAAAAAGAAATGTAGACAATAGTGTGTGAGAACAAGAAGAGAAAAATAAGAATGTGTGAAGTCTAAAACTAAAATATTAAATATACCTACACATATAACGCAAAAAAATAATAAATACTTAAGTATACTTAAATAAATACATAATACAAAAATATATAAACATATATATATATATATACAAATACTCACGGTATATCTTATTAATATAAGCTTTTTAAGAATATTTTTCTCAATAATTAAGATTTAAACAACTAAAGTGTTAACCGACTTTTGATGCTGACCGTACCTAATGCAAGCCATGTTCTTTTTAATACTTTCTGTAAAATGTCGTCTTTCCCTAGGAGCACGCATCAAAATCGACAGAATGTATCGAAGCCTTCGCAAACGAATTAAAAGAGGAAGCGGAAGAGGTGTCAGTACAGTTGTCGCCTACCAGTGGACTTGTCAGACATACTGTGCAGATAGTTGGTGAGTTTACCTTATTAAAATTAATAAACTTGTCTATGCTTATCTGACCTCCTGGCTGACTTTCTGGCTTCTGACGACCCGTAACGACTACCAAAGAAATATCCAGGAATGATAGCCGGGACCAGAGGGGCCCGTGGCTAAATAATAACAGCCGCACAGGTCGATCGGTCAGGTTAAGCTACGCTTGCCGCGGTTGGTCTGTGGATGGGTGACCATCTTTACATACCGAGACCCCTCCGTGCCTCGGAAAGCACGTTAAGCCGTTGGTCCCGGCTGTCATTCGTGGATCTTTGACAGTCGTTACGGGTAGTCAGAAGCCCGGAAGTCTGACAACCAGTCTTACCAAGGGGTATCGTATTACCCAGTAACTGGGTTGTGGAGGTCAGATAGGCAGTCGCTCCATGTAAAATACTGGTATTCAGCTGCATCCGGTTAGACTGGAAGCCGACCCCAACATACTTGGGAAAAGGCTAGGCAGATGATAGCCGGGACCAACGGCTTAACATGCTTTCCGAGGCACGGAGCGATCTCGATATGTCAAAGTCAAGGCATTTATTTCAAATATGGACATAAAAGGCACTATTGAACGTCAAAAATTACAGCAAAATAGAATTGATTCTAGTCGCCCCTTCCAAATGGTAGTTTTCGTATGGAGAAGAATGGGCAAGAGTATCCACCGTTACTCTCTTTAACCCCCGACGCAAAAACGACGGGGTGTTATAAGTTTGACATGTCTGTAGGTGTGTGTGTGTGTGTGTGTGTGTGTGGGGGTGTGTGTGTGTGTGTGTGGGTGTGTGTGTGTGTGTGTGTGTGTGTGTGTGTGTATGTCTGTGCCTTCGTAGCTCCCGAACGGATGGACCGATTTTGATTTTGTTTTTTTTTGTTTGATAGGTGAATTTGTCGGGAGTGTTCTTAGCTATGTTTGATGAAAATCGGTCCAAGATGGCCGCCACCACAAACTGGCGGATTACATATTTTTTCCCTCAACTCCCTCAATATGGGTATCAAATGAAAGGGCTTGACTAGTAGAATACTATACACTATGATAAATTTCAAATCCAAGATGGCCGCCACCACAAAATTTCTTTTTTTTTTTTTTTTTAATGTTATGGAATATTTTTCATATATTATTATATAATTGCACTATAACCTAAGATGCACCTATGTACAGATCACCCATCTACGGACCGACAGCGCCAAGCGTATTTTATTAATTTTACAATGTTTATCTAATTATTTTACGTGTTTGTCGTCCAGAATCTCCGAAACTATCAAAGCCGATCAAACGCCAAGTGTCGAATGAAATGGGCGAGCACCTCCTGTCTCAGTTAGCTGACGAAGCGCGCGCTCTGATAAGGGTGGTCGAGATTGAGAAGGCCTTCCGCTGCGAGTATTGTGAAGAGTTAGTATTTATTACTATATACTAAGTAATAATAATATAATAATATCCCTGGATATTTCACACAGCGCCATCTAGTCCCAAGCTAAGCAACCTAATGCTTGTGTTATGGTAACAAGATGGCTGATAAACTACTTATATACATTTTTTTTTGTAAATGCATACATATTATAGATAGAAAAACACCCAGACTCGGAACAAATACATGTAGGTCATACAAATATTTGTTCCGTGCGGGAATCGAACCCGCGACACGCAGCGCAGCAGTCAATCGCTTAACCACTGCGCCAACCGTGCCGTCAAGTATTATCTATCAAAGGCCAAGTTAGCTTTGATAAGGGTCTTTGTATAACACAGTGTTTAACCCAAAGCTCGCTGATGGTTCAGCTGATTCCAAGGACCTATGCCTTTGGGGGCTAAGTCGCTCGGGGAGCTGTGTCGGGGGGTTTTGGGACGGAGATTCCCTTTGTTGGCGGGCGTCCGCACGCTTGGCCAACTTGGGGGAGGAAGATTTAAGGGCCTTTGGACAGCCACGGTAGTTGGCTGGGTGTCCTGATTCGCCGCACAGAACGCAGCTGGGGGGTTCCGTGCAGAGGGAACGATCCTTGGGACGGGGGCAGTCAGATGTGCCATGCTCGCCCAGGCACTTGACGCACCTGGGTTTGGCATGGCAATGGGCCTGGGAGTGACCGGAGAGCTGGCATCGGTGGCATTGCCCGACGATGCCGCTCTTACGGGGTTTTTCGATTAAAAGGCCTGTGAGACCACAGATAGCCTTTAATTGGAAGATAGGGTGATATTTTTGCCCTTCAACGGTGGGACAGACCACGAGGATCATGTCGAAGGCGACTTGACCCCTGGCGAACATTTGCTTACATACTAATCGCGGTAACGAAACCATAGCGACTTCTAAATCGACGCCAACGCCATCTATCGAGCACGCCGGTAGACTTGCAAATAATTAATCGTAAACACCGGAATAGCCCTAAATAATAACTAAATTAAAATAATTGCCACCAACTGCTTGAAAAGTGATCTTGTAGTTGTGAACTTTTTGGCTATTCTTTTGCAGTCGCGTTTCGTTTCCGAAACTTTCTTTGAATTTTTATGGTGATAAGCTCTTCTCCTATACCAAGGTACTTATAACTTAACTGGCTAAAGTTGTGTCCTATACACATCTGCTTACCTCGTCGAAAAATACAGTCGTCATATATTATGAGGGGCCCGTGGCTAAATAATAACAGCCGCACAGGTCGATCGGTCAGGTTAAGCTACGCTTGCCGCGGTTGGTCTGTGGATGGGTGACCATCTTTACATACCGAGACCCCTCCGTGCCTCGGAAAGCACGTAAAGCCGTTGGTCCCGGCTGTCATTCGTGGATCTTTGACAGTCGTTACGGGTCGTCAGAAGCCCAAAAGTCTGACAACCAGTCTTACCAAGGGGTATCGTATTACCCAGTAACTGGGTTGTGGAGGTCAGATAGGCAGTCGTTCCATGTAAAATACTGATAGTCAGCTGCATCCGGTTAGACTGGAAGCCAACCCCAACATAGTTGGGAAAAAGGCTAGGCAGATGATGATGTATTATGTTAATTTGTTTTGTTCCAGTGTGTTTTATTTGGAGAGCGGTCTGAACACGCACCGCGCGATACACAAAGGAGTCAAAAATCCCTTCACCTGCCACATCTGTAAAGTTAGCTTTGCTACTTATTCCAGGTTTGTTAACTATTTATATTTCGTATTCTGTGAGAAGTAAAGGGTATCCCACCACGCGAGCCGACTGCTGCACCCTAATTGCGTAACACACGATCAATCGGAATCGGTTTCATTTTGACAGTTCAACAACATTCATTGCGTTAATTACGTGTTGAGCAGACAAATTTTTCGAGCTTATGAAGCAATGGATTAGCAATTTGTTTCAAAATGATTCTGATTCCGATTGATTGTGTGTTACGCAATTAGGGTGCGGGTCGGTGGATGTCACATGTCTTCGAATTTTTGGTTCTAGGACATGTTTTGAGAGCAGTGGTGATGAAATAATTTACACAAAGTAAAGTGCCTGTTTGGGTTCGAACCTGTGTGGACTTACAACTTGTTAGTCGCGCCCATTATCACCGGACCACCATTGCTCTAATATTTAATTATATATTTTTTTCTAATATGGATTATTGGAACGAAGTTCCTTATCGCGAGTTGCGAAAGGGGAGCTAGACGGTAAAAATTAAAACCAAAAGTTGGAACGACAGTTTTTGTTATAGTTGTAAGCCGTGCGGCGTGCGTGTGTTTCTCTGTCTGTCTCTCTCTCTCTCTCTCTCTCTTTTATAGAAAGCAAGCCAGTTATACTTCGTTCCATCCGGGTGTCCCTTGAGACCTCTCAAATTTTTTTTTTACTAAAAAATTGGTTTAGCTTTTGCAAAACGAGTTTACTACGATAAGAAATAAAGGTTGCCCTGTCGGATATCTAATAAATAACACTGCATCAATTTTGCAGTTCAGTCATAAAGTTTTGTTTCTTTAATTTTTAAATACATTCACAAGTCTACAAACAGTAACACTTGTGTTGTGTATAAACAAGGATTTAATAATAGTTCTGGGATGTTGAATTTTAACACGCGTTCAAGAATATTGTAGCATGTCCGGGGTATAGAAAACAACTTTAATTTTAGCAACGTTTGGGACCCAAATCGTTGGTTTATTTTTCGATACTTGATGAATGTCTTCTTGTCTCCAGATGCACAACCCACAAAACAACGCACGGCTTCTACAAACGCTCACTAGCTGACGCTAAGAAACAAGCCGACGGTCCCGCACAAGCTGATGCTGACTCCTCCGCACGCTCTGCCATCGGCATACTGGGATATGGCGACTTTCCTGTCGTCAAACACTTCCTATGTGAGGTAACACAGAAGTGAAAGAAGCTGATGACTTGTCAAGAGCTAAAACCGGCCATACACGCTACGGTCTACCGGACATCTAACGTAGAGGTTACCTGGGCAGGTTTGTCACCCGCGTGTATGGGGACGTTCCGGTCTACCTGAGCGGTCTTCAGTTCCTTTTGCGATGGCTGTACGGTGACACTAGAAAGAATTGATTTTCGATTTTGCACAGGACGCCTGCGCAGGTTCAAAAAACTGCACAGGTCCACTCCCATAAACGCTCCGGTCTACCTGTGCAGGAGTACCTGCACAGGTACACCTCTTCGGTAGACCGTAGCGTGTATGGCCGGCTTAAAACAGTCTTATAATCAAACCCCAGTGCGGGTTGGTAGATGTCACATGTCTTCGAATTTTTGGTTCTAGGACATGCCGGTTTCCTCACGATGTTTTCCTTCACCGTTTTGAGAGCAGTGGTGATGAAATAATTTATGATAAATGATAATGATAAATGATAAATGATTTTATTTTGTAAGTAGGTTTGTACAAACACTTTTACACGTCAATCATATTTTAAAACTAGATGAGGTCGGCGTTTCCTATCTGACTAGTCTGAGAAGAAAGGCCGAAACAAACTCAGACGTCACAGTCTCTTTTAAAGTCCAGACATAATCTTGGTCAGATCATAATTATGAAGACCATGTAGGTCGATGTCTGAGATGGTCTTTTGAGGAAAGAACCACACAGATTGAGAGGACCTGTCCAGTCAGTGCACGCATTTGTCAGAAATCGTGCAGCTCAACTCAAAACTTAAGGAGCTCACCGATCCGACGAACAATACCAAAGAAAGGACATTTGGGTAGGCCATATTAATTACTCAAACTGCCAGACCATGACAAAAACTAAGAGAACAGAGAGAAAAATAATATAAATACAATGACCCACATAGTCTTCACATTCACAATAATTAAAATAATATAATACTTTACTAAGTAAGCAAATGTCATAGTATATATAAAATTCATTAATGTCAGTGTATATAAAAAAAAAAAAAAAACAACAACAAAACAGAGAAAAACAAAATAAAAACATTCAATACGTAAAAAATTTAAAAAAATTGGAAGCAGCTTAATCCCAAGCCTTTTTGTCCTCGATATAATCCTTAACGGTATAAAAGGCTTTCTGGCACAACTTACGTTTAATAAATGATTTGAATTTATTAAGGCTTAGATCTTGAACTGGGCTTGGAACTTTATTATAAAAGCGTATACATTGGCATCTGAACGAGCCACCTATTTTCTTGAGCCTTGTTGCAGGTACAACAAATTTGTGTTTGTTCCTAGTATTTATATCATGGATATCACTATATTTTTTAAATAATTTTATATTTTTATGGGCATATAAAAGATTTTCATAAATATATTGAGAAGGCACAGTCATAACATTAATCTCTTTAAATTTGTCTCTGAGCGAGTGTCTCGGACTTAGTTTATAAATTGATCGAACAGCTCGCTTCTGCAAAACAAAGATAGTCTGAATATCAGCGGCATTTCCCCACAATAGAATACCGTATGACATTACACTATGAAAATAGCTAAAGTACACTAAACGGGCTGTCTCTACATCAGTTAAATTACGAATTTTTCTAACAGCGTATGCTGCGGAACTTAGCTTTTTTGACAATTTATCTATATGTGGACCCCACTGAAGCTTAGCATCCAAAGTTATGCCCAAGAATACTGTGCTGTCTTCAGGATTCAATTCTTCGCCCTTTATCAACACATTAGTTTTCACCTGCCTAACGTGAGGTAGCGTAAACTTAATGCATTTGGTTTTTTTCTCGTTTAAAAGTAAATTATTAACATTGAACCAGTGAACTACTTTAGAGATCGCGCTATTTACATCGTCAGTAACCTGCTGCTGACGTTTAAGTTTAAACAAAAGTGAAGTGTCATCTGCAAACAACACTATATCATGATTATCCTTTATGAGGTACGGCAAGTCATTTATATAAATAAGAAACAAGAAAGGACCAAGAATTGAGCCCTGTGGGACTCCCATTGTTACTATAGATCCGGGAGATCTTTTTCCATTAACGTCAACGCTCTGAATCCTCTTACTCAAGTATGAAGTAAGAAGATCCAGAGCAGTGTTCCGGATTCCGTAGTGGCGGAGTTTCCTGATTAACGTTTCGTGAAGAACGCAATCGAATGCCTTGGACAAATCACAAAAGATGCCCAAGGCATCGCATTTATCTTCCCATGCATTATAAATATGTCCTAAAAGTTCAACACCGGCATCAGTAGTTGAACGACCCCTTGTAAAACCGAACTGTTTGCTATGTAATAATTTGTGTTTATTAAAAAATCTTTGCATTTGTTCTAAAATTAATTTCTCAAAAATTTTACTAAAGGTAGGTAGTACAGAAATAGGTCTATAATTTGTAGGGTCTGATGTACTACCTGATTTAAACAAAGGTATTATTTTACTATTTTTCATTAGGTCAGGAAACTCCCCACTGTTAACACAACTATTAAAAATAAGAGCTAGAGTAGGTGCTACAATGTCAATAATAGACTTAGCAACTTCTACAGAATTACCCCACAGATCTGCAGTCTTTTTAACATTTAAAGTGTGAAAGGTTTTAATTATATCTCTACAGGTAATATGTTCAAAATGAAATTCCGAATCGCAACCATTAACATTTTCCTTAAGCAAAGACTCAGCAACAGAAGGTGATGAGTTTAGGGATTTAGTAGTTGAAACGGGAATATCTGAAAAGAAATTTTCAAATGCCTCGGCGACTTGTGAGTCTGATTTTATTATGTTGTCATTAATAGACAGGCTGTAGTCAGTATTTCGGTTACTAGATCTTCCCGCTTCACTATTAATAATAGACCAGGTCGTTTTAATTACATTACTGCTGTTTTTAATCTTTGAACCCAAATAACGTGACTTGGCCATATAACAAACTTTTTTAAATAATTTTGAATAATTTCTAACATACAAATTAAATTCATCAGTGTTAACATAATACCTTTCATTGTACAGTTCATAAAGCCGCGTTCTACTTTTATGAATACCAATGGTAGCCCAATCACTGAAAGATGCGTTACTATTAACCGAGATAGTCTTGGGAATAAAGGTGGAATCAAATTGTTTACAGTATATATTAAAAAAAGTATCATATAGATGATTAGGATCAGCATGAGTTGACAAAACTGGTAATTTATTAATGAGTTTAACTTTAAAAGCCTCCAAGCGACTTGCAGTTTTGGGGTTAACAGTGATATCCTTTTTAGCCACTTTTTTGTTTTGGTTTTGAATAGTTATCCTTTGCCCGCAGTGATCCGAATCTAGTAAATTTATAATTTCTTTGTGGCTTGGTATAATATCTGTATAAATATTATCTAGGCATGTGGCACTAGTGGGTGTTATTCTTGTGGGCTCCAAAAATAGGTTTACAAGATTGTAGGACTGAAACAGACTTATAATTTTACTACAAGAACCTGAGTTTTCTAATAAATTAACATTAAAATCACCACAAATGATAACGGACTTGTTTGAGTTACAAATCCTGTGTAATACTTCATCCATTACCTTTTCAAAGCAGTCATACAATCCTGAAGGGGGTCTGTACACACTTAATACAACCAAGTGCTCCAATTCTATACAGGCAATTTCAACTGTACGCTCAACAGATAGGCTCACAATATCGTTACGATCTTTAAATTTGAGCTGGTTACTTACTAAAATTAAAGAGCCACCATGTATAGCATTTATTCTGCTGAACGAACTACCAACCTGGTGATTATTAAAATTGAACAAGAACTGGTGACTTTTCAGCCAATGTTCTGTTATACAGAGAATATCGATACTATTAAAATTCATAAATAAGTCTACTTCTAAATCTTTGTTCATAAATCCTTGAATATTTTGATGCACCAGGTTGATACTATTTTGTACATTATAGCTAGAGATTGCCTCTATTGTCTTAATTTCTAATTTAAATTATTAGCAATGTCATGAGTTGTGACTAAATTGTTAGCAGAATTATTTATAATGTCATTGCATTGCTCAAAAGAAGCAAATTGTTTAGCCAAATTTTTGGCTGTGATAGAAAAAAAATATGATAGCGACACAGCTATCTGTCTTTTATGATATTTAGAAAGATAGTACATAACAATGTTATATCTATCTTTTGTCAGATATAAATTATTATTAACATAATTGTTAATATCAATCAAATGGAACATGTTATTATTATATGTCAAGTTATGCATTGTCATATTCAATTCGAATCTTAAGCTATTTTCTTCCTGTGGCAAACTGTTACTATAAGGGAATGTAAACAACACAACTTTTCTTAAACTAAGATTACACAATGTTCTATAATACTCAAGTAGTTCTCCTTTGTTTACATTTCCCCTATTACCCATAAAAATTAATAATGTTGTATCCTGGGAAAAGTTACATTTTGTAATTTCTTTCATAATATGAAACAAAGAACAACCAGGCATACAGTAATTTAGTATTGAGTGTCCTGGATACTCATCTGTCAACAAGTGACCTAAGTCCTTACCTATCTCATCACAAAATAACACAATATCATTATTTAAACTTTGTTTGCAAGGTTTATTGAAACTATTAGTAGAAGGAATTAACAAATCAACACAGGGCTGCAGTAAGGAGGTGTTGCATGTTGTCAATGAATGATCCGGTGTAAGCGCATTGGATGGTGTTAGACAATGCTCACAGTTGTTTTTTTGTGTGTTTACCAGTTCATTCATTGCCAACACATATTCCCTCATTAGGTCTTCAGAGGTATTATACTTGTTGGTCATTGAACTAAGTTTCTCCTGTAGATGGTTAAGTTCTGATTGCAAGGCATCTGTGTCAATGTTGTACTTCCTAGTACTCTGCTCCAAGTTATAGGAATACATGTCTAATTGTTTAAGCAAATTCAACCTTTCTCTATTTAATTTAACACTTTTGATAAAGAACCTTTGTCTTTTTACCATTTTTTGAGTTTTAACAATGTACTTATTAATTTTTATGTATTTTTTAAGTTTATTTTTACTGCCAACTACCCTCACTGAATTATATATTTTAGATTCATCATCACCTGTCAAATCATTAGTGTATGTGGGGTTTATGGCAGAAACCATTGACGGGGCAATAGGCATCAACTCATTGAACAGACTTTGATTCAGCGAGGCGGTGATGTTAAGGTTGCTTGTCTCAAGTTGAGTTATTTGACTTTGAGCCTCATGTAGCTGCTGTTGTAATATATGTTTTTGACTAAGAGCTTGTTCATACTCTATGCTACACTGGCTGAACCCGTCCACAATAAGCCGAAGTCTATCCCGTTCATCTATGGCATCAGTGTATTGAGTATATATCTGAGCCATTTCAACTTTTAACTTCCTATTCTTTTCATGGGCATCAAAGAGCACCCTTTCATTGTCATCCAATTCCTTTATTAGTTGGTCACAGGACTCCTTTGAAGCCTTTAAAGCGCTCAAAGCCTCATTGAGTTTGGACTCTTCGAGGCGAGCGCGGGCGCTGCGAGTCATGATCATGTTATAGACTAGTAAGGAAGCGACAAGAAATTAGAAGAGAGAAGGTAGTTGTGGTAGAAGTTGAAAATTGAGTATTGAGTAAGTTGAGAGTGAAGCGATGATTATTTGAAAGGAAAAATGAAACTTTTAGATGTAAATAAAAGGAGTTCTGTCACCAAACTAAAGTAAGGTTATGTTTACGTTCAAAGGTCATTGGCATCAATAAGTAGCCTTACTAAAAATGAACAAAGCAATTGCTGATGAAATTGAAGTGCGTAAACAAACCAATAGCAAGTAAAATATAAAGTATTGTACCTGATATCAAGATGACAATGCAAGATTCATTTGTGCCGGTAACTGTCACCGATTTACATTGAAATAATTACACTTAATTTGCACTAGCTATGTGAATCTAACACGAAATACACATTATTGTCCTATTTACTTAGAGATTATTCGGAAATAGGCCTCAAAAACAATGAAATTTAATATTTTAGATTAAAAATTACAAGAACAAATTTTAAACAGCTGTTAGCTGTAGTGTTGCCACAGGAAAACCCATGCAAAGTAAAGTGCCTGCTAGTGTTAGATCCCAACACGGATTAAGAGAGTAGGCCTCCTGAACAGCACCCTAATTGCGTATCACACAATCAATCGGAATCGGTTTCATTTTGACAGTTCAACAACATTCATTGCGTCATTTACGTGTTGAGCAGACAAATTTTTCGAACTTATGAAGCAATGGATTAGCAATTTGCTTCAAAATTATTCCGATTGCGATTGATCGTGTGTTACGCAATTAGGGTGCTGGCCAGGGTTGCCTTTAGTTGACAGAGAGAGAAGATCGAACGAGTTGCGGCCGTTACCACTGGCCACCACTGTTCTCATAATAACATTTTTTTTTTTAATGTGGGGCAACATTAAAAACGAAAAAAATACACTATGAATTTCTCCTGTATTGTGGGTGCGTTTACAATCATTTAAACTCACATACACAAACAGCCAGACCCGGAACAACTACTTGTAGGTCATACAAATATTTGTTCCGTGCGGGAATCGAACCCGCGACACTCAGCTCACCAGTCAATCGCTTAACCACTGCGCCAACCGCGCCGTCTAGCAGAACCGCCATGCCAACTTGATCTAGCAGATAATTTTATACAAATACAGTTTTATTGCTTAAATTATCTAGTAGATGGTCCTTCTCCAGAGAGAGTAACTCAGGTTCTTAATGTTTATTCCTTAGGACTGCGGCCGCTCGTACCTACACTGGACGTACCTACAAGTACACAGACGCATGAAACACGCGAATGAAAACTTTCTGTACAAATGTAACCAGTGCGAACTTACCTTTCCAAACAGGTAAAATATACCTTTATAATAGGTATTATTGTTTTTGTCAGATTAATGGTTCGCAGTGCTGGGTAAAGACTTGATCCATACGCGGGCTTTACACAGGGACTACAGCGTGTATATATGACAATACGGCTATACGGCCGCCGGTGACTAAATGGCAATACAGCTAAATGGCCGCAGGTGAGTAAATGGCAATACGGCTAAATGGCCGCAGGTGATTAAATGGCAATACGGCTATAGGGCCGCAGGTGACTAAATGCAATACGGCTACATGGCCACAGGTGACTAAATGGCAATACGGCCGCAGGTGACTAAAATCCAAAGTACAGTAAGTTTCGACCACATGCACCGTTTTGAGAGACTGCTCTCAAAACGGTACATGTAGTAATTTGTTTCATCACCACTGAGTGATGAGATAAATTACGCAAAGTAAAGTGCCTGCGAGGGTTCGATCCCATGGCCTCAATCAGTTATTTAGGAAGTAGTTCATTTATGTATACCCTGTCCATTAGGTAAACCGTTTTTTGACAGATGGAACTAGTGATTGCAGCAACACACAATACATTGATTGATACACGTACGGTATTATAATGTCTGTAAGAAACCATAAATAAGATAATTCAATAAGATAGGCAGTTTATATATTTATTTTATTACGCATTTTAAAGTAAACTTTTACGTAATCTGGAATATGTACGTTCTAAGACAGCTGTCAAAAAAACGGTTAATCTAATGGACAGAGTATAATAACTTATTTCAATTAACATTTCTCAAGTTTCGATATTTTAATCTTAGGCAAGTGAGGCATCCCCTTAACTCCATATTCAACAACTACATATATCCACTGAGAACATTTTGTATGTGACACAGTTGGGGCCTGGCGTATCATCGTAAGAAGGTGCATGGCAAGTCTGGAGCTGACGACCCTGGAACCACCAACAAGAGCAACAGGGATGATTATAGGTATCCTTCATCTACTTAATAAAAATTAAATCCATTTATTCATTCACTCATAGCTTGCAGAGTAAGCAAACTGAAGTGGCAGTGGGCTGGCCATGTTTATCGAAGGACCGATGGCCGGTGGAGCTGACGAGTCCTGGGGGTCTCCTCCGAAGTAGCATCGGCCGAATGTTCAGTCGTTTCCTGCTACGAAGTTGCTATTTGTTTCGGTCGGTTCCGATCCTACACTCCTACACTCTTTCGAATATTGACTATGGTCCCGACCCAACTGAGCCGATCCGAGTTTTTTTTCGCATTTTTCAATAATATTCGGTTCGGCCATGTGTCGGTCCGATCGGAACATTCGCACTTTGCACTTCGGAGTAGGCCCCCAGGAGTGGAGACCGCGTGTCGGTAAGCGTAGTGTGGGACGCCCCCCAGCTAGATGGTCGGACGACCTAAAGAAGGTGGCTGGGGTAGACTAGATGCGGAAGGCGGAGGTCAGGGTGTTGTGACGCAGCCATGGAGAGGCCTATGTCCAGCTGTGGACTGCGATAGGCTGGTTGATTCATTCACTGACAGAATAACGCGCAGCCTAAACCGCTGGATCTTGAAGCAGAAATTCCTTTATATTTTTCTTTTCATCTTTGTTCACTGCTTGTAAATTAACCTCTTTGCTTCACTGTAACTGGGGGCCAGTCTCTCATACTTCAGGAGGTAATTTTCAAAAGTGGTCAACGTAAATGAACTGTTTTCTCTGTAAATAGAAACATTTACTTTATTTCTGTTATTGTTTAATAATCCTGAACTCCATAGTAATCAATAATTACCATCCAAAGCGTCACAACAGCGTACATCATGACGGCATACAAAAGTTCACTTTTCTCATTTGGCATGATAAAATGGATTTGACTGCTATTGAAAATTACCTCCTGACTTATGTAAGGATACCATTCATCTTCGTTTAGGATACCGTGTCGAGATTGTGACGAGGTGTTGCCCAACAAAACAGCTTTGTACAAGCATCGTAAGAACGAACACAGCGATGGAACTGCGCGAGCTTATACTAAACCAGGTGAGAATATTTTACACATAATTATGGAGTGGGAGTGGGCCGGACATGTCTCACTGGACGCACTGCGGGATACCACCCCTATTTGGTTAATATACCATAATATATACGCACTAAGCGCTTCTCGTCATCTTTTCTGATGCGCAAAGCTAAGGAGCGGAACCGTCTGCCTGCGTCTGCATTCCCGAGTTCATACAACCCGAATCTCTTCAAGGCGAGAGTGAATAGGCTTCTTCTGGGCAAGCTCGTTCCACCGTAGATCTCATCCCTGCCTCTGGGCTGGATTGAGGACAAGAGTGAGCCCATTGCCAATAAATAAGAATTTCATTTCAAAACTACCTTTTGGTACGGGCAACTAGAATCCATGCTATTTTGTTGTAATTTTTGACGTTCAAAAGTGCCTTTGACGGAATATGCTACTAATATTAAAAACGTGAAAGCCTTTCCCCAACTATGTTGGGGTCGGCTTCTAGTCTAACCGGATGCAGCTGAATACCAGTATTTTATATGGGGCGACTGCCTATTTGCCCTTTTGTCTGCTAAACAAAAGGGCAAATAGGCCAGTCGCCCCATATAAATACCAGTATTTTATTTGGATCGACTACCGTCGCCCCAAATAAAATACTGGCATTCAGCTGCATCCGGTTAGACTGGAAGCCGACCCCAACATAGTTGGGGAAAGGCAGGGCAGATGACGACTCACTTCTATCAAAGTTATCCTGTATAGCTCGTAAAGCGAGATCAACATTGTATTCAATTAATGTCTGGCTGATTTCCATGCATTTTCTTTTATTTTTTTTTATTTTTTTTAAAGAAGCCGTTGGCCCACACTAGGAATTTCTCCTGTTACGTGGGTGCGTTTACAAACATTTAAACTCTCATACACAAACAACCAGACCCGGAACAACTACTTGTAGGCCATACAAATATTTGTTCCGTGCGGGAATCGAACCCGCGACACGCAGCGCAGCAGTCAATCGCTTAACCACTGCGCCATCCGTGCCGTCAATTTAATTTGATATTATCTGTCTAAAACAGGCATGTATGCGAGTGCAGAGTCAGAACCCACAGGCGGAGCGTGTTCCTATTGTCACGCCACATTCACGCACGCGATTGATCTGCACAAACATGTCAAGTAAGTGACCGTATGAAGGTATAGGTTCCATTTTTTGTTACTGCAGTGCGATTCTGTAACCATCTCACCGTGAAAACCTATGTGAAGTGAGCGTGGAGTGAGCTGTTATTCCAATAAATGCTAGGGATTAACACTATTTACAGCTCACTCTAAGCTCACTTCACCTAATTTTTCACGGTGAGATTTTTACAGAATCGATCGACTGTACTGAGAGAGAAAAAGATTGCTAGCCTAGGACACATTTTGTATGCACATGATCACACATGGCCAAGCTCCGACCGTTTACACTCTATACACTAACACAACTGACACAAATTACACCACCATGTATACAGTCACGGGCACCAATATGTCAACACTTGGCAACTTTAAACTTGGAAATAACGAATGCAACGCGGAAATACGACACATTACATAAACCTAGGGGTTCGAAAATGCTATGTTCGTAACTGCATAATATTTCATTCAAAAACAAAGGAGTAAATCGCTTTTGAATAAAACCGAGTGTATACATACTTTTGCTCGTGACTGTACATAACTCCTTATATACCTATTTTAAGTTTAAAAATGTATCATATTACATAAACTTGTTAAGGGAACGAAGGACCCTGGATCTCACAACACAGGGAATCCTTGTGTGACTGTGTGAGATCTAGGAATTCAATCCACTCGAATGTAAACTTAGCTAAATAAATTTATTATTATTATTATCTCCTTTATTTCATTTAAATACTTACAAATTATATTTTTAAATATTTTTACAAAAAGATAAAAAAACATTTAAAAATATAAAAAATAGTAGCCCACCGGTATCGGGAACAGGGTCCAAGCTACCGGCGGTCAGGGCTCCAGAGAGAGGAACCTCCTGACAATGCGAGCCGTGTCCAGAAGTACTGCTTTCTGAATCAATCAATCTTTATTATTATTATTCCCCCATCCTGCGATATTCCGAAACGAATTCTTAGAATATTTGGTGTTAGGACGCGTTAATAACGTAGTAGTAATGTTTAGTGCGGGCGGGCGGCCTGTAGTTTTGGTTTCACGCATACGTTAGAAGTATTGGATTATAAAAACGCAGCTATTTGGTAAGGAATCGGGACGCATTATCGCAATAACACATCCGATATTGTCGACCGATAATAACGCGCCTGTGGTGGAGTACCTTTACTGTTTCCGAAATAACACAAATTTTCACTAAGCCCGAATGGCCCAGACCCTGAAGAGGTTAAGCTATATTTTCAAGTACTACATTTTTTGACGCCATATTTGAAATTGTATTATATGACATTTTAATTGTTATTAATTGACTCTAAATTGTGTTTTCAATAATAATTGTAACTGGTTTCTGCATATTGTTATATTATTATGTAATCTTTATCAAGATAAGTTATGACGTCAAATTATTCAATGTATATGTTTAAGTATGTACCTAATTTGCACCGAGTTGCCGTGTCTGGCCATACCGCTGTTAAACCCGCGATGGTTTGTGCGGTATGTTTCATTGTTTCACTTGTATCTGTTTTTGTTTTTTGAATAATAAATAATAAAAAAAAAAGTATTAATTTCCAGTATTTTTAGCTTCAAATTATAATTTTTGCATGCCTACTGGTAAAATGTGGCTGAACCTACCTGTTATCACTCTATCGCCATGTATTGTACCCATATTTGCAAAATAAATGACTTACTTACTTACACCTCACTTTTCCCCACCCTAGAGTAGTCCACGGTAAAGACGATGAGTCCTGCTTATCCTGTAACAAGACATCGAGCACGCAGGGGACGTGCCCGCGCCGCCCGCACGCGTGTCCGGTCTGCGGACACGCCTTCCGGACGCTTTCTATGCGGAACGAACATCTGAGGGTACACACAGGGGAGAGACCCTTTCCTTGTGACGTTTGCGGAGTTGCGTTCAGGAGGTGAGTGTGACGTGTTTTTAGAAAATAAAAGAACATTTATTTAGTTAAAAAAGAGTTACTAGTTTCTTTCTCTACTTCTTTTCGCGTCGATGGTACTCTTGCACGTAACAAAATCAACGTAGGCTACCTACTGAGTCCAAACCATATAAAAACAAAAAATAAAAAGTACAAAGTGAAAAATAACTTTAATTTTGGAAGTCGGTGGCAAACAACAAATATGCGAACCCAACGACACCGACTTCCAAAATAAGTTATTTTTCACTTTGGAAGTCGGTTGCTTTTGAAGTGAAAACTTCTTTAGCGGCGTTGTGCACTTTTTTGTGATGGGTAAAAAATGTTAAACTCGCGTCAGGACACGTGACATGATCGAAAATTCGTAAGACGGAGGGAGAGTTTTTTGTGATGGGTAAAAAATGTTAAACTCGCGTCAGGACACGTGACATGATCGAAAATTCGTAAGACGGAGGGAGAGTTTTTTGTGATGGGTAAAAAATGTTAAACTCGCGTCAGATCGAAAATTCGTAAGACGGAGCTCGCGTCAGGATACGTGACCTGATCGAAAATTCGTAAGACGGAGGGAGAGTAGACCGCATTCCAAAATATCAAAAATGCACAACGTTAATATTCAAGTTTTCACTTCTGCCGGCACTCCTGGAGTGCAACCCGTTTTTTTTTATTGTAGAGCAAACTGAACTTCATTTGTTGGCGTTAAAGTAAGTTTGGAACTGACAAATGTAAACCTTTAATCCCAAATTGGCAAAGTCAAAATGTGCGGCTACAGAAAAATAAAAGTGTTTTCGCGAGTAATCCCCTCATGGCCCAGGTCCACAGCCATGCGCAACCACCGCCTCATCCACACGGGCGTGCGCGCGTGGGCGTGCGGCCGCTGCCCCAAGCGCTTCCGCATCCGCTCCGACCTGCGCACGCACCTGCGGCTCAAGCATCCCGCCACCATTGTCGTTGTAGAGGTGAGCTGATTCTTTTTCATATATTTGGTCCTTTTCTTTTATTTCTTGCTTCGTTTACAGGGGGCCTACTCCGAAGTGCAAAGTGCGAATGTTCGGATCGGCTCAGTTGGGTCGGGACCATAGTCAATATTCGAAAGAGTGTAGGAGTGTAGGATCGGAACCGACCGAACCAAATAGTAACTTCGTAGCAGGAAACGGCCGAACATTCGGCCGATACTACTTCGGAGTAGACCCCCTGGACACTAAAAATATTGATATTATTGAATTTATTGTCAAAATGAAATGATTATCAATCGAACGTGTAACACAGGGTGCTGAATTTTTGGTTTACTAACTTATTCAGGCCAACCGCTTAACTGTCGCGTTGCGTGAGGTAGCAGAATTGTGTTATTGACACATCTCTCCGCTCAGCTTCAGTGGAGATCGCTGTGCGGAGATGTGTAATATTTGTATGGCGCGATGGAAGCGGAGATGTGAGCTGTGCGCGGCCGACGCGTACGTACTGAGCACTCAACGCCTCGCACCCGAGCTGAAAAACATCTCTTCTCGCACAGCACACCGCACACATCTCCGCTTTGGTGGAGTCCCGGCCTATAACTTCTTGTTTTACTCGGCTCCTAAGGGTCAGAGCGTGATGTAATAGCCTTTTTATTTTTTTTATTGCTGAATGGGCCTGCTGCTTGACCTCGATTACGTCTGACGGAAAGCGATGGATGAGGTCGATGGTGGAACGAGCGAGCCCAGAAGATGGCTGTTCTCTCTTGCTTCAGCCTTCCTTAAAAATTGGTCTAACAAATGCAAAAAGATTTTTTCCAATTCCGACTTCAGTTCCAGAAATTAACGCGTTCAAACAAACAAACAAATACAAAAACTAAATAATTTTCAGATGGAAGGCCTGAACCCATCGTCTGAGGAAGTACTGAATGCGCTCGCTGCACAAAACGTTCCTCACAACAAGCTTATAGATATCACTAAGATGTCCTTCGCCAAGGTAGGTTGTGATTTAAAAAATGCGGACTTAGACATCTCCTTTATAAGTAGGTACACAACCATAAATTATTATGTGTGTGTTTATTGCAGGGCTCAACGAGCGTGATACCTTCGTGCGCACGCGCATTATCAGCTCTGAACAACGTGCCGCGCACACACGTCGCGTGCATCAAACCTACGCCCTCACGTATGTGTATGTAAACCATTTCTGATATTTCTTTCAAGATATCTCAGAGTTGGTCGCATAGTAAAATTCGTTCATACAAAATAATCAGCCACTACCGGGACACGGCCTCCTCTCTGTGAGAGGGAGTGGGCCGTAATCCACCACGCGGGCCCAGTGCGGGTTGGTAGATGTCACATGTCTTCGAACTTTTGGTTTTAATACATGCCGGTTTCCTCATGATGTTTTCCTTCACAAAGAAGTAATTTTGAGTCGACGCCAAGAAATCAATAAACAAAGATCACGAAATTGCCTTAAATTTAAACGGCGCCGACTCAAAATTATTTAGGTATACTTACATTAGTTTAGGAACTTAGTTATTAAGGTTCAATAAAAAAAGTTTATTATTTTTTGCTTTTCAGTTTTTTCGACGGTTTAATTTTTTATTGACTATACCAAACCTAGAAGCCTATTTTCACACTAGCAAAATATATCTATCAACGAGTTTATCTGTTATTTCTCGCAGTTTTAGTGTGGTAATAAAAACTGTTAACTTACAAGATGTTTTGAAAACAATTTCAGTGGAAGAATTCCAACCGGCCCGCCGAGGTCGCGGCATCGCTAAAAACCCGCGGCGACCCAAGATACTGCAGCGAGGGGAGGCGGAGCCACACGACAACTCTGCCTACCCCATCGTTGGTGAAGAGGTGAATATAGACATTTAGTAGTAAAGTTCTTTGTGAAGGAACTTGTCCGGGGAAGTACCAGCACCCTAATTGCGTAACACAATCAATCGGAATCAGAATCATTTTGAAGCAAATTACTAATCCATTGCTTCATTATTCATAATATCATATGCAGATTTGCATAAATAAGTATCGACATTACAAAAAATCACGTAAAAAAGCAAAAAGCCAACGTCACGCGGTGTTCCCAGGCGGTCACCCATCCAAGTACTGACCGCGCCCGATGTTGCTTAACTTCGGTGATCGGACGAGAACCGGTGTATTCAACGTAGTATGGACGTTGGCGAGAGTAGTAACGAAATTATCAATCTGTATCTATGAACAAGGAGTGACGTCATATTTACATTCTAACACCCGAAAAAATTATTACATTGTTTATTAGTTTACAAGTGATAACTTCACTTGTAAATCAATAAACAATCCCCGAAAATGTATGCAGTTTTGCATAAATAAGTATCGACATTACAAAAAATCACGTAAAAAAGCAAAAAGCCAACGTCACGCGGTGTTCCCAGGCGGTCACCCATCCAAGTACTGACCGCGCCCGATGTTGCTTAACTTCGGTGATCGGACGAGAACCGGTGTATTCAACGTAGTATGGACGTTGGCGAGAGTAGTAACGAAATTATCAATCTGTATCTATGAACAAGGAGTGACGTCATATTTACATTCTAACACCCGAAAAAATTATTACATTGTTTATTAGTTTACAAGTGATAACTTCACTTGTAAATCAATAAACAATCCCCGAAAATGTATGCAGTTTTGCATAAATAAGTATCGACATTACAAAAAATCACGTAAAAAAGCAAAAAGCCAACGTCACGCGGTGTTCCCAGGCGGTCACCCATCCAAGTACTGACCGCGCCCGATGTTGCTTAACTTCGGTGATCGGACGAGAACCGGTGTATTCAACGTAGTATGGACGTTGGCGAGAGTAGTAACGAAATTATCAATCTGTATAGTATGAACAAGGAGTGACGTCATAATTACATTCTAACACCCGAAAAAAATTATTACATTGTGTATTAGTTTACAAGTGATAACTTTACTTATATAAACTAACTAGCTTCTGCCCGCGGCTTCGCCCGCGTAGATGTCGGAAATTATCCCACGGGAACGTGCTAACAGGATAAAATGTATGTGCTTCCCCAGGATGCCATCTATCTCTATGCCAAATCAGAAGTTCAGTGGTTTAGGCGTGAAAATGTAACATACAGTTTCAAGTTCAAATCCTCCCCTTAATAACTGAATTACCCCTTTTTGTCCCGTCAGTGGTAAATTTTCGACAACTTTACATAGGTACAGTAGCGGTCCAAAGCGGCGCGCCAGTTTCACGAAGCAATAGATTGACACTTCTGTTTAACTTACGACCTTCTTCTAATGAGTAATTCCTATACTTTATAGTATACACACACACACTCTATTCACACACTCAACACACACATTCTCGCATTCGTTTGCAATTACTTTGAATACTTAATCACGGTATTGACTACAGTTCACTTATTCGTAAAATTTTAGGATTATACCCACAGATATCAAAATAAATAAATTATAAGGTAGATGGATGCAGTTAACTTAAAGAGTCATTCAACCGCGACTAAATAGAACGTTGTTCATTGTGGGTTAGCGACGTGTGTTCTATATCTAAATATTAGCGGTGTTGTAGTTCCTTTTAAAATGCAAGCAAATTTGAACATTGAAATTAAAGCGAATATTATTGCGCTGCGTAAAATTGGACTTAATATAACACAAATATCTGATGCAACCGGACTGAGTGTAAGTGTAATGATTAAATTATTTTATTAAACAATTTATCTTATTAAAGTAGAACTGCTGATCCTTATTTTTTTAAAACGTTTTATAAAGTCTAAATAGAAGAAAATATAATTCCGAAGTAAATTTATTTACCTAGATTATTGAATGATGGATTAATATAACTATATTAATTCTATAAATATATGTAACATCTCTTGTCATTATAATTTTGTTTCTAAATCGTAGGTAATATTAGTATTTTGCTTAGTAGCCTAACAGTACTCCTTTTTTTTATTTTAGAGAAGTAATTCCATGGCCGGCACGACCTCCTGACCTCAACCCCATAGAAAATCTATGGGGTTTAATCACACAGCGATGGGACGCAAGGAATGAGAGGACTGATGAGCAATTGAAGCTGCATTGCCTAGAAATCTGGGAAAATATAAGAGGAACAGACATATGTAGTAATATTGTAGGGTCGATGCGCCAGCGTTTATTTGATTGCATTGCTATTAATGGGGGTTATACGAAGTATTAAATTAAAAGTTGATTATAGCAATAATAAAATTATATTGTGATATCCGTAATAAGGATTATTTTGAGGTTTAGCTTCAATCTTCTTTTCATAATGAAAATGAATACTTAAGCTATAACCGCAATAAGTCCTAATAAATACGATTTGTTAACTTTGACATTTGAGATAGGCAACTTAGGTAGGCTACTACTACTGAGTAATTTAATTGTATTGTGACAAGGAGTCCGCACTTTTTTTATTTACGTGGGTAGATTTGCTAGTTGTAGTTTATTAAAGTACTCTAACAAACTACAACCAGCAAATCTACCCACACAGTGGTAATTAAAGGACAATATTATTATATTAAATTGAATCTTTGCGACAAACACACTTCTATATTTCTAGTCCTTTAAACCAAATACAACCTTATTGCATTAAACGTATGGTCTTAAATCGAACTGGATTCAAATCAAAGTGAGAACAAAAGCATTCCTGAGCGATAAGGATTTTTTCTAAGTGGTTACGGACTAATGAGTGAATACAAATAAAATAGACTATATTACGTGCAACGAATTTACAAAACGCATAATTACGGTGAACCGCTATTACCTGCTTAACTTCAATAAATTGTTCTTTATGAGAAAATAAACTGTTTTAACTAGACGTTTATTTATTTCTAGTTTATAAAATTATAACGAATAAACAATTTGAAATTATTTATAAAACATTTTTATTTTTAACCCCATATTACAATAACAATATAATAACTTATTATTATCGTTTATTAATCTATCGAATAATAAAACAAAAACCGATAAAGATTATTGTTGGAAAAGAAAAATTAAAAGTCCCATCTCGAGATTGGAACCCAGACCTATGCGTTCGATAATCTAATACGTAAGACTACCAGCTATCGGTACTTGATGAAATGACTTCAATTTTAGCAATGGTATGAACCAACCAAAGTCATGCGTAATTACGTAGCCTATGTGCAAAAGCGACGGTATGTTTTTTGTTTCGTTCGACGCCAGCCAGTGTGCGAATTCTGAGATGTGCGTTCTGTGTTGATACATCACTACACACAGACGTAGGTACGGACGTTACCGCGCGTTCACAGCAATACAGTCCTTAAGCTGGTAATCAATTAATGACTCTTGACTGTACTTCTTATTAATTATTTTCTGTCAAAAGTATCAATACTGAGTTTCTAGTTACTCGGATCGCGCATTCAATTTCTTCCACACAAACTTAACACCCCTATATCCCCCTTTGAGGGGTAGTTTTGAAAAACTTATAATGATAAACTTTATTACTTACTTAGGCAAGTATTCTTGCCAAGTTTCAAGTTTATTAACTAAATGAATAAAATTTTTCATATAAACTGTATCCCCCGCTTTTCACCCCCACAGGGTGGCATTTTGGAAAATCGTTTGGCATTATTCATAACTTAATTCAAAGAATATTTATACCAATTTTCGAGTTAATCAAACCACGCATTATAATCCTCCCCTGAAAAATAGACTACCCCATTTCAGCCCGTCAGGGGCAGATTTTCAAAAAACCCTGATACACATTATTCTTGACTTCCAATAATATGTATAAATACTGAGTGTATTCGTGCCAAGTTTCAAGTTTATTAACTCAAGGAATAAGATTTTTCATATAAACTGTATCCCCCGCTTTTCACCCCCACAGGGGTGGAATTTTGAAAAATCGTTGGGGATTATTCATAACTTAATTCAAAGATTATTTATACCAATTTTCGAGTTAACCAAGCCAAGCATTATAATCCTCCCTTGTAAAATTAACTACCCCTTTTCAACCCGTTAGGGGTAGATTTTCGAAAAACCCTGATACATGTTACTCTTTATTTTTGGTCTTAAGTATAAACACTGAGTTTCGAGTTAATCGGACCGCGCGTTCAAATTATTCCACACAAACATCAACACCCTTATATACCCCTTTGAGGGGTAGTTTTGAAAAACTTATGATGATAAACTTTATAACTTACTTAGGCGAGTATTCTTGAAAAGTTTCAAGTTTATCAACCTAATGAAGAAGATTTTTCATATAAACTGTATCCCCGCTTTTCACCCCCAAAGGGGTGGAATTTAAAAGAAATCGTTTGGGATATATTCATAACTTGACTCAAAGATTATTTATACTAATTTTCGAGTTAATGAAGCCATGCAGTAAAATCCTCCCCTGAAAAATTAACTACCCCTTTTCAACCCGTTAGGGGTAGATTTTCGAAAAACCCTGATACATGTTACTCTTTATTTTTGGTCTTAAGTATAAACACTGAGTTTCGAGTTAATCGGACCGCGCGTTCAAATTATTCCACACAAACATCAACACCCTTATATACCCCTTTGAGGGGTAGTTTTGAAAAACTTATAATGATAAACTTTGTAACTTACTTAGGCGAGTATTCTTGAAAAGTTTCAAGTTTATCAACCTAATGAAGAAGATTTTTCATATAAACTGTATCCCCGCTTTTCACCCCCAAAGGGGTGGAATTTAAAAGAAATCGTTTGGGATATATTCATAACTTGACTCAAAGATTATTTATACTAATTTTCGAGTTAATGAAGCCATGCAGTAAAATCCTCCCCTGAAAAATTGACTACCCCATTTCAGACCGTCAGGGGTAGATTTTCAAAAAACCCTGATACACATTATTCTTTACTTTCAATATTAGGTATAAATACTGTTTCGAGTAAATCGGACTGCGCGCTAAAATTCTTCCATACAAACTTTGAAACCCCCCAATCCCTTATTAGGGGGTAGTTTAAAAGAAAAAAAACTGTCAATTTTCATAATTTATTTAGATAAGTATTCGTGCCAAGTTTCAAGTTTATTAACTCAAGGAATAAGATTTTTCATACAAACGAATTTCCCCCTTTTCACCCTCTTAGGGGTGGAATTTCGAAAAATCCTTTCTTAGTGGATGCCTACTCTTCACGAAGAACACACCCTCCAAATTTCATGTCTCTAGGACCAGCGGTTTAGGCTGTGCGTTGATCTATCAGTCAGTCAGTCAGTCAGGACTTTGAATTTTATATATATAGAAGATAAACAATCCCCGAAAATGTATGCAGATTTGCATAAATAAGTATCGACATTACAAAAAATCACGTTAAAAAGCAAAAAGCCAACGTCACGCGGTGTTCCCAGGCGGTCACCCATCCAAGTACTGACCGCGCCCGATGTTGCTTAACTTCGGTGATCGGACGAGAACCGGTGTATTCAACGTAGTATGGACGTTGGCGAGAGTAGTAACGAAATTATCAATCTGTATCTATGAACAAGGAGTGACGTCATATTTACATTCTAACACCCGAAAAAATTATTACATTGTTTATTAGTTTACAAGTGATAACTTCACTTGTAAATCAATAAACAATCCCCGAAAATGTATGCAGTTTTGCATAAATAAGTATCGACATTACAAAAAATCACGTAAAAAAGCAAAAAGCCAACGTCACGCGGTGTTCCCAGGCGGTCACCCATCCAAGTACTGACCGCGCCCGATGTTGCTTAACTTCGGTGATCGGACGAGAACCGGTGTATTCAACGTAGTATGGACGTTGGCGAGAGTAGTAACGAAATTATCAATCTGTATAGTATGAACAAGGAGTGACGTCATATTTACATTCTAACACCCGAAAACATTATTACATTGTTTATTAGTTTACAATTAGTGATAACTTCACTTGTAAACTAATAAACAGTGTAATAATTGTTTCGGGTAGTAAAAGCATGTTAAAAATATGTGTTGTATAGACAGCAATTTTTAAAATTGAATGATGGATGGTTTCAGTTTGTGCGTTGATGTCCCTATGTCAAAATATATATTTGCGTTATTACGCCCAAAATTTAAAATATAGTCTACTAGCTGCGCCCTGCGGTTTCACCCGCATAAGTTTCGATTCCTATCGGGATAAAAAGTACTTTGTATAATTATATAATGAATGTATGCAAAATATTGAAAAACATTTTAAAAGAGTAATGGCGGAGTTTCTTGTCCATTTTTGTCCATACAATACAAACTACCTTTTAGAAGGGGCGACTAGAATTAATTTTATTTCAGTTTAATTTTTGACGTTCAAAAGTACCTTTTAAGTGCCTATCTATACTTATAATAAATCTGTAGAAGTGAAAATTCTGTACATTGAAAATATCAAAAAAATAATTTACAGGGGGTGTTACTAGACCGACACCGAACCCAAAAATGTGATTAAAAAAATTTTTGTCTGTCTGTCTGTCTGTCGGTCTGTCTGTCTGTCTGTCTGTTTGTTCAGGCATCACGCAAAAACTACCGGTTCGATTACGATGAAACTTGGTATAATTATTTTTTAATATCCTGGGCACCACACTGGGTACTTTTTATCCCGGAAAAGTATATACAATAAAAAACAAACTTAATTTTGCGGTTCGATCCCTATACCCGATTACCACTGTCTGTACTGTACCAACCGCAAATACTAACTTTGTCGTAGGTTGGGTCACCCGCAGTGGAGTTCATTTTTATTCCTTTTAGTTTTTAGAGTTATTTAGGTTTATTTTTATATGAGTCGTAGGTATAGATTTTAATTTTAAAGTATAGGTAGTATATTTGATAGTGTACGTAGTGACCGTAGGTTATTTTATAATACTGTTAGGTAGGATTAGTCATTCGTATAGATATTAGTTTTTAGGGATTATGCTTATTTATTGAGTTTAGATTAGTTATCATCAGAAATAGGTTTATTTAGGTAGGTATTTAATTTTCTGTTATTGAGTTTTTTTTTTAATTAGGTAGGTACTTAGGTAAAGATATCATATAGGTACCCTCTTAATCATCACTAATGAGACACAATTTATTGGTTTTCTACTGTAATTAGCCACAAAGGGCCCGCGAGATAGATGGCATTCTGGGGAAGCACATACATTTTATCCTGTTAGCACGTTCCCGTGGGATAATTTCCGACATCCACGCGGGGGAAGCCGCGGGCAGAAGCTAGTTTGAAATAAATGATTAAAATGATAAATGATTTTATTTTGTAAGTAGGTTTGTACAAACACTTTTACACGTCAATCATATTTTAAAACTAGATGATGTCGGCGTTTCCTATCTGACTAGTCTGAGAAGAAAGGCCGAAACAAACTCAGACGTCAGTCTCTTTTAAAGTCCAGACATAATCTTGGTCAGATCATATGAGGACCATGTAAATCGATGTTTGAGATAGTATTTTGAGGAAAGAACCACACAGATTGAGACATACATTTGATTTTGACTTTGAATATTCTCCCAAATGTATGCATTCCGATGATGGTCGTAGGAACCATCTGGTAAATTACAACAAAGGAGATGTTTCAAAATGTATGGAGCCTCGGCCAGGTCTTTGTACACCATACTAAAAAATGGGGAAACATAATTAAAACAGTTTTCAATCATCCAATTACTAGAAATTGGCTTTGTTTGGTAGTAAAGCACAAGAATGTACACTTGAAATTGCAACACACAACAAAAACCGTCATGGCGGTAAGCTGTCATGTTGATTGATTATTGACATTTGATGTGTTTATTTCTGTCATATTATATTGTCAAAGAGAATCACTACGTTACGGTACTTTTAGTCTGACAAGATGTGATAGTAGACGTTCACGATTTATGATCAATGGTCGATCTATGGTATACTGTCATTGTTTTTTAACCACAGAGTACCTAAATTGGCGAGACGCCATATTGAAAGTCGATTAAAATAATTGATAAATATCAAATTATTACAAGAAAAATATGCACCTATGCAATTTATCTGTATTTTTCCCAAATTCCAGGGATTTTTCTCGATTTTTCGGGGTACTGTACATATATTGGGCCTGTTTTGAAACATCTCCTTTACAAACTAATTAATCAACATTATTCCCTCTTAAATTCCATTTGTTTTTTTGTTCTCAGGAGCTGTCGGATCTGAACGTGCAACTCCTACTTCGGGATGGCGTGCTAGTCAACGGCAACCAGATGGTACAGCTACAGTTAGACGACCCTATTCTGATGGAGTAGCCATTCATTAGGGGTACACACGGCTACACGTCAAGCTATACAAAACCAGTTTGTCTTGGCCTCACTTTGTATGATATTTTCTCACAATGAACGGTCAGCCAATACTGGTTTTGCATAGCTTGATGTGTAGCCGTGTGTACATAACATGGTAATATTAGTGAAGATTTTGATATCACATGAAATATGTACATTGACTTATATAATATATAACTGGGTAATGCTATAGTGCCAAAAACTTATCTGACGCGATGACTGAATGTGAAACTAACGAAATCGCCATGAAAAGTGACCAGAGAGGCAAAACCCGCATTTTTAAGAACGTTCACAGTCTGATCTCAGTCTCAATCTGTCAAAAATACCTCTAATTTCCATATATTTTTGACATTGATTGTCGCCAAATACAATTATCCTGGACATTTCACACAGCGCCAATCTAGTCCCAAGCTAAGCAACTTAATGCTTGTGTTATGGTAACAAGATGGCTGATAAACTACTTATATACATTTTTTTTTTTTTGTAAATACAAATACATACATATTATAGATAGAAAAACACCCAGACTGATGATAATGATAATGTAATATATTGATTAATATATTGCGACTAGATTTTGAACGTTTTTAATTACGGTAATTAGCCTTCTGATAATGTAACGTAAATTACAACGATGTTTTAATCGAAAATATTACTATCCTATAGCATTTTGGTTAATTTTTTTGCGATATGCACAATAAAATCCTCCGTACATACCTAGATATGAATGAAGTCTTGAAATATTATGTAAAAAAGTAAATATTATGTGCGTAATGCATATTTTCAATTTTACATAATTTCGATCGAATTTAAATTACGTTTACTCATCACGTTCGTTCTAGGCCCACATGTCTATCAGTTTTTAGGGTTCCGTACACAAAGGGTAAAAACGGGACCCTATTACTAAGACTTCGCTGTCTGTCCGTCCGTCTGTCTGTCACCAGGTTGTATCTCAAGAACCGCGATAGCTAGACAGTTGAAATTTTCACAAATTATGTATTTCTATTGCCGCTATAACAACAAATACTAAAAACAGAATAAAAATTTAAGGGGGCTCCCACACAACAGACGTGATTTTTATAGATAATGGTATGGAACCCTTCGTGCGCGAGTCCGACTCGCACTTGACCGGTTTTTGTTTAACTACAGCGACACCAGGGCCATATAGGCAAGTTGGACTTATTTTTCCATGGCATCTCACAATTCAACCTATGAGGTTGTTGTCTGCTTAACCGGGATGCCTTAATAAATTACGGCCTCCAGCCAGGGCTTAAAAACTTAAAAACTGCGCGACTACAGGCTAAGGGCACCCCCTGTGGGGTACAGGGTACAGACCTCGGCTTAGGGCGTCGCTGGGAGAGGGTAGGAGGGGACAGGCTGGATCGGAATTTCATGTTGGATTGTACCATTAGGCCTTTTTATGCGATTGGTACAGACGCCCGCACATCAAGCTACTACAATCTGTCAAATTTCTTTAATAAGTTCCGTACTCACATACGGTTTTACTCGATCGAGCTATCATGTCGAGTAAAAACCATGGCATGGGCTTTCGTCCACACATTCAGCATTAATCTATCGAGTGACGGGCACCGTTCAGTATTCACCGAACCGTTCGAGCCAAAACATGTCTGTTCAACAAAGTTTTTTTTATTCTACACGTGTTTTCACGACGATCAACAACGGCGGACTGACGCTCGACTCGCGCCACTCGCGGCGACGCAGTGTTACCAGATTCAAATTATCAACTACCGTGCTGACAGATTAAAATACCATGTTTTAGGCTAAAATTACCGTGCATAATTAAAAAAAAAATACTGTGTAATTACCGTGTAAAATGCAAGAAATTTTAAATGATTAATAACGTTATAACGCATAGATGATTCGCAACTCGATGGGATAAGTTGTGGCCATGAAGGCAGCTAGCTTTATTTCTGCAATTTTTTGTTTATCACCGATAGGTGCAGATTTTTTAAATATACTATCTATGGGGGTCAACATTTGAACGCAGCGTTTTGAGTTTTTGTAAATGTTTTGTTCCCCGAGAATGTATTTTATAATAGTCAGTTCTGCATTCATTGGCGCATCGCAGAAAGTGCACACAGCCTTATATTCATCCTGAGGATGTTGTTGAAGCCACAGGGAAAAGTTTTTATTAGTTCGCCACTCGTCTTTAATTTTTGTTTGTAATGCTTAAGTTTTTGTCCAATTTTCACAATCTTGGATGATGACACTTCTTTATCTGTCTCATAGCTATCAGTATCACTGCTCATTTTATATATATATCACTTTTAACGTCGTACAAGAATACAAGATTCTAAAATTTTATATCGGCTAACTAAGTTAACTTTGACCTGAATTCTGCACTCATCATACAATTCATACACCAAGTAAAAAAGAAAGGTCCATTCATCATATACAACCAATTTTCAATATAGACGAAACAAGTGGACTTAACGGCTACCGTAAAGCCTTTTTTATTTAGTCATATTACTTAATTGTACTAAGTTCGGGGACGGGGAGTCCCCAATGGTGATTCTTCCTCTGCAATGACAAGAACAAATAGTGTTGCGACAGAATGCTGTAATTGCGTTTCGTTTCAAGTATTATTTTATAGAATTGAACTAGTTTTTTTATAATTATTTATTAAATTTACACGGTAATTTAAAATTAAAAATACCGTAAAAAATAACACGGTAAGCCAAAAATACCGTGCTTCTACGGTAATTACCATGTATCTGGTAACACTGCGGCGACGTACACACGCTTGAGTCAAGCTCGACGGCTCGCTTCGAGTAGGTGCGAAGGAAATTACTTTTATGTAATTCCATCGAGCCGGCTCGATGCGAGCCTTCGAGCTGTGAGTTTTGCGGTCCACACGTTAATATTTACTCGTTTTGGAGTAAAACTATCGAGTAAAACCGTATGTGAGTACGGAGCAATAGATTTTCAACTTTATCGCTAAAGCCTTAAGGTTCAAAGTTGATTGGAAAATTTTGACAGTTTCAGGTAGCTTGGTCTGTACAATGGCTTCTCAAACGAAAAACGAAATTGAACTCAATTTCTTGTAATTCATCGCTAATTTAGTCGTGTATTATAAATTATATTGTTGCTGTTAGGTATTAAAATTTTAGATATTAGATAGTATTTCATAATGACGTGTCTGATTGTATTTAGGTTGGCTTCTTCCGAATGTAATTATTTTTAAGTGCAATTCCTTAGTTGTTAATTTTCATATTTTATTTTCTAATAAATGTTTTGATTGTAACACGCTTTTTTATTTTGCTTCAAATCAAATCACTTTTATTTGTTAACACTGGTAAAGATATACAGATCTTGTGTTTGGTGAACAGAACGCTATGTTATGCCAGGAGGCGTACAAATATGGTGTGCATCTAGCTCAACATCACGAGTTTAAATTTCAAAGTAAAAAAAAAGATGTCTGATAATCATGCATAATTAAAATTTCATAATCATTTATAACAATTACTTAATATTATTTTTTTTAAAAATGAGTGATGTCAGATTAAAAGGAGGAATTATTTAGTTATAAAATGTCAAAAAATTAAATATAATCTAAGTCAGAATAATTGAAAATGTCAAAAATTATTAAATGTGAATATTAATAATAAAGTTCGACTCCAAGTTAATACATCATTTAAGTTTGTTTTTCCCTATAACATATCAAATCAATCAAATTATATCAAATAGAAAAATTAAAAAAGATGTTATGAAGCTGTGTCGAAAAATAAAATTACAAATTAAAATGTCACAGTTAGAATTATTACAATTGTCCATATATTACAATAAATTTAAAGTATGTTCAAAATAGTATTAATTATACTTATTACACATTGCTGATTAAAAAGTTTTGTCCATTAAAAAATCATTAATCGAATAATAACATCTTTCTATAAGGAAGGTCACTAATTTATTTTAAAGTTTTTAATTGTATCATTTTTTATTACATCTGGCAATTTATTGTATATGGTAAGACCCATACAGATAACACTTTTCCTCATTAACGCTGTGTTACAGGACTCGATTTGTAATAAATTTTTGTATTGATTTCTGACAGGTCGTTTTCTAGTTTCTGACATCGTGGGAAATAGGTTTTTATTGGTCTTTACAAACATGGCCATTCCCAAAATATACAATGACGGAAATGTATGTTTCCCGTTTTTGTATTTTGATTGGCTTAAGATGACAATCTAAATGAACTCGGCCCACAGTTTGGCTAAGTGTTTGGCGCCATCACTAGCGTCCATCAGTTCCTGTAACGTACAGCTGACAGGACACACAGGACATGATAACCCATCGCTTGGAACAGCACCACATCTACACTCCAAGGCGGAGTCGTCTATGAATTTCCACCTGAACAGGTTTTTCATGCTTCGGCCAACCTGGGTCCGGAGTCTGTCTAAAGACTTCCAGGTTACCCAAGGCATCTCAAACTCAAACTCAAAGTATTTATTTCAATTAAACCAATTACAGGCACTTTTGAATTGTCAAGGGGTCGGTCAGTCAGAAAAATGAAGCTAGTTGCCCATTCCAAAGCGTAGGTACCTATGGAGAAGAACGGGCAAGAAACTCCATGGACACTCTTTTATATCAATATATGGTTACAAAGTATTGGTTACATCATTTATGTTATAAATTATGCATGTGAGAACGATGCAGAACGTTAAAAGCGTCCGTAATGAAAAGTTTAAAAAAATAAAAATAAGTTAAATTAAAATAAGCCATGGCAGCAAAGAGATGACCAGTCCCTACTGACGGCGCCCGTTCACGAACATGACGCGTGGATCAGCACCATTCAGCTCAACCATTTTGAAGGGAACCAAATGATCCAACACACGCGCCACCATCAGCGAGATATTTGAGTGAGCATGACATACTCTCTGCTGCCAGGGCAAATTCAAGTCAGTGAAAGACGTACACAGTATATGGTAGCTTTATATCTCATGTCCAGGTTCCCAGGTCATCAGCGGGTGGAACGAATGGTTCGGGTAAGGAAGCACTGTCTTGTGGTATAGTAATTTTATTTTTAGGTGCATCGTCTTCACATATAATTATATAATTAATGAATGCAAAATATTGTAAAACATTTTAAAAGAGTAACGGTGGAGTCTCTTGTCCTTTCTTCTCCATACGAAAACTACCAGTTGGAAGGGGCGACTAGAATCAATTTTATTTTAATTTTAATTTTGACGTCCAAAAGTGCCTTTAATGTGCCTATTTGAAATAAATGAATTGACTTTGACTTGGCACAGCTTCAGTCTTTCCTGTGATCGTTCGCCAGTCTTTCCTTTGATTCGCCAGTGAGTGGGACACACTTTAAAACAACTGTTTAGGCTTTTCAGCCGTTGTGGCACAAGGATTTAGTCGTGTGTCGGAGACCATTTTGGATCTTTTACTGGAACTTGGTGGCAAGCCTGCTGCGAACCACTGCTGGCACTATTCGTGCTAGGATACAGCATTTGTACCGGGGTCAGTTTTAGGCAACCAGCCGGTCGATTCTGTAAAAATCTCACCGTGAAAACTCAAGTGAAGTGAGCTTGATGTGAGTTGTCAGTAGTGTCAATCCCTAGCTACCTATTTGGAATAGTAATGCCCAACTAAGTATAGTTGGGGATGACAGCTCACTCCACGCTCACTTCACCTAAGTTTTCACGGTGAGATGGTTACAGAATCGCACTGCAGTAGGTACCCTAGTTGTGTAACGCACTATAAATCATAATCTGAATCATTATGATGGGTACTGTTAATCCATTGCTTGTGAAGCATGTTATAAAAATTTGTCTGAATGTATGTTGTTGAACTGTCAAAATTAAATCCATTATCACTGTTAGTGTGTTAGGCCCGTAGCTAAATAATAACAGCCGCACAGGTCGATCGGTCAGGTTAAGCTACGCTTGCCGCGGTTGGTCTGTGGATGGGTGACCATCTTTACATACCGAGACCCCTCCGTGCCTCGGAAAGCACGTTAAGCTGTTGGTCCCGGCTGTCATTCGTGGATCTTTGACAGTCGTTACGGGTAGTCAGAAGCCCGAAAGTCTGACAACCAGTCTTACCAAGGGGTATCGTATTACCCAGTAACTGGGTTGTGGAGGTCAGATAGGCAGTCGCTCCATGTAAAATACTGGTATTCAGCTGCATCCGGTTAGACTGGAAGCTGACCCCAACATAGTTGGGAAAAGGCTAGGCAGATGATGATCACTGTTAGTGTGTTAGGCAATTCCCCCGCTGTGATGATCGTTTCATTCAAAGTTTTTCATACAGTAGGAAGTCAGCTTATACTGGAAATGTATAGCTTGATATGTCGTGGACAGAAATTTAAAAGCGTCTTCATAACATGTGATACCTCGTGACGCGGACGTGAACAATGGACATCCACAACAAAGCCCCATGACGCGGACGTGGACGACACGATAATATTATTATAATGTTACGTTAGAAGCACACATTAGAATGCCTTGGTACATTCATAAAAATACAGGAATTGCCCCTTTATTTACTTCGTGACGCTTCGTGGCGTCAATCTATTATGATACCTAATTTTCTATTGGTCAATACTTGATAGTATTAATTGTGAAATAAACAATCTATAATATATATAATACTAAGCAATCTATGCCCCAATAAAATTTTAGTTCCACATAGTTACTACTCTACTTGTCAAGTAAATAATTTAATGTCTTTGTACTCTACAGATATTGACCAGCCATTCTGACATCAGAATGGTCGGTCTATCTTAGGTAAATGTTTTGTTTCTATAACATTATGAAATAAGCAATTCTCTTATCATGGTAAGCAAATAAATAAGCAATTGACAAGTAATTTTTAGACACAATTTCAAAGCTAAATACGACTGTTGATTCTGACGTTCACTATTATTTGACCTTCGGCCTTTCAAAAGATACCCAATGTAACATTATTGTTCCTTAAAACTCAGCGACCATACAATGGTCGCTGTTAAAACTACGCTACTCGTAATATAGACCGACTTGTGCATAGGTACCAGTATTTTCACTTGTATCATCATAGCCTCCGTGGCGCAATTGGTTAGCGCGTTCGGCTGTTAACCGAAAGGTTGGTGGTTCAAGCCCACCCGGGGGCGAATCTTTTTGTATTTTTTATGATTTGTTTGTTACTTTTTTATGATTTGTTTGTTACTTTTTTTCAATATGAAAAATATTGTGGACATTGAAATAAAGTAAAATAGCATTCTTTTCTCTATTTTTATTGAAATTTTCAGCATTTATAACCATTTAGAGCTCGAACTGACGCTATTTTCTGCAATCCTCGTTATTTTGTAGTTTCATTTACTAAATACCTATGGATTGCTGTAAATAAATAGTGGCATATTTTCTATTATTACTACAATGGGTACGTGCTCAATCGTTTATTGCATTCTACAATGTGTACTCAGAGGGGCAATTCTTTCACAGTCTGATCTCAGTCTCAATCTGTCAAAAATACCTCTAAATTCCCTACATTTTAACAAATTTTTGACATTTTGTTTGTCTCTGAGATGAGACTGCGACTAGATTTTGAACGTTTTAAATTACGAGAATTGGCCTATAAGTGGTAACTTAAAACTAATGAGATCAATTTGGACCCTGTCGGGTACAGCAAAACACATGGTAGGAGAGAGGAAGCTTTGAAAATGTAACCTATACCTACCTAAATCTAATGTTACTATAGTTCTGGGTAACCTAGTCCACGATAACCACCCAAACCAATATACTTATCTTTTTTTTTCCATTTCCTGCAATTAAATAGTCCTGCGAGGTAATTGGTTGGTTTTTATTCATTGTGTTATATTTACGTTGTTGAGTTGAGCAGACAATTTTTTCCAACATATGAAGCAATGGATTAAGTAAGTAGGTAATTACATTTCGTTTAAAATTATTCAGATTGAGATCATTGATATAAGTAATAGTAGGTATTTTTTAGGATGCTGCAATAACGGGAGTTGTCCTCGGGTGCACTTGAATATTGCAAACAGGGATACCTAATCGTCATTATACATAAGTACATTTGAAGATTCAGGTACATCTAAACAGAACTCATTTTAATGTTACGTTAATAATTTAATCAAACGCGATTAGCATTAAATATCTGATAACAATGCGATATCAAGAAATTTATATGTTTTGATAAAAACTCATTTGGTTACCTACAGTGATTTGGTTGTGGTGACATTTTAATAATATTGTTAAAGGTTTGTGATATTTTTTAATTACTAATTTTATGTACTACCTACGAATATAAGTAGAAGTATTCTATGAAGTGTAAAAGTTCTTTAAACAGATTTACAATTTAAATACTTATGTATTAAAAAGAGGTTAAATGTATTAGGTAGGTAAATTGTGAATCAATCAATCAAATATGAAACAATTATTAAAAATATGTTAGTCGTTGTGCTAGATGAGGTAACTTTAAAATGATTCGAATTCTTATCAAGTTATCACACTTGCTTTACATGACTGACCAGTGGCGTAACAATAGGGTGACAGGAGTGGCAAAATGCCACGGGCCCCCAGCCGGAGGGGGCCCCCGGCCCGAGAGGGCCATGAGCACAGGAGGATCCTAACATACCTAAGCATAGAAATGCAAACGTTTTCGACCACTTGCTTGACCAAGGAAGCAGTCAGGTATTCAATTTTGTAAGGGAAATTACGAAATCTACGCGGAAGAACTCGCGGGCGAAGTGCCAGTAAAAAAAAAACTTGATAGGTGTCAACCTAAGGGACACCCGGATGAAACGAAGTTCGAAGCTTGCTTTCTATAAGAGAGAGAGAGAGAGACACAGACAGAGAAACACGCGCATGCCGCCCGCACGGCTTACAACTATAGCAAAAAGTGTCGTTCCAACTTTTGGTCTTAATTTTTTCCGTCTAGCCCCCTTTCGCAACGCGCGATAAGGAACTTCGTTCCAAAAAAATGATAACGTTGGTTGAGCTTCTTTACATTGACGGAGGGCCCTACCAATCCCATGAATTTGCCACGGGCTCCAAAGGGTATAGTTATGTACGCCGCTGGGACAGACCTAAAAATAAAGAAAAAGTATAATTACTAACACATAACAACGCCTGTAACTCTTCGAAGGGTTAGGCAGGTACCTATACTTATGATGTACAGTCAGCGTCAAAAATATCGGGACGAACAGACTGTTCAAAATGATCTCAAGAAAACTAAACTTTGTCTCAATTGGATAAAGTTCTTGTCAGAATGACAGTTGTCGTGTACTGTCTTCATTCTGAAACATTCCTTGTGTCATTGAGTTAATATTTCATTTTCATAGTTGTTTAGATCATTTTGGACAGTCTGTTCGTCCCGATATTATTGACGCTGACTGTACAAACGCCAGCACATCAAGCTACTACAATCTGTCAAATTTCTTTAATAGATTTTCAACTTTATCGCTAAAGCATTAAGGTTCAAGGTTGATTGGGAAAATTTTACAGTTTCGGGTAGCTTGACCTGCTGGCGTCTGTACACCCATAGTTCACAGTCCCTGTAATAGGGGGCGAGCCTAATTGCCATCAACCGGACACAGATCCTCCGGGCTGCTCTCGAGAAATTCCTAATAGAAAACTACCAATCGAATTTCTAAACGAATTTTTATACCTAACAAAAATCTAGCTAAGTAGGTACGATAGGTACTTAATTTTATTCATTGTTCTACTAATCTTATAAACGTGAAAGTTTGTATGGATGGATGGATGTTTGTTACTCTTTCACGCAAAAACTTCTGAAAGGATTTGGATGAAATTTGGCAAACAGATAGTTTATAAACAGGATTAACATGTAGGATATATAGGTAGATACTTTTTATCCCGATATTCCCACGGGATCGAAACTTATGCGGTTGAAACCACAGGGCGCAGCTAGTCGTCATATAATTAGGTTTAAATGAAATACCTACCACTATTTTTATGACTGAAAGCACAGTCAACCGCATGTCTAATAGTTTACTTTAACAGCGCCCTTATTTCTTAGCAGTAAAGGGCGGTTTTTCAAATTTTACCACTACTGACTTCTGCTTTACTGTACCTACTATACCTAATAGGTAAAACAGCATTTTTCCAAAGATTAGATTCCACGAACGTGGTCCATTCACTTCCTTTACCACACCGCTCTCAGGATTAGAGTTCATTTATCTAAACGTGGATAGAAAGATAATAAATAAAAACATTGAAAATGTTTTAGCAGTATCTCTTTAGATGACAATCTTGATTTCAAGAGCCTGGCCCTGTATACCTGGGTATTTAATGAGAACTACTTCTTGTAACATTAGAAGTAATAAAACAGTGCGATGTCAGCGCGCTATACGGTAAGAACAATATCTATATTTATGCACTGGAATTAACATTGGAGTCCTTTGGTGTGGGATGCAACCTATGTCGACACCCTCGCGCCGTCCCATCTGCCTGGCACGGTGGGCTGTGCTGGGGCGGCTGTTACAGGAGCAGAAAAACTGAAACGGCGCAAATATAACAACCTTATTGGGAGCTATATGTTTGAACCGTTTGGGGTTGAAACACTTAGGGCCTTGGGGTCCGAGTGCTCTTCGAATTTTTCGGGACTTCGCCAAGCGGTTGGTTGACTCTTCACGTGACCAAAGGGCTGACCTATTTTTAGCCCAAAGAATCAGCATTGCCATCCAACGTGGTAATGCTGCCAGCCTTTTGGGCACTTATCCCATTGACAGTGATGCGGACGAATTTTTTTATGCCCAAACGAGCTCCTGCCTTTTTCTTTATTTTTTTTAATTATATACTTGTAAATAACATTGGAAGCTAATTCGATCATTCTGTTTTCCTGCCATGCAAATAATCTATCAATGTACCTAGCTCACTCTGCCTATGCAAATGCCTAGTTTGGGGTCACCGTCCAATCTATTGTTGTATAATATGATTATTAATAAATTAATTTGATATTTTAACTCTGAATTAAAGAAAAAATATTTTCTTTTTGTATTTTGCTGCATATTTTTATGTATTTTTATAACCTTTTCCTCTCAATGTTCTCGTATGCCTATCCAGGTGCATTTCATGTAAACGACAATGGTCTGGATTCCCTGTATCGGTGGAACACGAGACGAAGTGGAAGAGCACTCTAAACAGATCGACCGGGAGATCAAACAATGGATCAAGTCTTACAATGAAGTGAGTATGAAGGAGAACAGCAGTGCGATTCTGTAACCATCTCACCGTGAAAACTTAGGTGAAGTGAGCTGTCATTCCAACTAATGCTAGGGATTGACACTATTGACAGCTCACTCTAAGCTCACTTCACCTAACTACTCACGGTGAGATTTTTACAGAATCGATCGGCTGCCTAACCTTCTCACCGTGAAAACTTAGGTGAAGTGAGCTGTCATTCCAACTAATACTAGGGATTGACACTGTTGAAAGCTCACTCTAAGCTCACTTCACCTAACTTTTCACGGTGAGATTTTTACATAATCGATCGGCATATTTCCTATCGGCAAAAATAACAATCACCCATACACACTAGTTTCACCTCTTTCGTCCCTTACACACTAGTTTCACCACTTTCGTCCCTTTGGTGACGAATTTTCCAAAAATTCTAAACCTAATTCCTTATATACCCTGTCCATTAGGTTAACCGTTTTTTGACATCTGTCTTAGAATGTATACCTATTCCAGATTACGTAAAAAATTACTTTAAAATGCGTACCTAATAAAATAAATATAAAAACTGCCTTATCTTACAGACATTAAGTACCTACTTATAACACCGTACGTGTATCAATCAATGTATTGTGTGTTGCTGCAATCACTAGTTCCATCTGTCAAAAAACGGTTTACCTAATGGACAGGGTATAGTGCTCATCTTTGCTATAAAAGTAACTCTTTGTGCAAAATTGTATGCCTCTAGACTCGTTCGTCGTTTAGGCTGTGGGTTGTGTCAGTGATCAACTGCTTAATTGTCTTTATTGTATGTTAATTAACATCCATTAAATATTTGCATGCCATATTTAATGGATATTAATACTGTATGGCGGAACGAGTCTTTGCACCGAATTTTATATTATTATGTACCTACCATCTTTTTGTACTTACTAATCACATTTTAAGCAAATAAACGATTTTGATTAGATTTTACTGACACACTGATCTATTCAAGTAAGAATATATTATTGATTTTCGTTTCTGACTGTACCTAGCCCAGTACGGTCAGCAACAGAAGTCGATTTAAAACATAGTTTATTTTGATCAGATAAACGCAATGAAAAGTACTTACCTATCTAAAGACGGCTTTTGTAAATGATTTTCAGGCAATTAAACTTTTACTACTGGGCACAGGGGAGAGTGGGAAAACAACCATTATAAAGCAAATGAAGATTTTACACGTTCAAGGATTCTCAGCGAAGTAAGATATACCTACTATATTCCATGCATATACCTAGTAATTTTTGTTTTTGTTTTTTACCTGACTGGCACGAAGCCGAAAAGGAGGGTGTTTTGGGGGAATATGTCGAATATGTCTTAAGTAATATTTGACATTCAAAAAGTGCTGATTCTCAGCCTAATTTGAATAAATGACTTTTGATTTGAATATTTCTAAAACCAATCAAATTGTCTATGCACTTTTCAGTGAACGTTCAGACAAAGCGAACCATATTCGTCATAATATTCATGAATCTATTCACGTTATTGTAGACAGCATGGCAATTTTGAATATACCACTACAAAACCCAAAGAATAATCTTTCTAAAGAATATATTCTTAAACTTGGTGATGACGGGCCTAAGGAATATACAGAAGTGAGTATTTTCGGCAGTCAAACTTAAGCTATTTGCAATAAAATTCAAAGCAAGGATTGTTAAAATAATTTTATTTTATTGTTTCCAGGAATATTTTGACCACGTAAGAGCATTATGGCGAGATGGTGGAGTCAGAGAATGTTTTAAAAGATCTAATGAATATCAACTAATAGATAGTGCTGAATAGTAAGTTTAAAAAAATTGCGTGTTTTAAGACAACCCCATCTGTTGTGCAATAGAAAAACTACGCAGTCATTTAAATTTTGTCGGAATTTCAACTTTTACTGTAACGTTGGTCAAAATTTAAAATACTGCCATCTAGTGTCGAATTATATAACTAAATTACTATAAACCTAATGTTTGATAATAGATGGCGCTTTTCTAAATAGCTTTCATTTTAATCTTAACACTTTGCGGGACGGTACTGACTTTTTCAAATTATGCGATATGATAGTAAAATTGTCCATACAAGTTCCAACCACTGCTTTATCCGTACCGCCCTAGAGCAATACTAAAGAATAATATACGATGACAGTACTTTCATAGCCGTGATGTGGTATGACAGTAAAAACGGGTTTCCTTGTTCCTCTATACAAAATTTCGCTGTAATGCCCGTACCTCAGTTCCGGCGGTGCCCGTACTGTCATTTTCAACACCGACAAATCTACTGATAATGCAGTGCGTCCCGCAACGTGTTATATTATACATTAGATGCACGAAAATCGCATACTTAGTTAATAATTATATTATGTTATTATTTATATCGAAATGGTTATTGTTCTTAATAAATATATTTTCAGTTTTCTAGATAGAATAGATCTCATTGAAAATCCCGAATATATACCATCAGACGCTGACATATTGAGGTGTCGACAGAAAACGACTGGCATACAGAAAATCGAATTCAAAGTTAAGGTAACAACAACATAAAAAAACAACTTAACAACAACAACAAAAACATAATAACAACTGAGAAAATAGTAAACAGTGATCGACTCTTCACGGGATCAGCCGATCGATTCTGTAATCATCTCACCGCTGCACCGTGAAAACTTAGGTGAAGTGAGCGTGGAGTGAGCTGTCATTCCAACTAATGCTAGGGATTGACACTAAGCTCACTCTAAGCTCGCTTCACCTAACTTTTCACGGTGAGTTTTTTACAGGCTTGATCCGCAGAGGGCTGGCCTATTTTTTGGCCAAAGAATCGTGTCCAAAAGGCTGGCAGCATTGCCAAGTTGTGTGGCAATGCTGCCAGCCTTTTGGGCACGTTTCCTATTGACAGCGATGAGGACGAATTTTTTGATGCCCTTTGATTATTTCCCCTCCTTTTTATATATATTTGTACATATTATTATTTTAAGACTGTCAGCTTTTTTAAATGATGTAAATAGTTAAGTAATAATGACTATATAGTATGAATCTTAATATATCTAAACTAGCTTCTGCCCGCGGCTTCGCCCGCGTGGATGTTGGAAATTATCCCACGGGAACGTGCTAACAGGATAAAATGTATGTGCTTCCCCAGGATGCCATCTATCTCGCGGACCCTTTGTGGCTAATTACAATAGAAAACCAATTGTGTCTCATTAGTGGTGATTAAGTGGGTACCTATATGATATCTTTACCTAAGTACGGACGCCAGCAGGTCAACCTACCCGAAACTGTCAGATTTTCCCAATCAACATTGAAAAGTCGAAAATCTAATAAAGAAATCTGACAGATTGTAGTAGCTTGATGTGCTGGCGTCTGTACCTACCTAATTAAAAAAAAGAAAACTCAATAACAGAAAATAAAATACCTATCTACCTAAATAAACCTATTTCTGATGATAACTAAACTAAACTCAATAAATAAGCAAAATCCCTAATAACTAAAATCTAAGTATACGAATGACTAATCCTACCTATTATAAAATAACCATAGTATAAATACTATGAAATAACCTATGGTCACTACCTACGTACCTATACTATCAAATATACTACCTATACTTTAAAATTAAAATCTATACCTACGACTTATAAAAATAAACCTAAATAACTCTAAAAACTAAAAGGAATAAAAAGGTCGCACAGATATTATACTGCGGGTGACTTAACCTACGACAAACTTATTATTTGCGGTTTTTGCAGTATCGGGTCTAGGGATCGAACCGCAAAATTAAGTTTGTTTTTTATTGTATATACTTTTCCGGGATAAAAAGTACCCAGTGTGGTGCCCAGGATATTAAAGAATAATTATACCAAGTTTCATCGTAATCGAACCGGTAGTTTTTGCGTGATGCCTGAACAAACAGACAGACAGACAGACAGACAGACCGACAGACAGACAGACAGACAAAAAATTTTTTAATCACATTTTTGGGTTCGGTGTCGGTCTAGTAACACCCCCTGCCATTTATTTTTTTTATATTTTCAATGTACAGAATTTTCACTTCTACAGATTTATTATAAGTATAGATTAAATAATACCACAAAAGTATTATTTGATTTAGATATACCTATTGTTTACCTAACTGCTTTTTATTTCAAGGTACCAAAATCAATGCACGGTGGCATACAAGACTTTTGGATGTTTGACGTTGGCGGGCAAAGGGGGGAAAGAAAGAAATGGATACAGGTACGTAGGACCACAGACATATTAAAATCTATGGGTAGGACCTAGGACCTCATTGGTGGGTACTATTTTATTTTGTACCATCAACTTTTTAGTTTCACTTATTTATAGGTATTGGTGATACTGGATTACCGTCGTACAATCTACGTTATTGAGCAAAACTAAGTTCAAAATAATTGGGCTTAAAGTTTTTTCAAAAGTTCAACATCAAACCTTTGGCCAAAATTCAGCTGGGCGAACTCCGTTCACTGACGCAATCATACGATCATCAAGTCTTGTGCATGTGCACAGTTGACAGGGCTTCTCCATAAAGATCTACGTTTTGGAATAGGCAACTAGCTCCAACTTTCTAACTAACTGACAGACCCTTTGAAAATTCAAAAATGCCTATAAATGGTTTCATTGTAATAAATGCTTTGACTTGAGTCATAGATTTACTAACTGTTCAATGGCATCTTAGAAATGCCTTCTCAACTGGTTTTGAAATTAATTCATACATATCTGAAGTACAGTATTATTAGGGTAGCGGGATCGTCCGAAAGGGTTACCGCTGCCCTGGAACTTAAAGGGCTAAGGATGGAACACGGGTGGGTTTTAGTCAGTAACAGTCTGACACTCCCTTCCGCTCCATCCAGAGCGGGAGGGGGAGCGGGGGCTTGACGATTTCCCATAATCAAAAAAAAAAAAAGTATAGTATTATTGGGTAACTAGCTTCTGCCCGCGGCTTCGCCCGCGTGGATGTCGGAAATTTACCCACAGGAACGTGCTAACAGGATAAAATGTATGTGCTTCCCCAGAATGCCATCTATGTCGCGGGCCCTTTGTGGCTAATTACAATAGAAAACCAATTGTGTCTCATTAGTGGTGATTAAGAGGGTACCTATATGATATCTTTACTTAAGTACCTAACTAATTTAAAAAAAAAACTCAATAACAGAAAATTAAATACCTACCTACCTAAATAAACCTATTTCTGATGATAACTAATCAATAAATAAGCAAAATCCCTAAAAACTAATATCTATACGAATGACTAAACCTACCTAACAGTATTATAAAATAACCTACGGTCACTACGTACACTATCAAATATACTACCTATACTTTAAAATTAAAATCTATACCTACGACTCATATAAAAATAAACCTAAATAACTCTAAAAACTAAAAGGAATAAAAATGAACTCCACTGCGGGTGACCCAACCTACGACAAACTTAGTATTTGCGGTTGGTACAGTACAGACAGTGGTAATCGGGTATAGGGATCGAACCGCAAAATTAAGTTTGTTTTTTTATTGTATATACTTTTCCGGGATAAAAAGTACCCAGTGTGGTGCCCAGGATATTAAAGAATAATTATACCAAGTTTCATCGTAATCGAACCGGTAGTTTTTGCGTGATGCCTGAACAAACAGACAGACAGACAGACAGACAGACAGACAGACAGACAAAAATTTTTTTAATGACATTTTTGGGTTCGGTGTCGGTCAAGTAACACCCCCTGCCATTTATTTTTTGGATATTTTCAATGTACAGAATTTTCACTTCTACAGATTTATTATAAGTACTAGCTTCTGCCCGCGGCTTCGCCCGCGTGCATGTCGGAAGTTATCCCACGGGAACGTGCTAACAGGATAAAATGTATGTGCTTCCCCAGAATGCCATCTATCTCGCGGGCCCTTTGTGGCTAATTACAGTAGAAAACCAATTGTGTCTCATTAGTGGTGATTAAGAGGGTACCTAATATGATATCTTTACCTAAGTACCTACCTAATTTAAAAAAAAAACTCAATAACAGAAAATTAAATACCTACCTAAATAAACCTATTTTTGGTGATAACTAATCTAAACTCAATAAATAAGCAAAATCCCTAAAAACTAATATCTATACGAATGACTAATCCTACCTAACAGTATTATAAAATAACCTACGGTCACTACGTACACTATCAAATATACTACCTATACTTTAAAATTAAAATCTATACCTACGACTCATATAAAAATAAACCTAAATAACTCTAAAAACTAAAAGGAATAAAAATGAACTCCACTGCGGGTGACCCAACCTACGACAAACTTAGTATTTGCGGTTGGTACAGTACAGACAGTGGTAATCGGGTATAGGGATCGAACCGCAAAATTAAGTTTGTTTCTTATTGTATATACTTTTCCGGGATAAAAAGTACCCAGTGTGGTGCCCAGGATATTAAAGAATAATTATACCAAGTTTCATCGTAATCGAACCGGTAGTTTTTGCGTGATGCCTGAACAAACAGACAGACAGACAGACAGACAGACAGACAGACCGACAGACAGACAGACAGACAAAAATTTTTTTAATCACATTTTTGGGTTCGGTGTCGGTCTAGTAACACCCCCTGTAAATTATTTTTTTGATATTTTCAATGTACAGAATTTTCACTTCTACAGATTTATTATAAGTATAGATAGATAGAAGATAAATGAGAGATTGATGATTATCACAACGTGCTGCCCAAACCCCTCGTAGTTTATTTTAATAGTAATTTCGGATCATATTCAGTTGTATCTTCTTTCAGGTATTCGAAGGTATCCACGCCATATGGTTCCTGGTAGCATGCAGTGACTTCGACCAGAACTTGAGAGAAGATAGCACTCAGAACAGACTCAAAGAAGCACTCGTGTTGTTTGAAGATGTATGGCAGAGCAGGTAACACAATTAATTATTATGTACTAACCTTTATGATAATAATAATTATTTATTTATTTCGGACAATGTCCATAGTCCTTAACTATTACAAAATTAAAATCAAATTATAAAATTACCATAATTAATTATTAATTTATTATTATGACCGAACATAGCAACATATAATTATATTTAAATAATAATAATCTAGCCAAATAACGTAAATTGGACAAGATGCTCAGCCACAAAGATATTCGATGAAATGCTTCTAGAAAAAACGGTTACCTACGTTTAAAGCGCCTACACTTTTCTTCACCGCAACTCTCCGCAAACATAAAACTACTTGCCAAGGTCATTCCCACAGGTTCCTGCTGGAAGCTGGTCTGATACTGTTCCTGAACAAGCAGGACCTTCTGGAGAGCAAGGTGTCTCAGGGTCGCAGCATCGCGCCCTACTTCCCCAAGTACAACGAATTCCAGGCGGCAGGAGATGAGTACACCAGGACCAAGATGTTTATCAAGAGCTTGTTTGTGGTGGATATTTTTTTTTATTATTGATAGCTTGATAGTCTTGCGTTTGACCATAAGTTTCGGGATTCGATAACCCAGAACGTAACAAAAAGTAATAATATAGGTAGTAATATTAGCTTGCCATTTGTACAGTCAACAGCAAAAGTAGATGATCAAAATTAGAAATTCAATACTAATGAACGGAGTTCCCAGCTATATGGCAGCTGTACTAGTAGTAAATGTTTGGTATAATTTACAATCACATATTTTTTAATCACTTCGACCCCACACGTACAGTTCTGACGCGAACTCCGTACAAAATACTTATCCATTTTTTTTTTAATAACCGTCAAAAAATTTATTACAAATGAATGACTTCACAAACTCTTTTTCTTTGCTTACAATCCACCGAATACAACGTATTTTTGCCTAACTATTCCGATTGTCAAGGCACTAACTTTAGTTCCAAATTCGCTCACATGGCGCTGTAACAACTTTCAACCACTTACGAATTTGCTTGCTATTTGTGCTAGTACTACCAACAACAACAAAAAACTTAATAGGTAAACATAAAAAAAACGTCTATTTCCAGGAGCTAATAACAAAAAAACGCGACCGCCGCGCCCTAGACGCGTCTGCAGAACGTTTCGTCGTAGCAGAGGCGCGTCGAGCTAGAGAGTGTTACTTCCACTTCACTACGGCCACGGACACTGACAACGTACGGACCGTCTTTCGAGACGTGCACCAGATCATACTCACTCATATGCTGAATAATTTAGGAGTTTATTAAAGTAAAACGCATTTGGGGATTGTCTGCTAGGTAAAAGACCAGCCGGTCGATTCTGTAAAAATCTCACCGTGAAAACTCAAGTGAAGTGAGCTTGATGTGAGTTGTCAGTAGTGTCAATCCCTAGCATTATTTAGAATGACAGCTCACTCCACGCTCACTTCACCTAAGGCGCTGTCTCCACGAGCGAGAGAATCGCGGCGATATTATCGCCGTGCCACGTTTTTCTATACACTCTCTATGGAACCGTCTCCACACGGCGATATTATCGCCGCGATGCGACGAGTGGCAACGAGCACGCAAAACGTCATTACATCGTTGCTAGCCCGCCGCGACTAGCAACGCGACCGCCGCGCGCTCGGGGCGCTCTCGCGACGAGCGCGCGGCGGGCGCGCTGTCAAACGCAGCGTCATTTCAGCATTGCCTCTCGTTAAGCAAAGACGTTTCTAGAAGCTTTTTAAGTCCAATGTTTGACATTGAAAAGTTTATACTTGAAGTGAGAGAGAGACCTGCCCTTTATGATGTTCAGTTGGCCGAGTATCGAAACAGAGACACACTATATCCATAATAAAGAATTATATTATCGACTGAGACACTACTTATTTCGCTCTCGTCTGGCACGTAACTGAATTCCTTCTTTCGCAACGTGACGTCAAGGAAACGCGGCGATACCGTTACGAGTCGCCGCGGAATCGCCGCGATTCCGTAACGACTCGCGACGATACGCGGCGGAATTATCGCTCGTTCGTGGAGATTATCCGACGATATAAGGGCGGACTCGTCGCGATTCTCTCGCTCGTGGAGACAGCCCCTTAGTTTTCACGGTGAGATGGTTACAGAATCGCACTGCTGTTTCAACAACATCAGGATGACTGGACCAGCATAGCTATACACAACCACTCGATACGCTCCCGTACCGTATCGAACATCAAACAATGATATCGTAGAAGTCCTCTAACTCTAAACGCTGGTCTGAAGTCCAAAACCCGAAAATTTTGTCAGTTTAAATCATAAGACGACCGCTATCTTCGTCGAGGGCAAGGCAAAATCACGTTATCAAAATGTGTCATTTTCGATACGATAGCCTGTCGGATGCTTGTGAATTAGCCTGTCGGATGCAGGAGAGATTTTGGAAGTTAATACCAAGTTTGTATACCTATTTGGTACTATTTGTTACCAGACGTCTAATCTTGTCAACATCAGAACTTGTTATAACGCCTACATTTAAGTAAAACCGACGTGGTCCAGCCATTCTGAAGTCAGAATTTCCTCGTAATAGTTTTCTCTCTTTAGTGAGTGAGGTGTCAATTATTTGATGTCTGGTACCAAATAGATACAAAACTTGGTATTCCTCAACTCCCACAATCTCTCTTGGTCCAGTCATCCTGACGCAGACTAGCTTTGATTAAGTTCCTGTTAACTTACTTGACAGACATTCAAACACATTCTGTAATCTGTTCCATTTTTTTTATTTATTCGGTGAGTAGTGGATGTTCGAAAATTGGAGCTCGTGAAGCGCCAATTTCACTAAATTCTGTTAGTTTTATAGATAGAATAAAATCTGATAGCTAGTTAGAATTATGCTTAATTTTGCACCAAAATGTAATACTAACCATTTATTGACGGACTTTGTCTCATAGACTAAGTCAAAAAGGTACTTTACCTGCAATAATCAATAATTGTTTCCAACCTGTTTTTGGGTACGTGAGGCGCTAGGTACCGCCATTGTTGAGTTTATTAAGTAACTTGTTAATCTATATCTACCCACTAAGTTATTTATATTTCCCAATAAAATAAGTTTCCAAGAACAACAGCTTCATTTTTTTAACCTACCTTCCATAATACATGACAAAATCTAGACAAATAATTTACAAAACAAAAATTTGCTTTCCCATTTACAATTCTACCAGGCTGACTAGTAATCAGTATGGGGTAGGCAAGGGGTAGGTATACCAAAAATATAAGAGTTTTACATTTCTTTGAGGAATACATACTTACGGGGTATATATATTATACCTTACCGTACCGATGCATTTGTGAAAGCTTGTGATCATGAGAGCTTCAACTATAGTTTGTTTTAGAGCTACAGAAGACGCCAACAGGTCAAGCTACGCGAAACTGTCAAATCTTCCCAATCAACTTTGAACCTTAATGCTTTAGCGATAACGTTGAAAATCTATGAAAGAAATTTGATAGATTGTATAGTTGCTTGATGTGCTGGCGTCTGAACCTACCTACATAGAAACGGCAAGTTAAAACGCATTGTGGTACGAACAGCGATAAACTGAACCACTCAATCAACTTGTTTTTTTAAACGTTTTTAGACAAATCCATCAAGAAACAGAAAATCTGCGGCCCTGAAAAGGGCCTTGTCAAACTGCGCCAAATAAATTAAATTACTGTAATTTCTTCAACATAACCTCAATAAATCACCCGCCAAAACCGTACAGTGTTCTTCCTTGTCTCTTCAAAGCATAGACAACGTCCATCGCTGTCACAGTTTTTCTTTTGGCGTGTTCAGTATACGTCACGGCATCTCGGATCACATTTTCTAGAAATACCTTCAGCACGCCGCGAGTTTCTTCGTAGATTAATCCTGATATTCTCTTGACACCTCCTCTTCTCGCTAATCTTCTAATAGCAGGCTTCGTGATGCCTTGGATGTTATCTCGAAGAACTTTTCTGTGGCGTTTGGCACCTCCTTTGCCTAATCCTTTCCCGCCTTTGCCGCGACCTGTCATTTTGACGTTAACTTTAACTCTTTTTTTTCTAAGCGCGAATGTGACAACTGCAAGATGTTGAATGCGGTTTTGTGCGTGCGCGAGGAGTATTTATAAGCTAGGCGCGCGGATATCGCTTCTGTTGAGGGTAACTTTGTCAAAAAAATAAGAAATTTGTGAAATAACCCTCGTAAAAAAATACTGATTGCGATAGTGCGTTGTATTTGTTAATTATAGAAATAGAAATAGAAAAATATTTATTGTCCAGGTAATACAGTAAGCGGGTTCACGGGTTTACAGTACCTAAGTTAAAGCGACATGAGTGGCTTAAAATACTACCTACAGCTAGGTTACAATATGGTATTTGCTGGTGAGCCCCAAACTAGACAGTTAGTCTGTATCTTGGGGCTCATAGTATGAATTCCAGAGTGGAGATTAAAGAGGTGATTTCAGGTATAATTGAATTACTTAGATATGTATTAGATTTCTGTTTGCTATTCTTTTACTTTAACTCTAAATAGGTAAGAAAAAAATCATTAAATTAGCAGCAATGTAGGTATTCATTAATTTAATATTATTTAGTTAGGTAGCTTTTTCTGGTATTCACATGGGCAAATGCAATACTCAAAACAAATTTTGTATTAAACGCCCACTATACCTATGCCTAATATAAGTTGGGGGATTACATAGCTGATAAAAATGCTTGGCTCAAAGTTGGTCCGGCTCCACAAAGGTGCTTATACTAATTGATCCGCATTCGAAAATATTGTCGGAGCTGCTGGAGATTGCATTGCATCATTGAGTGAGTAGCTCGCCCAATCATTAAAAAAATATATATATCTGCCGCTATGATGAGAGGGTTGATTTCTAATTACATTTTTAAACCTAGATAGTTATTTAACGCAGTCGTTACGGGTGGTCAGAAGCCCGAAAGTCTGACCACCAGTCTTACCAAGGGGTATCGTAGGTATTACCCAATAAGTGGGTTGTGGAGGTCAGATAGGCAGTCGCTCAATCAAAGTGCATGGTTCTTGTATTTTTTCTATTTTTTTCTTTATTTATCCATCTTACCTATCGATACAAACATCTTTAACTAATTATAAACAGGGAGCAATTAATCCATAACATACCGCGACCCCTCCGTCTCCGTGCATCGGAAGCACGTTAAGCCGTAGGTCCCGGCTGTTATTCATAGATCTTTGACAGTCGTTACGGACAGTCAGAAGCCCGAAAGTCTGACAACCAGTCTTACCAATGGGTATCGTGTTAACTGGGTTCTGGAGGTCAGATACGCTGTCGCTCTATGTAAAATATTTAAGTACTGGTATTCAGCTGTAACCGGTTGAACTGGAAGCCAACCCCAACATATTTGGCAAAAGGCAGGCAGATGATGATACAGAGAGGTTAATAAAATAATTAAGGCGTTAACCAAACGACATCCAATAATTGGTGGCTTGAACTCATTGATCAACGCTCATGATTGGTCGATGATTTTACGTAGCTCGCACGTTTACCCACTACTTGCGAACAACACAAGTCCACCTAAACCACACAACTCATGGCGACAAACGTTACAAAATTAAATATCAAACCAAAACAAAAATGGCACCCGTAAAGGTACCTAAGAAGGCTCTGAAACCAACACCAACAAAGGACAGCGTCTCCAGGCCAATCATCAAGACGAAAAAACTCAAGAAGAAAAACTACCAGAGCTTCTCCATCTACCTCTACAAGCTACTCCGAATGGTGGCACCAGAGAACCTGGGAATCTCACGAAAATCCATGCTTATAATGAACAATTTTCTCAACGATATGCTGGAACGGATTGCGGTTGAAGCTGGCAGGTTGGCTGTCCACAGCAAGAAGTCGACGTTGAGTAGCAGGGAGGTCCAGGCTGCTGTCAAACTCGTCATCCCTGGAGAGCTCTCAACCCACGCGAACATAGAGGCTGTTAAAGCCATCAATATGTTCCACAAGAGCCATGAACGAGACGCTGCTGCGAAGCAGTGAAGACAATAGTTAGATGTGACAATGTGATGTGTTTAGGAGATGTGAGGTCGAAGACAATGTGACAACACTTGGGAGTGTCGTAGTTTGTAGGATACTAGTGAAAATTATTGGGTTTTAATTATTATTAAAGTTGATTGATGAATAAATAATTGTGAAGTTTTTCTGTGGTTTTATTATAGGTACCTATATATTACTTGCCACATACCACACACACACACACACACAACCACGGCAACCACTATTTCATTTCATCTGGTATGTAACCTCCTTGTTTGCTGGGTAACTCCCATGTAGAAGGGGACGAGCCTGTCGCCAGCAATCAGGAACAAATCCAGACTCTATAGGCTGCTAGCAAGATATGCGTGACCCATAATAACACTTTGCACGACCCGAGAATAGAACCCAGTTTTTGCATTTAAGTACTTTTTGTCGTCATGACGACCAAATCACCTTACTATATACACGCCATTAGTATTCTAAGCTACCGATACTCAGTAACTGGGTTGTGGATGTCAGATAGGCAGTCGCTCCATGTAAAATACTGGCATTCAGCTGCATCCGGTCACTGGTCGACCCCAACATAGTTAGGAAAAGCTAAGTACGAGTAGGTATGTGATTATTCTAAGTTACAGATAAGCGATATAGATACCTACAGTTAGGAATTTTATTCGAAAGGGCTAAAAACTTTTAGGAATATTCCTCTAGTAAATGGTTTGTTTAACATAATGATACACAGGCCTCATCTCTTACCAGTGGAATATTATTAGTTCTACAAGTTTTCATTTTCACATACCGTGGGTAATTAATAATTATGGCTCAAAACAATTGAAATCTACCCACATCATCTTGAATTTACCTAAAAAACTATAAAAGGCTCGTGTGTGAACGAAAACAAAATGGCGCGAACACAACAGACCGCCCGCAAGTATACCGGAGGAATAGCTCCTCGGAAGCAACTGATGGCGACACGATATTAAGTGTCCCATTGTGGAATAGTACCATATTTACACTCCAAGGCGGAGTCGTCTATGAATCTCCACCAGCATTGCGATTCTGTAACCATCACATCAAGATACAGTATTTTACTAGTTTGGAGGTCAGGGTCTCACTCACCCACAGAAATCTAATAAGATTTCTGTGGTCTCACCTCAATGATACCCTGTAAGATGTTCATAATAAAGATTATTATTATTATTATATTATTATTATCTCACCGTGAAAACTTAGGTGAAGTGAGCGTGGAGTGAGCTGTCATTCCAAATAATGCTAGGGATTGACACTAGTGACAACTCACATCAAGCTCACTTCACTTGAGTTTTCACGGTGAGATTTTTAATTTTTACAGAATCGACCGGCTGAACAGGTTTAACATGCTTCGGCCAACCTGGGTCCAGAGTCTGTTTAACGACTTCCAGATTACCCAAGGTAACTCAAGTCCAGGTCATCAGCGGGTGGAACGAATGGTTTGGGTAAGGAAGCACTGTCTTGCCACAGCTTCAGTCTTTCCTGTGTGATCGTTCGTGAGTACCTAAGTGGGACGACACACTTTAAAAAAATCCTAATAATATTGACACTTCAGTTGTATTTTGATAACTACAAACCGGAAACTTTAAAGTTAATCTTATCAAAGCTTTTTTTTTGCATATTACCTATCTACATAAATTATAGCTCGGGCTGTTATCTCACCAGACACTATAAAAAAAGTTGGAAAGATCCTGCAAATAAAACAGTTTTCATTATACATGGTGGCAGCTGGACATCGATGCGCTAGTTGAAGCCTAAAAAAGGAAGTCGAAGCCTGTAGAAAAACTTTGTTGGTTACCAAAAAAATAAATAAAATTGCAGTTTCATAGAATAGTGCAGCACTGACGCGCTCAAAATGTATGAAACTGCTTTTTTTAAATAACCGACAAAAAATTTCAGGTTCAGAATCATGTTTATAGGTAAGTATGTACTAAATCTATGGTAGGGTCGCCGGCGCCGGCACGTAACTTGGCCAGGTTTTAGCGTAGTAGGAGTAAGTTTGCGCATGTATACTTAGTTAGAGCAACAAAAAAAATGTCACCTTATAACTTGTCATTACTCTATGTTTATTACCATAATTTATTTTTAAACATATCTCTTGTGAAGAAAGTGAAAAGAGAAACGACTCAAGACTGGCCAAGTTACGTGCCGGCGACTTGTAACAGTTGATGTCCTTGTTACCCTGTACCTATAACATCACGGCTGTACCTATCCTCGGGATAGGCAGGTAATAGAAGGCGAGTATATTGCCAGAAACCGGAAATTTTAGGAAGCTAGGTAGGATGCTAGTTATTAATATACCAAGATCATCAGCATGCTTTCATCGATAAGTATAATAAATGACATAATGGTACGCTTGAAGGTCAAAATTATCGATTTTTGCGTGGAGCACAATAGGTCGATACGATACGGGTGCAAGGCGCACTCGCATCCTGGGGCTACCAACATTTTGTTGGGATACATAAATAATTTAACAATTAAAATTGTACAACCTGTAACCGCAAAAGCCGAAAGGTTCTAATATCAAATCGTTTATTGCAATCCATAATGTAAACCTACAGAAAAAAAAACTTGAGAGGTGTCAAGGGACACCCGGATGGAACGAAGTATAACTATAAGAGAGAGAGGCTTGCTTTCTATAAGAGAGAGAGAGACAGACAGAGAAACACACGCACGCCGCCGCGCCGTCGAGGTAGACCACAGCGAAGGTGGTGCGACGATGTGGTAACATCAGGGCCAACATGGCCAGAGATCGCCCAAGACAGGGAGGTTTGGAGGAAACAAGGGGAGGCCTTTGACCAGCAGTGGGACACAATGTAGACTAACAAAAAAAAACGATAAATTTTTGCCGACGAACGACCAATTGGAACCGTGCACCTAGTTTCTGACGTTTCATAAATGCCCATGTAGATTTATGTGAAATAAAATATTTAGAATTTAGTTGTTCTGCAATAAAACTAGTATCATTGTTATGTAACCTCAACTTTTTATCAATCTTCACAAAAATCTCACATTTTATTATAAATTTAGATGATCGCTCTTAATCAGAACAAATTTACAAAAATGGCTATTGATTTAGTTTCTTAATTATGACTGCTTCTTACTGACGTTATGGTGTGATCTGATTGGTGACTTGACTACATTAAATCTGGACGGGGAGCGCTGCGCGCTGTCTTGAGCTGGTTTGTGTGACTTTTCAGGATTATTTTTATTTTCTTACTGTCCCTTTCCGTACCTATACGTCCGTTTCCTTATTTCTTTTAAAATCGATATGATTCCGTGGACAATAGTGTGGGTTGTGCGTTTGTTTACTATTACCTATACCTTACCTAATTATTAATGTTGTAACGTATAACTGTTTTTTGTCCCAAATAAATAAAATAAAAATAAATAAAAAATGTTGCGCGCCCCACCTCGCAGCTGTGTGTACCAGCAGCTGCCAGCGACCGTTACACTCGGCGGCACGTGCTACCCCTGCACAATAATAATAATTATTATTATTACGTAGAAAGTGGGGTGGGCAGAGAGGTCATGTATCGAACTTTCGAATGAATTCGAAAGCTCTGGAGAAAGAAACAAGACGGAGAGGTTTTCACGTTCGGTAATGGTTTTTTATATTAATGACATCAAATATGACACTTTTTTTTTTGCCCTGTAGGTTAAAACAATTGTTGCACCTAGCCTGTTATTATGGACTTTACATAATATTTATTAATTTATTCCAGGCGACGCAGGCCCATATATAAAAACATAAATATTTTCGTTATAAAATAGTACTTCACTAGCTAGTTCTTGCGCAGTTCTGTGGTACTTAGGCTTGCTAGATTATGTCGTCTAGTTGTCACGCATGATGCTCATGATACAATGTCAGTCTTTCACCTGTCACTACACATTCAATCTAAATCATTTTGAAGGATATTGCTAATCCATTGCTTCATATGTTCGAAAAAAAATCTGCTGAACAACATAAATAACGCAATGAATGTTCTTGAACTGTCAAAATTAAAGCCATTGCTACTGTTATGTGTTACGCAATTACCCCGCCGATGGGCGTTGTGAAGGACATTGATGAGTATCGTGATTATTGATGAGTTTCAACGTGCAGGCTCGAATAGGAACAGACACAACCGTTGTACGGTACGGTACATAGCATCAGCCTATAATGTTCCCAGGACACAGGCCTCCTCTCGGTGAGAGGGAGTGGGCCGTAATCCACCATGCGGGCCCAGTGCGGGTTGGTAGATGTCACATGTCTTTGAAATTTTGGTTCTAAGCACATGCCAGTTTCCTCACGATGTTTTCCTTCGCCGTTTTGAGTGCAGTGGTGATGAAATAACAAAGTAAAGCGGCAGCCTGGGTTCGAATCAACGACCGCCGTTACCACTGGCCCACCACTGCGCTTACGGTACATAAGCCACACAAAAAAGATTAAATAACTGTCCAGACAAGATATTAAGAGAAACGAGTATTTACCTAGCTATACTTACTACACAAAACAGGGAGCCCTAACGAAACGACCCCTGATAAAAGGGACCTTCCTCGAAAGCTCATTCAATAATTGCACAAGGTAATACCAGTTTTACTATAAAACTTAATAGATTTTCAATTAACAACCTTTTTGTGCTAAAAGTAGGGTTAAAATTGCAATGACACCGTCTTCTATTGTATACATCTCCATTTAAAGTAACACACAAGTTATATTCAACTTTAAACGATGTGTGATAAGGTTTCTATTCGATTTGTTAACCTTTTTTGAACTTGGAATTCAAACAGCGCGTGCCCGTTTGCAGGGGTGCGCAAACGCCGCCGTTTCCGACCCCGGTGTTTTTTTGAAAAAGGAATGATTTTACAGTTGACGGTTAGACGTTGAACTGGATAGACGTGTGTTATCAATAGAATAATAATAGCTTTTAATATAAAACTAAGTGTAGTTGTAGTGTGGATAAGTGAAGTGTCTTTAAGTGAACAAAAATTGAAAAGAATACCAAGTTTAATGGTTTAAAAATTAATAAAAAATCACTTTGAAAACTAAACTCGTTAATTTAACATAACTTAATTATAACTCGTATAATTTAATTGAATATAATTCCATAAAAAACTTAGAAGCTAAAGATAAGTTTAAGTAAAAGCACTGAACGTGAACGGTTCCGGTTACAGCCCACCCTTCTTTTATAACAAGGAATCATGCACTAACAATTGCACGGGGAAAAAATACGCTTACAAAATGGATTCACCGAAAATCGTGTACAAATATTACTCAAATCCAGCTTTCTGCTCACAAAGCGAAGTTGTTTTTGCACAAAAATCATGCATGACAAAGATTGTGTCGCCAGAGAGGCAGAGGATGCCTCCTTTAGGCGCGAACTCGCCGAGAAAGATCGAAATAAGTAATAGGATTATGAGGACAGATATCTCTGATAATCCTTTGAGAATATCCCCAGCTGGGGCTCCAAGATACAGAGAGGAACCGCCGGCATTGCCACCCAAACCATCCAAGTTTCAAAACAGGAGTTTCCAAAGACAGTCCTCTTTAGTTTACAAACCTTCTCGTTCAGTAAGATGCAGGACGAGAAGCGAGGACTTAGAAATGGCTCAACTAAAATATCAAAGACAGGCAAGGTATGATAGACGTGCAGACAGCGACGATGGTCTTGAGGACAGCAGAACAAAACATAGGTACGAGGTAATTGAAGACTTCGATGATATGGTGGACTATTCACCGACGAAGAAGAGAATAGTTGAAGCGAACGCTGATGAAATTGAAGAGTACAATGTAGATGGACCAGACGAAAATGAACTCAAAGAAATACCTACAGAAATTGTCAAAACTGTGAATGGAAGGACGCTGAGATACGCTATAATTCCTACAGAAGAAGATGAGCCTAGAAAGTGTAACGTTACTTTCACATCTCCCGCCATGACGAAGAAGAATTTGATAGCTACGCAAAAACTCCACGAACTGTTATCAACACCAAGGAAACTAAAGAGTTATGCCAGTCAGCCTTCAGTAAGAATCACACCCAACAAATCTATAGAAAACAAATACTCGGAAACGCCAAGGAAATTCGTATCCAGCACTCCCACTCATGGTGTCACTCCATCCAAATCCTGTGCCAACCTGACTACAAGAACCAGTGCACCAACTTCACCCATTTCGCCGAAAGCCCAGCAAAAATTAAGCTACGGTCTACCTGAGAACTTGCCTGAGAAACTGCCTGGATTTGATAGACATGACGTGTTCGTGACTAGTTTCAGAGACAAGAGTAGGGATCGCAGTTTTGATCTTGAGAGGGAGATGAGTAGAGAAAGACGGGATTACGATCGGAGACGAGACAGTCAGAGGAAGGATAAGAATACTGCTGTTATTATTCCGAGGTAAGTAACCTAACTTAATATATTGTTTAATTGGTTTTCTAGCTTCTGTCCGTGATTTTGTCTGCGTGAAATTTCTTGTATCCTATAACACTTGGGGGCTTTTCATTTATTACGTAAGACGATTTGAGGGTGGAGGGGGTCAAAACAAGTCTTATTTTTTCTTACGTGGGGGTGGGAGGCGTCTAGATTGTTCTTACGTAAGATCACAAAAGTAAGCAAATATTATGTTTTTAATTTTTTGCTACTTTTTCTTTGCAATGTTGGTAGATAAGTACAGGGGGCCTAAAAAGGCCACTTTAAGCAATACCTACCTCTACAAGCTATTCATTTGCTGAAATCCCAGCAGATCATTAGCAATTCCTATAGTTTTCGTAAAATTTAATTTCATTTTAATTTGGTGTAAACATTACCGCATGAAAAAAATAAAAACCGTAATTTTATCGGTAAATTATTAATCAAATTGGTTTCAATGTTATTTCATTGTGATATGAATTGCACACAGATCATATAATTATGAATTGTGAGTTTGTGACATATTGTTATCCTATTATGATTCTGCCAGTGGCCTTTTTAGGCCCCCTGATCTTACGTAAGATAAAAAAGGGGGGAGGGGGTTCATCCAAGTCTTATATTTTCTTACGTAGCACACTGTATCATTATCACGATCTAGCGGAACTTAATTAAAAAATAATATATTTCTAAATATTCCTAAAACTCCCTTCATTGCACAGTTGTATAAGTATATAACCGATATTTAACCAAATTAATAAGTTAGCAACACCACATAACTCAGGGAAAGTCCCGAAACATGTTTGTCCGTACTAGCACGCGCGCTGTTGTTTAGTACTGATTTACTTAATACTGAATGCGAACAGGTGTGTTCTTGTCGTAAGTGCTATTAAGTGGTAATTTTTATTGCTTGGTATATCATCGAGCATACGTTGAGGGTAGGTTTGAACCTTTTTTATATTGAATGTTTTTAGTACATTAAGTTTTTGCGGAAGTCTTGAAAAATATTTTTATTTTTTGTATTAGAGTTGACTTTTAAAAATGTATACATGTGTATACACCGGGAAATCACTGTTATACCATTCTACGGTTAATATTCTGTGAAATTTAGTTGAAATCCCTTGCTCCTATTTGCCCCGCTCATACGTTTTTTTTTTGTTTTCTATCAGATTGATGCACAACGAGATATTTTTGATATATGGTCGAAATAACCTTAAAATTGAAAAAAATCTGGATAATTAAGACATATATGACTGTGAAAATTCTCCACGATCACTTCAAATGTCAATAAGTAGTCTCACCGCAAGAATACAATTCAAATGGGAGAAATGTATGCGAAACAAAACAAGATTCTTGGCAGAATATGCAGATTGGTTGGAAGAAATAAATAAATAAATAAGAAGAGTTGCAATATACTAAATAACATCATAATGTTAACATTTTATGTCACTTGAAATTAAAAAAGGACGATTCGCGCAAGAATGAATAAAGTTCCGCTAGATCGTGATAATGATACAGTGTGCGTAGGGGGAGGGGTGTCAGAAAGTGGTCAATATTGTCTTACGTAATAAATGAACAGCCCCTTGGCAATACTGTAGCTTCCCATTAGTTAAATTTTCGGAATCGGATCAGTAGTTCCGAAGATACAAACTTACAAAGTCTTTATAATATCTCTAGCTTCTGCGCTCGACTTCGTCCGCATGAAAAATTTCTTGTGTCCCCGACCCACTCCGTCGCATCACCTGTCCTCTTCGTTTTCGCTTATCGATCTTTTTTTCTTTTCGTTCGGCTCCTAAGGGTCATAGCCATAATTCTTGAGAACGGCTATAGGCTATTTAACATCAAATAGCCTATTAGTCTAGTCTTCCCCAAGAATTTGACTATCAGACGCAAAAATATTTTTTCAAATACGACTGGTAGTTTCAGAGATGAGCGTTCAAACAAACAAACTCTTCAGCTTTATTATCAGTAGTACAGAAGATTGTATAGTTTCATGGCTATGTTAAAACGTAGAGGTACGAAATTAGTTAATTGTATATCACTAACTAACGAACAAAGGTTATGTTTAGCTTTGAGCATCACAAATTCACAACTGATAATACATAAATAAGTACATCGCACAATTCAATAGCTAACTGTCAATAGTCACAGTTAAATATTTAATCTTTGTGTCGGTTACGTAATGATAACTTCGCGGTCTACAGGTAAACCGTTACACAGCTGTTTCACATGTGTAAAGTTTTTTTCTAAGTTAATGGTCTAACGCCTAACACGCGCCTAAAAAACGACGCACTTTTGCACTATAGCTGTTCATTTTTCACAAGGCGTTCTTTGTTAACATACTGGAACTCAAACATTTATTTCAATTAGACCATTTACACTTTTACAGGCACTTTTGAATTGTCAAAATTAAATAGTCGGTCAGTTAGTTCAAAAGTTGAAGCTAGTTGCCCATTCCAAAACGTAGATCTCTATTTAGAAGAACGGGCAAGAAACACCAAGGCCACTCTTTTAAATCAAGATATTACAAAATCTTGGGTACATTACTTTTGTTGCTTCTATATGTAAGAACAGTGTACTGTGTAATGTAAATACAATAATAATAGCGTTAGGCACCTGTCCCACCGCAGACGATTAAAGAGAAACGAGTAGAGCTAGGAACTAGAAACTAGTTGGGAGATGGCAAGCAATGCGCAGCGAGTGTGTTTGTGTAGTTCGGATAGTTTTGTCGCTGGGCTATGAGCCAGTGCGCGAGTGCGACGAGTAGAATGACTATACCTACCGTACCGAATTCAGTTGATGGTATGCGTATACATTATGTTAATAGTTGATCGCTTTCTGTTCACGTAAGAGAGTACTCGTTCAGCGACGCTCGCTTGGGCGAGCAGCGAGCATTGGCTGAGAGACTCACGCCTGATAGCTTTTACGCATACCAGCGATTAAACGCTCGTTGCCCGCGCCCCGTCTCGTACTGGCTGCTCGATTCTCGCTAACTAGTTTTAGTTGCTAGTTCTACTCGCTTTTCGTTAATCACCGGTAATAGGTCTTAGCCGATAGCTTTGCTGTGGCATTATCACTCGTTTTACAAAGGGGTAACAGGAAACTACTTGATGCTTAGTTGTGGCTATATACTCGTGTCCATTTCATTTTAAATACCGTAAAAACTTTATTGCTCAAAAGATTACAGGTACTAATGCCTGGTACTAATACTTGTAACATTAGTTACAAGTGCCAAGCTTCGCCAAGTGCCAAGTTACATGGCCAAAGAATTCGCCTTTTTTATTTAAATAGGACCCAATGTACCTATTTCAATAAAGGTTGAATCTTTTGTAATTCATTACTTATCCTGGATCAAATTCAGACTTCGATGGCTATAGAACCTACATTAAACTGCCTGACCTAGGGATCGAATGACTGGCTTCTGTACCCTAATAATTGCATAGCACACCATCTGTTTCAATGTGAATCATTTTGAAGGATATTGCTAATTTATTGCTTCATATGTTCAACATATTTGTCGGCTCAACAACGTACCTAATTTAAATAACGCAATGAAAGTTTTTTGAACTGTCAAAATGAAACCTATTGCTACTTATCACTACTTATCAGTAGTAATGGGTTTCATAATCTTTTGTAATTGTACCTAGTAACTAGTAGTAATTTAGGTAAAATTTAGGTAACTAGTAGTAATTTAGGTAAAATTTAGGTAACTAGTAGTAATTTAGGTAAAATTTAGGTAACTAGTAGTAATTTAGGTAAAATTTAGGTAACTAGTAGTAATTTAGGTAAAATTTAGGTAACTAGTAATAATTTAGGTAACTAGTAGTAATTTAGGTAACTAGTAGGTAGTAATTTAGGTAAAATTTAGGTAACTAGTAGTAATTTAGGTAAAATTTAGGTACTTAACTAGTAGTAATTTAGGTAAAATTTAGGTACTTAACTAGTAGTAATTTAGGTAAAATTTAGGTAACTAGTAGTAATAGTAATTTAGGTAACTAGTAGTAATTTAGGTAAAATTTAGGTAACTAGTAGTAATTTAGGTAAAATTTAGGTAACTAGTAGTAATTTAGGTAAAATTTAGGTACTTAACTAGTAGTAATTTAGGTAAAATTTAGGTACTTAACTAGTAGTAATTTAGGTAAAATTTAGGTAACTAGTAGTAATAGTAATTTAGGTAACTAGTAGTAATTTAGGTAAAATTTAGGTAACTAGTAGTAATTTAGGTAAAATTTAGGTAACTAGTAGTAATTTAGGTTAAATTTAGGTAACTAGTAGTGATTTAGGGTAATTGCCCCGGGTCGAAAGATTTAATGACAGCTGATCGTGGGTCCCTGGGTTCGTCCAACGGTACGCAATTTTATGTTATACTTAAAGACTTAATTTAAAAAAAAAACCCTTTCTCGTCGCTTTCAGGCTAGCATCCCCACCATCAGTTTACTCCGAAGAAACTTACAAGTCCTTCTCAAGCCTCAAGACGATATCAGGAGCGACAGCGTCTCTGCTGATAGCGGCTATCATGCTGACCATGTGTGGCGGTCTGACTGCGGGACTGAGCTTCTACATGATGTATGCTGTAAGTAACCTTGATTAACTTAAGGTTTTAGTCATGTAGAAGGACAATAATATAAATATTATGGGTAGGTTCTGCCCGAGTAGATGATGATAGTAGAGCATATTACGTGGGTACCGTATCTTTAGGACGTAAAACTTAAAAGTAATGTAACATAATATGAGAAAGTGAGCATTTAATCTGCATTAGTACAGAGATTCTGTGAGATGAGATACGATTTGATTGCCAATTAGCTCGCTTTCTATGTTTCATTACGGAAAATCGATGCCGGCCAATTGCCACCTCTTTAATTTACTCTGTGTCTGTCTGTCAAGTGCCTTGGTGTTTAATTAACAACTCGTGAATACCCGTGCATTCTAGCACTGCTTGGTTCTAGAAAAAAACAATGTATAGTTTTCAAACTAAATGGATTTTTGCTACTATGAATGAATTGACACAAAAATTACAAAAAATCTACAGTCTGAAACTACCTTAACTTTTATTTTCATTTAGCAAAATTACTTAGAGAGTTAAAATTACTAAGAGGTGTGTTAGGGCGATATACGGTATTCAAAGCACGGAAAGTTGCAAACCGTTCTTTGTGAAATTCCGTATTTTAACAGTACCCTGCCTATACATATGTGAGGTGGCTGTATTTGTCAAAACAAACTTCCACCTATTTGAAAAACTGCACAGTTTGCGACATAGAAATAAAATAAGCAGCAGGCAACACAAAAAAGCAGTATTCCAAAAAAACTTCTTAGGAATGGCACCACATATTTATAATAAATTACCTAATACTTTGTTATGTATAACAGATATAAATGTATTTAAGAAGCAACTCAATAATCTACTGATAAATAAGACATACTACACAATTAATGAATACCTGTCAGATAGAAATGTGTGTGTATAATAATAATACATAATATAATTATGGTGAAGACTAGGGTCCGATTTATTTTATTTGTATTACTAGCTTCTGCCCGCGGCTTCGCCCGCGTGGGTGTCGGAAATTATCCCACGGGAACGTGCTAACAGGATAAAATGTATGTGCTTCCCCAGAATGCCATCTAACTCGCGGGACCTTTGTGGCTTAATAACAATAGAAAACCAATTGTGTCTCATTAGTGGTGATTAAGAGGGTACCTATATGATATCTTTACCTAAGTACCTACATAATTAAAAAAAAAAGAACTCAATAACAGAAAATTAAATACCTACCTAAATAAACCTATTTCTGATGATAACTAATCTAAACTCAATAAATAAGCAAAATCCCTAAAAACTAATATCTATACGAATGACTAATCCTACCTAACATTATTATAAAATAACCTACGGTCACTACGTACACTATCAAATATGCTACCTATACTTTAAAATTAAGATCTATACCTTGCGGGTGACGTAACCTACGACAAACTTATTAATTGCGGTTGACACAGTAATGGGTCTAGGGATCGAACCGCAAAATTAAGTTTGTTTTTTATTGTATATACATTTCCGGGATAAAAAGTACCCAGTGTGGTGCCCAGGATATTAAAGAATAATTATACCAAGTTTCATCGTAATCGAACCGGTAGTTTTTGCGTGATGCCTGAACAAACAGACAGACAGACAGACAGACCGACAGACAGACAGACAGACAAAAATTTTTTTAATCACATTTTTGGGTTCGGTGTCGGTCTAGTAACACCCCCTGCCATTTATTTTTTTGATATTTTCAATGTACAGAATTTTCACTTCTACAGATTTATTATAAGTATAGATATAGATGTGTTGACTGTATTAGACATTACTTAATTATTAAAACATTATTACTCTGAAATTACCTACTTATTAATTTGAATTTATGAAATTACTTAATTATTTATTTATATTTATGACATTGTATACTTATTGATTTCAAGTTATGACATTGCTTATGGTATTATTTTGAATTAATGAAATTGTATAACGTATTAATCTGAATTTATGACATAGTATAATTTTAATGATAATTTTGCATGCCTGAATTGGTGCAACACAGTGGACTGCGCATTCACTTCACATCTAGAAATGTATATTATGTACTGTGTTGAGCAATAAACAATTGAATTTGAATTTGAACTTTTCTATGAGCAAAGTTCTTAACCGCTACATGTTGCTATTCTAGATTGGCAGGCGTTACTACTTGGACTTCGGCGTGCTTGCTGGCTTCACCTGCTTTTTACTAGGACTACTGGGCTTCAGGACGAGGAGACAACAGCTGCTGCCTAATAGGAATTATATTTCTGGTAAGCACTTAAATATACTGTTACTCGCGAAAATACCTATTTTCTTTGGTGAGTCGTTCTGAGTGAGTGTTTAATGTTGTTTACAAGGTTTATGTTCTAACGTTTTAATATTGTACCTATTAAAATAAGATGGTCAGTTCAGAAATAATAGAATATCTTTATTGTAACCATAACAACTCATGCGGGCGAGCAGGTGCCATTACTTTTATGGATTCATTGGCGCCTGCAACAATATATTTAGACATGACGCATTTAAACGTATGTGAGGCCAAAAAAATACCAATTTACACTATGTACCTACACTATTATATAACAATTGATTTACGATACTCCCCAGTACCATTCCAATACTTTCATGATGGTCACAGAATTTTTTTTTTTTGCTTTTCCAAATTTTTGAAAAGTACTTATGATGTTTTTCTAACGCGCCTGTTAGTGAGAATGAATACTATACAGTGTTGTCTAGGTACAGTACAGGCTTGCATAACTGTTCACAAAATCCCGGTACACTCATCGTTAGGTAAACTATTTTCTGTCGTTGTGATGACCAAAGTCTTTGTGTTGATGATACTGTCAAAGTCGCGGGAAACGCGGAATGAGAGACTCACGGAACCGGGAAGAATGGCAGAAAAAAGGGGAGTCCTATACTCAGCAGTAGGCGATTTCAGGATGAAATGGTGTTGATGACGAAAGTAGTGTGAAGAGCTAGCAAAGGCCATGACACAGAAGAAACAATGCACACAATGCTAACGTCTTTTGTTTTCTCTTACAGGTTACATCGTCCTCTCCTCCTTCTCTCTCCTAAGCGCATTCGGACTACTAATTCTCCTGTCAGTGGAGCCAAAACCAGGGATGCCATTGAACGATATCACCTCAGGAGCTGTCTGTGGCGTCAGTATCCTGGCTTTGTGTCTGGCGACTGTAGGCGTACTCGCTTCTTACTGCTGTGTTAAAGACCCGCCAGATAATAGGGTCGGGAGTACCAGGTGGTATTGACATAGGCTTGTACTAAAAAAATATGAGTAGGAACAGCAAATCTATATGAATAAAATATCTAATTCCTTGTCGAAATGACTAGCAATGATACGCCGCGAAGCAGCGTTGCTATATTCCGGGCTGTAGGCGCCTGCGAAAATAGAAACAAGGGTATTTTTAAATTTGATTGAATGAGTAATACGTTAGTGGCATGGCCCCTGATTATTTCTATATGAAACTGGCCAGGTTTAGCCTCATTTTCGACATACATTGATCGGTAACTAATAGTAATTCCTAGATATTTTTTTTGTATACTTACGAACTAAGCAATGGATGTCGAGAAATCATGGTCAAAATTCCTTTAAAGATTATCTCAGAGCTGATGTCCATATTGAAAGTCTAGAAGAAGTCCGGTGGCCACGGTCTATTAATAAATAGCTCTTAGTAAAAAAAAATAAAAAAATATTTCAGACCCACAAGATCCATAGTTTTGTTAGTATATACACATGACATAAGAAACTATGTTAGTAACAAACGCAAACATTGAATGTAACTTAAATTATTAGTGCACTAACAGGTACTTACATACTATGTTAGTAACAATAATGCATACACAATCAGTTCATGTACCGTCCGCGCTCACCTGACACCCCGGCACATGCACATGAACATGTACAGTCACGAGCAAAAGTATGTATACACTCGGCTTTATTCAAAAGCGATTTACTCCTTTATTTTTCAATAAAATTTTATGTTGTTACAAACATAGCATTTTAGAACCCATAGGTTTATGTAATGTGTCGTATTTCAACGTTGCATTCGTTATTTCACGAAAAAATCGCAATTGCCAAGTGTTGACATATTGGTGCTCATGACTGTATCCAGTGAGCCATGATGTCGCAACACGGCTTCTCACTGATGACCTTCAGAATGCTGTTGGCACTCACACGCACTCTGCGCATCATGGTAGCCATCCGTTTTCGTAGGATGGTGTTGAAACCATCCACAAGTATTTCAGCAAATATCCCGGAGACGCTGCAGTAACGTGGAAGCCCCAACAACATCCTGAAGGTGTTATTGTACTTAACTCTGAGGGCGTTGTATTGTATGCCCCTTGCGTATACCGAACCCACAGAGTGCACGTGTACTTACACCGATTGGCAAAAAGCCTTAAAAAGAGTTGATTTCACCTCTGGAGTACCTACATCGCGCAAACCTGCGAGCCAGCATATTGCATCGGACAGCCAACGAACTCCGTTCTCTTTCCATATCGGCATCGTCCTTCAATTCCTCCGTTACTATGTGCCGAAGATATTTGAACTCGGTTACACGTACAAGAACCACACCACTTAATATAAAGGGGGTACATGTGCTGGTTTTTTTTGGTTTACCCTAAAAACAAGTAGTTTGCTAAGTGTATGCTCACTTAGCAAACTACTTGTTTTATATACGAGCATATATATGAGCGACACGCGGCTGTCGCTGACAATGTGTCGCTCATGTATTTGAATAACGTTCAAACACAAGGCGGCATGTTGGTGGCGGCGCAGCCGCCGACACGTGAACACGTCGTCCGTTATCCTATCTCAATGGTTACCACCAACACGCGTCGGCGGGTGTCGCCGACACGCATCGATACTTGCAGTTGCCTCCATAGACTATTATTTAGAAATGAGGTTGCCTCTGTTGTCAACGCGGGTCGCTCGTGTGTAAGCATAGTAAGAAGAGAAGAATGAAGAAAATAATTTAAATAACATCACTTAAATATCATTTATATAACTACGTATCGAGTTTTCTTAATGTGTTAAAAAAGGAAATCCAAGTATGCATAAGGGTTGGTTCCATTACGGTTTTAAATATTATTTTTATTAAGTAATTTATTTCCTAATTTTAGGAGTTTCTTTTTCATAAAGTACGATGGAGTTGGTCTTTATAGCTATGTTTTATTATAATTGTGTAGTTTAGATATACCAAAGCAGGTCCACATTTAAAATTTATTGTATTTTATTATGTAATTGTTGTGAAATTTTAATAAAATTGGATTGAATATTACGTGTTTGCGTGTTTTCTTTCCATAAATCACCAGTTCACCACAAGTCTGAGTATTCAACAAAATTCACTGCGTTATTCACGTTGTTGAGCAGACAACATATTTTATGAAGCAATGGTTTAGCAATATCCTTCAAAATGATTCAGGCTGTGAATGATAGTTACGTAATTAGGGTGCAGGATTTAAGTGGGTAGTTTCATTCTGCATCTACGCACGACATTATACAATTCCAGTATAAGCTGACTTCTCATTGTACGAAAAGCCTATACAATGCGAGGTCAGCTAAAACTGGAAATTTATAGCTTGATATACCTATCCTCGTGTGTACTAGGTGGCGGAAAAGTCATCACCCTATCGGAAGATGCTACTTATATTTTTTGCAAATGGCGGCAAAGGGATGGGGAAGGATTGGACTGTGTGAAAGATGATAAATGGCTAGAAAGGGGGTGACTGGTCCTACCCTACTCCTACCCTACTCTACCCTACTTCTACCCTACTCCTAACCTACTCCTACCCTACTCCTACACTACTCCTACCCTACTCCTATAAGTAAAACGCTGATTGATTGATAGAACTTTATATGAATTATTATATTCGATTGCCATCTTGCGGATCTGTGGATGGAAGAGAATAATATAAAAATCGCGATTAAAAAACAGGGGTTGATCGTATAAGAAAATTTGGAATTGTATGTATTTTTCAATGCTGAATAAAAATTTTGTCCAAAAAATAAAATGTTAGGGGTGGACAACCCTTATCACTTAGGGGTATGAAAATAATAATAATAATATCCCTGGACATTTCACACAGCGCCATCTAGTCCCAAGCTAAGCAACCTATTGCTTGTGTTATGGTAACAAGATGGTTGATAAACTACTTAAATACATTTTTTTTTTGTAAATACATACATATTATAGATAGAAAAACCCCCAGACTCGGAACAAATACATGTAGGTCATACAAATATTTGTTCCGTGCGGGAATCGAACCCGCGACACGCAGCGCAGCAGTCAATCGCTTAACCACTGCGCCAACCGTGCCGTCAAATAGATAGTAGCCGATTCTCAGACCTACTGAATATAATTACTGATAAAATTTCATAAAATTCGGTACAGCCGTTTCGGAGGAGTATGGTAACTATTAACATTGTGACAAGAGAATTTTATATAATTTAGGATAGGGGCAAGAGAACGATGATTTCCTGAATAGGAGCTGCTTTTCTTTGCTTTCCTATTACCTAAGTCACAAGATGGTGGTCCACCTTACACTTACTACAGCGTACTTACGGTCAATGGTATAACTACAAAAACCATAAAAGAGCCCGAGAGTCCGAGACTGTTCTTCACAAGGTTATCTTCATAGTAAGGCATTACATACCTGCTATTCACAAACATCCGACATGCTATCCAGTGGCGTAACTATACCCTTTCATTTGGGGCCCGTGGCAAATTCATGGGATAGGGCCCTCCCTCAATGTAAAGAAGCTCAACCAACGTTATAATTCTTTTTACTAGCACTTCGTCCGCGTAGATTTCGTAATTTCCTCTACAAAATTGAATAGGTACGGACGCCAGCAGGTCAACCTACCCGAAACTGTCAGATTTTCCCAATCAACATTGAACCTAATGCTTTGGCAATAAAGTCGAAAATCTATTAAAGAAATCTGACAGATTGTAGTAGCTTGATGTTCTGGCGTCTGTACCTGACAGCGTCGTTGGTTTAAAAAAGGCGAAAAAAGTTTGCATTTCTATACTTAGATATGTTAGGATCCTCCTGTGCTCATGGCCCTCTCTGGCCGGGGGCCCCTTCCGGCTGGGGGCCCGTGGCATTTTGCCACTCCTGCCACCCTATTGTTACGCCACGCCACAGAGGCTATCGTATCGAAAATGACACATATTTCTTCTTGCCCCCGACAGCAAGCAGCAGTCGGAAGACTAACGGTCGTCTACTTGATTCAAACTGATAAAATTTTCTGGTTTTCGACGTGTGAACAACTTTTAGAGTACTCCTATGATAACATTGATTGATGTTCGATATTATAATGTACAGACGCCAGCACATCAAGCTACTACAATCTGTCAGATTTCTTTAATAGATTTTCGACTTTATTGCTAAACCATTAGGTTCAATGTTGATTGGGAAAATCTGACAGTTTCGGGTAGGTTGACCTGCTGGCGTCCGTACTCTGTGTTCGATACGAAACGGAAGCGTATCGAGTGGCTGTGAATAGCTTAGCTATGCTGTTCTGTATTTGGTTAAGTAATAATAGTTAAGCAAGCAAACGGTCACGCGTCACGGACACCATTTGCGACACGGCGATATTGCGTTATGGTATAATTATATTATGTTCTGTGGACATTGCTAAGCAGATTGCAAACACGGTGCTTTACCACTGTTTTTGTGAATGAACAGGCTACAATGTCCTTATAAGAGCTTAGTTACTGACTCAATATATCACGAGGTTTTCTCCGAAAAAGGGAATAAGATTTGTTGCAATAAAAACAAGATCTCCCTGAAAAACAGAACCGTTAAACGTTCCGGTTTACGTGCCTACCCAGCTGAATAAATTGCATTGTAACTTCTTACTTTCATAATTTTTGTAGATCAGTTGACCATTTTTTCTTTATATCATATACTTTTTCAAATAAATAAGATAGTTTTTAAAATTGGTAAGTAAATATAACACGTAAGTTTATAAATTATTTTCTGGAATTATATGAAATGGAACGACAAAAGTGGTTGTCAAACTATGCGTCAACAACGAAGCGTTCCAATGTTTACTTAGGAGAGACCGAAGCATTGAAAGATTGCTGTCTTTGTCTAACTCATGTAAAAGGATAATAAACTATCCTGCTGTCTCATAGACAGGAACGAGTTTCAGGAATGTTCACCTCTTGACTGTGATTTTCTATTCAGCTTTTGTGCTAATTTGATAACAATTGAACTGTTTGATAACAATTTCTAATTGGTATAACTATAAAACGAGATGTAGCTTTGATTATATCATCTAACCTGTCAGCTGCATTTATGTCAACGCCCAGCGAGATATGCATTTCGTAATTTAAGTTGTTAAAGTGTTGTTGAGAGTCCAAAACATGTAAGTCTTTGTTATAATATGTTTTTTTATCAGGATGATTACGGTAGGTGTCGCAGTCACCACCGCCCCATCTTAATTTGCTCATTATAAAACATAGACATTGTTTTTATAAAGATTGCAGCAGAATGCAAAGGTCTTTTGAAGAAGTAAATAATTTGAAGGTCGAAAAATAAATAAAATATGTTTTTCATTGGTATTTCATAATGCCCAGCTGTTAATAGCTACGTGTTTAAGTTTGTTATTATAAACAAACGTTTGTTCTTATCAGAATAATAGAGCAACATATCAATTATTGAGATAAACAAAGTCTGAAATTCTACAGGCCTATTTAACTGGCCCAATTATGTTATCGTTATTAATACTAGCAGCACTATTGCATGGTTACATTACCTACAGTGAGTCAGTCATACCAAGTGTAGTTTTAGTGAACATAATGGCTTGCTCATTGTAAGTGTTTATCTTATTTCTTTTTTGACAAATTGTCATGACACAACAGCTTTGCCAAGTAGTTATTCATTACAACAATGGCTCATTATGTCTTGTTTGTATAGTAACAAGTTCTTTTTCTTGGCAGAATAGTCAACATCCTCTCAGTTGCCAAGGAAAAAAAATATATTTTCAAATGTTTAAAATTAAACTTTCAAAGGCCAAAAATATCTTCTATTTCTATAATTCCTGATTACAATGCAATTTTATTATTTTTTAGTTAAATTATGTCACATTTCTTTTTGCTCTAAGACAGATTTCTAATTTAGGATGTGGATGTTCGATCATGGCTCCAAACTGCTGATCCCGTTTGGCAAATAGAATGAAAACCACATTTATTTAATTTATTCTTTGTAAATATGACAAACATTTGTTTTTCTTTGCTTTTACCTTTGTTGTCCCGCTGTTGGGCAAAGGTGTCCCCTGTACTTTTCCAATTTTCTTTGTGTTTTGTCTTCCCGGGCCAATCAACAAGGAACAATTTAACAAAGGATAAATTAAAATTATTCATTCATTATAAACTATTTTTAACTAAATAATATAATACTGTTATCAGTGTTATAGACATACACGTGGTATCAGGCATTGCTTTCAAGATAACAAATGTACTCATTGAATTACAGTTGGATTAATTGATTTTTACTGCTTTATGCTAACTATTAAAAATAACTAGTTTCTGCCTGCGACTTCGCCAGGGGAAATTATCCCATAGGAACATACATAATCTGCCTAGCCTTTTCCCAAGTATGTTCGGAGTCAGCTTTCAGTCTAACTGGATGCAACTGCATACCACCATTTCACACATGAGCGACTGCCTATGTGACCTCCACAACCCAGTTACTGGGTAACATGTTACCCCTTGTTAAGACTGGTTGTCAGTCTTTTGGGCTTCTGACTACCTGTAACAACTATCAAATATCTACGAATGACAGCCGGGACCAACTGCTTAATGTGCGTTCCAAGGCACAGAGGGGTCTAGATATTTGGTGCATGGGCACCCATCCACGAACCGACTACGGTAACCGTACCTTCGGTACTACCGGAATAGAAAGTATCCTACTAACTGTAGACAATGAAGTCCATATGCAAAACAAAAAGTCATATTAGTTACATACATACACTGACACCTTCTTCCAATGGGGGGTAGGCAGAAATTACAGAACACCACTTGCTATGATCCTTACGTATTCCTATTGCATTAATAATATTATTAAGGATAAACAGAGGACCTATTTAAATCATCATACTACATTTATAGTAGAATGACACATACACTAAATGCCACTTATCCCATTGACCGTGATGCGGACAAATTTTTTGATGCCTAATAAGCTCCTGCCTTTTTCTATATTTTTTCGTAATATATACTTGTATATAATTGTATTTATATAGTATATATTAGTGTTAGCTTGTAAAAATAGTAATTAATCTGTGTATGTTAACCCGTTAAATGCCGTAATTACAGACACAATTAATAATAATAATATCCCTGGACATTTCACACAGCGCCATCTAGTCCCAAGCTAAGCAACCTAATGCTTGTGTTATGGTAACAAGATGGCTGATAAACTACTTATATACACTTTTTTTTTTGTAAATACATACATATTATAGATAGAAAAACACCCAGACTCAGAACAAATACTTGTAGGACTTACAAATATTTGTTCTGTGCGGGAATCGAACCCGCGACACGCAGCGCAGCAGTCCGATCGCTCAGCCACTGCGCTAACCGTGTTGTCACAATTAAAAAGCCATTGTGTCTCGTGTGGATCTACGAAGGGTTAAATAAAGTGCCTGTAGATGGTTTAATTTACACATAAATAAATAATACAGTGGTTAGAATACAACAACATACATCGCCATACATGAAATCCAAACTTCCAAACTAATATTATAAATGCGAAAGTAACTCTGTCTGTCTGTCTGTCTTTGCTTCACGCCTAAACTACTGAACCGATTTGTGTGAAATTTGGTACAGACATAGTTTGGAACTTGAGAATGGACATAGGGTAGTTTTTATTACAAAAAATAGAATAATAAATAAAATAAAAAATAAAATTTATTCCGGGCATACAGCGCCATCTATTGGTCAAGAGTCGGCATCAATTCAGTACTGAAAATTCATCGGAAAAATGTAAATAAATAGTAAGAACTATTTGGGTAAAACCAAAAATCTGCCGGAAGTCACTATTCCACGCGAACGAAGTCGCGGGCAAAAGCTAGTTGACCTATATTTCCTTAAATTACCCATATATGAAAATATTTCCCTATATTAAATCATTCATTTTGTTGCGGTCAGTGGTCATTGAAAATACCCATCATCATTCTCCGCGGATATCCCGATTTATTTGAGGTTGGTGCAATGGTCTTTCTCTTCCATACTTCTCTATTAGTCGTCATCTCGGTAGTCACCCCCTTTTCTAGCCATATCATCTTAGGTAATAGGTACAGCGGGCTGGTGTCCGCAACTCCACGACAATGCGCGTATTTTGCGTACGGGTGGGAAAATCGATCATTCGATCCACCCCAGCTCCTCAAGGAAGGCCAGCAACGCCTTGATGTTACTAACCGTCTCACGTAGGGTACCTGGGTTACCGAAGTACTTTGCCCTGTACGTGGCGACCACCGGGCAGTTTAGCAGCACATGCGCCGCTGTCTCGTCATCCTCCATGCAGGCCCTGCACAGCGGACTGTCTGTTACTCCTATGACATAGAGGTGTTTGTTAAATGACCCATGGCCAGTTAAAGCGGCAGTAACTGTGCGCAGCTTTAGTTTATTTAGACCAGGGGTTCCCAACCATTTCTTGGTCAGGGACCACTTTTATATTATTCTTGTTAGCAGGGACCACTATGTAGGTATAATAAAAATAAACTGTAATAATCCAACTGAAACTTTCATTAAAAACTTAATAGGAATTACATACGGCGGCCCGACGTATCGCCCCCTCCACCCGCGCTCTTCTCACTCACTGCACGGCGACCAACGGCTCGCCGCCCGCTAAATTTAAAATCGTTCGCGGACCACATTTTGGCTTCTGCGGACCACTGGTGGTCCACGGACCACTGGTTGGGAACCACTGATTTAGACAGAGAACCTGTTTCGTGAGGCGGCCATTAATTGTGGGAAGTGCTTCCTTGGCCTGCCTACATTCGCCTAGCTCCGTCCAAAGTCTGTCGTGTTGGTCTCTGGTGCGTTTTCTTACCAGAGTACGTATGTATCCGAAGGGAAGTGGCGCGATGGGCTCAGGTCCCACTGGTGCCATGCTCGACCCCCTTCTGGCAAGTTCATCGGCTGCAACGTTACCTAGCGAACCGCTGTGTCCTTTGATCCATTGAATGGTTATATTATTGAGGCTACCCACCTGGTTGAGGCGCAGATGGCACTCGTATGTATATTAGTCCAGAATCAACTGTGTTGCTGTTCAGCGCTTGCAGAACAGCCATGCTGTCTGAGAGTATGCGGATGGAGTGTTCCTTTACTTCCCTGGCCATAATGGCTGAGGCGGCCAGGGAAATGCCCATGCATTCGGACTGGAACACTGTGTTGTGGACCCCCATCAAACATCGCCATGCGTGACATTGACCTATATTTGACATTGACCTGTGTGAAATGTCCAGGGATATTATTATATTATTATTATATTTCCTTAAATGACCATTTATATGAAAATATTTCCCTATATTAAATCATTCATTTTGTTGCGGTCAGTGGTCATTGAAAAGAGCCATCATCATTCTCCTGCCGATATCCCAATTTATTTGAGGTTGGTGCAATGGTCTTTCTCTTCCATACATCTCTATTAGTCGTCATCTCGGTAGTCACCCCCTTTTCTAGCCTTATCATCTTTCACACATTCCATCCATCGTTTCTTTGGTCTTCCCCTACTCTTATAGCCATCTACATTTATCTTCAAAACTTTCCTGACCACATTATCCTCATATTTCCGCATCACATGCCCATACCATGACAATCGATTTCCACACAACTGTTCAATCACCGGTGTCACTTTCAGACTTCCTCTTAAGTACTTATCCTATTCATTCGCGTACCACACATCCCTCTTAGCATTCTCATCTCAGCTGCATGCAATTGCCTTTCATTCATCCTTTTTGTGAAACCCAATATAGTGGATAATAATGTATGCATGAACAGGCTGATAGATTTTCCAAGGGGCTTCATGTTACCCAGTAACTGGGTTGTGGAGCTCAGATAAGCTGTCGCTCCATGTAAAATACTGGTACACAGCTGCGTTCGGTTACACTGAAAGCCGACCCCAACATAGTTCGGAAAAGGCTAGAATCTACGGATGATGATGAGGCTGATAGACTTTCTAGTTTAATTATGTATTCATTTTATTACACGTAGGTAATAGCAGCATATTCTATGAATCTCATTTATTCTATGAATTGACTAGCTGCGCTCCGCGGTTTCACCCGCATAAGTTTCGATCCCTTGGGAATATCGGGATAAAAAGTGGATACTTTTTACAGAGGTTTATAATGTTAATCCTGGTTATAAACCATCTGTGTGCCAAATTTCATCCAAATCCGTTCAGTAGTTTTTGCGTGAAAGAGTGACAAAAATCCATCCATCCATACATAGAAACTTTCACGTATAAACGTGAAAGTTTTTATGTTTTTATATTAGTAGGATTATTATAAAATTATTTATGACTAATATGTGGACACTGGGTCCTTATCAAAATCTCTATAGCATGTATTGACAATAAATTGTCGATCATAAAATTGTTGTTGCTATGTAACTACATATCTCATTACTACATATAATGGAGAATGTATTGTAATAATTAAGTAATAACTCCTTTTTATAATACCTACATTATTGGTGTCGATTTATTACTGTTAATTAATTTTAAATAGATATTTATAACTATACATCCATCAATTTATAACACTGATGACGTGAAGTAAAAAATAAAATACTTTTTTTCTCTTATAATAAATTTAAAAAAATGAAGTGCTGAACAACTTTCGTTACTAGTCAGTAACGTTCACTTTTAACGCAGTCGGGTTTTAGATTTTTTAAATTACGTAACTGAACACAATTCTAATATAAAAAAAAAAATGTTATCGCCAGATGTAAACTTAAATAAATACCTTTGAAAAAATAATTGTGTTGGTTTAGGTGTTATGTGAATGAAACAGAGTTTACCGACTCTTAACAGCATGAGGTCCAGCACCCTAATCGCGTAACACACTATCTAAATCATTTTGAATGATATTTTGTTAATCCATTGTTTCATATGTTCGAAAAAAAATTCTGCTCGACAACGTAAATTACGCAATGAATGTTGTTGAACTGTCAATATGACAGCCATTCTAACTGCTAGTGTGTTACGCAATTACTTCGCTGTTCTACTCTCTTCTAGATCTGCAGAAGAGACTAACCATAACCATCCAGCTGCCTCCCGATGATACATCATATCAATGACCCCCACAAAGTTGAGAAAGCGCTTAGATTGCGAAATTAAAAAACGTCTAGCTCTACGTGAAGTTGATACTCAGGTTTAAACTACATAATATTACTATTAAAAAGAGATTGAGCACGTATTGAGTCGTATTACATTATAATAGGCAAAACGAATTATCTTTTTTGTTTAATGACTGTAGACACACAAAACATGAACAATACAGAATGTCACACTGAACAAACACGCTGTGAACTCTCCTGCGCTTACGCTTACAGAGGATGGAGGATGTGTGATGTTTACGCCCGGGTATAGTATTTTTATTTCACGAAGCGACGCGCGCTTTACTTGTGGTACTCAAGTGCACAGACACGCTGTGAATGTGTGTGAAGCAAATAAAGCGCGTGTCGCTTCCTGTGATAAAATACTGTAATTTCGACTGGTCGACTGTATGCACGGCTACGCATCAAGCTATACATAACCAGCACCCTAATTGTGTACCATACTGTCAATCATAATCGGAATCATTTTGAAGGAAATTGTTACCTAGTGCATTGCTTCATATGTTCGAAATAATTGTCTGCTTACCAAAGTAAATAACGCAATGAATGTTGTTGAACTGTCAAAATGACAGCCATTGCTACTAATAGTGTGTTACGCAATTACCCCGCAGTATAATCAGGGGGTCTACTCCGAAGTAGTATCGGCCGAATGTACGGCCGTTTCCTGGGGGTCTACTCCGAAGTAGTATCGGCCGAATGTACGGCCGTTTCCTGGGGGTCTACTCCGAAGTAGTATCGGCCGAATGTACGGCCGTTTCCTGGGGGTCTACTCCGAAGTAGTATCGGCCGAATGTTCGGCCGTTTCCTGGGGGTCTACTCCGAAGTAGTATCGGCCGAATGTTCGGCCGTTTCCTGGGTGTCAACTCCGAAGTAGTATCGGCCGAATGTTCGGCCGTTTCCGGGGGTCTACTCCGAAGTAGTATCGGCCGAATGTTTGGCCGTTTCCTGGTACGAAGTTACTATTTGGTTCGGTCAGTTCCGATCCTACACTCCTACACTCTTTCGAATATTGACTATGGTCCCGACCCAACTGAGCCGATCCGAACTTTTTTCGCATTTTTTCAATAATATTCGGTTCGGCCATGTGTCGGTCCGATCCGAACATTCGCACTTTGCACTTCGGAGTAGGCCCCCTGATTTTACGAAAAACCTATACAATGCGGGGTCAGCTTCAACTAGAAATATGCTTGATATTTAGCCGCGTGTACAATTACTCATTACATAACCAAACATAACAAAGTAATTAGGGGGTGGTGTGCCCACCACCCCCTAATTACTTTGTTAATTACTGTGCTTAGATAAATATTGTTCATAAGTTAATAAGTCATTAACTTTAATGATTCCAGAGGCCAGGATGTCGAACCCACACTATAGAGAGGCGGCAGAGTCGCTTCTCAGCAGTGTTAGTCCACACAATCGGACGTTAAGTGAGTTTATTTTTATTATACCCAGTCCATCAGGTTAACCGTTTTTTGGCAGCAGTCAAAATTCAGTGAGTCAGTCAGTGATATTCCAGATTACGTAAAAGTTAACTTTAAAATGCGTAATAAAATAAATATATAAACTGCCCTATCTTATTGAATTATCTTATTTATGGCTTCTTACAGACATTATAATACCGTACGTGTATCAATCAATGTATTGTGTGTTGCTGCAATCACTAGTTCCATCTGTCAAAAAACGGTTTACGTAATGGACAGGGTATAGTTACCGTTTTCCTGTAGAAGCTTCGTAAAAAGTTTTATTTTTACCGGAATAAAAAGTGCCCCATATCTATGTTATTTAATACAGGGTGGCAAGGATATCGACAGTACATGATTCTAAACCCTGCAATTAAATTATTCGTCGGTTATCAAAAAAAAAAAAAAAATTGCTGTTCCATACATTTTGATGTCACTTAGAAAGCTGCCACGCTAAAATGGAACTGGGCTAGACACAACTGCCGCATGTCAGACGAACAATGGGCCAAACATACGATCCAATGGGTCCCTCTTAATGGCATGCGACATCGCGGCAGGCCCAGACGGAGATGACGGGATGAGATGGACTCCTTCAACAAGAACTGCCGATCGATTCTGTAAAAATCTCACCGTGAAAAGTTAGGAGAAGTGAGCTTAGAGTGAGCTGTCAATAGTGTCAATCCCTAGCATTAGTAGGAATGACAGCTCACTCCACGCTCACTTCACCTAAGTTTTCACGGTGAGATGGGTACAGAATTGCACTGCAGATCCTTAGCAGCTTTGAACAGAGAGAAGTGGAAGGACAGTAGAGAGGCCTTCGCCCTGCCGTGGGACATCACAGGCTTTTAATGATAATACATTTTGACTGCGTAGCTATTGCACATTTCTATGAAACAGCCTTCGATCAATAATAGTACTAGATTCCAGCGCTTCAAAAACGGCCCGAAAAATAAGACCACAAATACTTTTGTGGTCTTATTTAAAATGAGTATGTTTTAACCTTATTACTTAGACTATAAGTTTCATTTTAGAATAAATGACTGAAAATTTAAAAATAGAATGATTTTATTTTCAAGCGACATTTTAAATATATTTTGCAATGGTAATTACACTTTATGTTAAAGCATTAAGGTTTATAATAAACTGAAGTTGTTAATATTATTAAACTTTTTTCTAAGAAATGTAGATGTTTACGTGTGTGCAAACGTGGCCACTTGAGCGACTGATTTTTGTTCCTGATCCTTAATCTAGTACTATTACTGATCGAAGGAAACAGCTGATTTTTTTTGATAACTGACTAAAAATTTCTAAGCTAAGAGGTCTAAAATCATGTGCTGACTTGACTTCATGATTACAGTTTGCGCGTCGATGTCCCTGCCACTCTGAATGTTAGTGAGAAAAGTGTCGTTTTAAAGTGGTGCGCGTTAAATTCTTCTAAGTGCCTTTTCCATAACACCTCTTTGTGTAGGAGCCCTGTTTAACCGACTCCTGGTTGATTGCTGTTACGTAAGGATGTACACCTACCGTGTGGCTTTACGAGGAGGTAATTCCAATAATCCAATATTAAGCTATAGTATTTTCATCTCACGAAGCGACGTGTGCGTTACTTGTAGTTCTTGCCCGTCCTTTTCCATAGGTACACCTAATACGCTTTGGATTGGGCAACTAGCTTCATCTTTCTGACTGGCCCCTTGACAATTCAAAAGTGCCTGTAATTGGTTTATTTGAAATGCTGAGTTTGAGTTTGGTTACTAAGGCTCTATTTACATTCGGGGTAGCGGGATCGTCCGAAAGGGTTACCGCTGCCCTGAAACATAAAGGGCTAAGGAAGGAACACGGGTGGGTTTTAGTCAGTAAGAGTTTGACACTCCCTTCCGCTCCACCCAGAGCGGGAGGGATCATTTGATGATTTCCCATCCTCAAAAAAATAAAAAAATGGCTCTATTTACATTGCCGCGGAACGGACTGGAAGCGAGTTTTCGTAGAAATATTATGCATAGCAAAATGAACATTATGTCAATTTTCTATACGAGCTTATTACTGCAGGAATTCCCGAGAATGAGCGATAATTCTCCAGAAGATGCACGCCTGTGTAATATAATTATATAAGCTAGCAAAACTCCACAGACATTTTTATCGATTTCTAAACATTATAACTTTTTTTTTGAGGATTTTAGAGGTCATCTACAGCTGTTGTTGTAGTTATAGTATTTTTATCTCTAGACGACGCGCGCTTTACTTGTGGTTACCAAGTGTACAAACATGCTGTGTCACAAGTAAATCGCGCGTCATTTCGTGAGACAAAAATACTGTAAGTGAAGTATGAGTTTAGAAAATCATTTAGTATAGGTACCCTTGTGGAGTTTTGCTAGCTATTTTAATTTGACCATGTAGTCCTCTCCTACCTCAGTTGGATATTCTATGAGACATTCCAGTACTCTAGGTACTCTATTCTTTTCCAGCACACTCCACCTCTCTCAACCTGGTATCAGAGGACCTGGTAGCCGGCCACAGACCTCAGGGAAAGATGTCCACAGTGCGGAGATTCTTCTGTCTGTTCGTCACATTTGATCTACTTTTCACCAGTCTTATGTGGCTCATATGTGTGATGGTGAGTTGTATATTATGCTATTTATTTGTAAAATAATAAATTATTAAGTTTTGGAACTACAAACCCAACTTTTTACATGACAAAGTTAAAATTCCATTGTAACCAAAAATTATTTTGGACCTCTATACAAAATGATCGACTCAAAAAACGATTCAATTTACCTTTGTCTGGCTGGGTTTTCGTTTGAAGGGTATGAGCGCCGGTGTAGTTGCAGGGTAATGAGACATTTCAGCCTTGTCTCTGGGATGGTAAAGAAAGAAGAAAGAAAATACGTTTATTTGCGGTAAACTTGACACAAAAAGAACATAAAATACATAAAAAAATTTGAGAGGTGTCAAGGGACACCCGGATGGAACGAAGTTCAAAAAGAGAGAGACAGAGAAACACGCGCACGCTGCACGCCTAACAACTATAGCAAAAAGTGTCGTTCCAACTTTTGGTCTTAATTTTTTCCGTCTAGTCCCCTTTCGCAACGCGCGACAAGGAACTTCGTTCCAAAAAAATAAGAAAGGGTTGGGGAAACATGCGTCACATCCACGCAAAACGGCTATCGCTCAGCATTATGCTGCGACCCTATGCAAGACAGAGCTCCAGCGCTGGTTTTCAGCAACCAGAAGGCCAATTCTCGTAATTTAAAACGTTCAAAATCTAGTCGCTGTCTCATTTCAGCGACAAACAAATGTCAAACACTTGTCAAAATGTATTGAAATTAGAAGTATTTTTTGACAGATTGAGACTGAGATCTGGGCCCGTATTCCCGTAATTTAAAACGTTCAAAATCTAGTCGCAGCCAGGCAGTCTCATCTCGGCGACAAACAAATGTCAAAATGTAGGGAAATTAGACGTATTTTTGACACATTGAGACTGAGATCAGACTGTGAACGTTCTTAAAATTACGAGAATTACCCCTCAGACTGTGAACGGTCTTAAAATTACGAGAATTGCCCCTCTGCTGTTTAAAGCAACTGCTATGCCTCTGGTATTGCAGATGTCCTTAATTAGCCATCATTATTTACCACCAGGTGGGCCGTCTGCCTTTCCCTATTAAAACTTACATCAGAGACCGTTTACCAAGCAATACATTAAAAAACTTGGCTACCATGCCGCCAATTGTGTTTTTTCTTCTTTCTTAATTCTGTCAAACACTGATTCTAGATTTATTTTTTTCCAGATGCGAGGCGATACGCTAGAACAAATAGTGAACACAGAAATCCTACAGTACAACGTGAAGACTTCTCTATTCGACATAGTAGTGGTCGCTGTCTGTCGGTTCGTGGTACTGCTGTTGTTCTACGCGATCTTGTATATAAATAACTGGAGTATCATCGCAGTGAGTACTACATACACATCGTGACATTGCAGCCGTAGACGAGTGTCGGCGACTGCCGTCGACAACCGTCGACGCCTCTCTACCTCTATTTTTACAAACCTATATATTACACTCGGCATCTTTCACTCTCGCTCCGTATGATCCAAAATGAAATTAAAAAAGCAGATGAACGTTCATTCCTATGTGATTTGGTCGGTGTCGAGTGAACGTGGAATGAAATAAAAATGAATGTTCAAATCAATCACTTCATCCTTCGGGGAATAAATAAATAACAATAAATAAAAATTAATTTATTTTCTCCCACAAGATACATACGTTTCTTAAATTTAAATATACAATGCTAATACATGGAAGGGAGACAAGAGCCCATACTAAGTAAAGAACTTGTGTCATGGGTCTCCTGGCCTCCTTAACCCGGACAGTTAAACGTATCTAACTAATTAAGAGTTGCGTGATTGGGAATGAGCTAAATGAGTGGTTTGTTATTGGGCGAGTGAGGATGTGTATATTTATGAGTAAGTACTGATGCATGTGTGTGTATGTGCTTGAGTGCGTGTGGCCTGTGGGGGTGTGTTAATGTGTGTAAGGGTGTGTGTGTGTGTTAGATGTCTCTGTGTCTGCGAAGAAGTTCCTCTGACTCCTCGTACTTAAGTTTCAGAAGCCATTTATAGGCGTGATAATAGCGACAGTGGTGAATAATATAAATGCTTCATCTAAACTTAGTCTTAAATGGTTTTTGTTTTGTTTCAGTTATCAACAGGGAGCACCTGTGCGCTGTTAATAGGAAAAGTTTTCGTTTTTGACGTAAGTACTTATTTATTTATTTACAACTACTTGCACCCCGCGGTTTCACCCGCATAAGTTCGATCTCGTGGGAATATTGGGATAAACAGTATCCTATGTGTTAATCCTGGTTATAAACTTTTCATCCAAATCCGTTTTTGCGCGAAGGAGTAACAAACGTCCATCCATACAATATTTCGCGCTTTCGCTATTTATGTACACACATATGTAAGTAGAACATGTCCCGGAATTAACGCACACCACCAGACACCCCAATTAGAAAATTATGTTATAATCATAATACATACACAAAATTTGTATTATCTATATATATAAAATTCAAAGTCCTGACTGACTGACTGACTGACTGACTGACTGACTGACTGACTGACTGACTGATAGATCAACGCACAGGCTAAACCGCTGGTCCTAGAGACCTGAAATTTAGAGGGTGTGTTCTTTGTGAAGAGTAGGCATCCACTAAGAAAGGATTTTTCGAAATTCCACCCCTAAGAGGGTGAAAAGGGGGGAATTCGTTTGTATGAAAAATCTTATTCCTTGAGTTAATAAACTTGAAACTTGGCACGAATACTTATCTAAAGAAATTATAAATATTGTCATTTTTTTTTCTTCTAAACTACCCCCTAATAAGGGATTGGGGGGTTTCAAAGTTTGTATGGAAGAATTTTAGCGCGCCGTCCGATTTACTCGAAACTCAGTATTTATACCTAATATTGAAAGTAAAGAATAATGTGTATCAGGGTTTTTTGAAAATCTACCCCTGACGGGCTGAAATGGGGTAGTAAATTTTTCAGGGGAGGATTTTACTGCATGGCTTGATTAACTCGAAAATTAGTATAAATAATCTTTGAGTCAAGTTATGAATACATCCCAAACGATTTTTTTTAATTCCACCCCTGTGGTGGTGAAAAGCGGGGATACAGTTTATATGAAAAATCTTCTTCATTAGGTTAATAAACTAGAAACTTTTCAAGAATACTCGCCTAGGTAAGTAATAAAGTTTATCATTATAAGTTTTTCAAAACTACCCCTCAAAGGGGGGGGGGGGGTGTTAAGTTTGTGTGGGAGAAATTGAATGCGCGGTCTGAGTAACTCGAAATTCAGTATTGATACTTTTGACAGAAAATAATTAATAATAAGTATGTAAAGTTGTCCAAAATTTACCACTGACGGGACAAAATGGGGTAATTCAGTTTTTAAGGGGAGGATTTGACCTTGAAACTGCATTTACATTTTCACGCCTAAACCACTGAACTTCTGATTTGGCATAGAGGTAGATGGCATCCTGGGGAAGCACATACATTTTATCCTGTTAGCACGTTCCCGTGGGATAATTTCCGACATCCACGCGGGCGAAGCCGCGGGCAGAAGCTAGTTAAGTATAAAACATTGTTTTTTTCGTGAATTAGCTATACTGATTGTGGAAAAAAGTTGTGGTCACATTACAAATCTACGCACGCACACAGGCGCACGCGTATAAGGGTCTAGCGTAGTGCTTCATACATTTTGGTTTGTTTTGACTGTACAACGGAAGTGTGACAGTAATTTACGTAGTTTTAATTATTTTTGGGATAAAAATTACCTATATTGAAAATATCGGAAATCGATTCAGTGAACGAATCTGAACAAACTACTTTCGTAATGTGCATTAATTCAGTTACACATTGTTTAGCAGACTAGAAAAAATTGGTACAGAGGTGATGCTTATTTCGTAAGAAATCTCTTCCAGCATACCTGCAACTGTAATTACTTCATTTATTCAACTTCCTTACATCACGAAATGTACGTAACAAGCTTTTATAAAAAAAAAAAAAAAATGAAATGGCAAACGTCAAAATGTCCGAAATGACAATTATATTATAGTTTTAAGGATCTTTTGGCGCGAAATGTATTGTAAAAACAAGATGGCAACGTTAGTTCCGATTTTGAACACGCGCCATAAGATTCTTTTACAGCTTTTTTTTTCTTTTTGGCAACAGAGCCGATGTCGACTATTCTGCCAGTGTCAAAAGTAATTTTTTTACAGCTTTTTTATTTGCCTCTATGGTACTTGTCAGAGCTATATGACAATTTTGTAATGTTCGAATTAAATGGATATTAATTATAATGGTAGGTATTTTTATGCTTGGAGGTCACTATAATGCCGTAGAAATATAACTGTGTAATTCACAACCGCTAGAAGTAGTCAGAAGCTCGAAAGTCAGACATACAAGAAGCGACTGATTTAATTTTTATTGTATGCCACATCATGCGTAACAATAACGTGATTCGGGATAGCGTTTATTCGGGATAAAGTGATTCGGGATAAAGGTATTCGGGAATGCGTTCTTTCGGGATAAAGTGATTCGGGATTGCGTTCTTTCGGGATAAAGTGATTCGGGATTTCAAGTTTCGGTCTAACGTATTGAACTATTGAGTCCAACACTGTTTAGAGGGTGCAACTTTTATTCTTGCTTCAATTTCTGGTATGCCACATATGTATCTAATAATTCGAGAGCATCGTGTAAATAAAAAGCTATATATTAAGTATGGATCATCTAACCCCCACTTGTTTGCCCAACAGTGGCCCAACGCGGTGCAGCCAGTGTACGAGGTGTTCCTGATCCTGACGTCATTCACTCTCGCGTGGAGCGAGGCTTGGTTCCTAGACTTCAGGGTACTACCGCAAGAGTTCCAGGCTAAGACGATACTCGAGTCTATAGGTATGTATTTGTACAATATGGTACATTTCCTTCACCGTTTTGAGAGCAGTGGTGATGATATAACTTACACAAAGTAAGCCTGGGTTCGAACCTACGACCTTATAACTCGGTCGTAGGTTCGAACCCAGGCTTACTTTGTGTAAGTTAGTGTTTTGCTTTTTTTTTAAGCTTTTAGCTTTTTTGAACAGCCAACATGACTGTGTGCTACTGAGCTCGACAATCAGCTGGTTTACATACAGGTTGAAAAGCGCTGGCGAGGTCAATCCACCCTGTCTCACCCCGCATTCCAACCTTTACTCCTCAGATAACTCGTTGGCCTATCTAACATGATGTTTCGTGGCCATAACAATACCGAAACACATTTGTTATGGAGTCAGGCACTCCCGCTTCGCACATCTTACACCACAATATATATACCTTCCACCATAGATATGGATAGACCTTATGGTCTATCTATCCATACACGAAATATCTATGATGAGCATGATGAGCAGACAGATATTTGCGGCGCTTCGCTTCGTCAATTCAAGCGCCAAGTCCACCAAAACACCTAACATTATTTTCTCTTTTAATATATAGCGTAACGTTTTTTTTTATTTTGTTTATATCGAACCTTACCTTAACTTTATTTTTATTTAAGCTGTAATAATTTCACCTTTTTGCCTTATGTCTAATTATATGCATGTTGTGTTAGCCTATAAGAAGTTGTTGCACTCTTGTATGTACAAAATGTATTTTTTTTGTTTAATTCTCTGTGTAAACAATTGTTGGTTAGCCAAATAAATAAATAAATAAATCTAAAGGGGTCATTGTATTCATCATTACGAACAACTTTTACTATAGTACTAAACCTGCAATCGCGAAAATAAAATCAGCTGTTCTCTACATTTATGTTCGCATAACTCGTCAAAATGTAGGGAACAGGTGATTTTTAACCGACGAAAAAAAACGGAGGAGGTTCTCAAGTTGACCACGCATAACATTTTACAGTGTAGTCCGATTTTGATAATTCTTTTTTAAGTTGGTCCCATATAAATTTGAAAAAAAAATCCAACCCCGGTGGGAAAATAGGGGTGATTTATTGTTCACTCACAGATTTGAATGCTGAGATGTGTATTATTACTCTACTCAGTGCCACATATGCCTGCCCTTTGGCAAACAATTAGTAGATTATAGCCACAAAAAATTATAAAATAGAAACTTTTTAACAAAAAAATTAAACCGGCGAAAAAACTGAATAGCAAAAAATAATAAACCTTTTTTATTTAACCTTTGTAACTAAGTTCTTAAACTAATGTAAGTATACCTAAATAATTTTGAGTCGTTACTTCTAACAACAAACAATTCTTAAAATTTTTGTCTGTCTGTCTGTCTGGTTCTTCCAGCTAATCTTCGAAACGGCTGGACCCATTATGACGGGACTTTCACTGGCAGATAGCTTATAATGTTATAAGGAACTAGCTTCTGCCCGCGGCTTCGCCCGCGTGGATGTCGGAAATTATCCCACGGGAACGTACTAACAGGATAAAATGTATGTGCTTCCCCAGGATGCCCATCTATCTCTATGCCAAATCAGAAGTTCAGTGGTTTAGGCGTGAAAATGTAACATACAGTTTCAAGTTCAAATCCTCCCCTTAATAACTGAATTACCCCTTTTTGTCCCGTCAGTGGTAAATTAACGACAACTTTACATACTTATTATTAATTATTTTCTGTCAAAAGTATCAATACTGAGTTTCGAGTTACTCGGACCGCGCATTCAATTTCTTCCAAACAAACTTAACACCCCTATATCCCCCTTTGAGGGGTAGTTTTGAAAAACTTTTATTGATAAACTTTATTACTTACTTTAGGCAAGTATTCTTGCCAAGTTTCAAGTTTATTAACTAAATGAATAAGATTTTTCATATAAACTGTATCCCCCGCTTTTCACCCCCACAGGGGTGGAATTTTGGAAAATCGTTTGGCATTATTCATAACTTGATTCAAAGATTATTTATACCAATTTTCGAGTTAATCAAACCACGCATTATAATCCTCCCCTGAAAAATTAACTACCCCTTTTCAACCCGTTAGGGGTAGATTTTCGAAAAACCCTGATACATGTTACTCTTTATTTTTGGTCTTAAATATCAATACTGAGTTTTGAGTTACTCGGACCGCGCATTCAATTTCTTCCACACAAACTTAACACCCCTATATCCCCCTTTGAGGGGTAGTTTTGAAAAACTTATAATGGTTAACTTTATTACTTACTTAGGGGAGTATTCTTGAAAAGTTTCAAGTTTATTAACCTAATGAAGAAGATTTTTCATATAAACTGTATCCCCGCTTTTCACCCCCAAAGGGGTGGAATTTAAAAAAATCGTTTGGGATATATTCATAACTTGACTCAAAGATTATTTATACTAATTTTCGAGTTAATCAACCATGCAGTAAAATCCTCCCCTGAAAAATTTACTACCCCATTTCAGCCCGTCAGGGGTAGATTTTCAAAAAACCCTGATACACATTATTCTTTACTTTCAATATTAGGTATAAATACTGAGTTTCGAGTAAATCGGACTGCGCGCTAAAATTCTTCCATACAAACTTTGAAACCCCCCAATCCCTTATTAGGGGGTAGTTTAGAAGAAAAAAAACTGACAATGTTCATAATTTATTTAGATAAGTATTCCTGCCAAGTTTCAAGTTTATTAACTCCAGGAATAAGATTTTTCATACAAACGAATTCCCCCCTTTTCACCCTCTTAGGGGTGGAATTTCGAAAAATCCTTTCTTAGTGGATGCCTACTCTTCACGAAGAACACACCCTCCAAATTTCATGTCTCTAGGACCAGCGGTTTAGGCTGTGCGTTGATCTATCAGTCAGTCAGTCAGTCAGGACTTTGAATTTTATATATATAGATAGATAACTTAGGCTACTTTTATTTTATAAAAATAATTAGTAAAGAGACACACATTATTATTTTCCGACATCCACGCGAACGGAGTTGCGGGCACCGCTTGTTTTAAATAAAAGACACCTCGAATAACCATATTCCTTCTTCCACAGTCCACCACGGTGCCTCAGAACGAACCCCCCTTCTACAACCACACGCCTCCCAGTCCAACTACGCCGAGTCCACCGTAAAATGGTTCTCCCCAGTGGAGACGCCCGAGTCCAGTCCGCGGGTCAGGAGGCCGGGCGAGCAGATCATACTGACGCAGGAGCAGGTATGTGGTCCTTCATAAAGGTTTAATATTCCATTGCATTGGTCGAGCGACTGTGGAGTAGCGTTGCCGCTCCTGTATTCAAACTGTCGCGCAAATATTGACCAGAAACCGCGCTACCGCTATTCTAGTTTTTAGTTCTTACTATACAAGATGTCTAGATCTTGCTCGAAGCTAAAAACCGGCCAAGTGCGAGTCGGACTCGCGCAGGAAGGGTCCCGTAGCATTTTTTTTTTCTAAATAAATATGTTGCCCCACATTTATTTATTTACTAGCTGACCCGGCAAACGTTGTTTTGCCATATAAATTATTTCTAGCTGCCCGGCGCTACTTCGTTCGCGTGGTGTCCTACCCCCTACCCTACTCCTACCCTACTCCTACACTACTCCTTCCCTACTCCTACCCTACTCCTACACTACTCCTACCCTACTCCTACCCTAATTCTAACCTACTCCTACCCTACTCCTACCCTACTCCTACCCTACTCCTAACCTACTCCTACCCTACTCCTACACTACTCCTACCCTTCTCCTACCCTACTTCTACCCTACTCCAACCCTACTCCTACCCTACTCCTACACTACTCCTTCCCTAGTCCTACCCTACTCCTACACTACTCCTACCCTACTCCTAACCTACTCCCACACTAGGTACTCCTACACTACTCCTACCCTACTCCTACCCTACTCCTACCCTACTCCTGCCTGCTATAAACCTCACGGAGCCCGAGACCTTTCCAACGAATGCAAAACCGTGGAAATCGGTTCGTGCGTTCTGGAGTTATAGCGTCAGGAAGGAAAACCCGACTTATTTTTATATAGTAGATTTATCCATTTACTAGCTTCTGCCCGCGGCTTCGCCCGCGTGGATGTCGGAAATTATCCCACGGGAACGTGCTAACAGGATAAAATGTATGTGCTTCCCCAGAATGCCATCTATCTCGCGGGCCCTTTGTGGCTAATTACAATAGAAAACCAATGTGTCTCATTGGTGGTGATTAAGAGGGTACCTATATGATATCCTTACCTAAGTACCTACCTAATTAAAAAAAAAATAACTCAATAACAGAAAATTAAATACCTAACTACCTACCTACATAAACCTATTTCTGATGATAACTAATCTAAACTCAATAAATACCTAAGCAAAATCCCTAAAAACTAATATCTATACGAATGACTAATCCTACCTAAGAAAAATATAAACATTTTTTCTTTCAATACAACGGAACCAATTTTGAAAACAACCACCAGAGAACCCAACAAATAAACCTATTAATCTAATAATACAACGGAGCCACTTTTAAATTTACGAAACGATCAATCCACAATTCCACGACAGTACCGAAGCGCTCGGCCGATACCCAACCAAATGCGTGTAACGAAACCATAGCGCGATCTATTTCGATCACAACGCCATCTATCGAGCATAGTGACAACTCGGATTATTTATCTATTCTCCGTTCTTTGTACTAAAAGGTTTATTATATTGATATTATTTTTTTCATACCTTTTTACTATTTATTTACTTTTTTCCGATGAATTAAAACAATAACATGAACCGAACTCGTGTAACGATCGACACCATTGCGCGATCACCAACTCGACATATAGTACTAATAGAATTATCTATACTCCGTTAGAGCATTTTCTTTGTACTAAAAGTTGTATTATATTATATTTTCATACCTTTTTACTATTTATTTACATTTTTCCGATGAATTTTCAGTACTGAATTGATGCCGACTCTTGACCAATAGATGGCGCTGTATGTCCGGAATAAATTTTATTTTTTGTAATAAAAACTATCCTATGTCCATTCTCAAGTTCCAAACTATGTCTGTACCAAATTTCACACAAATCGGTTCAGTAGTTTAGGCGTGAAGCAAAGACAGACAGACAGAAAGACAGACAGACAGAGTTACTTTCGCATTTATAATATTAGTTTGGATTTCAGGCATCAAGGCCCATATAAACACATACAATACAATATTAATATAACTTAAAAATACTATAAATACATACAGCATTATAATTACACTAAAAAACTAACACACACACAAACAAACAGCCATACCATCTAAACAACATTAGACACTATATTATAACCTTTTTTTTAGTTTAACTAAATATTCTGTGAATATTTCAAGCGTCTACCTGTTGCCGTTATTAATATCGAGCAAAAAACGGCAAAAAAATCACGTCTGTTCTATGGGAGCCCCACTTAAATATTTATTTTATTCTGTTTTAGTATGTGTTGTTATAGCGGCAACAGAAATACATCATCTGTGAAAATTTCAACTGTCTAGCTATCACGGTTCATAAGATACAGCCTGGTAACAGACAGACATACAGACAGACCGACGGACAGTGAAGTCTTAGTAATAGGGTCCCGTTTTTACCCTTCGGGTACGGAACCCTAAAAACCGCACTACCGCTATGCTAGTCTTTAGTCCTTACTATTCAAGATGTCGAGATCTTGCGCGAAGCTAAAAATGACAGGGCAGTTGCAGATCAACCCGGAGCAGTGCATTTGTACAGATTTTTTTTTGCGATAATTTGGCCAATTTTTGCGCTGCTGTTGTAAAACTGTGCTGTTACTCTTCATACTTAATTTTAGCAATGCAAGTTTATATTACTACTTGCCATCAGGAGGCCAGTTCTCATAATTTAAAACGTTCAAAATCTAGTCGCAGTCTCATTTCGGCGACAAACAAATGTCAAAACTTATCAAAAATGTAGGGAAAGAGGTATTTTTTCATGGGCGAGTCCGACTCGCACTTGGCCGCTTTTTTTACTATTATAGCGAAAGTCTACAATTAACTCCTCGGCTGTTATTTGAGATTGAAAATGCCAAAAATCATATTTTTATAATTATCTCTACCATAGGTGGCGTCCAGCTCAACCTAAACACAATGAGCTTACCTGCTATATCGTAGGATGCAACTTTAAAACATGTAGTGTATGTAGTAAGTTATATATCATCATCAACTTCCTGCTCTTGTCTCATGTTACTTGGGGCTATAGAGGTATGAGGAACAGGGTGTAAAGTTCACTCATCCTCCATAGGAAAGGGAGGATCCTCCGACCAGACGGGTGTTGTGTCTGGTGGGTTACTGCCCGCCGATTGATGTTGGGACGTTGTATATTATGCTAGTTGCGCGGTAAACTTTGCTGTCAACGCTATCATTCACGGTGTTTCGGTGTAATATTTTGGTACATATTATTTATACTCTAATATCTGCTTACCTCCCTGATCTTAATAACCGTTAATCTACATAAACTCGCCATATGGTACCTTAATCTGCATTAACTAGTTCTTGATTCGTATAAAGTCGCCGCTGATCGTCAATTGACTTTAATTTCATGTAAATGAATCGTCCTTGCGTTTGTTCTGACAAATGCAGTTATTGGCATATTGTTGGTAATTGTACAATTGTATAGAATCAAGCTCTAGCAACGGTGGCCCAGTGGTAACTGTCGTGACTTAAGAGTTGTAGGTTGTGAACCTAGATTATTATTTTTTTACTAGCCTACCCGGTCCTACTCCTGGTCAAAGGTCTCCCTCCCCTCCTTCCATCTTTCGCGAGCGCGCGCATCCTCCTCCAGTTTTGACGGAACCTATCCAGCTCGCCCCGCCATCAGGCAGGCGCTTCACTTTGTGTAATTAATTTCATCACCACTGCTCTCAAACCAGTGAAGGAAAACATCAACAGGAAACCGGCATGTTCTAGAACCAGAAATTCGAAGACATGTGACATCTACCAATCCGCACTGGGCCCGCGTGGTGGATTACGGCCCACTCCCTCACACAGAAAGGCCTGTGTCCCAGCAGTGGGAACATTATAGGAAAACATCGTGGGAAGCTTATATATATATGCTAATTGCGCGGTAAACTCCGCTTGCGAGATGCAGGATTTGCGTGACGTCAGTATGACGCCTTGTTCGCATGTGGCGTTGTAAGATACCGCTACAATATTGAATAGGTAGGTACTAAAATATGAGTAGGTATTGATTACCTACGCCGCAAAGCTACGGTATTGCGGTAAAGCCAATTATACAATTTGTATGTATGTAATTCGATATCTGGATAAATTGTAATCTTCGAACCGTCTCTATAAGTAGGTACCAACCGTGACCTTGCTGGTTACATCGTGCCATAGCCGTATATATGTAGGTCTGAAAAGTATGGGTGCTGAAACGTATCAGTTGTGGCAGACGAAGCCTGTCGGGGGGCGGGGCGGCAAAACAAGAAATAAGGAAAAATGCGTTTATTGGCCTTACAGCAAACAAATACACCTTGAAGCTATAAAAAAACAAAACAAAGCTTATAATCTCAAACTCAAACTAAAACCATTTATTTCAATTAAACCATTTACAGGCGCTTTTGAATTGTCAAAATTAAATAGTCGGTCAGTTAGTCCCGAAAGTTAAAGCTAGTTGCCCATTCCAAAACGTAGATCTCTATGGAGAAGAACGGGCAAGAAACTCCAAGGGCACTCTTTTAAATCAAGATATTATTACAAAATCCTGGGTACATTATTCTTGTTGCTTCTATACCTATGTGAGAACAATGTCAAAATATAAGAAAATAACCCTGGCAGTTAAGAAATGACCATGCCAAAAGGGCCTCTGCTCAGCATAAACAGATCACAACACAAGGTGTACCACCTGACGCTGATTTTCAACTGAAACTCACGAGTGTTATAACGCGGGCCGTGCGTTACGTATGGGGCCTCATATAGTTAACGAAACGCATGGCGCCCTCCGCCCGAAATGTTGGATGTAAGAGCGAGCGAAGCGAGCTTGAACATTTTAGCATCCCACCTCGAAAAGGTTAGGTTTTCTTCTCTAGACCGTTAATTAAGAAATAGGAGATACCTACTTTATCGACTTTACGGATAAGTTGGAGTATCAGACTAATATAGGATGCTAAACCGAGCAAAGCGAGAGAAAATTTGTTTGTCGAATTATCATACAAGTTAGGAAACAAGAGAACGTAGGACGCAAGAGCGAGCGAAGCGAGCTCGAAAGTTTTAGCACCGCCCGTTTATATTAGTACTTGCCACCAGGTGGGCCGCGTGGTTGTTTAGCAACAGTTTTTTTTTTTTTTGTGAAATTGGTACGTAAATTTGCTCCCAAATCTCATGTTTATCTCTGTTTTCACAAAAATATATATATATATAATTAGGTTTTAATTATTTTTTAAAATACTTTGTTGATAGAACACTAACATTTAAAATAATAATACATATGTACATGTGAAAAAACAAGCAAAATAATCATAGGGCATCAAAAAATTCGTCCGCATCGCTGTCAATAGGAACAGTGCCCAAAAGGCTGGCAGCATTGCCACGTTGTATGGCGATGCTAATTCTTTGGCCAAGAAACAAGTCAGCCCTCTGGTCACGTGAAGAGTCGACTAACCGCTTGGCGATATCTCGAAAAACCAAGTGGGCACTCGGACCCCATGGCCCTAGTGTTTCAACCCCAAACGGCTCGAAGATATGTTACGTACGTTATTTATACCGATACCAATAAAATGTCTTCGATTGTTCATTGTGAAGGTCAAAACAGTTCGTACAATGTAATGTGCACTGCGGTGCAAAATAATTTGGCACGTACTTATATTATTAAGAAACTACTTTATATTTTTTTGGTAAATAAACTGTTGTAACTGGTGTTGTGAAATAAACAAGTTTTCGAATAGAAATAACTTATAAATACTTATCATACACATAACATAACATCCCAGGGGCTGTAGTCTTGACATTCATAGCGATCGCGTTACGACAAATCACAAATCACTTTCTAAATTTTATTTACATTGTATTTTGATTTTCAACAAATCCGTCTACTAATTCCTGATACGTGTTATCTCTGTATTTGTTACTTATCCAAATTAACACAGATAACATTGCGTGATTGAGTAACAAAGACATGTCTTTCACGTGAATGTTTTTTTATTTGGAAAAAAAAAACAGTTATACGTTACAACATTAATAGTTATGTTTGATGGTTTATTCCGCTTTCTTGCACACGACGTCTTTGTGATTGTCTAGAAGGTCAGAAGCTGTGACAGTTACGCTCGCGCAGGGGAATTATCCAATAAGTAACTGTTCCGTGTTCAGATTGAGAAAAAAACGTAGAGCTCATCTATTCTATACTTAGAATAAATCTGAAGAAGTGAAAATTCTGTACATTGAAAATATTAAAAAAAATAATTTACAGGGGGTGTTACTAGACCGACACCGAACCCAAAAATGTGATTAAAAAAATTTTTGTCTGTCTGTCTGTCTGTCGGTCTGTCTGTCTGTCTGTCTGTCTGTCTGTTTGTTCAGCCATCACGCAAAAACTACCGGTTCGATTACGATGAAACTTGGTATAATTATTCTTTAATATCCTGGGCACCACACTGGGTACTTTTTATCCCGGAAAAGTATATACAATAAAAAACAAACTTAATTTTGCGGTTCGATCCCTATACCCGATTACCACTGTCTGTACTGTACCAACCGCAAATACTAAGTTTGTCGTAGGTTGGGTCACCCGCAGTGGAGTTCATTTGTATTCCTTTTAGTTTTTAGAGTTATTTAGGTTTATTTTTATATGAGTCGTAGGTATAGATTTTAATTTTAAAGTATAGGTAGTATATTTGATAGTGTACGTAGTGACCGTAGGTTATTTTATAATACTGTTATGTTAGGTAGGATTAGTCATTCGTATAGATATTAGTTTTTAGGGATTTCGCTTATTTATTGAGTTTAGATTAGTTATCATCAGAAATAGGTTTATTTAGGTAGGTATTTAATTTTCTGTTATTGAGTTTTTTTTTAAATTAGGTAGGTACTTAGGTAAAGATATCATATAGGTACCCTCTTAATCACTACTAATGAGACACAATTGGTTTTCTACTGTAATTAGCCACAAAGGGCCCGCGAGATAGATGGCATTCTGGGGAAGCACATACATTTTATCCTGTTAGCACGTTCCCGTGGGATAACTTCCGACATCCACGCGGGCGAAGCCGCGGGCAGAAGCTAGTTGTCAATAAGATTGTTGGCGATTCCGTTGGTAAACTCATAACCATCCTTTGGCTTTGCCGTAGTCGGATTAAAACACACATCGACAAAGTTGTGACGAACTTTCAAATTAAAAAGAAACAAAATAATTAATGTAATTTTTTAACAAGTATTTATGTTATTATTTACCGCTACTAGATTTTTAGCTTCTTTTTCTCACATGTATGGTAAGGGACAGCAACGTAAATAAAAACACGTTTTTCCTGTCCAATCCACAATACTGCCCCATTAAATTTGCTCAACAATGTACAACAATTAGCTTATAATTCGAACAAACACGCGTGAACACGCAGTCGCGTATCCACCGCGCGCTGAATACGGTGTCATTACATAACGGTAAACGAGTGAAAAAACACGTGAATATTGCGAAATCTGTACATTATACAGTACAATAATAATCGTATTGATAATCTTGAGATTTTTGGAGTTATCGGTACATTTGTGGATAAAGTGTTTTGTAAGAAAAAATTAAAAAAAAGTGCTGTGTAATTTTTTTCGGCCTCATGTGACTAGACTGAATTGTTTTCTTTTTGTTGTACTTAATTTAATTAATTTTCAGTGTTGCTGAAATTCTTAGGGATATAAAATGTATTATAAGATAGAGAGTTTAATATATATATATATTATGTACTTTCAAAAAGTACAATGACTACACATTACACGTTGACGGTTTAAAGAGGTACTTCACTGAGTATTTTCCTGTTGACCCATTCATAAATTAATGGTAATATTTAATTTAAATAATTACACACTCGTTACACATTTAAATAAATTATCCTGTGTAGTATTTAATTTGTGTTTATATTTAAAAACATTAACAACTTTATTTAGGTATATAAGTTTTCAGTTTACATTTAAATGCATAAATTCAATGATTACATAAATAACTATTTAAAAAACTAAAAAAAAATATACTTGAAACTAAACTAAATGCGCAACTATACAAAAAAAAAATTAAAAAGCTATCAGTCTTAAAATAATAATAATAATATGTACAAGTATATAAAAAGGAGGGGATATAATCAAAGGGCATCAAAAAATTCGTCCGCATCACTGTCAATAGGAAACGTGCCCAAAAGGCTGGCTGTAAAATAGGTACTTACTTAATAAAAAAATTAACTATATAAATAATACTCAAACATTTAATATAGGGCATATACAATCTTCTCTGCCTTTAGAACTCAAAAACTCGGGTCTCAACTCTCAACCCATATCCCAGATATTAATTTAATGTACAAACATAAAGAAACCTAGACACATAGAATATAGGGTCTAAATTCGCCAACACGCATAGTGTGATGTTTGAACCAAGTCCTGGAAACGAATTAGTTTTCAAACATAAAGAAACCTAGACACCTAGACTTTAGAGTTTGAAATTGCACACAGAGAATGAGGTCCGTTCCTTCTACGTATGTAAGAAGGCCTTTGCCCTTCAGTGACTACCTGTATGCAAAATATGCAAATAAATGCAGGTACACTTTTAGCTCAGACCGGTCATTGACCTGCAAGGTCTCCTACGAGTATAATTTATTTCTAGCTGCGCTTCGCGGTTTCACTCGCATAAGTTTCGATCCCGTGGGAATATCGGGATAAAAAGTATCCTATATGTTAATCCTGGTTATAAACTATATGTGTGCCAAATTTCATCCAAATCCGTTGTGTAGTTTTTGCGTGAAAGAGTAACAAACATCCATCCGTCCATCAATACAAACTTTCGCGTTTATATTATTAGTAGGATTATAATACGTAGGTATTTAGTATTTTGTATCGGTGTGTATTCCTGTTTGACCTAATTTGTTGTTTTGATAACTGTATCGCTTGACCTTTCGGTTCGCTTAAGTGAAGCGGATTGTAATCTGGGTGGTGTATAATTTAATAATATTCAAGTTTTAGGGTATTTCTTAAAAAAAAATATGTAGGATTTTATAAAGCACGTTGGCGGTCAATAACATCAGACCCAAGTGGCAATGTTTCCGACGAAAAAAATAATTACTTGATGCCATACAATGAAATAATACCGTAGCGTAGTTTCTGCCTACCCCGTGAGACTAGGGGAAAATTTATGATAGGTAGTTGCATTATTAATTTATTATCTCATGATTTGACAGTCGTATGCTTCCAGCGGACTCCAACTTGGTAGCACAAAAAAAAAAGAATTATTTCATTATTTTTAACTTGTGTTCAGTTTTTTTTTTAAATATCTATTTATAAAGAACTATGTAGCTTCTGCTCGTGACTTCCATCCGCGTGGAAGTCAACCAACTATACCATAAAACATATCCTACCTCTTCGACGGCACTCGGCAATAGTACATCTTTATATCCGTGAACAATTTTTTGCAATCGGTTCTGACTTCCAAAAATTACCTCTACCAAACAAACAATTTGATAACCTCTTTATAATATAAGTTTAGATTAGGCTTTAGTCATGCTTGCTTTAGTATTATAATAATATAACATTGCAGTACAATAAAAAAAAAATACGGTATATACAGGATGTCAGGGACATCGACGCGCAAACTGTAACCATGGATTCAGCACGCGATCGATTTCGTCGCTATGGGGTCTAAACGCATGCGCTAAATCCATGGTTACAGTTTGCGCGTCGATGTCCCTGCCACCCTGTATACGCCTGGACAGGAAAGGCCTGCTCCTAGTGACGGGGACCATCACGGGACACTGCTCACTAAACAAACACACGATAGGCATAACGGACAGTCCCTTGTGCTGGGCTTGCATGAGAGGCTGATGAAACCATTGCGCATGTGCTCTTTGAGTGTACAGGCATCACCTAGATTAGGTCAGAAACCCTCAGGGTACCCAGATCTTACACAGATGTTCTCAACAGGCCAGGAGACGTAATCAACTTCTGGTAGGTGGGCTGGTTGGTATAACAAAACAACAGACAGTCGCCTTGGCCCACGCACACACAATGGACCACGTGAAGGACTAAGTGCGGAAACCAAACCCACAACATAGAATATACCATAGTAGGTACTACTATGGGCCGACATACACGGACTGCTTGAAGCAGTCAGGATGGACTGCTTCAAGCTGCGACTGCATAGTGAACTACAGTCTTCTACGTACACACAGACACGAAAGCGCTCGAGCAGTTGCAACTGCTTCAGGCGGTCGTGCGGTCAAGCAGTCGCCAGGCATACACTGACTGCATGAGCTGCCGACTGCTCTCGCGCAGTTTCCTGATTTGAATGACGAGCAGTTGGTATAATAATAATAATATCCCTGGACATTTCACACAGCGCCATCTAGTCCCAAGCTAAGCAACCTAATGCTTGTGTTATGGTAACAAGATGGCTGATAAACTACTTATATACATTTTTTTTTGTAAATACATACATATTATAGATAGAAAAACACCCAGACTCAGAACAAATACATGTAGGACTTACAAATATTTGTTCTGTGCGGGAATCGAACCCGCGACACGCAACACAGCAGTCCGATCGCTCAGCCACTGCGCTAACCGTGTTGTCAACTGCTCCAGCAGTTATCAATGGCAGCTTCAAGCTGTTGACAATGACTGCAAGAGCGGTCCGTCTATGTCGATCAATCGCTAACTGCTCGAGCAGTCAGTGTATGTTGGCCCTAAGAAATTGCAGTGCGATAAAAAAAATGTACTTCCAATAACACTTGTCCACCGGATCATACCATATCAACTAACGCCTACGCGGCTATGTAGAGATAACACAAAACATATACACTACACAAAGATTATTGGTGACAGTTTATCATTCTATTTGACGCAGTGTTCACGTTTTACACAACCGGTTGAGTAAAAACGCGTGATTATAAACCTTATTTTAATAATAAAAAATATAAAATACACACTGCTGTACCATAGGTACACCTCTGCTTAATCATTCGGGCAATACAGCCGTGATGTTATGATACAATTAAAATAAAATATGAAGAGTTATTACTTACTTAACAAAATAAAATGTGTTTTTATGAAGATTTATTAATAAGTTGTCAAAATTTACATTAATATTCATTTTGATAGTTAATATTGTGTGTGTTTCCAAAAAGCCGGGGTATAAAAAGAGTGTAAAAATAATTTGATAGGGTGTATATAAAAAGTGCGTGGCGATACAGAATTTTAGATATATACACCCTGTATATAAAAAGTGCGTGGCGATACAGACTGTTATAAAGTGCGTTATTTCGGAGGATAAAAGTGCAGAAGGCCAATTCCCGTACTTAAAAACGATCAAAATCCAGTCGCTATCTCACCTCAGCGACAATCAATGCCAAGAACTTGTCAAAAATGTAGGGAAATAAGAGGTGTTTTTGACAGATTGAGACTGAATGTTCTTAAATTACGAGAATAACCAATCTGGTGTAAATCCAGGAAGTATACTTTACATTTGCAGGGTGTTTGAATCTTTGTTAGCTGGGTTGAGTTTTGCTCATTACGGTTAACATCGAGTATAGGTAATGTTTTTTGTTTGAGTCTTGATTGATATGCATAATTAAAATGATAGTCATTATAGGGCTTATTAAAAGATACGTGCGAAAAATATAACCTTTCTTTGAGGTCGGGTTAAAGTGACAATATGAATCGAAATGTTTTTGGAACGAAGTTCCTTATCGCGCGTTGCGAAAGGGGGCTAGACGGAAAAAATTAAGACCAAAAGTTGTAACGACACTTTTTGCTATGGTTGTAAGCCGTGTGGCGTGCGCGTGTTTCTCTATCGGTCTCTCTCTCTCTCTCTTATAGAAAGCAAGCCAGTTTTTTTTGTCTGTGTTTTTTTATTTTTTAATAATAAAAAAATATTATTATAACTTAAAAAAAAAAAAAATTTAATACAATTCCTTCACTAATTAATCGAAAGAATCTTCGTTCCATCGGGGTGTCCCTTGACACCTCTCAAGTATTTTTAAAAAATTAGTTTAATTTATTTTACCAGTCTTACCAAGGGGTATCGTGTAACTGAGTTGTGGAGGCCAGATAGACAGTCGTTCCATGTAAATTACTGGTATTCAGCTGTTATCCGGTTAGACTGGAAGCCGACCCCAGCCTGTTTGGAAAAAGGCTAAGCAGCTATGTTTAATTTATTTTACTTTTTGATACAGTCATTTTTACTACATAAAGTAGTAACTAATACTTGCTATCTACAATGAATCATTGTCGCCCATCCTTGAACTGGTTACCTACTGAACCAGTCTTTGTCTTTCAATAAACTGATCAATATTATATACTTATTTGACATAATAATTATATTATATTGTGGTTCAAAGGTCGAGTGAAACATTTGACCCCTGTATCATAAAATTAATATGAAGCATGTAAGTATATAGATAATGTTAAATAAAAAGTTTTATTGCAAAACAACAAACAATGCTCTTTTATAAGCAAGTTTTTGCCGACTGTGAATTATAACATTGATACCTTCGATCAATAATAGTACTAGATTCCCGATAAGCGCTTCAAAAACGGCCCGAAAAATAAGACCACAAATACTTTTGTGGTCTTATTTCAAATTAGTATGTTTTTAACCTTATTACTTAGACTTTAAGTTTCATTTTAGAATAAATGACTGAAAATTAAAAAATAGAATGATTTTATTTTCAAGCGACATTTTAAATATATTTTGCAATGGTAATTAAACTTTATTTTTAAGCATTAAGGTTTATAATAAACTGAAGTTGTTAATATTATTAAACTTTTTTCTAAGAAATGTAGATGTTTACGTGTGTGCAAACGTGGCCACTTGAGCGACTGATTTTTGTTCCTGATTCTTAATCTATTACTATTATTGATCGAAAGATGATACATAAACTCCCGCCCTCTTCCCATGGGGGTAGGCAGAAACTACAGAACGCCACCTGCTACGATCCTTACACACTCCTTTTGCCTCGTTTAAATTCATACATCTGAGGGGCAATTCTCGTAATTTTAAGAACGTTCACAGTTTGATCTCAGTCTCAATCTGTCAAAAATGCGTCTAATTTCCGTACATTTTGACATTTGTTTGTCGCCGAGATGAAACTGCAACTAGATTTTGAACGTTTTAAATTACGAGAATTGGCCTTCTGGTCATACACGCACGCCGGTTGCAAGTACTACGCACCAGCAGTGCGATTCTGTAACCATCTCACCGTGAAAACTTAGGTGAAGTGAGCTGTCATTCCAAATAATGCTAGGGATTGACACTACTGACAACTCACATCAAGCTCACTTCACTTGAGTTTTCACGGTGAGATTTTTACAGAATCGAGCGGCTGACCTCAAAAAAAAAATGCAAAAAATGGCAAAATTAAGTTTTGTTTTTAAACAAAGGAACAGAAACTTCCCCATCTTATCAGATAACATATTCATTTTGAAAACAAATAAATACTTATATCGCTATACTTATCTAACTACGAATTTTATCGCACAATTATTAATGTAATATAAATATAAGGTATAGGTATCTAATCATACACGAAATATTTTTAGAGAAACTTCTATAGGTGGTAAAGAAGCCATAAAAACGTTTTTTTTTACGTAACTAATTAAAATAAATATTAATTTTGAAATTACTTCACATTTTGCATAAAATCTTTACTCCGCTTCAATGACAGTAAATATTAGTAGACCCTATAAGCGTAAAGGATTTCAAAAAATAAGAAGGAGCCAGTATTTATTGTGTCGGGTATTTTTTTTTTAATATTGAACTTTAAAACAATTTTTTTGTTTCTATGGCTTCTTTACGGGTGTGTAACGGTTGATATAATATCAAAAAATCTAACGTTCACTTGACCTAATTTCAGCTAATATACTTTTGTTTAATATAACGATCACTGAGATAATGAATTGTTGATATAATTTCTCTCCCTCAACTATTGTTACCAGGAGAAACTGGATGCAATCTGGACTTTAGGGCACCTCTTTTTTTTTTTATAAACCACCCAGAAGTAGGAGCCCCGCCAAGCGGGGGCTCCGTCGACCAAGCCCACCCTCGACCATGCATAGAATATTTTAAGGTTTGGTTAGGTGCCATTTGAGTTAGGTTAGAACTGTGACCATTAAACATGAAAATTAGGTCAAATGAACGTTACATAAAAAGAATATTATACATATTGAAAATTATATGTATAAAATGAACGTTATACTAAGAAAATTATATGATATAAAACATTAGGTCATATGAATTTGGGTTATTTGATATTATAACATATGAAAATTATATTATATGAACGTTATTTCAAGTGAAATTAGAGCATTTTTTATTATACCAAACATTACACACAAGGGATGTGTCTAGGGGGGGTTGTCTTCACCACCTCTAGATGTTTCTCTTAAAATATTTCGTATATGAACAGATACATCTTATATATTACTGTACCTTTCAATAATAGTTTTGTTATTTGTCGATTAGAAAAACTAGTATTTAAACACTTATCTTACGTCATCATTTTAAACTTTAACTGTATCAGTATTGAAGTCGGCTTCTTGTCTAACCAGATGCAACAGTAAACAAGAATTTAAAATTATTGACTGCATTCAAGGCTTTTTACTGACGTTGTAGTGGGCTAGGCTAGATAAACAAATAAATATTGAAATTCTATGCTTTTAATCTATTTAAAATTTTAACAGACTTCAAAAAAATTGATTGAAATTCGGTATGTAAATTATTTGTTAGACTAAACTTGTGCATACTAAACATAAACATTGTTAGGAACTTATGAGAAAACTCATTAAATCTTCATAAAAACACAGTATACATTTTTTAAACAAGATAAATAACGTAGTTCTACTTTAACGGTTGTGTATCTACCAAAAAAAAAACAATTCAACAGTCCAGTGCCATAAAAACAAAAAAAAAAAACAAAAATAACAGTTATTTTAAAAAAAGAAACAAAAACTAAAAATCCAAGATGGCGGCTTCACCTTCAGCCCTACCAGCTATTGACGACACGGAAATCGAGAAGCATGTTCAAGAGCTGGAGAAGGCGAAGACTCAGGAGGAGTATGAGGGGAAACTGAGCAAGATTGGCTTCTCCGTTGCCAACTGGATGAAGCTGCTGTTCAATAGTGCTCCGCCGGAGGAATTTCATGCGGAGTGGTTGACTGTAAGTGTTTCTAGAATTGGGACGTCTAATTTTATTGAAAAGAGGTTGATGGTTATTAGACATACATTACTTGAAGGGCTAGACGAGCCCTTCGATGTACCGGAAGGAATCGAACAACGATACGATTCCTTTAAGTTTATATTGACTGAACGTCTTTACATATTTCCTACTAAACTAGCGCTGACCTTTCCAAAACAAAAATCCTACTTAATAAAATATTTGACACCCCGTTCTACGCTTGCTTGAATGTTCGAATGGAACCCGCGCTAAATTATAAACAGCCTGCACTATATAAGGTTAACTGACGCAAAGGACTGAAGCAAAGGGGGTAATCAAACCCCTTCATTATTTGATTACAGTATATAAAGATATTTGCAAATCTTGCTAAATTCACCCGAATATTTAAAACGGAATATCTTTTAGAATAAGTATTACTTTTTTTATTTTTTTTCCCTAAAAGTCTTAAAAAGACGCTGACAATCTCTTTTTAACCGACTTAAAAAAAGAAGGAGGTTCTCAAATCGATTGAATTTTTTTTTATGTTTGTTACCTCAGAATTCCGTTTTTTTTTTACGAGCTAAGCCGATTTGGAAAATTCTTTTTTCTAGCTACATCGGCTATGTTATTACTGGATTTTACAAAATGTCCGCTCTGTATAATAATGTATACCCTGTGTAATAATAATTATACATTCTGTATATCATTTGAGTACTTATCATGATTGTGTAATTTACTTCTTATATACTTACATTACAGTAGGCATATAATAATAATTTTCTGAACGATAAGCTGTACAGATTATATTTACATAATTAAATCAATTAATTACCTTATCAACACTTGCTTGTCAACATGTATTAGATAAAACTTTTCTATTCTTAAGATAGTTTCTATGTAAATATCAGTATACGTTATGCCACAATAAGAATGAGATACTTATGTCACTCATGATGAATCTTATTACCTAGCACTCTGGCCTTGAGACTTCTAGATTAGCATAGGTTCGTTAGATAATGTTATAGGTATGAGGAACAGGGTGTAAAGTTCAAAAGAGAAAGAATTTCTTTCTTTTTTTTCAGAATTTCTTTTTAATACTAAAAGACACACCATACACCAGCACCCTAATTGCGTAACACACGATCAATCGGAATCGGTTTCATTTTGACAGTTCAACAACATTCATTGCATTGCTTACGTGTTGAGCAGAAAAATGTTTTTTTGTCGTGAAAGATTAACAAACATCCATCCATCCATCCATCCTGCATCCATTCATCCATCCATACTAATTTTCGCGTTTATAATATTAGTAGGATAGGATTAAAATCTATAAAACTAGATTTTTAAACTTTAAAACAGCTGTGCTATGGTCGTAGAGTTTCGGCGCAATAGTAAGAAATGATAAGGGCGACTTCCCCGACCAGGGTAATATTTTTTTTTTTCGCTGGCCCCGCTTTGTGTTTTGGGCTCAATTTTGAATGAAACATGGCTGGTCTCCATTTACTGTTTACTCAAAGTTCGCACAAAATAAATCGGCGTTCCGTCAACGAAGATACAGGGGGTTACTATTTGGTTCAGTCGGTTCCGATCCTACACTCCTACACTCTTTCGAATATTGACTATGGTCCCGACCCAACTGAGCCGATCCGAACTTTTTTCGCATTTTTCAATAATATTCGGTTCGGCCATGTGTCGGTCCAATCCGAACATTCGCACTTTGCACTTCGGAGTAGGCCCCTGGTCCGTTCGAAAGTAGGTGATCCTCAAAACAAGAGACGGGCAAAAGACATCGGGATTAGGAACAACTGTCAAATCGTGTGGTTATACTTACATACTTTTTCGGGCATCAAACTAGTTTTATGTCCCTACGGGGTGACGCCCGTAACTTCGGCCGGAACTACGGATTTCGTGGCTAGGGAGTAGACCCCCGGACTCAGAGCACTGTCCACGATTTGGTGACCCCTGGACTATACACTTCTTCCTATCACCCTTTAAGCTAATACTAGGGTGACTTTATATTAATCCCGTGTGCTCTTGTTCACAGATAGACGAATACAAAGCGCAAGCGCAGGAGAGCATGCACAACGCGTGGCGCATCGTGAACCTGCCGAACTGGAGCCTTGAGAAGAAAGGCTATCGAGGAGACATTGTGGAGTCCAAGAAGACTGAACAGTATGGGAAGGTTTATAGGTTTACTGTGAGTATTATAAACATATCGGTCTTATTACAAACTCAGCGGGGTAATTACGTAACACACTAACATTGGGAATGGCTTTAATTTTGACAGCTCAACAGTTTCGTGAATGGGTGACCATTCATTACATATACAGACACCCTCCGTGCCTCGGAAAGCACGTTAAGGTGGATGCCCCAAGGTAGCCCGCAAAATTTAAAATTTCTTACGTTTTTTTGCAATTTGCTGGTCAGTACTAAGTTGTACGTTGATTAAAATATGATTCGCGGCCGTAACAAATATGTATTTACCGAATTATAATCATTAAAGTTATCAACACAACTCTCTAAGATCAAGTAATCCTACTGAATGACTATTTCATGAAATCTTGATATTTTAGGATTATGCTAACTTAACAAGTTGTATTACTGATTCTAATGATTATAATTCTGTGAATACATATTTGTTACGGCCGCGAATCATATTTTAATCAACGTACAACTTAGTACTGACCAGCAAATTGCAAAAACCGTAAGAAAATTTGAATTTCGCGGGCTACCTTGGAGCATCCTTAAGCCGTTGGTCCTGGCTGTCATTCGTAGATCTTTGACAGTCGTTAATCGAACTTAGGAGTAGTCAGAAATTTTTCGTCGGTTATATTATACTTAACTTAAAAAAAAATTGCGTTACATATATTTTCAACGCGTAGGTTTTTGCACTTTTCTATGAAACAACAGATTTTTTTTACCCTGTAAGTATAAAATACTGGTATTCAGCTGCATCCAGTTAGACTGGAAGCCGACCCCAACATAATTGGGAAAAGGGTAATAAGCCGATAATTATCATTTTGATTCATAATCGTAACTAATTGATATTGTATCAAAATAAAATAAATACGCGCGTGTTGTAATTCTGATTAGGGGATATCATGCATTTGCCGTTATTACCTCATTCCAATTTAAGCGGCTTATATGTATTTTATTTTTCCTACCTATGTTCAGCACCCTAATTGCGTAACACACAATCAATCGGAATCAGAATCATTTTGAAGCAAATTGCTAATCCATTGCTTCATAAGTTCGAAAAATTTGTCTGCTCAACACGTAAATAATGCAATGAATATTGTTGAACTGTCAAAATGTAACCGATTACGATTGATCGTATGTTACGCAATTAGGATGCTGGTCACAGTCATGATGACTAATATCATGTCTGTTTCTATACGTTCTGAGAAACACAATTTTAATTTGAATAATATATCAGCGGGGTGATTGCGTAATCTATCAGTAGACACGGGTTTCATTTTGACAGTTCAAACAACATTCATTGCATTATTTACGTTGTTGAGAAGACGATTTTTACAAACATATGAAACTTATTAGGAATTTTCTTCAAAATACTATGTTTTGTGAAGAAAAAGACAATGACCAAAAGTCGTACCAAAAAGTCTCATGCATCAAGATCAAAATATTAAATAATAATTATTCTTTACGACTTTACGCGTCGCGGAATTGATTTTTGAACAGGGAATTTAATTTAAAGTAAAAAAGTGTTGATATTGTTTTATTGCCTTTACATGACGTTCCGTTTCAAATGATATGATTAATTATGATTACCTTGAATTATAAGTGTCATGATCACGCCTTTCAAAAACATGTAAAAAAATTAAACTGTGCCGATTCTACATCTATACTTATAATAAATCTGTAGAAGTGAAAATTCTGTACATTGAAAATATCAAAAAAATAAATTTTTGTCTGTCTGTCTGTTTGTTCAGGCATCACGCAAAAACTACCGGTTCGATTACGATGAAACTTGGTATAATTATTCTTTAATATCCTGGGCACCACACTGGGTACTTTTTATCCCGGAAAAGTATATACAATAAAAAACAAACTTAATTTTGCGGTTCGATCCCTAGACCCATTACTGTGTCAACCGCAAATAATAAGTTTGTCGTAGGTTACGTCACCCGCAGTGGAGTTCATTTTTATTCCTTTTAGTTTTTAAAGTTATTTAGGTTTATTTTCATATAAGTCGTAGGTATAGATTTTAATTTTATAGTATAGGTAGCATATTTGATAGTGTACGTAGTGACCGTAGGTTATTTTATAGGTAGTATTTTATAGGCTGTTAGGTAGGATTAGTCATTCGTATAGATATTAGTTTTTAGGGATTTTGCTTATTTATTGAGTTTAGATTAGTTATCATCAGAAATAGGTTTATTTAGGTAGGTATTTAATTTTCTGTTATTGAGTTTTTTTTTTTTTTAATTAGGTAGGTACTTAGGTAAAGATATCATGTAGGTACCTTCTTAATCACCACTAATGAGATACAATTGGTTTTCTATTGTTATTAGCCACAAAGGGCCCGCGAGATAGATCCTGTTAGCACGTTCCCGTGGGATAATTTCCGACATCCACGCGGGCGAAGCCGCGGGCAGAAGCTAGTCTAGAATAAATAGAATAGAATTTTTATTTAAACGATTATCGTTTCGTTCGTGTATGACATGTCAAACAAAATATAGTACCTAGTTTTCAGACTACCTATTTCGATTTTTTGAAAGTCTTTAGAGACTTTAAAAAACCCGGGTTTTGTTTACAAAAAGAACTTTTGTAGGAGTTAATATGATAAGTGTAGTCTATAAACACAAAGTTTGACTTTGATGCAGCATGGTACGGGATTCCATACATCCATGTGCATTGTCCTTTGCTACGCAAGGTGCTGGCCTGATTTTTCTTTCAAAATTCATAAACTACATTTGTATTATTTTATACAAGGTTATTGGTAAAACATTAACAACCTCTTAGGATTATATTACTAACATCATAAACAACAACTTTAGTTCTATGACTTTTATTAATTCATCAGACTTTCATACAATTATGAAAATATTTGAGTTCAACGAATTGAAATATTCTATTTTCTGTTACGAACTCTACGCGTAAGCAAAATAAAGTACTAGTAAGGTAAACAAACTGCCGTGTCTAGTACAAAATTCAGCGGAGGGGAGCGGGGGTTAGATAGAACAACGAAATCTTTTATAATAATAATAATAAGTTTTGTTTTTGGTAAATGTATTATGTTTTGTAAAAAGGCATAGAACAAAAGATGTAAGTAATCCAGTCCTGCAAGGCTGTTAGGGTTTTAGCAATAACCCTGTATAGCAATATTCCTATTAGACAACTTTGGCCAGTGTCCTTTAAGATTCTACAAGCTGTTGTTTTGCATCCTCGTCAAATTTCAGGAGGCTGCTAGGAAAGACATAAATAATCAAATAAAATTACGATCCCTGGTAAATAATGAATACATACTTTTTTTTAGTTATTTAAGTTTGACAGTATTTCAAAATACACCACTTTCAAAGAACAGAATCGCGTTATTGTATCGTAAAAGCGGCCCCGTTTTTATGTGTGTGTAAAAGGGCAGTTACAGTGCGGTCTCAGACAGGCCGCGTCTTAATATGCGTGTCCCACAAAAGTTTCAGAAAATTAAAAAAAAAATACATACTTATTTTATTATTGATTCATGTCGAGAATCAGTAGCATAGTTACCTCCTTGAATTTGACGAGGTTGCAAAACAACACCTTGTATATACAATGTAACGTTTGTCCTTTTAAACCTGTATACCTAAAATGTTAATGTAGCTATTTTTTTTCAGGGAGTAGTAGAAGCCCCACCGAAGTTTTTATACGAAGAGTTTAAGGACAATATCACTAAACTGCCTGAATGGAATCCCACCATTTTGAAGAGTGAACTTATAAAGGTAACTTATTTGTCTAATAAATTTAATATTAATTAATACTAAAATGGTAGGTATTTTTTTTTTTTTTTGTCTAATTACTTACACCTTTTCTGGCTATTTGTGTATGTGAGTTTAAATGTTTGCAAACGTGCCCACGATACAGGAGAAATTCCTAGTGTGGGGCAACGTTTTTAAAAAAAAAAAGAAATAAAGAAGAAGAAATCCAAAATTTATTAAAATTAAAATTTAATAAAAATTATTTAAATTCAAAATTTATTTTCGCGGGCTACATTGCAGTAATCACCGTTACTCTTAATTCTTCTTTCAGGAAGTAGGTCCCGGCATAGACCTGTCCTACCAGGTGACAGCCGGAGGAGGGCGCGGCATCATATCGCCGCGCGACTTCGTCATCCTGCGCTGCACCGCGCCGCTGTCGCGCGACGGGCAGGTCGTGACGTCAGAGCCCTACAGCTACATCAGCAGCGGCGTCAGTGTCACGGTACCTGGCTACCCGCCGCATAGGGACCTCGTCAGGTAAGCCGGCAACCATCACCTTCACACATTGTTGTGAGCTTATTATGAGCAAGGCAACATATTTTAGTTGTAGTTTGTTTTTAGACACTATAATAATTGTATGGGAAATTTGCCACTCTTGGCTAAATGTACGAACGCCAGCAGGTCAACCTACCCGAAACTGTCAGATTTTCCCAATCAACCTTGAACCTAAGTCTTTAGCAATAAAGTCGAAAATCTATTAAAGAAATCTGACAGATTGTAGTAGCTTGATGTGCTGGCATCTGTACACCTTTTGTAAACGTTTTTATTAAATAAATTATTATTATTATTTCCTTTATTTCGCGTAAATACTTACAAATTACATTTTTAAATATTTTTATAAACAAAAAGATAAAAAAAAAACATTTAAAAATATAAAAATTAGTAGCCCACCGGTATTATTTATTATTATTATAAGGTTTTTAGAGCAACCAATGTCTAAAGAGGCTAACCAAAATTAAATAAATATTTTTCAGGCATCAACCATGCTTATATTATTATGATGTGTGTTGACTTGAAACAACATGGCAGTGAAGAGTATGGTTGTCATACTCATAAATGTCTCACTGTTGGTGGCGCGTGTGTTGGATCATTCGGTTCCCTACAAAATGGTTGAGCTAGATGGTACTGATCCACACGTCATGTTCGTGAACATTGGGTTGACACTGCCAAAGATTATTTTTAATCTTATATTTTTAATTGTTTTTATTTTTTACACTGTCGAAACATCAAGATAAATATGATGATTTTGTAATAATATGTTGATTTAAAAGAGTGTCCTTGGAGTTTCTTGTCCGTTCATGTTCATAGAGATCTACGTTTTGCAATGGGCTTCAACGTTCTGACTAACTGACCGAATCTTTGACAATTCAAAAGTGCTTGTAGATGGTTTAGTTGAAATAAGTCCATGCTTTGGGTTTAAGTGTGAGGAAATTAAATGAAACACACAAATTAAAAATCATACAAATCTAGACTCCAGGTTGCTACGCAAAAATTCTTAATAAAATAACCCAATAGGGTAGATTCCTGGGTAAAAAAATAATTATTATATTTAGTCCGTCAGTTCAGTTAGATTATCGAAAAATAATGGACACGTATTTTTTCTTTTGTCAATCAAACAAAAAATTACGAAGATAAAGTGCGTCAAAATTTGGGAGCCGTGACGTCACGCCATGCTAAAAAGTGTAGCAAGGCGTGACGTCACGCGGAACTTTAACGGGCGATATCTTCATTATTTTTTATATAATTGACAAAAGAAAAAATACGGGTCCAATATTTTTTGATAATCTAACGGACGGACTAATTAGATTTTCTTAGGCAGCTAGCCTATTACACTTAGCCCGACAAGATCCAATTACACTAACCTAACCTAACTCAGGACCCAATGCTCAGCAGTCAAGCTTGCGGATGCTAGACCAACAAGCCAATAAAATAAATAGGAAAAATCAATTGAATAAACATATTTTGTTTCAACTGTCGTATTTTGTTTTCAGAGGTCAAAACAAGGTCGGATGCTGGTTCCTGAAGCCGCGAACAGTACAGACTTCTGGCGGCAAGATTGAGACACACACTACCTTCCAATGGCTCATGTGCTGTGATCTTAAAGGTAAGTTTTGTACCTGCACTATTTTTTTGTGCAAAATGCAAATGCGTTGAAGTTCAAAGTCTAGCGGTATCTACAACGCCACATGCGAACAACGCGTCATACTGACGTCACGCAAATCCTGCATCTCGCAAGCAGAGTTTACCGCGCAAATAACATACATACAACTTCCCGACATCAATCGTCGGGCAGTTGCGCGCCAGACACAACACCCGTCTGGTCGGAGGGTCCTCCCTTTTCTATGGAGGCTGAGTGAACTTTACATCCTGTTCCTCATGCCTCTATAAGTTAAAGTAAATAATCGAACCTCTCTCTCTAATAATTTCCATTTTGCGCTCCTAGACATGGAGTGGTGGCCCATTGGTCACGGCCCTGACGACTGACTTATGACTAACGAGTTGTAGGTTCGAACCCAGACAGGCACTTTACTTTGTGCTAATAATTTAATCACCACTGCTCTCAAAACGGTGAAGGAAAACATCGTGAGGAAACCGACATGTCCTAGAACAGAAAATTCGAAGACATGTGACATCTGCCAACCCGCACTGGGGCTGCAGTCTCGACATTCATAGCGATCGCTTTACGACCGAATTCGGTCGCAAAGTCCTGTCACTCCATACATTACACCTGTCAATCTGGGACTTTGCGACCGAATTCGGTCGTAAAGCGATCGCTATGAATGTCGAGACTGCTGGGGCTGGACCCGCGTGGTGGATTACGGCCCACTCTCATAGAGAGGAGGCCTGTGTCCCAGCAGTGGGAACATTATAGGCTGATTATGAAATAGTATAGGTTGGTTTAGTTTTGTGATAAAACTGTATAAATTCTTTCTTCTTACTGCATCATTCTAAAAAAGCGTCCTGTTTAAAAATAAGATTAGTATGAATTCCGAACATTTCGCCCTTTTCTGATTATCTGTACATACAAATAAATAAAATTGAAGCATCTGTTTGTAATATCAAAACAACATTTTTTTTAAATGCATATGAGAGTACACACATCAAAAGTGTCTAGGGATCAAGCACATTTTTAACTATAAAAATTTATCCAATTAATATTTTCCAAATCTAGTTTTCCAGACTGGCTTCTTACTTTAATTCCTATGTTTAAGTTAACAACTTTTCCCTATATTTTGTAAAAAATAATAAAAATTGCAATTTTTGCAAATTGTGGGAAATTAACGTAAGTTAATGTCGTCAATTAAATGGCAAAAATGAGGATTTTTAAAATTTTTGTTGTAAAGCTAAACGATATTCCCACGGAATCGAAACTTATGCGGGTGAAACCGCAGGGCACAACTAGTAAATAATAAATATGAAACACAATGAAGAATCTTTGTAATTAAATACACTGTTATCTCAATTCCAGGTAAAATACCGATGTTCGTGCTCGACGCGGCGTTCGCAACGGTAATGTTAGACTACATAGTGCACGTACGGAAGTTTGCAGCCGAGGCCAAACAACAGGGAAGGTTCTAAATAACCATTCACTTCACACTCGCGACGCAGCAACCATTTGCTACAACTTCGGTGATACCCGTTCACTGATTGGTTTCTATAGACCAACCAATTGCTACGTACTTGTGAGCCAGAAACCATACGCTGCGATGCCGTAACTATTAATTTCAGTGATTTTTGTGACAAGGATTTTTAGAGCAACCCATTTCTACAACTGCTTTGTTTTAAGCTGACGCTATAAAGCAGTAGCGCTTCTGAACAACCATAAACTTCACATTTAGTAGTCAGCAACCATACTATAAATATCCATGATACAAGTGGTCTTATAAAACGTTGACTTCAATACAGCAATGACGATATATCGGTGAACCAGCAACCTTTCGCTTCGATTTTTTTATTATCGACTTCAGTGGTCCTTCTGAGCTTTACCTAATTGTTTTAGTACGTCTAAGGTTATTAGCCAAAGAATGTGTATAACGAATATGTGTAATATGTGAAACCAGCAATTTTAATCACATGTGGTCTGAGGAAACAATGAAATAAAATGTATATTTCTGTCAATAGATCTTTTAAGACACTTTTACACGCTGATTGCCAACATTTCCTATCTGACCCCTGAGAAGAAATGCCGAAACAAACTCAAAGATCATGGTCTTCCTTAAAGTCATTATATTATTAGGATTTTATGTGAGTCTAACAATGCAGGGCCATGTTTGGAAGTGCCTTTTGAAGAAAGAACCATTCCAGCTTTAAGTTGACCTGTCCCAACAGATGGCATACATGCATCAGTCATCGTGTAGCTCAACCCTATGTTAGGGAGCTCAACGACCCGTTATACGACATTTGAATTGACATTACTAGACAGTTATAAATCAAGCATGTGTCTTCGGTTCTTCCGTAAGGAATTGTTGTCTCAAACGTGTAAGACCGGTGCTACTCAACAGCTACTGCCAATCTGAACAGTTGTTTATCTAATCTAATGAAACTATAGGTACTCCATCTGTTTAGGTAGTTAACTAAAGGTAAACAATCTTGATATGTCTTTTTATATAAAATAAATCGTATAAAAGACCAACAAATATTATTTAAATTTAGTTAATTACCTAACATCGGTTTAAGTAAATACCTAATTGTAAATATTTTTAGATTACATTTTTAGTCATTTTTTTAGATAAAAGACATGTTAAGATTGTTTACATTTAGTTAACTACCTAAACAGATGGAGTATACAATGTATAATGGAGTAAGAAAAAGAAAAATATGCATTATAACGTACAGAGATATTTTAATTGAAAGTGATTGAGAACGATAATATTCTGGAACACTCAACCAATTACTAAAGAGTATAGGGTTTATTCATAAACGCTGCTTAAAGTTATGTAATGATTAGCGAGTGTTTAACCATATATTTTTTATGTTTAAACGCTAAGTAACGTTTATAAATAAAGGGGAAGTTTTTAGAGAGTAATGTTTTTTTTTTTTTGTAAAGTATCATTTATTGTGTACATATTTTGTTAGAAATCAATAAAGAAATAAATAAATATTGTATAAAGGAGTTTTTGCACATTTAATTTAAATAATGCAATTTTAATATGTAGAAATTATATGAAGCAACTGCTTCGTAAAATTGTTCAGTGCAAGTTACATTTAGCAACCAAATGAAATGAGCAACCAGTTGCTTCGAAGCTAAGTAACCAATGACTTCTTTAACATGGTGGCAGGGACATGACACGACGCGCAAACTGTAACCATGGATGACTGAATCCATGATTCTTAACCGCGTTAAAATTGGTTGGTTATAAAAAAATGCTGGATACATTTTAACCGCATAGATATTGCATTTTTCTATGAAACAGTATTTTTTTTTATAACCTACGATTAAAGAGATCTAGAATCATGTGCTGACTCCATGGTAACAGGCTGCACGTATACACGATTTCGAACATAAAATGACGACACTCGCTAATAAGCACCCTAATTGCGTAACACAAAATCAATCGTAATCAGCATCATTTTGAAGCAAATTGCTAAGCCATTGCTTCATAAGTTCGAAAAATTTGTCTTCTCAACACGTAAATAACGCAATGAATGTTGTTGAACTGTCAAAATGAAACCGATTCCGATTGATTGTGTGTTACGCAATTAGTGCAGGGCCCTAATTCACTATGACCACTTACCTCAAACTCAAATCATTTATTTCAATTAAACCATTTACAGGCAGTTTTGAATTGTCAAAATTACATAGTCTGTCAGTTAGTCAGAAAGTTGAAGATAGTTGAGTAACGATTCCTTACTTCGAAACCACGTCAATTCCTTAGTCACGACATCTGCTATTAACGTATTCTCTATGACACAATAGCGTGGTTCGAACTGTCAAAATACTTACATGTTGTCCGTACGGGTGGATGCTTCAAGGTAGCCCGCGAAATTCAAATTTTCTTACGTTTTTTGCAATTTGCTGGTCAGTACTAAGTTGTACGTTGATTAAAATATAATTCGCGGCCGTAACAAATATCTATTTAAAGAATTATAATCATTAGAATCAGTAATACAACTTGTTAAGTTAGCATAATCCTAAAATATCAAGTTTCATGAAATAGTCATTCAGTAGGATTACTTGATCTTAGAGAGTTGTGTTGATGAATTTAATGATTATAATTCTGTAAATACATATTGCTTACGGCCGCGAATCAAATTTTAATCAACGTACAACTTAGTACCGACCAGCAAATTGCAAAAAACGTAAGAAAATTTGAATTTCGCGGGCTACCTTGGAGCATCCACCTTAACAAGACACCATATTGATTTGGTTTGCACGTGGTAAGATTTCGCGGGGAATAATACAGAATTGGGGTCCAGTAGTGTGTTAACACTGTCTGTAGGTGGTTCGTCAGAGCTTGACCTCAACAAGGCTAGCATAAATCGTAGGGATGAAGTTTCAAGTTAATTTTCTCATAGACCGGATAACATGACTGCAATATAAAAGAAGATAATACTATATTTATGTTAAAAATGTTGGTTAATGTGTAAATACCAAAAAACTTACAAAATTGTAAACGAAATACAAATCATGCATTTAAAAATAATATAATAACCATATAAGTAATATTTAGTTAAGTCAAGCATACAACGCAAGTTTTTAAACATAAATTCATAAATATATAAAAATGTACATAGATAAAATAAAGAGAATATGGAGCAGCGGTAGCCCAGGGGTAACGGCTGCGACTTACTAGTTGTAGGTCGTAGGTTCGAACCCAGACAGGCGCTTTACTTTGTGTAAATTATTTCATCACCACTGCTCTCAAAACGGTGAAGGAAAACATCGTGAGGAAAACGGCATGTCCTAGAATCAAAAATTCGAAGACATGTGACATCTCCTAATCCGCACTGGACCGGCGTGGTGGATTACAGCCTTACATTATAAAAAAAATATACCTGTATATGAAGAGGTTGGGCCTTGCAGTGGAACTACCTAAAGTAAATTATGCTGTAAAAACTCGCGTTGTTATCACAATCGACTGACATACACGTTCGGTTCCCGAGTCGAACAAGCTAATAGCTTCATCCATAAATGCACTTGACAACAGAATGGCATTCATTGATTGAACGAATGAATGAGTGAACGAAATCCTTCATTCTTGGTATTATTATTATTAACGAATTGCCAATTAGTAGGGTGAAGTTATTTAAGGTATTTAGTATATTATTTTATTAACTGATTTTCTATATTGACAAAGGCTTTATGTATATAAAAATCTAAATTTGTAATACATTTTGAACGCGGACTGTAACTGGTAACCTCACCCTAATTGTTAGTATTTGTCGATAAAAGGACTTTTAGTGAATGATAATCAGAGGTCGGAGTAGGTAGATTGATTTTTGGTACTTGTATCATAAATGTTCACAGAAAGAATAACATGGATAAGTAATTTTCTCGGAAAGTAATTCCGGTATTTCCGGGACCAATTAAATATTGTTAATGTTGGTAGTGATATTATTACTTGTCGTCGCTGGGCGTACGCATTGTTTTGATAACCGGGTAGTGCACCACCCGTGATCCTTTGCTCTGATTGGTCGTTGGGTTGTGTCAAATGGTGACTGTGTAACGTTAAAAAATAATATGAACAATATAATATTGCTCATTTTAATACAATTCCTACCTAAGTTCCGGTTTTTTTAAAAATAATCAACCAATTCCGAAAATCCGGAAGAATGTCCATATTAATATATACGTTTCGGATCAATGAACCCAATTCAATCTACCTACCTCTGATGATAATCATAAAGACGAATGAACGATAATGGCAAAAAGGAGTGAATGATTGAGCCTTTTTAATGATGTATAAATAGTATGCAATTTTACATAAAATATATTCGGGGAATTAAAACACTGACATCGTCTGAAAAAACACTGAATATTGTAATCATTTTTTGCTATAGTTGACACGTTTTAGCATGACAAAAGCGGTCATTGACCCAACTACATTTTCTATTAATTATTTTTTCAAAAACTGAAATAATGTCCGATACCGTCCTGTATCTATCTATTTATCCAATCTATCGTGATCTACATGTTACAATAACGAAAAACCTTACAAAGTTATTTGTTTAGGTTCCTAGGCAGGGATATTTATTTAGTTCTGTCAAATTAGTCAACGCCTGACGTATATTGACGTATTTTTAGTAGCCAATATTTTAATAACGCTTATACTGGGCTATGGGAGTATCTTTGACAGGACTAAACTAATATTTATCTTCTGTCCTTTTCTTAATGAAATAGAAAGAAAAAGATGCACTGAACTTAAATTTAGTTTAGTTTGTGAACAAGGGAATCGGCGCCAATGTCATGCTGAACCCGACAACTATACCTACATGCTTTATGCAAAATAGAATAATTTGTACAAATTTAAACAGCTTAGTATTTATTTAGATAATAATTTATATAAAACACGGAATGCATAAAAAAATGTTTGGGTATATAGTATTCGATATGCAGGTATTTGTGTGAGTAAAAATAAAACATCTTACTGATTCTGAACACGTAACAGGTATGTTCAGACTTCAGTGAGGGGCAATTCTCGTAACTTGGAAGAACGTTCTCTGATCTCATTCTCAATTTGTCAAAAATACCTCTAATTCCCCTACATTTTTGACATTTGTTTGTCGCCGAGATGAGACTGTGACTAAATTTTGAACGTTTTTAATTACGGGAATTGACCTTCTGGTATCATACATTTTCCGTCAGATGTACGACTACCCTTAACACGTTGACTGTTCGTGCATTATATGTAATGCATTTCCGACTCAGCCATGACGTTCGTGCATTACATATAATGCATTAGGTAATACAAATTACATTGGCTTTTGTGAGTTGGACGTCTGAACTAGAAAAAATATTTTTTGGCAGACGTATAGACAATATACAAGGAAATTAAAACACCGAAAAAAATCATTCGGACGTCTCGTGGTACGCAGTCAATTTTGCTTGGACAGTCAACGTGTTAAGGTGAAGAGAAATAAATATCGCTCCAGAGTAAAAGCGAAAGCGAATCGTTAAAAATTTGAAGTTTCCATAGGTTCAGCACAGACAAAGCAGCATGCTCTAGCATATAGGTTCTCTACGTGGGCCATAACGCCCCCCCTCGTGGACGTTTGAGACTTTTAGGGGCACAGAAGAAGGCCCAGAGAAAATGATATATTCTATTCTATCTTACGACTATATAATACTAGCAGCACCCGTATAAGTGTCGATCTCGAGGGTACATCAGGATAAAAAGTATCCTAAGTATGTGTTATTATGATGTATAAGCTATATTACTGTAAAGTTGAATCGAAATTCGTTTGAGTAGTTTTTGCGTGAAAGAGTAAAAAACATCCATCCATCCATCCTCACAAACTTTCGCGTTTATAATATTAGTAGGAAGTAGGATTACAATACAAAAAAAAAACAAAGTGGGGGTGCGCAAAATAAGGTTGAGAACCTATGCCCAAGCATGTTCTTTGCTGTCAATTTTCAAGTGGCCACAGGGTAACATCTCTTGCCATTTTGAGCTTTATTTTAGTAGCGGTATAGTTCATTATTGAAAAACTGCTCGAGAACTTTGCTGCAACGTCTGTGCTGACATTTGATATCGTTTTCTAATTAAAAAACGAGCGGTAATACTGTTTTATACTGACAAGATTCGTAGGGAGTGTAATATGGTCAGATAGTAAGCAATCTATTACCCAATGTTGGGTATTTAAATCTCGAGGTATTACCAATGCGCTAGAACCAATAATTGTACCAATTAAATGCAAGCAATAGATAATATTAAAATAACTTACCTACACTCTAGTTGTGTAAAACGCTTCTATACCCTGTCCCTTAGGTTAACCGTTTTTTGACAGCTGTCTTAGAACGTACACACGGCTACACGTCAAGCTATACAAAACCAGTTTGTCTTGGCCTCACTTTGTATGATATTTTCTCACAATGAACGGTCAGCTAATACTGGTTTTGCATAGCTTGACGTGTAGCCGTGTGTACATATTCCAGATTACGTAAAAGTTAACTTTAAAATGCGTAATAAAATAAATACAAGGTGTCTTTATTCATCCTCTTCAAATTCAAGGAGGTAACTATGCTACTGATTCTCGCCACGAATCAATAACAAAATAAGTAGGTTTTTTTTCTAATTTTTGGAAATCGGCATGTGTGGGACACGCATCTGTCAAAAAACGGTTTACCTAATGGACAGGGTATACTTTCATAGTTGTTTTTAGTTATTTTGATCAACCAATCTACACTGCTCCAAGGATCTTTTGGCGCCCGTATGACGTTGACAGTTGTGTGCAATTATTTTGTGCAGGGTATGGAAAAAGCCAAGATGGCGGCGTTAGTTCCTATTTTGACCACGCGCCAAAAAATACTTACTGTACTGCTATAACATGATGTGACAGCAGATTTACTGATCAGGTTTTCAGAAATATTATAAAGTTAGTTGCAGGAAAGACCAATTTTAATAAATATGTGAACATTTGGAGGAAATAAAAATGTTTGTGATTTTAATATGGCCACTGAAAAACTAAGCTGCAAAGGAAATTGGACTATATAAATTAGGTTTACGGCTTATGATCGGAAAGTACGCGATTATGTATGTAGAATTAAAAGAATAATGTATAAAATTAGTATGTATTTATTAAAAGTGCTCTGCTAATGCAACACAGTACATAGTTGTTATAAGTTAATGTATCTTAGATGTAAGGTAAATAAACGATTTTTATACTGTATATCGGTTTATCAATTTCGAACATCCATAATCTAAAATAAAAAATACAGGTTTGCGCCTCGCCTGACCAGCTACCAAATAGCCTCTTGGGCGTTACCAGACCGCAAACATTTTTAGTTAGTAAAGGATTCCTATTATATAATAATAACGAAACATAACCACATCTCTCGAGGCTTTCGTTAGATGTTTGGATCAAGGGCCTGATTCAGAAGGCTGTTGTCCTCGATACGGCTCGCATCGTGAGGAGGTTCCTCTTTCTGGAGCCTTAACCACCGGTAGCTTGTACCCTGCTCCCGCCACCGGCGGGCCACAATTTTTTATAATGTTTGTTTTTTATAAAAATGTATTTAATACGTATAAAAATAAATAAACGAGAAAGAGATGAATGCCGAAAAAGATAAACAAATCTGCAAGTATCTTGACTTTGCTCGCGAGGTTGTCGCGACATGTGGGATGTGGACTCTGCGATCATTGTGCCGATAGTCGTGACAGCCAATGGCTTAATAGCTAAGAGCCTCGACCAACACCTGAAGAGGCTCTCGTTGGGCAGCTGGATCAAGGGCTTGATTCAGAAAGCGGTACTTCTGGACACGGCTCGCATTGTCAGGAGGTTCCTCTCTCTGGAGCCCTGACCACCGGTAGCTTGGACCCTGTTCCCGATACCGGTGGAGTACTATTTTTTAAATTTTAAATGTTTTTATATTTTTTATATTCTAATACTTATTTAATAATATAATTTATATGTTTACATTAAAATATAGTAAAATCATCTGACTAGCCTTTTCCCAACTATGTTGGGGTCGGCTTCCAGTCTAACCGGATGCAGCTGAATACCAGTATTTTATATGGAGCGACTGCCTATCTGACCTCCACAACCCAGTTACTGGGTAATACGATACCCCTTGGTAAGACTGGTTGTCAGACTTTCGGGCTTCTGACTACCCGTAACGACTGTCAAAGATCCACGAATGACAGCCGGGACCAACGGCATAACGTGCTTTCCGAGGCACGGAGGGGTCTCGGCATGTAAAGATGGTCACCCATCCACAGACCAACCGCGGCAAGCGTAGCTTAACCTGACCGATCGACCTGTGCGGCAATACCAGCCTGTAACTGTCCCTCTGCACGGCAAAGCCATTTTCGCATACAGAGGGGACAAGCATTGATCACCACGCTTGCTCAAGACCTTTGGCTATTTCAGACCACCAACAGTCTCCCGACAGATCGGACGGGCTACGACAGGCCACCGCAACTCATCTACCTAGCTTTTCCCAACTATGTTGGAGTTGGCTTGAGTCTAACCATATGCAGCTGAATACCAGTATTTTACATGGAGCGATTGCCTATCTGTCCTCCCCAACACAGTTATATACTAAGTAAGCAGTTAAGACTGGTTGTCAGACTTTCGGGCTTCCGACTACCCGTAACGACTGTAAAGATTACGAATGACAGCCGAGACCAACGGCTTAAAGTGATGATTCTTCAATGTAATTCAGTGTGCTACTTACTGCCATACTAGACAGATTGTATGTTTCTGTTAACGGCTGAAGTTCTCGATCTTGAAATTCTGAGTTTCGCTGGTAACCATGAATTCAGCTCATGATTCTAGACGTAAAAATCTTTCGTCGGTTATAAAAAAAAAAAAAACATCTTTTTTCTGTATCTACGCGGTCAAAATGTATGGAACAGCAATTTTTTTTAATAACCGGGTCACACTTATAGGATGCAACCAGACAGATGGGCGAAAGTTGTCACACAGTGGGTACCTGAAGACGGGCGTCGTCACCGAGACGCCTAAGAAACGCTGGCGAGACGATTTGGACTCGTTCCTAACCGCTTAGACGGAGAAGGCATAACACAAAGAAAGGTGGAAGAATATGGGGGCCTTTGCCCAGCAGTCGGACAATATAAAAAAAAAACCGGCGAAAAATTCCAGGAATTCATCTAGAATTATGTACAGTCACGAGCAAAAGTATGTATAGGTACACACGGCTACACGTCAAGCTATACAAAACCAGTTTGTCTTGGCCTCAATTTGTATGATATTTTCTCACAATGAACGGTCAGCCAATACTGGTTTTGCATAACTTGATGTGTAGCCGTGTGTACACTAGGCTTTATTCAAAAGCGATTTACTTACTCCTTTATTTTGGAATAAAATTCGAACCCATAGGTATGTAATGTGTCGTATTTGAACGTTGCATTCGTTACCTATTTCATGAGAAAAAAAAAAAAATCGAAATTGAAAGTTGCCAAGTGTTGACATATTGGTGCTCGTGACTGTACTGAATCCATCGATGCCCCTGCCATCCTGTATAGATAGAATGGCATGCGTTTGTCTACCTACTATTCATCAGATGACAACCCATGATGCGGCTGATTATAGTGCCTATTCACTCTAGACTTGAAGAGTCAGAGGTGGAAAAAAGGGGTAATACCCATTGGTAAGACTGGTTGTCCGACTTTCTGGCTTTTGAAGACCCGTAACGACTGTCAAAGATGACAACCGGGACCAATTTCCGAGGCACGGAGGGGTCTTGGTATGTAAAGATGGTCACCCATCCACGGACCAACCGCGGCAAGCGTAGCTTGACCTGATCCATCGACCCGTGCGGCTGTTATTAACTTATTACTTAGGTATAAATAAAACATAAAATAAAAGTGATAATATAATTGACGAAAATCCTCAATTCTCCTATTTGTGGCTGACTTCTGACATGGCTGTCTTCAGCCATAGTAAAAGCAAACTTGATTTTACTATGCTTCAGCTTTCTGTTTGTCTTTTGCACGGGTACCCCCCTACCAAACCGATTCCTTTGAATAAAGCAATGTAGATTACCCACAGAGATTGCACGTGAACAAGTTTCTTCGATGAGGACGGATCAACAAGCACCGCCCATTTTGAGTCGGTAGGTATAATAAGTAGTTATACCTAATCAAACTAAAAGAAAATGATCTTCTATCTACACACTAGATAGAAGATCATTTTCTTTTAGTTTGATATCTAATTTTATCTTTTGAATTTGTTTTATAAGACTGTTTTTACAATTTTTTGTTTCCTACGAGTAATTCAGTACTTATATATACTGAATTACCCGTAGGAAACAACATATTATGTTGTTTCCTACGGGTAATTCAGTACCTACCTACATATATATGTACTCGTGTGTAGGCATATTCAACTTTTCTTATGTACCTATGCCATTGTGTATAAAACGTGAAACGTGTAGGCCATTGTTGAAAACTCAGAACCTTACACTACAAATTCAAATTTTGGTACTGTACCTATAGATGGGCAATCCACCGGGCTTAAACCCGGTGCTTTGGTAAACACCCGTAAACACCTATAAACACCCAGAAAATTGAGTGTTTTCTGGGTGTACAGACGCCAGCAGGTCAAGCTACCCGAAACTGTCAAAATTTACCAATCAACTTTGAACCTAGCGATAAAGTTGTAAATCTATTAAAGAAATTTGACAGATTGTAGTAGCTTGATGTGCTGGCGTCTGTACATTCTCTTGTTGTTCCAAATTAATCATCTCATCTTTATTTATTATATACACATAACACTTACTTAGGGCTGATTTTACCAAAGTCAGATCCCTACCTTTTATCCGTGGAATAAAATTGACTTCTGACAGTTCTAGTATGGAAAAACTGTCAAAAAATCAAAATTTATTCTCAGTATAAAACTTAATCTATGTATAAAAGTTTGGTGAAATGCACCCCTAGACTACTACTTACCAGAGAAAAATACATAAAGATAGAACACAGGCACACGGGCACACAGAAATTTCTTCCAGCTGACTTTCGACAGGAGTGTTGGCGAGTGAGAGACGTAGACACACTTTTTAAAAACCCAATACAGGAAAACCGGACACCTTATAGTCTGCAAGTGTTTTTTTCGGGTTGTGGAGGTCAGATAGACAGTCGCTCCATGTAAAATACTGGTACTCAGCTGCATCCGGTTAGACTGGAAGCAGACCCCAACTTAGTTGGGAAAATGCTAGGCAGATGATGAAGTAAGTATTGGATAGTTTGATAATGTTATGAAAAACGGTGCTACTACTCACCCGATAAGTCTGAAATTCGAAAAGTAACAACTACTTCCCTACCAAGCTACCTCCCAGCCTATAAGTATCATCACGACGTTAAACAGTTCTGCCATAAAATCTTTCAAACACACAAATACTCAATAATTACCTACCCACTTTCAAATATTAATATTATAAAACTATAGATCTAAGAACCTATGTTTTCTTCTTCACCTTTTCGTGTCGATGGTACTTTTCTTCAATATTTTATATTGTTTGAGGCCAGTAGGTGTCCACGTTGATTGCGGCAAAAGTGGTATTCATTAAGTCATCCAAGGTGCAGGTGAACGGGCACTTAGGGCACTCCAGCAAGTGGGGCATGGTCTGATTAGAGGCACCGCACTCGCACTGGGTATTGGATGGGTCAGTAATCCCCCATTTCGACAAGTTGTGGCTGCAGCGCCCTACTTGAGTATGCAATCGATTGAGACCTTTCCTTAGAGGCCACTGCAGCCGTTCGATTCTGTAAAAATCTCACCGTGAAAAGTTATGTGAAGTGAGCTTAGAGTGAGCTGCCAATGATGTCAATCCCTAGCATTAGTTGGAATGACAGCTCACTCCACGCTCACTTCACCTAAGTTTTCACGGTGAGATGGTTACAGAATCGCACTGCTGATCACGGCCGGGAGGCAAATGTTCCTGGGGTTTAATGAAGTCGGGAAGTGGTGATGTTTTTCTTCCCACAATTTGCTTCCTATGTTTTGACATCATCCATCATCATATTCACACCTTTCTCTTTCATATTATTCCTCGCACAATAATAATTCTTCCACCATCACAGAATAACTAATAACTATAGTACCCCCGCTCCGCGCGCCGTTCACGTTTTAAAATCATCCATTAAAGAAACCTTGCAGCCCTGAATAGGGCTTGTTTTGTGTGTTTTCTCACTTTCAAAAATAAGAAAATAGGCTTAATTCGTTTTGACAACGTCCACCAAAGAAACAGAAAACCTTGCAGCCCTGAAAAGGGCTTTGTCAAAACATTGCAGCCCTGAAAAGGGCTTTGTCAAAAATAAATATCTACCTACAACTTAAAAAATATACTAATTACACTACGCGCGCTCGCCACGCACTCTCCTCGCCAACTGCATGTCCTTAGGCATGATAGTCACTCGCTTCGCATGGATCGCGCACAGATTCGTATCCTCGAACAGCCCCACTAAGTATGACTCAGTGGCCTCTTGCAACGCCATCACAGCCGAGTTCTGGAACCGGAGGTCAGTCTTGAAGTCCTGCGCGATCTCTCTCACGAGACGTTGGAACGGTAGTTTCCTGACGAGCAGTTCCGTGCTCTTCTGGTATCTACGTATCTCTCGCAGGGCCACAGTCCCTGGTCGGTATCTGTGCGGTTTCTTCACGCCGCCTGTGGCTGGAGCACTTTTTCTTGCTGCCTTGGTCGCCAGTTGCTTCCGAGGAGCTTTTCCTCCTGTAGACTTGCGAGCTGTCTGTTTTGTTCGCGCCATTTTGTTTTCTGTCCACTGTGTGATTAATGTGACGAGGAGCGATAAATAAATGTACTCTGTGACGAGCGACGCAAATGGGTCAAGCGCTGCCTTTTATAGTTTTTTGGTTCCCACTCTCGGAAAATTTGAGAGGTTGTGGGTAGTTGTAGATTGTTTTGAGCGAGAACTACCCGCAGTACCTAAATTGTGTGGAATTTATAAACTGGTAGGAACATTCCGCTGGTACAAAATACATTACGCGTTGTACGGGGTTTGATTTTGAATCAAAATCAAACATCGTTGTTGATGTTTGATCACAGCATCATTTTTCTGCAGATTATGCTCAATGGGCAAACAGCATAGCAGTAGCCGCAGTAAACGTCGGTACCACAAGCCAGTACCGACCTTTAGTGTTAAATTAGATAATCATCCCTAGAAATAGGGGAGTAGAATTTAAATGAGGATCCCATTTTTTTTGTTGTTGTAAATTTCGCATAGAAACATCAACATCCTATATTTTTTTGGGAAATCCTTAATCAATACGAACGAAATGTCGGACAAACGCTAGTTAAGACATTAAGTCATCATCTGCCTAGCCTTTTCCCAACATTGTTGGGGTCGGCTTCCAGTCTAACCGGATGCAGCTATTTTACATGGAGCGATTGCCTATCTGACCCAGTTACTGGGGCACGAAACCATTGGTAAGACTGGTTGTCAGACTTTCGGGCTTCTGACGATCCGTAACGACTATCATAGATCCACGAATCACAGCCGGGACCAGCCGCTTAACGTGCTTTCCGAGGCACGGAGGGGTCTCGGTATGTAATGATGGTCACCCATCCACAGACCAAACGCGGCAAGCGTAGCTTAACCTGATCGATCGGCCTGTGCGGCTGTTATTATTTAGCCACGGGCCTCTAGCAGATGGAATAATAATTAGCAGTATTAATTCTACAGTTCTGCAACGTCGGAGTATTACGTAAGTACACCTAAATGCTGCGCAAAAGGTGTGTACAGTTTACCTACTTACCTATGTATATTGAATGTGTTGAGGTACAGAAGCACATCAAACTACTACAACCTGACAAATTTCTTAAATAGATTTTCAACTTTATCGATGAAACATTAAGGTTCAAGGTTGATGCGGAAAATTTTGACAGTTTCGGGTAGCTTGGTGTCTGTACCTAATGTCTATAAATCACAAGCTAATCGAGAACCTCCTCCTTTTTGAAGCGAAATTAATTTTATGATCATAGTTTTATTACGTAGGTACCTACATACAGCCAGCGTCAAAAATATCGGGACGAACAGACTGTTCAAAATGATCTCAACAACTAAGAAAATTAAACTTTGTCTCAATTGGATAAAGTTCTTGTCAGAATGACAGTTGTCGTGTACTGTCTTCATTCTGAAACATTCCTTGTGTCATTGAGTTAATATTTCATTTTCATAGTTGCTTAGATCATTTTGAACAGTCTGTTCGTCCCGATATTATTGACGCTGACTGTACCTACCTACCGTGTGTCGGTACCACCTACCTAGCTAGATCAGTAAACTGCCAACCTACAGTAGGAATAATACCTATGAAGTAACAAGAACTACACTACTTATTTATTATCTACAAAACAAAATAAAAAAAAAATGTGATCAACGACCACTTGTGGTGTCGTTACCAGGGGGTCTACTCCGAAGTAGTATGTTCGGCCGTTTCCTGCTACGAAGTTACTATTTGGTTCGATCGGTTCCGTTCGGCTGTAGTAGACAGTAGGCTCGGCAATTTTTCTAGGACTAACAGTAGATGCCAAACTTCAGTGGGGACCTCATATATCAAGTCTAGCAGGAAGGCTCAGTTCGGCTGCCTACGCCGTCAGGAAAGTAAGACAATACACTGACGTTGATACAGCTCGTTTAGTCTATTTTAGTTATTTTCACAGTGTTATGTCCTACGGTATTCTGCTGTGGGGCAAAGCCGCTGATATACAAAATATATTTGTCCTTCAAAAACGAGCTGTTCGAGCAATTTACCAGCTAGGTGCCAGAGTTTCTCTAAGAGATTTTTTTAAAGATATTGGTATTCTCACGGTTGCATCACAATTCATCTTCGCCAACATTTTATATATTAGGCAAAATTTGCACTTGTACACTAAAAACAGTGATATTCACAGTGTTAACACTAGAAATAAGGACAAACTACGTGCCCCCTTTCACCGGCTTCATAAGGTTCATAACTCATTTGTTGGGCTTGGTATAACCTTTTATAACAAGATACCCTCTTCTTTGCTAGACTTGCCTTTCAATGCGTTTAAAGCTCAAGTAAAATATAACCTTTGCTCAAAGGCTTACTATTCCATCAACGACTACTTACACGATAAGAATAGTTGGTCGCCCTAATTAACTCAAGACAATGTTCATGTTCTTTCTCCAGAATCAGCTTACTGACAGGTTATTGTTATTAGTATTAACTTATTTATTTATTTTACTTCAATGGTCCTAGTTTTTCATCTGTGACTCAAGTGACAGCTATGTGACCAGAACCCAGCTATGCGTAAATATGTAAGCTGTCACGCCCTTTATGCCTGGAGGCTTTTATTTAGGTAGTAAGTAGTTATTTCCATTTTAATTAATTATTTTTCAGCTTAAGTACGTATAGTTTTTATTATATTTGTTGGTATATTGGCGTGGCTAGCTGACATATTTTATGGCAAATAATTTAAGTTTCTTGTAATGTTAATTACTGAACATATGTTCCTAGTATTGTATACATGCAACTATATTCTAACTGAACAGACAGCTGTGCTGCTGGGAAGTTTGTTCCGCCACTTCTTCTTCCCAGCGATAGCACTAGGAAGTGGTGAAGGGCGGGCGTTTTTGGGGGACTGTCTTTTGTAATTTTGACGTTCGAAAAGTGCTGACTCTCAGCCTAATTTGAATAAATGACTTTTGATTTTGATTTTTGTTCCTACACTCCTACACTCCCGACCCAACTGAGCCGATCCGAACTTTTTTCGCATTTTTCAATAGTATTCGGTTCGGCCATGTGTCGGTCCGATCCGAACATTCGCACTTTGCACTTCGGAGTAGGCCCCCAGGTAGGGTTGCCAGGTCGCCAAACCTATTAGCCGGACAGACCAGCCAGTTTGGCCGGACATTTGGGTAGAAAGGCCGGACACCCTACATTATTGAGGATTTTGTGTCTCAGTATTAATAGGTACGACAAAAAAATTTTAGTAAAATCAAGCTATTTGATTATTGTCATAATCAGTCATCGGCGCTCGCTCGTTTGCGAAATGTAAAAAGCCTAACAAAAGCCGGACAAGCCGGACACCGTTTATTTTGGCCGGACACGCAATCAAAAAGCCTACCTATGTCCGGCTTTATCCGGACGCCTGGCAACGCTACCCCCAGGACTATAATTGCGTAACACACTATCAAACTCAATCTGAATCATTTTGAAGGATATTGCTAATCCATTGCTTCATATGTTCGAAAAATTTGTCTGCTCAACAACATAAACAACGCAATGAATGTTGTTGAACTGTCAAAATGAAACCCATGCTTAGGTACAGACGCCAGCAGGTCAAGCTACCCGAAACTGTCAAATTTTTCCAATCAACCTTGCACCTTCATGCTTTAGCGATAAAGTTGAAAATCTATTAGAGAAATTTGACAGATTATAGTAGCTTGATGTGCTGGCGTCTGTACCTGTGGAGTTTCTTGTCCATTCTTCTCCATACGAAAACTACCTTTTGGAAGGGGCGACTAGAATCAAATTTATTTTAATGAAATTTTTGACGTTCAAAAGTGCCTTTGATGTGCCTATTTTGGCCTATTTGAAATAAATAAGTGCCTTTGATGTGCCTATTTTGGCCTATTTGAAATAAATGATGTGTGACTCTGTTACGCAGTTACCTCGCTTCAGTGTCAGGTTGTATGCGAATCAAGTACCTATAACTTTACAGAACTATAATCATTAAAATCATAATCAAATCATACAACCCTCATAAGTTCATACTATCCTATTGAATGACTATTTCATAAGCTTATCTATCAATAGGATTGTATCTACAACCTTAAACTAACATATTTAGTAATAAGCAAACCTTTCTCTCCCAAAATACCATCTCATAAATACCTTTCATATTTAGTAATAAGCAAAATACCTTTCTCTCCCAAAATACAATCTCATAAATACCTTTTAGTTAAAGTCACCAAAGGAAATAAGTAACAAGGGTCGTCGGATTATAGTTGGAGTTTAGTAAGAAACCGACAAAGAAATTGAATAAATAGGTACCTATTTCCACACACACACACAGAAATCCTCCACAAACTCTAGGCACTACAGCTGCATGACTAATCCACCAGGGCATGAGCTCGCGTGTTGCTAACAACCACCCAGGTCGCATGTAACGCCTAATTAGCTAGTGTTTATACCTTATTAGCAAACCGCGAGCACCTGTTGGTCGCTGGTCGCATCCTGCAGGGCGTCAGACCGTGTGTAGGGTGCCTCTGCCTATGACAGGTTGGGACTTTTTGCAATGGTTTTTGTTTCGATTTGTGTGGAGACGTAAAAAGTTGTGGTTTTTTTTGGTGTGAGTACTTAGGTGTTTTGAATGGTTGAATGTTATTGTGTGATTGTGTTGGAGTTCATTGCGTTTTTGTGGGCGTTAAATATTTAGTTTGCGCGTTTTTATTCAATAATCCTATCATAGTACGCACGACGACATAATATCAAGCTATACCTACCTAAATTTCCAGTAGGTATGTAGGTACTATCGCCAAAACCTATATCCAACCATTTTGAAAACAAAATCCCGTGCACATGATGACCACAGCTGCGTCCGTAAGTAAAACAAAAGAGGATCATTTTTAGGTCGACTAATAATATGCGCTGCAAGCAGGAATAGTCCTTACGGTGGTCAGATTTGGGTAGATTTTGGCGATAGTACCTACAAGCTGACTTCGTATTGTACGAAAAGCCTAGGTCGGCTAAAACTGGAAATGTATAGCTTGATGTTTCGTCGTGTGCTATCAGAAACTGTCAAATTTTCCCATTCAACTTTGAACCTAATGCTTTAGAGCTAAAGTTGAAAATCTATTAAATAAATTTGACAGATTGTAGTAGCTTGATGTGCTGGCGTCTGTACCTACTTACTAATTCAATCTTCTTAGCTTGTCGATGGTAAAAATAATCCGACAGTAAATATAACTATACTTTTAAAATTAGTTTGGCTCAAAATATAGCAACCCAAAATTTGGCTTGTGAGGCCTACGAGGGGCTTGTGGCTAAGTAATGACAGCCGCACGGGTCGAGAAAAGGTTAGGCTACGCTTGCCGCGGTAGGTCCGTCGATGGGTGACCATCTTAACATACCGAGACCCCTCCGTGCTTCGGAAAGCATGTTAAGCCGTTGGTCCCGGCTGTCATTCGTGGATCTTTGACAGTCGTTACGGTTTCGTCAGAAGCCCGAAAATCTGACAACCAGTCTTACCAAGAGACATCGTATTACCTACCTAGTAACTGGGTTGTGGCAGTCAGTTAGCCAGTCGCTCCGGAGGGAAAATACTGGCATTCAACTGCATCCGGTTAGATTAGAAGCCGAGACCCAATAACACTTTGCCCGACCCGGGAATCGAACCTAGGACCTCATGTTCAGCAGTAGCGCTTGCGACCACTAGACCAATGAGGCAGACACAGTTTTATTCCATACTTCTCTATTAGTCGTCATTTCGGTACTCACCCTCTTTTGACGTGACAACGTCTTATAAATTGGTTTGCCGGGTGACACTTCAAGAAACTGCGTTACGCTCCGCTCACGTTATGCGCTCACAATGAGAGCGAGTGAGAGGCACGCGTCCCTTCCACTCGGGCATGGTTAGCCCGCCTAAGAGCGAGAGAGACAGACATAAAAAGTGAAAGGCACGCGTCCCTTCAAAGTCGTTGTCACGTAAAACTTTCGCCCGTATACCGACTTTACAGGCAACCAATTTTTTTAAACATATTTTTGAACCAATTTACAGAAATAAATATCATTTAACAACCAAAATTTTAGGTTCTGGATATTATTTTTAAAATTTTTGCTTATACACGTCACGTCGGGAGCCCCTAAGCTGTAGCTCAGGGGCCCCGTATCGTTGATACGGCTGATTCAGCGGTAGCTACGCCCCAGGTACGCAACTAAATGCAATAACTAAGCAAAACCTATACTAGGCATTAAGCCCTCGATATTCACTTGATTTCCACTCGGGCAAAATTCAGCTCTTTCTTGCCATCAATCAATACATCTTCTCAGCCAATTAGATCACAGTCAGTTGCTGTTTATGGGCATCTCTCAAGTTGTGTCTGCCTGATTCTTCGCCTTTCTCACTTCCAAATCATGCGGTTAAGAAAACAAATAAATCCACAAAAAAAAAAATTGTCGAGTCGACGAAAACTGGCAAATGAAACTGTCGAGTTAACTCAATCGGTAAAACTGACGATCAACATCAGTCATCAGTGAGACTGACTGATCAACGAAACTGGCGAATTAAATAAACTGACGACTGAGGGAAACGGACCAGTGATACGCGGACCCAATTTTACTTACCTATCCTATAAAAACTACTTTTGATTATTTCACTAAACTGCCATAATATGGATCTATCGAAATAACGGATGCGCTTTTGGTTTAATTTGTCGCTTAGCGAAGCATCTACCTGCGTGGTAATTGCGTAGGTAACATAACACACTATCAAAAGTTATGTGTTTCACTTTGACAGTTCAACAACATTCATTGCGTTATTTACGTTGTTGAGCAGATACATTTTTCAAACATATGAAGCAATTGATTAGCAATACCTTTCCTTCAAAATGATTTAGACTGTGATTGAAAGAGCCTTACGCAATTAGGGGGCTGACTATTTCAATGAACCTATTAAACATTCAGATTTTCTGATCAGATTAAGTAGCAATAGCAAAATCAAAAATACGACGCTGTAAAGCGCCTTTAAAATTTGAGTCGGCAAGTAGTGAGTGGAGCAACTAGTTCGCAAGATACAGAAGTATAATAGCTTCTTGCTTCAAGTTGTGGCTAAGTAAAAACAGCCGCACGGGTCAATCGATCAGCATCATCGTCAACCCTAATTGCTTAACACACAATCAATCGGAATCGGTTTCATTTTGACAGTTCAACAACATTCATTGCGTTTACGTGTTGAGCAGACAAATTTTTCGAACTTATGAAGCAATGGATTAGCAATTTGCTTCAAAATGATTCTGATTCCGATTGATTGTGTGTTACGCAATTAGGGTGCAGGTTAAGCTACGCTTGCCGCGATTGGTCCGTGGATGGGTGACCATCATCACATACCAAGACCCCCCCGTGCCTCGGAAAGCACGCTAAGCCGTTGGTCGCTGTCATTCGTGGATCTTTGACAGTCGTTACGGGTCGCCAGAAGCCCGGCTCTGACAACCAGTCTTACCAAGGGATATCGTATTATCCAGTAACTGGGTTGTGGAGGTCAGATAGGCCGTCACTCCATGTAAAATACTGGCACTCAGCTGCATTCGGTTAGACTGGAAGCCGACCCCAACATAGTTGGAGAAATGTTAGGCAGATGTTGACGATGATTGCTTCGAATTCATGGAATATTAATTGTAAGTAGGTCGGTTCAGTCAGCCCAGACTCCTTAAACAGATGTTGATATACATCGACAAGAATTCATTCATTTGTCCCCAATATCCTGCTAATATAATAAACGCGAAAGTTTGTATGGATGGATGGATGTTTGTTACTCTTTCACGCAAAATCTAATGAACGGATTTCAATGAAACTTTACAGTAATATAGCTTATGCATCAGAATAATACATAGGATACTTTTTACCCCGATATTCCATCGGGATCGACACTTATGCGGGTGGAACCGCGGGGCGCTGCTAGTTTATTCATTAATATTCTATCAATGTGTAGCAAAACGTGAAGAAAAGTAGGAAGGCTTTAGATAAAAAATACATGCTGCACTGACCCCAAATAAATTGGGATATTACCCAGGATTATGATGACGTGTAGCCACAAGATAAGTTACACATTGGGTACTTAATTTTAGCTACATATTTATACAATACTAGCGGACCCGGCGACAGCTGTGCTACTGGACAGTTTGTTGCGCCACTTCTTCTTCCCAGCGATAGCACTAGGAAGTGGTGAAGGGCGGGCGTTTTTGGGGGACTGTCTTTTGTAATTTTGACGTTCGAAAAGTGCTGATTCTCAGCCTAATTTGAATAAATGACTTTTGATTTGATTTGCAGACGTCTTCCTGCTCGGAAAAGCGTCACCTACCGGGTCCAAGTGTGTTTTCAACAACACTTTGTTGCGAATGACCTCTTCTTTATCGCCTTTCAAGAAATACGTCGAGATTCCCTGTCACCTAGTAGGTATATTAAAATAAGCTGATCACCTTCAATTCGTAATTCCGGTTCGATTCAACTTGGAAAGGTTAAAATGTTACAAGGTAAGTTTTTAAACATTATGGATTGTTATTTACTTGTCTTATATCAAGATGTTCATAAATACTTGGATCTACGCACCTATCACCATTTTCCTGCCCTTATCCTAATTTATTTGGTGTCGGCGCAATATGTCTTTTTCTTCCATACTTCTCTATTAGTCGCCATCTCGGTAGACACCCCCTTTCTAGCATCATCTTTCATACAGCCCATCCATCGTTCTATTCTTGGTCCTACGTACGTAAATAAACACATTCATATAATTTTATCCCCACTTACGGCGAACCAAAGCAACCCAGACGCGAACTCATTAGCTACTAAACAAATTACAAGGCGAAACATCTTTTATATCATACACACTCCACAAACATTTACGAACTACCCACATTTTTTTAACAATCCCTCCAAGTCCCCGTTACGGTAAAGATCTCGCCTACTTAACTGCACAAAAAATTAACAGAAATGTTTATAAAATTATCCCTTTTTATCCACAAACACCCACAATGTCTTCCGGAGGATCAGAGTCCGAGGGCTCAGACATTCAAATGCAATCTGCGTTGCCAAAAATGCCACAAAAGAAGTTGCCAAATAGTCCATCAGATGATTTACTGAAGAAAAAGGTAGACAAAAAGTTGACCACGAAGGTGATGATACGTCAAGCACTCATAGACTTGAAGAGTCGAAAAGGTGTATCATTATACGCCATAAAGAAGTACATAGCGGACAAATACAACGTGGATGCAGAGAAACTTAATTATCATATCAAGAAATTCATAAAATCTGCTATAGAAGAAGGAACTATCATACAAACTAAAGGAATTGGAGCCACAGGATCCTTCAAACTTGCCCCTATCAAAGAAAAGAAACCTAAAACGAAGAAACCAAAAAAAGAGAAGACAGAAAAGATGAAAGATCCAGAAAAAACGAAGAAATTAAAAGAAAAATCGAAGAAAACTGAAGGGAAAAGCTTGAAGTCGAAAGTGAAGTCTAAGGACAGCAAGGAAGATAAACCGAAGACTGTTAAGCCAAAGAAAAAGATGGACGCGGAAAAGAAACCGAAAGAAAAGAAAGATGGCGGAGAGAAGACGAAGAAAGTGAAGATTGCCAAAGACATGCATACGCCCTTGAAGAAGAAGGCCATGATTAAGAGAAAAAGCATCGGTTCAATAATAAAACCACCGAAAATGAAGCCTAGGGCGAAGACATAAACAGACATTTTTTTAATCATTGATAATTTGTAGATTTTTTTTATATATTTGAGCGAATAATGTTGATTTTTTTTAACTAATAGACAATATTGAAATTTTAAATCTTGTTTTCTTTTGCAAAATAAGCATAACAACACTTCTGATGGAGCTGCCTTTCCATCAGATACGTGTGTGGTAGCTGAACGGTGTCCTACCCAAACACTTCTACACAAACACGACGTTGCGTAGTTTTGTGTACCTAGGTATGGATCTAGTTTGGCCACCATTTCAATGATGTGATCGGCGATAGTGTACGCGTGGCTTTTCCAATAGGCACATGTTAGTAGCGCAATAGTTTCCCTGCGGGGTAATTGCGTGTGAAAGCCATTGCTATCAGTAGCAATGGCTTTCATTTTGACAGTTCAACAACATTAATTGCGTTTTGTACGTTGTTAGCAGAAAAATTCTTCGAACATATGAAGCAATGCATTAGCAATATCCTTAAAAATGATTCAGATCGAGATTAACAGTGTGTTACGCATTAGGGGGTGTTTTAGCGTAGAAATGTACAGACGCCAGCACATCAAGCTACTACAATCTGTCAAATTTCTTTAATAGATTTTCAACTTTATCGCTGAAGCATTAAGTTCAAGGTTGATTGCGAAAATTTGGCAGTTTCGGGTAGCTTGACCTGCTGGCGTCTGCACCTACCTACTGAATATAGCTATAAATCATTCCGTTGTGCGTCCCTCCTTCTGCCCTTATATAGGTCATTTCACCGTTGAATATAACCAACCAATGAATATTGAATGCAACGAACTGAGTTAGTTAAATAAGTACCTAGATATTTTGTTGTGAAATAAAACAGGCGGGATTCTAAACTAACTGAAGATCTTTCACTACGTTTGTGGGGACATTTCGATTAGTAAGTTTTTGCTAATAAACTCATACGCTTCGAAATTCGTGAACATTGCCATATGCCTAACCTTTTCCCAACTATATTGGGGTCGGCTCCCAGTTTAACCAGATGCAGCTAAATACCAGTATTATACATGGAGCAACTGCCTATCTAACCTCCACAACCCAGTTAATACGAAACCCCTTGGTAAGACTGGTTGTCAGACTTTCGGGCTTCTGACGACCCGTAACGACTGTCAAAGATCCACGAATGACAGCCGGGACCAACGGCTTAACGTGCTTTCCGAGGCACGGAGGGCTCTTGATATGTAAAGATGGTCACCCATCCACGGACCAACCGCGGCAAGCGTAGCGTGGCTTTTCTCGACCCGTGCGGCGGTCATTACTTAGCCACAAGCCCCTCGCACGCCTCACAAGCCATATTCGTGAACAAAACCGTATCTATAATCAATTTAAAGTTTAAGTCACTAAAAAGTAACTAAGTTTAAAAATTTTTTTATGAAAATCATTTTTATTTTACAAAAGTAAATGGAGTACCTACCTACTAATAGTCCACCCACTCATCACTTAAAATATATTGCACTTGCAATTCACATACCCTACGTTGATTGGCCGATTCAGTATTCTTATACTATAGTGTCCTCACTACTTCTGCTAACGTGTCAAACCACTTAAGCGCGATTTGTATGAAATTTAAAATTACTCCAACTGTTTTACTTTTAGCTAAACTCAAGCAGTCTCTTGATAATTTTCCCAATAGAAGTTTGCCTGTAGAAGATGATTTTAGGCTGTTTTAAGTTCGTGCCCAGACAAGAAACCAGTTTCGATAGGCTATTTTGGAAAGGTAATTTCCATGTTCACACGAAATGGCAAAATTATTTATATTATGTAGGAATGAAGTTGAATCTGCTTCTTTCATTCCATCTTTCGATCGTTCAGTAGGTAGGCGAATGAAAGATCGGCGCGGTAATTGCGTTAGACACTGTCAGATAGCAATGGCTTTCATTTTGATAGTTCAATAACATTCATTGCGTTATGTATGTAGGTACGTTGGCGAGCAGTTTTTTATTTTTTAATCTAAATTGTTTCGAAATTCAGTCGGTGTTGAGGTCTGCCGAACTACTTATTCTGTAACAATCTCACCGTGAAAACCTATGTGAGGTGAGCTTGAAGTAAGCAATATAGCCAGTCAATCAGGCAGGGGGCAATCGTCGTAATTTTAAGAACGTTCACAGTCTGATCTCAGTTTCAATCTGTCAAAGATACCTCTAAAATCCCTTCATTTTTGACAAGTTTTCGACATTGATTGTCGCTGAATGAGATTGCGACTAGATTTTGAATGTTTTTAATTACGAGAATAATTGGACTTCAGGTGGAATGACAGCTCACTTCGTCTAAGTTGGGATTTAAGCTTTTTACAGAATATTACTACTGTCTGGAAAAAAATGCAAAAAAAAATGCCATCGTCAAGTTTCATTTTTCATTCAAAAAAAGAATAGGCTAGAAGACAACAATGGCCGTTCGTGAACATCTTAAGTACCTACTTAGGTAAAACGAAATTGATCACAAAATTCAAGACAAACGCTACAGCCAAGGTCAGCACCCCAATCATTTATTAATTCCTATTAAAATCCCTTCCATTATTATTACTCAGAAATGATTTTGTTTTTAACACGAATTCTGACTCAAATATATCTTCTTCGATTTTATTTTTGCCGCCAAAATGTGAGTCGTTTCTACCATTTTTTTTTTCGTGCAAGTTATGTTCATTTTACTATTTATTTACATAAAATGCGATTTCTTTCAACCCCTCCATTGCTAATGGGCGTTCGTACACAATACGAAAGAATTTAAGTGACCACATCTTTTTAAAGGGGAGATAGGGGCAAAATGAACACGGGTTGCAAATGGTGTGTAATAAAATATAACAAATTATTTTATTATTCAAATTTAAAATTGTGTGCAGTGACTGTATAAAGGATGCTAAAGTAAAAAATTACGCCCTAAATAAATGCGAGCCGTTTTTTTAATGATTGCATATTTTTTTCCAAATATTGGTCACACCCTCGTTCCATTGCTAAAACTATAAAATATGAATAGGGGAATTCTTGCCAAGGGGTATCGTAGTACCCAGCAACTGGGTTGTGGAGGTCAGATAGGCAGTCGCTTCATGTAAAATTCTGATATTCAGTTGCATCCGGTTAGACTAGAGGCCGTCCCCAACATAGTTGAGAAAAGGCTAGGCAGATGATGAATTGATTGCTGGGGAATAGATACATACATGCTTTAATGCAATGTCTTCAGTGCGCAAAACAGCAGTGCGATTCTGTAACCATCTCACCGTGAAAACTTAGGTGAAGTGAGCGTGGAGTGAGCTGTCATTCCAAATAATGCTGGGGATTGACACTACTGACAACTCACACCAAGCTCACTTCACTTGAGTTTTCACGGTGAGATTTTTACAGAATCGACCGGCTGATACCTAATACGCATGTTACGCGAGTGTGTCGATTTTCTGCATTTTCGTCCTTCGTCATTGCTTCGTTTTGCATTGCTTTGCTTAGTTATCATACCAACTGGGGTGTTCAAGGTTTCGTACGTTTAGCGAAAATAAATTGTCGAGTCGAAAAAAATTCAGTAGAAACTTTCTTTTACGTTTATTGTAAGAATGCAGGAGTTTTTTTTACGCAAACGGGCTTAGGGCAAGATGCTGGAGAACGTTTAGAGGAGAGGAAAATAGAATCATATTCTTTCAGTTTTGAATAAATTCAGTATCTTCGTATTTCATAACTATAAATAACTAAAAAATATCAATTTAAAATGAAAATCCATATTTTCTGTAAGAATCTCAGTCAGAAGTTTCCGACGGGAAACTTCAGTCGATTGAGTCTGGCTGATTCAACACTTAGATTTCTATTAAATAAAATACATAGTTTCTGTAAATGAATATATATTTAAACAAACCATCACTGACGTTTTATAAATAATACTTTAACAATGTAACATGAACCATAAACTCAGCAAATAGGCCCAAATCGTGTGAATTATTCATTATATCGGCCATTCTACTTGGATGAGATCACTACACAGAGAGCACAAACCTACTACATGATAATCAACCTTATGCACTTTTAATAAAGCTGATTATAAATCGATTACTGGTCAAAAGTAATTTCTTAAGTCGTCTTTCCGTTTAAATCTGAAAAAAATGCATTCGTTTTCTCACTCCAACTTGTGCCTAATCCCCGTAAGTAAGAAAGAGACACACGTAGATTTGTTGAGCTAACCCGTCTTGTAGAGAGGATATTGGGGTCATGGAACGTGTTTGAATTTCGAAACACGTTCCATCCAATACCGTGCGTTGTTATTCACTGTTTTATCATTGGTTAGGCGGCCTCCGTACCACAATGTTCAGCGTTTAATAAAATCGATACGAATTTGTACGGGGATATCGCTTCTCTGTCGTTTATCGGTGTCGCCTCGAGTTTTGTGGTAGTCAAGCTATACACTGTGACCGTATCTTTTATGTTATTCGTGCAGCCATTTCGTTTCGAAAGATGTCCGGAGTGACTTTAATCGTGACGTTTTGATACGTTTTCTATAGTTTTTTGACGTTTAAGAAGACACCATTGCTGTGGATCTGTGACGGTAAGTCGTTTGCACCTTATTTCATAAAGATATTCATGTAAAATTGTGTTTCAACCGTGATTTTGGAGGGAAAACGTCAAAAATTCCAATTTTAGTACCAGAACTGTGTTGTAACACTGAAATAACTTCGAAATTCGTGCGTGACGTCACGGCAATTTGAAATTGGTATTCAATTACTGATTCCGTTCGTTTTTTAATCGATTTGGTTTTAGAAAATCGTGTTACTTTTTAGAAAAATTGTTTTTATTTAAATTTTATTTAAGAAATCGATTTTTGACGTTTTATTTTTGTTTGTTTACATATATTTTGGTATAGATATAGTGACTAACATATATTTTTGGTATGTAAGATGGCTTCAAATGACAATTTGCGCTGAGATATCAATAACATGGTTTCTTATTACTTCCCAGTAAAGACTATAATGCTGTTACTGCATATTTTGATTGGATATTATATTCTGTCTCTTTCTAGCAGTGTTTATTGTTGTGTTTGCGTCTCTTTCTAGCTCATGCGACTTATTTATAGAGAACGCGGTGTGTATGCCGTTCCCCTGTGGCGCCCTACATTTGCGATAGTGTTGTAATTTTGACGTGTCGTTTTATCGATACAATTTATTGTTATCGATAACTTTGTTATTTTTGTGTGGGTCGTGCGATATTTTGTTGTTATTTATTTGCGTCTTGTTTCTTCTCGAGTTTTATTTGATAAATGCAAAAGATTAACAACGTAATATGGAGATTCTCACCTCTACATAATGTTAGATAGATAATTCATGTTTTCCTTGTTAACATTTTACCCTGTGCTGGGGAACTGTAGACCACTTATATATCTATATCTATCACTTAGATAATATGTTTTGTGGGGTACTTGTCACTCCTTGTAAGACATATTTTTTGAAGCTACCCGAGTAGTAAGAGGCAAAAACGAATACATTAGGCCTCAATTTAGCTTCTCTAGCTACCGTAATGAAGTATCGTATGTGTAATATTCCATTTTGACTTTGCAGCTACCGTTAAAAATAAACCTACTCCTCTCTTACCGTGGGTATAAAATGCGATTATTGAAGGAGAGGTAAAAGCATAATTTTGTACGCAAGTAGCATCATACTATCTTTGCCTAAGTCCTCTCAGAGCCAATTATTCCAATTTGGTAGTGCGTTATAGACCAAGAATGTTCCAGGTTTAACTTTTCCTTCAAGGACAATCTCTTCATCGGAACATAATTCATGTTCTTTACCGCCACCAGCTATTACCGTCATATGCTAGTTATCACTAAGCAGTCATAGTTGTCATGTATTTGAGACTTTGCTTTCCATCCATCTGCCAATATAATGCCAAAATCATATTTAAGCCTAGATACATCCTTTAAGTTACTTGTAATGTTTCGTGAAACCTCACCAATTCACCATCTAGGTGCTTTAGCTCCATTTGGTCGCGTTCTAGTTTCATTCATGTTTGTCTCGATTTTATTCTGCAGTTATTAATTTTATCTACCCTATCAATTCTGTCCTCTTATCAAAAAACCAATATCATTTTTAGCAAACAGGAAACAAAAATTACAATAAATATTCTCAAGCTAGTTAAAAACCTCAATTTCCGAAAATAATAATAATTCCTATCGACATTCACCACATCACTATCAGAGATAAAAAAAATAAAATGTCTGCCGCCATCCGCCGCGTAGGGATTATTATTACTCCCATCCCTTATATACATAATAAACCTTATTTACTAAGTACTAAAGTCCATATTCTATTGGTGTACATGAATACCTTTGTCGATGAAGGGATTTTGATATGTCATTGTAATTTGGACTTAGTGTGGATGTGGTACGGTTTGAATTGTTAAAAAGGGTTTGATAATAAAAGCAAATAGTTCGGTTCTATTGAAATATCTCTGTTGATTTACGAGGGGCTAAAGATGGTGGGTTAGGAAAGCTTATTTCGATGTTTTTATCCACGTTGGGATTCTGTCTGTGTGTGCCTTTCTCCGAAATAGCTGGACTGTTTTCGGTGATGTCGTTAACTACTTCATTGTGTGTTTATTACTTTGTCTTAATGACTTTTTGTTTTGTGTTTTGAATTATGTTGTTAAGAGAGGTGACTGGTTTTTTTTTGTTATTATTTCCAAGTGTTTTGTTCACTGCGTTATCTGATTAGTCAAGTCTTGTGGTTGCAAGGACGTTTGCCAAACGTGAGGTCGTGGGTTCGATTCCCAGATCAAACACCGTGTTATCAGAAGTTTCTATAAGCATAAACAGAGTCAGTTTCGTATTTTGCCCGAAATGACATTTGGTGTTGGGTCGTCGTCAGTGAAATATATTTTATACTAGCTGCGCCCCGCGATTTCACCCGCATAAGTTTTGATCCCGTGGGAATATCGGGATAAAAAGTCTTATCTGTTAATCTTGGTTATAAACTATCTGTGTGCCAAATTTCATCCAAAGCCGTTCAGTAGTTCTTGCGTGAAAAAGTAACAAACATCCATCCATCCATCCTCACAAACTTTCGCGTTTATAATAAATAATAGTAGGATTGTGGGATTCAGCATTGACAATGCCTTTAGAGAACTTAACATTTTTTTTTCTGTAAAAAAAAAATGGACAACCTTTTGTTCAACAATTTTTGTATGAGGATAGTTAGTGATAATGAGATGATAAACCATCAGCACAAACAGATACAATAAGCTACTCGTCAGTGGTCACACAACCAGTATAAGCTGGCCTCGCGTTCTATTGAATCTCCGTACTATGATAGGCCAGTTAAAGATCCAAGTGTTTCTATCGACCAAGCCACATATCATAGAGGGAAGACTGTGTTTTTATTATCTGTGGACCATGCGGTCTACCGTACCATCGTCAATCTTAAATACACCATATGATGCGAAACCGTTAATCACCTAAAGTCATCATAATCATTGTCACAATTTACTTGGGGTCGGTGCAACCTGTATTTTTCTTCCATACTTCTTTATTAGTAGGTTCTCTACTAAAGGGGCTTATGGTTTAGTAACAACAGCCGCATGGGTCGATCGATCAGGTTAAGCTACGCTTGCCGTGGTTGGTCCGTGGATGAGTGACCATCTTTACATAATACCAAGACTATTCAAGACCCCTCCGTGCTTCGGAAAGCACGTTAAGCCGTTGATCCCAGTTGTCATTCGTGGATCTTTGAGAGTCGTTACGGGTTGTCAGTAGCCCGAAAGTCTGACAAGCAGTCTTACCAAGGGGTATCGTATTACCCAGTAACTGGGTTGTGGAGGTCAGATATGCAGTCGCTTCATGTAAAATTCAAAACTGTAAACTGGTATTCAGCTACATCTAGTAAGACTGGAAGCCGACCCCAACATAGTTGGGAAAAGACTAGGCAGATTAACTTATCTTCTCTATCAGTCATCATCTTGGTAGTCACCCCCTTTCTAGCCATATCTTCTTTCACTTTATAAAGTACCGCATATGTCATAATTTTCGAATCTGATATAACATCTACAACGTCATTCATGTACAGTAGCAGTCCAAAGCGGCGCGCCAGTTTCACGAAGCAATAGATTGACACTTCTGTTTAACTTACGACCTTCTTCTAATGAGTAATTCCTATACTTTATAGTATACACACACACTCTATTCACACACTCAACACACACATTCTCGCATTCGTTTGCAATTACTTTGAATACTTAATCACGGTATTGACTACAGTTCACTTATTCGTAAAATTTTAGGATTATACCCACAGATATCAAAATAAATAAATTATAAGGTAGATGGATGCAGTTAACTTAAAGAGTCATTCAACCGCGACTAAATAGAACGTTGTTCATTGTGGGTTAGCGACGTGTGTTCTATATCTAAATATTAGCGGTGTTGTAGTTCCTTTTAAAATGCAAGCAAATTTGAACATTGAAATTAAAGCGAATATTATTGCGCTGCGTAAAATTGGACTTAATATAACACAAATATCTGATGAAACCGGACTGAGTGTAAGTGTAATGATTAAATTATTTTATTAAACAATTTATCTTATTAAAGTAGAACTGCTGATCCTTATTTTTTTAAAACGTTTTATAAAGTCTAAATAGAAGAAAATATAATTCCGAAGTAAATTTATTTACCTAGATTATTGAATGATGGATTAATATAACTATATTAATTCTATAAATATATGTAACATCTCTTGTCATTATAATTTTGTTTCTAAATCGTAGGTAATATTAGTATTTTGCTTAGTAGCCTAACAGTACTCCTTTTTTTTATTTTAGAGAAGTAATTCCATGGCCGGCACGACCTCCTGCTGACCTCAACCCCATAGAAAATCTATGGGGTTTAATCACACAGCGATGGGACGCAAGGAATGAGAGGACTGATGAGCAATTGAAGCTGCATTGCCTGGGAAAATATAAGAGGAACAGACATAATTATGTAGTAATATTGTAGGGTCGATGCGCCAGCGTTTATTTGATTGCATTGCTAATAATGGGGGTTATACGAAGTATTAAATTATAAGTTGATTATAGCAATACTAAAATTATATTGTGATATCCGTAATAAGGATTATTTTGAGGTTTAGCTTCAATCTTCTTTTCATAATGAAAATGAATACTTAAGCTATAACCGCAATAAGTCCTAATAAATACGATTTGTTTACTTTGACAATTGAGATAGGCAACTTAGGTAGGCTACTACTACTGAGTAATTTAATTGTATTGTGACAAGGAATCCGCACTTTTTTTATTTACGTGGGTAGATTTGCTAGTTGTAGTTTGTTAAAGTACTCTAACAAACTACAACCAGCAAATCTACCCACACAGTGGTAATTAAAGGACAATATTATTATATTAAATTGAATCTTTGCGACAAACACACTTCTATTTTTTCTAGTCCTTTAAACCAAATACAACCTTATTGCATTAAACGTATGGTCTTAAATCGAACTGGATTCAAGTCAAAGTGAGAACAAAAGCATTCCTGAGCGATAAGGTTTTTTTCTAAGTGGGTTACGGACTAATGAGTGAATACAAATAAAATAGACTATATTACGTGCAACGAATTTACAAAACGCATAATTACGGTGAACCGCTATTACCTGCTTAACTTCAATAAATTGTTCTTTATGAGAAAATAAACTGTTTTAACTAGACGTTTATTTATTTCTAGTTTATAAAATTATAACGAATAAACAATTTGAAATTACTTATAAAACATTTTTATTTTTAACCCCATATTACAATAACAATATAATAACTTATTATTATCGTTTATTAATCTATCGAATAATAAAAAAAACCGATAAAGATTATTGTTGGAAAAGAAAAATTAAAAGTCCCATCTCGAGATTGGAACCCAGACCTATGCGTTCGATAATCTAATACGTAAGACTACCAGCTATCTGTACTTGATGAAATGACTTCAATTTTAGCAATGGTATGAACCAACCAAAGTCATGCGTAATTACGTAGCCTATGTGCAAAAGCGACGGTATGTTTTTTGTTTCGTTCGACGCCAGCCAGTGTGCGAATTCTGAGATGTGCGTTCTGTGTTGATACATCACTACACACAGACGTAGGTACGGACGTTACCGCGCGTTCACAGCAATACAGTCCTTAAGCTGGTAATCAATTAATGACTCTTGACTGTACAACAAGATGAGAGACATTTTACAAAAATATTCACATAATAGAAATACCAATTAAAAAAGGATCACAAGGCTCATCCAAAAAAAAAGCACCCTTGTAGTCCCTACTTAAAATTGCCCTCGACTGACTGCGTCCCTGCCGGCATTAAATCACATTGATCCAGTTTTTTTTTATATCAAAAAACGCTTCATACCTTGCCACCTGCATTTTGACAGTTCAACAATATTCATTGCGTTAATTACGTTGTTGAGCAGACATATTTTTCGAATATATGAAGCAATGGAGTAGGTAGCAATATCCTTCAAAATGATTCAAAAGTGTGTTACGAAATTAGGGTGCTGCTTTTTAATTCTGTATTACAACAAAATAATGTATTCGGGCTATTTTATTCGCAACGAAGCCCTTCATGTTTGTCAAAAACTGGATAATATATTGCATCCCCTCTGTCCGTTGTCGGATCTCAGGGGATCAAAAATCACCACGCGCTGGGCAGATTAGCGAGTACGGTCACCCCCGCGCGCCCCAATTGCGTAGGTAACACACAATCTGAATAATTTTAATCCATTGCTTCGTATGTTCGAAAAATTTGTCTGCTCAACAACGTAAATAACGCAATGAATGTTGTTTAAATGTCAAAAAGAAAACCATTCCTAGTAGTTAGTGTGTTACGCAATCACCCCGCCAGTCTACACTGTAAAAATCTCACCGTGAAAACTTAGGTGCAGTGAACTGCCAATAGTGTCAATCCCAAGCATCACGTGGCATGACAGCTTACTTCAAGCTCACTGCACCAAAGTTTCCACAGTGAGATATTTTACGAAATAGACCAGTTGGACAGTTTTACACTCGAACTACGAAAACCGCCCTTACTGCTACGACATAAAGTCGCATTTAACGTCATTCATTACCGTCGACGTGTGTTGAACGGTATAACACAATGTTGTTAGTTATTATCATTGAAAATGGAAGGGTTGTCTGCAGTGGCGTGCGGTTCATAAAGACAGAAAGACACTGCCTACCCTAGTTCTGATAATAGATCTAATATTATTTTATCAATAAACAAAACAACATAAAAATCTTAAATCATAAATCAGCTCCACCTATCGAGTGCCGGTGTTATCATTAAGATCGATACAGTTTACTGCACTAGCGCCACCTCGCCTATGCCACGGCAAAGACACAAACTATTCGTCTCTGAATATTTTGTATGTGTGCTCCGTGGAAACTCGTGGTCATGCGTATTTTTATGTGTGTGCGTTCCTATAGCTACGTGGGCTTTGCTGACACACAATGACAAAAATCACGCACACAACTGCATGAAAAGCCAGTGTCTTGTTCGAGTTGTTCTTTAAAGCTAACACGAAAAATTACGATCCTAACCGAACATTTCCGACGAAAGTTTGCTATGCAATGCGAATATTTTAAGAAGTAATATTGTTTCATTGAATTTTATATATTTAGAAGGCCATCATTTTTTTGTCGTATTAATTTTCCTTTTTACTACGTAATTTCAATAGTCAATAGTAGCCATTATTGTTTGATGTGTGCTGTGTTGTGTTTGTGACTTACGCTATCAGATATTTAGGATTTTAACATTGTGATTAGAGTGAAAAATGGATAATATTGTCTGTGAAAGTTGTTCAGATGGTGTGTGTATTGATAAAATAAAATATGACGCGTTTTCAAAACTATCTTTTAGTGAAAAAAAACAAGTTATCGAGTTTTGTCGTCCTACACCGGATTTGCAATTATTACAAACTAAAGGTAAAGTCAATCGTAAATTCAATACAAAAAAAAAATTGGTTGCCTGTAAAGTCGGTATACGGGCGAAAGTTTTACGTGACAACGACTTTGAAGGGACGCGTGCCTTTCACTTTTTATGTCTGTCTCTCTCGCTCTTAGGCGGGCTAACCATGCCCGAGTGGAAGGGACGCGTGCCTCTCACTCGCTCTCATTGTGAGCGCATAACGTGAGCGGAGCGTAACGCAGTTTCTTGAAGTGTCACCCGGCAAACCAATTTATAAGACGTTGTCACGTCAACAATATGATTCATATCATTGGCTGACAGGTTGCATACACAGTAATCGGTTATTTTGTTTCGTTTGTCTAGTATTTTCAAATAATAAAACCGTCTGGAACGACATCGGTTACGCTGATATTCATAATTTTGATTTTCCTACCGCCGCGAGAAAACATGAACAATCTGAAAAACACTTAGAATCTTCCCTTCCCTTAATTATGCAAAAAAAGACATCAGATGTGACTTATTGCATTAAAACAATTAGGGACTTTGAATCGTTTTTGGAATCATTCAGATCTAGGTTTGAATTAATTTTTGAAGGCGTAAAAATAATCACAGGGCCGCCAAAACAAAAACGTAATGTTGTGGACGCGAAAACCAATTTTAAGCGGATTTTTATTGAAATTATAGACAATATTATATCCATCGAATGTCGCGACCGATATAAAAATCTGAAAGAGTTACAATTTTTTGGACTACTTTCATGCGAAAATTTCAATAAATATAATGACTATTTTCCGGTTGAATTAGTATCGCAATTCGTAAATGTTTATAAATTATACGACTTTAACTTAGACCGCCATAAAATGAGCTCAAATGTGTTTATAAATCTGTCGAATTCAAAAACCTTAGTATTTACAAAATTATAGAACATTTTTACGAAAATAACATAAATACAGTTTTTCCCGAAGTACTGCGTTTGGCAAAATTAATTGTTACAGTTCCCGCGAGCAGTGCTTCAACCGAAAGGTCATTCTCGTCGCTAAAACGTACCTATACACATCTACTTAAGAAATACACAAGGCCAGCAACGACTTACAGATCTTTCCACGATTTCAATAGAAAAAAACCTTCTTACGGAAATAAAACGCCTTCCCAACTTTTACGATTCCATATTTTTTATTTTTTTTATTTTTATTTATTAAGGGACAATAAACAGCTACAATATAAAATGTTTACAAATAACAATAAAATAGGCTCATATGTAGTATTAACATTAATATTGCAGATATTCTTACTGAAAGATAGTAGTGTAGATTTAATATACAAATAAAACAATCCTATATACTTAGTATACTCACACCACCATCTTTTCAATGATTTTATTTAAATTTTGCAAATCACACAAACATTACAAAACATCAAACAAACGCGCTGAAAGGCCACTTCGAATATCCGTAAATTGATATGTCTATAAAATCAGTCAATCTATGGATATTTGAGTGGGCATTTGGCAATTACCTACATCATCAATCGACAAGACGACGAACCAAAACCAACGTGTAGTATTTTTGGTGAGTACAATTTTCTGCCTACCCTGTCATAAAACTGTGTGCACGCCACTGGTTGTCTGTCTGTAGTCTATAATTGATGCCCGGAAGCCATACGGTTTCAATTTGCACGCGATTTTTTTTTTTTGGAAATAATCAATAAATTTTTTACACATATGTTAGGGTTAGGAATAGCAACCCTAACCCTTTATTTAAAAAAAAAATGACTGATGGCATATTTATTCCTATAGAACAGAAAAAGTTTAAAAAGTGTGCCATTTTCTCCCCAGTCTCCCCTATCGATTTTGTCTTTGTATCGAAAGGGGTGAAGTGGAGATGAGGGGGCGAGGGGAACTTTTGCAATATTTGGATGGTAGGTAGCTAATATTGGGTTATGAAAACCGCTCAAAATAATTACTATATTACTATTAATATTAGTTTTTAATTGTGTTTTTACTTATGGAAATAGCTAGTTGCAATTAAAAACAAAAATTTAAGAACCCGAATATTTATTTCACGAGGATTGGGACAAAAAGTTTTTTTTAGGGTTCCGTACCTCAAAAGGAAAAACGGAACCCTTATAAGATCACTTCATTGACCGTTTTTCAATACCCTTTTTCGCAGGAACGCGTGAAGTTATGAAGTTGAAATTAATATCAAATACTCAGGGCTGCAATCCTTTGATGCAGTGGAAAAATCAAACTTCTAAGTCAACGCAATCAAAAGATACGGACGTTTATGTTCCGTATACATCATATTTTGACACCCCCAAGGGAGTCAAAGCCTATAGGGGTACTTCCCGTTGACCTAGAATCACGAAATTTGGCAAGAGGCAATGTAGAGGCTTTCCATGTAGCACAAGTAAAGAAAAAAATCAGGAAACCGTAAATTTGTAGTCCTACAAAGTACAGAACTCTCGGTGCGCGAGTCCAACTCGCACTTGACCGGTTTTTTTTCCTTAAATCTCCCTTTCCGTGTTACCTTCTTCCAAAAAGGTTGGGTATTTTAATTTAGCGAAACGTGACGAAACCTCGTGTCACGTGGGTTTCAATCCTAACATTAATCGTTCGTAGTAAACGTGATTCTATTAATACTTAGCTTAAATTTTGGGGTAGGTCGAATGCCGTGATCACTTTATTTGCACAATCCTACAGGTAATTCCTTATCCATTGCTTGATATTGTAGCGGTATCGTATTTACAACGCCACATGCGAATTACGCGTTATACTGACGTCACGCAAAATCCTGCATCGCGCAAGCAGAGTTTGCCGTGCAACTAGCGTACTACAGCCGAACTTTACACCCTGTTCTGTATAACATGTTCGAAAAAATTGTCTGCTCAACAACGTAAATAACGCAATGAATGTTGTTAAACTGTCAAAATGAAAGCTATTGCCACTGATAGTGTTCTACACAATTACCCCGCGTGGCAGAGTTTTGCGCTCGATGCACTTGCGGCGCCACGAATTCTATTCGGACAAATTAGCATTAGCTCGTTGTTAAAGGGAAAAAAATAACAAGTATAGTTTTATCTTTTGACAGATTAATGGTGCCTTATATAACCATCGAACCGTGTAAAACTATATTAGGCTATCTGAGCACTGGGCTATTATTTGACTTGATTATCCTGGACTTGACCACACAACACACTACACTACCAGTGGCAAATTTTGACAGTTCAACAACATTCATTGCGTTATTTGCGTTGCTAGGCAGACAAATGTTTCGAATATATACAGCAATGGATTACCAATATCCATCAAAATGATTCATGTGGTTGATAGTGCGTTACGCAATTAGGGGGCAGTGGCTCAGTGGTAACGGTCCCCGACTTACGAGTTGTAGGTCGTGGCTTCGAATCCAGGCAGGCGTTTTACCTTGTGTAAATAATTTCATCACCACTGCTCTCAAAACGGTGAAGGAAAACACCGTGAGGAAACCGGCATGTTCTAGAGCCATAAATTCGAAGACATGCGTGACATCTACTAACCCACATTGGGCCTGCGTGGTGGATTACAGCCCAGTCTCTCTCGAAAAGAGGAGGTCTGCGTCCCAGCAGTGGAAACATTATAGGCTGATTATTTCATCATCATCATCATCTGGCTGGCTTTTTCTCAACTATGTTGGGGTCGGCTTCCAGTCTAACCGGATGCAGCTGAATACCAGTATTTTACATGGAGCGACTGCCTATCTTTTTTTTTTTTTTTTTGAGGATGGGAAATCATCAAATGACTCCTCCCGCTCTGGGTGGAGCAGAAGGGAGTGTCAGACTTTTACTGACTAAAACCCACCCGTGTTCCTTCCTTAGCCCTTTATGTTCCAGGGCAGCGGTAAACCCTTTCGGATGGTCCCGCTACCCTGGCAGGCTTCGGCTCTATGGGGCCCCGTCGCTTTTGCTGACATCTCTTTGAGGCGCGCGTGGAACACGTACACGCCGTCCGGCACGGGCCTAGTCCTGATCGGACGGAGAGCTACCCATTACTCTCCGCCCGCAGGCCCGCGCCTACGGTGGCCGGGAGTCGTCACGCGGCTCCCGACGCCCGGAGCGTCTCCCGCGGCGGCTGAGGCGTGAGGTGCGCAAAGTGCGTTCCCTCGCCCACCCCGCCACCTCCTTCGCTAGCATGACTGCTTCGCAGAAGGAGGTGACGCGACTGCCTATCTGACCTCCACAACCCAGTGACTGGGTAATACGATACCCCTTGGTAAGACTGGTTGTCAGACTTTCGGGCTACTGACGACCCATAACGACTGTCAAAGATCCACGAATGACAGCCGGGACCAACGGCTTAACGTGCTTTCCGAGACACGGAGGGGTCTTGGTTTATGAAAATGGTCACCCATCCACAGACCAACCGCAGCAAGCGTAGCTTAACCTGATCGATCGACCCATGCTGCTGTTATTACTAAGCCCCTATAGGATGATTATTTATACGTTAAAAAGGCGATGCGACATACAGTACTTCCATAGTTATTTTACCTCTGATTTTACATCCATGTCAAAATCAGAGTGATCTTTATTATGGTGACAATAAGGTTGCTTTTGAATTGCTGCCACTAACAAGTCTGTCAAAATCACAGTGATCTTTATAGTTGTTGTAATAAGGTTTTTAATGGGTTGCCGTCACCGAGAAGTCTGTCAAACGCACAGTGAACTTTATAGTTGGTGTAATAAGGTTGTTAATGGATTGCCGGCACTGACAAGTCTGTCAAAATCACAGTGGTCTTTATAGTTGTTGTAATAAGGTTGTTAATGGATTGCCGTCACCGAGAAGTCTGTCAAAATCACAGTGAACTTTATAGTTGTTGTAATATGGTTGTTAATGGGTTGCCGGCACTGACAAGTCTATCAAAATCACAATGATCTTTATAGTTGTTGTAATAAGGTTGTTAATGGATTGCCGCCACCGAGAAGTCTGTCAAACGCACAGTGAACTTTATAGTTGTTGTAATAAGGTTGATAATAGGTTGCCGTCACCGAGAAGTCTGTCAAAATCACAGTGAACTTTATAGTTGTTGTAATATGGTTGTTAATGGGTTGCCGTCACCGAGAAGTCTGTCAAACGTACAGTAAACTTTATAGTAGTTGTAATAAGGTTGTTAATGGGTTGCCGTCACCGAGAAGTCTGTCAAAATCACAGTGAACTTTATAGTTGTTGTAATATGGTTGTTAATGGGTTGCCGTCACCAAGAAGTCTGTCAAACGCACAGTGAACTTTATAGTTGTTGTAATAAGGTTGTTAATGGGTTGCCGTCACCGAGAAGTCTGTCAAAATCACGGTGATCTTTATAGTTGTTGTAATAAGGTTGTTAATGGGTTGCCGTCACCGAGAAGTCTGTCAAAATCACAGTGATCTTTATAGTTGTTGTAATAAGGTTGTTAATGGGTTGCCGCCACCGAGAAGTCTGTCAAAATCACAGTGATCTTTATAGTTGTTGTAATAAGGTTGTTAATGGGTTGCCGTCACCGAGAAGTCTGTCAAACGCACAGTGAACTTTATAGTTGTTGTAATAAGGTTGTTAATGGGTTGCCGTCACCGAGAAGTCTGTCAAAATCACAGTGATCTTTATAGTTGTTGCAATAAGGTTGTTAATGGGTTGCCGTCACCAAGAAGTCTGTCAAACGCACAATGAGAAAAAAGCCCATAGAATTAGCAAGCTGAAGTGGTAATGGGCTCGTAGACCCGATGACCTTTGGGATAGATGTGTTCTGAGTGGAGACCGGGAATCGGCAAACGCAGACTAGGACGCTCTCAGGCTAGGTGGAGCTACCATTTTCTCGGAGTGGCTGGTGGATGAGAGTTGCCGTAGATCGAGTTTAATGGCGTGTGATTGGAGAGGCTATCTCTCCAGCAAGCTAGGAGTTTACAGCTTAGGCTGATATGTCATACTATTTTTTCCAACCGTCGGTACTGCATTTTCCAACGTGTAACCGTCTGACACCTCTATTGCCTGTTTTTAGTAGGACTATCCATTTCCCTTGGCACTATGCCATATTCATAAAATTTATAACACGTCCAGACCTGATTCGTCATGTTGATTCGCGTCCATTGCCCATGTAGGACTATCGATTAAGGAAAACCAACCTTAAATAGGTAACTACACAAATTAATAGTGAACCTATACTATATTACTTGTTTTTATTTGTTATCAGATGCAGCAACCAATGAATCAACCAGAACCCATAGGGTAAGTTCGAAAATATAATAAGTAATTAAAAATATTTATTAATACAATACGATTTCAATATGATGAAGGAAAACTTAGCAAGGAAACCGGTATGTCCTAAAACTAAGGATATTTAAATAGAACCAACAATTCGAAGATATGTATATAAGTAGTTTATCAGCCATCTTGTTACCATAACACAAGCAATAGGTTGCTTAGCTTGGGACTAGATGGCGCTGTGTGAAATGTCCAGGGATATTTATTTATTATATTATTTGTGACATCCACCAACGCGAATTGGATTACGACTCTCCCTCATACATAGAGGAGAACTGAGTCCCAGCAGTGGGAACGTTACAGGCTGATTATGATGATGGGTGAAATCAAACGATGGACAAAAACAATAGAAATGAAAAAAAATATCCGACATTGTAGAAAATAAGAATTCTAATCGGGAACAGAGCAAATCGGTAGCATTGTGTTTATCGCTTGATTACAATGTGAGCTGACGTTACTTTAGAATACATTTATTAGTCATTTTGATCATCATGAAACGCACTTTCTGTAGGTATAACTTTGATTGTTGTAAGTTTAATACTTATTGAGAAAATCGAATCAGAGTTCCAAGGTAGCGGATTGGCCGGTTATTTTGTCGTTGGCAAAGTCGTTGTGACAGTAATTAAGTATTGGAAGAGGCCTATGTCTCGCAGTAGACGTCTTTCTGCATGATAATGACGTATTATGTGCAAGGATTGGTGATAGCAGCGTGTTCTGAGAGGAGGACGCGTCTCCCGACCCTCTTGAGGTAACCCCTTAGTCATCTTTTACGACACCCCTTGGTGGCGAGTGGGTGTAGCAAGTTCTTTGTCGAGAACTGCAACACGATTGAAAAGTATCTGCTCACTGAACCTCCTTGTTAGTTTATTTTTGGGGGAAGCTTCAGTGGATGTCTTTCAGCTGAGATGAAAATGATGAGGTCGTACGGTGTGCAGGGATTGGTGACTGCTAAGTGCTATACTTATGCTGTTATCAGCAGACAGGAGAACACTGTTCCTACCCATCAACTTGACCAAACCCCTTATGTTTCTTGTTCGACATGTCTGGTGGAGAGGCCAATACCTTCCCAGGAATACACACACACTTTGATGATTTATTAAACATATTATAGGCCCACTTTCTAGCTGACCAAGACCTTTATCCTTTATATAAGTTTTCTGTCACAACAAAACACATGATGATATTTTTGTCTGCAGGGGCCAGCAGGCGGTGCAACAGCAGATGGTACTGTGTCCAGTACGGTTTGTGTACGAGACGCAGGTGTTGGTACAACCTGGTGAGTGTTGTTTACACAAGGGTCGAACATGGTCTACCAATCCTTTGATAGACTCAGTTCTGCTTTCATGTGTATGTTGTTTGAGAGATGGATTAGTGATAACAGTATCTGTCTAGCTTTTATCTCGTTGCGATGGGCTGCGTATCAGTATTTTACGTAAAACTGTTATCAGATCAACGAAAATGCCCAAGCTGTTAAGGAAATCCAATATCCTGGGGCGTCATAGCTGTCCTATCCTATTGTTCGATGATTTAGCATGTTCAAAATATGAAGTTCATATTTGAAGAAAATATTAAAATGTACGGTCAGTAAATAGTAATAAATTGTTCCAGGAGACCAGATCCAGCCAAACCAGACCTTCTTCATAAACCCTCAAAACCCACCACCATGGATGCAGAACAGGCCCCAGCCCAACCCAGTGGTCTACGTACAACAACTGCCCAACAATATGATACAGCCAGTCCAACAGCAGATGGATCAGAACCAACTGTACCTCCAACAAAACTTCGCCAACTTCCAACTCCAACAACACATGTTAGCGCAAAACCACCAAGATATGAGATCGATGCAACTCGCCAACATTGTGCCAAACATGGTTCAGAATGTACAGCAAAGCATACAGAGCAACGAACGAAACATCAACCAAAATCCTAATACAGGACAGATGCAAGCAAATGCACAGAATATGATGCAAAATCAAATGACTGTCGCTAGGCAGATCCCTAACCAAGGCAATCAAACTGTTGAAGTCCAAAGACAAGTCCAGTTCATGAACGTGAGGCCACAGATGAGCCAACAAATGAACATGACGAGGCCTGTCATGTCTCTGAACCAACTACAGAACATGCAGGCGATGACCAACATGCAGAATCTACAACTACAACAAGCCAATGCTGGACAAACGTTTGTGCAGAATATTGGACAACGAATGCCTCAAAATGTGAATGCAGTACGGCCTCAGACTATGCCGAACAATGCGATGAACGTACAAAACGTTAGTAATAATAATAAACTAACCAACCAACCTCCTCCTCAAGAGGCCAATAAAGCTATGAACAATACAGTTGGATCTCCAGTGCCAAATGTACGAAACTTTGCACAGAATTATAACTGTCGTCCGATACAACCGAGACGGCGATTCGTTGAAAACAATGCTAATAATTTACCAAAAATGCAACAGCAAAATGCTCCTGTGCAACAGCCAAAAATACAACAACAAAACGTTCCCCAAATCGTACAACAGCAACAACATATACCAGTCCAAACTCCACCAACACAGCAACAAAACCAATATAACCAGGACAGAGTGAATATTCATCAAGTTGCAGCTAACACAGCTGCTGCCACAAACTACTTAAATAACCCGAATATTAGTCGAAAACGAAAGAGTGAATCTCCAGATGAAACCCAAAGCAAAATGACTGTGCCTCCAGCGTCGCAACCAATTTACAAAAATCTTCAACAGGGTATTATTATCACTAAGCTATGTAATGAAATAGGTACTAACACAAGTCCTGTGCACAAACCTAAGTTAAACGCTAATATCCCTAGCAATCAAGCAGTTCAAATGAATCAGAGTACGCCAATGGTTATAGTAGAAAACACAGAGCACAGCAAACAAGATGTAAATCAAATTAAAACTGAAACCAGAACTATGATAACTCCTGCACCAAGTGAAAACGATAAGCTCATTCGAAACACAGTGTACACTCAAGCTCGAGGTAGATTATTACAGGATAAAATAAGTGATAATATGCCGCAACAGGTTATAGAAAATAAACCACCTGAAAGTGTTCAAAATACGACTGAAACTAAGACTAATATTGAGCCACAGACTGATAACAATACAGCGATCACTGAAGTACCCACTGATAAGGTTATAACAGTCACCATTCAATCAGAAAAGGGAGCGACTGTGACTAAAGCGCAGGCTGAAACAATTGAAAGTAGGATAATACAGATACTTGAAAGTATTCCTAAGAATAAAAATACGCAGACGCCAGAAAAGAAACCTAGAGAAGTTAAGAAACAAGAAGTTAGTAAAGAAATTAAAGTTGAAGGTGTTAAAAACAATGAAAGCAGTGTTAGCAATGAAAACAATGCTAGTAAAGCAATCCAAATAGTAGCAGCAACAAAGAGTGAACCAAAAAGTGAGCCACAGGAGGAGAAGATAGAAATAAAAGAGCAAAAAACTGAAGTTATAGATGAAAAAATAGCAGCTACTGAGAAAGTTGTTACGAAACAAGACATATTGACTCATGTAGTGGACGGATATGTTATTCAAGAATCTAATTTCGCCTTCCCGGTATGTACGAAAATGCATCTTTATACAAGCTTTTATTTAACTTGCTTTGTTAGTTAGATATTATTAATGTATGGGTCAAATCTTGCAACACTAAATCCTACGGAGTTCAAATTTTACACGTCGATTCTGTTTTATTTCTCTGTTGCATTTTTTATGTTTGAGCTTTAAATCAATATGTTGCCAGTTGCCATTCTTCCTGGGCTTTCATTAAATTGCTCAAGAGACTTGAAGCAATTTTTAATTAGTACTGTTCTGACTAAATGAATTTGTACTTACTCCATGCCTCGGAAAGCACGTTTAGCAGTTGATCCCGGCTGTTATTCCGATCTTCAGCAGTCGTCACGGGTCGTCACAAGCCCGAAAGTCTGACAACCAGTCTTATCAAGGGTATCGTATAATAACTCAGTAACTGGTTGTTGAGGTCAGATAGGCAGCCGCTTCATGTAAAATACTGGTATTCAGCTGCACCCGGTTAGACAGGAAGTCGACCCCAACATAGTTGGGGAAAGGCTAAGTTGACAAGCAAAGACAGGCTTATGCCTAGCAGTGGAAGTCGGGCTGTGGATGATGGTGGCGTCTGACATTCTACAACATCCTAAACATATGTTTAATTCATTACAGATCAGAAAACCCTTAATAGAAAAAACGCTACATGCGAACCCAAAAGCCGAAGCGGAATCAATGGACGCTCTAAAAGAATGTATGAAGGAAGAAATGAAGAACACAGGAGTGGACGTACAGCTGCTGCCTTTCCATTATCTTCTCCTGCATTGTGAGAAGAAGAAAGAAGAAGAGGAGATGGCGGATAGTAAAACGCTGAATCCGTTTACTGATCTACTGCATAGTACTGTAAAATCTTGGACGGTTAGAAACTTTTATTTTTACACTTTACGGCCGAAGTGACGGCTGCCATGAAAATGATGACAGCGGCAAAGATTTAAATCATTAGATTCGCCCTACCGAGTCAAGAGATAGTCGCGTTACTGTTTAGTTTTGATACCTCTGACACACATAGACGCAGAATGTGTGAGCTCACTCTTCGTGTAGACACTTTTTCGCGTGACTAAGTACGGTGAGAGCAAATCTAGCGATTTAAATCTTTGGGCAGTGGGGTTCGGCTTAGTGTCAAATACTTGTGTAAATGACAGATTTTCATGACGACTATATGACGGTACCGCTTTTCTAGGAAACCAAAATTTAAGACACGTTCCCGTCTATCACTTGTAGTTTGATAGTTGTCCGACAGTGACAGAATAAACGTTTTAATACCGGGTTCATACGGTTCGATTCTGGTTAAACAACTTTTGATGTTCAACGAAAAATACTTTGAATTTGAAATTCCAAAGTGATGGCCAACAGGCAACGGCCGCGACTATGGAGTTGTAGGTCGTAGGTTCGAACCCAGACAGGTGCTTTGCTTTATGTAAATTATTTAATCACCAAAGGTCTCAAAACGGTGAAGGAAAACATCGTGAGGACTCCAGCATGTCCCAGAACCAAAAATTCGAAGACATTTATCATCCCACACTGGGCTCACGTGGTAGGTTACGACCTTCTCACCGAGAGGAGGCCTGTGCCCCAGCAGTGGAAACATTAAAGCCTGATTATATTCCAAGTTTAGTTTTATATCTGTTTTACCTGATTCTAAACATTTCTTCCCCAAATTCACAGGTTGAGGATCTATCAAACCATCTCCTCAAATACGACTGGAACGAAACAGTCTCAGTCTTCCAAGACCATGAAATAGACGGAGAATCCCTATTCCTGGTCTCGAAGCCACAACTCGTAAACATAGGAGTCACCGAGGAAAATGCCGAAGCCATCTGTGCATTCGTCAGGAGCTGATCAGCGTTAGGACGGGAGGACCCGATTCATATAGACTATGATAGTGAAATTAAATCAAATATCATTGAAGTGTCATCCTGTAATCGGTCCTCCAGAAATCGGTTATGTAATAATCGGTCCTATTATAATCGGTATACCAGACAGTCCTCCTACCCGTATTTAAGTTTTTGCAATTGTGTTTCCGTTAATCGATCATATTACAATCGTTTCTCTGTTATTCGAAGCAGTCTAAGGTTCAGAAACCACAGACATATGCCTATAAGAAGACCTGTAATCCAGCATTCTATGAGGCGCCCAATGTATCCAGGAGCTCAAATAAATACTACACCACATAAAACAACTAATGATGTAATAAACATAGAATTTAAAAACGCTACTGAAGCTGGTGTGAGAAACACAAGAAAGTCCACGCTGAAATGTAACTGCAGACTAACACTAAACAAACTACTACGACACGGAAACTGCAGTTATAAAGGTACTAAAAAAGAAATAGATATGCAAAATACTCCTGATGAAGCTGATCGAATTAGCTATGGAATAGATAGTGATGGAGAGGAGCCTCCTTTTCGGGGATTTCCTGGAGAGGAGCCTCCTTTTCGGGGATTTCCTGGAGAGGAGCCTCCTTTTCGGGGATTTCCTGGAGACGAGCCTCCTTTTCGGGGATTTCCTCGAGAGGAAATCCCCGAAAACGATTCACTTATTCAAGAGTCTGATATCAACATTGAATACGATATTATACCTCCTGAAATTAATCAAGAAAGACTTGAAATGGAAATTGAAAATATGTTTGAAAATGTTGTAACGGTGTTTGAAACCCCTGGAAACTATTCAAATTATTTTGGAGAGGAGATCGATAACCCTATAAATAAGTCTGAAATTCATGAAGAGACTGAACAAGAATTGCAAGGTAATGACGAATTTAAAGTTGATTATGATAGCGAGCAAACTATGGAACATGCTTACATGTTACAAGCAAATGTTGAACATGCTGAAATGCTACAAGAAAATGAAGAAGCAGATGTATCAAAACCGAATGACAAGTTTAAGATTGAAATCTTAGAAGATATTGTTATCAAACCTGGATCTAAAAGTCATGCTGAAATATTAAAAACTATTAGGGAATTTATTGTTTCAAAACAAGGAAACAGTTCTACAAAGGTTGACAGTACAGAAGATGTTACTGCTCAAGAAATATTTGTTCATAATAGTAAAGTTAATGAAGAAATCAATGATGCGAAAGATCAAATATTACAAGCAAATAATGAAATGAATAGCAATGTCGAAGGAATACACAATGTTGATCCTAAAATCAACGAGCTTACGACTGAAGATACATCAACTAGAAGTAGAGAAACAGAAATAACTGATAAATCTAATAATGAGAATACTGATAAAGCACCACAATTTGAAAATTTCAAAGTGCCGGAGGAAGTAACTCACTCGAAGAAGAAAAGAGTCAAGATACAGCAAACAAGATTCGTTTTGACTCATGTCGTGGGCGGACACATTATTCAGGAATCGAATTTCGCTTTTCCGGTGAGTAAAAAATGTATTATACTTTGGAGTAAAGTAACATCTTGTTTAGAAAGTTTTACAGCTTCATTAACTTCATCGAGATTGTCTGATTCGTTCTGAAAACCAATGGGGTAAGGGCCTTATCACACCGGCGATTTGCAAGCGAGTCCAAAGCGAGGCGATTGCGCAGCGAGCTCGCCGCGAATAGCACCGTCGACGCCATTTTGTACACTCACATTCAACAACTGAAGTGTGGTGGGGCCCCACTTCAGTTGTATCAAAAACCCGAGCGCCCGCCGCGTTTTCGTGGCGTGTTCGTTGCAAACACGCTGCGAGCTCGTTGCGCACTTGCCTCGCTTTGAACTCGCTCGCAAATCGCCAGTGTGATATCAGCCTAATTGCGTAACACACTAAACAGTACCAAACTAAGCTTTCATGTTGACAGTTCAACAACATTCATTGCGTTATTTACGTTGTTAAGCAGACATATTTTTCGAACATATGAAGCAATTGATTAGCAATATCCTTCAAAATTTCATTCGATTTTCGCAATTAAAACAAACGACATTGTTGTGGTGGGTGGATAGACTATACACCCACAATAATTTCGTTTATGGATCGCATCCGTACATTATTTTGAAGAAAACGAAACCGTCTTATTTCGACTTTTGTGCCGAGTCCAGTCTCCGTCAAGTTTCTTTTGGTAGGACCTACATGAAGAATCTAAGCCATTAGTCAGAAACTCTGGATTATCTAAAATCAGCACTATATCCCTATTCGGTATACACAATCAGCTTAGAATGTTCCCACTGCTGGAACACAGGCCTCCTCTTAGTAAGAGAGAGTGGGCCGTAATCCACCACACGGGCCCAGTGCGGATTGGTTGATAAGTATTGTCACATGCCTTCGATGTCACGTCTTCGAATATTTGGTTGTTTTTTATTTGCCTCCCGATGTTTTCCTCCACCGTTGAGTAGCGGTGATGAAATAATTTACACAAAGTATAGCGCCTGTCTGGCCCGAATCTACGACCTACAAATCGTCACTGCTCCCTTCGGTATCCCTGTTAATGATTTGGCCCTGGCCAGACACTCTAGCTAGCTGCTAGTAGACTCTAGACAGATTTCTTTAACAAAATATTTTATCATTACAGATCAGAGAACCACAAAGTAAAAAAAGCTCCAACCCAGAAGTCACAGCTCCACCAATAGCAGTGCAAGAAGCAGAGAAGATGATTGAAGAAGAAAAAAGCAAAACAGAAGAACCTGCTCCTACAGAAATGAAAGAAGAAGATAGAGTTGTTCAAGAAGAATGTGTACCTATTCCAACAGAAGAGACAGAAGAAGTGGCAGTTGTTAAAGAAGATTGTGTAACAGAAGAACCTGCTCCAATAGAAGTGAATGGAGAAGAGGAAGAAGATTCTCCACCCTCCATTAACTCTCTATTAGATGTAGCTAATGGAGAGTTTAATCCATTCGCGAGGTTACAGCAGTCTACTGTCAAATCTTGGACGGTAAGATATTTTTTTTTATTACATTATTATTTTCCCGTAGTTAAGCTACGCTTGCCGCGGTTGGTCTGTGGATGCGTAACTATCTTTTCATACCGAGACCCCTCCGTGCCTCGGAAAGCACGTTAAGCCGTTGGTCCCGGTTGTCATTCGTAGATCTTTGACAGTCGTTACGGGTCGTCAGAAACCCCAAAGTCTGACAACCAGTCTTACCAAGGGGTATCGTATTACCCGTTAAGTGGGTTGTGGAGGTCAGATAGGCAGTCGCTCCATGTAAAATACTGGTATTCAGCTGTATCCGGTTAGACTAGAAGCCGACCCCAACATAGTTGGGAAAAGGCTAGGCAGATGATGACCCTTGGCTAAACTAACCTCCTAACTATGATACCCTATCCTACTTAATTTTATTTCGAATCCGTTTCCGTTTATTTCGAGCTTTCCATCTCGCAAACTAAAGCAACTCGAAAATAAAATAATTATTTCCATTCATTTACAGGTAGAAGACTTATCAAATCATCTCCTAAAATGCGACTGGGAGGAAACAGCATCACTTCTTCAGGACAACGAGATAGATGGAGCGTCCCTGTTCATGGTCACGAAGACGCAGCTGATGATCATAGGAGTTAACGAGGAACAGGCTGATGTCATCAGTGAGTTTGTTCAGAGTGGGTCGTCGAAGGGAAATTGAGGGAGTGGGGTTTGGAAAGTGGTGAAGGTCTTGAAGTGTTAATTGGTGAGGAAATTCAAATGATCGGTCATTAATTATGTAGGTCTACAGTTTAGTATACAAGGTCAAATTAAATTAGCCAGCGAAACTCATAGATGCAATATCTAATAATGATAAAACAAAAAAATAATATTATGAATTTATGGATCGATCGCCTGTGTAGTTTTGCTAGTCAATTTAATTTTAACTTGTAAAAACTATTGTAAAAATAAATTAAGTGAAGTGAATGGGCAATGGGTATTTACCTACTTCAAAATAAGTTCAGTATATATAATGTACTTACCTAAAGTTGGTCTGGAAATAAGCCAATGTGAAGCGTTACTTTTACCTGGCAAATTTATGTTAATATTTACGAATGGCTGTTGAATAAGGACTTTATACATAGACAATTTACAATAGCTTTTCTAAAATATTGATAAATTACTTAGTTGTAACAATTTATGCATTTAACGGGATTCCATTTTCAAGAAAAGAGGCCATATTTTCTCTATGACTTGAAAACTCTTTGGACTCTGTTATCTAATGTTAATAAAACAAATGCAACCGTTTAAAATACGAGGAAATAATCTGCATTCGCGATTTATTTGCCAAAAATGTAAACAAATATGAGTTTATGGCAAAATAACTTAAATTCCTACACAATAAAGTTCAGTTTATGCTACAACTTCAAACATTTTTGTAACTTTTTCAATAGTGGTAGTCACTCTGAAATCAACTTAATTACCATTGAAATAAAGTTGATATTTGTTTAAATTGAAATAACATCAATTTGAAACATTCGTTTGAATGAATAGACTTTAGTTAGGATTTGATTTCTGGGACTCCCAGATAGGACAATTCTATTGTAAATATTTGTAAGGCCCCTAGAGCCTATTTCTCTAATTGCCGAATTCTGAAACACAACTCAATTTTAAGCCGTCGTGAGGGAAATTAAGATACTCCATCGACAGTTTAGATGTGATTAAAAACATGGCTACTAAAAATACGTCAATTTTACGTCAGACACTGACTAATTTGACAGGACTAAACTAATATTTATCTTCTGTCCTTTTCTTAATGAAATAGAAAGAAAAAGTTGCACTGAACTTAAATTTAGTTTAGTTTGTGAACAACGGAATCGGCGCCACTGTCTTTGTCACTTTAACGTATATTGTGGAGACAGAAATACTTTTCGGCTGGATTTAGTGTTACGCTGACGTCGCCGTCGGTCGCGTACCATCAGTCACGCGTAGCAATATGCTGACGATAAATGGACGTGTATATTGTAGCACTGACGGTCAACGAGCGCGACTCCATATAAACCGGTACGCAACCGATGTCAGCGCTCCCCAACCGTTGCTCGAGCGAGCCCGCGCCGCTGAGCCTGTAATTTTAAATTCGTCAGCCTGTCCCTAGCTCCTCTCAGCGACGCCCTAAGCCGAGCTCCGTACCCCACAGGGGGCGCCCTTAGCGTGTAGTCGCTTAGTTTTTAAGGGTTTTAGGGCCTGGAGGCCCTAATTTGTTGAGGCATCCACAGCCAAGCTCGGTTACGCAGACGACAACCTCATAGGTTAAACTGCGAGATGCCATTATCAAAAAAAAAAGGATCTCATCACTGCGACCACTAAATCTAGCGTTATGAACGTCTTGAAGTTATGTGGCGTTTGAATTCGGGAGTGAAATGTCAGTTTTCACTTACAAAATCCCTAAACAAAAGCGTACTGTTGGATTTTCAACTTTTGACACTGAACAGTAGATTGAAAATCCAGCAATTGTGTTCTTGTCTGTGAAAACGAGCAAAAATAATCTTAAATTTTGCAAGGGATAAGCTATTAAATATTATGTACAGATATGATTCTATAAGACCTTCGAATAGGATTATTTTAATTCAAAATAAGTTTTTAAGAATATAAAATGTCTCCGGTTTTTAACCTTTTACCTTGATATATCCTTCTTCGTCGTGTCGCTGGCACGACTGTATTTTAAATATTATTTTCCCAAAACTTTGCCACTTTCATGGCGTTGTAAATCTGCTGATAAATGTCAAAGCCGTTGTGATTTGATTGACCAAAATAACAACAACCAACCGTTTAACTTGACTGACTTGACATAAGATTTGACCACAGATTATTCAATATTGAATAGTGTATCAGAAGCCAGCGGGGTAATTGCGTAACACACTAAAAGTAGCAACGGCTCTCATATTGACAGTTCAACAACATTCATTGCGTTATTTACGTGGTTGAGCAGACAATTTTTTCGAACATTATGAAGCAGTAGATTATCAATATCCTTCCTTGATTGTGTTGTTCACACTCTTTCTGTCCAACCTGTTTTTAGAAGTGATGACTTTTAATTGGCTGTCAGTCTCACATACTATTTTCTATTCAAAACTCAAAAACTCAAATCATTTATTTCAATTAAACCATTTACAGGCACTTTTGAATTGTCAAAATTATTAAATAGTCGGTCAGTTAGTCAGAAAGTTGAAGCTAGTTACAGCAGAACTATTCTGTATGTTATAGCTGTAAGTCATTTAAATGTATAGTTAATAAGTAAATCAATAAAATGTTTGAGATATGTGTTACGCAATTAGGATGCAGTTTATGTGTGATAAAATAAGTTTGTACAAACGCCAGCACATCAAGCTACCTGAAACTGTCAAATTTTCCCAGTCAACTTTGAACCTAATGCTTTAGCGATAAAGTTGAAAATGTATTAAAGAATTTTGACATAAATTGTAATAGCTTTATGTGCTGGCGTCTGTACAGGATTTTCAATTAAATAATGAGCTCAGCAATATGTGTGACAACCGCTATTGTATAGAATTTTAATAGTTTTTCATTATTGCATTGTATCGTATCTTAATTAACATCTTTATTTATAATCGTTGCTGACTACTGTGCATTTTTGACGTTTAAACATCCCTATACCCTGTCCATTAGGTGAACCGTTTTTTGACAGCGGTTGTACATATTCCAGATTACGTAAAAGTTAACTTTAAAATGAGTAATAAAATAAATATAGAAACTGCCTGATCTTATTGAATTATCTTATTTATGGCTTCTTACAGACGTTATAATACTGTACGTGTATTAATCAATGTATTGTGTGTTGCTGCAATCACTAGTTCCATCTGTCAAAAAACGGTTTACGTAATGGACAGGGTATAAGTTGAAGAAACGTTTATAATAAAACCCCTAAGATTAGAGCCTTAAAGATGCAAAGCTCATTTCTTACTATAACGCGGTCACAGTAATTTTAACTCTGACAGCAGCAACCTTATTTTAACGAGAATAAGGATCACAATGATTTTGACAGACTTGTCAGTGGCAGCAATTCAACAGCAACCTTAATAGAGTGAAAATAAAGATCACTTTGATTTAGACCGTGATGCAAAATCAGAAGTAAAATAACTGTGGGCTTAACTTAACTTGTCAGTCAATATTTTTACCTTGGCAACCTTTCTATTTACTTAAATCACTTTTTTTTTATAAAGCAACACTGCTAATCTGCATTCGCGATTTATTTGCCAAAAATGTAAACAAATATGAGTTTATGGAAAAATAACTTTAATTCCTACACAATAAAGTTCAGTTTACGCTACAACTTCAAACGTTTTTATAACTTTTTCAATAGTGCTAGTCACTCTGAAATCAACGTTATAACCATTAAAATAAAGTTGATATTTGTTTAAGTTGAATTAACATCAATTTACAACATTAGTTTGAATAGACTTTACAAATAGTGTGGGGATTCCTTTAGTCGATTATATATAAAGATTCACTGAATCGATACTGCCGTATGTGTATCAGCGGTTTTTTTTAAGTTAAATTGACTGCAATTTTATTTAACGTATTTCTAAAATTGATGTTTCGTTACTAATTTTCTAATTTGAGTCGATTTAATCGTCAAAATCTCAATGTTCTTTTCGTAATATACGAATTATTGTACAGTTAGTTAATAAATCTTAAGCGATTTACTTATTTATATTGTATTATTTTACCCTCATTGTATTTTTGTATCAACTGTAAATAAAAACAATATTAATATTATTCCAAACTTTTATTTTTAAACACTGTTACAAAAGACAATATTTTTTTTACCGAAGCGGTTGTTTCTAATATTACAAGTTAACCTTGATGTCTCATTATTTTATAAAGAACACAGTTATATATATCTACATCCTTTTAACAATAAATTAATACGAAACTTGTCACCGCTAGCCATAACACAAAAAAGGACATTACTATAACAGCTGTCGCACAGATACAACTCGACGCCAACTCGATTTGAAGTAGAGCATTGAAAAGTGAGCTTTATAACGTGTCTCTTACAGTCACATTTTGCAAATTACGAGACAACACACTTCACGTTAACATAGCATAGTCGACACTAGAAAAGTTAGTTTACATTTCAACTCTTTACTTCGAATCAAGTCGGTGTGCGACAGCGATTACAAATACAAAGAAAACTACAAAAACAAATACACACAAAAAATCGACTTAGTATCTACCGGTGGAGGGACAGTCGATCACCGTGGCACAGCACTAATTTCTCCTGGTCGTCTTCCCCATAAAATTTACGACTTGTTGGAATGGCGCGAATTTGCCTCGCCTTCCCCGTTTTTTTAGGCTTCGTTCCTGCAAAACATCATCAGATTCTACTACGGAAGAATCCACATTCTTTGATCCGATGTCTTCGGAGTAATCTTCGCTGTCATTCTTGTCTGTATCTGACACTTCTCTAAACTTTCTAGTATACTCTATTTTATTTCTAGCTAAACTGGCGTCTCGTCTCTTCATAGATTCTGGAGAGCCGAATTTCGGATGGTCGGCCGGCTGCTGGCACATTAGTGTGTCGTAAAAGTACCTGTCGGCTCGACCGTCGGCCTTCTGTCTGGGTTTTTGCTCTTCATCAGAGCTGTCGTTTGAGGAGTGCAGTTGTGGTGAACCAGGCGCTGACTTCTTGTGCAATGACCTTTGGCTGGAAATACATTTAAAAAATCTTCAAACAAGTTGTATGTGGACCTTTTGGCACTCGAATGGCGTAAGAGCGCTGCGCTGTTGATAAACATGCATTAATTAGCCTATAAACTTCCCACTGCTGGGACACAGGCCTCCTCTTAATAAAAGGGAGTGGGCAGTAATCCACCTCGCGGGGCCAGTGCGGGTTGGTAGATCAAATGTCCCAAAACCAAAAATTCGAAGACATTGTAGTTATGTCTTCGAAATTAAATTTTTGGTTCTAAGACATGTCGGTATCCTCACGATCTTTTCCTTCACCGTTTTGAGAGCAGTGGGGATGAATTAAATACACAAAGTAAATTGCCTGCCTGGGTTAGAACTCACGAACTACAACTCGTAATTCGGGGCTGATGCCACTGGGCCACAACTGCTGTTGGTAAGCATATTTGTGCAATATGTTTGTTTTGTGAACATAAAAAAAACAAGATGGCAGAGTTAGTTCCGATTTTGACCACGCGCCAAAAGATCTTTGTACCTAAAACTTTGTTATTAGAGTGCCATTTATATCCAGCCTTTTTAGCAGTTTTTTTTTTGTGCCAGTTATGGCACTCATAATAACAAAGTTGTATATTTTTTTTACAGTTAGTAACTAAAACGTTGGTATTTTTAGAAGTTTGATACAATATTTTTTTACAGTTATTTTGGTATTTCATAAAAATTTATATATTATTGTCAATAATTTTCTATTTGCAATACTTATTATAATGAAATATTTCTATTTAAGAGTAAATATTAACAATAATTAAAAATACCAATGATCTAGGCTACAAAAAACTAGTAAAATAATCACGATAAACCACTAGAATTGCGAAGTTCCCAGCCCGCGCGGGATGAACGCTCTTTTTGACATGTACAAGTATTTTTATAACCTACTAGCTGTTACCCGCGACTTCGTCTACGATCCAGGATGAAAAGTAGCCTATGTCCTTACCCAGGTCATGGTCTATCTGTGTGCCAAATTTCATTCAAATGCGTTCAGCCGTTTTAGGGTGAAAGCGTAATAAACAAACTTACTTTCGCATTTTATTAGTTAGGATTTTACGAAAAACTCTTTGGTGTAGGTTATGTAACAATGTCAAAGTATTTCACCATCGTTTGATGTCCACGCCAGCTACCATGGTGGGTCGCGGTGATTGCGGCAGGAAGGCACCCGGCGCACCAGCTTCGTCTCCACTCATCGCCTGCTTGAAGAGAAAGGGACATTAGCACTACTGCCACCCTCGTCAGGCAGAAGCCTAAGGGGCCGTCTCCACGAGCGTGAGAATCGCGGCGATATTATCGTCGTGCCACGTATTTCTATACACTCTCTTAGAACGTGTCTCCACACGGCGATATCATCGCGGCGAGAATTAGATGGCACGACGATAATATCGCCGCGATTCTCTCGCTCGTGGAGACGGTCCCTAAAGGAATCCACTGCTGGACATAGGCATGTTGAATTTTATAGAGGGTCTAATGAAATTAGCTAGCGAAACTCTGCAGACGTGAAGGATTTCGAAATCTAAACACGATAAAATAAAAGTAAGACTCGTAAGTCGCAGCCGCTACCACTGGGTCACGACTGCTCTGCACGCGTAGCATGAACATGATGATTTCTAAAGAAATCTGTCATTTTATCTATTCTATCTGTCATTTTGTCTATTCTATCTGTCATTTTCTCTATTATATCTGTCGTTTTGTCTATTCTATCTGTCATTTTGTCTATTCTATCTGTCATTTTTTCTATTCTATCGATAATTTTGTCTATTCTATGGCATTTTGTCTATTCTATCGGTCATTTTGTCTATTCTATCGGTCATTTTGTCTATTCTTTCTGTCATTTTGTCTATTCTTCCGTAGACAAGACCCGTTTCTATGATGATCATGCTACGCGTGCTGGTCTAATTTCTTCTTATCGCCCTCAAAAGTTAGCATCAGCCTGTAGCAGCTAGCATCAACAACCGCGCGCTGCACAGAACACTAGCGCGCTGTGCGCGCGGGCATATATCTAACTTCGTGGCGCGACGCGCGGTATTTATAGTTCGAGCAATAACGACCGCTCATCTGTGATTAGTCGAACTATAAATACCACGCGTTTTTATTTACCAACCTATTCCATAATTTGCAGCTTACCTTCGCGAATTGAAAGTAGCAGTGCGTGACTCTGTCGATGTCTGCCCACGCGACGATGTACCTCGCCATCGACAACGGTATCTTGGGCAAGAAGTTGGAGTGGAACTTGCCCTGGCAGTAGATTGTGATCACGTCTGTGTCCTTTATCTCGAATATTATTCTGAATATTGTGCCTGAGGGATACGCGAATTGATAAAATTAGAAAATCATGTATTTAACTTGTTCTAGAGTGGAGACTACACCACACATAAATAATTATATATTTAGCCTGTAATGTTCTCACTGCAGCTGGGACATAGGCCTCCTCGCTGTGAGACATTAATAATATGTAATACTGATTGCTGACTACAAATAAATTGGGATAAGCGCAGAGAAGGATGTTGCCTAACTAAAGTCTTCCCAAAGCTCGATCCGCGGGGTAATTGCGCAACACACTATTAGTACCAATGGCTTTAATTTTGACAGTTCACCAACATTCAGTGCGTTATATAAGTTGCCGAGCAGATACATTTTTCGAACATAAGAAGCAATGGATTAGCAATATCCTTCGAAATGATTCAGTTCAAGATTGATAATTACGCAACTTATTGCGTAACACACCATCAATCTCAAACTCAAACTGAATTACCCTTTTTTTTTTTTTGAGGATGGGAAATCATCAAATGACTCCTCCCGCTCTGGGTGGAGCAGAAGGGAGTGTCAGACTCTTACTGACTAAAACCCACCCGTGTTCCTTCCTTAGCCCTTTATGTTCCAGGGCAGCGGTAAACCCTTTCGGATGTTCCCGCTACCCTGGCAGGCTTCGGCCCAATGGGGCCCCGTCGCTTTTGCTGACATCTCTTTGAGGCGCGCGTGGAACACGTACACGCCGTCCGGCACGGGCCTAGTCCTGATCGGACGGAGAGCTACCCATTACTCTCCGCCCGCAGGCCCGCGCCTACGGTGGCCGGGAGTCATCACGCGGCTCCCGAAACTGAATTACCCTTAGGTGCTGGTACACAGAGTTTGAACAAACCTGGCACAAACATATTATAGTTGGTGTCATAGTTGCCGCTGCCGATCCAGATGCCATTCTTCCGCGATAAAGAGATGATGTTGTCTCGATGGAACCTCACGTCGAAGTGGAGGACCACGTCACGTGGCTCCTCACCCTCCTGCGCGCATAGGTTCACCGACATTCTGAGGAGAAGGCGTGAGATTGAAAGAAAGAAAGAACCTTAGGGTTGTTGGGTGAGTTGTATTGTCCTGAGTTGTGGATGGGTGACCATCTATTACATATCGAGACCCCTCCTTGCCTCGGAAAGCACGTTAAGCTGTTGGTCCCAGCTGTAATTCTTGGATCTTTCACAGTCGTTATGGGTCGTCAGATGCCCGAAAGTCTGACAACCAGTCTTATCAAGGGATACCCAGTAACTGGGTTGTGGGTTGTGGAGGTCAGATAGGCAATACCTCCATGTAAAAATATTGGTATTCAGCTACATCCGGTTAGACTGCAAGCTAACGGCAAAGGCTAAAGATGATAATGATGACGACACCTTAGGAAGAATTTTGGTAGGCTGGTGTTGGTGGTAAGCTTGGGTCATACATGGATACCTCGACTAGTGATCGTCAGTGGTCAAATATCACACGACTCCACCAGCAATTACTATACTTATGTAACTATAAACCGCAGTTACTTTTAACCGTTCAATCTGCTGGCATGGGTTTTGGGAACAGAGTGTTTGATTAGGTATGTGTCTAGTCCTTGCTTGAAGCAGTCACTTGCTTGCGGTACGTTGGAACTGCTAAGACTCTGACCCCAATTCTGTGTGAAAGATTTCTCACTCCGGAGGCCCAGCACGGGCTGGTGGACATAACTATGTCTCCGAATTTTTGGAGTACCTATGTTGATTTCCGCAGTATAGTTTGCCTTCACCATTAGAGTAGCACAAAGTACTGTGAATGCGTGACGGGATCGAACCAGAGATATAAATCTATGGTTCGTTCCTGTGACTCGGTAAGTTGGGGCCTCTGGACCAACACTGCTCTTAATCACGACACCACTGGACTAGGACTAATATAACACAAAACTAAATCTTACTTGCGAGCATTCTCTTTAATTTTACCCCCGATTTCAATTCTATCGCCAACTTTGAGGGTTCCAGGGATGTTAGCAGTGAAAACGGGCATTTTCTCCAATTATTATTTATTATATAGCTGTATATGCCTGCCCCAGTGATCACTAAGTCAGGGCCAGTTGTGTATATGGACATTTTGAACGACAAATTTATACATTACACAATAGTGTTTATTGAGAATGGTTTTGAAAGCTCAGACAATTTTTATGGTTAGAATTGACGTATGCCAACATGACGCAAGTCTGGCTTCCTAAACTTCTTCTTCTTTCTTTATTATTTGTTTTTTATTGATGTCTGATGTTGACGGAGTGTTTATCTAGTAGGTTGTTTTTGGAACGATGTTCCGGCAGAATTTATGAAATAAAAAGGCAATTTAGACACCGTGCTCTTCACGTTATCCATAAACTTTGGCAAACGCTTCTATAGCTTTTACAAATCAAATCTAACAAAGGATGTAGTACTTAAAAAGGCTTTAATTGAGCTATGCAGTAAGAAAGGGCCGCTTAGTGCAATTAAAATGATAAATCTATCAAAAGCTTCGGCTAAAGAGATAGAGGCATGCATATCGGGTGATTTACGTCAAGGTATATAATTTGTATGAAAATTAATAAAAAATTAGAATTCATTAATGTGTCCATAATTAAAAATGTTTATTTCCTTGGTCTGAACATCTGGTCGAAGTTTATGTATATCGTCTGGAACACGGTGTATAGGAAAGAATTTGGTCAGTTCCACTGTTAGAGGCGCCCGTAGGCCTTCCGGCCTGCTACTGTTGTCTGCTGGCCGGCATCGATCAGTGCGATCAGCTGGCCGGAGAGACCACGTGCACTCCAGTGGTTTTTGCGTAATGCTGGAACATACATTCTGAAAAACAGCGTGGCTTGCGGTAGAAGTTTACTGGTAAAAATCGTCACGTAACGAAAAAGCGTTATGCCTCCATGCGACTTTCTCTCTTTATTTAGGAGTATCTGTGTACGTGCGAGTATCGTGTAAGGAACTTTGTTCCTGGCGGGGCGGGGGTCTCCCGACCGCACGTTTTTTTTTTGCTGGTCGCGTCTTTCGTAAATGGTATAAGTCTATCTAGTATAAGTTAGTTTTGAGAATTAGTTCCCTTGCACCCTTAAATATGTTAGTAGAATGGATTAAGCTGCGCAAAAAAAACTTCACCTATAATATTTTAAGTGCTAACAAGATTGCCACCTTGCTAGCACAGGCAAGTCGTCAAACAAAAACTAACAACTCAGCCTATCGCAGTCCACTGCTGAACATAGGCCTCTCCCAGGCCACACTACAACACCCTATCCTCCGCTTTCCGCATACATTCTGCTTTATTAGGTCGTCGGTCCATCTAGCTATTCCACACTACGCTTGCCGATGTATCCACTCCAGGACTCGTCTGCTCCACCAGCCATCGATCCTTCAACAAACATGGCCGGCAGTACACTGCCACTTCAGTTTGCTTACTCTGCAAGCTATGTCGGTAACTCCGGTTCTTATCCGGTTAGTATAATTCCTGATTTTATCTTTCAAAGAGACTTCGAGCATAGCTCGCTCCATAACAGGTTCAGCGACCTTGAATTTGTGGACTAGATCTACAGTCACTGTCCACGTTTAAGCACCGTATGTTATGACGGGCAGGACGCACTGGTTGAAAACCTTAGTCTTCAAACACTGCGGCATAGGCGACGAAAAGATTTCACTAAGTTTGCCAAATGCTGCCCAACCCAACTAGAACCTTCTGTCGGCTTCTTTCTCAAAGTCATGTCTATTTAGTTGGATGACTGGCTCTCAAGAGCATGCATTAGGATTTTTAAGGAACATAATTATTAACTCCTCGCTATGCTTTTATTTTTCAATCATAAAATAATTTCAAAAGTATGTTCTTCACTCGGCAACACTAAATGCTGCCAGCGAGAAAATGTCATTTTATTTTTTATAATATTTTTATTTATGTCATTTGAGTTTGACATTTCTGACCGTAGCTGCTGAGATAACCTAACCGCATATCCAGTGTATTTTTGCAAAAGAAATCACGTTTTTTGTATTTATTCAGTAAGTTTTTTGTGAGAATAGTAAATAAGAAGAATTAACTAGCTAATTGAAAACAGTTAACGGTGAGTTTAACGTTTAATTAACAGACTTTTCGCAGAGCGCATGATGCAAGTTTGTGTCGAGAAATGGCAATCTTTTAACAACAATGTTATTTGTTTTTCCTTATCGTGGCTTACGTGTGATGATTTTTAATCATTTTCCGAAGATACATCGCTTAGTTATTTTATTTAGAAGCCAGTATTTTCCGTTTAAACCTTAGTCGAAAACCGGCACGTGAACATCGAAAATGTATTAAAAATCGTTAAAATATTAGCGAAATCTAAATAAAATTAAAGTTTATCTAACCGATAACCTGTGCGCATCTGTTTTATTGCGGTTTCTGTGATAATATCGTATCTATGCAAGTATTATTTTATTTTCATAAAACACTACAAAATTTCATCAATTTGTGATGTCATTTAGGTTCCTACAGTAATTAGTGTATACAAGTGGGTGTGTGTGTGTGTGTTTGTTATTAACACTTTATCATTGTACTCTTGTTCCACATATGGAATTCATTTAGTGTTATCAAGTACTTGCTTCAAACTGTTTGCACTAATCTGTTCAATTTTGTTAGCTGAAAATACTTTACGAAGAAGGTACTTTATTTTTTAAATTACAGTTAAAACTGCTTATAACGACATTGGAGTTTCTTGCCCGTTCTTCTCCATAGGTACCTACGCTTTGGAATGGGCAACTAGCTTCATCTTTCTGACTGACCGACCCTTTGACAATTCAAAAGTGCCTGTAATTGGTTTAGTTGAATTAAATGATTTGAGTTTTAGTTTGAATTGAAGGGACCGTCCAAATGGTAACGTTATAGCCGATAGTTGTAGTTGTTTGGGTTCCTACGGAGAGATATTAGGGGAAGGTCAATGACCGCTATTGCCACACTAAAGCAATTTGGCTAAATAATAACAGCTGCACAGGTTGATCGGTCAGGTGACCATCTTTACATACCGAGACCCCACCGTGCCTCGGAAAGCACATTGAGCCGTTGGTTCCGGCTGTCATTCGTGGATCTTTGACAGTCGTTACGGGTAGTCAGAAGCCCTAAAGTCTGACAACCAGTCTTACCAAAGGGTATCGTATTACTCAGTAACTGGGTTGTGGAGGTCAGATAGGCAGTCGCTCCATGTAAAATACTGGTATTCAGCTGCATCCAGTTAAACTGGAAGCCGACCCTAACATAGTTGGGAAAAGGCTGACAGATGATGATGATGATGGTTACTGTTAGCCTGCATCATCCCACTGCTGGGCAAAGGCCCCATGACTTCCAGCTCTTTCGTTCCAGGGCTAAAGTGGACCACTGGTTGTTTGTTTTCAAATTCAATTTGGGTATAGTATTGAATAAATGGTTTTCTATTCTAATTGGCATCAACTACCACATCCTCATCAATCTTATTCAAAGAAGACTGATCACAATCCATACAAAATTACCCCACATCCTATAACAAAGTGATGTATCTCAAAAAAAAGATAAAAATATATAAAAAAGTATGGCATACTCCCTAACGTCATTTTTTTACACCTTCGTATGGAAAAATTGCTTTAAAAATAGTTCCGGTGCTGTTATGAAAAATTCGTTTTTATGAGTATTTTTGAACCGATTTTAAAAATTATTTTTTTGTTTTAAAGGGTACCCCCAAGGTAGTCCTGCGACCATAAAGTCAGGTCTCCGCTCTCCAGGATCCCGGAGAAATGATAGTAAAATCTCAAAAATAAGCAAATTTTTTTCAGTTAAGGTAATATTACATTTATTTTGTTCAATCAACATAATACGAACGAATTTTTCATAACAGCGCCTGCATTTTCATAGCAATTTTTTCATATGAAGGTGTAAAAAAATGAACTTATGAAGTATGCCATATCTTTTTATACATTTTTATCTTTTTTTTGAGATATGTCAATTTGTTATAGGACGTGGGGCAATTTTGATCCATCTTCTGTATTTTGGGTCGGCGGAACATGTATTTTTCTTCCATACTTCTCTATAAGTCGTCATCTCGGTAGTCGCCCCCTTTCTAACCATATCATCATTCACACAGTCCATCCAACATTTCTTTCATCAACTACCACACCGTATCGGGTTACAATAAGCATGCACTTATCAGATAGTAATTAAATAAAATTGGTTTCTATACAAGTACTGATACAAAAAGCACTTGAATATGACACTTATTGGTCACACAATGTAGCAGTGGTGGCGAAATGGTAACGGTCCTGACTTATGAGTTGCAGGTTGTGAGTACGAACCCAAACAGGCACTTTCTTTGTGTAAATTATTTCGTCACCACTGCTCTCAAAACGACGAAGGAAAACATTGTGAGGAAACAAGCACAGGTTGTGGGCACAAACCCAAACAGGCACTTTCTTTGTGTAAATTATTTCATCACCACTGCTCTCAAAACGGTGAGGGAAAACAATCTGAGGAAACCGGCATGTCCTAGAACCCAAAATTCGAAGACATTTGAAATCCACCAACCCGCACTGGGCCCGCATGGTAGATTATGGCCCACTCCCTCACACAGAGAGAAAGCCTGTGGCCCGGCATTAGGAACTTTAGGTATAGGCTAATTATGTTATGTATGGTCAATATGGTCATACATTCGATTAGCCCACGTTCGCACGGACGAAAAATATATCTTTCGGTGTTGAGTCGAGCATTGAGAATCCTACAGAGCGCATCCCAGCGCGTCAAAAAAACACACTGTAGGGTTTTCAGCTCTCGGCGCTAAGCAATGCATTGAAAATTCAGTGCGCGAAAAAAAATCGCCGCGAGGAAAACCCGCCCGCGCAGCTATTGGCGCCGATTCCCATGTTCAATAACTAAACTAAATTTAAGTTCAGTGCATCTTTTTCTTTCTATTTCATTAAGAAAAGGACAGAAGATAAATATTAGTTTAGTCCTGTCAAATTAGTCAGACCCTGACGTAAATTGACGTATTTTTAGTAGCCATGTTTTTAATCACGTCTAACTTGTCTATGGAGTACCATAATTTGACAGGACTAAACTAATATTTATCTTCTGACCTTTTCTTAATGTGCATACCACGACACCGTATAAGCCTTGCATTGGCTCAGTGAATCCAATTTTCCAATCAGCATATTGCATATTACACACTTGATTTGATGTGGCTGTGTTACTAATTGAACTCATTCATTTAAGATGCTATGCATGCCCTTTAGATAGGTAGAATAGGCACACAACACTAGAGGACCAATTCTCATACATATACAGACTCACGTCTTCTTCCCATGGTGAGAGGCAGAAACTATAGTACGCCATCTTTGCACTCTTTTTTTTTTGTTTTTTTTTTGGTCTCGTTTACGTTTAAGAGGGGCCCGTGGCTAAATAATAACAGCCGCACAGGTCGATCGGTCAGGTTAAGCTACGCTTACCGCGGTTGGTCTGTGGATGGGTGACCATCTTTACATACCGAGACCCCTTCTGCCTCGGAAAGCACGTTAAGCCGTTAGTCCCGGCTGTCATTCGTGGATCTTTGACAGTCGTTACGGGTAGTCAGAAGCCCAAAAGTCTGACAACCAGTCTTACCAAGGGGTATCGTATTACCCAGTAACTGAGTTGTGGAGGTCAGATAGGCAGTCGCTCCATGTAAAATAGTGGTATTCAGCTGCATCCGGTTAGACTGGAAGCCGACCCCAACATAGTTGGGAAAAGGCTAGGCAGATGATGACGTTCATATACGCACGCCGGTTGCGAGTACTACGCATTTGACCTTTTTGTCCACCTAGGGCATCCCCCGGCATTTCCACTTACATCTGTAAATATCTTTTGTTAATTTGCCACCCTCTCAACATGAACAAACCATCTACCTTCTAAGCATACTCTTTTCAAGCTTTGTCACTACATCTTCTTTTGAACTGCACCATTGCCTTTTCACGTCATTCCTCATTCTCATAAATGATCCAGGTCTAGTTTCCTGTATACCTACCTAGACCTATACCTGTATACCTCTGAATGAGTAGGTAGAGATTAATTTGCACCATTAAAAAAACAAATTCAAAATGGCGGCCAAACAAAGGAGCTTATCATGCCCTTTCACTCACTCATTTCTCCTGTCCGCCCGTTAGTCTCGTGGTAGCAAGCGCGACTGTTGCGCATGGATTCCTGGGTTCGATTCCCAGGTCGGGCAAAGTGTTATATTGGGTTTTTCCATTAAGAATTTCATAGTAAAAGCCCCGAGTTTGGAAGTTAGCGGTATGATACCCCGTACCCAGCCGAGTGACATTAATGGTTAATAAATAATCTGGTTATTTTTATTTTACCAATTGTTTCACTAGTCAATTATTGAAAGTCCTCACAAAAATCGTCTATTATTTCAGTACTCATCACAAAATGGTAGTGTCAGATGAGCAGCCCCCTGTAGTGGAAGGCGACGCGGCCGCCAGCAAGAAGGCAGCCAAGAAAGCGGCCAAGGCTGCAGAGAAGCAGCAGAAGAAGGCTGAACATAAGGTATAGAAAGAAAATGCTTCTATGGGCACGCTTTACAATTACAAAAAAAATCAAAACACCCATCTGCGTAAAAATTGAGCTTTAAAAAAGATGTAAACAAGATGCCATATTTCTGTCTCCAATCCCACATCGTAAGTACACCCTAAGCCGTACAGTCACGAACACCAATATGTCAACACTTGGTAACTTTCAATTGCGATTTTTTCGCTTTTCTTTTCGATTTTTGTTGAAATACGACACATTACATAAACCTATCGGTTCGAAAATGCTATGTTCTTAACAAAATAACATTTAATTGAAAAATAAAGGAGTAAATCGCTTTTGAATAAAGCCGAGTGTATACATACTTTTGCTCGTGACTGTACAATCGCATGCAGGCGGAGGCATGGTCTTAAATTTAACAATAAAGACCTATTGCCTCCAACTGCATGAGATTTAATAACTAGTATTCTATCTATCTAACCACGCAACACCTTCTGGTATACGGTCACGCCAGTACTTTTTGTCCCTATCAGCCATCCAATCAAAATGCCACTTAAAAGCTACGTGCTAAAGTGCTACTTAAATTTACCAATTCCTTGGGCTATGTTGTACCAGTAACTCATCCATTTTTCTATCCCCCAGGCAGCATCAGGCCAACCGCAAGGCGAGGCCGAGGCCCCGGAAGCTGACGTGTCAGTAGGCCGGTATGGAACCCTAAAGATGATCCAATCGACTGGAGAGAACCGTGACAGAGTGTACACCGATGTCAAGGAGCTGACTGTCAAATTGAACGGACAAAATGTGTGGGTTAGAGGTAAGATTACCACCATCATTCTCCTGTCCATATCTCATGTAATTTATTCGCGGTCGGCGCGACATGTCTTTTTCTTCCATACTTCTCTATTAGTCGTCATCTTGGTAGTCACCCCCCTTCCAGCCATATTATCATCATTCACACATTCCATCCATCGTATCTTCGACCTTCCCCTACTCTTATACAGGGTGTTATTGACAGCCCTCCCCCTCCGCAAACTGATAGGGTGGCTTCAGTACATCATATTAAGATGACCGGTACATGTAATTCTTTCAGGAACATTAAGGGAATCCAAAAAACCAGATTTGTTTTATTACCTCACACGCAACGTATCGTTACCGTGGCAAAACGCACGTAGCGGACGGCAGCGCAGCGAGCTTGAGCGAGGCTGTTTTCAGCTGTTTTATTTACATAAATGGAGTGTTGCATACAGAGAACGTAATTTTACATTGAAATAAAGGAATATCAGCAGAAAAAACGGCATAATTTTTTTTTTTTTCCTGAGAAAATTTCCAGTGGGTTATGATTCAGAATAAGGAGCTGAATCAATCCTGTGTTTTTGTGGAGGGCTGTCAATAACACCCTGTATAGTTTGACCGAAACTGCTGTCCGCGCCTTAGGAATGCGCGGCGAGGCGGGGGGCGGGACGCCGTGAGCGATGACGAATGAGCGGCCTGCACTGCCCCCCCGTCTCGCCGCGCACATACCTAAGGCGCGGTACAGCGGTTTTGGTCAAACTATAGCAATCGACATTCATGCTCAGCACTCTAATTGCGTAACACACGATCAATCGGAATCGGTTTTATTTTGACAGTTCAACAACATTCATTGTGTGTTGAGCAGCCAAATTTTTCAAACTTATGAAGCAATTTATTTATCTATTTATTTCAGGCAACAAGGCCCATACAAACACATAGAATACAATATTAATATAACTTAAAAATATACTATAGATACATACAACATTATAATATTACACTAAGAACTAACTAACTTCGTGTTAGTTAGTTCTTAGTCTGCGTCGTGTTTCGCTGACTGGTGTCATGTAGCCGGCCACGAAACCGGCGGTACACAACACCCTTCGGCCAGAACTCTTCCTTGAGGAACTTCTCGAAATGATGCATTGGATTAGCAATTTGCTTATAAAAATGATTCAGATTCCGATTGATCGTGTGTTACGCAATTAGGGTGCAAAACTTTCTGACAACATTTTCCTCTTTCCTCCGTATCACATACTATGACAACCGATTTCTACACAACTTTTCAGTTACCGGTGCCACATTCAGACTTCCTCTTATGTGCTCATTCCTTACTCTTTCCATTCGTGTAACACCATACATACCTCTTATCATTATCATCTCAGCTGCATGCTAAAAAATAGTCCGTCAGTTAGTTTATCAAAAAATATTGGACCCGTATTTTTTCTTTTGTCAATTATATAAAAAATGATGAAGATATCGCCCGTTAAAGTTCCGCGTGACGTCACGCCCCCTAACCACAAATTTTGACGCGCTTTATCTTTGTCATTTTTTGTTTGATTGACAAATGAAAAAATACGTGTCCATTATTTTTCGATAATATAACTGACGGACTAAATAAAATAATAATAATATCCCTGGACATTTCACACAGCGCCATCTAGTCCCAAGCTAAGCAACCTAATGCTTGTGTTATGGTAACAAGATGGCTGATAAACTACTTATATACATTTTTTTTTTTTTTTGTAAATACATACATATTATAGATAGAAAAACACCCAGACTCGGAACAAATACATGTATATAATAATTATTTTTTTACCTAGGCCTACCCTATTATATTAAAACTTCAGGACAAAGACTTCTATTCATGCAGAGAAGGCAGCATTGACGAAAATGTTTTAAAGACAAGCTTGGCCTGCAACAGACGCTACACAATTCATGCAAGTTTACAAGAACAGAGGATTTGGTTTATTTTAGGTCTTCATATTAGTTTAAGAACCTCTTCATTGTTTTAAATCATCATCTGCATAGCCATCGCAACGTTGTTGTGGTCGGCTTCCATGGAGTGACTGCCTATCTGACCTCCACAACCCAGTTACTGGGTAACACGATCCTTTTGGTAGGGCCGGTTGTCCGACTGTCACTGGTTGTCAAACTCAAACCATTTAATTCAACTAAACCAATTACAGGTACTTTTGAATTGTCAAAGGGTCGGTCAGTCAGAAAGATGAAGCTATTTGGCCATTCCAAAGCGTAGGTACCTATGGAGAAGAACGGGCAAGAAACTCCATGGACACTCTTTTAAATCATAAAATTGTTACAAAATATTTGATTACATCATTCGTGTTGAAATTAACCATGTGAGAACGATGTAGAAATACGTGCACGTTAAAAGCGTCCGTTATAGAAAACAAAAACAATTCAGAAATTAAAATAAACCGAGGCAGCTAAGAGATGACCAGTCCCTACTGACGGCGCCCGTTCACGAACATGACACATATTGCTCACACGTGTCACTTTGGTAACCGCTAAAATGTTCCATTTCTCCTTTCAGCTCGCCTCCAAACGTCCAGAGCCAAAGGGAAGCAGTGCTTCGCTGTACTTCGGCAGAGTAGCAGCACGGTGCAGGTACTGATCAGCGTGAGCGACGAGCGAGCAGTCAGCAAGCAGATGGTGAAGTTCACTGGCAAGTAGGTATTACTAGCTTTAATGGCAATAGATTCGCCCGCTATAACATTTTGTTTTATTCTGTTCGGAAAACATATACGGGAGTATAGACTAAATCATTTACTTGTAAGAGAACATCGAGCATTCGCCATTTTATAATTTTAAAGGTGAGTATAGACTACACCATTATCTCGAGCATTTCTGTGTAATGTAACGTTCTTACGAATGGTACAATACAGGTAAAAGCTCAGTTTCCAAAGCATTTCCATGTAATGTAACGTTCCTGCGAATGCTCGGCGTAATGCTCACAGCGAGTGTGCATTTACCCGTAACATTTCGTTGTAACTTGCGTTCATTCTTCCTTGAAACGTCGCATCGCCCGCGTTCGTACAAAGGCTCGATGAAATGTTACACCAATACGCTCGTTGGTTTGTACAATTATTGTTGTAACAAAACGGCGAGCGTGCACGACGTCTGGTTTGTGAAGGGTGATACACTAGAACGTATCATAGAGCGGCTCATTGTTCTGTTACAAGTAAATGCTCTAGTCTATACTCACCTTTACAAACCGCACTTCGAACACGACGCTCGATATTTTGTTACAACCTGATTTTAAAAACCAACGAGCGTATTGGAGTATCATTTTATCGAGCACAGGCACGAGCGCAAGAACGCACAATCATAATAATAATAATAATATCCCTGGACATTTCACACAGCGCCATCTAGTCCCAAGCTAAGCAACCTAATGCTTGTGTTATGGTAACAAGATGGCAAGATGGGATGGATGGATGATGGTTGTGATCATCAACAATGAACGCGAGGTAGAAAGATATGTTACAGGTAAATGTTCACTCGTCGTGGACATTGCGTCGCATAAAGCGTCGAGCATTCGCAGGAATGTTACATTACATGGAAATGCTGTTGGAAACTAAGCTTTTGCCTGTATTGTACCATTCATAGAACGTTAAATTACATGAAATGATCCAGTGTACTTACCTTTACAGCTAACATATTTATGATGTTCTTAAATAATATAAAAGTAATAATAATAATAATATCCCTGGACATTTCACACAGCGCCATCTAGTCCCAAGCTAAGCAACCTAATGCTTGTGTTATGGTAACAAGATGGCTGATAAACTACTTAGATACATTTTTTTTTTTTTGTAAATACATACATATTATAGATAGAAAAACACCCAGACTAAGAACAAGTTTCTGCTGATAAACACTAAAACAAAAACTTTAGGAGCTGTCTTTTGTAATTTTAGTCTGTTTGTAATTTAAATCTGCTAATTCCCGACCTGAATTTTGAAGACTAACCTATAAAACTATCTCCGTCTCTTTCCAGCATAACCAAAGAGTCAATCATAGACGTGTACGCGACGGTGGTGAAGACGGCCACGCCCATAGAGTCCTGCACAGTGGGTGACGTGGAGCTGGTGGCCACGCAAGTGTGGCTCGTGTCCGCGGCGCGTGCGCAGCTGCCGCTACAGATCGAAGATGCGGCCAGGCCGGAGAAGAATGATGTGAGTTGAATGATTTTGTCTAGTATTGGTAGGATTTATTCATTCGTGTTAAAATTAACCATGTGAGAACGATGTAGAAAGACGTGCACGTTAAAAGCATCCGTTATAGAAAACATGGAAACAATTCAGAAATTAAAATAAGCTATGGCAGCTAAGAGATGACCAGTCCCTACTGATGGCGCCCGTTCACGAACATGACGTGTGGATCAGCACCATTCAGCTCAACCATTTTGAAGGAAACTTAATGATGATCCAACACATGCGCCACCACTAGCGAGACATTAATGTGAGCATGACATACTCTCAGCCGCCAAGGCACATTCAAGTCAATGAAAGACGTACCCATAAACGGCACGGCACGGTTGGCAGTGGTTAAGCGATTGACTGCTGCGCTGCGTGTCGCGGGTTCGATTCCCGAACGCAAATAAATAAATGAAATTCTTCAGAGTTATTACTACAGTATAGATAGATAGATTCTAGAACGCTGCAGAAACATTAACCTTGATTAAAAAGTATAGATTTCAATTTAGATTAGGATATAACATTCCTTTTGTCATCCATTGTTTTAAGTGAAGTGCATTGGTTAAGAATACTTGCAATAAACTATTCAGTTTCTTTAATTCTTAATATTTCTTTATTCGCAGGACCCGGAAGCCCTAAGAATCCGCGTGAACCAGGATACTCGTCTCGACAATCGCGTGTTGGACCTGCGTACACCCGCCAACCAGGCTATCTTCAGACTGGAAGCCGGAGTGTGTCGCCTTTTCAGAGACATATTAACTCAGAGAGGTACTGTAGATATTGTAGCAATTTTTACTTAATCACCAGTGAGTTAACCAAGTGTGGTGATTATTGAAAAACCGGCAAACTATTGTCCAAATGAGCAGGAATGACCAGAGGGCTATTCCTGTATTTTGAAAAACGTCCGCATTCTAATATCAATCTCAATATGTCAAAATACCTCTAATTTACTTATATTTTTACATTGATTGTCGCGAGATTAGTTTGCGACTAGATTTTGAACGTTTTAATAACCCGATTTGGCTTTCTTATTACAAAACCAATCAATATGAATATAAAACTATAAATATCTACATTCTGGGCAAATAAACGAATATTCTATTCTATTCACTACCTGACGCTGTCGCCGGATGACGATTTTATATTATATTTAAACTATGGCGTTTATCACCATTCTTTATATCTAATGTACAAATTAATCCACAGGTTTCGTCGAGATCCACACGCCTAAGATAATCTCCGCAGCTTCAGAAGGCGGCGCCAACGTGTTCACAGTCTCCTACTTCAAGTCGTCAGCCTATCTAGCGCAGAGTCCCCAGCTTTACAAGCAGATGGCCATCGCTGCCGACTTCGACAAGGTTGGTGATTAACACAAATGTTGGTGATTAACACATGTTGACTATCTAGCGCAGAGCACACACCTTACAAACTGATGACCATCGCCGCTGACACGACAAGGTTGGTGATTAACACATCATCATGTGTTTTTTCATAAACCTACATTGACATATTAAACGAAGTACAAAATGAGATTGTGTTGTGTTCGCGTTGGCAATGCCTGGCGATTGTGGTTATGAGAAATAGCGTTGTTGTTTATGAGGGAAATATTAATGTTGATAACGTTTGGTAATATTTTACATATACGGTAGGAATTGGTAGATAATAATGATGATAAAAAAAAACTTGAGAGGTGTCAAGGGACACCCGGATGGAACGAAGTATAACTGGCTTGCTTTCTATAAGAGAGAGAGAGAGAGACAGACAGAGAAACACGCGCACACCGCACGGCTTACAACTATAGCAAAAAGTGTCGTTCCAACTTTTGGTCTTATTTTTTTCCGTCTAGCCCCCTTTCGCAACGCGCGATAAGGAACTTCGTTCCAATATGAAATAATGGTTTTGTCTCATTATGTGATTTTATGACGATGCTTGGGGTAGGCCTTTCTGCAACAGTGGATGGATACAACTGAGATTATAATAGGACTTTTTCTAAGAAAATCCTATGTAATTTTAGTCGACTAATCACCGCAGCTAACATGGCATCATTTTATCATTAAAAGAACTCAACCACGAAAGCCAATAACCCAGATTATTATTAATATCACTACTATAATAATAATATCCCTGGGCATTTCACACAGCGCCATCTAGTCCCAAGCTAAGCAACCTAATGCTTACTACATTACAGGTCTTCACAGTAGGCGCAGTGTTCCGCGCGGAAGACTCGAACACGCACCGCCATCTCACTGAGTTCGTGGGACTCGACCTGGAGATGTCCTTCAAGCACCACTACCACGAGGTCGTGGACACCATTGCTGGGACTCTGACGGACATGTTCAGAGGACTCAGGGACCAGTGAGTAGTTTGTGAAACTTGTAAATAGCCTTCAATTTCATATTGTTTAAGAACTTTGTATAAATTAGCTGTAAGTATCCCGAATATAATAAAATAAAATCCATACTCTAGACAACACGGTTAGCGCAGTGGCTGAGCGATCGGACTGCTGCGCTGCGTGTCGCGGGTTCGATTCCCGCACAGAACAAATATTTGTAAGTCCTACATGTATTTGTTCCGAGTCTGGGTGTTTTTCTATCTATAATATGTATGTATTTACAAAAAAAAAAAAATGTATATAAGTAGTTTATCAGCCATCTTGTTACCATAACACAAGCATTAGGTTGCTTAGCTTGGGACTAGATGGCGCTGTGTGAAATGTCCAGGGATATTATTATTATTATATTGTTTAAGAACTTTGTATAAATTAGCTGTAAGTATCCCGAATATAATAAAATAAAATCCATACTAATGTTGTAAATAATGTAACTCTGTATGTTTTACCGTCTAAATCACTGAACGGATTTCTATAAAATTTGGCAAGCAGATAGATGGTATCCTGGGGAAGAACATAAGGTGCTTTTTGTGTTAGTAGCACGTTCCCGTGGAATAATTTCCGAAATCCACGCACGCGAAGACGTGGGCTAAAAAAATTATAATGTCCTGTTTGTAGGTTCGCGTCAGAGATAGCGACGGTGGGTCAGCAGTACCGTGTGGAACCGTTCCAGTTCCTCGACCCGCCGCTCCGGCTGGAGTTCACTCAGGGCATACAGATGCTAAAGGAAGCCGGTAATTATTTTGTGTTCAATATTATCTGTTTAGCCGGAAAACGAAAACTTACATCGAGAATATTCGATATCGATTTACGTCCAGAATAAATCTTCGATATCCATTTACATCATGGAGCAGAATTGCCAGAGATACAAAAGCTTGGAAACGGCTGGAGGAGGGTTTTACCGCTATCGATAGCGGTCCTTGTACACTGTAATAGTAATAGTTAAATTTAAATTATATTAATATATTTTTAGTTAATAATGTTAAATAAAGAATGTGATGTCTTAAGGAAAGTGTGCAAGGAGTAAATAAAGCTATTTTATTTATTTTTATTATCCAGAATCTTCGATGTCGATTTACATCGAGAGTATATAGAAAGAAAAAAGAAAGAAAAAGCATTTATTTGCGGCAAACGTCTTTACATCGAGAATATTTGATCGACAATCATCGATATCCATTTATATCGAGAATCTTCAATGTCGATTTTCATTGAGAATCTTCGATGTCGATTTACATCGAGAATATTTGATGTCGATGTAAATCGAGAATCTTCGATAGTTAGTTTCTGAATTTGTTACTGCGCAGCGACTCGCCTGATGTTCCCAGCCGCCAATAAATTTGCATCGGTCTGAAGCTCCGGGGAATACATCCGTAATTATCATATTTCTATCTTCCAGGAGTGACAGTAGGTGAAGAAGACGACCTCTCGACCCCTGACGAGAAACTCCTGGGCAGGTTGGTCAGGGCCAAGTATGACACTGACTTCTACATCCTGGACAAGTACCCGCTGGCTGTCAGGCCTTTCTATACCATGCCTGACCCTAACAACCCGGTGAGTAAAAAATAAATTGAGCCTTCAGCACCTATTAGAATTGTATCTTCTTAAAAAAAAAAACCGGTCATGTGCGAGTCGGACTCGCGCACCGAGGGTTCCGTACATAGGTATGTAACTACAAATTTACGGTTTTCGGATTTTTTCCTTTATTTGTGCTACAAGACATTGCTTCTTGCCAAATTTCATGATTCTAGGCCATCGGGAAGTACCCTATAGGTTTTGATTCCGTTGCGAGTGTCAAAATATGCGGCATAAACGGAACATAAACGCCCGTATCTTTTGATTGCGTTTACTTAGAACTTCGATTTTTTCACTGGTTTAAGGGATTGCAGCCCTGAGTATTTGATATTAATTTCAACATGATAACTCTACGCGTTCCTGAGAAAAAAGGTCTTGACATACGGATGGACAGACAGACGGACAACGAAGTGATCTTATAAGGGTTCCGTTTTTCCTTCTGAGGTACGCAACCCTAAAAAGAATAAGACAGATTTTGAGACAAAGAGAGTTATATCTTTCTTCTCTCTCATGTAACGAAATGTGCCTAAACGTGACGCGTCCTTGAAATTTCACTCTCATGCTCGTCCAATCATGGAATCGCCGCCCATGAAGTTTCTCTTAAAACAGAATGAAAATTTTAGAGATGTTTATTCTGCACAAATGAGGAATGTTTACGTTTAAGAACAGTCGACCACACGTCAGTGGTAACTAAACTACTGCGTTCATATATAGCGTGTATAAATGTTTTGTGACATATAAATAAATAATATAAAATAATAATAATATATCCCTGGACATTTCACACAGCGCCATCTAGTCCCAAGCTAAGCAACCTAATGCTTGTGTTATGGTAACAAGATGGCTGATAAACTACTTATATACTTACATTTTTTTTTTTTTTTTGTTAATACATACATATTATAGATAGAAAAACACCCAGACTCGGAACAAATACATGTAGGTCATACAAATATTTGTTCCGTGCGGGAATCGAACCCGCGACACGCAGTGCAGCAGTCAATCGCTTAACCACTGCGCCAACCGTGCCGTCAAAAATGTTTACTTTGTTTTGGTAAAATAAATTCTGTACTATATTTTGTAACTGTACAGTCACGAGCACCAATATGTCAACACTTGGCAACTTTCAATTGGAATTTTTTCGTTAAATAACGAAAGTAACGTTGAAATACGACACATTACATAAACCTATGGGTTCGAAAATGGTATGTTCGTAACAACATAAAATTTCATTAAAAAATAAAGGAGTAAATCGCTTTTGAATAAAGCCGAGTGTATACATACTTTTGCTCGTGACTGTACGGTGGATACAATGTTATGGAACAATGGTTGTAGACATTAAAATAGTTCCTTGTCCGTGTATACACCTTTTTAGGGCTGACTGTACATTATATTACTGTAAAGTTGTTGTTTTATATTTCCTTTTAAAGTTGATAAAATCTTTACACTGATATTAATACTATATTAATATTATTACTCTCTTTACAGAAAGTGTCGAACTCCTACGACATGTTCATGCGTGGTGAAGAAATCCTCAGCGGCGCGCAGAGGATACACGACCCAGACTTCTTGACGGAACGCGCTAAACATCACGGAATCGGTCAGTAAACAATGTTGTACCAAAGAGATATAGCGATATATCATCATCATCTGCCTAGCCTTTTCTCAACTATGTTGGGGTCGGCTTCCAGTTTAACCGGATGCAGCTGAATACCAGTATTTTACATGGAGCGACTGCCTATCTGACCTCCACAACCCAGTTACTGGGTAATACGATACCCCTTGGTAGGACTGGTTGGCAGACTTTCGGGCTTCTGACTACCCGTAACGACTGTTAAAGATCCACGAATGACAGCCGGGACCAACGGCTTAACGTGCTTTCCGAGGCACGGAGGGGTCTCAGTATGTAAAGATGGTAACCCATCCACAGGCCAACCGCGGCAAGCGTAGCTTAACCTGACCGATCTACCTGCGCGGCTGTTATTATTTAGCCACGGGCCCCTCAGGTATATAGAGATATATATAAGAGAGATATTAATTAAAAAATAAATAGTTTGAAGGGCTAAAGTTGTCAAAAAATAAAACCCCCGTTTTGACATTGACAGTTGTAGTAGTTAATAAAGATCAAATTCGCAAAACACGTATTCGTTTGTATGAAACTGACAGGTGTCAAGAACGCATTCTCAGATGTCAAAACGGGCCTTTTATTTTTTGACAACTTTAACGGCAAAGTTATAACAGTCGCGCGTGTCGATCGATCAACTTAAGCTACACTTCTTCCTGCTGTTAGTCCGTGGATGGCTGACCATATTTACATACTAAGATCCCTCCGTGTCTAGGAAAGCTCGTTAAGCCGTTGGTTCTGTCATTCGTGGATCTTTGACAGTCTTTATGGGTCTTCAGAAGCCTGAAAGTCACGTCCAGTCTTACCGAGTGGTATCGCATTACCCAGTGCCCAGTAACTGGGTAATGCGATACCTGTGGACGTCAGATAGGTAGTCGCTCCATGTAAAATACTGGTATTCAGCTGCATCCGGTTAGACTGGAAGCCCCAACAGCCCCACAAGTTTTATTGTTTTTTTTTTTTGAAACGTTGCCCCACACTACAAATTCTCCTGTATCGTGGGTGCGTTTACAAACATTCAAACTCACATACACAAACAGCCAGACAAAAAAGGCTAAAAGCTGGGAAAAGGCTGGGCAGATGATGATGCGACACTGATTCTCTTCACTAATTTATCGCACCCCTCAATGCAGCAGTAGGCCTGGCAGTACAGCTGTGGCGTGATTGGCTTAGCTCATACCAGAAAAGATTAATTTAAACTCAAAGCATTTATTTCAATTACCGCCACCAACCATTTACAGGCATTTTTTAACTGTCTAGGAGTCGGTAAGTCAGAAATATAAAGTTAGTTGCCCATTCCAAAGCGTAGTAGGTTCCTATGGAGAAGACCAGGACACACTTTTACGCACACACACAAATCATGTGCGGAAAGGTCACTAAACAAAAACTTCCACACGATAGGCATAACGGACAGCCCCCTGTGCAGAGCTTGCATACACCAACATATCACAACACGGTTAGCGCAGTGGCTGAGCGATCGGACTGCTGCGCTGCGTGTCGCGGGTTCGATTCCCGCACAGAACAAATATTTGTAAGTCCTACATGTATTTGTTCTGAGTCTGGGTGTTTTTCTATCTATAATATGTATGTATTTACAAAAAAAAAAAAATGTATATAAGTAGTTTATCAGCCATCTTGTTACCATAACACAAGCATTAGGTTGCTTAGCTTGGGACTAGATGGCGCTGTGTGAAATGTCCAGGGATATTATTATTATTATGTTCTCGGCAGACCAGGAGACCTAATAAGCTTCTGGAGGGAGGTGGGCTGGTTGGAATAACCACCGACGGCCACCATGGCCCACGCACAATGGTCCACCTGAAGGACTAAGTACGGAAACCAAACCCGTAACATAGAACATAGTGTGCGGACAGGACGGTGCTTCCCTACCTTTTTAACTAGAAGGCCAATTCTCGTAATTTAAAACGTTCATAATCTAGTCGCAGTCTCATCTCGGCGACAAACAAATAATAATAATAATATCCCTGGACATTTCACACAGCGCCATCTAGTCCCAAGCTAAGCAACCTAATGCTTGTGTTATGGTAACAAGATGGCTGGTAAACTACTTATATACATTTTTTTTTTGTAAATACATACATATAGATAGAAAAACACCCAGACTCAGAACAAATACATGTAGGACTTACAAATATTTGTTCTGTGCGGGAATCGAACCCGCGACACGCAGAAATGTCAAAAACTTGTCAAAATGTAGGGAAATTAGACGTATTTTTGACAGATTGAGACTGAGATCAGACTGTGAACGTTCTTAAAATTACGAGAATTACCCCTCAGATCATAATGAGAAATCTCCAAATGCCACAAGAGCAAATAGCAGCAATAATTAAAATTATACTATTTCTCAATTTTCAGATATCACCAAGATAGCCGCGTACATCGAATCATTCAGATTGGGATGCCCTCCTCATGCAGGTGAATTATGATTTAACTATTAATAAGAAATGTATAAGTTTTTAAAAATCTCAGGTATACTGACTCGATTCTATCGAAAGCTGCGCAAACTATCTATCTTTGTATGGCTTTTCAGGGAAAGGTCACTTCTGGCTACACTGATTTCAATTCTGATTGGATACAGAAATCCTCTCCTAATCAGCCAATAATGTTCCCACTGCTGGGACGCAGGCTTCTCTCTTCGAGTGTGGGTTGTAATCCACCACGCGGGCCCAGTGCGGGTTGGTAGATGTCACACGTCTTCGAATTTTTGGTTCTAGGACATGCCGGTTTCCTCACGATGTTTTCCTTCACCGTTTTGAGAGCAGTGGTGATGAAATTATTTGCACAAAGTAAAGCGCCTGTCTGGGTTCGAACCCACGACCGTTACTAGTCGGGGCCGTTACCACTGAGCCACCACGACTCTCATACTAGACATCACTAGAAATAATAGATTCTTAAAGATCTCAAAATATCAATTTTAGTTTTTATCAATTTTTTCAAATAAATAAATGATCTTTATCTTCCTTCAGGCGGCGGCATCGGCATGGAACGCGTCGTAATGTTGTACCTGGGACTGGACAACATTCGCAAGACGTCCATGTTCCCGCGTGACCCCAAGAGAGTGACCCCCTGATGTGTATATATTTGTATATTGTTGCTATACTGACGACAGATCAATAATAAGAAATGTTTATTCAAAAACTGGTGGGGTTTCATTGATTGAATAGACAACTAACGCCGTCTAGCGGCCATTGAAGACAACCAACCTATCTATCACCAGTTTTAGTACACTGGAGGTAGAAAATACTATGTATCTCTAACGGTTTTAACGTCCCAATAATCTATTTTATTTATTATTTATGTACACACAGTAAAATACATATTGATATGACATAATCATAATATGAGTACAAAGGTACTGCTTATTTCTTAAGAAATTTCTTCCAGCAGACCTGCGAAAGGAGAAGTAAAAAAGAAATGTAGACAATAGTGTGTGAGAACAAGAAGAGAAAAATATGAATGTGTGAAGTCTAAAACAAAAATATTAAATATACCTACACATATAACGCAAAAAATAATAAATACTTGAGTATACTTAAATAAATACATAATACAAAAAATATATAAACATATATACAGCGTGTAACAGAAGGGGGGTATCAACCCTGAAGGAGGTGAATGTGCTCATGAAACTCAACAACTTTCCCCAAAGAACATAGGTCGAAATATGAAAAAAAAATTTGGCCCTCCCTTACAAAACTGACTACCAGCTGATTGATTTACTATGGGAGGGCCAAATTTTTTTTTCATATTTCTACCTATGTTCTTTGGGGAAAGTTGTTGAGTTTCATGAGCACATTCACCTCCTTCAGGGTTGATACCCCCCTTTCCGTTACACACTGTATATATACAAATCACGGTATAGAGGAAAGGTGAAAATGCTCTTTTAATCGACGTTTAAATAGAGAAATAGTTTTTAAATCACGAATGCTAGGCGGAAGTGAGTTCCACAATCTTACAGCATGGACAGAGAAGGAATAAGAATAGTAGCTCGTTTTATGACGAGGTGGGTCGGGGAACAAGGAATTTCACGCTGACGAAGTCGCGTGCAGAACTTATGCAGTATAAAACTGCCTTGTGAATTTGTGATCCCAAAACTATACAGTAAAATATCGTACCTACTGCTGATCATCCTTGTGGGGCTTAACCACCAGAGGAAAATATGGTTGTGTAGTGTGGGGGGAGTAAATAAAATAAAAACCGTTTAAAAATTATGAATTTGAATTATATTTTATTACAATATATAGCAAAGTATGTCCAATTTTCATATTTATCACACGTCTCTCGATCACATTTTCCTTAGGTATATCAGCACAAACTGAGAACTGTCAGTCTTGCCTGACAGTCCCTCAGTCCGCACTGACATTCACACTCAACATCCAACATGATTTGCAAACACCAATAAAATCAAAAATCACTTAAAAATTACTTACATACAATCTGTGTTTCTATATTATTTTGTTTTCATTTAATTTTTAAATATTTGTTCATGAACAGTGAAAAGTTGGTATACAATATTGTGCACACGGCTACACATCAAGCTATACAAAACCAGTATTGGCTGACCGTTCATTGTGAGAAAATATCATACAAAGTGAGGCCAAGACAAACTGGTTTTGTATAGCTTGACGTGTAGCCGTGTATACTAGATATTTCTTTTACGGATTCCTTGTTGGTTTAGTAGTCGTAAGTGCTACAGCTGAGCATGAAGTCCTGGGTTCAATCCCCAGGTCGTGCAGTGTTATTTGGGGTTTTTCCATCCTGAATTTCTCAGTAACAACCCCGGGTCTGGATTCATATCCGGTTATGGCAATAGTCTCGCCTCCTAATACATAACATAACGTGCGAAATGTGGGTGTACAGTCACGAGCTATATGTCAACACTTGGCAACTTTCAATTGCGATTTTTTCGTGAAATAACCAATGCAACGTTGAAATACGACACATTAAATAAACTTATGGGTTCGAAAATGCAGTGTTCGTAACAACATAAGATTTCATTAAAAAATAAAGGAGTAAATCGCTTTTGAATAAAGCCCATAACATATGTTATGGGCCAAGTGATTAATGCGGGCATTATTCATAATGCCCGGGCAATGTGATAAATTGATTGGTTATAATCACATTGCCCGCTCTTATTGGGCATTATTCATATTGCCCGGGCATTATGAATAATGCCCGATTAATCACTTAGCCCATAACATATACATACTTTGGCCATAATAAAAGCAAATAAGTAGGCCAACTCAAGCCCCGAGCGAGCGATAATAGCCTAAACTCGTAGGGCTGTCACTTGTACTTTATTCAATCGTCAAAAATGCATAGTCAATCTCTATACAAAACAATGTTCCCCTGTAGGGTAAGCATCAGGGACCTTTAATACAAAGTTTTTTTTTAATTATTTTTTCTACACACGGCTACACATCAAGCTATGCAAAACCAGTATTAGCTGAGCTGACCGTTCATTGTGAGAAAATATCATACAAAGTGAGGCCAAGACAAACTGGTTTTGTATAGCTTGACGTGTAGCCGTGTGTAAGTACATTTTTTTTCATTGCCTACGTCATCTTATCTGTTTAGTTATTTGAAAAATTACGATCGAAATATGACTAATAAAAACGTGGTTTTACTGAATCATGTATTTATTCAAATAAAATGAAATGATTATGAAGTCTTTGTAGTTAAAGGAGGTAGGTAGGTACACGTACAAATTATTTATTACGAGCAGCAGGGCAGCGGCGAAGCGTGCGCGGGCGCGGGCGATATTACCGGCGTCACAGCCACGACTGGCGCACCTTTAGCAACGATAAATTTTGTCAGTGTGTGCGTGCGACGACGCATACGTACGAGCGCGCTCACATACAAACCGTGCGCGGTGCGAATGTATGAAGATGTCGTGAAGATGTTTTTTTTTTTTTTTTTTTTTTAAAGATATTGGTATTCTCACGGTTGCATCACAATTCATCTTCGCCAACATCTTGTATATTAGGCAAAATTTGCACTTGTACACTAAAAACAGTGATATTCACAGTGTTAACACTAGAAATAAGGACAAACTACGTGCCCCCTTTCACCGGCTTCATAAGGTTCATAACTCATTTGTTGGGCTGGGTATAACCTTTTATAACAAGATACCCTCTTCTTTGCTAGACTTGCCTTTTAATGCGTTTAAAGCTCAAGTAAAATCTAACCTTTGTTCAAAGGCTTACTATTCCATCAACGACTACTTACACGATAAGAATAGTTGGTCGCCCTAATTAACTCAAGACAATGTTCATGTTCTTTCTCCAGAATTAGCTTACTGACAGGTTATTGTTATTAGTATTAACTTATTTATTTATTTTACTTCGATGGTCCTAGTTTTTCATCTGTGACTCAAGTGACAGCTATGTGACCAGAACCCAGCTATGCTTAGATATGTAAGCTGTCACGCCCTTTATGCCTGGAGGCTTTTATTTAGGTAGTAAGTATTTATTTCCATTTTAATTAATTATTTTTTCAGCTTGAGTACGTATAGTTTTTATTATATTTGTTGGTATATTGGCGTGGCTAGCTGACATATTTTATGGCAAATAATTTAAGTTTCTTGTAATGTTAATTACTGAACATATGTTCCTAGTATTGTATACATGCAACTATATTCTAACTGAACAGACAGCTGTGCTGCTGGGAAGTTTGTTGGCCACTTCTTCTTCCCAGCGATAGCACTAGGAAGTGGTGAAGGGCGGGCGTTTTTGGGGGACTGTCTTTTGTAATTTTGACGTTCGAAAAGTGCTGATTCTCAGCCTAATTTGAATAAATGACTTTTGATTTTGATTTTGATTTCGTACTTGTTTGCTTTTACTATGCTTTGGCTCGTGACTACGCGCACACATCTGCCTAACCTTTTCGCGAAAACAGGCGTGATGGTAATTGTTTTCTAGATTTTTTAAATACTTAAGCATTAACTTTTAAGACCCTTCTTTGCAGACTTGAAATACAGACTTCGAGTATATTTAGCATTTTTTTTTTCAGCTCACTTTTACATACCATTAGAATATAATTGTGACCATTTTGAAGCATAAAATTAGGCCTTCACACATCACAGAAATGAACAAGATTTCACTTTATTGACATAACATACAGACGCCAGAGCCTCAAGCTACCCGAAAGTGTCAAATATTCCCAACCAACCTTAAAGCCTTAGCGATAAAGTTGAAAATCTATTAAAGAAATTTGACAGATTGTAGTAGCTTCATGTGCTGGCGTCTACAAATCCCTGTACATTTTCGAGATATCAAAAGTAATTTTGGTTCATGAAAAAATATATTAAAAGTAAAATTACTCCACACGTTCAATGGTCCATATCATTTGAAATAAGTTAGCCTCAATGATGACGTCATTATCGACATCGATAAATATCGCTAGTGTTGTCCTCTAACAACATTTATCGAATCGACAGCACAGCATTATACAGACAAAAAGCAACTTACTTGGGTAAAATATCAAACTTATCCAATTTATTCAAAAATGAAATGCATTTTAACGGTTTTTTACTAAATAAAAGTATGCACCTTATGTAATTAAATATTTTTTTCACGAGTTTTTTTTTAGTTCGTTGTCCACTTTTGTATCCGATACAAGAATTGTATCAAATCAAAATAGTACTTTTTCATCCAGGGTCAGATTAAATTAGCTAGCGAAACTCCGTAAACTTGATGGAACGATCCCCGATATAATAATAATAATATAATAATAATATCCCTGGACATTTCACACACATATTTCATATCTAAACACAATAAAATAAAAATATAAATGACTAGCTGCGCCCCGCGGTTTCACCAGCATAAGTTTCAATCCCGGGTGTCAGCTACGTTCATACCAAATTTCATCAAAATTGACCCAGCCGTTTGAGCGTCAAGAAGTGACAAACATACAAACACACACTCACAACTTTCGCCTTTATAATATTAGTGTGATTTGATGTATTTTTCGGGGGTGAACGATGCCGGTAGTGTTGTTACTTGTAGTACGAGATGATAAAATCTGCTTTCTTTTGTTTTATCGTGTTGAAATATCGATACCGATCACGTCTGTGAAGTTTACACATTTTTTTTTTGAAGTGAAAAATTCTTTAGCGGCGTTGTGCACTTTTGTTGTGATGGGTAAAAAATGTTAAACTCACGTCAGGACACGTGACCTGATCGAAAATTCGTAAGACGGAGGGAGAGTAGACCTCATTCCAAAATATCAAAAATGCACAACGTTAATATTCAAGTTTTCACTTCGGCCGGCACTCCCGGAGTGCAAACCGTTGTTTTTTTTTTCTAAAAACTGGTATTACAAACAAGTATACTGGGGTCGTAGACGCCATAAAAAAGTCATCAAAATAACTTCTGTTTTCTTTTATCATGTTCAGATATCTATACCCGATCACGTCTTAGGAGTTTCGCTAGCTAATTTAATTTGACCCTGTAAAGTTGTGTTTTAGCGTGGCAATAGCGGTCATTGCCCTGTCCCTTATATCTCTTCGTAGGAACACAAACAAACTATGTATGGTTTTTCGTATTGTTACATATTGAAGAACACGATAGATATTCGAACTTTAACTGGCTTTATTTCAAGTATTTGAAATAAAAAAATGCAAGAAAATGTAAGTGGGTCAATGACCGTTATTACGATGCTTAAACGCGACGACTATAATCTATAGCAACAAAACAAAATAATAAAAGATATTTACAAGAACATAACTAGCGAAATACGAATGTACAGACGCCAGCACATCAAGCTACTAAAATCTGTCAGATTTCTTTAATAGATTTTCGACTTTATTGCCAAAGCATTAGGTTCAATGTTGATTGGGAAAATCTGACAGTTTCGGGTAGGTTGACCTGCTGGCGTCCGTACTATAGGTATACCCTTCGGTTAATACAGGTGTTATGTTTATGTGTTATAATACAAGAATACAGAACCATGTAGAAGTGATTTGTATCCGATACAAATGGTGGTTTTAATATAGATAATAACACTTACTCACAATATAACAAGTACAGACGCCAGCACATCAAGCTACTACAATCTGTCAAATTTCTTTAATAGATTTTCAACTTTAAGGTTAAAGCACTAAGGTTCAAGGTTGATTGGGAAAAATTGACAGTTTCGGGTAGGTTGACCTGCTGGCGGTCTGTACAAGTTTAGGAACCAAATACAAGAGGAAATCGTCGCGTCAAATTGCTTCTCTAACTTAGGTATTACTCTTGTCTTGACAATCCGACTCGAATTTCAGTAATATTTATTAATTAATTTATTTAAACTTTTCGCACAAAAAGGTACAAAGGTGGACTTAATTCCTTTGGCATTCTCTACCAGTCAACCAAGGGTAATAATAATAAGCCGAGAAAGATAAACAAATCAAGTATCTTGACTTGGCTCGCGAGGTTGTCGACATGTGGGATGTGGACTCAGCGATCATTGTGCCGATAGTCGTGACAGCCAATGGCTTAATAGCCAAGAGCCTCGACCAACACCTGAGGAGGCTCTTGTTGGGCAGCTGGATCAAGGGCTTGATTCAGAAAGCGGTACTTCTGGACACGGCTCGCATTGTCAGGAGGTTCCTCTCTCTGGAGCCCTGACCACCGGTAGCTTGGACCCTGTTCCCGATACCGGTGGGCTACTATTTTTTATATTTTTAAATGTTTTTTTATCTTTTTGTTTACAAAAATATTTAAAAATGTAATTTATATGTATTTAAATGCAATAAAGGAGATAATAATAATATCCCTGGACATTTCTCACAACTGGGTGGGTGGTGATAATATTTTGATAAAGGAGTTAATACAGCGGAATAATTGCGTATACGAGGCGAAAGGAGTGTGTAAGGATCGTAGCAGGTGCCGTCCTGTAGTTTCTACCTACCCCCACGGGAAGAGGGCGCGAGTTTATGTATGTACAGTCACGAGCAAAATTATGTATACACTCGGCTTTATTCAAAAGCGATTTACTCCTTTATTTCTTATTGAAATTTTATGTTGTTACGAACAAAGCATTTTCGAACCCATAAGTTTATGTAATGTATCATAGTATAACGTTGCATTCGTTATTTCACGAAAAAATCGCAATTGAATGTTGCCAAGTGTTGACATATTGGTGCTCGTGACTGTATGTATGTATACTTATAACAATACAATGGACATCTCTTTCATTTTGACAATGCAACAACGTTAATTGCATCATTTACGTTGTCGATCTGATGATCTGACGTTGTCGAACTGTAACCGGCACCCTAATTGCGTAATACACGATCAATCGTAATCGGTTTCATTTTGACAGTTCAACAACATTCATTGCGTTATTTACGTGTTGAGCAGACAAATGTTTCGAACTTATGAAGCAATGGATTAGCAATTTGCTTCAAAATGATTCAGATTCCGATTGATTGTGTGTTACGCAATTAGGGTGCGGACTGTAGTCGGCGTTCAAAACAAGAGTATTACATTAAGAATCACCTCAATCTCTTTCTAATCCAACTATTGTTACATAGAAAAAAGGTTTGATATTACAAAATCTACAGTTTTCCGATAGCCATGTCACAACCATACCTAAATATACCCTTATTATTTTTATTCATGCTTTTTCCGCATAATTTATCTCTGGGACCGTGTAATTAAGTATTAACACCGTCATGATTCCAGAAAGAGATGATGCTATCTGTCATGTATCGTCCGTCTCTTTCACTGGAATTATGTTTCCTTTCTCATATCGCAACGGAATACAGGATCAAATAATGTTAGCTAGCGAAACTTCATAGACGTGATGGGTATTATAGATAATAAAACAAAAAAAAAAATCGATCTTTTTTTTTTGGGGTCGACGGCCTGTCACTACTAATGTCGAGTTTAAAATTTTTTATTTTTTTGGAACGGCGTTCCTCATCGCTCGTTTTGAAAGGGGGCTAGACGGAAAAAATTAAGACCAAAAGTTGGAACGACACTTTGCTATAGTTGTAAGCCGTGCGGCGTGCGCGTGTCTCTCTATCTCTCTCTTATAGAAAGCAAGCCAGTTATACCTACTTCGTTCCATCCGGGTGTCCCTTGACACCTCTCAAGTCTTTGCTTTATCATGTTTAGATTTTGATACCAATCACTTTGGTAAAGTTTACAAAACGTTGATTTTCTAAGCACATAACTACAAATAACTATAGAGGTATGAGGAACAGGGAGTAAAATTTACTCATCCTCTATAAAAAGGGAGGATCCTCCAGACGGGTGTTGTGTCTGGTGGGCGACTGCCCGACGATTGATGTCGGGACGTTGTACATATTATGTTAGTCGCGCAGTAAACTCTGCTTGCACGATGCAGGATTTTGCGTGTGAGGAGTAGTTCGCATGTGGCGATGTAGATGTCGCCACAAAACTATACACATCTGCAAAGTTTCGCTAGCTAACTTAAATAGACCCTGTTGTATTTGAGAACGATAAATGATTTTATTTTGTAAGTAGGTTTGTAAAAACACTTACACGTCAATCATATTTTAAAAACTAGATGTGGTCGGCGTTTCCTATCTGACTAGTCTGAGAAGAAAGGCCGAAACAAACTCAAGAGGTCACAGTCTCTTTTAAAGTCCAAACATAACCTTGGTCAGATCATGTGAAGACCATGTAGATCGATGTCTGACTAGCTCGTGACGTACTAAAAAGCCAATCAGGAAGATGGCAGCGGGGCTGACAGCATAAGGTGCAGAAAGCGTTTATTTAAATATGGTTGTAATGTGACTATAGCTAATTAAAGCTTAAATAATAGGAAGATTCAGTTACATTCTATTTTATTTATTTATTTACATAGCTAGATAATTAGTTTCTGTTAGGTAAACTGGTTTGATAATGGTGCAATTATAATCTTGTATGCTGGTTAGATTCATGAGTTGGTTTCCATATTACAGAAAATGTTGGCTTATAATGTTTTTTGATTCACCAATTGGTGACTTGCATTCCCGTACAATCACGAGCACTAATATGTCAACACTTGGCAACTTTCAATTGCGATTTTAACGAATGCAACGTTATTATACGACACATAAACAAAAAATGCTATGTTCAGTCACGAGCAAAAGTAACATACACTCGGCTTTATTCAAAAGCGATTTACTCCTTTATTTTTTAATTAAATTAAATTTTATGTTGTTACGAACATAGCATTTTCGAACCCATACGTTTATGTAATGTGTCGTATTTCAACAAAAAGCGAAAAAATCGCAATTGAAAGTTGCCAAGTGTTGACATATTGGTGTTCGTGACTGTTCGTAACAACATAAAACTTCATTAATAAATAAAGGAGGAAATCGCTTTTAAATAAAGCCGAATGTATACATACCTATGATCGTGACTGTACATATCCCTTAGTACAACAAATCCTCCTTATTTGACTCTTGTGGTGAGTGCTGATTTTTCCAACGCCAGATAATTTTATCGGAGGAACAATTTTGAATTTTTGACAGTTCTTCGTTACAAAAACTGTCAGATGTCAATTTTATTCCGCGAATAAAAATTATCTGTTGATTGAAAAATGAGCCCTTAGTGTCCAAAACAAGACGTTAATATCTCCTTATATCAATAAAAGCCTCAAAAGATCGGAATAGGCTAGATGCCTAAAAAATCTAATTTAATTAGTCCATGAGTTAGATTATCAAAAAATATTGGACCCGTATTTTTTCTTTTGTCAATTATATAAAAAATGATGAAGATATCGCCCGTTAGAGTTCCGCGTGACGTCACGCCTTGCTACACTTTTTAGCAAGGCGTGACGTCACGACCCCATACTCCCAAATTTTGACGCGCTTTATCTTTGTCATTTTTTGTTTGATTGACAAAAGAAAAAATACGTGTCCATTATTTTTCGATAATCTAACTGACGGACTAAATATAATAATCATTTTTTTTTACCTAGGCAACTACCCTATTATGGGACTAAATTGCTGACTAATAATTCGGTCTATAAATGAGCATTTCAGTTACCAACTTCATAATCAGCCTATAACATTCCCACTGCTGGGACACAGGCCTCCTCTCTGTGAGAAGGAAAGGGCCGTAATCCACCACGCGGGCCCAGTGCGGGTTGGTATTTCAATTATAAAAACATATTTGGGAATAATGCGATTAGATGTTCAGAACATTGTAAGCCTATTTAAATACTGAATTGGAGTAATTGTTAGTCTATTCAGCCCGGCACCGTAATTGCGTAACACACGGTCAATCGGAGTCGGTTTCATTTTGACAGTTCAACAACATTCATTGCGTTATTTAAATACGTGTTGAGCAGACAAATTTTTCGAACTTATGAAGCAATGGATTAGCAATTTGCTTCAAAATGCAGTTAACTGACGTAGCGCTCAAAAAGACAGGAATTTCCTAGCAGATAAAGCCTATTATAATTTAAATGAATTTTTCGATGAGAGATTTTGACCATCGTTACTAATTTAATTATCTATAATATTTTTAATGTTCTCATAATAACATGACATTTATTTTGAGTGACATTATACTTAAATTTTATTAATATTTGCATGCCAATTTTTAAGACAAACATGATGATCTGTGTTACTCCTACTTTTAACATCTCTTGCATGCTGACAATTTGTTGTATGTATTGTACTCATGTTTGAGCAAATAAATGATTATCTTATCTTATCTATAATGATTCAGATTCCGATTGATCGTGTGTTACGCAATTAGGTTGCTGGATGGAACTCAAATGGAACTCCTACAGATGCTACAGACCAGTTTATACTCTTTGAGAGAAATGGGTATGTCATATTTTACACCACTAACAAACCATTATAAAGTTTGTGAACATCTTGTAAACTATGAAGCGACAAAAATATTTGAGAAAAACAACAAATCCCAGTCAATTTTATGTCTATTTGAATTACAGCAAAATTTCTTAAGTAGCATCACTATTTCTATTGGTATTGAATTAACCAGTTTCTCTCTTATTGTATTAAATATAGAATTTTTGAGCTTTTTAAGTACACATCACTTGATTTTTTTTAAATTACAAATCGTCAATGTCACTGTGTATTTCGCATTCTTATTCATTATGAATGATATTTCTTTTCATTGTATATTTTACGTTTTACAAATTATTTTTTCAAAACTGTCAACTTTTGAACTTTTAACGGCTATACAACTTTCAGTTAGCACCTGTGTATTTTTAGAGTGTAATCGCACATACTCGCATGGATCAGCATTTCCCTGTATCTCTATCTCTTTCTGTTACTTAGAGGCGTCATTTGCTAGAGCGGGAAGTCCGCCCGCAAGCGCCCTGCACTCATTCGCATTGAAAACGCGTTTAACTGCAAATGGACTTCGAGCTCTAAAAGAAAGAGAGAGACGAAAAGTACAAACTGTCTGACTACACTAAAGCGGTATTTTGTAGTAATTTCTATTGATACTCTCGGTTTGCTGAACGGTATTATAACAACTTTATGAATATAAATGCATGTTGTTGGTTTGTTTGTTTGTTGCTCAATTACTCCATAACTGCTACACAAAATTGGATGAGTCCAGTGTATGGCAGAGTGATTCCAGGATTGTACAAATTGGGTAGTTGAACATTAATTTTAACCCATAAAATACAGTTAAAGGTTGAACTTTCTAGCAGGTAGTCGCTAACTGAGAGTCATATTTAATCGAAAAAGATACGTAATTTGAAAAAGCCATTTTAAAATATAAGTACATTTAATTTATTCTTACACATTACAGTTATCGTCAGTTTTAACAATAGTTTACAGTAAATTATATTCGAGTTTAAAAGTAACAAGTTTAAGTATTCGTAGTAACATTATCACAATTTATTTTTTATTTTATTTACATTTTTTTTAATAAGTACCATCAAATTCAAATGATTTCCTTCTCAATCATAGAGTTCTATAATTAGGACCAATTTATTTTAATTTTAAATAAAACCATAAGGTTTTAAAAATCATAGACGTAATGTATACAGGATGTTTTTAAATTGTACTAGAAGAAATTCCAAAATTAAGTAAGTATACACAAGTGTTTTGTGAATCTCAAAAACTACTCAAAAACAGGTGACACAAATAGCACCAAGAATGGTTAAAACAAATGTAAGTACAACGGTACAAGGAGCTTTTGGCGCGTGGTCAAAATCGGAACTAACATCGCCATCTTGTTGTTCTATACAATTTCTGTGTCACAATTTCACATTTATGTTTACCAACAACGCCCCCCTATGTATGTCATTCAGGCGCCAAAAAATCCTTGCAGTATTCGAGATCTTACCATCTGACACGACATTTTTCAAAACTCATTATTTTTTATTCACATTTTTCTGTACACTATGGTCACAGACCATAAACATAGTTTTGCTTATAGCCACTAACACTTGCAAATCAAGCTGCTTAAGTCCGATTGGCACTTAACACTGGGTTCACCACCAAATTCTTACGTTATTCACATTTTGCACAGGATTCCAATATTTTGCACTGGTCTTGGCCACTTTGCACAAAATTTTGCACAGTTCTTGGTCACTCTGAACAAGTTGCACAAAAATTTTGCACAGTCTTGGCACGTTGTATGTTGCACATTAACCGAATAAACTCTTCAGGTCCTCTTCGTAGAGGGCAATGACTAACATTATGCCGATTCCCGTGGCGAGTCCCATCAGTTGTAGTATGCACTGGCAGAGAGTACCCTCTTTGCTGTGCGATGTACTTAGTTCTGGCATCTATGAAAGAAAGTTGAGGAATATTAATGTTATTATAAAAAAAATTGTTCATGCTAAGGAATTTGTTAGTAAAAATATCGTTTACTCGGCAATGAAGAACGAGTCACAAAGTATTTTGAAAAGCTCGGTGTATACCGATAGATGCCTAGCAGTCGGACTGCGAATGATGATCATGAGCCAGAATATAAAATTTGGTGCAAGATTGCACTCAAAAGCAACACAACTTTGCCCCATTGCACAAAACACTTCCATGTTGCTCAACACACTACCAGATTGCACAATCTTCTAGAATACTGCACACAGCCACTGCCAGATTGCACGATCCTTTGTTAGATTGCATAACACACTGCCAGATTGCACGATCCTATGTGCAATATTGCACGATCCTCTGTGCAATATAGCACATGGCCCTACAAGTAAGCATACTCACCATATCAACGAGCGCAATGTACAGGAACATGCCGGCCGCGGCCGCGAACAGCCAGCGCGTGGCGGAGGGCGCGTGGCCCGCCAGCACGCCGCACACCATGCCCAGCAGGCACAGCGCCGACGACAGGATGTTGTAGCACACCGCGCGCTTCACCGACATACCAGCTTTAAGGAGAACGGCGAAGTCACCTGGAAAGGAAACAAAGGGGGAGGGGGAGGTTATTACATACTTTAATACGAGTACACCGACTGATTTTCTTGTTGGTCTTATGGTCGCAAGCGCTGCTGCTAAGCATGAGGTTCTAGGTTCGATTCCCGGGTCGGGCAAAGTGTTTTCCATCTGGAATATCTCTGTAGCAGCCCGGAGTCTGCACTTGTGCCCGTTTGATGTCAATTCGCCCCCTATTACATGCGAGGGGCTCGTGGCTAATTGTGGGGTATTTAATTTAATTTCTTTATAAAGGCATAGGATAAAAAAATCCGAGAATTAACATACCCAATTCATGAGGCAGTTCGTGGCACAACACTGCGATGGCTGTCGAGAAACCGCCCGCTATGTTTGAAGCGAAGGCGGCGCCTGGAAACGTAACACTTGTATGTTAGTAAGTATAGATAAAGTATGAACAATTCTTATTCGTGAGTGTTGCCGGGGCTATCTGATCCCAGGTTGCAAGCCTAAGGTAACCACTTGTCATCATGCGAGTTCATCCTGCTGGATGACAGACATTTGGCAGCACAAAACTCAGGTAGATACATCACAAGCATCACGGTGCCGTCCCACTTCTAAAGCCCTGATCAAGCCGCTAATCAGTAACTGTACTGCCAAATTAGCTATTGCGATGGTTGATCAAATGATTTGAGCTTGCTTGATTTGAGCACCAGTTGAACAATCGGCTTTTTTGCTTACTGCAACTCTTGGCTTCACAAACATTTCATTTATGTGAAACGTGTCAAAGAAAGACACCACTTCTTCTCTCGAATCCCACACGAAGTTTGCCAAGTCAAAGTTGAGCCAGTCATCAAGGTTCATAGTGACTGCCCAAGTTAAATGTGGGTAGGTTCTTTTTTCGTTCGCGTACCGGAAGACGTAGCGTTGGACGGCCTCCCACAAAGTGGACCGACAACCTTGTGAAGGTCGCAGGAACCCGTTGGATGCGAGAAGCACTAAACCGGTCGAAGTGGAGGTGCTTGGGCGAGGCCTGTGTCCAGCAGTGGACGTCTTTCGGCTGAAATAATGAGGTTCTTTTAATACATAAACACACTTACCTATTGCCATGCCGTCAGTAAAGTTGTGCAGCCCATCCCCCATGATGACCATCCACGCGACAGACGCGATGGAGGACGGGGGCGCGTGCACGTGGCCGTGTGCGTGCGAGTGGCCGTGGTGGGCGCGCGAGTGCTCTCTGCGGGTATGGAAATACGGTTAAAATGGAGAAATATCTTTATATAAGTAGTCTGGAAACATCTATCACTAAACATGACATTGACTTCCTGGAAGATCTAAATGCTGTTCCTGCTTCAATGAACCAGGGAAGTTGTTGCCATAGCCAAGAGGCTTGGCAGAAGGATTAAAGAAGGCAGTGTGATTTTGGCTGCTGCATTCAGTCGCCTTCTACCACACCTAAGAATTGAGAAGGGTGTCCTATGTTTATAATAAGGCCCATAATATTATTGAAAAAGTGGTTCATATTTATAACGGGATTTGAGGAAATACAGTCAATTTCCCACTGGCGAATGTTAGTTTCGTGACTAAAACCAGCCTTAGAATTGGTACTCATGACATCACTGATCTCCGTATAAAGCCGTTCGGACATCTTGCCCAAAGTGGGACTATCATAAACGATAAAAGTCAACTAACCTCAAAATCACAGTATAACTGTCACCATCCTTCAGATCCTTAACCCCATCTTCCTTATGCTTAATATTATTCATCTCCACAACCGCTGGCTGGGACTCAGCCTTCAGCAACCAATCCTTGGCTGTAGGCTCCTCCTTACCCTCAGGGTTGAGGGCATTTGAAGACACCACACTCACGGAGTTATTGTGCTTCTTCCCATGCTTTGGACTTGAAGGTATACCATCCCTTAAGTGATGATCATCATGGGTATCAGTATCAATTTCGTCGTAACAATAAGGATATTCGGAATACTTATGCTTGCAGGTTTTCGTAGTAGGATCTCCCTTTTCGTCTCTCTTGAAGATTTTCATGAGAGAATTTGATGTGGAGTTTGTGACTGCTGATTTTGAGCCTCCGGAACAGCCCATTACGGTCTCGTCTTTAAGAACGCGGACTCTTGAAGGGAGTTTGTCCTCCTCCAACTTCTGGCGACGCTTCCTCCACTCAACGACAACTGTTAAGCCCTTTTCGGTGAAGTAGAAGAATACTACACCCAGCATGGCAGCCAGTCCCTTCCACATGCCATCATCGTGAGAGGCTCGTATTTCTACCTCTGTTTGGCCATGACTGTGACCGTGCTCATGGTCTGCGCTCATGGCATGAGGCATGAGATGCAGTAAGGCATCCCCACATAGCGTTCCAACTGCCAACGCTACCAAAAACTGCAGTAGATGGTTATAGTAAGTCTTATGCATGATAGGGATGACTGCGACTCCTAACAAACCACAAGCACTGATCGCCAATATGCACAAGGATGAGTACAACCAGACTGCGTACATATTTTTAGTGTACGCCATTTCTTGGGGTACGTGTACCGGTACATTTTGTGGTACATCTGTCTGTTCTCTCGTTCTTTTTCCTATGCTAGTTTCTTTGACGCATCCTGTTCGTTCTATGGATGTGTTAGCTAGTTTTTGGTACAGGAGTATAGGGCATATAGTCTGTAGTGTGGTCTCAGTTATGATGGCGTCTAAATCGTGGTTGTGGTCACTGTGTTCTGAGTGTGAGTGGTCGTGTGTTGGTTTTAATCGTGTGTTCACTGTCGTGATTAGGTCGGAGCTGTTCATACACTGTAAAGAAGGAAAAATTATTGTTATATTAGTTACAGCACAATTTTAAAGGAGTCATCATCGGCCCAGCCTTTTCCCAATTATGTTGGGCCTGGCTTCCAGTCTAACCGGGTGCAGCTGATTACCAGTATTTAAAGGGAGTCTTGTGGTATAAATATAGAAATTATTTATGAGAAAACTTTCCAGCGCTCTTGTAATGCCTCCGTTTATATTAAGTCCGAAAAGGCACTCAGCACCCTAATTGAGTAACATACAATCAATCGGAATCGGTTTCATTTTGACAGTTCAACAAAATTCATTGCGTTATTTACGTGTTGAGCAGACAAATTTTTCAAACTTATGAAGCAATGGATTAGCAATTTTCTTCAAAATTATTCAGCTCTTGAAAATGCAATTGTTTATTCACTATATTTCATTTTTATGGAAGCAGAGATTACTTTCACATAACACAAAAAACATCAAAATACTCACATTAACAACTTCATCTTTAACATTCTTCCCATACATATAATCCCGGCTTTCGGTATTCTGTCCGCCCTCCACCAGCTTATGAAGATCCAGCTCCTCAAGCATCTTGTTAAACCCTGTCAAATTCATTGTCATACTACCCACATCCCCATACAACCTAAATATTTGCGTGACATATGTGTCAGGGTTCACTTTGACCTCTCTCTTATCTTTGCCTTGCCTTATCTTCTGTAATTTCTGTTGGTATCGAGGAGAAAGTTTTCTCTCCTCATCTATGTCTATATGTAAATCATCTACATCGTTTATATTTCCATCGTAGGTAAGTGCGCCGTCGTTTTGTATGTCTATGTGAGACCCGCACGAGTGTGCCGCGCAGAGCAGGCAGAACATACACACCGTCACTATGTGACGCGCCATGGTTATACTTAGGCTAAATATGATTGGCTTATATTATAATATAAGGCTAATCCATTTGTTGCGTAGCGGCGCGTGGTTGGCTGCTGTTGATCTGTGAACAAGGAGAGAGAGGATATTAGTTACGTTATCATAAGACGAAACCGGCATGTCCTAGAACCAAAAACATTTCGACGGCACGGTTGGCGCAGTGGTTAAGCGATTGACTGCTGCGCTGCGTGTATTTGTTCCGAGTCTGGGTGTTTTTCTATCTATAATATGTATGTATTTACAAAAAAAAATGTATATAAGTAGTTTATCAGCCATCTTGTTACCATAACACAAGCATTAGGTTGCTTAGCTTGGGACTAGATGGCGCTGTGTGAAATGTCCAGGGATATTATTATTATTTGAAGAATGTGACATTCGCCAACCCGCACTGGGCCGGCTTGGTGGATTATTGCCCACTCCCTCTCATAGAGAGAGGCCTGTGTCTCAGCAGTGGTAACATTAAAGGCTGATTATGCTATCATAAGACTAACTTATATTATCAGTAAAGGAGATACTGGACTGAAGGCTGCTTGTCGAAATTGTAGTGCTGTTAATCAATAATTCCTGGGGGTCTACTCCGAAGTAGTATCGGCCGAATGTTCGGCCGTTTCCTGCTACGAAGTTACTATTTGGTTTGGTCGGTTCCGATCCTACACTCCTACACTCTTTCGAATATTGACTATGGTCCCGACCCAACTGAGCCGATCCGAACTTTTTTCGCATTTTTCAATAATATTCGGTTCGGCCATGTGTCGGTCCGATCCGAACATTCGCACTTTGCACTTCGGAGTAGGCCCCCCTGTGATAAAATGCATGCATACATGATTTTATTTCTTTAAGAAGATTTGCACAAACACTTTTACACGTCAATCATATTGTAAAACTATTGCCACCAACCAGGCACAAATCCAGATTCAGTGCTGCGACTGGAGAAGTTCCAGATAGAAAAACTTAATAACACTTTCCCCGGCCTGGGAATCGAACCTAGATCTCAGCAGTAGCGCCTGTGACCAGCGAGGCAGTGTTTCATTTTTTTCAAAGACTATCCACGCAAAACGGCCATCGCTCAGCATAACGCGACTACACTATGCGAGACAGAGCCCCAGCGCTGGTTTTCAGCGACAGGCGGCGTTGACATGATGACGTCAACTGGTGCAGCATACGATGAGATATAATAATAATAATAATATCCCTGGACATTTCACACAGCGCCATCTAGTCCCAAGCTAATGCTTGTGTTATGGTAACAAGATGGCTGATAAACTAACAGATTAAGAAATAAATAGATTAATTTCACAAATATATCATTATTATTAAAAGCCTGTGTTTGCCATTGCAAGACCTCCCTAATCTCTATCCACTCCTCTCTGTTTAAAGTTTCTGAGGACCAAATCTTGTTGAAGGTGACCAGCTCATTCCGCCATCTCCGTCTGGGCTTGCCGCGATGTCGCTTGCCATTAAGTGGGACTCATTGGGTCATAAGTTTGGCCCATTGATCGTCTGACATGCGATATTACCATCTTTTACTATATCGTCTTTTATTCTAGCCTAGGAATCTAGAATGCCTGCCAAGTCGTCAGCCTTCTTCATATTTTCAATAACTTTACTAACAAAACAGAACTAAGTATTCCTTTTACTATTCGTTTTCGTCTCATGAGTCAACGCAGTGGAAAATTGTCGTAAAAACTAAAGTTATGTCACGGTAATATTATAGATAATACTACCGTGGTTATGTCTACTAGATCGTTTTTTCGGCTCCCCGATTGACCTTGTACCAGATAGTCACTGGGATGTTTGTTCCGACAATGACTTGTTGATAGTTCCCTTTATTTATTTGTTTGTTTGTTTTTTTAAAGTATGAGATATCCGATTTCTGAAATCACTTATTAATTTGAATTTTAGGTTGTAGGTGTAACCTTCTAAGCCGGAATTAAGAAGGGCTCAACGATAAACTTATGGGAAGACTGTCTTATCATTTGAACGTAAATATTAAAACTGCCTGTAATAATGTTTATTTGTTGTTCTAAGCACACGTTTCTTAAGTTTTTTTTTTTATTGTCAGCGAAACGGTTGAAGTTTCGACTTCGCCGCGTAATGAACGTCTCTAGGGGTTCCGTCACCGTCCGGCCACGTATTATAGGGTTTTGATATGGTAACCCTAGCTCATTGAGAGCGCCGTTCAAGTTCAAAACTAATCGAAAAATCCAAAACAAAGTACAGTAGTAGTACTTAAATAGTGAATACTTAAATAAAATATTAAGATTCATACGCCATCCAGATTAAAGTCACACCATTACTCAATTCCATAACAATTTTAACTTACATAACAACTCTCGCGTCCAAAACCCACTGTTACAGCATTTTGGCTTAAAACGACCGTTATCTTATGCACAATGGTCGCAGGTCGCATGCAGTATTATCACGGTACGGGAGCAAACGACACAAACATCTTCTGGCAGGCTGCCAGCGAATTACGACGTTATTGACGAAGATTTTTACGCTGTTATGAGAGATTTTGCGGGAATCGTAAGATTTCGAAGAGTAGTTTCCTTGTTGATTTTATACAGTCCTTTCAAAGTTATTTAACATAATTTTGCATCTTACTTTAAATAGGAACCATATCTTCGGTACAAAGACGAGCCTATCAATTTGTCGGCACTGGTATTTAGCGATGCCGAATCAATTCGCCACAATGTCGAAAATTGTATGTAAAAACATGTTAAACATCAATGGATAATGTTTTATTTTAACTTATTATGTGTTCAGTACAAAAAGAGACCATCTTTTTCAAGATTCAGTTAAATGACGTTCAAAACAGTCGCTAATCACTATTTCCTGTCCATTAGGTAAACCGTTTTTTGACAGATGGAACTAGTGATTGCAGCAACACACAATACATTGATTGATACACGTACGGTATTATAATGTCTGTAAGAAGCCATAAATAAGATAATTCAATAAGATAACACAGTTTATGTATTTATTTTATTACGCATTTTAAAGTTAACTTTTACATAATCTGTAATATGTGCGTTCTAAGACAGCTGTCAAAACATGGTTAACCTAATGGACAGGGTATAGATACCTACTTAACTTTAAAAAACGTTTATGAATAAAGGGGGGTTGTGATTATAATCATTCTTAATAGAAGGTACAGTCAACAGCAAAAGTAGATGATCAAATTCAGAAATTCAATACTAATGAACGGAGTTCGCGTCAGAACTGTGTGGCGTCGAAGTGATTCAAAAGTATGTGATTGTAAATTATACCAAACATTTACTACTAGTACAGCTGCCATATATTCGTGATCAGTTTTGACTTTGGTTTGAATTTCTGATTTTGATCATCTACTTATGCTGTTGACTATACCTATAACATTTTGATTTTAGTATTTTTGAGGGAAGTAGATTTTGGGCAATTTTTTCCGGCAGATTATTTTTCCCTCCTGATATAACCCGGTTAAAATATCTGCCAGACAATTTCCTGCCGTAACTGTGTTTAATATGTTATGAAAAAAGTTGGATAATGGCTATCAGGAAACCAAAAAACAGGAAACAGACGCTTATAAACTAAGTATTTGTTCATTAAAATAATAACAATGAAAACAATGCACCTTTTTAAAAAAATGGTTTACTATAACACGACACCATTTCATTCGACCTCACAGACAAGCAAACACACACTAACTCTTGGCCGTCTAAAAAAGATCTAAATATAAGACTCGTGCGCACGTGGACACTGTACAAGTTCAAGGCGTAGAAAGTGATCTAGATTACATTTTTTATTACATAGACACGAATACATGTGTAGTCTTTACGTCATGTGTCGAAGGAATTAAAATGCAACAATGATTTGTGATTCAACGATGCATACAAAGTTTCAGTAATAGAGGTGCTCTAAGTAACCACTGTAACGCTTGCCGCGTCCAGTCCGTGGATGGGTGACAATCAGGGACCTTTGACAATTGATACGGGTAGTCGGAAGTCTAACAGTCAGTCTTGCCAAGGGGTATCGTGTTACCCAGTTGCTGGGTTTTTGAAGTCAGATAGGCAGTCGCTCTATGTAAAATCTGTATCCGGTTAGACTGGAAACCGACTGCAAGAGAGTTAGGAAAAGGCTGTGAAGATGATGAAGAGCTAGAGGTTCATATATGAAGTGTATGAAGAATTCAGATATAAATAGTGTGGCAAAAACTCAGTCGCCACCAGATATTTTCCCCCAATTTGCTTTTTTTTTGTGTGTTTTCCTTGGGTCATGTTTACCGCAAATAGAAGTACTTTATTTTTTTCTTCTTTCTTCCTCAAACGAGCTCCTTCACCATGAGCTCTTACAGCTAGAATATTACAGTTCGCCAGATTGATAGTTGTTACTGTGACGTCACAATCGCGGTCACCGATCAATTTCTAGGCCTTGGACAACGTACGTGCAACAGACGCGTGAAAGTGATCTACATACTGATTGGTAATGTAAACCACGTTTTGGTTGGATAACGAATGAAAATATTGTTTGTTAGACTAGAGACGAAAACAAAGATTTCAATGGTGATTTGCCCTCGCCGTACTTATGACGCGCGAAGAGTCCATACGGACGTAGAAAGGACTCAACGCACATTCTGCTAGTATATTATACTTAAAGCAAAAGTTTGTAAGGATGGACGGATGTTTGTTACTCTTTCAGGCAAAAACTATCGAACGGATTTGGATGAAATGTGGCATACAAATAGTTTATAACCAGGATTATCACATAGGATACTTTCTATCCTGATATTCCCACGGGATCGAAACTTATGCGGGTGAAACCGCGTGGCACAGCTAGTAATAAATACAAAAACAGGCAGAAAAGATTGCTCTGTAAAAACATCAGTATACTTATTACATTGTCTCATTAGCAATTAATGCAACAACCAAAATAGATTACAAAAACATGCTTTAGGACAATGTCACGACAATGTGCAGTTTATCTATCCCATTAAAAGTGAAATAAAAAAACATTGTTTACAAACAATTAAAAAACAATATTCACACTTTTTTTACATGGAAACAATAAAATACTACAGAAACTGACAAAAAAGTAATTTATCTTTCAACTAAAGAAGGATAATCATTTGACAGTTGTTCTTTTATTCCTATTTTAAACTGAACGAATTCTGACAGGTCGGTTAGCCTACCCTCTAATACCGAGAAAGCGAACATACCAACACTTCAACTCAACCAGCATCTATCTAGCCTTTCCCAACTTTATTTGGGTCGGCTGCCAGTATTACCAGATGCAGCCGAATGCCAGTATTTTACACGGAGCGACTGCCTATCTAACCTCCACAACCCAGTTACTGGCTAATACGATACCCCTTGGCAAGAAAAGTTGTCAAACTTTCGGGCTTCTGACGACCCGTAACGACTGTCAAAGATCCAAGAATGTCAACCGGGACCAACGGCTTAACGTGCTTTCCGAGGCACGGAGGGGTCTTGTTATGTGCAGATGGTCACCCATCCACGGACTAACCGCAGCAAGCGTAGCTTAACCTGATCGATCGACCCGTGCGACTGTTATTATTGAGCCACAAGCTCAACATAAAAAAACTAAAAGATCAGCCAGCGAAACAAAACAGGGTTTTTACGGTCAAGGCTAAATTTTATTTGTTCTTTACTACCTTCAAGGGCAAGGATGATACTTGGGGTGTATTTAGGGGTTCAAAGTCATGGCACATCGATTTTAAGCTATGCTACACGGAGTTAGGAAGTGATATTTTTGAAGGAGGCTCTTGGTAGCAGATAGCTTAGAATGTTGCCAGATACTCAAACAGTAAAGAGAGAAAGAAAAAGTATTTAATGTGACTCGTAAAGGAAGATCACTAACTAAACTAAACACAATCGAAAATAAAATTATATGAAAAGAAAGTAACTCAAAGTCCTATACGAGGCCAAAAGGCTCTCTCAGCAGGGGGGCCTACTCCGAAGTATAAAGTGCGAATGTTCGAGTCGGTCCGACACATGGCCGAACCGAATATTATTGAAAAATGCGAAAAAAGTTCGGATCGGCTCAGTTGGGTCGGGACCATAGTCAATATTCGAAAGAGTGTAGGAGTGTAGGATCGGAACCGACCGAACCAAATAGTAACTTAGTAGCAGGAAACGGACCGGGACGTACTTCGGAGTAGACCCCCAGAATATTGGAACGAAGTTCCTTATCGCGAGTTGCGAAAGGGGGCTAGACGGAAAAAATTAAGACCAAAAGTTGGAACGACACTTTTTACTATAGTTGTAAGCCGTGCGGCGTGCGCGTTTCTCTGTCTGTCTCTCTCTCTCTCTTTGAACTTCGTTCCATCCGGGTGTCCCTTGACACCTCTCAAGTTTTTATTTTTTTCGCTCATCCACTGCGCCAACCGTGTCGTCAATTCCTCAGAGGATTGTCCATAGCAAATGTAGAAAAGCTAGACTCGGCGCACAATAATCCCCTAATAGTTTCTCTAAAAAGTCCAACTACATTAATGTTTTGATGACTCGTTTTGTTTTGGTGTGCGGCGCACCCTACCTACCTGTCAGCAAAAAATTTGTTTGTTTGTATGTAGGGGGTAATCTCCGGAACAACCAGTCAGATTTAAAAAATCTTATTGCATTTGATAGCCCAATTCCTGAGGGTGGTTTTAAGCTAACATCATTCATTATAGGACAACATTACGCTCCGACCTTTAGGAGACGAGCAAAATGAAAAAAAGTGAGAAAGAACAGTAAGCGAAAACCAATAGTAGCACGGGTGAGCGATGGGATGCGACGGGATGGGTCGGGGGCCGAAATTGCACGTGGTCGAAGTCGAGGGCTAGTTGTTAAAATAAATTGAAACCCTACGTCAATTTGCCGTGTAATAGCCATTACATAGGTACAATTGTCAAAGAATAACAGCCGATCGATTCTGTAAAAATCTCACCGTGAAAAGTTAGATGAAGTGACCTTAAAGTGAGCTGTCAAAAGTGTCAATGCCTGGCATTAGTCGGAATGACAGCTCACTCCACGCTCACTTCACCTAAGTTTTCACGGTGAGATGGTTATAGAATCGCACTGCTTTTGTGATTTGAATATACGGACAATTTAAATTGGTAATCAATTTGCAATCAAACAAAGACAAAACTAACAGGGATTTGTTGGTATGCACTCACTGTGTAGATATTTTAACAAAGCTGGACAGGACTCCATATTATCCCTATATCTGAGGGGCAATTCTCGTAATTATAAGAACGTTCACAGTCTGATCTCAGTCTCAATGTGTCAAAAATACCTTCAATTTCCCTACTTTTTTGACAAGTTTTTGACATTTGTTTGTCGCCGAGACTGCGACTAAATTTTGAACAATTTAAATTACGAGAATTGGCCTTCTGTTTGTCCACTTGTCCAGCCATAAGCCGCAACTGACATATAACATACACAGACATACTCTAAACATTTCAATGTACACAATATTAATATGAAATGAATTTCTACGGCCTTGAGGCTGCCTCAAAAATATCCATACATAAATAAGAGCTATCGATTGAGTGCTACACTTGAAACTTTATGGTTTTGTCTAATTAACACGTTGCGGGACGGTACTGACTTTTTCAAATTATGCGATATGACAGTAAAATTGTCCATACAAGTTCCGACCACTGCTTTATCCGTACCGCCCTAGAGCAATACTAAAGAATAATATACGATGACAGTACTTTCATAGCCGTATTGATGTGGTATGACAGTAAAAACGGGTTTCCTTGTTCCTCTATACAAAATTTCAATGTAATGCCTGTACCTCAGTTCCGGCGGTGCCCGTACTGTTATTTTCAACACCGACAAATCTACTGCTAATGCAGTGCGTCCCGCAACGTGTTAATGGAGAGATAATATGTATTGAATATTGCAGCGGGTCTGCATAACCAGCCTATACTGTTCCGACTGCTGGAACACAGGCCTCCTGTCTTCGAGAGGGAGTGGGCTGTAATCTACCACGGGGGAATAGTACCTACGCGTGTAGTTCGAATTTTTGGTTCTAGGACATGCCGGTTTCCTCACGATGTTTTCCTTCACCGTTTTAAGAACAGTGTTGATGACATAAAGTATCCTGTCTGGGTTCGAAGCTACGACCTACAACTTGTAAGTCGCGCCAGTTATATCACAGCCATCACTGCCCTCATTTTGAACTTGGAAACTTAGACAGCTCTTCGCAAGCGACAGATACTGCACTCATTAAGACATATCAGCAGAAGCGAGATCGTCAGCGAAAGCACTAGGAAGTGGTGAAGAGCGGGCGTTTTGGGGGACTGTCTTTTGTAATCTTGACTTTCGACAAGTGCTGATTCCCAGCCTAATTTGAATAAATTCTTTTGATTTGATTTGTATCCTATTGACCCAGTACACACTGGCACTCCATTTCTTCCTACTCCATGTACACACGGCTACACGTCAAGCTATACAAAACCAGTTTGTCTTGGCCTCACTTTGTATGATATTTTCTCACAATGAACGGTCAGCTAATACTGGTTTTGCATAGCTTGATGTGTAGCCGTGTGTACAGTCAACAGCAAAAGTAGATGATCAAAATCAGAAATTCAATACTAATGAACGGAGTTCGCGTCAGAACTGTGTGGCGTCGAAGTGATTCAAAAGTATGTGATTGTAAATTATACCAAACATTTACTACTAGTACAGCTGCCATATAGCTGCGAACTCCGTTCATTAGTATTGAATTTCTGATTTGGATCATCTACTTTTGCTGTTGACTGTACCAGGTATTTAGGTAAACCTTGAGGGGTTTGGGGCGTCAGAAATACGATGCCGCGATATCTCTGACTTGAACTTGTATTTCATACGTATTATCTACTTACATAATATGTACAAAACCTACGTTTAGTTTGGTATAAATAGCTCTAATGAACTTTGTACACAATGCGTGTTTGGTTAGAGTCAGGTATGTCAATATTTTCTTAATCATTTATTGCCATAATATTTAACAGTGGTAGTTTCTAGAGTTTCCTGATGTGTGGCGTGTGTGTCTACCTCTCCTCCTATCCTGGGGGCCTACTCCGAAGTGCAAAGTGCGAATGTTCGGATCGGACCGACACATGGCTGAACCGAATATTATTGAAAAATGTGAAAAAAGGTCGGATCGGCTCAGTTGGGTCGGGACCTCAATATTCGAAAGAGTGTAGGAGTGTAGGATCGGAACCGACCGAACAATAGTAACAACTTCGTAGCAGGAAACTGCCGAACATTCGGCTGATACTACTTCGGAGTAGACCCCCTTAGTCCTGGAGTGAGTGGAGACCGCGTATCGGCAAGCGTAGTGTGGGACGGACGATCTAAAGAAGGTGGCTAGGATAGACTACATGCGGAAGGCAGAGGACAGGGTGTTGTGGCGCAGGGCCTGGTCACAGGCCTGGAAGAGGCCTGTGTCCAGCAGTGGACTGCAATAGCCTGAGTAATTGATTGTGTATCTACCCAATAGGTACTCACATAACTAGAATACATAACATTAGATAAATGCTATGACGTACACATTGCGAATCTCTCGAGACCTTGTATTATGTCGCGGTTGCCTAATTCTAGGCACCTTGAACTCGCTCGGATTGTACAGTACAGTACAGTCAGTCAACCCAACGTGCAACGTACGAAAAACGTCCTTATGGCTACAAGATAAACGAGCTGTCAAATTTGTCTAACCTTTTCCCAACCATGTTGGGATCGGCTTCTAGTCTAACCGGATGCAGATGAATACTAGTATTTTACATGGAGCGACTGTCTATCTGACCTCCACAACCTACTTACAGTGTAACACGATACCCCTTAGTAAGACTGGTTGTCAGACTTTTGGGCTTCTGTCTAGATCATGACCTGGGTAAGGACGTAGGCTACTTTTCATCCTGGATCACAGACGAAGTCGCAGGCAATAGCTAGGAAACAATACATTACAAACTTAGCTTCAGTGGAATCCACTCTTCAAACCAAACAAAAACAATAGTTATACGGAAACGACAGTATAGACATGAAAAAGGAACTTTTCAGTCGAGTACCTCTCCCTAAAGGCAATGCAATCATTCAATCTAAGTGAATTATAAGGAAATGGCTTTGAAATGCTTTTTTGTAACATCAGACACACCTTAGAATCACCAAAGCATGAAGATAAGGCATTCATAAACGAATTTCCTTAATAAAAAACTTCTAAGGAACCCGAACCAATTCACAAACAAAAATTGGAAGGTAAAAATCTTTTTACTTAATTTAAAAAAAAAGTTTGACTGAAAGCCGACACGCCCGAGCAAATAAACAAATTTCAAAAAAATAAAGAATGCCAATACAAACTTTCTTTGCCTAAATAAAAAATATCGGAAGGAAACAGATAAAATAAATTGATTTAACGTGTTGTAACTTGTATCGATTAGTTTGTTTGCTCATTCGATTTATAAGTATACATCGACAGGTCTGATTTGGGCGCTCGAGGCGCGCCTCGTGATAAGAGGCAGGAAGAACATGTTTGCTGAATGTTGAACTTTTTGTGCAAATAAACATTATTTTATCTTTAGAAGGAAAATTGTGCATTGCAAACTTATTTGATTTTTTAAGCTTCAAACTTTAAGATTCTGAGAAAGACTGTGGGTGCTCTGGAGCTATTAAGACCAGTCCCTCTTAAAAACTATTTAAGTCGGAAAGTATTATAAGTTCACTTCATTACATTCTAGAATCGTTACATGAAGTCGTTATCATAAAAACGTTATCAGTAACGGAATCAAAACAAGGTGATACCGTAGATAATGGGTACATGTTTTTGTTTCGTGTCTAGCTGTCCTAGATGAAGTCACGTTTATTCTATGTTTAGACATGACTTTGCTACTTTAAGTAAACAAATATTGTAAGCAAGAGAACTAAATAAAAACAAAAAAAAAATATAATTATGATGTTTAGGAAACCCGAAATAAAGACATGAATAAATAAAGTTTGACGTTTATCGTCCGCCATATTGAATTTCCTTTGACGTCATTTAGGCTAGATAAAGTACACTCTGGCTGGATAGATGACAAGTTCACTGACACAGTATTTTGTTGAAATTGGTTTAGTTGTTTAGGCTTTGTGAGGTAACAAACTAAGTGATGCTTGCAATTAAAAAAAAGCATGTCAAATTCAGTCGTTTTAGTTTCAGGGAAGCGTATTATTTACTAAAAGCTTGTAGGTTTTGTTTTCCAAACAATACTTTTTTTCTGCAACGCCTGATTGGTTTTGAATAGTGTTTTTATACACTAAAAGTAATCGATAGTCTATCGGCTAAACATAAACCTCATCCAACGACGCATGAATTTCTATCAAAATCTAACATTTCTTGGAAAAGTGACAAAGAAAATCCCTCGCAAACATTTTTGTTGTCATTTCTGACCTGATTTAACTTCACAACCAATTCGAGCGCCAGATATCATGTTGTTCAGTTATAAATATACACTCCCATACGTTTTAATCGATTAGTTTATCGAGAAAAACATCGATAAGGGCTCACTGTTGGTTACATAATATTCGCGTAGTACGACCTAATTGATAGGGTCGACGAACTGTAATCACGTGTGGGTCTGTTTATTTAGTGTTAAAAGTTCTACAGTGATTTTATTTAACTCGAAGATTATAAGTTTTGAAACCGGTTTTATTCAGTTTTCATGACTTATCATACTTAAGTTTTTTTGCATAAATGATATTACATCATCTACCTAGCTTTTTTCCAACTACAATGGGGCTTCCAGTCTAACCGGATGCAGCTTAATACCAGTATTTACCAGTATTTTTTGCCAATTTGTCCTATACAACCCAGTTGCTGGGTAACACGCAGACTTTTACTGACTAAAACCCACCCGTGTTCCTTCAGTTGCCTGTTCCAGGGGCCACGGTAAGTCTTTCGAACAACCCGCGGCCCTGGCAGGCATGGGCCCTAGCGGACCCCGTCAATTCGTGTTGACATCTCTTTGAGGCGCGCGTGGAAGTGTGGAACACAACGCGCTGTCGACCCGGGCCTGGTCCTTACCGGGCGGCGAGCTGCCCATTGCTCGCCGCGCGCAAGCCCACGATACCCCTTAACAAATATATTTAAAAAAAACTATAAACTTCAGTGTTCAAATTTTATAAAAAATATATGGCACGGCTTTAAAATATATAACTTATGTTTGTTCTACTAACGAAATGATAGCAAACAGTAATAAAATAATGTTGAATCTGAAAGCTGAATTTCAGAAGGAAAAAACATAGATTTCTTTATCCATATACAACATGTCCCGGAATGAACGCACACCACCAAACACCCCAGTTAGAATATTATGTTAAAATTATAATACAACACTGAATTTTTACTATCTTAATATATATAATTCTTCTGTAAGTGTGTTTGTCACCTAACTCCTCCTTAACGGCTGGACCGATTTGGATGAAATTTTGTGTTTATATTTCAATGGGTTCCTGGATGGTTTGAAAACACAATTGGACCCCGTCGGGCAGGACGACGTCTGCCGGGAGCGGTAGTTATGTATAAAATGTTATTTATTTATTATGTTAGTTACACTGATTGAGGGAAAAAGAGTCGTTACAAATCTACGTATAAGGGTCTAGCGTCGTCCATTTTGGTTTGTTTTGATTGTACAGCGGAAGTGTGACTGTAATTTACGTAGTATTCATTATTTTTGGAATAAAAAAATTACCTAGAGTCATTCAAACTAATGTTTTAAATTGATTTTATTTCAAGTTAAACAAATATCAAATTTATTTTAATGGTAATTAGGTTTATTTAAAAGTGTCTAGCACTATTAAAAACTTAAAAAAATGTTTGAAATTGTCGCGTAAACTGAACTTTATTGTGTAGGAGTTAAAGTTATTTTTCCATAAACTCATATTTGTTTACATTTTTGGAAAATAACAAATCGATTCTGTAAACGATTTTGAACAACACATTGAAGATTTAGCTTTGAAGAGGTAGGTAAATATGGTAAAATATTCTAGGCTTCGATCAATAATAGTACTAGATTCCCGATAAGCGCTTCATAAACGGCCCGAAAAATAAGACCACAAATACTTTTGTGGTCTTATTTCAAATTAGTATGTTTTTAACCTTATTACTTAGACTTTAAGTTTCATTTTTGAATAAATGACTGAAAAATTAAAAATAGAATGATTTGATTTTCAAGCGACATTTTAAATATATTTTGCAATGGTAATTAAACTTTATGTTAAAGCATTAAGGTTTATAATAAACTGAAGTTGTTAATATTATTAAACTTTTTTCTAAGAAATGTAGATGTTTACGTGTGTGCAAACGTGGCCACTTGAGCGACTCATTTTTGTTCCTGATCCTTAATCTAGTACTATTATTGATCGAAGATTCTAGGAGCATTTAAGTTACTTAATTATAAAAAAAAATAACAGGAAATTTATAGTAATTAATTTACTATAAATATCCTGTAACCAAATATTGAACAGGATTGTAATATTTTTCAATCTGATAACGTTTACCTTTGATTTTTAGAATCTTTACCCCATCATTATTTAGTTATTAAAAAAGAATGAAAGAATTTGAATTAAATTCGTTAAAAAAAGTTAATAATGAACCTAGTCCCGTTTATTTAAAAATATTTTAGGGTAAATAAATGTAAGCACCATTTGTAAATATTTTTTGGAAAAATAATTAAATAAACAATAGGTAACATATTATATTTAAAAAATATGTTAAAGTCAAAACACATACCCTTCCTTTTCCAAGTCGGCTGTCTCAACTATAGCCCAGACAGTGCAACCATCAATGACTATATTGAAAAGATAACCGTATTATCTCAAAGATAAACGAATATTATCAGAAACATTTATCTTCAAGTAGCGAACGCTGCTAACGGATAGCGCCCGTTACACAAACACATGCACAACGAAATGAGAACGCACAGTGAAATCAGTCGAACGAATATGATACTACACTTGCCACACAAAAATAAACCTTTAATGCAACAAAACAAAGCCTAAATTAACGAAAAACAAAGACTAATTAAAAAAAAAAGAAACAAAAACACGTTATTAAAGAATAGAACACACATTCGCAATTCAAACGTTTGAATTATGATTTATTTTGCGAAACGGTCTCGTCGAACGATTTCAAAATCTGACATTGGCTTGTGCAATTTTAAACTGAATGAGACTCTGTACGCTGTGCACAAGACTTATATTAAAAACGGTTAGCCTAACACATTACGTCATATGGCTATTTTTGTATGCGCATGATTCAGCGTCGTTAAACGGAATAACGAAAGGCGTCGTGATGGATTCGTTAGGGCGGAAATATACTAGTAACGCGTATGCCACGTTATGTGAACGCTTGGCGGTTGCTCATTGGTTGGATTTTATGGCGGAGTGTACATAGCCACGTATGTGTGAGTTTAAAGTGTATTGGCACCTTTTTGTGAGGTTAGATGCGTGTGCGCATTTGCTCATTTTTAGCCACGTAGGCTGTAGATTATTTATGTTAGTACTTATTACACTTTTATTAGTCTTATCAAAGCTAGATAAAACGATCAATAAATTGAGTGTAATGTAGGCCAAGCCATTTAGGTCTACAGCCGTAATATCATTAAAATAGGAAGGCAAGTGTTTAAAATCTGGGACTGTAAAGTTGTTTCCAGGGGGTCTACTCCGAAGTAGTATCGGCCGAATGTTCGGCCGTTTCCTGCTACGAAGTTACTATTTGGTTCGGTCGGTTCCGACCCTACACTCCTACACTCTTTCGAATATTGACTATGGTCCCGACCCAACTGAGCCGATCCGAACTTTTTTCGCATTTTTCAATAATATTCGGTTCGGCCATGTGTCGGTCCGATCCGAACATTCGCACTTTGCACTTCGGAGTAGGCCCCCTGATTTATTCAGAACCCAAAAACAATTTAACTTGTGCCAGGGGAGGGTTCTAGAGTTGCGACCGCGTACCGAATGACATAATGTTGGAAGACCACCAGGTGGAAAGATGACCTTGTGAAGACCGCAGGAATCCGCTGGATGCGGGAAGCAAAGTGGTGCTTGGGGAGACTTATGTCTAACAGTGAAAGTCTTTCGGCTCAAAGATGATGAAGAATGGGTAGCATAGTTATGAGAAAGACCACGTGTCTACTTATAATTTCTTAATTTTTTTCAAATTAGTTTATTCGGATCTTTGTAATTTCACCATATTATATTAACATTCATTTATGTTCTAGACTGTTCAAAATCATAGCCTGTTTCGGAATACCACACCACACAGCTCTAAGCCCAATTAATTTGATAAACAAAAGACGTCACAATGACGACGTAATTAATTTTCCCTTTTAGAATATTCTAATTTCAAAGCCTGTTTCTACGCCGAAGGGCATTGTCCATGCGTTAATATCGCTGGAAGGTTGTAGAGCCGGAAAATTGGGTAGGTGTTTATGATAAGTATCGGGAAATTAGAAAAACCCAGAGAATACGGTAAGGCCGTTGGCGACGTCTAGCTAGAGCATCAGCCCATAATGTTCCCACTGCTGGGAGTCTGGGACACAGGCATCCTCTCTTCGAGAGGGAGTGAACTGTAATCCACCACGCGGGCCCAGTGCGGGTTGGTAGATGTCACACGTCTTCGAATTTTTGGTTCTAGGACTTGCCGGTTTCCTCACGATGTTTTCCTTCACCGTTTTGAGAGCAGTGGTTAGGGCCCTATTTCACTAGAACACCAGTGGCGGTGCAACCATGGTTGCACTGCCAAAAATGTATGGTTGGTTGCGCAACCGGTTGAACGCCTAGTGAGATACCCACCATAAAGCTGTGTATATTTTGCTGGTAGCGCGACCATGGTTGCGCCGCCATGGTGTCCTAGTGAGATATAAGCCTAAGGCAGAGGTGTACAGTCATGAGCAAAAGTATGTATACCTACACTCGGCCTTTTCCAAAAGCGATGTACTCCTTTATTTTTTTATTTAATTTTATATTTTTACGAACATAGCATTTTCGAACCCATAGGTTTATATAATGTGTCGTATTTCAACGTTGCATTCGTTATTTCACGAAAAATCGCAATTGAAAGATGCCAAGTGTTGACATATTGGTGCTCGTGACTGTAATTAAAGTAAGACCCATTTTGCCAGTGATGTTAAAGTCCCATGTAAGGTAGAGCCTATTGTCATAAACAAGACTCCGGGCTGAGAAATTACTGATGAAAAAACCTTCGATCAATAATAGTACTAGATTCCCGACAAGCGCTTCAAAAACGGCCCGAAAAATAAGACCACAAATACTGTTGTGGTCTTATTTCAAATTAGTATGTTTTTAACCTTATTATTTAGACTTTAAGTTTCATTTTAGAATAAATGACTGAAAATTAAAAAATAGAATGATTTTATTTTCAAGCGACATTTTAAATATATTTTGCAATGGTAATTAAACTTTATGTTTAAGCATTAAGGTTTATAATAAACTGAAGTTGTTAATATTTTATTTTCAAGCGACATTTCTGCAAATATACATTAAAATTAAAACAATAAAACACAATTATATAATATATGGACCAGAACCACACGTCAGCCTAGTCAAATAACCCGCCCCTAACTGTTCCCGGCGCAAAGGTGCCCAAAACGCTTGCTGCATTGCCACGTTGGATGGCAATGGCTAACCTTTGCACCAAGAACGAGCCGGAGCGGGAGTCCCCCGTTTTGTCACAGAGCTTGTGCCCTATCTCGCCAATGAGCTTCCTAGCCTCAGTGCCCCAAGCACCCATGGTCTCCACGGCAATGGGCACAAAATGATAGCGGTCCAGCAACGGTGCGTACTTCACCCTCTTCCTCCCAGCGGCAACTTCCGCTGCTGCCGACGGAGAGTAAACGGCGAGTTGTTAATATTATTAAACATTTTTCTAAGAAATGTAGATGTTTACGTGTGTGCAAACGTGGCCACTTGAGCGACTGATTTTTGTTCCTGATCCTTAATCTAGTACTATTATTGATCGAAGGAAAAAACCCAATATTTCTTTGCCCGAACTGGGAAGCGAAACCAAGACCTCATGCTCAGCGGTAGCGCTTGCAACCACTGGACGAGGCAGCCTAATCTAATTATAACCGTACTTCTAATAGATGCCTCACGACCTTTTGTGGCGAAAGGAGAAATCTTGCAGACAGTGAAGTACTAATATTTGAAGTAGACTAACTATCTGCATTGACCTGAATCTGTTGTGCAGTGGCCTAAGAATATTGCTTTCTCTCGCTAACAGGTTAGAACGAGATGGAAGAAAATTGGAGATGTCAGATTTTGATAAGACGACGCACCAGCAGAGTATGCTGCGTAAAACGCTAAGGGATGAAAAATATGTTTCTAGAAAATTATCGCAAAATTTGCAAGCGTGCATAATACGATACCCCTTGGTAGGACTGGGTGTCAGAACAGAACAGAAAAAAAAAAGAATTTTGACGTTCGAAAAGTGAAGATTCTCAGCCTAATTTGAAAAATGACTTTTGATTTTGATTTTATGCTATGCTTGTCTACCTATAGGTATAGGCTAAAGTTCCTGCTAATACAAGAAAATCATTTTGCCAGCGACACACTAAGAAGATTATACTTTCAAACGTACAGCTGAATAATTTTAGTCCATGAGGAGCCAACCAACCTCAACTATCATACTCCTGTCCTAATCTCAATTTATAAGGGATCAGCGCAACATGTCTCCTTCCTCCCTACTTCTAAATTAAGTTTCTAACCTAAATATTTGAACTTTATCTAGCTCAGTAAGTTAATTACGTCCGTGTCTGTTAATTATATCTAGTCTAGACTGCAACAATCAATTCAGTTAAATCTAGACCTATTAGAGACTGAATGACACTACTGTAATTATTTTATCTGGAATAATGGACTTTGATAATTACATATATGGAAGGAAAATTTTCCATGATGGGAAATTAAGATCTATGAGATGTAATAATAGCCATTCTGAAGCCGAAAACTGATTGACGAGATTTGTAAGTCCCAAGTGGATTGTGGAGGTCAGATAGGTAGGCGCTCATGTCATCTTTACATACCAAGACCACTCCGTGCTTCGGAAAGAAAGAAAGAAAGTAAAAGTATTTATTGCGACTCGCACAGGATCATAAACTAAACTAAACACAGTTAAAAATAAAACAAATTGTATAAAAAAGTAACAAAAGGAAAAAAAAAATGAAACAGAAAGTCCTATACGAGGCCAAAAGGCTCCTATCTCAGCATGATGCTTCGACATTTAAAAAATAAATGTCGAAGCGCTGGTCCCGCTGTGATGTCACGGCTGGAAAGCACGTTAAGCTGTTGGTCCCGGCTGTCCTTCGTAGATCTTTGACAGTCGTTACAGGTTGTCAGAAGCCCGAAAGTCTGACAACCAGTCTTATCAAGGGGTATCGTGTTACCCAGTCACTGGGTTGTGGAGGTCAGATAGGCAGTCGCTCCATGTAAAATACTAGTACTACATGACTAATCGTCCAGTATGGCCTAACACTCTCCTAAGATACAGGAATACCTAGTTTAGGAGACAGGGTTACATAATCCGTGTTGATTTATGTAGATGTACCTATGTTATTTTGTACATCTGCTCTTGTATATCATGAATCTTGTGTGTATCATAATAAAGATTATTATTATAGCAATCCCAATATAGTTGGGAAAAGGCTAGGCAGATGATGATTATTTGCCGATCTATATAAACTAAGGTGAAGAGATCTGTCTCTAAGCATCAGTTGGAATGACTGCTCCTTTCCTTCACTTCACCTAAGATTACAAGGTAAGATTTTTACAAAATAGTCCAGCTGTTGATGTCATCATAACCAGCCTACAACGTTCCCACTGCTGGGACTCAGGTCTCCTCTCTGTGGGAAGATTTGGGGTGTGGGTCTACGACGCAGGCCCAGTGCGGGTTGGTACATGTCACACGTCTTAGAATTTTTGGTTCTAGGACATGCCGGTCTCCTCTCGATGTTTTCCTTCACCGTTTTGAGAGCCGTGGTGATGAAATAATGTACACAAAATAAAGCGCCTGATTGGTTCGAAAACTAGTCAGTCGCGGCCCCGGCTATAAATGAGTGCCGATGAAAAAATGTTGAAGATGACCATGTAAAGAAAGATGTGAGTAAAAGATGCCTTGGATGTTGACCTAGTCCTGCCCACAAGAAGACCATGGTTGCCCAAATAAAGGTAGACATGTCAAAGACCGTACTATGAGGAAAACCTTAAATAGAGCTTGGCTAAGGTCGGAACCTCGGAAGTTATTTAGTTAGATCGTCGTAGGAGCGACTGCCTATTTGAACTCGACAATCCAGTTATTGCGTAACACAATTATACCTTCTCCATTAAGTTAACCGTTTTTTGACAGATGTCTTAGAACGTACAGAGTCGCCAAAGGAAATAATTAACCAGGGTCGTCGGATTTAGTTGAAGTTTAATAAGAAACCGATGGATGTTTTCGAATGAAATTTAATTTCATAAATGAACTGTTTGTTTTCTATTAGTTAAATTAAATTTTATTCGAAAACATCCATCGGTTTCTTATAAAAGTTCAACTATATCCGACGGACCTGGTTACTTATCTCCTTTGGTGACCGTACATATTCCAGATTACGTAAAAGTTAACTTTAAAATGCTTAGGGTGAGTTGCATCAAAAGCTCCGTTATAGTTACATCAAAGTGAATTTTAATTTTAACAATAAGCATGACCATAAAATCTAACTATCTGTTGTTGCACCAATTATGTAAAATGTAAAAAGTTAAAGTTAAAAGGGTGACAAGTGATAAGAGGTCTTATTTCCCCAAAATGTTCGTGGGTAATTTTTTTGACAGGAACAACACTTCAAGCTTGTTGTCATCACACTTTCAAAAATAACCAAGATCAAACTTATTTTTTCGGTAGGATTATTCCTTAAACGCAACGTGTTTTCAAATATGAAAACATATTATATATAAGTCACAGTCTGAGGTGTTAACGAAAACTGTTTTTATTAAGTAATAAAATAAATAATAGCAATACTATCCATATTCATAATATTTATTTTTTTGTTAGCCTAAAAGGCCTCCCTCAAATCCTTCCAGGAACTCTTTTCGTTAAAGTTGGGTAATTTTTTTGACAAGGGCAACATTTCAAGCTTGTTGTCATCGTCACTTGTCTCTTTCTTTTGTTGGCTCTAGTGATGTTACTCAGTCATAAATGGACTCGATGTCTCGATTTTGTAATTCGAAAACTCAATTCAAGTTGGTTGTTGCTTCGTACGTTTGAAACGTACACAAAAATAACTTCAAGAAAAGAATCGTATCGTAATAATTATCCAAAATACAGTAACCGTTCTGTATTGGTACATCGGTGTGACATTCGGCTAAGATTGTCTTTGTTCGACTTTGTAAAAAGCGTTATGTCCTACTTAGATTCCACTGATTATCAGGTTGATCTGATAATCAATGACGATTTTGATGACAAAATATTACACTTTATCAACTGTCAGCACTAACCCATAGAACATGTATTTTCTCTTATTAAAACTCTGTGACTGTCTGTACATCACAGTATTTTGACGGTTTATTACACGAAATATATCTATTCCTACGTTTATTATCGAAGAATGACAGTTAAAAACAAAAAAAAAAAAAAAACCAGTGATAAATATCACCAACACTGCCAGTTGGTGATATTTATCTAATCGCGACTACATCGAGTGGCACCTCGAGAGAAAATTGTCTTTTATTTACTCGAGTAACGAGGTAAATAAAATCGAGCCGCATCTCTATCTGACACTGTCAGAAAGACAAGACGTGTCAAGTGACAATAAATAAAATTCATTTTATTTTTCCGTTTCTTTCGAATTGCATGAAATTGATATTTCTGTTTTCCTGTATGTAATTGAAGGATTGCGTTATTGGAAGATGCATTACAGCATTAGAGCATTTACTCCAGAAGGATGTTGTGTTAATTTTATTGTTCAGTAAGATTTCAACGCAATGTGCGAAGACATTGCCCGAGACTGCTGCAGATGTGCCGATTGTTCTATGTCGATTTTCACAACAAACGCATACTGTGCCTGATGACTGTGGGAAAGAAATTATTTTGCAGTGGATTCCAGCACACCAAAAAGAACAATAATAATATTAGTTAGAATACGTTTATATCGATCGATAACATCAATTTCTAACAGCAAGCTGCTCTTGCTGGATAACTGTTTGGTGGGCAGACGTTGGTACTGTTGGCTGTAGTGCACATGTAATGTGGAGCGTGCGGTATTTAAGTTTTTATCGGTGGAGCGACCTGCATCTTCTTTAGATGAAATATTACCTACTTCTAACTCGTCTGGCGCTTACAGTAATAAAAATGCTTTGTTATATATACTATGTGATGTTTGATTTTAGACCATTCTTAACACCCTTTAATCCTACTATTTATCGCTGAGCACTGGCGGCTCCGTTGTAACAGCTGCGACTTACAGCTTGTAGATCGTAGGTTCAAACCCAGAGAGGCACTTTACTTTGTGTAAATTGTTTCATCACCACTTCTCTCAAAACGGTTAAGGAAAACATTGCGCGGAAACCGGCGTGTCCTAGAGCTAAAAATCGAAGACATGTGATATCTACCAACCCGCACTGGGCCCGCGTGGTGGATTACGTTGCGGCTAGTGGGCCGCAATGTAATACACCACGCGGGCCCAGTGCGGCCCACTGCTGTGACACAGGCTTCTTCTCGATGGGCGGGAGTGCCCTCCCACAGCCACTGCCTGTGTCACAGCAGTGGAAACAATAAAGGCTGATTGTGCTTATGGAACAAATATTATGATTGCACTGAGGTGTTAATTTTAGCAACGTAGAAGTTACCTACTAGATTACAAATCTTTGCAGAAAAACACATTTTTGTTGTGCAAAGAACAGACGAGACTAGCACAAAACACCAAAAAAAACAAGCATGGGACCACACTGAAAAGGACAAACAATGCCAAACTCCAAAAAAATGGCGACACAAACCGTAACTATAGCCCTTAACCGCCCAAAGTTGGGCGATTAATGTTATAGTTATTTGTGACGTTTTTTTGTCAATTATGACAATTGTCAAAATGATGCAACCCGAATTTCGCTTAACCGGAGATTTGACGGCTGTCAAAGCAATGATTATCGTTATAATTGCTTGTTATAGTTATTTATGACGTCATTATAACCATTATCAAAATGATGCAACCCGAATTTCGCTTAAACCGGAGATTTGAAGGCTGTCAAAACATTGGTTATCGCTATAGTTAGTTGATGCAACTCACTCTTAATAATTATAATAAAATCAATAATTATATAAACTGCCTGATCTTATTGAATTATCTTATTTATGGCTTCTTACAGACATTATAATACCGTACGTGTATCAATCAATGTATTGTGTGTTGCTGCAATCACTAGTTCCATCTGTCAAAAAACGGATTACGTAATGGACAGGGTATATGTATAACGTGCAAGGGCATCGCAGAAGACCCAGGAGTAGATGGCGGGAGGAACTTGACGCCTATATGAGGGAATGGTCCATATTAGCTCAGGGTCGAGTTGAGTGGAAAAAGGAAAGGGAAGCCTTTGCCATGCAGTGGCACAAAACAGGCTTATTATTGAATTGTATAATTTACAAAGAGATCGAGTTATTTTTAAGCCTAAGGCAAAAACACACAGTTCTCCACAAACAGGTATAGCAAGTGATCTTTGAATATTCTGCAAAAATGTACTTTCACTTTAATGCTAAGTGCATATTATTTTGATTGCACAAGTGGTCAGTGTTTCTCAAACTGTTCCACTCTACTCGATACCCCCGAAATCTCCACAGACAAATATTTGGTTTTCTAGTAGCTAAGTAAAAGAAACAATATTAAGTACATCACCATGGACATTGCCACAATCACCATACTTGGTTAAAGGGTGGATTTGTAAAGAATCCTGTCACACTCCCAAGAATAACCGGCGTGTGTGTATGACCACAAGGCCAATTCTCATAATTTAAAACGTTCAAAATCTAGTCGCAGTCTCATCTCGGCGACAAACAAATGTCAAAAACCTGTCAAAATGTAGGGAAATTAGAGGTATTTTTGACAGATTGAGACTGAGATCAGACTGTGAACGTTCCTAAAAAAAACAAAAGGAATATTATGTAAGGATCGTAGCAGGTGACGTTCTGTAGTTTCTGCCTGCCGCTATGGGAAGAAGACGTCAGTTTATGTATGTATCCTGTTATAAAATCTTGAGAGGTGTCAAGGGACACCCGGATGGAACGAAATATAACTGGCTTGCTTTCTATAAGGGAGAGAGAGACAGACAGAGAAACACGCGCACGCCGCACGGCTTACAACTATAGCAAAAAGTTTCGTTCCAACTTTTGGTCTTAATTTTTTCCGTCTAGCCCCCTTTCGCAACGTGCAATAAGGAACTTCGTTCCAATAATTATAACCTGTTGAAAACTTTAAAAAATACTTCTAACATAACATTACGCCTGTATCCCCCGAAGGATTAGGCAAAGGTGTACCTTTAGTACACCCACATTTGCCAGTTACGTTACGTTACGTTTAAGTCTTAGAAAACTTCTAGTAGTCTGTAAACCAGTTAAAATAAAATGGAGATCTTAATTAAAACTTCGAGAAACACTGCCTGTTTAACAACGTAGTGCACTTAACAAACATTATGATAGCAGATGATTCTCCCAAATATGAAAGACGCTAGTAAAAATAAAACAAGATAAGACTTTTAGTCGTGTTGCGAATGTGACTGTACAAAAAACATTTATAATTTGTTTTATTTTGAAGAACTGTACTGCAATAGAGGCTGTGATTTTAATAAATCGTTGGGAATAGCCTATTACAATCGAAAAACTTGCCATCTTTCCTGAATCAAAATAGCCCATGTATACGTCCGGGGCTGCGTGACGAAACCTAGACTTATAATCAAATCAAAAGTCATTTATTCAAATTAGGCTGAGAATCAGCACTTTTCGAACGACAAAATTACAAAAGACAGTCCCCCAAAAACGCCTGCCCTTCACCGTTAAACTTTCTATAGTTAAACAGACAGCTGTGCTGCTGGGGAGTTTGTTGCGCCACTTCTTTCCAGCGATAGCACTAGGAAGTGGTGAAGGGCGGACGTTTTGGTGTACCTTCTTTTGTAATTTTGACGTTAAGAAAGTGCTGATTTTCAGCCTAATTTGAATAAAATTGACTTTTGATTTTGATAAAAGTCTGAAATCGCCAATCCGCCCTAAGCAAGTGTGGTGACATCTACCAATTCGCACTGGGCCCGCGTGGTGAATTACAGCATTTACAGCTCACTCTCGAAGGAACGAGGCCTGACTCCCTGCACTGGGAATATTATAGGCTGATGCTATGCTTATTGCTTATGCATGAACTATTTCAATAGATGTTCCTGCTAATATAAGATAAATATTTTAGGATACTACCGATTTCCGTTCACCCCAAAAAGGTGCCCAGCAGTAAACTCTTTTAATAATAAAATCACTATCAGATCAAGGGCGGATCCAGCTTTGGTGCCAGGGGGGGGTCACATAGTCGTGGTCAAGTCACAAGAAGTTATAATTTAATTTTGATAATAATAGATACAAGTAAAAATAGGTATTTTATTAATAAAAGTAAGTACTGTACTCAAAATCAAAATTACTTATTATTATTATTATTTAACAATAACCTGTCAGTAAGCTAATTCTGGAGAAAGAACATAAACATTGTCTTGCGTTAAATTAGGGCGACCAGCTATTCTTATCGTGTAAGTAGTCGTTGATGGAATAGTATGCCTTTGAACAAAGGTTGGATTTTACTTGAGCTTTAAACGCATTAGAAGGCAAGCCTAGCAAAGAAGAGGGTATCTTGTTATAAAAGGTTTATACCAAGCCCAACAAATGAGTTATGAATCTTATGAAGCCGGTGAAAGGGGGCACGTAGCTTGTCCTTATTTCTAGTGTTAACACTGCGAATATAACTGTTTTTAGTGTACAAGTATAAATTTTGCCTAATATATAAGATGTTGGCAAAGATGAATTGTGATGCAACAGAGAGAATATCAATATCTTAAAAAAAAATCTCTTAGAGAAACTCTGGCACCTAGCTGGTGAACAGCTCGTTTTTGAAGGACAATTATATTTTGTATATCAGCGGTTTTGCCCCACAGCAGAACACCGTAGGACATAACGTTTGTGAAAATAAGTAAAGTAGACTAAACGAGATGTATCAACGTCAGTGTTATCTTACTTTCCTGACGGCGTAGGCAGCCGAACTGAGCCTTCCCGCTAGACTTGATATATGAGGTCCCCACTGAAGTTTGGCATCTACTGTTACTCCTAGAAAAATTGCCGAGCCTACAGTTTCAAGCACCTCTTTATCTCAGACGATGTTGGGTCCTAGATTTCTAATATTCGGTAAGGCGAACTACATTTCGTTTTCTTGGCATTGAGAACTAGGTTATTTGACGTAAACCAATCTGTAACTATTGAGAGTGCACTGTTTACGTCGTCAAAATCTTGTCTATTCCTGTCTACTTTAAAAAGAAGAGAGGTATCATCTGCAAACAGTACATACGTCACAGATGCCCTTCAAATGGAATGGTAAATCATTGATTTATACTAAGAACAAGAATGGACCCAGTATTGAGCCTTGCGGAACACCTAACTGAACTGGTAGCCCGGAAGATTTCATGCCATTAACATCTACACATTGGACCCTATTATGTAAATAAGAAATTATTACGTTGAGAGCTTCGTTTCGGACACCGTAATGACGTAACTTACGCAAAAGCGTGTCATGGTGCACGCAATCAAAGGTTTTGAAGAGATCACAGAAAACTCCAAGTGTATTAAAATCATTAACTACATAACGCGGGGTTTCATGTTCGAAACTAAATAAAGGACTACATTACATTACACCTAAAAATACCTACCTATATTTAAATAACAAAATCAATTTTTCTTTTACGTCTTCTCCCGAAACGCGTTAGCACTTCATTTGCTTCAATGGGTACATTTTTATGGACGTGGAGAAGTGCCACTCCGGTTAGACGTTCTTCTACCATTGAAGCTCTTAGCCACGATTTGATTTTTCGTAACGTAGAGAAAGATCTTTCCGCTGTCGTACACTAACAGGTGGTGTAGCCATAATACATAAACATTTTCTTATATTAGGATACCTTTCAATATCGCAAATTAAAATAAGGTCAGAAATCGACTGCGGTATGTCCTGATTCCGCTGCCACTTCACCATCCACAGCCGATATTCGTTTACAACGACAGAAGCTAGATTATCTAGTATCAATGTATAATCAGTTGCAGTGGCGTAACTATACCGTTCTAGGCCCGTGGCAAATTCATCGGATGGGCCCCCTCCCCCCAATATAAAGAAGCTGAACCAACAATAATAATATTTTTTAAATTTTATAATACCTACTTATATAAACACTTTTACTCGTAAGAGTACAATAATAAATCACTACGTTAAGTAGGTCTGTACATACAAACTTTATAATTATACTTAGATACTTGATTATCTAATAATTCACTTTAAATTAAAAGTACCTAATTTAAAGTACAGTCAGCATCTAATTGATACATAGAGTAGTCAAAATGATTTGAAAAACAAAAAAAAATTGATTCGAATCATCATAAATCAAAAATCCGAATCATCCTGTCAAATTAAGATACTCCATAGACAGTTTAGACGTTATTAAAAACATGGCTACCAAAAATACGTCAATGGCGCCGATTCCCTTGTTCACAAACTAAACTAAATTTAAGTTCAGTGTGTTTGACGGCACAGTTGGCGCAGTGGTTAAGCGATTGACTGCTGCGCTGCGTGTCGCGGGTTCGATTCCCGCACGGAACAAATATTTGTATGACCTACATGTATTTGTTCTGAGTCTGGGTGTTTTTCTATCTATAATATGTATGTATTTACAACAAAAAAAAATGTATATAAGTAGTTTATCAGCCATCTTGTTACCATAACACAAGCATTAGGTTGCTTAGCTTGGGACTAGATGGCGCTGTGTGAAATGTCCAGGGATATTTATTTATTTATTTTATTTATTGGTCTTTTTCTTTCTATTTCATTATAAAAAGGACAGAAGATAAATATTAGTTTAGTTCTGTCAAATTAAGATACCTACTCCATAGACAAATTAGACGTGATTAAAAACATGGCTACTAAAAATACCTAAAAATACGTTAATTTACAACGTCAGGCGCTGACTAATTTGACAGGACTAAACTAATATTTATCTTCTGTCCATTTCCTAATGAAATAGAAAGAAAAAGATGCACTGAACTTAAATTTAGTTTAGTTTGTGAAAAGGGAATCGGCGCCAATTTACGTCAGGCGCTGACTAATTTGACAGGACTAAACTAATATTTTATCTTCTGTCCTTTTCTTAATGAAATAGAAAGAAAAAGATGCGCTGAACTTAAATTTAGTTTAGTTTGTGAACAAGGGAATCGGCGCCAATTTACGTCAGGCGCTGACTAATTTGACAGGAGTAAACTAATATTTATCTTCTGTCCATTTCCTAATGCAATAGAAAGAAAAAGATGCACTGAACTTAAATTTAGTTTAGTTTTTGAACAAGGGAATCGGCGCCAATTTACGTCAGGCGCTGACTAATTTGACAGGACTAAACTAATATTTTATCTTCTATCCTTTTCTTAATGAAATAGAAAAAAAAAGATACGCTGAACTTAAATTTAGTTTAGTTTGTGAACAAGGGAATCGGCGCCATTGTCAACCTATTTTCCCAATTGACTAATGAAATATATCCTCACTTGCAACAAACACCCAATTCTTACAACAATAAACTGCTAACTGCTTGCGTAATAATAGAATAGTGGAGTCTTTCTTATAAACCAACTTGAATCAGGGATTCCCTGTGAGCGTCAAATTGGCGAGACGCACAGCGGGAATTCCCCGAACATCCGCAGTAATACCAACACGTGTGGCCTGTGGTGTGGTGGCATCGGATACGTTCTAAAACTGGGTTACAACTTTTTTTTTAATGCGTTGAGTTTTTTACTTCTGTATGCAACTGAGTAGGTACCTAACAAAAATAAATCAAAGACAAAACTTTTTTTTACTAAACATGTATGATAAATTATAAATGTTAGGAGTTGGGATTCTCCTCTGACCGGGGGCCCCTTCCGGCTCGGGGCCCGTGGCATTTTGCCGACTTGCCACCCTGTAGTTACGCCACTGATCAGTTGCTAGTTGTTTCACAGTTTCAATGTCTTGATTACTGTATTTGGAATGAAAACGCTTAGCTGAAAGAAATTAAGTATTTCAGGAGACAGACGGTCCTGTAGGTCACTTATTATTGAATCCAGAAGAGGGATGATGGCTTTGCGGAAATACTCTTCAGCAGATTGAGCAGGTTGGTTATTGGCCCTATGTATTTGTCTTGACACTATTCTGGGACATTTAATTTCTACATCTAGCTGCTCACCTACTTCTTTAGCTAAAGCGTCAAACAAAGTATTATATTAAAATAATTAAATATTGGAAGTACTTAAATAAAATCTATATTGTGACAAAAAATATATAAAAACATTATGTTGAACAATTTTAATTAGTGGTCCACCTAGGTCCTGGACCCAGCCCAGGGGGGGGTCATGACCCCCATGACCCCCCCCCTGGATCCGCCCTTGTATCAGATACACGTCCAAAGATTACAGGTAGAGTTAGCACACCGCATATTTTTACATGCATAATATTTAATATTTATACATGCAATATAAACAGGAGATAAGTCGTGTGAATCGCTGTGCCGTGTACGTCACAGATCGAAGAATGTCCGATATTACGCGACGATCGATATCGAGAATGAACTTTGTTTATTTTGAAAAAATAGGGGGACCTGAAAGGAAGTTCATTGCAGGGTGGGGCCCGTGTTCGTGTCGGCAAAGATCCACAAAAAAAAAATGAATACTATTTACTGAGAGCGCATACATAGATAAGACAGGCATTAAATATCAAGAATTTTAGATAAATACCCGCGGTTTCACCCGCATAAGTTTCGGTCCCGTGGGAATATCGGGATACAATTCATCCAAATCCGTTCAGTAGTTTTGACGTGAAAGAGTAACAAACATCAATCCATCCATACAATTTTTCTCAAATAAAATTAGTAGGAAGTAGAACTTTTGATAAATCCTTTAAGGATGAATGAATTTTCATACGTCTTTTAAAAACGTGGGAGACGACCTTATAATGTCTGTGCTGTTGAGGAGTTTGTTGCGCCACTTCTTTGCAGCTAAAGCACTAGGAAGTGGTGAAGGGTGGCCGTTTTGAGGGACTGTCTTATGTAATTTTGACGTTCCAAAAGGACTGGTCCTCAGCATAGTTTCAATAAATGGCTTATGACTTTGATTTTCCTTCAGCATAACCATGATCAGCTTATAACGTTCCCACGGCTGGGACACAGACCTTCTCTTTTCGAGAGGGTCTATAATCTGTAGCTCGCCGCCCGGTAAGGACCAGGCCCGGGTCGACGGCGCGTTGTATTCCACGCGCGCCTCAAAGAGATGTCAGCACGAACTGACGGGGTCCGCTAGGGCCGATGCCGCCGAGGCTGCGAGTTGTTCGAAAGAGATACCGTGGCCCCTGGCACAGGCAACTGAAGGAGGGTGGGTTTTAGTCAGTAAAAGTCTGATACGCCCTTCCGCTCAGCCCAGAGCGGGAGAGGTCATTTGATGATTTCCCACCCAAATAAAAGGGTCTATAATCCACCACGCGGGCCCTGTGCGGATTGGTAGATGTCACATGCCTTTCACGATGTTTTGTGATTTTCCTACATTTGTCATTAAATAAAGTAAGTTTGAGAAACACTGGCCTTTTGTATTTATTATTAGCTTGCACTTAGTAACGGAATCATATTTCAGTGATACAACAAAACTTTTTTGTAGTAAACAACAACGCTCTATATGAAGATAGATTTAATAACATTAATATAATATTACGAACATGATAATTATATTAACATGCTGACATGAAAGAGCGTACTATTTTTCGTATCAGCCAGTTTAGTAAGACTAACTTCGCAGACATGCGACATCCACCCCCGCACTGGGCCCGCGTGGTGGACTACAGCCCATTCCCAGACGTCTGCGGAGTTTAGCTAGCTAATTTAATTTGACCCGGCAAGAAACTAAAAATAAAACGGGCGAGACTTAAGTGTGTTAAACATCTGCCTACCCCTTCGAGGAACACAAGCTTGATGTTATCTTTGATTTATTCACTTAGGTATTTGATTCATGTAAAAATATGCTGACAAAACTAAAAGAACAAAATCATTCAAGCGAGCGTTGCTTAAAAGTCAACGCCAACTCAATTCTTGGCAGCGGTCCGGGGTTCGATTCTCTGCTGTGATAAAGCATTGTTTAACGTCCACGTCCGACCTTCATCTTTTTGGAAGTCAAATTCTTTCGATGTACAATGTTACGTTGTAAATATGGAATGCTAAAAACAAAACATCTCTAAAATAAATGTTTGATTTTGTTTTTATTTTAGTGTTTTGCACCTTCTGTTGTTCATTTAGATTTTAATTTGTGAATTGGGACACGATTATAAAGAAAATAATAAGAAAAGAGTATGCCACAGGGCCCAGTGCGGGTTGGTAGATGTCACATATCTTCGTATTTTTTGTTCTAAGACCTGCCAGTTTCCTCACTATGTTTCCCTTCACTGTTTTTGAGAGCAGTGAAGAAGAAATAAATAACAGAACACACAAAATCCTACTTGCAGGGTAATTGCGTAACATGCAATAGCTAGCAATAGCTTTTGACAGTTCAACAACATTCATTGCGTTGTTGAGCAGACATTTTTTTCGAACATATGAAGCAATGGATTAGCAATATGCTTCAAAATGAGATTAATAGTATGTTACGCGATTACGGTGCAGGGTTTAAGTCGTAACTCGGATCCGTTAACAATGGACCATCACAGTTCACAGAAAAAAAGTGCCGGCTGAAGTGAAAACTTGAATATTAACATTTTTGATATTTTAGCATGCGGTCTACTCACGTGTGCTGACGCGAGCTCCGTCTTAGGAATTTTCGATCAGGTCACGTGTCCTGACGCGAGTTTAACATTTTTTACCCATCACAAAAAACTCCCCCTCCGTCTTACGAATTTTCGATCAGGTCACGTGTCCTGACGCGGGCTCCGTCTTACGAATTTTCGATCAGGTCACGTGTCCTGACGCGGGCTCCGTCTTACGAATTTTCGATCAGGTCGCGTGTTTAACATTTTTTGCCTATCACAAAAAAGTGCACAACGCCGCTAAAGAAGTTTTCACTTCAATAATAGAATTATTTACCCCTAAGGACTGATTTTACCGAAGTTTCCATGGAATAAAATTGATGTTCTAGTATGCAAAAACTGTCAAATATCAAAAATTTATTCTCAGGATAAGACGTATAAAAGTTAGGAGAAATTCGCCCTACACAGTACATGCAAATAATCTAGCCAATTTTACAAATTCTACCAAATGATAAATGATTTTATTATTGTAAGTAGGTTTGTACAAACACTTTTACACGTCAATCATATTTTAAAACTAGATGAGGTCGGCGTTTCCAATCCAATGGTTTCTCGAAATTAATATCTGCGGACAGTTAATTAGGAAAATATGCTAGAAATATATCAAACAGACGTATCATGTCGGATCTCGGATAAAAGCCAAAATAAATAAAGACTGAGATAGAGATTTTATACTTATGACTAGCGACCCGCCCCTGCTTCGCACGGGTTTTATGACATGACTTAACCCTTAACCCTTCACCGCAAATACCTACAAAAAGAATAGGGGTTCCAAAATGATTAAGTTTAACTAACATAGTCATAAGATTTCTGCTTCCAACCCACTATGGATGATACTTGTCCGAAATAAAGGTTATTTTTTTTTTTAAATTGTTTATTTCGTGATAAAAGTGCACCGCATTTTTTGTCACATATTTGTGTCGTTGGCGTACAGGGCACGCGCTTGCTTGTCACGTATATGTGACAATGGCGTTCAAAAGGTTAAACATCGAGATTTCTTTAATATTTATGTAAGTAATTAAAGAATTAATTAGGCACACAATTATGTTCGTGAGTTTGAACCCAACAGGGGCTTTACTTTGTGTAATTTATTTCATGTATTAGGAACAAAAATTCGAAGACATGTGATTCTAACAACCCGCCCTGAGGCCGGGTGGTGGATTACGGATTTACGGCCCATTCCCACTCACAGAAAGGAGGCCTGTGTCCCAGCAGTGGCTGCAGAGTGGGCTGTAATCTACCGCCCAGTGCGGGTTGGTAGATGTCACATGTCTTCGAATTTTTGGTTCTAGGACATGCCGGTTTCCTGACGATGTTTTCCTTCACCGTTTTATAGTAAAAGAGTAGCGTGAAAGAGTAACAAACATCCATCCATCCATTCTTACAAATTTTCGCGTTTATAATATACCTACTAGCTGCGCCCCGCGGTTTGACCGCATATTTATGTTTGGTTTGTTTCGATCCCTTGGGAATATCCGCATAAAAAGTATCCTATGTGTTAGTCCTCGTTATAAACTATCTGTGTGCCAAATTTTATCCAAATACGTTCAGTAGTTTTTGCGTGAAAGAGTAACAAACATCCATCCATGCAAACTTTCGCGTTTATTAAATAATATTAGTAGGATTCTGCTGCACAAACCACAGAACAGATAAAATCTGTTCTGTGGCACAAACCGTCAAAAATATATCCTACCATAAACCTTATTTAATACTACATACATACTTCTAGCAATAAAATGATAAGAATAGTACAGTATGATGAAAACACATAATATTGTACCTTTGTAATGTAAACTGTGAAAATGACGTAACACTTAGCGTTACCAACGACATTACATACTAGCTCTGAAATGTATGTATAACAAACTACTTAACACATCGAAATTTGGAGAAATAGATGTTAACATATTCAGCCTATAATGTTTCCACTCCTTGGACACAGGCCTCTGTGAGATGGAGTGAGCTGTAATACACCACGCAGGCCCAGTGCGGGTTGGTAGATTGAAAAAAAATGTGAACAATACTTTTAAAATATTATGTACTAGGAAAATATTATGTCGCTCAAAAAATAGATGTGCATGTTCGCGTTAGAAAATAATAAGGTTCCAAAAGTAACATAAAAATAATAAACTTGAAAATAATAGAATGGAATACTCCAAAAAAAAAAACTCACATCAAAATTCAGCAAACGTCAAAAAGGTAGCAAATTCAGAATCACTTTAAAATTAGAACGGCGCGCCTCGTATGCGTCTGCGCAGGTACGTTCTAAGCGCGTTGAACGGCGCACACCGATAAGCTATCGTCGATAACGTGCCGTTACGTTCGTTCGTCCGCCAGCACTCGCTATAACGATGTCGTTAGGATGCCATAGATTAATTAGAGTTAGGGAAAAGAGGTCACGGTGCAGTGGCTTTTAGTGGGGGCGAGTTTGTTACCTAATTCTGTGTGTCGCTGAATGTGAAGTTTTTTTTTTTTTTTTTAATAATATTATTTTTATTCATAAGTTCACACAGAAGTATAAATTACATAGAAGTTACATCATTACAAAGTACCTTAATATTATGAGAAAAATAATAATCTACTTATGCCTAAAATAAATCTAGTGTATATCTTCTAAATATTGGTTTATGGCCTACTAAATTCAATAGCGACCTGCCTGATGTAGGTTTATTCAAACCTGTGTTTCAGGCTAAAGTGTTTTGAGGTTAAAGGGTTGTGATTAAGTGTTCATTAGATACGATTATTGGGATGTGCATTTGATGTTCTTATAAACAAACAGTTATCATTAAAGAAAGTTTTTCTACACAGATAAAACGCACATTACAAAAATTATGCACGATAATACTAAAGCTAAGTTAGGTAAGATTTGTAATAAATAATTATACAGTTGGTTATATTAAACGCGGTTTAGCATCGATTTTCGCAGGGTGGCTGGTTGCAGCTGGATAATAATATAATAATAATAATATCCCTGGACATTTCACACAGCGCCATCTAGTCCCAAGCTAAGCAACCTAATGCTTGTGTTATGGTAACAAGATGGCTGATAAACTACTTATATACACATTGATGAGAGTTCGCGAATCGAGTTGAATAGCGTGCAATAGGAGAGGCCTATGTATGTCCAGCAATGGACTGCTATAGGCTGATAATGATGATGACCAAACAGTTTGACTAAACTCAAATTACTTTATTTCACACAAACCTACATGGGTACTTATGAAACGTCAGAAGCTAGGTGCACGGTTCCAATTGGTCGTTTCCTTTGGAGAAGCACCGGCAAGAAACTCTACGGTTATTCTTTTTTACTCTAAGATAATGTAGGTAGCAGACAAAATCACGTAAACGTTTGAAAATTCTTTACTGTTTACTCAACAGTTAAACATACCTACGCAGACAGAACGTAAGAAAAACAGATTAGGGTTTACCTAAGGTGGGAGGTGGACATTAAACCTAAGCAAAGCAAATCTGGCGCTCACAAAGATGTTAGATATCACTTTCTCACTAAACATCTAAAAATAATTCCTTCATGTTGCGACGAGGACGTACAATTAAAATTATCCTTCAATTAATAATGATTCTATTTCAAAACTCGGTGAGTATGTCTTGTGCTGAATTTTTGGCTCGTATTCCACTATAATGTCTGATAAATCATGCAGTTTGTTAGTCAGCGATGACGAGGAGAATATCTTACAGGGATTAAGGGGAAAATGTTTGGACTGTGAAAGGCAAAAACTGAAATCATCAAAAAAAGTAAACGTATTATTGTTAATTTCCGTATTGTATTTTTTAAAATTCTATTTAGAAATTAACGACAAACCATTGCCAAGCTTCCACAAATTATTAGTATTTACAGGACGGAGTCAGTTAATTTATTTACATATTTTACCCGCCAAAATATATATATTTTTTTAAATAAATTGTTGTACGTACCTTCCGGAATCAATTCACGTGAACTTTAGATTCCGACCAACAAAACAGCCAAGCATCTTCACAACTCACAACTTTCCTCTCTGAGGCAACGCTCAATACTACCTATTTCCTCATCTACGGTTCTTTACTCATAGGCACACCACGTGACGCGCTAAGGAAAATGCGCGGGCGCAAGCCTTGTGATCGAAGGCCGTGGAATGGCAATTCAATGGATGGATCGACTGTTTTATTTCATTAGTTTTATTTTTGAACATCGAGGCAATTCAGCTGTTAGACCAAACAAATATAGTGCGAAGACTAAAACGGACAAAACCTTTTGAGTTAGTGTAGTGTAAAAAGTGTAGAAATAATAGTGCCAATGACACACATAATAACACATGAACAAAGTGCTTATATCATCATATTAGACTCTAAGAAAGTGGAACGGACTTGTGTAAAGTACAATAAACACTATTCTAAGTTTTAAAATAATTATCACGTAATAAATTAAGTTAGATTAAAATTGCTTATTAGTCTTATAGGCTAGATTGTAATTAATTATTAAGAACCTGGTTCTTTTTAATAAAGGATAAAAAAAAAAAAAGTTTTATTTTTATGTGTGTGAAATGAGTGGACTTGAGTAGGACCTAGATTCATGACACGGGTCGTTAGTCCTTTTGCATTGTGCTTCCACAATGTGAGATGGTTGAGATTAGCAAATCTGCCACATAACATATATAACACATACATAAAATTTACTTTGCTTCTTGCTGACGTTATGGTGTTTTAGAAGTATGAGGAACAGGGTGTAAAGTTCACTCATCCTCCATTGAAAAGGGAGGATCCTCCGACCAGACGGGTGTTGTGTCTGGCGGGCATTTGCCCAACGATTGATGTTGGGAAATTGTATCTATGCTTATTGCGCGGTAAACTCTGCTTGCGAGATGCAGGATTTGCGTGACGTCAGTATGACGCGTTGTTCGCATGTGGCGTTGTAGATACCGCTACAGTGTGATCTGATTGGTGACTACAGATTAAATCAGGACGGGGAGCGTTGTCTTGAGTTGGTTTGTGTGACTTTTCAGGATTATTTTTATTTTCTTACTGTCTCTTTCCGTATACGTCCGTTTCCTTATTTCTTTTAAAATCGATATGATTCCGTGGACAATAGTGTGGGTTGTGCGTTTGTTTATTATTATACCTACCCTATTAATGTTGTAACGCATAACTGTTTTTTGTCCCAAATAAATAAAATAAAATAACATCACGCCTAGAAGTGTTAGGCAGAGATATCAGTATCTATTAGTACACCTACATTTACGACTATGCCCATTTACTATACCTATATATTGCCCAGTTATGTTAAAGTTCCATGTAATATGGGGCGAATCTATTGCCGTTAAGCGGGCACAAATTCAGACTCCACGCTGCTGCTGAGAAATTCCTGGTGGAAAGTCCCAAAAACACTGCCCGGGAATCTAAGCCAGCAGGGGTTACTCCGAAGTAGTATCGGCCGAATGTTCGGCCGTTTCCTGCTACGAAGTTACTATTTGGTTCGGTCGATTCCGATCCTACACTCCTACACTCTTTCGAATATTGACTATGGTCCCGACCCAACTGAGGCGATCCGAACTATTTTCGCATTTTTCAGTAATATTCGGTTCGGCCATGTGTCGGTCCGATCCGAACATTCGCACTTTGCACTTCGGAGTAGGGCCCCAGGACCTCATGTTCAGCAGTAGCGCGTTTGTTTGTTGTTAGAACAAATTCATGTAAGCATGCAGGTCGGTCAGATACGTCTGTAAAGAATACATACAGGCATATGCTCTAGATACTTAGGATACCTAAGGGGTATCGTATTACCCAGTAACTGGGCTGTGGAGGTCAGATAGGCAGTCGCTCCATGTAAAATACTGGTACTCAGCTGCATCCGGTTAGACTGGAAGCCGATCCCAACATAGTTGGGAAAAGGCTGATGACCTAGGATACCTAGGCCAACAATAATTCTATTACGACGAAGTAGGTATCAAGTAGTTTTTTTACGTTAGCGAAAATGGACAAGCATTACTTGAAAATACATAAAAAAGTGACCAACAAAATTCCAAACTACGACAACGGATTATATAATACATTTATACCATCTCTGTTATTACTAGTCAAACAAAAAACCTCGTCCGTCTGTCTGTCCTTCAATAGTATAAAAAATTCGCGATCAGTTCGTCGACCCGAAGTTTGACGAACGCTCGCGAAATGATACGAGGCCACTCGAACGACGTCGTTAGGCACAAATTACGAAGTCGGTCGAGTTTATGAGATATTATTCTTTACAGTGAAATTATTGTAACAATAAAGGTTTATTTGTTTCTGTAATATATTTATTGGATTTATTGCAAGACCTTATTACCACCAGAGTGATGGTGACATAATTAAACCGACAGTCTAATGTTGCCATATTTCGATTCAAGGTTTCCATAAATAGCTAGGTTGTCATCGAGTCAAAATGTAGAAGAAATGGAAGTGGTTCCAAGAAAAGGTTGCATAATAATCTGATGTAATATTTCTATGAATCTAGATTTATAGGATAAAGTCAAGCATGGAATTCAGTAAGCATAATAAGCCAATAATGTTTCCACTTCTGGGACACAGGTCTCCCATCTTCGAGATGGGCTATAATTCACCACGCGAGCCCAGTGCGGATTAGTAAATGTCACATATCTTCGAAATATTGGTTCATGGACTTAGGTTTTTTTTTTAAATACAGATACTCATGTTTCCGGACAGTTTGGTTTTGGGGGGTTATAGTCTACAAAAGTTTGAGAAACGCTGTTTTATTAGAAAAAACGTTTATGTTACAAATGGTTAATGATCCCTTTCACATTGTGATTACTTAGTGAATTTAAAATAAAACCTTATTAGGCATATCTGAATACAATTATATTTTTATCGATTCATGCATAAAAATTAACATTACATGGCGCAATTTCTAAGAAAAAATGTAAATAGATATTGATACCGACTCATTAAAATAACACATGCGTTGCATGCAATACTTGCAATCTAAACAATACTAATAATAAAGCTGAAGAGTATGTTTGTTTGAACGCGCTTATCTATAGAACTACCGGTCGAATTAGAAAAAATCATTAGTGCATTAGATAGTCCAATTCTTAAGGGAGGTTATAGGCTATTTAACATCACGATACGACACTCAGGAGCCGCGCAAAAAGAAAAAAAAGGGAGCAAGAAAACGAAGTAGCGCGAGGAGCAATGCTATATGACGGGATGGGTCGCGGCAACAAGAACTTTCACGCGGACGTAGTCACGGGCAGAACCAAGGGCGGATCCAGCTTTGGTGCCAGGGGGGGGTCACATAGTCGTGGTCAAGTCACAAGAAGTTATAATTTAATTTTGATAATAATAGATACAAGTAAAAATAGGTATTTTATTAATAAAAGTAAGTACTGTACTCAAAATCAAAATTACTTATTATTATTATTATTTAACAATAACCTGTCAGTAAGCTAATTCTGGAGAAAGAACATAAACATTGTCTTGCGTTAAATTAGGGCGACCAGCTATTCTTATCGTGTAAGTAGTCGTTGATGGAATAGTATGCCTTTGAACAAAGGTTGGATTTTACTTGAGCTTTAAACGCATTAGAAGGCAAGCCTAGCAAAGAAGAGGGTATCTTGTTATAAAAGGTTTATACCAAGCCCAACAAATGAGTTATGAATCTTATGAAGCCGGTGAAAGGGGGCACGTAGCTTGTCCTTATTTCTAGTGTTAACACTGCGAATATAACTGTTTTTAGTGTACAAGTATAAATTTTGCCTAATATATAAGATGTTGGCAAAGATGAATTGTGATGCAACAGAGAGAATATCAATATCTTAAAAAAAAATCTCTTAGAGAAACTCTGGCACCTAGCTGGTGAACAGCTCGTTTTTGAAGGACAATTATATTTTGTATATCAGCGGTTTTGCCCCACAGCAGAACACCGTAGGACATAACGTTTGTGAAAATAAGTAAAGTAGACTAAACGAGATGTATCAACGTCAGTGTTATCTTACTTTCCTGACGGCGTAGGCAGCCGAACTGAGCCTTCCCGCTAGACTTGATATATGAGGTCCCCACTGAAGTTTGGCATCTACTGTTACTCCTAGAAAAATTGCCGAGCCTACAGTTTCAAGCACCTCTTTATCTCAGACGATGTTGGGTCCTAGATTTCTAATATTCGGTAAGGCGAACTACATTTCGTTTTCTTGGCATTGAGAACTAGGTTATTTGACGTAAACCAATCTGTAACTATTGAGAGTGCACTGTTTACGTCGTCAAAATCTTGTCTATTCCTGTCTACTTTAAAAAGAAGAGAGGTATCATCTGCAAACAGTACATACGTCACAGATGCCCTTCAAATGGAATGGTAAATCATTGATTTATACTAAGAACAAGAATGGACCCAGTATTGAGCCTTGCGGAACACCTAACTGAACTGGTAGCCCGGAAGATTTCATGCCATTAACATCTACACATTGGACCCTATTATGTAAATAAGAAATTATTACGTTGAGAGCTTCGTTTCGGACACCGTAATGACGTAACTTACGCAAAAGCGTGTCATGGTGCACGCAATCAAAGGTTTTGAAGAGATCACAGAAAACTCCAAGTGTATTAAAATCATTAACTACATAACGCGGGGTTTCATGTTCGAAACTAAATAAAGGACTACATTACATTACACCTAAAAATACCTACCTATATTTAAATAACAAAATCAATTTTTCTTTTACGTCTTCTCCCGAAACGCGTTAGCACTTCATTTGCTTCAATGGGTACATTTTTATGGACGTGGAGAAGTGCCACTCCGGTTAGACGTTCTTCTACCATTGAAGCTCTTAGCCACGATTTGATTTTTCGTAACGTAGAGAAAGATCTTTCCGCTGTCGTACACTAACAGGTGGTGTAGCCATAATACATAAACATTTTCTTATATTAGGATACCTTTCAATATCGCAAATTAAAATAAGGTCAGAAATCGACTGCGGTATGTCCTGATTCCGCTGCCACTTCACCATCCACAGCCGATATTCGTTTACAACGACAGAAGCTAGATTATCTAGTATCAATGTATAATCAGTTGCAGTGGCGTAACTATACCGTTCTAGGCCCGTGGCAAATTCATCGGATGGGCCCCCTCCCCCCAATATAAAGAAGCTGAACCAACAATAATAATATTTTTTAAATTTTATAATACCTACTTATATAAACACTTTTACTCGTAAGAGTACAATAATAAATCACTACGTTAAGTAGGTCTGTACATACAAACTTTATAATTATACTTAGATACTTGATTATCTAATAATTCACTTTAAATTAAAAGTACCTAATTTAAAGTACAGTCAGCATCTAATTGATACATAGAGTAGTCAAAATGATTTGAAAAACAAAAAAAAATTGATTCGAATCATCATAAATCAAAAATCCGAATCATCCTGTCAAATTAAGATACTCCATAGACAGTTTAGACGTTATTAAAAACATGGCTACCAAAAATACGTCAATGGCGCCGATTCCCTTGTTCACAAACTAAACTAAATTTAAGTTCAGTGTGTTTGACGGCACAGTTGGCGCAGTGGTTAAGCGATTGACTGCTGCGCTGCGTGTCGCGGGTTCGATTCCCGCACGGAACAAATATTTGTATGACCTACATGTATTTGTTCTGAGTCTGGGTGTTTTTCTATCTATAATATGTATGTATTTACAACAAAAAAAAATGTATATAAGTAGTTTATCAGCCATCTTGTTACCATAACACAAGCATTAGGTTGCTTAGCTTGGGACTAGATGGCGCTGTGTGAAATGTCCAGGGATATTTATTTATTTATTTTATTTATTGGTCTTTTTCTTTCTATTTCATTATAAAAAGGACAGAAGATAAATATTAGTTTAGTTCTGTCAAATTAAGATACCTACTCCATAGACAAATTAGACGTGATTAAAAACATGGCTACTAAAAATACCTAAAAATACGTTAATTTACAACGTCAGGCGCTGACTAATTTGACAGGACTAAACTAATATTTATCTTCTGTCCATTTCCTAATGAAATAGAAAGAAAAAGATGCACTGAACTTAAATTTAGTTTAGTTTGTGAAAAGGGAATCGGCGCCAATTTACGTCAGGCGCTGACTAATTTGACAGGACTAAACTAATATTTTATCTTCTGTCCTTTTCTTAATGAAATAGAAAGAAAAAGATGCGCTGAACTTAAATTTAGTTTAGTTTGTGAACAAGGGAATCGGCGCCAATTTACGTCAGGCGCTGACTAATTTGACAGGAGTAAACTAATATTTATCTTCTGTCCATTTCCTAATGCAATAGAAAGAAAAAGATGCACTGAACTTAAATTTAGTTTAGTTTTTGAACAAGGGAATCGGCGCCAATTTACGTCAGGCGCTGACTAATTTGACAGGACTAAACTAATATTTTATCTTCTATCCTTTTCTTAATGAAATAGAAAAAAAAAGATACGCTGAACTTAAATTTAGTTTAGTTTGTGAACAAGGGAATCGGCGCCATTGTCAACCTATTTTCCCAATTGACTAATGAAATATATCCTCACTTGCAACAAACACCCAATTCTTACAACAATAAACTGCTAACTGCTTGCGTAATAATAGAATAGTGGAGTCTTTCTTATAAACCAACTTGAATCAGGGATTCCCTGTGAGCGTCAAATTGGCGAGACGCACAGCGGGAATTCCCCGAACATCCGCAGTAATACCAACACGTGTGGCCTGTGGTGTGGTGGCATCGGATACGTTCTAAAACTGGGTTACAACTTTTTTTTTAATGCGTTGAGTTTTTTACTTCTGTATGCAACTGAGTAGGTACCTAACAAAAATAAATCAAAGACAAAACTTTTTTTTACTAAACATGTATGATAAATTATAAATGTTAGGAGTTGGGATTCTCCTCTGACCGGGGGCCCCTTCCGGCTCGGGGCCCGTGGCATTTTGCCGACTTGCCACCCTGTAGTTACGCCACTGATCAGTTGCTAGTTGTTTCACAGTTTCAATGTCTTGATTACTGTATTTGGAATGAAAACGCTTAGCTGAAAGAAATTAAGTATTTCAGGAGACAGACGGTCCTGTAGGTCACTTATTATTGAATCCAGAAGAGGGATGATGGCTTTGCGGAAATACTCTTCAGCAGATTGAGCAGGTTGGTTATTGGCCCTATGTATTTGTCTTGACACTATTCTGGGACATTTAATTTCTACATCTAGCTGCTCACCTACTTCTTTAGCTAAAGCGTCAAACAAAGTATTATATTAAAATAATTAAATATTGGAAGTACTTAAATAAAATCTATATTGTGACAAAAAATATATAAAAACATTATGTTGAACAATTTTAATTAGTGGTCCACCTAGGTCCTGGACCCAGCCCAGGGGGGGGTCATGACCCCCATGACCCCCCCCCTGGATCCGCCCTTGGGCAGAACCTAGTTCTAAAATCAACAAAACATGATGTCACCTAATCCATGACACTAACAAACATCAGCAACGCGAATCTGACACCTAACATCAAACGAATGTTACAAATAGCAATACTTATGACTCCCATGACACAGTGAACGAGCCATTGTTTTGATATAACTACATTTAATAATGATGCTATTAGAAGATCATGTGGCACACATATGGATGGCGGACAACGTGACTGTAGTTCTGGTCAGGACTCCGTGAATCATGGGCAGGAAAGGCCTACTGAAGATGATCATCATCATCATCAGCCTATAGCAGTCCACTGCTGGATATAGGCCTCTCCTATTGCACGCCATTCAACTCGATGTTCGGCAACTCTCACCCAGCTACTACCAGCCATCCTGCGAAGATCGTCGCTCCACCTAGCCTGAGGGCGTCCCACCTTACGATTACCGATTCGCGGTCTACACTCAAGAACACGTCTACCCCAACGGTCATCGGTTCTACGGCGAATATGGCCGGCTCATTGCCACTTCAGCTTGCTTATTCTGTGAGCTATGTCTACTGAACATAGGCCTTCAATATTGAGATCACTACCGGTAAACAAGCATAACGTACGAACTTACTCTCTCTAGCTTTTTCCAGCTATGTTGGGGTTGAATTCCAGTCTAACCGGATGCAGCTGAATACCAGTATTTTATATGGAGCGACTGCCTATCTGACCTTCACAACCCAGTTACTGGGTAATACGATATCCCTTGGTAAGAAAGACTGTTTGTCAGATTTTTGGGTTTCTAACTATCCGTAACGACTGTGAAAGATCCACGAATGACAGCCGGGACCAACGGCTTAATTTTCATTCCGAGGCACGGAGGGGTCTTGGTATGTAAAGATGGTCACCAATCTACAGACTAAGTAGCGGGATCATCCGAAAGGGTTACCGCTGCCCTGGAACATAAAGGGCTAAGGAAGGAACACGGGTGGGTTTTAGTCAGTAAGAGTCTGACACTCCCTTCTGCTCCACCCAGAGCGGGAAGAGTCGTTTGATGATTTCCCATCCTCAAAAAAAAAAAAAACTACAGACTAACCGCTGATCGATCGACCCATGCGGCTGTTACCTAAACGGCTGCCACTTAAACTATTTCCAGAAATATAAAAGAACTGATTGCTTAAATATGGACGATTCAAAAGTACTAAATGGTCTAATTGAAAAACCGGCCAAGTGCGAGTCGGACTCGCGCACGAAGTAACCCTTCGTACCATCATCATCATCTGCCTACTATCTATGTTGGGTTCGGCTTCCAGTCTAACCGGATGCAGCTGAATACCAGTATTTTACATGGAGCGACTGGGGGCGAGGGTTACGTACCATTATCTATAAAAATCACGTCTGTGGTATGGGAGCCCCCTTATTTTATTTAAATTTTATTATTAAAGTAAAAATACAACTGAGTATTTTGTGAATATTTCAAGTGCCTGCCTGTTGCCATTATTGATATCGAGCAAAAAAGGGCAAAAAAATCGCGTTTGTTGTATGGGAGCCCTTAAATATTTTTTTTATTATTATTTGTTGTTATAACTGCAACAGAAATACATAATTTGTGAAAATTTCAACTGTCTAGTTATCGCGGTTCTTGAGATACAGCCTGGTGACAGACAGACGGACGGACAGATGGACGGACAGACAGCGAAATCATAGTAATAGGGTCCCGTTTTTACCCTTTGGGTACGGAACCCTAAAAAACTGAACTTTGATAAGACCAAAAGTCCGTACGGTAAAATCTAGAAACGGTTCTACAAAGGCTGCTAGGTAACAGAAGTTTTTAAAGCCTTATCGCAGATCAATGAGAAATGCCTTTGTTTTCTCATAAACTATTAGGTACAGTCAACAGCAAAGTAGATGATCCAAATGAGAAATTCAATACTAATGAACGGAGTTCGCGTCAGAACTGTGTGGCGTCGAAGTGATTCAAAAGTATGTGATTGTAAATTATACCAAACATTTACTACTAGTACAGCTGCCATATAGCTGCGAACTCCGTTCATTAGTATTGAATTTCTGATTTTGATCATCGACTTTTGCTGTTGACTGTACATTCTCGTTTGACTGTAGTCTGTAGCCAAGGTTTTGTCACGGCAGTCACATAATTCATGAAGAAAAACTTCTGACCTATAATATTATAAGAACTGAGTCACGGAAAGAAATAAATAATATATAATATCCCTGGACATTTCACACAGCGCCATCTAGTCCCAAGCTAAGCAACCTAATGCTTGTGTTATCAAGATGGCTGATAAACTACTTATATAACATTTTTTTTTTTGTAAATACATACATATTATAGATAGAAAAACACCAAGACTCGGAAAAAATACATGTAGGTCATACAAATATTTGTTCCGTGCGGGAATCGAACCCGCGACACGCAGCGCAGCAGTCAATCGCTTAACCACTGCGCCAACCGTGCCGTCATAGATCAAGACGAGGCTGGTTAAAGATGGTTGAGAGTGGTCAAGGATCTGGCTCAGTGGCGTGGAGTTGAAGAGCCATATTATGGTCTTTGTGAAGGCCACAGGAATTCGCTGGATGCGGGAAGCGCAGAACCGGTCAAAGTGGCGGTGCTTAGGGGAGCCCTATGTCCAGCAGTGTAAGTTTTTCGGCTGAAATGATGATGATGTCCAGCAGTGGACTGCCATGAGTGATGAAAAGCCGGCCAGATAAGCCTCCGTTGGCTTATCTGGTTGCAAAATGTAAATTACTTTTCATCACTGTGTAGCGGTATCTACAACGCCACATGCGAACAACGCGTCATACTGACGTCACGCAAATCCTGCATCTCGCAAGCAGAGTTTACCACGCATTAGCATAGATACAATTTCCCAACATCAATCGTTGGGCAATAGCCCGCCAGACACAACACCCGTCTGGTCGGAGGATCCTCCCTTTTCTATGGAGGATGAGTGAACTTTACACCCTGTTCCTCATGCCTCTAAAACTGCATTAAGAGGGAATTGAATCCCGTTTTCAGTGGTCTTGGACTCTTGGTCAACCAACCAAACTAGTTTACATAAGATTTGGCAGCTTAATGGTCAGAGGTATCCCAAAATCTTGAAGGAAGGGGTGATAAAAAAGCGGTTGCAAAGTTCTGACAATAGTCAAAAAAGTTCAAAAATGCTCTCGAAATCCTCCTGGATGAAGGCTAACTCCACCAAATCCTTGAAGAGTTAGAACTGTCATTGCGAAAACAGTTTTTGGCTCATACATGTACGTTTATGTAAATCGAGAGACTACCCGCTTTGCGGCAAAGTAAATAAATTATGAGTATATTCGGTTTTATTGCAGATTCCTTTTTCAGTATACCCTGAATGGATTATGATGTGATTTTTTTGGATGCTGTCCTATTGACATTTGGGTATTATTTTGGTAAGTGGGCCTATAAAATGCTGGTCTTAATTATATGAATTTCTCTACCAAAAATGTACTGTTGCACCAAAAAATCTTGATTTGGATAGCTCCAAATCAAGAAAGTTTTTGAATATGTCATGGTATGGTAAATATTGATTGCGTAAGTTTTTAATGATGTAAATTTTTAAGTAGATTATCTTAAATACAATGTAACTCCAAATCAAGAAAGTTTCGTAACATGTGATGTTAATTATTTGATTGAGTATGTTTTAATGAAATATTTTTTTAAGACGATTAATTTATAACTAAATAGAAAGTAAACTCACCGAGACAGGACCAGATCAGTGAAGGCAATCCAAATCAGACACCACTAAACAACCTCAGGGGATGACTGTCATCCCGACACTGACGACACTACGTCACAAATCACCATTTTATACACAAAACACGCGGGAAAAACGAACCGACCAATACGGAAGCAGGAAGGATGCGTTTTTATTCCGTTTCAATTTAAAATTCGAACGCTCCATTAGGCAAATTGTTCCCGCTCTTTGTCGAGTGAAGATTAGCTTTTTATGGCATTCTAATTGAAACTGAGATTGGTATAAAAACTTCTGTCATATTTGCATGTGTTTTTATGACTTTTTTTGTCAGAGAATACGTTACTTTTGCAGGAAAACGATGCTTTGTTGTTTGGGAGCAGTTGTCACTTCACCGTAGTGACGGTTAGGCGAAATCAGTGCCGGTTCTAGCTTCCAAATCTCTAGACGTTTTTGGAGCAATTTCAGTCATTTAGACTAATTAGTTCGTTAAATGTGGCAATCAATAAACCAAATGTATAAGTAGAACAGTTTGCAAGATTATTACATTTGTAGTAGTGAAGGAGGTATCTTCAAAATTCGTGCAACATTCGCCCACCAAAACTAGAAGATTGCTCTAAGAAAAAAAGTTCTCAACCGATTGTGGAGTACCCTGGACTAATAAGTGTGTGACAAGGACCAATACAGTTAATAATGACGTCATTTGCCGCTAAGTTCTTCAAACTTTTGTGCAAGATTTGGACAGGGCGTGATGAGGACGACGAAGAAGAAATCCTTTGGAAGATTGAAATGTGTAAGTGAGCATCTTATTTTTATGAAGCCCGAGCTTTAGGACCGATGGCCGGTGGAGCAGACGAGTCCTGGAGTGGACCACGTATCGGTAAGCTAAGTTAGGACGCCGTTCAGCTAGATGGACCTACGACCTTAAAAAGGTGGCTGGGACAGACTGGATGCGGAAGGCGGAGGACAGGGGACAGCGGGCTTGGTTTGACTTGGCTGATAACTTGCTGAATCAACAACTACCCACCCTTTGGCACGACTCCCTGACATATTGTAATGGTTTCTTGGTCCTTACGGTATCAAACACCATTAGGCTATTGAGTTCTCAGAGCTGGGACATAAGCCTCCTCTTTGTGAGAGGGAGTGGGCCATAATTCAACACATAGGCCCAGTGCGGGTTGGTAGGTAAATGTCACATACCACCAGTCGAAGTGGCGATGCTTGGGGGAGACCTACAATGTCCGTGCAAGTACGTGTCCGTATAAGCAGTGGACCGTGGCAGTGGTTCGGCTGAAATTATGATGATGAACCTGCCGTCGATTTTTTAGTTTTAGGACATTGGTTTACTATAACTACCTACAAGTATATGATGCAGCTTACTTACAACATTTACAAGTCCTAATTTCTGGTGCTTCGAGAATCGAGCTTATAAAGATGTAAGCTGCTCTTGATCCTCGGGAGATCTTCCCTTCACCTCTACTATACATTTCGCTAACAGAGGAGTGGAAGCGGAAATGCCCATACCTGTAACAAAAAAAAAACATTATTAGTAATCTGACACCTAGATCCAAGATGTATGACCAGGTATACGAAGGTAAACGAAGCAAAAAGAGTATCAGGATATCGTAGCAGGTGGCGTTCAGTAGTTTCTGCATACCTCTATGATAAGGTAAAAAAAATCAACGGGTTGCACTCCGGGAGTGCCGGCAGAAGTGAAAACTTGAATATTAACGTTGTGCATTTTTGATATAATATTTTGGAATGCGGTCTACTCTCCCTCCATCTTGCGAATTTTCGATCAGGTCACGTGTCCTGACGCGAGCTCCGTCTTAAGAATTTTCGATCAGGTCACGTGTCCTGACGCGAGCTCCGTCTTAAGAATTTTCGATCAGGTCACGTGTCCTGACGCGAGCTTCGTCTTACGAATTTTCGACCAGGTCACGTTCTGACGCGAGTTTAACATTTTTTACCCATCACAACAAAAGTGCACAACGCCGCTAAAGAAGTTTTCACTTCAAAAAACACTATTAGGGCAGATTCTGAGTGTGCATAACTAAAACAGACAGACAGACAAATGAAGTCGGACCAAACGGGGTCCTTTTTTACTATTTTGACGAGACCCTAATATCTTGCCATATCTTGCTCGTGCATCAAACCAGAAGGAAACAGAAGTGCTTATATTATAAACCCATGGGTTCTACACCCTAATCACGAAGTCCATAGTTTCGCCCGCACTTTTGTGCGTTCCCTACTCCGTATTTTACGGACCCAAGATTAGTTCAAGGCCCGAATAAAAATGACTGACAACACGATATCACAGTAGTCCCTACTCCCGACGTGTTTTTGCTTGTCGTATATTGCATTTTACATTTTGTTATTATAACAAATAAACTATTTGCGGACGGGCCCGTATCTTCGTTGACGGACTTAGAGAGTAGACCGTCTACTGGTCTACTCTCTAAGTCCGTAGTAGAGAGTAGGCATTGCGATTATTAACGCGACCATTTATTATCGCGCAATCGATTTTCAACTTTCGGTATTGAGCAGACCATTTAGAATCCAATAGAGTGCATCCCAGGGCGTTGAAAAACCACAGTACTGTATTTCCAACTCTCGGCGTTAACTCTCGTGGGAAAAACTTACCTACTCTTCGATCGTACTATCGATCGTAATAGTACTAGATTCCCGATAAGCGCTTCAAAAACGGCCCGAAAAATAAGACCACAAATACTTTTGTGGTCTTATTTCAAATGTCAAAATCTGTTATAACGACATCGAAGGGACTACTCATATTTAGTCGTAAAAACCGATATAACAACCAGTGACAGGTATTAATAGGAAAAATAATGTATATTAATGTAGGAAATTAAACCACAACATCATTTTTCCATCATTTTGTATGCATAAAATCTGTAATTTTAGTTTGTTTGGAACACTTCTGTTGTGCATACATATTTTGTAATTCACGTTGGATTTTAATCAGCGTATCGTCACAATTTCCCTGCATGTGGAACTGTTCATTAAAAAGAACAATCTTTCGTAATACACTAACAGCATTGAGACCGTCAATCAAAGTTGGCACTGTAAATTGTTCTTCCGAGTCTTCCTGTTCGTTTTCATTTTCCTCTTGAACTTCACGTACAATATCATCCTCCGTAGCTGGTGCACAAATTGCAATACACTGATCTACATCAATGAACTCGTCAGCTTCAGTAGTCGATAAAGCAGGTCGTAAATTTTGGGCTAATTGAGCCAAAGAAATATTGTCCTCTTCATCATCGTCAATCACATCATCTGAGGTTCTTGTTATAAGACTTGTAAGATCTTTAAAACCTGCATGCCCAAAGCAGTTAGCTATAGTTTTTTGTGAAACTTTTTCCCATGCTTCTGATATCATCAAGATGGCATCAAGAACCGTAAAGCTGTTCTGATTGTTACTGTCAATGCTTTGTATTAACTTTAACACTTGTAGTCTTCTATAATGAGATTTTAAACATCTTATTACACCTTGGTCCATAGGTTGCAGTACAGATGTAACATTTGGTGGTAAAAACACGAGTTTAATGCACTTCAGATTAGTAACAGCTGGATGAGCAGGACAGTTATGAACTAAAAGAAGAACTTTCTTATTGTTTGCTTTTAATTCAGCGTCCCAGTTTCGTAACCATCTTTCAAAAATTTCCGATGTCATCCATGACTTCACATTGTTTTCATACGTTACCGGCAGTGAGCGTATGTTTTTAAAGCATCTTGGTTTCTTAGATTTCCCAATAACTAAAAGCTTCCTTTTATAGGATCCTGTCATATTTGCTGCAACCATGATCGTTAGTCTCGTCTTGGACATTTTTCCTCCCGAACAATTCTCTCCTTTGAATTTTGAAGTCCTGTCTGGTGTCATATTGTAAAAAAGTCCGGTTTCGTCTGCATTATAAATGTCCTCTGGACTGTAGCCTTCGCATAATGTAGGCCACTTTTGCGTCATCCATTCGTCTACAACACCTTTATCCACACTGGCAGCTTCACCACTCATTTTCCCGCCGACAATGCCATGTCGAGCCCGGAAACGTTGAATCCAACTAGACGAGCAAACAAAATCTTCACCAAAACGTTGAGCAAAATCTTTTGCTTTTTGTTGAAGAATTGGTCCATTTATTGGCACATTATTTGTCCTTTGACATTTAAACCACTTTAACAAAGCTTCCTCAATCTTCGTATGCCGCGTTGTTCTGGCTCGTTTCATTTTCAAAAAATTCTTGTCATAAAGGATTTGAATTTTCTCCCTTTCTTTCCAAATGGTTGAAATTGTCGAATGTGATACACCATATTCTTTTGCTAGGTCTTTGTTTGGAATTCCTTTCTCTAGCTTTGAAATAATACGCGATTTTTCTTCGATATTGATTTGTTTTCTTTTTGTTTGCGACATGTTACAATTTTCACAACTAACTCAACTCAAAATTAACTCAACAATATGTTTTGGTGCGTCTTGTGTAAAGATAAGTAACAAACTGACTTAAGAGATATGACGAAGCGGGCCTTGAGGCTAAGGCATACATGTGCTTTGTTTCTAAGAATTACAAAAGACCCTAAACTTTGTTTACTTTTACGATAATAGCCATTGACCATTATATACAGCTGAGCCGGTCGTTCTACAGATATAATTCTCCGAAAACATTAACCAAATGTGGTCGCTTAATGCGGTGTGTCGTAGTAAACAATGTCGTAAAAACCAATGTTTTTGATAAGGCGGTCATATAGCATTCAGCCAGGACCTTTGATTTTGGTCACTTTGACCGGTATGTTGTTCTAAACGATGTCGCCATAAACGGTTTTGACTAGTATGTTTTTAACTTTATTATTTAGACTTTAAGTTTCATTTTATAATAAATGACTGATAAAATAGAATGATTTTATTTTCAAGCGACATTTTAAATATATTTTGCAATGGTAATTAAACTTTATGTTTAAGCATTAAGGTTTATAATAAACTGAAGTTGTTAATATTATTTTAAAAAAATCTAAGAAATGTAGATGTTTACGTGTGTGCAAACGTGGCCACTTGAGCGACTGATTTTTGTTCCTGATCCTTAATCTAGTAGTAGTACTATTATTGATCGAAGAAAGAACCTACCTATAGAAATGTAGGCTGTGTGTAGGAATATTATAAGAAAGTCTGCATACTATATGCACACTAGTTTCAATCTGAATCACTTTGAAGGATATTGCTAATCCATTGCTTCATATGCATGTTCGAAAAATGTGTCTGCTCGTGAATAACGCAATGAATGTTCTTGAACTGTCAAAATGAAAGGCATTGCTACTGTTAGTATGTTACGTAATTACCCCGCAGTTTAAGTTAAGTAAACACCTCAGATACTACAAACAAACAAGCTAATAGCCCAAGAGCCCACGACGGCCAGAACTTCGTTATTTTATAAAAGCTGAATTTTTGGAACGAAGTTCCTTATCGCGCAATGCGAAAGGGGGCTACACGGAAAAAATTAAGACCAAAAGTTAGAACGACACTTTTTGCTATAGTTGTAAGCCGTGCGGCGTGCACGTGTTTCTCTCTCTCTCTCTCTCTCTCTCTTATAGAAAGCAAGCCAGTTATACTTCGTTCCATCCGGGTGTCCCTTGACACCTCTCAAGTTTTTTTTTTTCTGTGCATGTCCCCTATACAGGTAAGAACGACCAGCGACTATAGAGTTGTGGTTACTTGGGCAGGTATCAGATAGTAAAGGTGTATAAAATAGTACCTTAAGTTCGTTTAAGTATAAAGCTCAATTTTTTTATATTTTCTTCGGGATAACTTTAGACTAGATTAGATTTCTGCTAGTCATCCATTGCCGGACACTTATGACAGTTGCTAACACCTGCCAGACAGACACCCCTAAACTTTAATAAATTATAATTATACGTTCGTTATAAAGTAATAATAAAAGCTAAATTTTATATATATTATGTTAATTGGGGGACCTGTAGCGGTATCTACAACGCCACATGCGAACAACGCGTCATACTGACGTCACGCAAATCCTGCATCTCGCAAGCAGAGTTTACCGCGCAATTAGCATAGATACAATTTCCCAACATCAATCGTTGGGCAATAGCCCGCCAGACACAACACCCGTCTGGTCGGAGGATCCTCCCTTTTCTATGGAGGTTGAGTGAACTTTACACCCTGTTCCTCATGCCTCCAAAGACCTATAAAAAAATGTTACCTCAATAGCCGGACAGTTTTAATGGTTTTTACATGGTCGTGGGCTCTTGCTCTATAAAGTTTGACATGTGTGCCCAAGTTTGACAGTTCAGAACTAACACTGTTTCCTCCTCTCTCTATCTGTTGGAGAGAGATAATTATACCCTTGTTTCTTGCGCTAAGTAACTTCCTATCGATTCATAACTGTAACGTTTTTTAAGGATGAAAACTATTTAAAAGGTCTAGAAAACTACAGTTAAATTTAGCGATCAAAGACTTTATTCCCCAAAGATGTTTTTTCTAGTATCTGCTGTGTAATAATAACGATCTATTGCCCTGAACAAGGAGGGGCTCGTGGCTAAATGATAACAGCCGCACGAGTTATTACATATAGAGACCCTTCCGTGATCCGTCTTAGGGGCGTTAAGCCTCATATAGTTATACTGGAGCTAGAACCCTCCGTGGCTCGGAAAGCCAGTTAAGGCGTTGGTCCGGCTGTCATTTGTGTCATTTGTTGATCTTTGACAGTCGCTACAGGTACGGGTACGATACGGGGAGACAGAAGCCCAAAAATTCTAACAACCAGTCTTAAATGGGTTGTGGTGGTCAGATAGGCAGTCGCTCCATGTAAAATACTAGTATTCAGCTGCATCCGGTTAGACTGGAAGCCGACCCTAACATAGTAAAAGGCTAGGTAGATAGATTTTGCTGTGTAATAATAACCTGAACCAAACGTTTGTTTACACAGCAAACAGTAAAAAAACAAGTTTGCGTGTCATACATCCAAACATGCACGTTGACCATTTTGTAAACGTGTTACGTGCTTTTACAAAAACGATAGGAATTATCTTTGGAAACGATGCAGAAATAATAGAGCTAGCTATTACAGTAAAATGCAGTTGCATTGTATATGAAATTATTGAAATTATCAATGGAGCGAATTAACTCATTAGAAATTATGAGTAATTTTATGATTTGCTTGAATTTTGTGATTAAACCGCACGATTACCGATTTTAGTTGATACCCGCTCTTAACTCGGACTTTGGTTCACATCAGCATCATCATCATCTGCCTAGCCTTTTCCCAACTAGGTTGGGGTCGGCTTCCAGTCTAACCGGATTCAGCTGAATACCAGTATTTTACATGGAGCGACTGGTCCACATCAGCATAATCAACCTAAAATGTTCCTACAGCTGGAAAACTGGCCTTCGCTCTGTGAGGTTGGCTGTAATCTACCACGCGGGTTGGTAGATGTCACATGTCTTCGAATTTATAGTTCGGACATGCCGGGTTATTACGATGTTTTCTTTCACCGTTTTTTGAGAGCAATTGGTGATGAAATAAATTACACAAAGTAAAGCGCCTGCCTGGGTTCGAACCCACGACCTACAACTCCTACAAGTCACTGGGCCACCATAGCTCTCTTTCTTTATCTCTAGAGATTAATTTCATAACAAAAAACTTGAGAGGTGTCAAGGGACACCCGGATGGAACGAAGTTCCTTTCGATTAATTAGTGAAGGAATTGTAATAAAATTTTATTTTTTTTAAGTTATAATAATATGTTTTTTATTATTAACAAATAAAAAAATACAGACAAAAAAAAACTGGCTTGCTTTCTTTAAGAGAGAGAGAGAGAGAGAGAGAGACAGACAGAGAAACACGCGCACGCCGCACGGCTTACAACTATAGCAAAAAGTGTCGTTACAACTTTTGGTCTTAATTTTTTCCGTCTAGCCCCCTTTCGCAACGCGCGATAAGGAACTTCGTTCCAAAAATAAGGAAATTACATAAGTCTGACCGGTGAAAATTCAGATGTTTAAAACTTTATAATAATAATAATAAATTTATTAGACATGAAAAAAGGTACACAGATACAGGGTGACACTTAATTTTAGGGTGCGAATAGCCTGGTACAAAATAAATGATCAATGACCCCCATGCTAGGCAAAACCTGTGTTACAGGGGTCATAATATAAACGGTTTACTGGCCAAGTGATATTATTGTAGGGCATTCCACTACAGGGTTATCTAAGCCGGGGTGAGAAGGGATGTGATGAGAAGGGACGAAACGCATGTGACTAAAAGAGTGATGAATATACATGTTGATGGATGGAGAGGGAGAGGAAGGCCGAAGAAAAGATGGATGGATTGTGTGAGGAATGATATGAAAGAGAAGGGAGTGAATGACGTGACGGCTGACAGAGGAGAATGGAAGAAGAAAACGTGTTGCGCCGACCCCAAGTAACATGGGATAAGGGCAGGAAGATGATGTTATCTTAGCCGGGAGCCTTTCCAATCTACTCTCACTTTCGCAACGTAAAGAAACAAAATGTATTTATTGCGTACAGGAAGATCACAAACTAAACTAAACACACACAACTTTTGACGACACGGTTGGCGCAGAGTGCTGCGCTGCGTGTCATGGGTTCGATTCCCGCACGGAACAAATATTTGTATTGCCTACAGGTAGTTATTCCGGGTCTGGCTGTTTGTGTATGTGAGTTTAAATGTTTGTAAACGCACCCACGATACAGGAGAAATTCCTAGAGTGGGGCAAAGATTTTTTATAAAAAAAAAAAACTTCACACAGCGGGCGTGCAGTGCACTACGCGTGCAGTACAACAATGCTTTCAGGAGCAATGCTGTTAGGGCTTCCGCGGTTTTCTAGTGCTTCGACTACGTTTGCTGAGGCGCGGACAGATGATTTTTTCGCGATTATAAGAGAGCCCGCAGACATACAATTTGTAAGTTAGCAGACTATCGAACGACTAAATTGCGTACTTTTATAATTAGGTTGACCAACTTTATTTTATTGGTTACAAGCCGTATCGGAAGCGTAATCTGAAGTACCTAAATCTCGATTCTGATACGACCAGTGTCCAATTAATTAGTTGGACGATTTAGTTGGAGAAGATGTGCGGGCTAGCACAAGTAATTACAGCTATTAGTATACTCTGCGATTTACTCGGCCAACTTACAATTGTATGTCTGCGGGAGCTCTAAGGAAACGTAGCGCTTCACTATTATGTCGCCTACAAAGCAGCTCGAACAGCCTCCTGAGTGTGTTGTCCGAGCGGTGGGACCTGTCCCTGATACAGAGGTGGATGCAGCTTCATGTTAGCGCCTCTCGCCGATTCCCTTATTCACAAACTAAACTAAATTTAAGTTCAGTGCATCTTTTCCTTTCTATTTCATTAAGGACAGATTTTTCAATCATCTGATAATTTTATTCGAGGAATAATTTTGAAATTTGTTTCTTTGTAAAACTGTCAAACTGTCAAGTTATCTGGCGATTGAACAATCAGTCCTAAGAAAAGGACAAAAGATAAATATTAGCTTAGTCCTGTCAAAAGATACTCCATAGCAAGTTTAGACGTGATTAGAAACATGGCTGCTAAAAATACGTCAATTTACGTCAGGCGCTGACTAATTTGACAGGACTAAACTAATTTTTATCTTCTTTCCTTTTCTTAATGAAATAGACAGAAAAAGATGGGCTGAACTTAAATTTAGTTTAGTTTGTTAACAAGGGAATCGGCGTCATTGTGTGTATGTTTATATTGTGTATGTCTAATTTTGTAATTGATTATGTTTAAAGTGTATTATTTTTATTTATATTTGATTTAATTATACATATTATTTTAATAACGACTATGGACATTGTCTGAAATAAATGAATTGCATTGAATTGAAAAATAAAAAAATAAAAACAAATTAGGTATATTAAAAAAGTAACAAAAATTAAAATGAAACAAAGTCCTATACGAGGCCAAAAGGCTCCTATCTCAGCATGATGTGGGACATTTAGACATAATAAGTGTGGAACGTGTGGAATGGAAACCTCACGATGTTTTCCTTCCCCGTTCATAATCAGGCCAAATTCAATAAAGAAACAACACCTATTGTCATTTAGTGATTGTGTCATGAAAAGATCAGTACGTCAGCAAATTTGGTAGCAGAGCTGACTATCCAGAAGTACATTGTCAAGTCATGAAAAAATATTTACTTGCAATAAATTGTCTATCAATTTAAATTGTCCGTATTTGCAAATCACAAGATCCAATTTTTGTTGTCTTCGACTGTCAAAGAATTACACGGCAAGTTGATGTATCGTATTTAGATATCAATACCTATCACGTATAATTAATGTACTTATACAAAATATTTGAACTACCCGAAACTGTCAAATTTTCCCAATCTACCTTGAACCTAATGTTTTAGCGATAAAATTGAAAATCTATTAAAGAAATTTGAAAGATTGTAGTAGCTTGATGTGCTGGCGTCTGTACTTATTCAAAATATCGTAGAACATCTTAAAAAGTAACGGTAGAGTTTCTTGCCCATTCTTCTCCATACGGAAACTACCTTTTGGAAGGGGCGACTAGAATCCATTCTATTTTATTGCCCTTTAATGTGCCTATCTGAAATAAAAGCTTTGACCGTCGTAGCTAATAATTTAGCCACACGGGTCGATCGATCAGGTTCAGCTACGCTTGCTGCGATTGGTCCGTGGATTGGTGACCATATTTACATACCAAGACCCCTCCGTGCCTCGGAAAGCACGTTAAGCTGTTAGTCCCGGCTGTCATTCGTGGATCTTTGACAGTCGTTTCGGGTCGTCAGAAGCCCGAAAGTCTGACAACCAGTCTTACCAAGGGGTTTCGTATTACCCAGTAACTGAGTTGTGGAGGTCAGATAGGCAGTCGCTCCATGTAAAATACTGGTATACAGCTGCATCCAGTTAAACGGGGAGCCGACCCCAAAATGGTTGGGAAAAGGCTAGGCAGATGATGAATTTGACTGTATAACTTTTTTCCTCCATACTACATAAATCAAAAACCCAGCCCACATCGGAGCTCTTAACATACACGATACATGTCGTAACATGTTCGATCGTTGAATAACAACGAGCGGCATTGATTCACCGGTGACCGCGAGGTCGCGGGTTCGAATCGAGCCATATCGATAAAGGATGCTTGCATTCATTACTTGTTATGGTCAAGTATTGTAGGTACTTTAGTAAAATCGAGAAATGTGATTGTATGACGGGGAGATAAGAGAGAAAAAATCGGTCAAGTGGAATTCGGACTCGCACACGAAGGGTTCCGTATCACCGTAAAATAAAGAGCAAAAAAACGCCGAAAAAAACACGTTTCCTTTTATTGGAACGAAGTTCCTTATCGCGCGTTGCGAAAGGAGGCTAGACGGAAAAAATTAAGACCAAAAGTTGGAACGACACTTTTTGCTATAGTTGTAAGCCGTGCGGCGTGCGCGTGTTTCTCTGTCTGTCTCTCTCTTTGAACTTCGTTCCATCCGGGTGTCCCTTAACACCTCTCAATTTTTTTTTTATTATTGGAACGAAGTTCCTTATCGCGCGTTGCGAAAGGGGGCTAGACGGAAAAAATTAAGGCTAAAAGTTGGAACGACACTTTTTTGTAAGCCGTGCGGCGCGGCGTGCGCGTGTTTCTCTGTCTGTCTCTCTCTCTCTCTTATAGAAAGCAAGCCAGTTATACTTCGTTCCATCCGGGTGTCCCTTGACACCTCTCAAGTTTTTTGTTATTATAGCGACAATAGAAATACACTCTATGAAACTTTCAACTGTCTACCTAATAGGTAGGTACCTAATAGGTGTCTGTCTAATAGGTAGACAGTTGAAAGTTGAAGTAGCCCGCTGACAGACGGACGGACAGCGTTAGCACCCTTTGGGTATATGGAACCCTAAGAAAGACAAATTATCTACTTATATTTTTTTTTATCGACCTCTGATTCAGAGACGTAGGTACAAATCTTAAAATAACTTATTTGAGATCCGATTCGCTACACCTAGATATCGTGCGCACGTTTTAATTCACAATATCCGTATAGATTAACCGATTTCCAATTTGTCGTAACTTTATCGACGTCGAATTAAAATCAACGTCACACCTTACAAATTGTTGCCATACATTTACAAAAGCATTGATTTTCCATTCGGTTTGCTGTCGTAAAGTTCTAAATCGGGTTCCATAGGTAAAATCATCACATACTAGGACTACTGTCTTAACAAACATACGGTTGGCGCAGTTGTTAAGCGATTGACTGCTGCGCTGCGTGTCGCGGGTTCGATTCCCGCACGGAACAAATATTTGTATGGCCTACAAGAAGTTGTTCCGGGTCTGGCCGGGTTTGTGTATGTGAGTTTAAATGCTTGTAAACGCACCCGCGATACAGGAGAAATTCCTAGTGGGGCAACGATTTTTATACATAAAAAAAACAAACATCGCGAGGACACCGGCATGTCCTAGAACCAAAAATTCGAAGACATGTGGGCCCGCCGTGGTCGATTATCCCACTCCTCTCACTGAGAAGAGGCCTGTGTCCCAGCAGTGGGAACATTAAGGCTGATAATGCTTATGCTATGCTCCCTTAGCACGATTTTCCTACTCCGTATCACTTACGGAATAAGATTAGTTTGGAGCCCAAACTAAGAATGAATGACAACACGAATTGACAGTTGTCCTTAATTCCGAAGTGTTTCTGTCCGTGCGTCCGAAAAATTTAATCTGTCACTTGTTTTGACGTTTCTACCCCCTACTTTCGGACGGGCCCGTATCTTCGTTGACGGACTTAGAACGTAAACCCTCAGATGTAGGTGACTAAATCAATTAGTGTTATAAGTAATCCAAGCCAATTAACATAGATAAATGTAGGATTACATATTTAATTACATGCTCCAATGATAATAATTATTGTGTATTTAGATAATATCTTAAGTAATTTATCAATAACGTTTTGCTTGATTAAGTTATAAGTAAGCGAAGCAAGAATTTAATGAAAGCAAAAAACGATAAAAAATATTTTAAAGGCTACTCAAGAAACTATTTTATTTCTTTATGTAAATCTAGTTTGCTGAACAAAAGAAATGTCATTAATTACAGCTAATTGCAGTAATTCAAATAGGTGTGACAGCTTGCCCGATTGATGGCTCGCCACTATTATACTATATAACGAAATGTCGCTGTATTTTAGGTGCACTTTTCTCTTTGGGGATTACAAGCGTGATGTTATGTTTTGTTTTACGTTACTACCCACTGTTTAGAACGAATCCTTGACATATTGTAAGGGTTTCTTGATCTTTCATCATCTGCCTAGCCTTTTCCCAACTATGTTGGGGTCGGTTTCCAGTCTAACCAATGCAGCTGAATACCAGTATCTTACATGGAGCGACTGCCTATCTGACCTCCACAACCCAGTTACTGGGTAATACGTTACCCCTTGGTAAGACTGGTTGTCAGACTTTCAGGCTTGACTACCCGTAACGACTGTCAAAGATCCACGAATGATAGCCGGGACCAACGGATAACGTGCTTTCCGAGGCACGGAGGAGTCTCGGTATGTAAAGATGGTCGCCCATCCACAGACCAACCGCGGCAAGCGTAGCTTAACCTGACCGATCGACCTGTGCGGCTGTTATTATTTAGCCACGGGTCTTTATGGAATAGAATGTTTCTACTGCAGGGAAACAGGCCTCCTCCCTGTGAGAAGGAGTGGGTTATAGTTCACCACTTAGGCCCGTACCTACAATGGGTACACCTCTATTTAATCCTTCGGGGAAAAAAGACTCTATGTTATGTGACTTTCAACTTTATGTTAAGATCGAAAAACCATCGAATCGATATTTGCGCTGCAGAGAGGAATAGTTGTGAAAAGATGTTTAGCCGCGTGTCCAAAACTAACGCCGCACTCTTATTTTTTGGAACGAAGTTCCTTATCGGGCGTTGCGAAAGGAGGCTAGACGGAAAAAATTAAGACCAAAAGTTGGAACGACACTTTTTGCTATAGGTAGTTGTAAGCCGTGCGGCGTGCGCGTGTTTCTCTGTCTCTCTCTCTCTTTGAACTTCGTTCCATCCCGGTGTCCCTTGACACCTCAGCTTTTTTTTTTTCAATACAGTTTTACAAATGTTTACCATCAGCGCCCTCTGTCGTCATTCAATCGCCAAAAGATCCTTGTAGCAATAACTACTTTTAATCAAGTGAAACGTCCGTTTTACTTTCCACCAATCACACGAAAAAATCTACCAATATGGTAGAAACTACTACATGGCAACACAGAACCGTACAACGCGAGCATGTGTGAGATAAATCTTTGGTTAAAATATTATACGTATTCTATTTACGGACATTATGCAGACAAATGTCAGTAGTTCACCTTTAAACAGTATCTCGATTACGAGTATATTGAGTCGTTAGTTTTTACGATGTAAAACTTTTAATAGTGTTGCTAAATTGGTGTAGGTATTGATTATTAAAAGATCCTCTACGAACCATGTGCAAACAGCATCTGTTTATATGTATTTATGGCTAAACGCTTTGGTCTTCAAATCCAGGCATGACCTGACCTAGACAGCCACATCTACACCAATATTATTAGACGTAACTCATACGATGATAAAAAAAAAACTTTCACTGATAGAAATCTAGACTGTCGCTGTCTCTGCCGAAAGTCATAGGTTATAACCGTTATGTTATGGTATAGGTATTTGACTTTCATGCGGATGAAGTCGCAGACAAAAGTTAGTAAAAAATGTTCTCGCTGATCTTCACGGCATGACCTGAAGGCCAATTCTCATAATAAAAACGTTCAAAATCTAGTCGCAATCTCATCTAAGCGACAATCAGTGTCAAAAATTTAGGGAAATTAGAGGTATTTTTGACAGATTGAGACTGACATCAGACTGTTAACGTTCTTACAATTACGAGAATTGCGAAAAGAAAATAAAGATCTATTTTTAAATTAGATACGGAAGTGTGACCAGTAAACGATTTCCAAAAGCAAATATCTACCATAAAACATCAATATTCAAACTAAATTATATTCTTGTCTTAATCAATGAACATCGATTGTTTTTATAAAACCACTGACGTATTCTTACGTAAACCAGGCGCACATTGACCTACTCAACATACAATTCATAACATTCTACACACACACTGAATTGAACACACGACCAATCGTTATATCTGTTTGTAAGTAACAATTAACCTCAAAACCTATCAATAGCAGACAGCTCCGCATGTCCGGATAAAGGTGACTTTCCACTATCTTGACAGGTCCTGATCGTGGCTTGTCCCCCGAACAATATGTTGATAATGTTCACGATAATGTTGTTTACTTTGTGTAAATTATTCACCACTGCTCTCAAAACGTTGAAGGGAAACGTCGTGAGGAAACCGGCATGTGCTAAAACCAAAAATTCGAAGACATGTGTGTGACAACTACAAACCCGGACTGGAACCGCGTGATAGATTACGACTAGGGCTGCCATCCGTCCGGGTTTCCCCGGATTTGTCCTAGTTTGAGGGCATCCGGGGAACATCGGGCGGGAGTTTATGGGAAAGCCGACTTTGAATAAAGCATAAATCATAGTTCAAAATTTGCCGCGCGGCAAATATACCCGTGCGGTCGTGACAATTCATAATTTGCTTTTGATTTACAACAGAGAATAGTTCAAATCATGTTGTCATTCCTTCTTAGTTCGGGGCCAAAACTAATTTTATGTCCGTAAGTGACAAGGATTAGGAGTAGACGACGGTCTTCGTTCTCAGATTCCCTCATTCGTTTGATTGCCATATCCTGCGTCACGACGCAACGTAAGCCAGAAATATGGTGGTCGCCTTATCTATGTGTAAACAACTGTTTTAAAAACTAACCTACTGCGTTATCAGTTATCACTGCATAATAGTCTAAAAATTATCATAATTCATTACGCGTCGACGTCTTCGCGTCGCGTGACGTACATCGCTGGCCCACTGACCTACACGCAGTTAAGAAGACACACCTACGCTTCAATGGAACGCGTCTCGCGATAAAATTACATCGCTTCTTTCACGTGTTTGCCTAGTAACATAGAAGTTATTTTAGTGGCTAGAATTAAAGTGCATTTACACACTTGTTCTGCGCAGTGATGAGGTAATCAGAATAAATTGTAAAAGTACACACGGTACAGCGCAAATAATCATTGTCTTTGCTACGTAACAGTCTTTTCAAAGTTTATTTTTCATTACTGTCAAAATCACAGTGATCCTTAACATCGTTACAATAAGGTTGTTGTTGGGTTGTCACCACTGACAAGTCTGTCAATATCACAGTGATCTTTATTTCAGTCACAATAAGGTTGACGTTGGGCTGCTGCTGTCAGAGGTACTCGCAAAATAACTGTGAACGGAATGTACGTCCGGTAACTGTCATTGGTATGACTTTTAACCCCGTATCTATTATACCTGCAAGGATTTTTTGGCGCGTGGCCAACATCGAAACTAACGCCGCCATCTTGGTTTTCCAGACCATGGGGAAAACAACTGTCAAAATGGCGGTGTCCAGAAACAAGCTAATAATACAAGGCGTGAGGTGTTTTTTTTTTAATTTATTTTGGCGAAAATGACTCGTTGTTGTGTTCCTATGTGCTCGGAAATTGGGAGTCTAACATTTTCTGAAAGACCTTAATCTCAGAAGATTCTGGCTTAAAGCTATTAGTAGAAAATCATTTTAATTAAATAGAGTTCGAGGTTATGTCGGAGACATTTTGAAGGAAGTGATTACGAGGAAATAAACAATATTTAATGTTTTAAATTCTGACACTTTCCATGTCGAATAAATATTGAAATCACCGAAGATCACGAAATAGTGGACGAAACCAAACTCATGAGTTCATTTACTGGGCCGTAAGGACTAGCTATGATCACACAATCAGCTTTGACCGACCTTTCACCATTTCTGTGACAGCACCACAAATGTTTACCAACAATGCCCCCTGTCAATATCATTCAGGCATCAAAAGATCTTTTGTAGCATCTATATCAATCACTTCTAAAACAGCTGTCAAAATGTAAACGTCATCAGTGTCATGAACACAAAAGGTGTTATTTTTAAAATAACCTGCTTCGTCTAATGAGTAAAGAAATGTTCCTTATTCTTTTGCTCTTGAATGAGACAACGGTCGACGCTTCACGTTGTTGATATAACAATATTGAGCGCTGATGTAAACATTAATTAGTATTGTTGCGCACTTCATTATTATCTTAGACTTTCTTAATTATGTGGGTCAACTTTGTAGCTATCTGCTTGCTCTCTCTAACATATTGGAGACACCGGTTACCCTCCTCAAGCCGATAAGGGAAGCCAGTTGACCTCCAGAGTTCAAGTGTTAGCGAAAATGGTTGACCTTCTCGAAATTTTTGGTCGACATGTGTTGATCTCCTCAGTCTTACCAAGGGGTATCGTATTAACCAGTAACTGGTCTCCACAAACCAGTTACTGGTTAATACGATACCCGATAGGCAGATAGGCAGTCGCTCCATGTAAAATAGTGGTATTCAGCTGCATCCGGTTAGACTGGAAGCCCACCCCAACATAGTTGGTAAAAGGCTAAGCAGATGATGATGATGGGTTGATCTCCTCATTCTTTTTAGTCGAAAATGGTTTACCTCCAGAATTTTGATTCTGGAGGTAAACCATTTTTGCCCTCCTCAACACAAATCAAGGAATTGTGGGTTAATTGCTGAAAACACATAAAATGGCATACGATCGCAATGCCTTTCATTTCGACAGCTCCTGTTGCGTCATTTACGTTGTTGAGCAGACGAATTGTTCTAACATATAAAGCAACGTATTACGAACTTCTTTCAAAACCCTCAGATTGTGATTGAAAGTGTGTTATGCAATTAGGGTGCTGGTTGAACTCCTCAATTCCTTATCCCAAGTATTTAAACACCTGAGTATTTCATCACCATCATTTCCATTGCTGGACATAGGCCTTCCACAAGCACCTCCACTTTGACCGGCTCTGTGCTTCCAGCGGATTCCTGCGGCCTACACAAGGTCTTCGGTCCACCTCCTGTGTATTTAATGCTCCTAATTTTATTCTATTAGGTACACACTTGCCTATTTCATCGCAAATTCTGTTGGGCCATTTTCATAACAATTTAAAATAAGTATCCAGCAGTCTTGTACCCCACAAGTAAAGTTCAGCATCTAAAAGATAACGTTATCAACTATTATGTCAGTCGATATCTTCATTAACATTGTAATTGTGAACGGTTGTCATCATTAGGCCCTGTATACACGACGTTGTCGCATCGGCGTCGCGTCACCGACGATTTAATATGCGGCTGTCCAGACAAGGTCAACTGATAAGTTGTTTCTGCCGTTAGTTTCTGTAACGACGTAGTACAGTAGTGAAACTGTAGCGTTATCGGGTTGTTTTTGCAGTTCAGTAGTGTAACTTCTGAAGGCCAGTTCCCGGAATTAAAAACGTTCAAAATCTCATCTCAGCGACAATCAATCTCAAAAAGATGTAAAAAATTTAGAGTTATTTTTTACCGAGATCAGACTGTTAACGTTCTTAAGTTCTCATTTAGTTCATGCTGATAAACTGTTTATTAGTCAGCAAGTTGGCAAGGATACTGACTTCTTAGGGTATGCTGTCAATGGCCACGAGTCTTTTAACAAACGCCTCTTTGTCAGAAGAGCCACAGACAGTTCACTGTGCAGGGCCTGCTTGGAGGAAGACGACTCAGCAACCCATGTGCTTCTAAACTACCCGGTGGTTGCCGCATACAGGACGAAGTCCTTCGGAAACTCAGGTTCGTCTATGAGGCTGTCAGTAACACCAAGGCGTTACTGGCTTTCCTTGAAGAGCTGGGGTGGATCGAATGACCGATTTTCTCACCCGTACGCAATACGCGTTTGGACGTGGAGTTGCGGGCGCCAGCTCGTTTTACTACTACTAGAGTACGCTGGATGTATACCATAACCTATTTAGAGTTAATGGATGAACACCAAAGGAAAGGCTGTTAAACGTATTATATAAATAAGGATTTATATAATACGTTTATTATCCTTTTATATTTATATTTTAAGTACCAGCTTCTGCTTGAGACTCCGTCCGCGTGAAATTTCGCCCGCGCTTTTACTCAGTTTCCGCTTAGCGTTATTTCTTACTTTTTACTCGACTTCCGAGGGTCCAAGCGTGGTTCTAAATAGCTTTCCTCAAAAATTGGGCTACCAAAGGCAAAAATTTTTCAAATCCGTAGTACAGACGCCAGCAGGTCAAGCTACCTTAAACTGTCAAAATTTTCCAATCAACCTTGAACCTTAATGCTTCAGCAATAAAGTTGAAAATCTATTAAAGAAATTTGACAGATTGTAGTAGCTTGATGTGCTGGCGTCTGTACCAGACCATAGCGCGATCAAACAAACTCTTCACTTCACAAACGCTTAATTATTAGTATAGATAGAATGATAGCCACATATGGATGCTATTTTAATGAATCGCTCTTGTGACTATTCAGTCAGAAGTGAGCGAAAAATCATCGATTGTTTAAGTGGTCGTTACTGACGCTTGCATTCATTTGGTACATGTCATAAAACATCTTTACAAAAGGATGTAATAATTTGACAAAGTAACATAGGTTCTGCACATGGTCTTGCGATCTTGTCACAGCTGCAAACATGCAGTGCATGCTGCGTCGACTGTGAGGTTTCATTATTATTACTAATGTAAATTAGAACACAATATAATTATTTACATACACATAATATCACGCCTCGTTTCTCCGAAGGGTTAGGTTATAGGTAGGCATAGATTAAAAAAAGGAAAAAAAGAAAGAAAAGAAAGAAAAGAAAAAAAAGAAAGAAAAGAAAGAAAAGAAAGATATAAGCTGTTTATATGTCTATAGGTATACTTATTAGTACACCTACATTTCGCCAGTTAAGTTTAAGTCCCATGTAATAGGAGGCGAGCCTATTGCCATCTACCTGGCACAAATACAGACTCCGGGCTGCTGAGAAATTCCAGATGGAAAAACCCCATAACAGTTTTCCCGACCCAGGCCCTAAAGTTGTCAAAAAATAAAACATCCGTTTTGACACTGACAGTTCTAGTAGTTAATAAAGATCAAATTCGCAAAACACGTCGTATTCGTTTGTATGAAACTGACAACAGGTGTCAAGAACGCATTCCCAAATGTCAAAACAAGCCTTTTATTTTTTGACAACTTTAATTGACTATGATCACTTATTGTTATTGACAACTTTTTATATGCTTGAGTACGAGGCTTTTGACTACGTTGCGTTGTATGTGTATATTTTATGTCTTTGTTTGTGTAATGTGCGTTTTGTTTGTGCAGAATTTACAATTTTTCTTTCTTTCTTTCTTAATGATTCCTTGCTTCGAAAACACGTAAATTCCTCAGACGACACGGCATCTGCTATTAACGTGTTCTCTATGACACAATGGCGTGGTTTGAACTGTCAAAATACACGTTGTCTATATGTCGATATTGATGTGGTTTGCATGTGGTAAGATTTCGCGGGGAATAATACAGAATTGGGGCCCGTGGAATCGAACCTGACCTCATGCTCACCAGTAACGGTTGCGAACACTAAACCAATGAGGTATACACTAATCAGCCTATACTGTTCCCACTGCTGGGACACAGGCCTCTTCTTTGTGTGAGGGAGTGGGCCATAAACCACCACGCGGGCCCAGTGCGAGTTGGTATAATTATTATTGATGAGGCATAATTATTCATTATAAATTATATGTACAGTCACGAGCACCAATATGTCCACACTTGGCAACTTTCAATTGCGATTTTTTCGAGAAATAACGAATGCAACGTTGAAATACGACACATTACATAAACCTATGAGTTCGTTAATGCTATGTTCATAACAACATAATATTTCATTAAAAAAAACTTGAGAGGTGTCAAGGGACACTCGGATGGAACGAAGTTCAAAGAGAGAGAGAGAGAGAGAGAAACACGCGCACGCCGCCGCGCCGCACGGCTTACAACTATAGCAAAAAGTGTCGTTCCAACTTTTTTTTCCGTCTAGCCCCTTTTGCAACGCGCGTTAAGGAACATCGTTCCAATAAAGGAGTAAATCGCTTTTGAATAAAGCCGTACATACTTTTGCTCGTGACTGTATATGTGACATTCAGTTACGCCTACTCAATGCTGACAACTGAGTAGATCATAAACTTGTGTTGTCGTAAAAATAATTTACTATATACATTTCAATCATCATCATAATATTTTATGTCGCAATTCCCAAGAAATATACGTTATATTGAATTGCTGGGCATAGAAGGCCATTTTAACCAGGATAAATGGGCAAAGACTGTCACTCACTCAGCGCCTGAAGAAGGCCATCGCCGTCGATTTTGACCTTGGCGAATATTGAAGTTATTTACGGGACAGCTGAGATTTGTTTGGGGATACGGTGCTGCACCCTAACTGCGTAACACACGATCAATCGGAATCGGTTTCATTTTGACAGTTCAACAACATTCATTGCGTTATTTACGTGTTGAGCAGACCAATTTTTCGAACTTATGAACCAATGGATTAGCAATTTGCTTCAAAATGATTCTGAGAGACATTTGAGTGAGCATGACATACTCACAGCTGCCAGGGCACATTCAAGTCAATGAAAGACGTACCCAGTAAATGGTAGCTTTATAGAAAGTACATAGTGCTCAGACGTGTGCTATGCAATTATACAATTCTAAACAATTGAGTTTATACAATGCAAAGATAGTTTTTTCATCATCATCTGCCTAGCCTTTTCCCAACTGTGTTGAGGTCGGCTTCCAGTCTAACCGGATGCAGCTGAATACCAGTATTTTACATGGAGCGACTGCCTATCTGACCTATTTCATGGTCTCTACCACACCCTTAAAAATGACCATACATTTCTGTTACACGCTGTGTTGTGTTTGCAAAGAAGACGTGGACAGAAATCTAAAAACATAGATAGGTTTGAAAGGAGAAAACAAATCAAATTCGGCTGAGACTTTGAGCACTTTTCAAAAACCCCCGCCCTTCACCACTTCCTAGTTCTTTAGCTGGGAAGAAGTGGCAACAAACTCCCCATCAGTGGGTGCAAGTAGACGGCGAATCGCGATCGATCACCGTGGACGCAAAATCCATGTTATTTATTTATAGGACAACCAACAGCTATAAATTCGAAAGTAACTCTGCCTGTCACGATTTCGATAAAAAATGGCAAGGAGATACCTAGATGTATCTCCTTGCCAATTTTTATCGAAATCCGTTCAGTGGTTAAAGCGTGAAAAGGTCCCACGGGAACATGCTACCGGTACAAAAAGCCATCACTTCTTGTCTCGGTAGCACGTTCTCGTGGGATAATTTCCGATTTCCACGCGGGCGATACGCTGGCAGAAACTATAGTGTGTTACAATGTCGTTGATCAACTGCGATCTCGTTGCACCCTAAATCTAAAATAGAACAACTATTATTAAACCGTATATTTATAGAAAACCCAGTCATTGTACTTTCTTAGACGATGGCTCAGACCATTTTTTAGAAGATGGAATACTTGTCAAAATATGTGTCTGAACTCTGACGTAGATGTTTCCGAGTGCCAAGTATATTAAAATGTCGCTAAACCAGGCAAAGAACAAATCGAAATACGGTTATTAGCAAATCTGTGCTCATCATCATCTTCCTGCCCTTATCCCATGTTACTTGTGGTCGGCGCAACTCGTTTTCTTCTTCCATTCTCCTCTGTCAACCGTCACGCTATCATTCACTTCCTTCTCTTTCATATCATTCCTTACACAATGTAACCATCTTTTCTTCGGCCTTCCTCTCCCTCTCCATCCATCAACATGTATATTCATCACTCTTTTAGTCACATGCGTTTCGTCCCTTCTCATCACATGCCCATACCAAGCCAAACGATTTCCTTTCAACTTTTCTGTCACTGGCGACTTTCAAACAAACAAAAAAAAAGCAAATCTGTGCTAATCATATTGAAAGCCTGTTGATTGCCTCGTTCGTTAGTGTAGCAAGCTCTACTGCTAAGCATGAGGGCCTGGTTTCGATTCCGAAGTCGGACAAAATGTTACTGGGTTTTTTCATCTGGAACTCCTCAGTAGCAGCCCGGAGTCTGGATGTGTGTCCCTATTACACGGTACTTAAACATAGCTGGCGAAGTGTGGGTGTACTATAGGTACTGCTCTGCCCAACCCTTCGAGGAAACACAGGCTTGATGTTATGTTATGATGTAGCCAAAAAGGGGGTGAACACTAAGATGGTGGCTGATAGAGAGACATGCTGCGTCGACCACAAATACAGTCAGAAGAAAGAAGTTTTGGAGGTATGAGGAACAGGGTGTAAAGTCACTCATCCCCCATAGAAAAGGGAGGATCCTCCGACCAGACGGGTGTTGTGTTTGGCGGGCAATTGCCCCACGATTGATGTTGGGAAGTTTGTATATATGCTAATTGCGCCTTAAACTCTGCTTGCGAGATGCAGGATTTGCGTGACGTCAGTATGACGCGTTGTTCGCATGTGGCGTTGTAGATACCGCTACAAAGTGGAAGGAGAAGCAGCCGTTTGACGTGATCACGTTAACCCCGGCTGTCGCTGACAACTAGCGCTGGGGCTCTGTCTCGCATAAGGTCGTAGCATTATTGTCAGCGATAGCCTTTTTGCGTGGCTGTGACGCAAATTTTTCCCCAACTTGTTCTTTTTTGTGTAACGTATTTTTTCTTTCATTCTTTTTTTTTTTTATAAGACTCAAAGAATCCACTGATCTGAAATTTCAACTCGAAGCAAATTTGAGCTTACAAGTTCTCCGTACCAATAATAATGACCTTCCATATCATATGCCACGAAATCTAAGACCGTTCAGATTCGCCGAAACACCGATACGATAATATATTTGTAAGACGAGTATTGAAATTGTTCGACTGCACTCCGCCATTCGCGTAATCTTCCAGCGCGTCCGCTTCATAATAAAAAGATGCCAAAAATACACGTTGTCGTGTTGTAACAGGTCTATTTCTGCACACGCACGTGAGCAGCCGCATGTTCGGACACCCGACGGGTTACATATTTACATAGACGTTATTCACGCCATCTTCTCATTAGATTAAGATCGTTTTTGGTTGGTAATTAGTGGAGAAATGTAGGTCACTTCACCATTTGGTATTTTAGGCTATTGTCACCACTTTTGGTGTGTGCAAATTCAAAATTATTTTCTCCAAATTGGCCCCAAAAAAAAACCGACGGATTACGGGTTATTCTTGCCTTACTCCTAAGGAAAGTTTTTGGATGGTAATTAACAGAAAAATTTAGGTCACTTCACCATTTGGTATTTTTGGCTAATGTAAAATTGATTTCTGCAAATAAGACCTAAAAAATCCCGATGGTTTATATATTTACATAGATGTTACTCACGTCTTCTGCTCATGAGATTAAGATAGTTTTTGGATGGTAATTAGTAGAAAAATGTAGGTCAGGCCACCACTTTTGGTGTGTGCAAATTCAAAATTATTTTCTCCTAATTGGCCCCCAAAAAAAAACTCGACGGATTACGGGCCCGGCGGGATTGATTTCTGCAAATAAGGCCTGAAAAATCCCGATGGGATTTACATAGATGTTTCTGCTCATGAGATTAAAATAGTTTTTGGATGGTAATTAGTAGAAAAATGTAGGTCACTCTACCACTTTTATTGTTTTTGGCGAATTCAAAATTGATGACTGCAAAATTGGGCTCAGGACCTTCAGTTTTTGAAGGAAACTTATAAGAGACAACACAAAACACACGTAATCAGCATATAATATTTGCACTGCTGGCACACAGGCCTCCTCTCTTCGAGAGCGGGGCCCCAGTGCGGCTTGGTAGATGTCACATGTCTTCGCTTTTTTGGTTCTAAGACATGCCGGTTTCCTCACGATGTTTTCCTTCACCGTTTTAAGAGCACTGGCTCCTAAGTCGGGGCCATCTCTGCCCCCAAAAGTTACAAAAGACCCTAATTAAAAAGCCTTCCCTTTTCACCACTTCCTAGTATTTGAGTAACTCCCCAACAAAACGACTCTGTTTATTGCCATGGCGATGATCCCGAATACCTTAGACAATGAAGCTAGGCATATCCCAAGAAATGATTCAATTGTTTTGGCACCGGAAAAATATAATTCGTGAAATGGGTAACAACGTTAGCAACAGCTTCTTAATGCGACGCTTGCCAGATACGGACTGGGACTACGTCAGTAGTGTTCAAATCAAACGTGTTCTGCGATTTTTGACATAAACAAGCTTCAACTTGCCCGATCTTACGATACAATAGGCTACCTGCCTAAAAAAATCTAATTAGTCCGTCAGTTAGATTACCAAAAATATTGGATTCGTATTTTTTCTTTTGTCAATTATATAAAAATTGATGAAGATATCGCCCGTTAATGTTCCACGTGACGTCACGCCTTGCTACACTTTTTAGCATGGCGTGACGTCACGACCCCCAAATTTTGACGCTCTTTATCTTTGTCATTTTTTGTTTGATTGACAAAAGAAAAAATACGTGTCTATTATTTTTCGATAATCTAAGACGGACTAAATATAATAATATTTTTTTTACCCAGGAATCTACCTAACCTATTCCTTTGGGATGCTGTGTTCTGCGTTAGACCCAAATTGGCGCTGTCATCATGGCTCATTGATCAAGGGTCGCAAGCACTACCGCTGAGCATGAGGTCCTGGGTTCACTCTCCGGGCAATGTTATTAGGTTTTTAGATTTGTAATTTCTCAGAAGCAGCTCGCAGACTGGTTTTGAACCCGATTGGTGGCTATAGGCGCGCTCATTATGAAGTACCTACATGGGATTTAAACATAACTGACAAAATGTGGGTGTACAGTTACGAGCACCAATAATTATGTCAACACCTGGCAACTTTCAAATGCGATTTTTTCGTGAAATACCGAATGCAACGCGGAAATACGACACAGTACATAAACCTATGGGTTCGAAAATGCTATGTTCGTAACTGCATGATATTTCATTCAAAAACAAAGGAGTAAATCGCTTTTGAATAAAACCGAGTGTATACATACTTTTGCTCGTGACTGTACTATAGATACATCTCTGCTTAACCCTTCCGGGGACACAGGCGTAATGTTATGTTATCATTGAATCTTCTCAGATATTAGCTGCACTATTCAATGCAGCGGGGTATTGCGTAACACACCATCTGTAGCAAAGAGTTTCATTTTGACAGTTCAACAACATTCATTGCGTTATTTACGTTTATTTCATTTATTCATTCAATTTATTCATAAAAACAATTTACATTTTGTTGAATATAATATACACATGCAATTTAAAAAACAAATACAAAGAACTATGTATGAATTATTAATTAACATTCCAGTGAAATTCAAAAGCAGTGCCAAATAGTTTTAAAAATAATGTCAATCAAACAGTTTTAAAATCTAATGTCAAACACTTAAATATAAAGTCAACCAGGCTTAAGATATAATGTCAAACAGTTTTCAATTTAATGTCAAAATATTCTAGATTATTTAATGTCAAGTGATTAAAAATAAAAAAAAGTTGTGTGACATTAGTTAGAGGGGCCCGTGGCTAAATAATAACAGCCGCACAGGTGGATCAGTCAGGTTAAGCTACACTTGCCGCGGTTGGTCTGTGGATGGGTGACCATCTTTACATACCGAGACCCCTCCGTGCCTCGTAAAGCACGTTAAGCCGTTGGTCCCGGCTGTCATTCGTGGATCTTTGACAGTCGTTACGGGTAGTCAGAAGCCCGAAAGTCTGACAACCAGTCTTACCAAGGGGTATCGTATTACCCAGTAACTGGGTTGTGGAGGTCAGATAGGCAGTCGCTCCATGTAAAATACTGGTATTCAGCTGCACCCGGTTAGACTGGAAGCCGACCCCAACATAGTTGGGAAAAGGCTAGGCAGATGATGATGAAAAAACTATCTTTGCATTGTATAAACTCAATTGTTTAGAATTGTATAATTGCATAGCACACGTGTGAGCACTATGTACTTTCTATAAAGCTACCATTTACTGGGTACGTCTTTCATTGACTTGAATGTGCCCTGGCAGCTGTGAGTATGTCATGCTCACTCAAATGTCTCGCTGGTGGTGGCGTGTGTGTTGGATCATTAAGTTCCCTCCAAAATGGTTGAGCTGAATGGTGCTGATCCATACGTCATGTTCGTGAACGGGCGCCGCCAGTACGCCAGGTCGCCAGGGACTGGTCATCTCTTAGCTGCCTCGGCATATTTTAATTTCTGAATTGTTTTTGTTTTTTTATAACGGACGCTTTTAACGTGCACGTATTTCTACATCGTTCTCACATGGTTAATTTCAACACGAATGATGTAATCAAATATTTTGTAACAATTTTATGATTTAAAAGAGTGTCCATGGAGTTTCTTGCCCGTTCTTCTCCATAGGTACCTACGCTTTGGAATGGGCAACTAGCTTCATCTTTCTGACTGACCGACCCTTTGACAATTCAAAAGTACCTGTAATTGGTTTAGTTGAATTAAATGATTTGAGTTTGAGTTTGAGTTTGATGATGAGTGACATTAGTTCCGATATATTGTACAGACATTTTGAGCAGACACCTTTTTCGAACATTTGAAGCAATGGATTAGCAATATCCTTAAAAAATGATTCAGATTCAGAATGATAGTGTGTTATGCAATTAGGGTGCAGTTCAGCAATGCTTTTGTAAGCATTTAACTCACAGAAAAGACGAAATTGGACTATAGTCTACCGAAAATGCTTAAGCTGAGTGTCGACCAACGAATCTATCGTTAAAATCGCGTGTATAAACTCCATCCATCATAATACCAAAGAAATGGAGCATCTACGTAATATTTATTGGAGTTAGCGGGTCAGTATAACTGCTTGTATTGCTAACACTAATGGTCAGTCTCGAACCACGCACTCGAACATCGATATGACTGGGTATTATTGGGTAAATATTTAATGAGGGCTTTACCGACTTGGTCAAACTCAAGGAAAATAATCGCCAGTATTCAGCGTTTTCTGTACTCTTTTCACGTCGGTAGCCAGTCTAACCGGATGCAGCTGATAACCAGTCTTTTACATGGAGCGACTGTCAATCTGACCTCTATAACCCAGTCACTGGGTAACAAGATGCCCCTTGGTAAGACTGGTTGTCAGACTTTTGGGGTTCTCAACTACCCGTAACGACTGTCAAAGACAACACAAACACACTGACAAATACTGGTATTCAGCTGCATCCGGTTAGACTGGAAGCCGACCCCATCATAGTTGGAAAAACTTGAGAGGTGTCAAGGGACACCCGGATGGAACGAAGTATAACTGGCTTGCTTTCTATAAGAGAGAGAGAGAGAGAGACAGAGAAACACGCGCACGCCACACGGCTTACAACTATAGCAAAAAGTGTCGTTCCAACTTTTGGTCTTAATTTTTTCCGTCTAGCCTCCTTTCGCAACGTGCGATAAGGAACTTCGTTCCAAAAAGGCTAGGCAGATGATGATGACTTCTCTGTTAGTCGTCATCTCAGTAGTCACCCTCTTTCTAGCCATATCATCTTTCACACATTCCATCCATCGTTTCTTTGGTCTTCCCCTACACTTATAGCCGTACCCGTAACGACTGTCAAAGATCTACGAATGACAGCCGGGACCAACGGGTTAACGTGCTTTCCAAGGCACGGAGGGGTCTCGGTCCAGTACCTATAATAAGTAACTATACAGGATGGCAGCAGCGACCATATAAGGGGTTATATGGTCGCTCGATGGCAGGGACATAGACGCGCATCCTGTTACCATAGATTCATCACATGATTCTGTACCTCACTGCGTTGAAATTTTCCGTTGGTTATATAATCTACATAAATAAAAATGAATCACCGAAATATATGTACGCGTATAACTTCCGATCGATTGCACCAAATTGGATAATTCTTTTTTTTAGTGTTTGTCAGGGCAAGGTTTAGAAGAAAATTAAAAATATATATATATGGCGGTACGAGGTTCAGGTAGTTTTTAATAAAAAAAAATAAAAAATCGTTAAATTTTAATAAAATTAGCTGCTCCATACATTTTGACCGCGTAGACGTATTGCACTTTTCTTCTATGAAAGAGCAGAGCAGCTTTTCATTTTGATAACCGACGAAGAAGTTTTACTCTAGAGGGTCTAAAACCAAAATCATGTGCTGAATTCATGGTTACAGTTTGCGGGTCGATGTCCCTGCCACCCTGTATGAGGCTTCATTTTGCCAGGGGGTCCTGGCAAAATGAAGCCTTTTTTCTTTATGGAATTATTTGTCAGCCTATTATCAGACCTATATGAGGCGACGCGAGCTATCCTACTAATATTAAAACGTGAACTTTTGTATGGATGGATGTTTGTTACTCTTTCAAGCAAAAACTACTGAGCGGATTTGGATGAAATTTGGCACACAGATGGTCACGGTAACACTATCAGTAGCAATGGGTTTCGTTTTGACAGTTCAACAACATTCATTGCGGTATTTACGTTGTTGAGCAGATATTTTTGTTGAACATTATGAAGCAATGGATTAGCAGTATCCTACAAAATGATTCAGACTGTAATTGATAGTGTGATACGCAATTAGGGTACAGGATTAACACACAGGATACTTTTTATGCCGATATTCTCACGGGATCGAAACTTATGCGGGTGAAACCGCGGGGCGCAGCTAGTTTTAAACATAAAGAAAAAGAAAGGAAAGAAAAATTGTTTATTTACTTTATGCGTTGTATGTCCTTTTAAAATTATTCTTTTATATTCTTTATTTCTAGAACTGCCATTGTTTGCGCAGCATGTTTATTTGCTACAGCCAAAACATTGTTTTTCTCCGAGTAATGTCATGACTAATATTTCCCAAAATATGTGTATCGCTTTAGAGAAATTAGTCATTCCTTTGAAATGTGAATTCAGTTTTTTTTCCTAGTTAGTCTGAGCCAATGAAATTTTCTGATGTGGCAATCATTGAATGAATCTTAGACTCTACGTAAAATTGTCTCTCTCTACTTCAAAGCATGCTGAGCATGAGGTCCTGGGTTGGGTATACCCGGGTCAGGCATATGTAATAAGGTTTTTCCATCTAGAATAGGGTAGTTGCCTGGGTAAAAAAAATATTATTATATTTAGTCCGTCCATTAGATTATCGAAAAATAATAGACACGTATTTTTTCTTTTGTCAATCAAACAAAAAATGACAAAGATAAAGCGCGTCAAAATTTGGGAGTAGGGGGCCGTGACGTCACGCCTTGCTAAAAAGTGTAGCAAGGCGTGACGTCACGCGGAACTTTAACGGGCTATATCTTCATCATTTTTTATATAATTGACAAAATAAAAAATACGGGTCCAATACTTTTTGATAATCTAACTGACGGACTAATTAGATTTTTTAAGGCATCTAGCCTATTTCTTAGTAGCAGCCAGGACTCTGAAGTTGTTTCCAGTTGATGGCAATAGGCTCCCCCCCCCCCCCCCCCCCTAAGTGGGTTTGGGTCCATGTCGTCGCTCGAACAGTCAGACTCAAAGAGGTGGCAAGTTTTATGCGCGCCTTAAGGGAAGGACGTGCAGTCTTGGGATCGGCCACACTTGGTGATGGGGCCGATAGACATAGCGGGCTGATACCAGTCGGGGGTACGGCAAATGTAAGTACATGTATCTCCCGGGGCCCCGACTCATGGTACTAGAAGAAACATGATGGTTTTAGTCAGTAGGAGTCGGACATAACCCTCCGTTCTTCCCAGACGGGACGTAACCATGAAGATTTCCCCACAAAAAAAGGAGGTGTAGGTGCACCCCTGTCTAACTCTTCGGGATATACAAGCATGATGTTGTGTTTCAAAGAATGACACAATAGTAAGAGTTAGAGAGAGATAGTTCTTTACGTAATATGAGGATTAATTCCGTCTATACGCTATGTATAAACACAAGTTTGAAAACAAACACATTGACGACTACGTCCTCCCTTCGGCGGTCACATTAATAACCACGAATCAATATACAATCTATATTGATTCGTGGTTATTAATGTGAGAGACAAATAGACAATTAACTCAACAGCTTACGAGTATGTAGACATAATAGTATAGTTAGGCGTATCGATTTTAGAGTCGTACTGCCCAACCCAGGGACGGGTTCGAACATAGGAAGGCGCTTTAAATTACTTCTGCCTAGTCTTTTTCCAACTATGTTGGGGTCGGCTTCCAGTCTAACTGGATGCACTTGAGTACCAGTATTTTACACGGAGCGACTGGCTATCTGACCTCCACAACCCAGTTAATGGGTAATACGAAACTCCTTGGTAAGACTGGTTGTTACACTTTCGGGCTCCTGACGACCCGTAACGACTGTCAAAAATCCACGCATGACAGCCGGGACCAACGGTTTAACGTGCTTTTCGAGGCACGGTCTTGGTATGTAAGGATGGTCACCCATCCACGGACCAACCGCGGCAAGCGTAGCTTAACCTGATCGATCGACGAGGCTGCATGCGGCTGTTAATACATAGCTATAAGCCCCCATATATAGAAAGAATATCCTTTCCTTTTATTTCTTTCTTTCTTAAAAAATTACAGATATGAATGAAGAAATCTGCATCAGCACGACACCCGACATTTGCTCTGCAATAATATACCACGACATTTGCAACATTATTTGTCGGCCTAATGACGTCTTGCGCCCGCGCATGTTGATTTATATTATGCCTGCTGCGATGCAGTTCAACAAAATATTATTACAAGCGGAAATAGCCGAACGGCTAAGTTCGGATGGCACATGTGGCGATTAAAAGCGTGGCGAAAAATATAATTAGGAGACTTTTAGCTGAGGAATTTGACGCGCCTTATTTTTATTTTATTTTTTTCTGGAAAATAAACAGTTATACATTAAAATCTTACACTAAGTTATAAATGTATAACCTACGACATTTTCCACAACATATTAAGAGTTATATAATAGTGCGCTATTCTAAGATTTTAAAGCAAAAAAGTAATTAAAAGTGAGCTTAAACATAGACAGACATGCAAACAACAGAGAAAGAGAGAGAGAGAATTGACTAACTAAACTAACTGTTATATGTTAAAATTATTTTCTTAGTAAGATTTCTAAATTTTTGAGCAGAGACGAAGAAGAAGTCGATGTCTTCAAAGAATTTATTGGACTGGTTGGTAAGGCGGCGTAGGGGTGCTCGCAAGCCCGCGTTTGCTTATCTTCTTGCAAGCGTGAATAGTAGGAAATAGTGAAGTTTGGGTACTGTCATCTGTACTAATAATAAAGCTGAAGAGTTTGTTTATTTGTCTGAACGCGCTGATCTCAGGAACTTACAGTCGGATTTGAAAAAATATTTTGCATTTGATAACCCAATTCTTGAGGAAGGCTTTTAAACATCACGCTAGAAACAAAGCAAAAAGAAAAAACCGGCCAAGTGCGAGTCGGACTCGCGCACGAAGGGTTCCGAAAAACGGTAAAAAAATTACGTTTGTTGTATTCGCCCCACTTAAATATTTATTTTATTCCGTTTTTAGTATTTGTTGTTATAGCAGCAACAGAAATACATCATCTGTGAAAATTTCAACTGTCTAGTTATCACGGTTCATGAGATACAGCCTGGTGACAGACAGACAGACGGACAGTGGAGTCTTAGTAATAGGGTCCCGTTTTTACCCTTTGGGTACAGAACCCTAAAAAAGTGATTTAAATATATAGCCAAGACAGCAAACATATCACAATTATACCACCATTTTTGTCACCCATTTTATATTTTTCGAAAGAAAAGCATCATTCAGAGAGAGCATTGTTATGGCAACCCACTGTTACATACACAAAGGCAGACAAAACCTTTTATAATAAGGAATGTAGGGATCGAGTCCCACGTGGAGAATTGGAGCATACTTATAAAGGACCTCTAAAACTGTACTTGTGTATTCTGGGTTCTGGGGTAATTGCGGGTTAGATGACAGTCACTCTGCGTAAAATTGAGCGAGAAAAATGTCGTAAGGAAAGTTTTGAGTATGAATGTGGTTGGCTGTAGGTGTAGGGGAAGTCCAAAGAAACGATGGATGGAATGTGTGAAAGATGATATGGTTAGAAAGGGGTCACCCCCTTTCTAACCATATCATCTTTCACACATTCTACCTAAATGACTACTTACAGAGAAGTCATCAACATATTCCTAGTCTTTTCCTAACTATGTTGGGGTCGGCTTCCAGTCTAACCGGACGCAGCTGAATGAATACCAGTTTATGTCAGTGTGTTTGTGTTGTCTTTGACAGTCGTTACGAGTCCTCAGAAGCGCAAAAGTCTGACAACCAATCTTACCAAGAGTATCGTATTTTTTAAATTTTATTATTGACAATGGGCTCACTCTTGACCTCAATCCAGCCCAGAGGCAGGGATGCGATCTACGGTGGAACGAGCTTGCCCAGAAGAAGCCTATTCACTCTCGCCTTGAAGAGATTCGGGTTGTATGAACTCGGGAATACAGACGCAGGCAGACGATTCCACTCCTTAGCTGTGTGCATCAGAAAAGATGACGAGAAGCGCTTAGTGCGTATATATGGTATATTAACCAAATAGGGGTGGTATCCCGCAGTGCGTCTGGACTCTCTTACTATTAACCAGTAACTGGGTTGTGGAGGTCAGATAGGTCGGCTGACAAAATTTTCAGGTTTTAGGTTTGTGAACAGCGTTTAGAGCTAGAGGACTGCTACGATATCATTGATTGATGTTCCATACGGTAAGGAAATTTATCGAGTGGTTGTGAGATAGCTATGCTGATCATTATTTCCAACTAACTTTCATTGCTTATGGTAGATATAAAAGCATCATTATTATTGGCACCGATTCCCTTGTTCACAAACTAAACTAAATTTAAGTTCAGTGCATCTTTTTCTTTCTATTTCATCAAGAAAAGGACAGAAGATAAATATTGGTTTAGTCCTGTCAAATTAAGATACTCCATAGATAGTTTAGACGTGATTAAAAACATGGCTACTAAAAATAAGTCACTTTAGTCAGGCGCTGACTAAATTGACAGGACTAAACTAATATAAAAAACTTGAGAGGTGTCAAGGGACACCCGGATGGAACGAAGTTCAAAGAGAGAGAGAGAGAGACAGACAGAGAAACACGCGCACGCCGCACGGCTTTATACAACTATAGCAAAAAGTGTCGTTCCAACTTTTGGTCTTAATTTTTTCCGTCTAGCCCCCTTTCGCAACGCGCGATAAGGAACTTCGTTCCAATAAATTATCTTCTGCCCAAGTTGCTCTGCACTTAAATTTAGTTTAGGTTTGTGAACAAGGGAATCGGCGCCATTATCGATTTAAGTATTCTTAGTAATGTCAAGGCGGACCTTCCCTGTCTAGCTAAACAAACACTAACAATTTGCTATTTGATGACTACAATGGCGAATCGAATCGATATTTACGTTAGTTCGAACACACACATAAATCAGCTATATATACCCAGCCATAACATAACAAAATGCTCTTGGGCTTGGCTATATATGATATTTTGATGTTGACTTGAAAGAGCATGGCAGTTGAGAATATGTCATGCTCACTTAAATGTCTCACTGGTGGTGGCGCGTGTGTTGGATCATTCGGTTCCCTACGAAATGGTTGAGCTGGGTGGTGCTGATCCACGCGTCATGTTCGTGAACGGGCGCCATCGGTTGAGACTGGCTCTTAACTGCCAGGGCTTATTTTTAATTTAATTTTTTTAATTTTATATTTTAATTTGTTTTTTTACATTGTTCTCACATATAGAAGCAATAAGAATAATGTAACCAGGATTTTGTAAAAATGTCTTGATTTAAAAGAGTGTCCGTGGAGTTTCTTGCCCCGCCCGTTCTTCTCCATAGAGATCTACGCTTTGGAATGGGCAACTAGCTTCAACTTTCTGACTAACTGACCGACTATTTAATTTTGACAATTCAAAAGTGCCTGTAAATGGTTTAATTGAAATAAATGATTTGAGTTTGGGTTTATCACTATGGTATATCGACCGGCTTGAAATAGTCGAACTGGTAAAGGCTTCTCATATAGAGAACGAGCATTGATCAGCAGACCAAGGGGGTGATTGCGTGCCGCCAGGGCTGCGGGTTGTTCGAAAGAGATACCGTGGCCCTTGGCACAGGCAACTGAAGGATCACGGGTGGGTTTTAGTCAGTAAAAGTCTGACACTCCCTTCGCTCCGCCCAGAGCGGGTGGGGTCATTTGATGATTTCCCACCCAAAAAAAAGGGGGTGATTGCGTAGCACACTAGCAGTTAGAATGGCTGTCATTTCGACAGTTCAACAACATTCATTGCGTTATTTACGTTGTTGAGCAGACATATTCTTCGAACATATATAATATGAAGCAACTAGCTGCGCCCCGCGGTTTCACCCGCATAAGTTTCGATTCCATGGGAATAACGTGATAAAAAGTATCCTATGTGTTAATCCGGGTTATAAACTATTTGTGTGCCAAATTTCATCCAAATCCGTTCAGTAGTTTTTGCGTGAAAGAGTAACAAACATCCATCTATCCATCCATACAAACTTTCGCGTTTATAATATTACTAGCTGCGCCCCGCGGCTTCACCCGCATAATATAATATTAGTAGGAGTAAGATGGATAGCAATATCTATAAAAACGATGATTAAATTGTGATTAAAAGTGTGTAACGTAGCTTGCTATGTGCAGAAGGCCAATTCTCGTAATTTAAAACGTTCAAAATCTAGTCGCAGTTTCATCTCGGCGACAAACAAATGTCAAAAACTTGTCAAAATGTAGTAGAAGTAAAAGTGGTAGATGATGATCATGTCTGAATGATGTAAAAAAGGAGAATTTTCTCATACGGAGAGTTTAAGTTTTGGATTAGATTATTTTGACGTCAACTTCGTAAGACGTTCAGATGCACTCAAAACTATTACTATAGAAATAGATCAATACAATAGCGACATCCACTTTTTTATTCTCTACCCAAAGAATAGTGTTCTCGAAAACTTAACAGCAAAGTTCTCGATAGTGAAATGAAATGTTTATTTCTGTAAGTAGATAAGACACTTTTACACGTCAATATTTTATAACTAGATGGCGCCAGCATTTCTTATCTGACTGAACCCTGAGAAGATACGCCGAAACAGAGTCAGAGGTCATGGTCTCTTGAAAAGTCCAAATATTATATTATTAGCCTTTTATGTGAGACTAACCATGCAGGGCCATGTCTGGAAGGGCCTTTTGAAGGAAGAGCCATTGCATCTTTGAGTTGACCTGTCCCAACAAACGGCATGCATTCATCAGTCATCGTGTAGCTCAACCCTATGTTAGGGTCCGTTCACACAGACCGGCTCGGAGAGCATCGGCGCGCATTTTTCTTTTCACACAGACCGGATCGTATACGCTTGGAGTTGGTCGGAGCGGACCCGCCAACTATTTCACATAGACCGGCTGGAAGCTATCTGAAAGCGGATGCGCTCGGAGCCGGTCGGATGCGCTCGCAGCCGGTCGGATGCGCTCGCAGCCGGTCGGATGCACTCGCAGCCGGTCTACAAATACTAAAAACTCTGTTTTCAACGTGATAAGAATCTGCTCTCCTCTCCGAGCCGGTCTGTGTGAACGGACCCTTAGGGAGCTCAACGACCCGTCACACGACGCAACAAGATAGGAGAATGTTCTCGGGAATTTACAATCACTATACCCTGTCCATTAGGTAAACCATTTTTTGACAGATGGAACTAGTGATTGCAGCAACACACAATACATTGCTTGATACACGTACGGTATTATAATGTCAGCCATAAATAAGATAATTCAATAAGATAAGGCAGTTTACTTATTTTATTACGCATTTTAAAGTTAACTTTTACGTAATCTGGAATAGGTACGTTCTAAGACAGCTGTCAAAAAACGGTTAACCTAAATGGACAGGGTATAGTCACAGGAATTCTAACATAGATAAAATACTAAAAGTATTTCCGTACAAGTACATGATACAGTCACGCTCGTATCTACTCGTAATGATAAAACGGATTGTCGTTAGCGTAACGAGGGCTCGTTACAACAATTGCCGGCGGTCGTTACGTCCGTACAATGAGTGTGTGTGGCCGCATCGGATATTATTATATATGTATATTTATATTACACATACACTGTTGTATAATCATTAATCATGAATCATATGCTTGTTTACAGTAGATTTGATACCGTTTTCAACTGGGGTGGTCTTTGGAGACGAATAAGCTTATTTTTCTTCTGATGTGTTTCGAAACACCGATTTAGCTTAATCAATTATTCCGAAAAAACTATATGTTCTTAATTTATTTATACCTAGTTAATTAAAACGGTACAACACCAATTGCATTAATTACGTCACGTTACAGTGTAAAATTGATTTACATCCGTCACCTCATAAATGTTTTTTTTAAATATAATTAATAATAATAATATCCCTGGACATTTCACACAGCGCCATCTAGTCCCAAGCTAAGCAACCCAATGCTTGTGTTATGGTAACAAGATGGCTGATAAACTACTTATATACATTTTTTTTTGTAAATACATACATATTATAGATAGAAAAACACCCAGACTCGGAACAAATACATGTAGGTCATACAAATATTTGTTCCGTGCGTGCGTAATTACATATGTTGTATATAAATTAAAACTAACACAGAACTGAGGACTTCCCTTGCATACTTTCTAAAGAAAAATTTGGCCCTCCCTTCAAAACTGACTACCAGCTGATTGATTTACTATGGGAGGGCCAAATTTTTTTTTCATATTTCGACCTATGTTCTTTGGGGAAAGTTGTTGAGTTTCATGAGCACATTCACCTCCTTCAGGGTTGATACCCCCTTCCGTTACACACTGTATATACATATAATTTGGAAACGTGCGGAAACAAAATCCATAACATAGAACATAGATGCAAAAAAACAAATTTCAAATCCAACTGATAGTTCCAGCGTTCAAACAAACAAACTCTTCAACATTATTATTAGTAAATATGACATTTGTATATTATTTATTACATATTATCATGTTATTGATGATCTGCTTAATGCTTGTATTTTATTACAGCTGTTTTGTGTTAGACACGCATAAAACTGTTGACTATCTACTATTATTAGATTCGAGAAAGAAGTTTTCCTTTACTTTTGTAAGTCCACAGTACTAATATTACATAACATCACGCCTATTACCTGAAGGGTTAGGCAGAGGTGTGAATATAGTTTACACATAATTCACCAGTTAATGTTTAAGTCCTTTGTAAAAGTGAGCAAGCCTCTTGCCATCCGGGCACGAATCCAGGAGGTCTACTCCGAAGTAGTATCGGCCGAATGTTCGGTCGTTTCCTGCTACGAAGTTACCATTTGGTTCGGTCGGTTCCAATCCTACACTCCTACACTCTTTCGAATATTGACTATGGTCCCAACGCAACTGAGCCGATCCGAACATTTTCGCATTTTTCAATAATATTCGGTTCGGCCATGTGTCGGTCCGATCCGAACATTCGCACTTTGCACTTCGGAGTAGGCCTCCAGGATTCTGGGCTGCTACTGAGAAATTCCAGATGAAAAAATCCAATAAAAATTTGCTTGACCGGGGAATCGAACCCAGGACCTCATTCTCAGCAACAGCGCTTGCGATCACTAGACCATCGCAGCATTCTAAATATTAAGCAGTAAATATGTATAGTTGAAAGATTTTAAACTGTGAAAATGTTGTAAGGAAAGTTTTGAGTATGAATGTGGATGGATGGCTTGGAGTAGGGGAAGACCAAAGAAACTATGGATAGACTGTGGGAAAGATGATATAGAAAGGGGGTGATGACGACTAATAGGGTGGTATGGAAGAAAAAGACATGCTGTGCTGACCCAAAATAAATTGGGATGAAGGCAGAAGGATGATGATCTAACCAACTACATAACATCAATGATATCTTTATTACATAAGCACCATGAGAAACTTCAGAATAAAAAAAAATAAAAAACTTGAAAAGTATTTAAATGGCAGGTTTTTGTAAGCCAGAAACACAGAATTTTATGAACTTTTATAACTATGTAACAACCCTGTAACAATATCCGGCTAAATAAAAGTACTATTAAGTAATTATTATGTCCAGAAATATAATTAAAACACGAAATTAGGTAACTGCATGTTTATTCAGCTAGGTAGCCTGACACAATGTGTAGATTCAAACCTACCCCCAACTTAGTTCATCTTATATGTCAACAAGAGAAACAAGTACCCTCAATAGTCTATACACATATCCGTACTAACAAACTACAATCATGTACATGACATACCTTTCCCCCAAGTAAACACACAAAATAGTAAATAAGAAATTAACATGAATAAGAACAATTAAATAAGAAATATAACATTCTATGAATTAGAACTTAGAACAAAACATCATACAGTTTCAAGTATGTTTAAAGAATCAGTTTAATTATAACTTTATTTGTGCAATTATCTAGGTATTCCTAGAATATCAGCCCAAGACTCTTCACTTGGAATTTCTATCATCTGTTCAGGTTCTTCGCTGATCTGGTCCCGAGCTTCCTCACTTATCTCTCCCCTCTCGTTTTGTGGGCTCTCTACCTGTGATGCAACTTTGATAAGTTGATCAATATGTCTGTTGACGACGAGACCATCATCCGTTTGCACTTTGTAACTGGATGGACCAGTTTTATCTATTATTCTGCCCGGCAACCACTTCGGACCGTTGCTGTAATTTCTGTATCTAATTCTACAGCCAACTTCAGACTCTCTGTGTCGCCTCTTATTATTGTTAAAAATTTGCTGTTCGGTCTTTTTTCTTTGTATATGGTCCGGGTGTATCGTGTCCAGTAGGGTGCGCAGTTTTCGATTCATCAGGAGTTCAGCAGGACTCTTTTGTGTTCCAGCACACGGTGTCGAGCGGAGGCTTAGTAGCAGATTTGGAATTTTTATGTCCCAATCCATGTCATCCATTTTCCGTATCTTGTCTTTCATCGTTTGGACCATCCGCTCTGCTAACCCATTGGTGGCAGGGTGATACGGTGCTGTCGTGATGTGCCTTATTTTATTTGAGTCAAGGAATCGTTTCATTTCTTCGGACACAAAACCGGTCCCATTATCCGAAACCAATATCTCACATAAACCATGAGTCGCAAATACCCCCCGAAGGTATCGGATTACCGTCGCACTGGTCATATTGTTAACTATAAACACCTCGGGCCATCTTGAGTACGCATCGACGATGATCAAAAAGTTCTTGTTTCGAAAAGGCCCGGCGAAGTCGACATGTATTCTAGACCATGGTCTGGTGGGCGTGATCCATTCATGTTGAGATCGGATAGGCATGTGCCGGTGCTCGAGACACTTGTTGCACTGGCCCACGAGTGCTTCTATGTCTTCATTTAAGTGTGGCCACCAAATGTAACTTCTTGCCAGCGCTTTCGTTTGTACGATTCCATTGTGTGTCTTGTGTAAGGCCCGTAAAGTGGCCGCGCGCAGCGGCGGAGGCACAACTACGCGGTTACCCAGCAGCAGACAGCCGTCTTGCAAGGACAGTTCGGTGCGATGTAGCCAGTAAGTATGCAGATCCGCCTCCTTAACCTTGGCAGGCCATCCCCTTTGAACGTAATGCACTATTTTTGATAGCGCTTTGTCTTTTAGTGTTTCAGTTGCAATACGTTCTGCATCGAATGGGAAATCTTCAGGTTTTTCAGCCATCAGCAGTATCTCACTCAATTCTGTTTCAGGTCGCTCAGGAACTGGTTGTGGCCATCTACTCAAATTGTCTGCACTACCTATTTGTCTTCCAGGCTTGTAACGGATATCATAATCGTGTGAGGTGAGTGCGATTGCTATTCTTGTCAAACGGGGTGACAGTATGTTAGGTGTCGGTTTTCTTGGGTTGAAAATACCCAGCAAAGGCTTATGATCTGTGACTACAGTGAATGATCTTCCTGCCAAGTAGTTGTGGAATTTCTGTATTCCAAACAAAATCGCCGTTGCCTCTTTGTCTAATTGCGAATAGCGCCTTTCGGTGGAGCTTAATGTTCGGGAACTCATGGCTACGGGACTTTCTTTGCTATCTTCCATCACGTGTGATAACACGGCTCCGACGCCGTATTCTGAGCTGTCGCATGTCAGAATCAGAGGTTTATTTAAATCGTAATGCACTAAAGTCATGTCAAATGTTAGGGCCTGTTTGGCAGTGTTGAAAGCATGTTGTTCCCGTTCGGTCCAGCGCCATATTTGCGTTTTGTCTAGCAGACGATGCAAAGGTTCAAGTATGGTAGCTTTGTGTGTTATAAACCTTTCGTAAAAATTGTACAAACCGAGGAACGCTTGTAATTCTTGAACATTCTGGGGCTCCGGTGTGTTCATTATCGATTCGACCTTGCTCGGCGACGGATGAATGCCATCAGCATCGATGATGAATCCCAAGAATTCGACTCTCTCTTTAGCGAACTTACATTTATTTTTGTTAAGGCGTAATCCCGCTTCTTTTATGCGCTGCAGGACCATGTCTAAGCGCTGCAGCATCTCAGGCATCGTACGTCCCGCGATTATGATGTCGTCAATCAGCACTGCGACTCCTCCGATGCCTGCTAGTAGCGCTGTCATCAGCCTCTGAAAAATACCGGGGCAGGCCTTCACACCAAATGCAAGTCTATGTACGGTATACAATCCTTTGCAGGTGTTGAGAGTTAAAAGTTTAGATGTTTCGTCGTTGATAGTCACTTGCGTGTAAGCACGATCCAAGTCCAATGTTGTGTAGAATTTTCCGCCTGCTACAGCTGCAAATACTTCATTCGCCGTAGGCATAGGGTAGGTGTCCGATTCCGTTGCTTGATTGACTGTACAACGGTAGTCACCACATAGCCTAATCTCGCCTGATTTTTTGACAACCGGCACTACCGGCGTAGCCCACTCAGAGTACGCTACCGGCTGAAGCACGCCCTCGGATACAAGACGGTCGATTTCGTTCCCCACTCTGTCCTTAATAGCGTAAGGAACAGGACGAGCTTTTAGGAATTTCGGTGTAGCGCCTGGTTTTAAATGTATAGCCACTGGATCTCCACGGTACGTACCGAGACCATCCTTAAATACATCACCATGTCTTGTGATTATTTTCTCCAGTTCAGTATGATCTCCGTTTGATACGAAATTAATATTCATAGTAATGCCTAGATGCATAAGCCAGTCTCTTCCCAAGAGATTCGGTCCATTACCCTTAGCCACTAGTAACGGAAGATGATACTCAATGTCGTTATAGCGCACAGGCAGCACTGTCTGGCCGAGCAGGTGCACGGGCGCGTTGGTCCAAGTGCGCAGAGCCAGCGGCGCCGCGTCGAGGCAGCGCGGTGGCGGCAGGCGCGGCCGCAGCAGGCGCCATGTGTGCTCGTTCACCAGAGTGTAGCAGGCGCCCGTGTCCACCTGCAGTGTGACGGGCTCACCCGCTAGCAGCACACGAATGACAAATGGCGCTACTCGAGTCGTACTTTGGACGACATAAATGCCGTTTAAATTCGCGTCTCCATCCTCCTCCGTAAAGTTCATTTTAGTTGAGTTCTTTTTAGAAATGCAGACTTTTTCGATATGTCCCTTTTTATTGCAATATCGACACGTAACGTTAATGAACCGACACTCGCCAGCGTGTCGATCTCCACAGCGGTAGCAAATACGAGGCGCGGAGCGCGGGGCAGGACGCGGCACAGCGGCGCGCGGTGCGGGCCGCGGGCGCAGCGCGTTGATATCCATGGGCTCCGGCGGCGGCGTCGCGGCCGGCGCGGCGGGTGTCGGCGGCGGCGTGGCGCTGCTGCCGTCCCCCACGCGCATCATGCGCACGTCGTTACCCGCACTTTCAGATGACAACATAGCATCGACTACATTGTGATATGTTAAATTGTCCCTTTTAAGCAGCTCGTACTGCAACCTATCGTCCCTCATTCCACACACAAGTCTGTCACGTAGCATGCGCTCCAAATCAGTAAAATTGCAACTAGCGCTGATTTTCCGAAGTTGAGCTATGTATTCGGCGGCCGATTCGCCACGATTTTGATCACGTTTATAGAATTTGTATGAAATGGATATCTCATTCGGTTTCGGACTATAATGTTTGGTTAGAATTTCTATGATCTCACTGAACGTCACTTCAGTGGCTTTTCGTGGTGTACTTAGTGCTAATAAAGTTTCAAACACTTGCGAACCACACACAGTAAAGAAATTTGCCCGTTTTACATTGTCTATCACGATTCCGTTCGCCTCGAAACAAAACTTAAGTCTGTCTATGTAAATGTCCCAATTGTCCGTATGTGGATTGAACTCACTAAACTTCACACATTTACGATCCATTTTCACTTATTTTACTCCGTCGTCGCCACTATTATGTCCAGAAATATAATTAAAACACGAAATTAGGTAACTGCATGTTTATTCAGCTAGGTAGCCTGACACAATGTGTAGATTCAAACCTACCCCCAACTTAGTTCATCTTATATGTCAACAAGAGAAACAAGTACCCTCAATAGTCTATACACATATCCGTACTAACAAACTACAATCATGTACATGACAGTAATAAACAATGATATCTCATAGTTTTGAAAACTTTGTACTCAGAATAATAATCATTGAAATTTTGACAGAATTATGGATAAACAAAATGATAAACGTGTTTGTTACGTATAAAATAAATGTGCACCAGTGTGTTAATAAAATCTAAATGACCTCTTAACGAAGGAAAACTATTGATGTCTTATGATGATGTAAGAAAGTCGCATACTATTTTGTTCAATTTGAATATAATCATAATTAAAATAGATAAATTATTTACTATTTGTAGGAATTTTAGATAATATTTTAGAGGTACAGGTTTATTCCTAGTTCAGGTAAAATCCAATACATTCTTACCTACCTCTAGTTTAAGACCCTATTTTGTAAATCAATAAACAATATCAATTATTATTAAAACATTGCAGATATAAACTAAAGTAGTATTGCAATTTATAGAACTAACGATTGATTACAATTCACAAACTACAGGGCACTTAATAATATTGTATCCAGCAGTGCGATTCTGTAACCATCTCACCGTGAAAACTTAGGTGAAGTGAGCGCGAAGTGAGCTGTCATTCCAACTAATGCTAGGGATTGACACTATTGAAAGCTCACTCTCACCTAAGTTTTGACGGTGAGATTTTTACAGAATCGATCAGCTGCATGTCGTTGCCTGCACGGTACAGGAACTGATGGGTGCTACTAACGGATGGACAATATGCTCTATGTTATGGGTTTGTTTTCCACACGTAGTCCTTCCAGTGGACCATTGGAGGATGGACACAATTTAAATTGCTATAGAAACGCTAAGAAGAGACTTCTATTGTTTTAAAGTAGCATGGCTGCAAAAGTAATTTAGATAGATTGATGGATAAAGCAGTATAAATAGAAAATGTCATCAAAATACGCATTTATGTGGAGTTGCAGACACCAGCCCGTATTATCTATTACCTAGCCTTTTCCCAGCTATGTTGGGGTAGGCTTTCATTCTAACCAAGTGAATCACCAGTATTTTACATGGAGCCAGTGCCTATCAGACTTCCACAACCCAGTTCCTGGTTGGTTGATGGTAAGACTGGTTGTCAGACCTTTGGGCATCTTCTGGGCCTTGTATTAGACTATAAACTTTAAAGAAAAGCAAGGTTTTTATAGGTCAGTATGCTGGTAGGGGATTATTTTAATTTTTTGTGAAAGAATCAGGGGGCCTACTCCGAAGTGCAAAGTGCGAATGTTCGGATCGGACCGACACATGGCTGAACCGAATATTATTGAAAAATTCGAAAAAAGTTCGGATCGGCTCATTTGGGTCGGGACCATAGTCAATATTCGAAAGAGTGTAGGGTCGGAACCGACCGAACCAAATGCCTGGCTGGCCAGGCCTGGGTAGGTGTCAGTTTAAGTATGTATGTATAATTGAATTATTTAATATTTAGCAATATTTTAGTTTGTAAATAGTTTTAGTTAATTTAAGATATATAATTTTAGTGTTAGCTTGTAATTTGTGTTATATTATTTATTAAAGATACCTAGATAGGATTTGGATACATGAATTAGCTGATTAATTATATTATTAATTTGTTTTGATTATCATTTTTTTTTTAATGGACAACTTTTTCAATATTTACTTAACCTGAGTTTCTATTTCTTCTTAAATTTAGGCCAGATTTGTAGATTATAGGTGAATTAAATGTAAAATGTAGACTGAACATACACTTTTCATTTAATCTAACAACAAAGTTACCTAAATAAAAAACTTTTCCAAACAAATTATTAATGAAAAGTATGCCTAATTAATGTTTCTATCTCAATAATTAACTAACACAAATTAATTCTAGTGTTCACGTAATAAACTTCACAAAAATTCGTGACATTCCAGGCGATAAAATGTTTTAATTCTCACAACATCCACATAAAAAATCCTTCACGGTTCTATGAAAGCGCACATTTTTCAGCGATCTAACCTTCTACCGGCATTCGAATCGGTAGCGGCAACAGCAACAATCAAGTTTTAATAACTTTGTACAGGCCGCTCGTTAACACTTTCCAAATTTACGCTCGAGACTCAGCAACTAGCCGTACCAAATTTATACCGATTTTTTTACATGAACGTCTGTTTTAACGGCACGTTCAGCCCAAAAACGAGTATCAAAGTTATAGAGAATCATAATAAGCTACACGACACCGCGAGAAACCTCAGAATACCCAAATAAAGACAACAAAATATACAATGTCCATCTTCAGTTACACTGACCTGTATCTCGATAATGTAGCATCAGCGGCCCGCAAATAGGCTTCCATCAAACATTTAACACTGTACAGAACTTGAAAGTTAACAATAAATGTTTATTTCACACAATAATCATTCAGTTTTTGCGATTTTTTTTATTGTGACACTCGCGGGTTACAAGAGACAGCACAACGCGTTCGCGAGTTTTGAGTGTCGCCAGATATCGGTTTAAGATACTACTATTTCCACACAAAAAAAAAAAAATTGAAAAGTAAAACCCAACTACGACAAAAACGCCAAAATTATAGGTTTATACAAGACGTTACAGACTAAATGACTAATTAAAACTAATATCGGTTTTTGTATAACCGGAGTCACACATCATTATGTCATGTAAATAAGGCTTAAATCGTACAGTTACGTATGAGTCCGATACGAAAACCTATGTTATTTTTACCCGACTACGGCAAAGCTAAAAAAGGGTTATGATTTTAACAATCTATGTATGGCTGTGTGTAAATTCATCTGTTCCCTCATAACTTCTAAATACGACGAGTACGGTAAGTACATACATACTCGTCGTATTTTGACAAATAAGATATCGTTGAAACTTTGAAAGCTTAATGTTATTCTAGGCTGTATGAAGTCACATAAAATGTAAATTGATACCGAAAAAAAAAACTTAAGTAGCATACAGTAGTTTAGTAGTAGTACTTAGTGGTAGTTGTAGTCTTTGATATTTAATAAAATGTCTCAAGGATTACTTTCTAAAAAAATATTGGTTATATATTATATAAAAATAATCACAAAAACACAAACCTTCGGGTTTATGTATATAAAGATAACCAATAAATTTCACATTGGAAGCTTACCAGTAACCGTATGCATTTGGATGCTTCTAGTGAGATATAAACTAAAAAGTAAAAACATTATAATGTAGGTTTTTATGTTGCCAAAGTGATATCAGAGGGACAATTCTCGTAATGTTAAGAACGTAATTAAATACAGTCTGATCTGTCTCAATCTGTCAAAAATACCTTTAATTTCCGTACATTTTTGACAAGTTTTACCTGCCTAGGCAGATATTTATAACGCAATATATTTCCGATATTTTGGCGTTGATTGTCACGTCAGATAGTTCTGGTGTTCCTTCGATGTCACTTATTTGTGGTGCTACTTGTAAATACCTACTAAATACCTTCCACAAATGATCACATTTAATTGCTATCATCTTGGTGACAGATATTATTGGATGAATCATGAAATCAGCTAGCATTGCTGAGCTCAGAGCTGTCCATAGTAATATAATAATTTATGCTCGTGACTGTACAAATTAGTTGAGCGGCTTTGGTTTTCTGCCAAAATAACAAAAATAAAACGCCTTCGAGAGAGCGTGATTTTCGGCATATTTTTCAAAAACAACGAGTCTGGTCTAAATGTTGCTATATACATGAATAAGAACTGGAACGCGCTAACTATTTTTAATCTATGTACTGACAACTGACGCGTGTTTTGTTTCAATTTCCGAACGAAATTGTTAACGTCACTGTCTAAACACAATCGATAATTTTCGTTCATGATTGGATTACAATAGATTTATCAATTAAATAAATGAAAATACAGTAATTAGTTAAGTTTCTAGTTAATTAGCACAATGATTAAGGCCATATTGGTGTTCAACAATCATGGGAAGCCGAGGTTATCAAAATTCTACCAATACTTCGTGAGTGAAAGTTTTTTTTTCTATTTTGTGTACAAAGGAATGTGTATTTAATACGCCTATATTTTTGGTGACAGCAGTTTAAGACAAATGGAGCAGGTTTTTTAATAATTGGATTACATATTTTATCGTGTCATGAATTTTTTGACATAATTTTCGCTTATCTTTTTCCCGTTTTATCGTTCGAGTGTGCAAAGATTAAATAAGCTGTTCTTTATAGACTAATATATAGCCTAAAACCGGTAAATGTAATTCCTCATGTGGCTACTACTGCAGCCGAAAGCTGTTCTGTCTTGAGCCAAGCATTTTGCCCACCCAGTAAGCCAGATTTCAGTGCCACCAAATATAATTCAATATTATTAGTATTTTACTTAAGAGCCTTCAGACGTTCCAGAGAACAGTTATATTCTGACAAAAAAGACCACCAGAAAGATGATTTTTATCAATACCAAAATTTCTTCTGAGGTAGCATAATCAGCCTATAATGTTCCCACTGCTGGGACACAGGCCTCCTCTAAGCAAGCGGGAATCACAGCATAAATCAATGTGTATTAAAACCAGCTTTTGAACAAATAAGCTAAGTTTTAAGCCAACTATAAAAAAAAAATTCTTATCATCCAAATAGCAGAGCCAAATTTGGTACAATCAATTTATGGAGCGATCAACATACTACGAAACAGGAACATTTAATAGTAACAAACAACTTAATCAACTTCTGGAGGGAGTTGGGCTGGTTGGAATAACCACCGACAACCGCCATGGCCCATTTAAACTAATCACTATACTGGCATTTTATCAGACTATTAACCTCTGGCTGATAAGGTCAGTGTCGCAATATTTTAAACAGATTTTGGCAAGATATGCTTGTACAACTATAACTAAACAATATTAGGAAATAAGTCTGTATAGGGGCTGTTTTTTGCATCGCCAGATAACTTTTATTCGAGGAATAAAATTGACGTTTGACAGTTTTTGTATGGAAGATATTATGTCAAAAATTTAAAACTATTCCCCGGATAATTATCTGGTGTTGTAAAAATGAGCCATTCATTTACTGTCAAAAATAATATTTTTTATATTATTTTTGACAGTAAATGGAATGAACACATTTAAAAAAAATTAAAAACTGTACACAAGCCTTTTCGATTATCTTTATCATCATGATTTCATAATTTGTCAAAATGGTCAAAATCAATTAAACAGTTGAATGCCGTAATTATAGAAACCATTAAAAAGCCATTGTGTCTTATGTGGATCCATGTTCCAGCATCCAAAGGGTTAATCAATCAACGAGTTTTTCTGCTAAATTCATCATCTTAATTTCCTTGCCCCTGTCTCAATTTATTTGGGGTTGGCGTTATATTATGTCTTCAATAAAACACCAAATATCGTTATTTTTGAAGTGAAAACTTCTTTAGCGGCGTTGTGCACTTTTTTGTGATGAGTAAAAAATGTTAAACTCGCGTCAGGACACGTGACCTGATCGAAAATTCGTAAGACGGAGAGAGAGTAGACTGCATTCCAAAATATCAAAAATGCACAATGTTAATATTCAAGTTTCCACTCCCGGAGTGCAACCCGTTTTTTTTTTATTGAGCAAAGTAGCCTAGAAATATAAGTGAATAAATCATAAGAGTAGGTAGGGTAGGAACAACAATATGATGGAGGGTAGACTGAATACCAACCTAATTGGGTTTAGGATGTATGTAGGTACCTATATAATATGTACAACACGTGACATGTCTTTTTCTTCCATACTTCTCTATTAGCCGCCATCTCGACAGTCACCCCCTTTCTAACCATATCATCATTCACACAGTCCATCCATCGTTGCGCAGTCTCAATTTTTCAGCTAAATTATTGATCAAAATAAGTCTTATCATCTGCAAGTCATCTAAGTTAATATTAACTTAAGTAACGGTGTAACACTTTAATTTACATAAACTGCTGGCCAACCATACTATCTCTACATAAAAAATAAATAAAATAAAATATATAAATAAAAATGTTTATTTCAATTACAATGGGCATTTAGATACATGATTTTGGAGAACTCCTTTTAAGCAAGGCATTGCTTGTATTAGAAGTCTCCGCACTTCCATTTATCATTAATTACTATGCAATTGAAATGTAGACAAAGTAAACAAGCAAGACTAAAAATAAAATTAAATAAAATAAAAAATAAAAGCGGTAAATTAACATTATACAAAGGCTCTGCAATAGAATGAGCGTTGTACAGAAAAAAGACCAAGTCGCGCGAGTACGTGTGGTGCGTGTGTTACGAGTGAGTATGTTAGTGTGTAAGTGAGCGAGTGTGGGTGTGGGTGTAAGTGTGAGTAGTGAGGTTGTATAGTGTGTAAGTTATAATAAGCGATGGTTAGCTCATTTATCTTGAATGAATATCCTGACTAGTAGGTGTAAGCGTACGCTAAATTAAATTGAAGGTTGTTGGCTAGCCCTACGACTATGTCTTGGGATCGAAAAAAGCGAAATAAGTCTTCTTTCACTAACCGTGCGGAAAAGGAACGACCCGAGTGTAGCAACTTTGGTTATTGTATAGTAGATACAATAGACTCAATATCGTCATAGGATTTAGTTTTAAGCCACTCGGTTACAACTTTTTTACAATCCCGGTACTTCATGGAATACATACTTATCTCTTTATTTAGCAAATTGTATAGGTGAGAAGATTGCCTTGGGTATTGTCTCTTGGCGAAAGCAGATCTAACCTTGATAGTTGGAGCAACTAAGTAGTTCCTTCTGCTTTTAGGCTTAGAGGGATCATACGGAAGGGTTGTGTGCTTTCTTAGTATAAGTTGAAGCAAATAAAGCTTTCTTACAGACAGAAGATCTGATAACTGGTAAAGGCTTTGGGTAGGGTATCTGTAGGGTTTAAAGAACATGACTTTAAGTAAAGTTCTTTGCGCCCTCTCGAGTTCCAAAAACTTTATTTTTGTTGTCCCTCCCCAGCAAGGCAGACAGTACATGAGGATAGATTGGGCCAACGATATGTATACTTGCTTCAGAAGTTTCTGCGAGGCCACATGTCGCAGAGTTTTGAAGGTCCATATCAACTTCCTAACTCTTTTCACTATAAGTTCGGTGTGCGTGTGCCAGGATAGGCGCTGGTCAATCATAACACCTAGATATTTAATATGTTGTACCTTGTCAATTTTTAAGCATGGGCAGTCGGGGGTTGGGTGGTTGGGACAGTTATGGATTTTTATTTGGAAATCCCGGGGCGGTTGCGTGTTATTGTACTTAGTAAAGCAGATGTAATTGGATTTGGAAGTATTTAGCGTGAGGAGACTATGGTTTAGCCAGGCTGCTATCCTGGAAAGGCCACGTTCGGCCAACCCTGTAACATCATCCCAAGTCTTAGCAGTAAAGACAATGGCAGTATCGTCGGCATACGAAAAAATGAGCCCGCCATCAATCTTCATGTTGCAGAGACTATTAATGTAGACAAGGAACAATGTCGGCCCGAGGATACTGCCCTGGCCGACTCCGAAAGTGACGGTTGACTCTCAGCTACATAAATTAACATATTAAAAACTATACTTACACCAATATATTAACAATCTATAATATTACCTATACAACTGCCATTATGTTAGAAAATGGCTTCTATGTTCTATGTTAGGTTTCCGCACAATGATGTGATGCATTTTTCCCTAGGGAGGACTGAGGCGTTGTCAGAGAGTATGCGAATATAGGTGTCCAATTGTCCATAATTACTCTCCTTGCTTCTATGGCATAAACCACTTGTATAATGCCCACACACTCCGCTTGGTAGACCGCGCGATCCAGCGGGCTGGATATGTTTATGTTGAGGTCGTGTGAGAAAACTCCGACTCCAGTTCCGCAGTCGGTCTTTGATCCGTCAGTGTGTCTCAACTCTTTCGGGCCTGGGAAGTCACACTGCTCCTCTTTAAGCACTATGTTGTAATTACTTGTAATGCTTTTGAAAACAGTATTGTTTCGGGGCTAGAAAATGGCTTATGGTGCCATTAAAATAAGAATCTAAATCATCCAATATGTTAACACTGTTATTCCTCTTGTTACAGAATGAAGACATGCAGCAACAGATAATAAAAGAGACATTTCAACTGGTGTCGAAACGGGACGACAATGTGTGCAATTTTCTTGAAGGAGGAAGGTATGCCCTTTATTACTACAGAAAAAAACATTTTTTATAGGGCTGTGTCACCTAAATCCGCACTTAAGAGGGTGCACACAGGTCCACCAGCGCCACTCCTTTAAAAAAATATTATCTCGTGACTGAGAAGGAATTATGAAAATCTGCTCAATCAGCGACCTCGGTAAATGTGTCTAGAATTTTCTAATACCTTTTATAAAATTTCATATTGAGACACGAAGCAACAAAATTCGATTTAGAAAAGCGGCCACATTCCTATATGTCGTATTTAGTTGCTTCGTGTCTCAATATGAAACTTAATAAAAGGTATTAGAAAATACACACACTAGACACACTTACCGAGGTCGCTGATTGAGCAGATTTTCATAATTCCTTCTCAGTCACGAGATAATATTTTTTTAAAGGAGTGGCGCTAGTGGACCGTTGTACAGGCTCTTAAGTCACACTTTTCTGACATTGCCCATTTTTACAAAGAAAAGCGTGACCTAAGTACGGGTTTAGGTCACACCAGATATAAAATAGTACACGATACGTGACACTTAAGTACATAGTTCATTTTTTTTTGTTTTTTTTTTTGTGTTTCTGACATTACGAACTTAATGTTTATTTTATGCAATCAAGATTTAATTCTTAATACTTCAATATTAAATACCTCTTCCTGATTGGTAGGATTCTTTTTCTCTCATCTCTTAAATAAATTGCAAACTATAGTTTTGTATAATTTAGAAGCATTTTTTCAATTTTGAAAATGTAAGAACCATGGATCCGTTTTTTTTACGATATTTTGATGTTGACTTTAAAGAGCATGGCAGTTGAGATTATGTCATGGTGGCGCATGTTGGATCATTCGGTTCCCTACGAAATGGTTGAGCTGGGTGGTGCTGATCCGCGCGTCATGTTTGTGAACGGGCGCCGTTGGTTGAGACTGGTCATCTCTTAACTGCCAGGGCTTATTTTTAATTTTATATTTTGAATTGTTTCTTTTTTACATTGTTCTCGCATATAGAAGCGATGGGAATGGTGTACTCAGGATTTTGTAATAATATCTTGATTTAAAAGAGTGTCCGTGGAGTTTCTTGCCCGATCTTCTCCATAGAGATCTACGTTTTGGAATGGGCAACTAGCTTCAATTTTCTGACTAACTGACTGACTATTTATTTTTGACAATTCAAAAGTGCCTGTAAGTGGTTTAATTGAAATAAATGATTTGAGTTTGAGTTCATTCTTACAAAGAAAAGTGTGACTTAAGTGCGTGTTTAGGTCACACGAGCTATAAAATAGTATACGATACGTGTGACTTAAGTAGTTCATTCTTACACAGAAAAGTGTGACTTAAGTGCGTGTTTAGGTCACACGAGCTATAAAATAGTATACGATACGTGTGACTTAAGTAGTTCATTCTTACACAGAAAAGTGTGACTTAAGTGCGTGTTTAGGTCACACGAGCTATAAAATAGTATACGATACGTGTGACTTAAGTAGTTCATTCTTACACAGAAAAGTGTGACTTAAGTGCGTGTTTAGGTCACACGAGCTATAAAATAGTATACGATACGTGTGACTTAAGTAGTTCATTCTTACACAGAAAAGTGTGACTTAAGTGCGTGTTTAGGTCACACGAGCTATAAAATAGTATACGATACGTGTGACTTAAGTAGTTCATTCTTACAAAGAAAAGTGTGACTTAAGTGCGTGTTTAGGTCACACGAGCTATAAAATAGTATACGATACGTGTGACTTAAGTAGTTCATTCTTAAACAGAAAAGTGTGACTTAAGTGCGTGTTTAGGTCACACGAGCTATAAAATATTATACGATACGTGTGACTTAAGTAGTTCATTCTTACACAGAAAAGTGTGACTTAAGTGCGTGTTTAGGTCACACGAGCTATAAAATAGTATACGATACGTGTGTCTTAAGTGTTCATTATTGCGTGAAATTAGCGCCCGAGAGCAGCGAGGATGCCAAACGCTGCGCATTAATAGTACGTAATGTACTATTACAAGCAACCAGTTCACTTGATGATGAGTGGTAACTGACGCCTATGGAATTCTACCATCCCAGAAACCGAGCTGAAAGAAAGAAAGAAAAAGTATTTATTGCGACTCGTACAGGATCATAAACTAAACTAAACACAGTTAAAAATAAAAATAAAACAAATTGTATAAAAAAGTAACAAAAGGAAAAAAAAAATTAAACAGAAAGTCCTATACGAGGCCAAAAGGCTCCTATCTCAGCATGAAAATATCTTTTGCATGTGAAATTACACCAGTATCCATAATTTACCCGTCCGTCAAACTGAAGCGAACCGTACTTTCTTTCTTTCATGAGGAAACTGGAATGTCCTACAACCATTAATTCAAAGACATGAGACATTCGCCAACTAGCACAGGATCCGCCACGTGGAGGACATCAACACAAAAACTTGAGAGGTGTCAAGGGACACCCGGATGGAACGAAGTTCAAAGAGAGAGAGAGAGAGAGAGAGACAGAGAAACACGCCCACGCCGCACGGCTTACAACTATATATCAAAAAGTGTCGTTCCAACTTTTGGTCTTATTTTTTTCCGTCTAGCCCCTTTCGCAACGCGCGATAATGAACTTCGTTCCAAAAAAAAACAAGTTGGGGGAAAATATGCGACACATCCACGCAAAACGGCAATCGCTCAGCATAATGCTAAGACCCTATGCGAGACCCCTATGACCCCTGAGAGCCCTGTGTTTAGGGCAGTGGCGATAAAACAAACTGACACACATACCTGCCTGGGTTCAAACCTACAAACCCTAAAATTTACAATTAAAAGATAATAGGGGCTGTTACCACTGGGCACTGTTCTACCCTTACCTTGCTGAATAAAAACAAAATTATATTTTTATGTGTTTATTTCAGCTTAATAGGTGGTTCAGACTACAAGCTGATCTACAGACACTATGCCACGCTATACTTCGTGTTCTGTGTGGACTCCTCCGAGAGCGAGCTCGGAATACTGGACCTGATTCAGGTAATCATTATTTTATTATGTTTTTTTTCGTATTTGGATGGCTTTCAACTAACAATACAAAAAGTAGTCGCAAAGTAAATTACGACAAGCCTCCACAGTTAGCAAAAGAGACCTTGGGATTAGTTAGTGTAGCGTGGGACAGTTTGAAATTCGTGTAGTGGCGCAGTTTGGAAGAGAGCTTCCGCATTAAACTGCGATAAGCTGAGTTTTTGGGGTCCATATTTATTGTGTCAGAAAACAATTGGGCTAAGAGAACCACCGATTGGGTCTCACAAAACGCACGACGCCATCCCGGCAGGCCGAGACGAAGATGACGGGACGAACTTGACTCGTACCGTGAGGACTGGCAAAAGACAGAATTGTTTGGAAAAGCGAGAGGGAGGCCTTTGCCCTGTGTGGGACAATACAGGCTACTGTTAGATCAGATTAGATATTTTTGGTCTTTCATAATTGATAACTGCATGGGCCTGGTACAAATTCCGTTCTAAAATCTCTCAATTTCATATGTTTTATGGCATGAAGATGGGTGAATTTTGTACCATTTTTGCCAATTTTTTATTCATCAATCCCTCATCCCCAGGTATTCGTTGAAACCCTAGACAAATGTTTCGAGAACGTCTGCGAGTTGGACTTGATCTTCCACGCGGATGCAGCACACCAGGTCTTGGATGAACTGGTCATGGGCGGCATGGTACTACAGACAAACATGGCTGACATACTTTGCAGGCTCCAAGAACAGAACAAAATGCAGAAGGCTGAGGTTAGTAGGAGGATTTATAAGGATTATAAGCAATAATTAGTTGGTTAAGCTAAATAATTAGTCAGTAAAGATAAATAATTACTTGGTTAAGGTAAATAGTTATTTTGCAAAAGTTAAATAATTTGTTATATACGGAATAATTAGTTGGTAAAAAGTAAATAATTAGTTGGTTAAGGAAAATAATTAGTTGCTAAAGATAAATAATTATTTGGTTAAGTTAAATAATCATTTAATAAAAGAAATACTGTAGGGTTGCTTGTTGTGAAATTAAAGCCCCGTTGAACTTGATGATATTTTATTGGCAACTTAACTTATATTACGTTACACGTTACAATTTATATCATAAGGCAACCCTAAGTGGAGGGATGAAAGGGACTGCGTGGCTATCTCCCTTCAGACCTCCCCTAGCTGGCTAGTTTCCTGAAGACCGCTAGGCTATCGAAGCAGGGAACTAGTCGTACTTAGGATCAGAGCTGGCTGCGTGGCTACCGTGCTCAGAAACCTCTAGCTAGTGACTGACGATTTGTTCGAAGACGGCTCTGCTTATAAAGGCGGATTGGCTGTACATGTGTGCACAATCTCTACACGTAGTCATCTGTAGTAGTGGTGCAGATCACTCGCGGGGTGGCGCTTGCGCAGATTGTTCCACACGAAGATTATAGATGGCGTCACTTGTCGACAGAAATCGTTTGTAGTTGCTGTCTTCTAATTTATGATGTCGCTCATCATAGTGCTTTCGATAATTTATACTAGATGGCGCTGTATGTTTGTTACATTCTCCCCCTCTGGTACTCTATAGTCGTCCCGACAGAGTACCAGGATCTAAATGTATCTTCCTTGGTCTTCCTCTTTTTCTTATGGGATTTAATGGTATGGACACATTGTCATCTCTTTGTTCAAGTTTACATATTGCTGAAGTATGATATTTTCCATGGATTGTTCTGGTGACTTTTGGGTTTGATACCTTATTGGTACGCCCTGGAGTAGGTATATTGTTATTGAAATCATAGGGCTGTAGTTGCAGTGCCCAACGAGGCAGGCGACCGGTTGGTGTTTTCATTAGCCATTTTAATGTTTGATGGTCAGTGATTGTAATGAATTGTGTACCTTCCATGTAACCACGAAATCTTGAAACAGCCCAAACAATTGCCAAGGCTTCTTTTTCAGTCACAGTATAATTGCATTCTGCTGGTGTAAGAAGTCTGCTTGCATATTCGACTGGGTGTTCGTTTTCGTTCTCCCCCTGCACTAAAGCTGCTCCAATTGCATATTGACTTGCATCCGTTTTTATTGTAAAACGCGTATCACATTCTGCTTGTTTCAGTACTGGGGCTGTAGTTAACGCTGTTTTTAGTTTTTCAAATGCCTCTTGTTGTTCATTTTTCCATTCCCAACATGTTTTCTTTTTAGTTAAGTTTGTTAGTGGTCGAGCTATGTTTGCGAAGTTGTTTATAAATCTTCGATACCACGAAGCAGTTTGTAGGAATGTAATCAATTGTTTTATATTTCTGGGTTTTGATAAATTCGCTATAGCCGAAATCTTTTCCGGATCTGTTTTAATTCCTTCTGGAACTATTAGATGTCCCAAATATTTTATCTCGAAACAAATGAAATTACACTTTTTCCTGTTAGCCTTTAGGTTAAATTCTCTGAGTTTCTCAAATATTTCCTTCAGATCCTCAATATGTTGTGTAAATGTGACTGATCTTATGATCAAATCGTCTAAATAAGAAAGTACACACTTTGGTGTCGTTCCTAAACTTTGAATAAATTTATCTATTAATCTTTGGAAAGTGGCGGGTGCGTTCCGTAACCCAAATGGCATGCGTTTAAAACGGAACGTTCCAAATGGTGAGACAAAGCTAGTCTTGTCTTGGTCTTCGGGATGTACCATTATTTGCCAGTAGCCTGATTGTAGGTCGATTGTGGACATGTATGGCATTGCCTTTGCTTGGTGTAATAGATCGTCAATCCGTGGCAATGGATATCTATCTGGTTTTGTTATTTCATTGAGTCGCCGATAGTCGATACAAACTCTAATATCGTCTGTACCTTTAGGGACCATGATAACAGGAGCTGCCCAGGGTGAGTCGCATTCTTCTATTATATCATTGCTTAGCATTTCATCTAATTTTTGTCTTAATTGTTGTTGTCTGTGTGGTGATAATCTGTATGGCTTTTGAGCTATAGGTAGATGACTACCTGTGTCTATTCTATGCAAGATAAATGGTGTTGGTTTTGTGTTTTTATCAAATATATCACTATAAGTAGTTAGCAATTGGTTGAAATCTGATTTTTCAACTTCAGACAATAGTTTTCCTTCACAGGGGCGTAATAAAATATCAAAAGAATACAATGACATTTGATTTATTGTTACATAATCAATGCGTGGATCTTTTTGAGATGCTTCATCCGCTGGTTCACGAGGACGGACAGGACGAGGCGGTGTGTCCATTCTCTGAAGCGACCATTTTATAACCTTGTTAGGTGGTGGACTGTCTTCAATATTATTCAACGGTGACGGTGTTTTTGGAAGTGGGGAAATCATGTGTAATTCTCTGGCCCACTGCATAAAGCTTGAAAGGGATTCCGGTGTTGACTGGCCTGAATTAAATGATAGACATTCTGCTGCCTTCAAGGGAATCTTCTCATTTTTTAATTGCAGAAAGGCGTGTACCTCACTAGGTTTATCTATAAAATGCCAAACTCGTTGTGGTAAGTTGAGCATTATTCCCGCAGTCTCCAAGAAGTCAATGCCAAGTAGTGTACGATTATCAGTGGCGTCGGGTATCACTGTGAACGTTATAGGTAGGGAACGTCCACTAACTGTGATGTCCACGTCTGTGGTCAGTAATTTTCGGGTTTGAACCGTCCCATCAGCTAAGATTGTGTCAGCTGTTTTCTCACTAAACGTTGCTCCCCTTCTGATGAACAACTTGTATAGCTGTATGCTTGCCACACTCGTTCTTGCAGCTGTGTCTATATAAGCATACCCTTTTTCATTTTTCCAGATGATTTCTATCGTAGGTATCTTAACATGGTCCTGTATTATCTCTGTGGTATCCATTGTGTAAAATGAAACCGGCTTTGGTGGAGTTTCTTTACTCTGGCATTTCTTGCAGTTACTCCTGAATACCCCTGGTTCACCACACCCATAACACGATACCTTTGTTGTCTCGGTGGCCGTAGCTGTCGCTGCTGATTGTTTTTTAGCCTCTGCTAAGCGTTTGCGACATTCTTCCGTTGTGTGTCCTTTCCTCGCACAAAATGCACAACGTTTTGTTTTTTTCTCATCACGTTCTCCCGTCGATGATGTTGATTCCTTCTCCAAACTTTCTAAATGGCGTACTTTTTCGAGTAGTTCTGTAAACGACTTAAAGTCGGATCTAGCGACTTCCTTTTTTATGCTCAGCTTCAATAAACCATATATGAAGTCGAGATGTTCCTCCTCTTTGTTACGTTTAGATGGCAGTTGAGAAAGAAGCGCACGTTTCACACAAACAAACTCGTCTATTGTTTCATTAGTTTGCTTCTTGCCAAAGAATTCTATGTAGATTTCATGTGGCTGCTTCTTCGGAGCAAACGCTGACCGTATTGCATCCAATGCGTTATTCCACTTTTTGATGTCCGCTTTCACACCGTGCCACCATGTTGCTGCCGTGCCGCCTAACAATAACGGCAATCCTTCTAATGCATCTTCATCGGAGATGTGTTCCACTTTTTTGTACACTGAGATACTGTTTATAAATTCTTCTACTTTATTGTAGTCTCTTTCACCTTCGTATTTCCTGGTACAACTTGCAAAACTTTTCCCAGACATGGTACTTTGAGTTGAAGCAATCGTGTTTATTAACGCAGTGAACTGTTCTTGTGTCATAGTGATTGACATTTTCCAAAATTATGTGGGTAACTTTTAGTAAGTATGTGGGTACTTCGCACAATTTGAAGGTAGGCCGTACCAAATTTGAGGGTAGACCGTCCAAATATGTGGGTATCCGTAGATTATTTACGTTGGGCGTCAATGTAAGGTTGACCGTCCAAATATGTGGGTATCCGTAGATTATTTACGTTGGGCGCCAATGTAGGGTTGACCGTCCAAATATGTGGTTATCCGTAGATTATTTACGTTGGGCGCCAATGTAGGGTTGGCCGTCCAAATATGTGGGTATCCGTAGATTATTTACGTTGGGCGCCAATGTAGGGTTGGCCGTCCAAATATGTGGGTATCCGTAGATTATTTACGTTGGGCGCCAATGTAGGGTTGCTTGTTGTGAAATTAAAGCCCCGTTGAACTTGATGATATTTTATTGGCAACTTAACTTATATTACGTTACACGTTACAATTTATATCATAAGGCAACCCTAAGTGGAGGGATGAAAGGGACTGCGTGGCTATCTCCCTTCAGACCTCCCCTAGCTGGCTAGTTTCCTGAAGACTGCTAGGCTATCGAAGCAGGGAACTAGTCGTACTTAGGATCAGAGCTGGCTGCGTGGCTACCGTGCTCAGAAACCTCTAGCTAGTGACTGACGATTTGTTCGAAGACGGCTCTGCTTATAAAGGCGGATTGGCTGTACATGTGTGCACAATCTCTACACGTAGTCATCTGTAGTAGTGGTGCAGATCACTCGCGGGGTGGCGCTTGCGCAGATTGTTCCACACGAAGATTATAGATGGCGTCACTTGTCGACAGAAATCGTTTGTAGTTGCTGTCTTCTAATTTATGATGTCGCTCATCATAGTGCTTTCGATAATTTATACTAGATGGCGCTGTATGTTTGTTACAATACTTAATTCGTTGGTAAATAATTATTTGGTAAAGCTAAATAATTAGTTAGTATTAGGAATAATTAGTTGGTAAAGGGAAATAATTAGTTGGTTAAGGTAAATAATTATTTGGTAAAGTAAACTAATTCGTTTCTATAGTAGAGCTTGGTAAAAAAGAGTACAAATAACGGCGATAGTGGCGCTTAAAGGCAAGCGCACACTACAGCCGCAACGGGCCGCAGCGCAACGCATTTTCATACAAATAAATGCCGTGCGGCTCACGTGTCGTGCGCGTTGGTTCATAGAAAATGCACGGAAGTGATGAAGGAGGATTTTTGCAATGCGTTGCGTTGCGACGCGACCCGTCCCAATCTGCAGCCTAATTACGTAACACACAATCAATCTCAATCTGAATCATTTTGAAGGATATTGCTAAACCATTGCTTCATATGATTTAAAAATTTGTCTGCTCAACAACGTAAATAACGCAATGAATGTTGTTGAACTGTCAAAATGAAATCCTTTGCTACTGTTAGTGTGTTATGCATTTACTCCGCGGCTTTTAGCGTATAAGTAGCAACTGAAGCAAGTTGTTTTAGTAGTAGTTTGGATACAAATAAATATTACTCTATTCAGGGGGTCTACTCCGAAGTAGTATCGGCCGAATGTTCGGCCGTTTCCTGCTACGACGTTACTATTTGGTTCGGTCGGTTCCGATCCTACACTCCTACACTCTTTCGAATATTGACTATGGTCCCGACCCAACTGAGCCGATCCGCACTTTTTTCGCATTTTTCAATAATATTCGGTTCGGCCATGTGTCGGTCCGATCCGAACATTCGCACTTTGCACTTCGGAGTAGCCCCCCCCCCCTGTTATCTTTATTACAGAATATCGAAGTAAGTAAAAGGAAACTAAATAAACATCTCAAATAATATTTTATGTTTAATAATTATGTAGTAAATAGAATCGCTATGATTCTTACTTTAATGAGTACTTGTAATAGTTTACCTACTGAAAATAAAATAAAAATACGAACTGTAAACATTCATTTTAAACCCTGTGACGTAGGTGAGCGACGAATGCGTTGCGATGCTATACTGCGTTAGGTGATGATAACCTAACGACTACCGGACAATTTTGTTTTAGGTAAAGTTAAACAAGCTTTCCATTTCGCTTATCGCATACTAGCAGCGCCACGCGGTTTCATCCGCATATGTCTCGATCCTGTGGGAATATCGGTATAAAATGTATCATAATATAATAATAATAATATCCCTGGACATATCACACAGCGCCATCTAGTCCCAAGCTAAGCAACCTAATGCTTGTGTTATGGTAACAAGATGGCTGATAAACTACTTAGATTTTTTTTTTTTTTTTGTAAATCCATACATATTATAGATAGAAAAACACCCAGACTCGGAACAAATACATGTAGGTCATACAAATATTTGTTCATAATCATAATATGTCGTAATCCAGGTCGTGTTGTACTGTAGGATATTTTCTTTATTATATTAGTTTAGAATGAAGAGAGTGATGTAAGTGAAGGATTTGAATACTTACCACACTCATAACATTGTATATTAACCACTCTGCTCGACTAGATTTTGACATATGACATATCAGCTGACTCGACGGGATGTTGCGAATTACGTCATGAAATTCAGTAAATTACATCAACTTTCAGCATTCAAATTTATTAAGAAAAATATGTTTCCGCGCTTATTTTATACAATATATTTGTGGCAAATATCTTAATTATTTGTTGAGGTCGGTCAAACTTCGTTAGTCTATTACGAAAGTTGTATAAAATAGGTATTACTACACCTATCCAAAAGGTAGGCACCTTAAACTCGCTGGAAATATGTACATATACAACCTATTCTCTTGCTGAAAATATGCAAAACGGAAAAATAAAGATATTATCATTCTCTCCGCGTTCTTACTTTTACCATTTTTCTTACTTAAACTACTTATAAAACGCAATCAAGTCTTGATAAAAATTACAAAAAATTGTGTTTCGACATGACACTTCTTAGTGCTGACCATCCGTCCAGTTTTCTTATTTCGATTCAAAAATTGCATAAAGCCTAATCGATAATCGGAATTTGCAAAAAAAAAAAAAAAGTTGTAGAAACTATAATTATAAACTCTTTGGTATATTTTTCATGAATTAATTTATTTTTGAAATTAATCATTTTAATTACCGTACGTGTGTGTACACGTACACGTACGGTGTGGTTAGGTGTGTAATTTTTTATGGTTCCGTACGTCCAAATGAAAAAACGGAACCCTTGCAGGATCACTTGTGTCTGTGGGTCTTGTCTTTTCTTATTTGCTTCGAATCTACTGGACCGATTAAATTGAAATTTGGTACACATATAATTTTTTGTGACCCAAAGACGGACGTGTAACGTAAATTTATTTACGTTACACGTCCGTCTTTGGGTCACGAATTTTGAAAATGGGGTCACTCTTGGGGGGCAAACTAGAAAAAAAAAATCTTTGCTGTACCTCTGTGTGACATATCAAACGAAAGGGCTTGTTGTGGGGGTTTTAAATATATTTGCTTAGTAACTAAAACAAAAGTTATGTGGCCGTCTGTCTATGTACCGGTCGGTCTGCCTCTCTGCTGTCTGTACAAACCTAAACTAACCGTAAAATCTAGATTTTGACCAATTTGGACCGGCCAGCCTTTCTTACAGGGTGAACGCGGGCGTTTTCGTGGACCCGCGCTGTGGGACAAAGTAGGCACTCCTTATGTCCCAAGCTGCCGTTCTGTAGCTTGGGATAAAATTTTAAGAACTTTAATTGTCTGATTTCTAATTTAAATGATCTGAAAATACTTTTACGGAACCCATAATTTCGTCATGTCAGTCTGTGCGTGCGTTCGGATGTTAATGCCATTAACCATTTTACTCGTAGACGTTAACGAGTGTTAATAACACTATATCGTATTCGTATTCTATGCACGCAAAATGGTGTAGTAAAATTACGATAAACATTATTAGAGGTAGGATTCCCCATGCATGTACCCGAGGGTTGAAAAAAATCTATGCACACAAGCGTGTGGGAGGTATTGTTGGAACTTATAATTAAAATTATAAAGATGTTTCTAATTGACTTTAACTTTTAAAGTCAATCGTTTTTGAGATATGAGATATTTTCGTTTAAAACCGCAGAATTAACTTGGTTTTTTACAGTTTTTTCGAGAACTTTTATGAAATACAAACTTATTTCTGCAGTCGATCAAATTAATGATATGCGCTGTGCATGCGTAAATATTCATCCCAAGTACGGGACCTTTCACTGTGCATGGTCCGACATACACTTGGCCAGTTTTTTTTATTAAATTTCGTTGGGAAACTACCCCAAAAAGTTAACAATTTCTATTACTCAACTAAACTAATATAAATAAAAACTACCAAGCTCATACTGCTAACAAAACGTAATGAAATGTAAAGTGTTTGCGGAATACTTAATTAATCTATCATCATTTCCCAAACTTTTGCTAAGCCTATCTAAAAATGTATACTGGGCATTCTGTAGCAAACTATTAGAAAGTATCAAAAATTAATAATTGCACAATAAATAAAAATAATTTTGAATAGCGAGCGCATTCCGAATATAAATTCAAATATAGAAACAATTCGGCGCGAAATTGAATAAATCACTGTCTATGGTCATAGGTCCTCTGTTATTGACTCAGTTTCAATATAATGTCCAAAAAACGATTAAAATTACATTAGGAAAGCATAAATCATTATTATAAATAATGCTTGTTGTATTTAATGTTTAAAATAATTTTATTTCAATTTCTGAGAATCGATTTCTGACATTCGTCATATTAATTACTCGGGTCAATCGATATTAAAAAAAAAAATCGTTTGGCATAATCGCTTTCGCACATCATTACGATAAAAAAAAGCAACAATGGTCGGCGATTTTGAACACAAATTAAGTAGTGGTAATGAATAATACGTGTTATTGGACCTGTGTTTCAATATTACGTTATGATTTGGGCATTTTCTTGTTTTTTATAATATTTGTAATAATATTTTTCACATTTTACATCTTATCTACATGTGTGTGTGTGACTTTTGTGAAAAGTAAAAATGTAAACACGCACGATTGGCGCGAAACTTCGACTTTAGATATCAAAAAACTACATTACCACTACTTATTTAACATGAACAATGGATGAATTCGTCAAATAATTAAATCATGTATTATTTATTGCCCCTGTGGTGGAGTTTGGATTTTCGAAATCCCCAATTTTTATGTTTTTTAGCCTCGACCACCACTGTCATCAAAATGGCGATTATCGCATTTACAGACTTGAATTTAATAAAGGTAAATTAATAAACTTGCGCGCTAAATATGGAAGATTGAATGGCGATAACATATGAGTTTTTTATCCAACTCTCTTAATTAACGCACATTCATAAGATTTGATGGGTAGCATAATCAATATTTACATTATCATTAAGGGTGTCGTATGTCGTCATTTCAAGGTCCAATGGGACCCCTTACTGAGCCAGCGGAGGTTCGTGTGTTCGGGTCCATTCGGGGGCGCTACCGAACTATACGGTTAGGTAGTTTCAAGTTGTCTGCCTTAAAAATAAAATGCCAAATATCATGGTCGACTGTACATCGTCTTCCTTCAAATAATCGGGGCTCCTACCTTAGTAACGGCCGCACAGAACCATCGATCAAATCAATCAATCAAAAGTCATTTATTCAAATTAGGCTGAGAATCAGCACTTTTCGAACGTCAAAATTACAAAAGACAGTCCCCCAAAAACGCCCGCCCTTCACCACTTCCTAGTGCTATCGCTTCCTAGTGCTATCGATCAAAGGTTAAGCTACGCTTGCCGCCGCTCCAGGGAAGGGTGACCATCCATTTCATATTGAGGCAAGAAAGGGTCCCTCCATGCCTCGGAAAGCATGTTAAATCGTCGAACTTCGACGTTACAGGTGGTCAGACTCCTGAAAGTGAGAACCAGTCAAGGGGTATCGTGTTACCCTGTAACTGGGTTGAGGAGATCAGATAGGCAGTCGCTCCATGTAAAATACTGGTATTCAGCTGCATCTGGTTAGACTGGCAGCCGAAGAACGCGAGGGAGACGATGATAGGTTATTTATTTGTTGTCTGTTTGTCTTACAGGCGGGTATATCAGCCGCGCCGGCGCGTGCGGTGTCTGCAGTCAAGAGTATGAACCTTCCTCAACAGCTGAGGGACATGAAGCTCCCCGACCTTCCGCAGGCTATCAAGGTGAGGAGTCGATGATGACCTATACAGGATGGCAGGGTCGTCGACGTGCAAACTGTGACCATGAATTCAGCACATGATTTTATACATAGCACATTTTTCGTCGGTTACAGAAAAAAAAGATGCTGTTTCGTACAACAGTGCAATAAACCTACGCAGTCAAATTTATGAAAGTGCAATGTTTTTTTAATAACCCTCGAATAATTTCGACGCAGCGGGGTTCAGAAACATGTCCTGAATCCATGCCTAACAGGTTGTGAGTCAATGTCCCTGCCAACCTGTATGAAATAAATGGTTGGTATGGTTGGTGGCTTAAATGGTTTAGGAACATGCTTGTTTGTTACTTATATCGGACTTTACACTTTTTTTTTATTATTATTTTAATTGTTGCTATCTGATATATGTATCTGGTGTATTGTGTGGCTTTTAGTCTGTGCTAAATAATTGTATTTTCTTTCTTTCTTTCTTTGAATGGGTTCTGTATGAAGGATGTTTGTTTTCTGTTGAGAAATCAATAAGTACCTATACCCTGTCCATTAGGTTGAATTATCTTATTTATGGCTTCTTACACACATTATAATACCGTACGTGTATCAATCAATGTATTGTGTGTTGCTACAATCACTAGTTCAATCTGTCAAAAAACGGTTTACATAATGGACAGGGTATACTTAGTTGCTAAATATTTTTTTGAATTTTTTAACATACGAAATGCTTACAATATTATTATAAATTATTGATAATTCATACAAAACTCGTCGAAAGTCTAATCTAATCCTTTTTTAGTCGGTTTTAAAGTTAATATCGAAATATCTACAATTAATATATATTATATATTATATTAATATAATAATTTAACAAAAAATTATATTGTCCGATGAATCGACAAATACTATTTTAGGATTTTTTCCCTTTTGTTACTTTATTTGTTTATTTATTTTTATAAAAAACCGCGTTACAGGATTATCCAGTGTCGCTGTATCAATAGGTAGATTTTAGACAATATAACATTTTTTAATTATGAAAAATGAAAAGTATCTGAACGGCTACGCGAAGATGCTGTGTATGTCTTACCAAAATGCCGATTCGGCTTAACCAAAAAGCCAATTGGCCATAATCAAGATGCTGATTGGCTAAAAGAAGCTTCGCAGTGACCAAAAAACGCCCCAACGAATGCAGCTAGAACATTCAATATACTACCTCATTTTTACCCAGAAGGGTGCGGTGACCTATATTATGCAAGTACGCTGGATATACTATATGAAATGACGGTTGTTTTTTGTGCCGATTCAAAGCGCCCCGCTCGAGCGTTTCAGGAACTAAAATTGACACATTACCGCAAGTGGCCGTCGTTTTGCTTTGGTACGTCTGTGATGATTTAGGTGTAAATCGTGGAATAATACTTTTTTGTGTATTTTGTGTTTACTACGAGATGTTTAGAACATTTTTATCATGAAAGTACTCGTATCTTGTAAAACTCGCTACCACTCGCTGCTACTTTAAATATTAGTTCCACGGACGCTCACGTTGCTGTCAGCGCCAAAATGGCGAAAATCAAATGTCTTCATTTTGTCATCGATAGTGTGAAGTCCAGCGTATTTGTTTATTATAGGTTAGATAATACAACACACAAAATTTAACAGTGTCGTTAAATCAATAAAAATATCTTAAAACATATTTTTTCTTTGGTTTTTTTTTGTACTTATTCGTTTAAAACTTTTTAGTCTTATGAAGAGTGGTGATCTGAAATATGAAGTAGTTCGCCAAAACAACAGAGCTTTCGAGGGGATTGGAGGTTTTTTATATGAAGCCTGCAATGTCGCGCCATTTTGTTTTTTTTTTCAAAATGGTGGCCACGCTTGGTACCTGTATATTTCGATAGCTGACATCAATCTGAAATCAATGCAAACGGAAAAATTTCTAGGACCAACCCCTGTAAAGTGTCACGTTTCCGAGATATTAATGTTCAAAGTTATAATTAATCATAATGTAATCAATTTAATCAATTATAATTTAATCAGTAATCACATGCCAATGATTTTTTTTTAAATTTTATTTTTATATGTTGTATACGGCATTGAATGTTATGAAAAATTTTCTTTATTATTCTATTGGAATACTTATTCATTGTATGTACAAGTTCTAATTTCAATAATTTATAAATAGGTTATGTGAAGCCGTTTTCTGTGCATGTGGTGTTAACCTGTAATTAATTGTTACACTTGTAAATGTTACTCTAGTCATTAAATCAGAAATGGATATAGTGTAAACAATTTTTTAGTTGATCACGTGACATCCATATATTTTGAACTTGCGTATATCTTGTTGCTTAGATGTTAGAAATAATCACTCAGAAAGTTTAAAGTAATCAAATATCACATAATAGATACACTTTACAGGGGTTGGTCTTATAATGTTTTCAGTTTGAAATAATGTCTGCTATCGATTCATATAGGATTCATGCATGGCCGCCATTAAAAAAAAAAAACAAAATGGCGGATCGGTGGGTATGCCGCGGATCATCAAAACCCTTTGTTATTTGTGAAAAAGTTTTCCAGGACATGAAATACCATCGGCCTCATTCGTAATTTTGACGGTAAACAGACATTTAAACTATGTCCTTCGTTGGATAACAAGCAAAATTGAATAATGGGCTACAACCTCATCATCTGCCTAGCCTTTTCCCAACTATGTTGGGGTCGGCTTCCAGTCTATCCGGATGCAGCTGAATACCAGTATTTTACATGGAGTGATACGATACACCTTGGTAAGACTGGTTGTCAGACTTTCGGGCTTCTGACTACCCGTAACGACTGTCAAAGATCCACGAATGACAGCCGGTACCAACGGCTTAACGTGCTTTCCGAGGCACGGAGGGGTCTCGGTATGTAAAGATGGTCACCCATCCACAGACCAACCGCGGCAAGCGTAGCTTAGCCTGACCGATCGACCTGTGCGGCTGTTACTATTTAGCCACGGGCCCCAATGGGCTACGACCTATTGCTGCTTTATTCACAAGTCAGTTGGGCCAACTGCCTGCTCCATCTAAACTTATAATTAAGCTGAAAAGTTTGTTTGTTTGAACGTGATAATCTCTGGAACTAAGAACTAACAGTCGGATTTGAAAAAATATTTTTCCATTTGATAGCCCAATTCTTGAGGAAGGCTATTTAACATCGCGCCATGGCCCTAAGGGGCCAACCAGCAAGATCGGTAAGCGGAAACGAGGTAACGATGCGACTTAGAGGAGAAGTGTAAGAAATTTCATGCGGACAGAAGTTATTTACCTTATAAAACTACAGACAACAGCTTACTGTGTAATTTTACTCTTAAGAAAGAATCCTGTACGCAAATAAAAATCCATTAAAAATAAAAACCCAGGACATACGAGTAACGTAACTGGACCTTAGTTTGGAGATATGAGGAATAGGGTGTAAAGTCAACCTCCATAGAGAGGAGGATCTTTTGACCACACGGGTCTTGTCTGGTGGGCAACTGCCCGACGATTGATGTCGGGACGTTATGCGAGTGGCGCGGTAAACTCTGCTTGCGCGATGCAGGATTTGGCGTGACGCCATTGAGATACGTAGTTCGCATGTGGCGATGTAGATGCCGCCACATTACTAGTAACTTAACTGGACCCTCTGGACCTTAAGAGTTACTTAATGGAATCACAGTCTTAGGTGCCATCTCTACGGGCGAGTGAATCGCGCCGATAGTGTCACCGTGCCATCAAATTCTCGCCGCGATGATATCGCCGTGTGGAGACACGTTCTAAGAGAGTGTATAGAAATACGTGGCACGACGATAATATTGCCACGATTCTCTCGTTCGCGGAGACGGCCCCTTAAAATGCCAAACTCCTTGCGCTTTTAAAATAGAACTCTTCACTAAATAACACCACTTGCCTGGAAAGAAATAAATACAAGTTTTAATCGTCTGAAATTGATGCTTGTTTCTTCCTGTATGAGAACTATTCCTTGTCAAGGGACAGTAAATGACAGGCGCTTGATATTAATTCGAAAGTGTCCCAATAGAGTAATTAAAAAAATAAAAATTACATTAAAAGTAATAGACAAGGCTATGAATTCACAACCTCCTTTAATCTTTAGAGAAAACGAAAAATAACACCATTGATTTAAAAAAAGAAAACCTGAAGGGCAGTAATCGTAATTTTAAGAACGTTCACAGTGTGATCTCAGTCTCAATCTGTCAAAAATACCCCCTTTTTCCCTACATTTTTGACAAGTTTTTGATATTGATTGTCATACGCTGAGATGAGATTGCGACTAGATTTTGAACGTTTTTAATTAGGAGAATTGGCCTTCAGATTTTAATGGTCTCAAATTTGGACGACACGGTTGGCGCAGTTGCTGAGCGATCGACTGCTGCGCTGCGTGTCGCGGGTTCGATTTCCGCACGGAACAAATATTTGTATTACCTACAGGTAGTTGTTCCGGGTCTGGGTGTTTGTGTATGTGAGTTTAAATGTTTGTAAACGCACCCACGATACAGGAGTAATTACTAGAGAGGGGCAACGTTTAAAAAAAAATAATCCCTTATTATTGTATGAGAGGCAGACTGCTGCTATTAAGGGGGATGCTACGTAGCCCGCGAAATTCAAATCAGTCAGGTCAGTGTGAGGTTGTATGTTGAACAGAATATGATTAGCGACCGTAACAAATATGACTTTACAGTATAATAATAATTAAAATCATTAATACAACCCTACTAAGTTCATATAATTATAATTGATTGATGTTACATGAAATGCACTGAGTAATAGTAATAGAGGGGCTTGAGGCTAAGTAATAACAGCCGTGCGGGTAGATCGATCGACGAGGTTAAGCTATGCTTGCCGCGGTGGGTCCGTGGATGGGTGACCATCTTTATAGATCAAGACCACCTCCGTGCCTCGGAAAGCACGTTAAGCCGTTGGTCCCGGCTGTCAATCGTGGATCTTAGACAGTCGTTACGGGCCGTCAGAAGCCCGAAAGTCTGACAAACAGTGTTACCAAGGGGTGCATTACCCAGTGAGTGGGTTGTGAAGGTCAGATAGGCAGTCGCTCCATGTAAAATACTGGTATTCAGCTGCATCCAGTTAGGCTGCAAGCCGACCAGGCTAGGCAGATGATGAAGAAATTCAATAGGATACAAAACCTGACACTGACCCAAAATCCAAAAAACTAAAGAAAATTTGAATTTCGTTGGCTAGCTAGCGCATTCCCCTTAATTCGAAAGTGCCTAGAAATGGTCTAAAATCACAATCAAAATCCAGTCATTTATTCAAATTAGGCTGAGAATCAGCACTTTTCGAACGTCAAAATTACAAAAGACAGTCCCCCAAAAACGCCCGCCCTTCACCACTTTCTAGTGCTATCGCTGGGAAGAAGAAGTGGCGCAACGAATTGTCCAGCAGCACAGCTGTCTGTTGAGTTAGAAAAGGTCTCATTAGAATAAATATTTAAATGAATACCACCACAATTTACAAATTATCCCAAAACGCTGTTCTGTCCAACGCACCCGAGTGCACCAGTATTACTGATAATAATATTTAAACAACAAATGAACTGTTGACAGGAGATAACATGTAGCCCATATTTGCTAAGAATTTAGATAATATGTCGCGTTAGATTTATTAATATGTAAACATTGTGATTGATGTGTAGGTACAGTTGCGAGCAGTAATATGTATGACACTAAGTAACTAGATATGTATGACATTAATGTGACCTACCCAAATGTCCTTTCTTTGGTATTGTTCGTCGAATCGTCGAGCTCCTTAAGTGTTGTGTTGAGCTGCACGATTTCTGACAAATGCGTGCACTGACTGGACAGGTCTTCTCAAACTGTTTGGTTCTTTCCTCAAAAAAACCATCTCAGACATTAATCTACATGGTCTTCACATGATCTGACCAAGATTATGTCTGGACTTTAAAAGAGACTGTGACGTCTGAGTTTGTTTCGGCCTTTCTTCTCAGACTAGTCAGATAAGAAACGCCGACCTCATCTAGTTTTAAAATATGATTGACGTGTAAAAGTGTTACAAACCTACTTACAAAAATAAAATCATTGATCATTTATAACTTTTTTTTACAAGTTCTTTAACATAAAATACATTATTAAAAAAAAAACATAACATCAGGCCCATATTCTCCGAAAGCTTAGGCAAAGGTGTGTCGGTGAAATGTTGGTGTACGATTTAAGGTGAAATCAAATTAGCTAGCGAAACTCCGAGTTTCAGTCTGTTTATAAATCTAGGTTCTCAGATTTTTAAACACCAAAGTTAATAGTTATAGCAGTTTTCTTTTAATATTTCACGATATTTAACTTTACATTCAGTTTAAGATTAGTAAAGAGAAAATACCTAATCTGCATTCGCGATTTAAATGCCAAACATGTAAACAAATATGACTTTATGGCAAAATAACTTTTAATTACTACACAATAAAGTTCAGTTTACGCTACAACTTCAAATATTTTTATAATTTTTTCAATGGTGAATAGTCACTCTGAAATGAACTTAATTTCCACTAACATAAAGTTCATATTTAAATAACATGAATTGGAAACCTAAATTTGAATAGACCCTAGGTAATTATCTAGTTCTAAATATTTATGAGCTTAGACGCTGCAGTGGAACAATATCAAGATGATAAATACTCATGTGATTTACATGTAGAGGTTAATATGGCATCAATATTATTAATATTATAATAGAAGAAGCAACAGTAATATAATAATAATAATATCCCCTGGACATTTCACACAGCGCCATCTAGTCCCAAGCTAAGCAACTTAATGCTTGTGTTATGGTAACAAGATGGCTGATAAACTACTTATATACATTTTTTTTTTGTAAATACATATATATTATAGATAGAAAAACACCCAGACTCAGAACAAATACATGTAGGACTTACAAATATTTGTTCTGTGCGGGAATCGAACCCGCGACACGCAGCGCAGCAGTCAATCGCTTAACCACTGCGCCAACCGTGCCGTCAAACTACTAACAATGTCTACTAATTATGTTGATTACTTATAGATAACTGTTTATTTTTGTCTCAGAACTGACAGATTGAGAATGTAACTGTGATAGTTTAGAAAATCAAATGTACAACATCATCATCTGCCTAGCCTTTTCCCAACTATGTTGGGGTCGGCTTCCAGTCTAACCGGATGCAGCTGAATACCAGTATTTTACATGGAGCGACTGCCTATCTGACCTCCACAACCCAGAATGTGCAATATGCAATATATGATCTTAAATACATTGAAATAAATGACTTATGTTTTTTTTTTGAAGTGAAAGCTTCTTTGTGATAGGTAAAAAATGTTAAACTCGCGTCAGGACACGACCTGATCGAAAATTCGTAAGACGGAGCTCGCGTCAGGACACGTGACCTGATCGAAAATTCGTAATACGGAGGGAGAGTAGACCGCATTCCAAAATATCAAAAATGCACAACGTTAATATTCAAGTTTTCACTTCTGCCGGCACTCCCGGAGTGCAACCCGTTTCTTTTTAATTTAGAAAATAAGTTATTTGTGTCCTTTTCTTACTGAAAGCCTTTATAGGCCTGTGTCTGATCTGAAGACCAATTCTCATACTTAAAAAAACGTTCAAATTCAAGACGCAATCTCATCTTAGCGACAATCAACAATGTCAAAAAGTTGACAAAAATGTAGTTTTGAAATTGTTGATTAGGGGTATTTTTGACAGATTATAAATAAAATCGACTCAGCCCACCGTACTTTACTGCCGGCTACTATAGGCCTCTCCCAGGCTGCGCCACAACACCCTGTCTTCGGCCTTCCTCATCCAGTATGTCCCAGCAACCTTCTGAAGGTCGTCGGTCCGTCTAGTTCCTAGTCCCTACAAAACTAAAAAAAGAATTTACTAAAATACTCAATCTCTCTTTCCAGGACCTGAAGTTCTGACCGATACAACAGGGGGCCTACCCCGCCACGCCGGTCGCCATAGCAACCAACATCCTGAACACAATCTACCCGCATAATGAGAAATATCAAAATCTACAACGACCCGCAGAAATTTATACCACGAAATTTTTCGGCTCCGAAACGTTGAGCACGAAGTTTTCGGAAACATTTTCGGAAAACTATCAACAGACAGAAGGGGTCAATTTTCCTAATTACGAAAGTCAGAAGTCGGATGGGTACCAAGACTTGAGTGGGACTACAGTGGAATATGATTATAGTGAAGTTAGAAAGAGAAAAAAGAAGAAGAAGGGAGGCAGGAAGTAATAATATCGATGTTTAGTGCTGTGTAACACACGAACAGTAGGAAAAGCTTTCATTTTGACATTTCAACAACATTCATTGCGTTGTTTACGTGGTTCAGCAGATATTTTTGTCGAACATATGAAGCAATGGATTAGCAATATCCTTCAAAATGATTCAGGTTGTGATTGATCGTGTGTTACGCAGTTGGGCGCTGATAAGTTTTGATGAAACTTTTTAAATGATGTGTAATGGACTTGATGTTGTTCGTGAACAAGCTTCTACCTTCCGTCAGACTCTAAAGCTCCGGTTTCCTCGGAAAGCGGTTCCGTCATACACTAACGGTCGTCATAAAAATCTATCATGTCATTCAGTAGGATTCTAATTATGCACTTGGAGAGTTTGATAATAATAATAATAATATCCCTGGACATTTCACACAGCGCCATCTAGTCCCAAGCTAAGCAACCTAATGCTTGTGTTATGGTAACAAAATGGCTGATAAACTACTTATATATACATTTTTTTTTTGTAAATACATACATATTGTAGATAGAAAAACACCCAGACTCGGAACAAATACATGTAGGTCATACAAATATTTGTTCCGTGCGGGAATCGAACCCGCGACACGCTGCGCAGCAGTCAATCGCTTAACCACTGCGCCAACCGTGCCGTCAATTAATTAATAATTCTCTAAATACATACTTACATGTATTTTGAGAATTGCGGTGACGAATTATATTTAGTTCAACATACATCCTGACACTGGCTTGCAAATTGCAAAAAACCTAAAAAAAAAAAAAAAATTCGTGTGCATTTCCTTGGCGCCTTCGGCGGCCTTAAGGTTAAAGAAAACGCTCTGTATGTGGACAGCTGTATTGTGTGACCATTCACCGCTTTCTAAGGAAACTAAAGCTTTAGGGGTTGAGTTTCAGAAGACTTTTTCGTAGTGCAAATCTGCACTGCATAAGGAACAAATCTTATAGATTAGAAATATCTTGACCTTCCATACTTTACTAAAAATAAACTCACAAACATACATGAACCCTTAAAACAGAACACTCCTTTTTTTGGGTAGTCGTGTTAAAAAGCACTGCTGTAATAATTGCCTTAAACTTTCAAAAATTTAGTTAATATTTTTGTGTCGTTCATAATATTATTTAAAACATTGTAAATGACCTTTTCTTGGTTTAATTTTGACAGAATAATCATTCTTACTTACACCACAAAGAAAAATAAACAAGCTCTCTTTTTTGTACTTTTAAAAGAAAAACAATACTGTCGCTAGATCAGTCTATCCATAAAGAAAATTAATAGACATCATCAACTATGTTGGGGTCGGCTTCCAGTCTAACCGGATGCAGCTGAGTACCAGTATTTTACATGGAGCGACTGCCTATCTGACCTCCACAACCCAGTTACTGGGTAATACCCCTTGGTAAGACTGGTTGTCAGAATTAATAGACATAAATATAAAATTTAACAAATAAATAAATGTATGTAAGTAGATAAAAAAGCTTATTACTAAACGTTATATAGATGCATTGACTATTGTTATTATTAAATTAAAATGTAAGTATTTTAATCATTCCGTTTTATCACTGCGTGGAATTTGTGTAAATCTTGATTTTACGGCTCACATGGCGCCCGCGTGGCGATTTAGATTTAAACATAGCTTATTATCATATAATTATGTATTTAGGCAATAAGAAATATATATTTTATGTTACATGTTTGAATGTTTTATTTTGAAGAGATAGAGGCTAAGAGGCTAGAAACATGAACATGCATGCATGTGCATGGCTGGGAACATGTATTATTGTACTTTTAAAACAACTTTATATACTTACCATGTTTTATGCAAAAATAAATATTTCTATTTCTAGAAAATTCATAAAGGGTTCAAGACTTACGGGAATGTTTGTGTGACGGAAAAGTTGCCGATTGGCTAATCTTTACAAAACACATAAATAAAGAAGAGCTCATTTTTTTTTAAATACAGGCTTGTAAAATAATACAATATTGTTTTAATCAAATTGGTACCAGCGCCATCTATTGTTTGAAAAAAATCCTAGTCCGAATAATCAGACCATGCGCTAGTTCCATCACAAACAAAGAGATGGAAGCAAATCATAATTGAAAACTGCAACAGATGGCGCTGCACTACATCTGTTGAATTTAAAATCAGCGCCATCTACTTACAACACTAGACAACATCTTGATCTTGGTGCAAAATGCCTACATGCTAGTAAAGCTACTGGATACTAGATAGCAGCACCTACTCAGTTCAAAATGGTTCTGCTTTTTGACACTAGATGGCGCCACTAATTTTTAATTTTACCAAATATTATTCTTCTAATTGATAATATTCTTCATGAAAACGTTTCAGTAATAGAAATAATGAATCGTTTCAACAACACAAAGAGAAATTTATTAATAGCGTTTAAAATTTATTTTAGTCCTAGTAACCCAGTAATTATGTGCCTACTGTACTACTGAAGTTCTTTACGGTCCCATCATAATTTCACGGCAAACGTTCCATCTCAGGTGTTTTTGTATGACATAAATCATACTCCTTATTGCCACATAATTGCGGCTTGGAACGGAACCAACACACCTGGTTTTGCTGTTGATACCTACGTTTAAATTAAATTGCCTTAAAAACACCGCAACATACGTGCGATTAATTTGGCTATCTTTCATGTCATTTAATGGCGCTATATTATCATTAATTAAATGGGTCATATTTACACTGACAAGATTACTATTGTTCCTAATTAGTCTGAATATGACTGTCTTCACTAGTTCGATTAGAACGCCGCTCAAAGATTGTTGGTACAGCCCGCATAATATATATTTTACTATCTTCACGCGATTTCGGCCGCGTGAAATGTCATGTCCCCCCGAACCACTGTTGGTAGATGTCAGATGACTTCGAACTTTTGGTTCTAGGACATGCCGATTTCCTCACGATGTTTTCCTTCAGCGATTTTGTGATGAAATAAATTACACAAAGTAAAGCCTGGGTTCGAACCCCGACGTGCTGGCCGTTGCCATCGAATCACCACTGCTCTCAACTCATGGAGGGTACTTTTTGTAAGATACAAAAAATGCAGAATCTTTATCTTGAAAACGAGGGTGTCTGCATGAGGGATACCTACATAGCCCGACACCTGAGGCAGCTCTCATTAGGTAGCTGGTTCAATTGCTTGATTCTGAAAGTCCTAGACACGGCGAGTATTGTTAGGAGGTTTCTCTCTCTCTGGAGCCCTGACAGCGGGCCGCTTGAACCAGCTGTTCTCCATGAGGTCGGTACTACTTATTTTAAAACAATATATAATAATATCAATCAACTCAGTTTATCGAAGTCCACTGCACGACATAGGGCTCCTCCAGGCTGCGCCACAACACTATCTCATCCGCCTTCCGCATCCAGTCTGTCCCAGCCACCTTCTTTAGGTCGTCCGTCCATCTAGCTAGGGGGCGTCCCATACTACGCTTGCCTAAACGCGGTATCCACTCCAGAAGGTACTCGTCTGCTCCACCGGCCATCGGTCCTTCGACAAACATGGCCAGCCCAATGCCACATCAGCTTGCTTACTTAGCAAGCTATGTCGGTTACTCCGGTTCATTTCTGATAATAATATGGAAAGAAATAAATAATGGATATTTTAAGTATGGTAAATCTACAAACATTATTATTTTGGTCAACTTTCAAAATCCATTTTTCAAGACCACATTCAATTGACCACAACTCAAAATCGAACTTTCCCTTAGTGTTAACTGTTAAACTACAACCAAGTAACATTATGTTACTTCCTTCGTCCATTCTTTGTCCAGCATAATTATGAAAACCTTGTATTTATTCAAGAAAATAATACAAAGTATATTGTAAATATGTATAATTTCTTGACAACGTGTGGTCAACAGATGGACATGAGGAATTGGGTCATTCCTTCCGCTAAGAAAGTTTATTTTGTGGTCAAGTTGAGGATACAATTTTGGGGTTCCGTCTAAATAATTTTAGGAAATAGTAGGATTGTGTGTTGAGCTAAGCATACTTGTTCTAGGAGCGGCGTTAAAGTCATTTACATCAATCTACATGGTCTTCTTATGATCTGACCAAGATTATGTCTGGACTTTAAAAGAGACTGTGACCTCTGAGTTTGTTTCGGCCTTTCTTCTCAGACTAGTCAGATAGGAAACGCCGACTTCATCTAGCTTATTTTTTTATAATATGACGTGTAAAAGTGATTTCGATATCCTATTTACTGATTAAACAATTTTATTTTATTTCATTACCTAGTGAAAATCGGTACCACTAATTACAGAGACCCTAACATATGCCTAAGTATTTCATTCAACTTTCAAGGCTCTTCACAAAAACCTGACACAGATTCTTCATTCATTTCAGACTCAGATTATTCCCAAAAGTTGTAAAGATCTCTAAAAATCACCTGCCATCATAACACGACAGTAGCCTCCTAATGACACATGTAATGTAACAAATTGATCTGTAATTACGTCCACGGCCGACAGATGTCGCTGTGGTCAGCACAATCTGGAGCAGCATAAGTACAAGGATCACGCGAATTAGGAGACATCTTGGACATACAAAATGGGGAAAAAAGCATAATTTGTTTTTTTTTTTTGTACAGGAGACCAGCAATTCTGGTTCCAAATTACTTGTAAGAAGTACACACTAGTAGTAAGTATTTCTGTTAAACCATCCATTAAAGCAAAAATATATATTTATTTATATCTTTATTTGCATTGGCAATTAATGGCAAGGTACAGTGCAATACACAATACAGTCATACCAAGGCGAATCGTGTTACCCAGTAACTGGGTTGTGGAGGTCAGATAGGCAGTCGGTCCATGTAAAAATACTGGTATTCAGCTGCATCCGGTTAGACTGGAAGCCAACCCCACCATAGTAGGGAAAAAGCTAGGCAGATTTTTGAAAAAATACCAACAGCAAAAGTTATAAAAACAATTCTTAAAAATTTTAAATTGGGATTAGGAAACCATTAAAAATTACCTATAACAATTTTTAAATATTATGTTATTAACACCAATTAAGTAAATTATAATATATTATTTATATTGAGATCGCTTATGGATACATAATAACTATCTGGTGAGGGCAATTAAACATAATATTAGTTAATATAACATGCTTATGTTAAAATTGGCCTCAAACACTAGTACGAAGAAATTGGAACTCGGACAATCCTCTTCTTCCAATTCCTTCCAGGAAAGCTGGAAGGAATTTGAAGAAGAGGATTGTCCGTTTAGCTTAACCCGTACTATGTGTTTTATGGTCGATAAGAATTCATTATTAATTAATTCATAGCGACTATTACCCACACCTGCAGTTATGATACAAGATAGCAGAGTTCTTAAAAGTAGACTAGACTGCGGTGTTCAACACTGATTCTTGCCACATTGTTGAAGTCTATTTGAACATAATATTTGTTGGTCCGCGGATGGGTGACCATCTTTTCATAACAAGACCCCTCCGTGGCTCGTTAAGCCGTTGGTCCCGGCTGTCATTTGTGGATCTTTGACAATCGTTAGGTACGGGTCGTCAGAAACCTGAAAGCCTGATCACCAGTCTTACCAAGGGGTATCGGATTACCTTATAACTGGGTTGTGGAGGTCAGATAGGCAGTCGCTGCATGTAAAATACTGGTATTCAGCTGCATCCGGTTAGACTGGGAGCCGACCCCAAAATACATAGTTGGAAGAAAGCAAGCCAGATGATGATTTAATTATGTTTTATTTGCATAGAATATCATAACGGCATCATCATAATTAGGCATGAGTTTCATAAACTCATACCTAATTAGGCAATTGTGCTGTTGCGTCTGTTTCGGTTCTGTAGCGCATCATCTATGTTCGCTGAGGCACGTACAGACTGCTTCAATGCTGTACTACGTAAGAAAGCGGCCTCGCTGCTAAACAGACTCCATGGCAGCCCCAACAGCATTCTACGCGCTATAGCCGGGAGACATGACAGCCCGTTGGTGAGGTCACTTAATTGTCACCTGTACATTGTCATTTTTATTAGTTAAGTACTAACATAGGTTAAGACTATTGTTACTAACCCAATGGGATCTTTGTTGTCCTGAAAATAAATAAATATATATATAAAGTTGATTAGGTTTTTATTTATTTACTAACCCATATTTACACTCATCTATCAATATACTAATAATACTTGATTAAAATTACTTGATTTAAAAGAGTGTCCGTGGAGTTTCTTGCCCGTTCTTCTCCATTGAGATCTACGCTTTGGAATGGGCAACTAGCTTCAACTTTCTGACTAACTGACCGACTATTTAATTTTGACAATTCAAAAGTGCCTGTAAATGGTTTAATTGAAATAAATGATTTGAGTTTGAGTTTGAATAAAGCTGAAGAGTTTGTCTGTATGAACGCGCTAATCTCAAGAACTACCGGTCGGATTTGAAATAATATTTTTCTATTTGATAGCCCAATTCTTGAGGAAGGCTATAGGCTATATAACATCACGCTACGATCCTTAGGAGTAGAGTAAAAAAAAGAAATATTAACAGGCAATTTTGAATTGTCAAAATTAAATAGTCGGTCAGTTAGTCAGAAAGTTGCAGCTAGTTGCCCATTCCAAAACGTAGAACGTTGTGGACAGAAGCTAGTACTATATTTATATATATAACTATTATAAAAATAAGTAGGTATCGTTTGCGAAAAAATATTGATAAAAAAGAAAAACTTATCGTTACTAGCAATCTTTTAAATCAAACCCAAAACAAACCGCCCACAAACCTCAACGAACCACAATTAATTTATCAAAATAATTACCATTGACAAAAAAGACCTCAAAGCGCAATATTTTACAAAAAAAAAAACTTGGTCCTTTGTAGTATTTTGTCACTTTGCGACCACCCAGGCTTAAAGTCGCCGCCAGACTATTACCGTGATATATGGCGGAGTCACACACAGGTAGGATTGTAGGATTCTATTGACGCTTAAAGGTTGCCGCCTCAAAAGTCACCGAAAACCATAAATTTTACGCTTTTGTTGTAAATATGTCAAAATATTTGAATCGGTCTCAATTGTGTATTGATGCGATTATTTTAAAAGTGTTTTTTGGTTTGAGAATTTATAAATTGTAGCGATTTTCAACTTCTTCTTCAAAAATCAAAATATTTTATTTCACATAAACCTATGTACAGACGCCAGCACATCAAGCTACTACAATCTGTCAAATTTATTTAATAGATTTTCAACTATATCGCCAAAACATTAAGATTCAAGGTTGATTGGGAAAATTTGACAGTTTCGGGTAGCTTGACCTGCTGGCATGTACATGGGCACTTATGACACGTCAAAAGCTACATAGGTGCACGGTTCCAATTGGTCGTTTCCTAGAGCCGGCAAGAAATTCCACGGTTACACTTCTTAGCGTGTCGTTGGCAAAAATATAGTTTTTTTCTTAAAAATGTTTGGCCCAAAAAAAGCCGATAGCATTCGCTGATGCAGCCAGGTCCTCACGTGTGCAGGTGACAGGGCATGCGGAGCAAGATGTGAGGTGAGTCATTGTCTGTGGAGAGACACCGCATACACACCGGAGGTCTGAGCATTGTGGAGGTTGTCCTTGCTGCGGCCTACTAGGGTACGAAGTCTATCCTACTAGGGTACGAAGTCTATTTAAGGTTTTCCAAGTAGGTCACGGTAATTTGTGCCCGGATGAGAGACTCTCTGATGGTGTGAGAACTCTTTTCTCTAAATGCCTGAAAGCCGAAAGGGATCTTGCGTATCAATATAGGCAGAACATTCCTGAAAAGGGCGCTTTGATTGCCGGCTCTGTTGTCTTTAGATGCAGTTGGTCAGTGAAAAAAACTGTCGTTGTTATTCTCGAAATGAAGGCTCGTTTAGCTTTTATTAACACTGTAGTTTTAAAATGTTGTAAAAGCCAATTGTTATCAACAGAGTAACCGTGGAGTTTCTTGCCGGCTCTTCTCCTTATGAAGCGACCAATTGGAGCCGTGCACCTAGGTTCTGACGTTACATTTAGTCCATGTAGGTTTATGTGAATTAAAATATTTTGATTTGATTGCCGGCTCTGAGTCTATGGTCACTTGTACAGTGAAAAAATTATATATAGCTCAGAATGAGTCTTCACTTATTCCATGAGATCTTGCGGCTTTATTCAGGTTTGTTTCCTTTGGGGTTATCGTTCTTAAACATGATTTCCATTCGATTCGGTAAACTGAGGTCTCTCTCGCCTTTCCGACGCGGATGTACGTATAGTTTTTATGTTATATTTGTTTGTATATTGGCGTGGCTAGCTGACATAATATGGTAAATAATTTAATTTTCTTGTAATGTCAATTACTGAACATAGGTTCCTAGTATTGTATACAACTATTTTCTAACTGAACAGACAGCTGTGCTGCTGGGGAGTTTGTTGCGCCACTTCTTCTTCCCAACGATAGCACTAGGAAGTGGTGACGGGCGGGTGTTTTTGGGGGACTGTCTTTTGTAATATTGACGTTCGAAAAGTGCTGATTCTCAGACTAATTTGAATAAATGACTTTTGATTTAGAAGCCCGCGCATAATTAACGGACTAATTACCTATTTATTTATTTGTTTATTATAGGTTAACCAACAGCTTATGTATACAGTTATGCTATACATAAGCTGAAGCTGTAGCTGTTGCTTGTGTATAGCTCTATGCTTATGTGTAGCAGCTTATGTGATCAGAACGGAAACCGAAAAACCTAGAACAAAAGTTCGAAGACATGTGATATCTACGAAACCTCACTGTGCCCGCGTGGTGGATTTCGGCCCTCTCACTGAGAAGACGTCTGTGTCCCAGCAGTGGGAACATTATAGGCTGATTAATACCTAACATGTAATATGTTTATTGTTGTTGTTGTTTATGTTTTTTTTTTGTTTATTGTTTATGTTTTTTGTTTGTGTATATGTTTATTCCTATTCGTACATACTTAAAGCTATAAAAGACATTTCTATTCCCTTCATTAGAATCCTCCGTGATGACAAGCACCTTGCATTCCACGTCTCTCTAATTCCCACACGAAAAAAATATATTACCTAATAATTTCATGGCTGGAAAAAAATAATAAAAAGCAATAGATAATATAGAGTCATCGGGCCGACCATAGATTATATGAAGTCATCCCGCGGCTACAGATTGCCGCCATTATTATTTGGAGGGAAAAAATCCAAGATGGCTGACGCTAATGTATGGTGACCATGAATGATTAAGGGCTAGTTTTTTTCATTTTAAAGGATACAATAGGTATTATTTAAGGCCGAAATTTCACGCGGACGAAGTCGCGGACGGAAGCTAGTAATTTTTTTTTATCGTGAGGAAACTAGAAACTTCAAAGTCTGGAGTTGGCAACACGCAGAGTGTAGGCGTGGTGATCAATAATATCGTTTTCTTCTCTGTATGAGAAGAGGGCTTTGTCCTGCAGCTTCAAATACTGGGTGTATTGGATATTCGCCGGTGCTATCAACGGGGAAATTGGCAGTGTGTGGAAAGATTGAGGTGGTGGTAAGAGCAGGGGGCCTACTCCGAAGTGCAAAGTGCGAATGTTCGGTTCGGACCGACACATGGCCGAACCGAATATTATTGAAAAATGCAAAAAAAGTTCGGATCAGCTCAGTTGGGTCGGGACCATAGTCAATATTCGAAAGAGTGTAGGATCGGAACCGACCGAACCAAATAATAACTTCGTAGCAGGAAACGGCCGAACATTCGGCCGATATTACTTTACGATATTACTAGACCCCCTGGACTTCTTCTTTAAAGATTGGCCCACAATCGCAGTAGACCGGGAAAAGTGGAAAGAAGGAAGGGAGGCATTTGACAACACAGGCTTATAATATATAAATAAATGGGAACATTGTATTTAGCTCTCATATTTGGTAACCTCGGCAGTGTTTATGACCATAGATTTATTGAATAAAATACAAGCGGCAAAAGGCGCGATTCTTTGTGTGCTATTTTTATTACTGACACATCACCTAATTAATACCATATAATGTAAACCCCCCCACTTGTTATTTTTTTGTGTTTTTGTTCTTTTTTATGCGTCATGTTTGCCGCAAATAAATGCATTTTCTTTCTTTCTTTCTTTTCTTTATAAAGAAACATCGGAAACATCTACATAAAATTTTTAACAAACCATCCACCTCTGCCCTATATCCCAGTACTTCCTACAAAACAGTCACCCTACAGTTAATTTCGAAACCAAAAAAGGCCAAAATGAACCCAAAGATAATTATTATTTTACCTACTCCGAGTAAATTATATGTAAGGCATAGTTGCTAGAAAATAGGCCCAGGACCAACTCAACTTGACCCCTTACCTAGACCAAAACCCTCAGGACCAGAGCTCAACGTATCCTGGTCCTATACCTTATTAATTTCTTCACCATTTTGGGTGAGAAAGAGACAAGTATAGCTATTAGCGTGTGTTAGAAGGAGACGGCGTATGTTTTTTTATTATATCGGAGTGCATGGGCGGTGTGCTTTGGTGATTATTGTTTTTATATACAGGATGTTCGTGTTTAACAAAAGTTAATTTTGTTGTTTTTCTTTGTACGCGGTTGTAAGATTCCTGTTAGTGCAAAGTATTTCAGTTAAATGTGCTTGTTCTCAGAATGGGTTAATTAGAACGATGGCATGATTGTGTTAGGCGTGAGGTAGCGCTGTTAGGAACACTAGCGCCAATTAGAAAAAAAAACCCTTTTTCTAAAAACACAAAGTTTGGCTTTAAGTATTGTATGTACGTACGTACTTAGGGGATTGTGGCTAAATAATAACAGCCGTACAGGTCGATCGAGCAGGTTAAGCTACGCTTGCCGCGGTTGGTCCGTGGATGACCATGAGCGACCACCACCAAGACCCCTCCGAGCCTTGGAAAACACGTTAAGCTGTTGGTCCTGGCTGTCATTCGTGGATCTTTGACAGTCGTTACGGGTTGTTAGAAGCCCGAAAATCTGACAACCAGTTTTACCAAGGGGTATCGTATTAGCCAGTAACTGGGTTGTGGAGGTCAGATAGGCAGTCGATCTATGTAAAATACAGAGGGGCAATTCTCGTAATTTTAAGAACGTTCACAGTCTGATCTCAGTCTCAATCTGTCAAACAATACTTCTAATTTCCCTACATTTTGACAAGTTTTTGACATTTGTTTATCGCCGAGATGAGACTGCGACTAGATTTTGAACGTTTTAAATTACGAGAATTGGCCTTCTGGTATTCTGCTGCATCCTGTTATACTGTAAGCCGACCCCAACATAGTTGGGGTTGAAAAGGCTAGGCAGTTTGCTATTGCCTAGGCCGCTATTGTCTAGCTAGGCCCTTTGGCAAGTCTCCGAAAATCATCATATCGTTGTTGTTTTAAATTGAGAGATTCTGATGAATACTTTTTGACCTGTAGGTATAGCTAAGGTTTCGTAAGACTGCGGCGGCCGCCACATAGCTTCCGCGACTTACTGTCGAATGACGTTATTTAAACCGTAACTTTACATACCATTTTGGCAAATTTACTGCAGTGCGATTCAGCCGATCGATTCACTCTGAGTTTTCACGGTGAGATGGTTGCAGAATCGCACTGCTGTAACCATCTCACCGTGAAAACATAGGTGAAGTGAGCGTGGAGTGAGCTGTCATTCCAAACTAAATGCTAGGGATTGACACTATTGACAGCTCACTCAAAGCTCACTTCACCTAACTTTTCACGGTGAGATATTTACAGAATCGATCGGCTGTTCCTTGTTATCCTGTATTTTAACTCAATTCATATGCCTTTGACTGCCCTAAGTCTAACTAACCATTCCTGGCCTTATAAGTAACACGTCAATGTAATTCGGACAGCCTGTATAAAAGTTTCGGGTTCTAACAAATGTGATAATTTAGTTTCCGAGACCACGCACACATACGTACAGACAGACGGAGTAATGATTTTATTTATAGGCCCACTATATTATTAGGGTACCTTGAAATGTGTATGTTGTTTAAAAACCTTCAGTTTTTGGAGATTTTTACCAACTGTGGGATGGAAAAAGGAACCCTGGAATGAGGTTGAAGTTGCGAAAATTCTATGATTTTGAAAATATCTTTGAGTTTAAATAGTGCAATTCAAGCATGTACCTTTAGTTTATTCATAACCTCATCTGCCCAGCCTTTTCCCAACTATATTGGGGTCGGCTTCCAGTCTAACCGGATGCAGCTGAAAATCAGTAGTTTACATGGAGCGACTGCCTATCTGACCTCCACAACCCAGTTACTAGGTAATACGATACCCCTTGGTAAAACTGGTTGTCAGAATTTTGTACCAGTGCGTAGTTTGTTATTTATAGGTATTTTTCTTGTTTTGGAAACCATTAATACGTTTTTCTCCTGAGAAAGATACTTACCTATAGAAACGTAGTCTGTGCGCAGAAATACTATAAGATGGTCAGCACCCTTATTGCATAACACACTATCGAACTCAATCTGAATTATGTTGAAGCTATAGCTAATCCATTGCTTCATATTATGTATGTTCGAAAAAATTGTCTGCCCAACAACGTAAATAACGCAATGAATGTTGTTGAACTGTCGAAATGTAATACAGATCGTGTGTTACGCAATTACCCCGCAGATCTGCAAACTTGTTGTCTATGAATTTTCTTTAAACATGTCCACAAAATTGAATTGAACTAAACATAAATGTTTGCTTACTAATAAATTGCTTGAAATATAAATCTATGAGTTGACGACACGGTTGGCGCAGTAGTTAAGCGATTGACTGCTGCGCTGCGTGTCGCGGGTTCGACTCCCGCACGGAACAAATATTTGTATGACCTACATGTATTTGTTCCGAGTCTGGGTGTTTTTCTATCTATAATATGTATTTACAAAAAAAAAAAAATGTATTTATGTAGTTTAACAGCCATCTTGTTACCATAACACAAGCATTAGGTTGCTTAGCTTGGGACTAGATGGCGCTGTGTGAAATGTCCAGGTATATTATTATTTATTATTATTATTAGTTACAAAAAGAAAAACATAACAGTTTTCTCACTGGAACGAAGTTTTTCAGCACCATTTTCCTGACAAATTGATAAAGAAAAAGTCTTCAACAAATATAAAACTACGGAACCAAACACCTAATTGTTATCAGAAACTCGTGGGATTTCCATAAAAACTGCTCACCGAGACTAATCGTCTTCACAGAGCACTTTTATCTCTATTTTGTGTGTAGGTATCATCAAGTTTTTCTTCCGTAAAAGCTGGCGCAGGTAGTGCGTGCGTGAACGCTATGATAGGCCACCGTATCTCTGGCCGAGGGTGTCGGGAAAGGTTGGGACGAGGAATTGAATACAAGGCAATAATTCCTTCTGCACATGTAGCTTCCCTGGTACAGTCAACAGCAAAAGTAGATGATCAAAATCAGAAGTTCAATACTAATCAACGGAGTTCGTAGCTATAAGGCAGCTGTACTATTATTAAATGTTTGGTCCAATTTACAATCACATACTTTTGAATCACTTCGACGCCACACAGTTCTGACGCGAACTCCGTTCATTAGTATTGAATTTCTGATTTTGATCATCTACTTTTGCTGTTGACTGTACCTTATTAACAGCATAACTACGTAAAAGTTACGATTAAAATTAAATGAAGAGACTGCCTACTTGACCTCCACGTCTCTGGGCAATACGATATCCCTTGGTAAGACTGGTTGTCAGACTTTCGGGCTTCCTGACCCGTGCGGCTGTTATTACTTTAGCCGTTAATGTCCCACTGCTGGGCAAAAGCCTGCCTACTCTCTTTCCACGTCTCTCTGTCCAGAGCTGCCAAGGACCAATCTTTAAGAAAGGAGTCCATCTCATCCCGCCATCTCCGTCTGGGCCTACCGCGATGTCGCTTACCATTAAGCGGCACCCACTGTTATTACTTACAAAGCATTTATTTCAATAGAACCATTTACAGGCACTTTTGAACTCACGGAGAATTCAAAATTGCCTGAAAGAGTCGGTCAGTTAGTCAGGAAGTTGAAGCCCAAAAGTAGTGGTCATTAGGTACGCAAAAGTAGGTGTACCATATGTACCTATCCCCAAAACCTATATCTGACCATTTCGTAAACAAATTCCCGCGCACATGATGACCACAGCTGCGTCCGTAAGTAAAACAACAGAGGATCCTTTTTAGGTCGACTAATAATATGCGCTGCAAGCAGGAATAGTCCTTACGGTGGTCAGATATAGATTTTGGCAATAGTACACCTTTGCCAAACCCTTCGAAGAATATAGGCGTTATGTTTGAAGCTTTTAACGAAACCGTTAGCACCAAATCAAACCGCAAATTCAAAAGATAGCCATCAAAATACATAACATATTTCACGAAATTAAGATTCAAATATTTAAGTTCCAACAAAAAGGCCGGTACCTAAGCCAACCCAAAAATAAATTGTTATCGCCAGAAAAAAAAAGTCAATTAAGTAAATGCATTTTAAAAAGACCGCGTGATATAAAGAATCCTTAGGCTCCGTAACTTAATGTCGTTGCTTTAAAAAAAGTGTGGTCCTTTTTTAAACGGACCAATGAGAGGTCCTGATACTTAATGTCCTACCGAATTTTGAAATTGGAGATTTGAAAGTAAGAAATGGAGTCGTTTTGGAAATATATTTTTTGTTTTTAGTTACTTTTTTTAATCTATGAACTCGGTTTTTAGAAGCCAAGGAGGATTAAAGGCAATGGAGGATGTGTCAAGTTACCATAGGAAACATATACATAAGTAACTAGAGAGTTACCGAATATGTACAGTCACGAGCACCAATATGTCAACACTTGGCAACTTTCAATTGCGATTTTTTCGTGAAATAACGAATGCATCGTTGTAATATGACACATTACATAAACCTATGGGTTCGAAAATGCTATGTTCGTAACAACATAAAATTTCATTAAAAAATAAAGGAGTAAATCGCTTTTGAATAAAGCCGAGTGTATACATACTTTTGCTCGTGACTGTACGGCCAGCATAGGAGATAAGTAACCGATGGATGTTTTCGAATGAAATTTAATTTAGTTAATAGAACAAAAACAGTGCACATCAAATTAAATTTTATTTGAAAACATACATCGGTTTCTTACTAAACTTCAACTAAATCCGACGACCCTGGTTACTTATCTCCTTTGGTGACTGTACATCTAGGTATATCTATCTATACTAATCTATTTTATATCTATACTAATAATAAAGCTAAACCCCCTTATTACAAAACAAGGTTTTTCTTTAGATCAGGTTTAAACCACCGGGCCAGTTATTGAATTAAGAACCTAACTGTTATAGAAATGCAGTTCTTTATACCTACAAAAATGACAGCTTAGTTCGGTGCTATGTTGTCATTTTAGTATTAAGAACTTTATCTCAATCGAAATAAAGTTCGAAATACAAATACTGGCTCAGAGGTTTAGGCTAGAACTAAAGTTAGATTTCGTTTTGTAATAAGACGGAAAGAGTTTGTTTGTTTGAACTAACCGGTCGGATTTGAAAAAATCTTTTGGCTTTTGATAGCCTAATTCTCAAGAACGGCTATAGGCTATTTAAAATTACACTATAACCCTTAGGAGCTGTGCAAAAAGAAAAAAACTCAGAAAGTCGAGCGGGCAGACGATGCATTGCGACGCGACGGGGTGAGTCGGAAGAACAAGACATTTCACGCGGACGTAGTCGCAGAAACTAGTAAATAAATAAAAATACAAGTTTTCAGCTATCTTTTCATTAGCAAGATTGAAACGGACATTTTTGTATAAGTTCAAAATATTTGTAGGAAAGGGAAAAAAATGCAGGAAATGATTAATTGAAATTTGGGTACACCCCTGACTAATACTTCGGAAATTACAGGCGTGATATTATGTGTGAGTGAACTTAAATTATGTATTTACAAAGACTGATATAGATGTTATCTAGGTCGTTTTCGAAGATCTAAAGGCATTGTTAGCTACTCAATCTGGGGAGTTTGCTGCGCCATTTCTTCTTCCCGCGATAGCACTAGGAAGTGGTGAAGGGCGGGCGTTTTTGGGGGACTGTCTTTTGTAATTTTGACGGTCGAAAAGTGCTGATTCTCAGCCTAATATGCATAAATGACTTTTGATTTGAATGTAAAAATCTAAAAGCTGTAGAACATTTCAGACATGAAAAACTAAATAAGTAAGACGTCGCTTTCTCTGACTCTTCATTCGCACAACCAAAGAGCCACAAAAATACCATAAACAAAATAACAAAAATGATCAACTCTACGCCATTTTATAACCGTGCAATATTGCAGCCGAAATTCAAAATAAGAGAACACCGAGCTCGAACCGAAGTGAGCCGAGCGGACGTTCTTATTTCAAATGTGAAGCGACGCGCGATAAACAACTTGCAGACTTATTTGTTGATCGTATGCGATTGTGAACTGACGTGTGATTTTATTTTTAATATCATGACTGTTATTTTGAAACGGGATGACATTTGATGTATCCAATCCTTCTAAATTTAGTAAACTACAGTATAATATAGGGTGACAGGGACATCGACGCGCAAACTGATTCTAGAACACTTTGAAATTTTTCGTCGACCATTAAAAAATAAATGCTGTTCCATACATCCTCGTAGGTATTGCATTTTTTTATGAAACTGCAGACTTTTATTTTTTGATAACCGACGTAAAATTTTTCTCTCCCTGACAGAGAGGAGGCCTGTGTACCAGCTGTAGGATTAAAGGCAGATTAGGTATGCTTGATAATTGTGTCGTATCAGGCCACAACTAAATCCATAAACTGCTGGGGAGTTTGTTGCGCCACTTCCAGCTAAAGCACTAGGAAGGGGTGAAGGGCGGGCGTTTTGGGGGACCGTCTTAATATGTAATTTTGACGTTCGAAATGTGATGATTCAGCTTAATTTTCCTAAATTACTTTGATTTGGGCCCAAATGTTCTGAACCGTGAATCGAACTCAGACTAACTTCGGAGTCATATAACTCCCGAACCAAAAGAGTGTCATTGAAAAATGTCCTACTCAACCGTATCAGAATTTAAACAAACATTTGAACTTAGAAGACAAAGCAATCAAACGGCCGTCAGTATCTATGGTCGCGTTCAGTAAAAATTGCCATAATTAAAATTTGTTTAGAAAAACTCGGAATGCACCCGTAACAATGGGCCATTAGGCGCGTTGATAAACATCTACGGAAGAATAGTAACGACTTTTTTGAATTTTGAATTTCGGAACGATTGTTTTTTTCTGAAGTTGCCAGTTCAGTGTTTGGGAAGCGTTGGAGACTTTTTAATAGACAACAAAACACATTTTTATTACGCTCTGTATAGGATAAACGGGATTCTTCAGTTTATTATTTCTTCAGAGCAACGACAAACTAAACTTTTAACTGTTAAATACATAACTGGCTGGCTTGGCTTGTCTTTTTTAATCTTATAAGGGCTTGTGGATAAGTGATGCAGACAAATTTTTCGAACATATATGAAGCAATGATTAACAATATCCTTTAAAATCATTCAGATCGTGGTTGATAGTGTGTTACGCAATTAGGGTGCAGATAGGCAGTCGCTCCAAGTAAAATACTGGTATTCAGCTGCATCCGGTTAGACTGGAAGTCGACCCCAAGATAGTTGGGAAGAGGCCGGCAGATGAGGCTCGTGTTTGATGACTTTCTCATAAAGTAGGTACATCTCTTTCGAAACAATAATCCTAGGTAAGTTAAAAGGAGCAGTGCTGGCCCAGTGTGGTAACGGCCCTGACTTATGAGTTGTAGGTCGTAGGTTCAAACCCAGGCAGGCATTTTACTTTGTGTAAAAAATTTCATCACCACTGCTCTTAACATGGTGAAGGCACACATAGTGGAAACTGGCATGACCTAGAACCAAAAATTCGAAGACATGTGACATCTACCAACCCACACCGGGCCTGTGTGGTGGATTACGGCCCACTCCCTCTCACCGAGAGGAGGCCTGTGTCCCAGCAGTGGGAACACATAGGGTACAGCGTAATTGACTGACAAAAAAAGGTTCTCGTTACTCTATTTCTTTATCTACCACACATCCACAACTAACGACCTTTGACAAAAAAAAAAACCCATTAAAAACAAACCCATTTATTGTAAACTGCCGATAAATTGGAATTATTCAAATTCAAACATGGAACGTGGAACGCTGGCGCTAGCGGACCTCACACGTTGCTAATCCGCGCTATCGTCAATCAGTCACGTCGCGGATTTCGAGCCAGTCGCACGTCCTAACCAGTTCTGTTACCAGTTAATTAGTCTTATTTCTTTGAGAACATATTAATAATTTACCTTTTAAGATGTTGGGAGAAAAGTTTTGAGCAAAAATTTAGTTAGAAGAATGGGTGGAAAACTAAGCAAACGTCCTGTCCAGAAAGACGGACGGACGGAACCTAGGTAGGGTCTCGTTGGCACCCTTTGGGTGCGGAACGCTAAAAAACCATGTCTTTCTCATGAAAAACACAACATTCTACACCCGTAGCTATTTTATCGACATATCTACCTAACCTATTAGCATATAAACACGAAGTTAATGTAAAATAAAATCGTTTATCTACTAGCAACATCTGTTTTATGTAACAGTGTTTGTTAGACCATGTGGCTATGTACACAGACTTTTACTAAGGCTCTAAAGTTTTTATTAGTTACAATATATAGGTACCGCGTTCTTCACGTTATCCATAAACTTTAGCAAACGCTTCTATAGCTTTTACAAATCAAGTCTAACAAAGGAAGGAGTACTTAAATAAAAAGGCTTCGTTACAAAGATATTTGTAATTTAATTTTATTGAGCTATGCAGTAAGAAAGCGTCTTAATTTAGTCTATGTGGCCGCTTAGTGCAATTAAAATGATAAATTTGTCAAATGCTTCAGATAATGAGGCATGCATATCGGGTGATTTACGTCAAGGTATTTAGTTTGTATGAATATTAACAAAAAAATAAGAATTAATTAATGTGTACATAATGAAAAATGCTTATTTCCATGGTCTAAACATCTGGTCGAAGTTTATGTATATCGTCCGGAACACGGTGTATCGCTGAACGTTTCATCTATGGGTTCTACACGGATTTCAGCTGTTGATTATATTGGTACTTATTTGATTTTTATTTGGATTAGTCTAGATTCCTTTTACAGTTATTTTTTCCTCTGGTTTTGCATCACAGTGATCTGTAATTCTCGTTACTTAAGGTTGTTGTCAGAGGTAAAATTACTAAGAAAGGACTGTAACTAAGCTTTCTTATCACACCAGGAATGGCCCAGTGGCTCCGACTAGGCCACGGTAGGTTAGTATAAGAATAATCAGCCAATAATGTTCCCACTGCTGGGACACAGGCCTCCTCTCTGAGAGAGGGAGTGGGCCAAGTGTGTGTGGCGTTGTAGGCAATAGCAATTTATTTTGTGCATTTTTGAAGTGAAAACTTCTTTAGCGGCGTTGTGCACTTTTGTTATGGTGGGTAAAAAATATTTAAACTCGCGTCAGGACAGGACAAGTGACCTTGATCGAAAATTCGTAAGACGGAGCCCGCGTCAAGACACGTGACCTGATCGAAAATTCGTAAGACGGAGGGAGAGTAGACCGCATTCCAAAATATTAAAAATGCACATCGTTAATATTTAAGTTTTCACTTCTGCCGGCACTCCCGGAGTGCAAACCGTTGATTTTTTTTATCACCACTCTTTAAACGATAAAACAAAAGATCGAGAGGAAAGTATCATTTCCTAGAACTATAAAATTCTAAGACATTTGACCTCTGATCTGATCTACCAATCTGCACAGAGCCTGCGTGGATTGCCTATGAGCCACTGCGGGCACAGCGGTCTGTCACAGAGAGGACGCTTGAGTCACAGCATTTATAAGCTGATTACGATGACTATCATAAACCAGATAAAAATATAGTTGGATAGTTCTACTACAAACTAAAAAGTTCACATAGACTGGATACGTTACGTATGTCCGAGACACAACTTTGAGACACAACTTTATAATGATATCTTTATTTACTATTGTCAGTTACATCTATCTAACTATGCATACAAAACGGTGGGAAAAAGCGTGCCAAAATTGCTCTAAACAAATACTATATCATTCCAGGATTATAAAGAATGCTAAACAGCCAATATGTGCCTGTGAATAAATTAAAACATAATAGTTGTTATAATTTTTAAAAGTTAAAAATATATCTATCACTTTTTCATCCTAATCGTCGCCATTTTGTTCAAATGTCACGCTGACATAACATTTCGCGCGCTCCTGCAACCATAGATAAAGGGGTTTAAATTTTTTTTTTCGACCACAATAGCACAGATCGGGGTTGAAAAATCCAAGCGATTAATTTTAATTCTTCCATTTATATTCGCGTCACATAGTTTTAAGAGCGGAAGTGCGTTTTTTGATGCCATAATGGTTTCTTACATCCGGTTGTAATAGAAAATTGTTCGGTTTTAGGGATGGTAGGGCTGTTACCGCTATAAGTCATTTGTAACTGTTATAGTATTTTTTTCAGTGTGTAATCGGATTATATAAAGTTAACTGTAAACTAACATGGAGTTTCTTGCCTGTTCTTCTCCATAGGAACCTACTAGGCTTTGGAATGGGCAACTATCTTCATGTTTTATTCAAAAGTGCCTGTAATTTGTTTAATTGAAATAAATGCTGTGAGTTATTGTAAACATTTATTTTCAAACAAGATAATATTTACATAATATAAGCTAACAGGCTTGAAATAATATTAATAATATATGCATGTCCTACTAATATTATAAAAGTGATAGTTTGTATGAACGGATGGATGGATGGATGTTTGTTACTCTTTCACGCGAAAACTTTTCTGCGTCTGTTTCGGCCTTGATTGTCAGAGTAGTCAGATAGGAAACGCCGACTTCATCTAGTTTTTAAAATATGATTGACGTGTAAAAGTGTTTGTACAAACCATACTTACAAAATAAAAACATTTATCATTATCATTAAACTATCAGTAGTTTAGTAGTTTCGGATTTGGATGAAATTTGGCACACAGATGGTTTATAACCAGGATTAACATATAGGCTTTTTATCCCGATATTCCCCACGGGATCGAAACTTATGCGAGTGAAACCGCGGGGCGCAGCTAGTAAGTATATAAAAAAAAAGAAGGGAAAGAATCATTATGGCATCAAAAAATTCGTTCGCATCACTGTCAACAGGAAAAGTGCCCAAAAGGCTGGCAGCATTGCCACGTTGTATGGCGATGCTGAATCTTTGGGCAAAAAATTTGAATTCGTGTTTGACTATTTCTTAAAAAATCATAATCGTAAGAACTTGAACAGACGCGCCAGCACATCAAGCTACAACAATCTGTCAAATTTCTTTAATAGGTTTTCAACTTCATCGCTAAAGCATTAAGGTTCAAGGTTGATTGGGAAAATTTGACAGTTTCGGGTAGCTTCACCTGCTGGCGTCTGTACTTGTACTTGTTTGATTTATTTCTGAATGTTGTTTGAGAGTTTCGCAGTTATTTTAAAATAACAATGTACTAGGAGTAAGTTATAAATAACGACAATCATGAAATTGTTTTGCTTGCGTGTTCTGAAGCAGTTAATCTCCGCTCGAAATTATTACGAAAAACATTGTCGAGTAGTTTGGTTTGCTGGTCAAAAAATATAGTTAGCCAAAGGTAAACATCTATGACTCTATGTGCTATTAAACAGTACTTACCTACAGAAATAATTAGGTAAGTCAGCCTTTCGGTAGTCAGACTACCAAAGATCTACAAATGACAGCCGGCACCCTAATTGCGTAACACACGATCAATCATAATCTGAATCATTTTGAAGCAAATTGCTAATCCATTGCTTCATAAGTTCGAAAAATTGGTCTGCTTAACACGTAAATAACACAATGAATGTTGTTGAACTGTCAAAATGAAACCGATTCTGATTGATTGTGTGTTACGCAATTAGGGTGCGGGACAGTGCTACGAAAAAATCTGCCGGAAATCTTGATTTTAATAAGTAGGCTATTGAATTTGATTTTTGTGTTGATCTTTCCAGGATCTGCGTCTACAGTTTGTCAAACTGCAACCAGCTTAGATGTAGCCGACCAACGTGTTTGGTCACAGTTCCAACCTATCCTAATTGCGTAACAGACTACCAGTAGCAATGATTTCCATTTTGACAGTTCAACAACATTCATTGCGTTATTTACGTTGTTGAGCAGACACATTTTTCGAACATATGAAGCAATGGATTAGCAATATCCTTCAAAATGATTCAGATTGAGACTAAAAGCGTGTTACGCCATTAGGGTGCCATTTTGTCTGGCCCTAGCTTAGCAAAGACGTGCGTGAGAAAAGATCAAAAAGTTAAAAAGAGGATCAATTATTTTAAAGTGTCCATCATTAAAAGATCAATAAGTTTTTAGAGGATCATTTACCTAAATATTTCCCCTATTATAACAAACTACTAAGCCTCGATGACCCTAGTATTAAATACTTGTATAATTTCATGGACAACGGTGGTTTTTTTTTATAAAGCGATTATTACAATTGGTAGCCAAACAACTGTTGTTAGATGAATTATTTAAATTACTACAAAATATTTGGGACGCCATTATGTTGTTTAAGTAAATGTTTCTATTATTTAAATAAAAGTTATGTTGTAACTTGTTTTTTGTTAGGTGTATTTTTATAAATAGTCTATGTATTTTGTAATGGTTTTTATGCAGCGGAAATATTTAAAATGTTTTGTTTGTACCTGTATATTTTTGCATTGGAATAATGGATCGTTTAATTTCCTTTTTATATTACGTACTAGCTGCGCCCCGCGGTTTCACCCGCATAAGTTGGGTAATACCCTTTGGTAATACTGGTTGTCAGACTTTCGGGTTTCTGACTGTCAAAGTTCCACGAATGACAGCCGGATCCAAGGGTTTAACGTGTCTCCGAGGCACGGAGGGGTCACGGTGTGTAAAGATGGTCACCCATCCACAAACCAACCGCGGCATGCGTAGCTTAACCTGATCGATCGACCGTGTGGCTGTTGTTACTTAGCCTTGAGTCCCTCCTACTAGGTTAACACATATTTTTAATTAAATAGGTAGAGTTAAAACTGCTAGGTTTCTTGAAGTAAAGATTACATTACAGGCGAATACTCCCGACGAGGGAGCGCCTTTATGCATAATCAGCTTATAACTTCCCCACTGCTGGGACACAGGCCTTCTCTCTGTGAGAGGTGAGAGGGCCGTAATCCACCACGCGGGCCCAGTGCGGGTTGGTAGATGTCACATGTCGTCGAATGTTTGGTTCTAGGACATGCCGGTTTCCTCACGAAGTTTTCCTTCACCGTTCTGAGCGCTATAAAAATGCGATATTATTCCCACATACTTATTAAACTTAACTTAGCGAATATTACAAAAAAAAAAAAAAATCCCTCAACCGACGAAAAATTTCAATCATCCGCTCAAACCAATTTGCACAACAACTACAAAACGTAATCCCTCACAAGTTGAATGAAAAAAAAAAAAACATCTATAGACCAAAAACCCAATAACATTTAAGGTTTTAAAGTCGCGGCATCTCAAAGTCCGCCCCCGGGGCGCCGAGAGCGTATTTTCAAAATATTTTGACTTTAATAGCCCTCTTTGACATTACACTGACGTATTGTCGATGGTCGTGATTTTTTTTTCGTAAATCGGCAAAGGTAAAGGTGTTGTTGTGCTTTTTTGTTGTTGATTGTAATAGAAGTCGGTGTCGTGTGTTCTGCGGGGGTGGCCGAATTTAATGTTTGTGTGTGATTGAAGGTCCTTGCAATTTTTTTTTTGTTTTCAAATTTTTTTGTTTTTGGTTTTAGATGTAGCGGTAAACTTGTTAGAAATGTCAATGCCAATGGACTTGATGGTGACTGGTGAAACCTACGTCATGTAATGTTTATCAATGCATTGAATGTTTTTGGAACGAAGTTCCTTATCGCGCGTTGCGAAAGGAGCTAGACGGAAAAAATTAAGACCTAAAGTTGGAACGACCCTTTTTGCTACACTAGTTGTAAGCCGTGGGGCGTGCGCGTCTTTCTCTGTCTGTCTCTCTCTCTTTGAACTTCGTTCCATCCGGGTGTCCCTTGACACCTCTCAAGTTTTTGTTTCTGACCCACTGTCGATCACGGTAGGTATAGCATAAGCATAATCAGTTTATAATGTCCCACTGCTGCGACACAAACACAGGCCTCACAGGCTCTCGGTAAGAGGCCATAATCCACCACGCGGGCCCAGTGCGGGTGGGTTGATGTCACATGTCTTCGAATTTTTTGTTCGGACATGCCTGCATGTTATTCACGATGTTTTCTTTCATCGTTTGACAGCAGTGGTGATTTACATAAAATAAAGCACCTGCTTGGGTGACCCATGATCTATAACACGTAAGTAAGTCGAAATTGTTACCAGTGGGCCATCATTTCTCTCAATAATATTTGCCGAAGCAAATACAACATTTTGCCAAACTACTTAGCTCAAGTCACCTCTAATCAGATGTCACAACTTTCAAAAGCTATTACACAACAAGAAGATACCGTCTCCAGAACCACAATAGCCACAAAAAGAAACCAGTACATTTTTTCGAACGTTTCAAACCAAACATGTAATCACATTACTTTATAATACTCGTCATTCTGTGTCCTTTTGATAACACGTGTCCGAACAGCGTTCACAATACAAACAACATCACACCCTGGCAGGAAACGGCTGATCGCCACAAAGCCTTTGCCAAGCGGCTTTCTTGTAAAAAAAATCGCATAATTTATGGTCAAGCCTGACAGCTGTCATTTTTCCCGCGCGCGGGAAACGTCAAAGGATCGCGTTTTCATTGAATAGGGATGGGCAATTGGTGAGTGGAGTTTGCAGTTATTTTTATTGGGTCATCATGCTGAGTACCTACCTACTTTGTGGGTGGTCTGTTTTTAATTCAGGTTTAAATCATTAATTTTATAATAAGGAGACTTCGTTTGATAGGCATTTGTTTTAAAAATACATCTAAAATTCAAAGGTGCACGGTTCCTAATGGTAGGTCTTAAGGACAATAACTAGTAAAAACTTGGATTCAAGGTTTTAAACTTCGATCATCAATAATAGTACTTTAATTGATCGAAGGTTTTTTAAAAGAATTATTGTAATGTTAAGTTAATTTAGGCTCAAAACTTTTTAATTAATAAGCATATCTATTTAAATTAATTGTGTATAATGTTGTATTCAGGTTTGTTCACCTCGCCTTTAAAAATCTATAGGTAAGTAGGCATTTATGTTAAGTTAAAAGTAACTAAACACCACGTATATTTTCTTGATATTTCCACAATCCTCTACTGTTTTCAATCAATTATTTCATTCAAAGAAAACCACTAAAACTTACAACGAGTTACGAAACTTTTCCAGCCAACCGATTCGATCCCTTACAGAGCAACAAAACTTGCCCATCCCTACATAAAAGTAAAAATGTCGACGTTATTTGTTTAGCAAATAAAAAAAAGAGATAGTTGACGTCAGAGCCATCAGCTGGCAACCGCAAACTGACCAGTAATGACGGATGCACAATGCACACAGCTTTGTATTGTTTGAAAACAATTGAAAAACTCAATGACAGCAAACATCCCTTTCTTTAAAATACTTACCTACACTAATGTTGGTCCGATTTTGACGTACACTGTCCATTTTGAACCTCTCATAATTACATATTCTAAACAGACCCAGCAATGGATATAAAAGTAAGGTTTGCACTGCCGCAAGACTCCAAAATTGGCCGAAATAAATTGGGCTTTACACCAGTTTACAAAGACCTCTAAACGTTACAATTTGAAAGAAAACTGGGTCTGCAGTAAATAGTTTGAAAAACCATCTTTATAAGACCTTTTACTGCCCAGCAAATGCATTAAAAACAAAGCTCAGGCATTTCTGGACGTTAAATCCACCCAATTTAAAAAGACCCGCAATTGTAAACACAATTAAAGACAACACAGGTCAACTTAAATCGGTTCTTATTTCAAAAGTTGTCGCGTGCCGAAAGCACCCATAACCAAATGTTTGTAATTTTTTTCGCGTCAATTGTTCGGAGACAATGGACAACACGGGTACAGCCTTTTGACGGATTGTTTTGAATAAATAAAACTACCGGTGTTACTTGCAGTGAAAAAAATAAGACGATGATTTTACTTTTTTTTTTGTTGTGGCAACTTGTGAAGTTACTGGTTGCGGTTTTGAATGATAATTCGTTGGTTTTAAGTGTTGTTAAATGTAAATGGGTATGTACCTGAGGGGCGTTGCTTAAATAGGTCTAGACAACGCTGACTTAGCGTTTTTTTCATAATATTGGCCTGTACCTGTCCCTCTTCAGGACAAATACCTCTTATCATACAGAGAAGGAGCCACGCTGGGTTCAAGCTGTTTCTTTACAATGTACACGTTTTTGTGAGCCAAAGATAACCTAGCTATCATTATCATTTGCCTAGCCTTTTCTCAATCATGTTAGAATCAGCCTATTCTAGTTTAACCGGGTGCAGCCGAGTACCAGTTTTTTACATAGAGCGACTGTCTACCTGACCCCCTTCAACCCAGTAACTGGGTAACACGTTACCCCTTGGCAAGACGGGTTGTCAGACTTCAGAGCTTCTAACTACCCGTAACGACTGTCAAAGATCTACGAATGACATCCGGGACCAACGGCTTAACGTGCTTTCCGAGGCATGAATTCTAGCCAAGATTTTCAGTAATAAGTAATTTACGGGCCTCAAATCTATCTAGAAGGTGTTAATTGACAAACAAATTCACAACAACCGCGCAATTTTTAACACCCAACTTCATAAAACATGATCAGCCCACTTGGGGGACCCATCAGTCCCCCGGGTGCTATAAAACAATTATTCCCCTGTACAAACAGATGAACCGCAGCCTCTCGACTAACCATAATCTGTTTATGGTGTTCTGTTTACCGAATTGGGGTCGTGATGCGGGGGGACTTGGTAGGGGTGTCAGAGACGTGTTGAAGTTTTGGAGTTTTGTATGGAAGTAGTAAGTTGTCTTTTTAATATTTTTATGAAAAGAGGGCCGATTCTCGTAATTTGAAACGTTCAAAATCTAGTCGCAGTCCCATCTCGGCGACAAACAAATGTCAAACATTAGAGGTAATTTTGACAGATTAAGACTGAGATCAGCACCCTAATTGCGTAACACACGATCAATCGGAATCGGTTTCACTTTGACAGTTCAACAACATTCATTGCGTTATTTACGTGTTGAGCAGACAAATTTTTCGAACTTATGAAGCAATGGATTAGCAATTTGCTTCAAAATGATTCAGATTCCGATTGATCGTGTGTTACGCAATTAGGGTGCAGACTGTGAACGTTACGAGAATGGACCCTCAGATATTCTGTTGTACATTATCCATGTTATTTTGTTGTGTATACAGGATGGAAGGAACATCGACGCGCAAACTGAAACCATGAATTCAGCACATGATTCTGGACCCCCTAACGTCGAAAGTTTTCGTCGGTTATCAAAATAAAACTGCTATTTCATAGCAAACTGTAATATCTAGGCGGTCAAAATGTATGGTAGCTATTTGCAATAGCACAAAAAGACGTTGAAATGCGGAAGGCGAAGGACAGGGTGTTGTGGCGCCACCTGGGAGAGGCCCATATTCAGTCGTGAGCTGCGATAGGCTGAGTTAATTGATTGATGTTGCTAAGTAAATAAAATAATAACGATCTCGTCACTAACTGACAGTTCTCATATTATTTAGCCCCCGAAATATTCTCAATTTCTCTGCCACCGGTTTAGTTACACCCCTAACACAAGGGGTTGTATTTTAGCACCCTCTCGGGCGGATTATTACCGTTTTGTTACTTACCGCTGTTTTCGTGTTACGCAACGTTCTGTTAAATTGATATTGTTATCATATTTTTCTTATTGTTTTCGTGATTTGAGGGCGGAGGGTTTATTAGGAAATTTTAATTGAATTGCTGACGTGGGGTAATCGTTAATGTATTATCAGTAAATCATCATGGACATGGTACTCACAGTGTTTATAAGTTTTTTTTTCTTAATAACCAATAACATTTGTTGGTCTATTTTGTAATGTAAATTTTGCATACTCTTATCTAGAATCAAGTTATTAACTGAACAGACAGCTGTGCTGCTGGGGAGTTTGTTGCGCCACTTCTTCTTGCCAGTGAAAGCACTAGGGAGTGGTGAAGGGCGGGCGTTTTGGGGGACTGTCTTATATAATTTTGACGTTCAAAAAGTGCTGATTGTCAGCCTACTTTGAATATGAATTTTGACTTGACTTGACTTTGAATAGCCTTCCTCAAGAATTAGGCTAGTCTGCCGGTCGATTCTGTAAAAATCTCACCGTGAAAACTCAAGTGAAGTGAGCTTGATGTGAGTTGTCAGTAGTGTCAATCCCTAGCATTATTTGGAATGACAGCTCACTCCACGCTCACTTCACCTAAGTTTTCACGGTGAGATGGTTACAGAATCGCACTGCTGGTTTCGAAGCCAACCTGCAACTCATAAATCGGGGCTGTTACCACTAGGCCACTACTGCTCTCAAAACGGTGAAGGAAAACATCATGAGGAAACCGGCATGTCCTAGAACCAAAAATTCGAAGACGTGTGACATCTACCAACCCGCACTGGGCCCGCGTGGTGGATTCCCCTGTCGCAGAGAGGAGGCTTGTGTCCCAGCAGTGGGAACTTTATAGGCTAATAAAATTATACTAAGAATTAGGTTAACAAATGCAAAAAGAACCGGCCAAGTGCGAGTCGGACTCGCCCATGAAGGGTTCCGTTACGTTACGATTTATGACGTATTAAAAAAAAACTACTCACTAGATCTCGTTCAAAACAATTTTCGGTGGAAGTTTATATGGTAATGTACATCATATATTTTTTTTTAGTTTTATCATTCTCTTATTTTAGAAGTTACAGGGGGGGGGGACACACATTTTACCACTTTGGAAGTGTCTCTCGCGCAAACTATTTAGTTTAGAAAAAAATGATATTAGAAACCTCAATATCATTTTTGAAGACCTATCCATAGATACCCCACACGTATGGGTTTGATGAAAAAAAAAATTTTGAGTTTCAGTTCTAAGTATGGGGACCCCCAAAATTTATTGTTTTTTTTCTATTTTTGTGTGAAAATCTTAATGCGGTTCACAGAATACATCTACTTACCAAGTTTCAACAGTATAGCTCTTATAGTTTCGGAAAAAAGCGGCTGTGACATACGGACGGACAGACAGACAGACAGACATGACGAATCCATAAGGGTTCCGTTGCCATTTGGCTACGGAACCCTAAAAACCGGTAGTTCCAGAGATTAGCGCCTTCAAACAAACAAACATTTCAGCTTCGATCAATAATAGTACTAGATTAAGGATCAGGAACAAAAATCAGTCGCTCCAGTGGCCACGTTTGCACACACGTAAACATCTACATTTCTTAGAAAAAAGTATTAACAACTTCAGTTTATTATAAACCTTAATGCTTAAACATAAAGTTTAATTACATTGTAAAATATATTTAAAATGTCGCTTGAAAATAAAATCATTCTATTTTTAAATTTTCAGTCATTTATTCTAAAATGAAACTTGAAGTCTAATTAATAAGGTTAAAAACATACTAATTTGAAATTTTTTGTGGTCTTATTTTTGGGGTCGTGGTCGTTTTTGAAGCGCTTATCGGAAATCTAGTACTATTATTGATGGAAGCATTTCAGCTTTATTATTAGTACCTACAGATATTGAAAAATATCGACGGATCACCTAAAACTATGGCACTATCTACCCACCGACAATCGGCCCCTCATATATAACCGACCTACTCAGATATAAGCCAGGAACACACACATAACACCCACATTTCCACCGCAACGCATTAAGAACATCCCTCACAAAAACGGTGCTTCCACAATCATCCCTGGCCGATATGAAACATGTATAACATCGGTTGCGCCTCCCTGGTAAACAATGAGCTTCGAATAAACAGAACTACCCCTACAGCGCCGCTGTTTACGAATTTTCACCCCCGACCCGAGCGGTAATGGATTTTGTGAGGTGTGGTACAGGGTATGGGAGGTAGTAGGAAGCAGCATTTATTTTATGGGATGTCGGTTACCTTGGCTCTCCTGCGGATCTCTTCATTTCTGATTCGATCACGCGACTTTCGTCTGCCCGAAGAATTGCCAAACTTAAGAGGCAGTGGGCAGGGCACATTGCTCGCGAAACAGATGGCCGATGGGGTCGAAAGGTCCTAGAGTGGCGACCGCGTACCGGAAGACGTAACGTTGGAAGGCCTCCCACAAGGTGGACTGACGACCTTGTGAAGGCCGCAGGAACCCGTTGGAAGCAGTTTAGACGCAGGCTTATTGCCTAGTTTAGAAACCAAACATTCGACCCTAAACTATGTCAGTGTTGTAGAATTTAATCTTAAGACATTACATTGTGCTAATTGGTTTCTGTGTACTAAAAAGTACAGGTGCCAGCACATCAAGCTACTGCAATCTGTCTAGATTTTCAATTTTATCGCTGCATTAGGTTCAAAGTAGATTGGGAAAATTTGGCAGTTACGGTTAGCTAGTAGTAGAAGATGGAGCAGTAGAAGATGGAAGAATAATATGTCAGTCGAAATAAATGCCACATCGGTAATCGCAATCTGACAAAAGCTTGGGGCTTTTGTCAGCTCGTCCACATCGCTGTTATCCGGAAACGTGTCCAGAAGACTGGTAGCATTGCCATGTTGAATGGCAATGCTAATTCTTTGGCCAAAGAACGACCCAGCCCTTTGGTCACGTAAAGTGTCGATCGGTCGGCGAGAAATTTCCTTAAAAAGCAGACGCGCACTCGGGTCCCATGACCCGAGCGTTTCGATCCCAAACGGCTCAAAGCTGTAGTTACCCATAAGGTTACTACAGCTTTGAGGGTCTCAGTAGCCGCAGCAGCGGCGCCAGCATAGCCCGCCGTGCTAGGAACATAAGATGGCGCAAGGGTATCGAAACAGGTTGCGTCCCACACCAGAAGGCCTCTGTGATACCAACCTTCCAAGGCAACAACGTCATGCGGTCTGGACTCTTCCCATCTTCATCTTCTAAAATAATCGGGTTCAATTTTAACGTGAAAGAAAACTTAGGTGAACGTTTCACTTAAGTTTGCCATATACAAAAGTTCACAGCCAGAAAACAAGGCACGACCATTTTCTTTCTTCCCGCTAATCGCTTATAGCTTACCACATAAAAACTTTCCAGCAAGGTGTGGCCCGTGATTGTTAATATCACGAGGGTGAGCAGAGCCCCTGTCGCATGTATTGAATGCTAATCACAATCCTTGTGGAGCGAGATTGTCTTTCTCTTATGTTTGTGTCGAGTAATTGGGAAGATGTGTTTAAAGGTGGTGTGTGATGACCTTAATTTTTCACATCCTAAGTTTGTTTTTTTTACTAGGCGGTCTGGTTCGAATTGTGCTATTACAGAATAGAGTACTCCGTGGGCGTGACAACAGAGCGGCCTGTTCTGTAAAAAAACCCGCACAGAAAACTTTGTTGAAGTGAGTTGGCATTCCACCTGATGCTAGCATCAGCTGAATGAGCTATCAATAGTGTCTATCACTTCAAGTTCATTTCACCTAAGTTTTCGCGGTAGGATTTTTACAGAATAGCAGAACAGTTATTTCAATATCATTTGGTCCGTGTTTTCTATATTTGCACGGGCTGATCATGGACTGACAGACGAAAGTGGGTAGGTAAGTAGACATTTAAAAGACTATATCCCTGCCAGCATTTGTAATCACATTCGGCATAATGATGGCGAATATTTCGTTCGTTCCCAACTTTGGAAAACACGATACACAGCACACTCTCTTGACACTTGATATAAACGTTGCAATGGCGGCAAACGATTATTTTGACAGCGCGCAGACTTAGTTTGCGGGGACTCTAAGCTCAACTGTCACTAATTAGACACAATTACTTTTTCCATTGTTACCGAACTTAATACGCTTGCCTAACAGACAAGGGGGGCTAGATTAAAGGTCATTCTGAACAGTTTTATCAACATGCTGCGAAAATTCTGAAGGCCGATGTAACCATCCAGCGGATTGGCTGAAATTTGACGTTTCAAAATAAATATTTTTCTATTACGGGATCTAGTCTCTAAGATAACTTTTACAATGTTCAACCCAACTAACTATTTACACTATAGGTATTAACTAACTATACAAATAAATACAAAAACAAAAAGACACTCAGGCGCCGAAGTACTCGTCCGCATTGCTGTCATCCGGAAATATGCCCAGAAGACTGGCAGCACTTCCACGTTGAATGGCAATGCTAATTATTTGGCCAAAGAACAACATTATCTAAGAACTTAATTATTTATCATGAACCGAACTAAGCCTCATCTATCGATTTCTAATGCAAACAGATATTTAAAACAAAAACTAGATATTAATCTAATAACAAAACATTAATACCACAAGCGAAACCACAGGAAACCAACAACAAAGAAACCATTTTCAGTAATATCTTCAAAAGCAATAAAAACTCGCCATATTGCCGCGACATATGTTCTGAACGCTCCCGCGGTTTGTCTATGACAAAGTTTTTTTTTATCTGTCGATGGGCAAAGGCAACGGCGTTTATTGGATGTATTCGCTGACTATGTTCGCGTTCGGATATTGTCGTTTTTATTAGAAAATGGAACGTCGTAAGTTTGACTTTTGTGGGTAGATAACAAATATCATAAATGGGAGATTATGGCTCTTAGGTTGGTCGTGGGAATAGACAACTTTGTGGTAAGAGGGAATATAGTTTGTGAGGTGCGTTATTGCTTTTCTTGTGGACATAACTTACGTTCTACTGATGTAGTTTGCGTCTTAGCATATTATACTTGAAGCTAAGCGAAGATATTGCTTGTCGGATTTACTCATGTTTTCTCAGCATCAATACGTAAAATAACTATATGATATGGATAACTAGGTAGGTACCTAATTAGTAACCTGTATCGCGTTTCATAAGTGCAGCCCATGTAGCCATCTATACTAATAATAAAGCTGAAGAGTTTAATATTATTAGTATCATCATCATCTGCCTAGCCTTTTCCCAACTATGTTGGGGTCGGCTTCCAGTCTAACCGGATGCAGCTGAATACCAGTATTTTACATGGAGCGACTGCCTATCTGACCTCCACAACCCAGTTACTGGGTAATACGATACCCCTTGGTAAGACTGGTTGTCAGACTTTCGGGCTTCTGACTACCCGTAACGACTGTCAAAGATCCACGAATGACAGCCGGGGCCAACGGCTTAACGTGCTTTCCGAGGCCCGGAGGGGTCTCGGTATGTAAAGATGGTCACCCATCCACAGACCAACCGCGGCAAGCGTAGCTTAACCTGACCGATCGACCTGTGCGGCTGTTATTATTTAGCCACGGGCCCCTCTAGTATTATTAGTATAGATAGATAAATATCGATAGATCATCTGAAACAATGTACTATCTATACATCGACAGGCGGGCGCTCAATATAACATTACGCCTACTTAGATATAAGGCCAGAAACACACATAACACCCACATCTCTACCGCAAGGCATTAAGAACATCCCTCACAAAAACCATATTAATGGTTGATCCTAGATTCTAATTTGTGTGCGGTCACTTGAGAGAGGTTTCTACACTATACAGAATATTACTTAAATGTATAATACTGTTATCACTATTCGAACATCAAATCACAAGTTTGCGTAACAAGATTTAAATTAAACCGCCAAAAGCCCTCGACACCATCTTTTTTGTCCTCTTCGAATTTTAAAACCGCCTAATCCCATGTCATGTCACGGATTACCACGAGATAAGTCTCAACACCACTCAAACCAAACCAAAACATCCAATTTGGTTCCAATCCTATCAACAATAACAATTTTCCGTCAAATTTAATCACAATTTCAAATCTAATAACAAAAAAAAGATTACATACTATCCATGGCAATCTACCGCAGGCTGTAGCAACGAACGCCTTTGCCGAAAAGAAAGTGGAAATATTGTCTATGGAAAAAGATGGCGGTACATTTAGGCGGCTTGTTTGACACGAACATCTTGTTAGCCTGTACCAAATACGTAGTTTTATAAATATAAATAAGGTGTAGAAAAGGTTGGTAAGTGTATTTATGGTATTTGTCTTGTGGGTTCTGTATAGTAACATTTTTTTTTGCTATTGTAAGTTTTCTTGATTAACTCACACAATATTAGCGCGAAATATATTTATTAGAGTATTTTTATCCATTGAGTGTTTTTATCTCACGAAGCGACGCGCGCTTTCCTTGTGGTTACCTAGAGTAAAAACACGCTGTGAATGTGTGCGTAAGCGCAGGACTGCTGGAGCTCCAGGCTAGCGGGATCGTCCGAAAGGGTTACCGCTGCCCTGGTACATAAAGGGCTAAGGAAGTAACACGGGTGGGTTTTAGTCAGTAAGAGTCAGACACTCCCTTCCGCTCCACCCAAAGCGGGAGGGGTCATTTGATGATTTCCCATACTCAAAAAAAAAAAGGACTGCAGGAGCTTTCGGTACCGTCCGAGACAATGGCGAAGTCGGAAGTGTGTGTGTGTGTATGTGTGTGTGTTATGACCTGACGCTACTCGTCTTTTTTAACTACAAGTAAAGCGCGCGTCCCTTCGTGAGACAAATATACTTGCAGCATAGCGTCACGTTTACCGTAACTAAATGTATTTTTTTTTCTTTCTAATGTACTAACGCTAGGTATAAGGTACTTTACTAACACTATGGATCTCTGTTATCCGATTATCTTGAAATAAATAAAAAAATAAGTGGTGCAACAAACTCTCCACTAGCTGTACGTTCGTGTTTTTAGTCAAATTTGATTGCTTGTGTAAAGACCATGCCTCAGAAAGCACGTTAAGCCGTTGGTCCCGGCTGTCATTCGTGGATCTTTGACAGTCGTTACGGGTCGTCAGAAGCCCGAAAGTCTGACAACCAGTCTTATCAAGGGGTGTCGTATTACCCAGTAAATGGGTTGTGGAGGTCTGATAGGCAGTCGCTCAATGTAAAATACTGGTACTCAGCTGCATCCGGACTGGAAGCCAACCCCAACGTAGTTGGGAAAAGGCTAGGCAGATGATGATGGTTGCTTTTATAAAGAAGGGATGCTAGGTCCAGTTACGTTACTAAAAACACGAAAGTACCAATATACCAAGCCTACGGAACCCCAAACACTCTCGGATATAATACTCTTCAACACAATGGGAGTCCGTAACAAATGTAGCGAGTCGTTTTCTTGTCACTTTTTCTATGTAAATTGTCTGCGCAATTTGTGTCGCGACTGTCGTGCCTTTGTTGCCGGCAATTTTTTTGTTGCCCCGCGATTTTTTTGTTGCCGCCCTTTCGTATTCAATTAAACGTGTTGCTGTGAGCTGAAGTTGGATTATTGGATGGATTTATTTATATTTTACGCGGGTTTAAGGGGGTTTCGAGTTAAGTGAGTGTGGTGTCAGGGCCTCAATGGAGGCGATTGTGTGGGTATGATTATTTGAATTAGTTGTGTGGTTTGTAGGGGTATTATTTGCTCGTCTTTATATACAGTTATTTAGTTAGCGAAACTCCCCAGAAGTGATGGGTTATCGCTATGTAAACACGTCCAATAAAAACAAAAGATTTCATGTATTTTTTTCTCTACGCTGCCACCGACGCGCGATGACGCCGCGCGCCGTGGTGAAGTTTTGGGCCAACGAGATACAGTCGTGCCAGCGTCACGAAGAAGAAAGAAAGAAAATGCGTTTATTTGCGGTAAATAACCGCAGACGCATAAAAAGAATACAAACACAAAAAAATAACAACTTGGGGGAACATATGCGTCACATCCACGCAAAACGGCGATGAAAAGTACGGTGTGGGCAAATCTAATTAGTTAAATCTTTTCTTCTTGTAAGTAAATCGATCCGTGTGTAGTCCTATAATGATATTCCAATTTAGACTAATTTGCATATACTACATAACATGCTTTGATGTCGCCGCCAGATCAGCTGCAAGTAAAGAGGATAAGTTCATAATATCATGTGGTTGATGCAATAGTTTCTGCCTTTTTATTTGAAAAGGTATAGATTGCATGTCACCGGTTATGTTTTATAGGGTACTTACTAGCAACCAGTCCCTGGGGCCTTACTCTAAGTCCGTCTACAAAGATACGGGGCCGTCCAGGATAAGTTCGAGACTATGGAGTGAACCCTATCCCCGTATACATATTTAATTTCATCACCACTGTGCTCAAAACGGTGAAGGAAAACATCGTAAAGAAACCAACCATTGATTGACCAACCCGCACTGGGCTCGCGTGGTGGATTATTGCCCACTCCCTCTCACAGAGAGGAAGCCTGAGTCCCAGCAGTGGGACCATTATAGTCTGATTATGCTACAGAAATGTCAAATCGTATTGTCATTTTATTCTTAGTTCGGGCTCCGAACTGATCTTATGACCGTAGGTGATACGGGGTAGAAAACTCCCGTAACTTCGGACAAAACTATGGATTTTGTATTAGTGTATCGACCTCCACGGTTTTCACGAGTGGACAAATCGATTTTTACCTTTATTCATAAACGTTGCCTAAAGTTAAGCAGTGATTAGCGATTGTTAACCATACATTTTTTTTCACGTTTCACGTTTAAATGTCACTTAGCTTTAATCATCGTTTATAAATAAACCCCTTCTTTATTTTAAGTAAGTTTAGTATTAAAGCAGTATACACATAAACCTAAATGATGGTTAAAAGTTACAACCACATCAAAATCCTTTGCGTAGTTTAGAAGCACAACGCACTCATGCCGACAGACACAAACTCAAACTCAAAGTATTTATTTCAATTAAACCAATTACAGGCACTTTTGAATTGTCAAGGGGTCGGTCAGTCAGAAAAATGAAGCTAGTTGCCCATTCCAAAGCGTAGGTACCTATGGAGAAGAACGGGCAAGAAACTCCATGGACACTCTTTTATATCAATATATGGTTACAAAGTATTGGTTACATCACAGAGCGGCTAAGCTGTGACGGTTCCATATGTTTGTAAAGTGCAGTTTTATACCTAAGGATTACGTAAGTAATACTTACTAGTACATATTTTGCCTGGGTAGGTTATTAAACAAATGCATGCGTCGGTACGTAATTCATATTTTTAAACGCTTTTAACTTGTTGCGCTCCTGAAAATCAGCCTTTTGTTAATAATTATGCTTTTAAGTTTTAAGAAAGGTTTAAAAATAGCGTTCTCTTGTGTTTAAATTAAAATCTCAATTACAGCAAATAGCACCAACCGTCTTACTTACTCTTTATGGGAAAATGCGCGAGCGTAACAAATACGACTTTACAGAATTATAATCATTAATATCATCAATACAACCCCCTAAGCTCATATAATCCTATTGAATGACTATTTGAAATATCAATCAATAGGATAATACGAGTATAACCACTAGCAGGGCCCCGCGGTTTCACCCGCGTAAGTATCGATCCAGTGGGAATATCGAGATAAAAAGTATCCTAAGTGCTATTTTGATGTATAAGTTATATTACTGTAAAGTTTAATAAAAATCTGTTCAGTAGTTTTTGCGTGAAAGAGTAACAAACATCCATCCTTTAACTCTCACAAACTTTCGTGTTTATAATATTAGTAGGACTCGATAACTTAGCGAAGCCCCCTTAAAGGAAAAAGCAATAAGATACACATAGATAAAATCTCATAAAAAAGATTAAAACTAAAAAGGACTAGACTACTTACTACCTAAGTGCACGCCATTTTATATTCCCGTCCCTTCATAAAATTGACATAAAACCAGATTGCTGCGCTCAAAACGTAAAAACTCAAGTTTAAGACCAACTTCACAGCTTAATGAACACCAAATGATCCCTATTGGCTAATCCCCACTGATTATAACCTCTTTTAACCTCAAAACTCTTTTCATTTTTCCTTCTTCTTTTTACAAGCGCGTCCAACGACAATAATTGGTTAATTGATAACTATAAAGTTTGTTGTTTATGGTTGTATCGTTTTTTATATTAATTGTGAGTTTTAAATTAAGAATTTATACGTTTGTGTGTAAAATGAGGAATTTTAATTATTGAGCGGCGATTGTTTTATTTGAGGTTATGTAAATAATTTAATTATGGGTTTTTCGCAAGTTTGCGTTTGTATGAAGAATTGCAGGTGTACCATCTGCTTATATTATACCACACAAGACGATTGGCTGTCAGAGAAACATAAAAAATAGCTGCCTTTAAGTGACTTTGTCTAAACATCTAGTGCACCATGGATGTCTCTGTACTTACCTAGCGATTGACCATGCCCTGCGTTTTAACGAATACATTAAATAATTAGATCTATATTTGTTTTATCGAAATATGCATAATACGCAATTTGTTCCGTTTTAGTTAAAAATAAAAATGACTTCTTCTATAACAGTTAGCCGGCGATGTAGTTTTAAATTATGCACTATAAAAGAACAAAATCTAGATAGGTAGGCGATTAGTTCTACATTAACTCTAATTAAGTAATTATCTACTTCTTACTTATAAAATTCATTACTTTAAGTTAAAAAAGACAATACAAAGAAGTAAGTAAACCTAGTCGAACAATCGTTAAGCAATGTCCCGAAATACTCAATGAAAAAGCCTTACTCGATTGATTTGAAATCGATCACACAAAAATCGATTTCAATTCGATGTGTAACACGCAATACTGTCGATTATCGATTGCGTTCATCCTTCAAGACTTTTAAGCCATTGCATTTTTAATTATCTGAAGGACTATCGTTGCTGTTTACATAATATATGCATACGATGTGGTTCTGTCTGTTTGTGTAGCACGCGATGCGTTGAGGAGTTAAAGTTATTGCTTCCCCTTGCTGCCGTATCGGGTAATGTTTTTAAACGTAGTAGGTGTCGTTGGGTTCACACTTTCGTTGTTTGCCACCGACTTCCGAAATTAAAGTTATTTTTCACTTTGTAGTGTCGTTTTTGGAAGTCGGTTGATTTTTTTTGCAAAAAAGTTTTTATTTTTCACTTTTAAGTTGTAATTTTTACCAGTAATTTTGGTTTAAAAACCAAACTACTGAACCGTTTTTGATGAAATTTCTATGGGACCATTTCGGAAGTATACCCTTTCCAACAAAAAAAGAATTTTTCAAATCGGTTGGCAAGCGAAAGAGTTATGCGCGAACAAACATAAAAAAAAAAAATACAAACATCCGAATTGAGAACCTCCTCCTTTTTTAGAAGTCGGTTAAAAAACCGGTCAAGTGCGTGTCGGGCCACGCTCAGTGTAGGGTTCCGTAGTTTTTATAACAGCCAAGTGCGGGTCGTATTCGCCGACTGATAGTTTCTTACCATGCTCTACCTGAAAGCCAAACATGTCTACCTACCTAATTTGATTTCATATACCTTAGCGCCACCTATCGACATTTCTATGGAGTTGTTCGAAATTTTCGAGTCAAATACAATTGGTCGACTATTACTCGTAAACTTGTAAAGCCCACTTAAGTGTGATAGTTTCCTTTAAACTTCGTTATATATAGGTACTACTGCCGTGACATTTGAATTTCTAACTAAAACCGTTTAGTTGGTAGAGGGGGACACACTTGACTCTAACGAAAATTGGCACTTTAAAGCTTGATAAGTCACAAACGGTTTACTTAATCAAAAAACGGTCGTCGCTAACCCCTAATATTTTTGAAAGACCCATCCAACGATATCCCACACTATGGGAAGGACGAAAAAAAAAATGATCATCCCCACTTTACATGTAGGGGAGGTACCCTAAATACCTAAATGTTTTTTTCAAAATTTTATTTTACCACTTCTTCAGCGTCATTAACGTGTATACTCATGCCAAATTACAACTTTCTAGTACCAATAGTTTTTGAGCTAAACCGCGGACAGACAGACAGACGACATGGCGAAACTAGAAGGGTTCCTTGTTGACTACGGAACTCAAAAAAATGGAACGTTTTCAACGTCATGCAGAACTCGAGATTTTATTAATTTTACATGTCTGTCCTTTTATATTTTAATTATAATATTGCGTGACACACTAACAGTAACAAGAGCTTTCATTTTGACAGTTCGACAACATTCATTGCATTATTGACGTTGTTGAGCAGACGAATTTTTCTAACATATGAAGCAATGGATTAGCAATATCCTTCAAAATTATTCAGATTGTGATTGATATTAATATGGTTATTAATTAATAATTTAATTATTAATTATAATTAATAATTTATACGCAATTAGGGTGCTACCTAGAATCCGATGTATACGGGTAACGCAGGATCTGTTGTTGTAAATATGCTAGGAAGATCTACGGTCAGATTAGCTAAAGAAAAACTCCCGTAGGTAATTAAATACGGCACTGATTTAAAAGAGGCAGTTGTAAATAGCGGTTTTGGTAAGTTAAAAATTATAAATGGCACGTTTAATAACTAGTTCAGCAGTTAAAACTAAGCAGTAAAGTGAACAAAAATGAGTAATAGAAATAATTAAATGGATCAGTGAATATAATTATAATTGAGCAGGAAAATAATTAAACGGGCGGTAAAAATTATTGAACGAGCGGTTAAGTGTGAGCATATATTTAAAATGTTTGGTTTTGTATTCAAAAATATGTTTCTGGCATTGTGTGGTCACAGTTCTAACCTAACCTAACCTAGCTGTTTCGATGTAAAAATTGACATTGTATGATAAAATAACCGACTAATTGATTTTTTATTACTGTCTATGTTTTACCGTCGTAATAATTAATCAACCGCCATTAAATTAAATAACTGCTCAATATGTTTTTCAACTGATCATAATAACATCTCGAATATTTAAATAAAGCTCAAAAAATTAGTTCCCATTAAAAACGTTCAAAATCTAGTCGCAATCTCATCTCAGCGACAATCAATGTCAAAAATGTATGAAATTCGAAGCATTTTTGACACATTGAAACAGGAATGTTCTTAAAAATACAGGAATTGGCCCCCTGATATTTTGAACACAGCATGAACTATAACAGAAGCACAGAACCGGTCGAAGTGGCGGTGCTTAGGGGAGGCCTATGTCCAACAGTGGACGTTTTTGGGGTAAAATGATAATGATGGCATATAAAGTAAGAATAATGATGCTATAGAGAGGTGTTTCGCAACTAGGATGAAAGATCTTCTGTCAAATTAAATCCAAGATGGCTGCCCCATAGACAGATCCGATTTTGGAAGCAATCATTCTGGATTCCCATTCAATAGACAATTTATGAATAATTCATATTCCCAATAGTATTTAGATATGGATCGTTACCATAAAGTTTAACCGTAAACTTTTATAGATCGTAAACTTATTGGTCAAGTATTTGGTTTAAAGTTAAATAATTTACGCTCCAAATTATTTCAAGTGTTACAATAAAAATTGAATGAGTTTTATTTGAATTTCTTTAAGATAAAGAAATTCTTATTGGTTCTTTTTGATTGGAGAGATTTTTGTTTTATGTGTATGCCATAAAATGTTATGTAATTAAGTATTTCGTAAATAAACATTTTTTGGTTCTGGAGTGGCGACCGTGTACCGGAGGACGTAGCGTTGAAAGTCTGGGAGGCCACATGGTGGACCGATGAACTGGTGAAGGGCGCTGGGATCCGCTGGATGCAAGAAGCACAGAGCTGGTCGAAGTGGCCATGTTTGGGGATGCCTATATCCAGCAGTGGACGTCTTTCAGCTGATAATGATGATGAAATAAACATTTTTGAGATGGGGATGGGATAGAGCCTTCGCAAGTTCAGATAGAGCAGTGACCTAGGGCTTATAGAATAAAAATATAGTAATGAAGACTCAGTGAGCAGTGGTGGCGCCGTGGTGACGGCCGCGACTTACGAGTTGTAGGTCGTAGGTTCGAACCCAGACCGACGCTTTACTTTGTGTAAATTGTATCATCACCACTGCCCTCAAAACGGCAAAGGAAAACATCGTGAGGAAACTGGCATGTCCTAGAACAAAAAATTCGAAGACCTGTGACATCTACCAACCCGCACTTGGCCCGTGTGGTGGATTATGGTCACTTCCTCTCACAGAGTGGAGGCCTGTGTCCCAGCAGTGGGAACATTATAGGCTGAGTAAGTAGTGGAGACCTATTATGGAACTGTAAGTTATTTAGCTGACATCATCTTTTCGTTTAAAGAAATTCAGGCTGGTTTTTTTTTGTAGGTTAATTTCCCCCTTGTACTTGTCTATATTCCTCAGAACAATAAATTATTGCTACAAATTGAATTCTCATTGCTAAAATACTTCTAGGAATCCACAAGAACATGAAAAACACAATAGCCCAACATTATTAAATAAAATGTGAAATAACAACTTTTTCAGATGTTAATAGATAATAAAACTCCTCATAAAAAGTTATTAAATACACGCGAACAGAATCTCAAGAATCCATTTAACACAAAAAAACTCATTTCATCTTTATCGAACAACATCTAAAAACAGGGCCATCAAAATTCTATCTCCCAACCTCATTACAAAAATCCAATTCTTTCTTCAAAATAACATCATCATTGTTTAAAAAAAAAACACACCCCAGCACATCCCTACTATATTTATAAAAATAACCAATAACATGCGTTAATGTTGGCTGAATACATGCAGCTGCCGTTGCTATGAAAAAAGTTAGGCGCGTTGTCATTGGTCGGTGTCATGGCGGACGCATTAGCCGCATCTGTCATCTTTATATTGTTCGCGCCATATTTTTAGCGCTAATATTACGTATTTATGTGTTGTAATAAAATGTTATGTTTACGGTTAATTGCGTAAGGTATGGGTGTTTATTTTATGGGAAATGAAACGTGTGGTTTTTATTTCAGTGTTGCGGACATGGGTCATTTATTTCGCTGACCGTTGATTACCGTTGCTATTCAATACGGATCCAATGACGTGAGCAAAAAACCACATAAATAATAATTATGTACACCTATGAAAGTGTTAAAAAGATACATAATAGTTTAGTTTCTATTTTAAAAATAAACGAAATATTCATATATATTCAATATGCTGTGCTACTAGGGATTTTGTTGCGCCACTTCTTCTTCCCAGCGAAAGTACTAGGAAGTGGTGAAGGGCGGGCGTTTTGGAGGACTGTCACTGTTATGTAATTTTTACGTTTTAAATTGCTGATTCTCAGATTAATTTGAATAAATGACTTTGATTTTCATTTCATAATTTACTTATCTACTATTCAAACTGCCGAACGGTAACGAAGAATTTATATTTAAGAAGGATTTTTAATTACTGAACTAAAGAACCGTGAAGTAAATTATGCTCATATTAGCTGCGTCCTGCGGTTTCGCCCGCATAAGTTTAGATCCCGTGGGAGCATCGGGATAAAAATTATCTTATATGTTAATCCTGGTTATAAAGAATCTGTGTGCCAAATTTCATCCAAATCCGTTCAGTAGTTTTTGCGTGAAAGAGTAATAAACATCCATCCAACCATCCGTATAAGCTTTCACGTTTATAATATTAGTATGATAGGAATAACAGTAATTAACTATTTTTATCTTATTAAAAGTAGTTTTTTTTTTTTTTTAAATCTTTGCCAAGGAGACCATGGCCTCTTGAGTTTGTTCCGGCATTTCTTTTCAGAGATCAGTAAGCTAGGAAATGCCGGCACGACACGACACGACAGTTTTAATAATTATCTTTACCAAAATATTGACATGTAAAAGTGTCTTAAAAGATCTTTTTTCAGAAATAAACACTATTTCACCATCATTTAATTTCATCATGAAAAAGGCGTCCCTAAAGGGTCTATCTTAGGCACTGTTCAAAATAGACCGTAGAAATGCGTTCGATCAACTCGTTATGAGTCAAATAGTCTGCACAAATCAATAATATTATTGAATTAATACACACTTAAAAAAATACCACGTTCTCTCAGGCAAATCAAACAAACATAAGCTATGCGTAACGTGTAAATGTTTTACTAAGTATATTGATAAGCATGAGAAACTCAATGGCGTGAAAATTATAGTCGGTAGTCATGTAGGAGCAGTAAGACCTGGCGAACTATACGTGGAGTGAATACTAAGTAGTTTAATGATAGATACTTACGTTTGTTAATGATGCGTATAAATGAGTAAATAACTTGGATATGTTTTCTAATAGTTCGTGCCTCGGAAAGCAAGTTAAGCCGTTAGTCCCGGCTATCATTCGCGGATCTTTGACAGTCGTTACGGGTCATCAAAAGCCCGAAAGCCTGACAACCAGTCTTACTAAGGGGTGTAGTGACTGCCTATCCTAACGCTTCATGTAAAATACTGGTACTCAGCTGCATCCGGTTAGACTGGAAGCCAACCCCAACGGCTCCGTATCAAAGTAGCGACAAACAAATACGCGACAAATGTCAGGGCGACAGTACGCAGCATAGTTGGGAGAAGGCTAGGAAATCAAATCAGTCAGCAAAAGGGGGCCTAAAAAGGCCACTTTAAGCAATACCTCTAAAAGCTATTCATTTCCTGAATTCCCAGCAGATCATTAGCAATTCCTCTAATTTTCGTAAAATTTCATTTCATATTTTGTGTAAACATTGCCGCATGAAAAAAATTAAACCGGCCAAGTGCGAGTCGGACTCGCCCATGAAGGGTTCCGTTACGTTACGATTTATGACGTATTAAAAAAAAACTACTCACTAGATCTCGTTCAAACCAATTTTCGGTGGAAGTTTATATGGTAATGTACATCATATATTTTTTTTAGTTTTATCATTCTCTTATTTTAGAAGTTACAGGGGGGGGGGGGGGGACACACATTTTACCACTTTGGAAGTGTCTCTCGCGCAAACTATTCAGTTTAGAAAAAAATGATATTAGAAACCTCAATATCATTTTTGAAGACCTATCCATAGATACCCCACACGTATGGGTTTGATGAAAAAAAAAATTGAGTTTCAGTTCTAAGTATGGGGACCCCCAAAATTTATTGTTTTTTTTCTATTTTTGTGTGAAAATCTTAATGCGGTTCACAGAATACATCTACTTACCAAGTTTCAACAGTATAGCTCTTTATATAGTTTCGGAAAAAAGCGGCTGTGACATACGGACGGACAGACAGACAGACAGACATGACGAATCCATAAGGGTTCTGTTGCCATTTGGCTACGGAACCCTAAAAACCGTAATTTTATCGGTAAATTTTTCATTACAGTGTTTTTATTATCTAATCAAATTGGTTTTCTATTTTTTATTTCTAAAGTTTAAATGTTATTTTATTGTGATATGAATTGCACGTAGATCATATTATGAATTGTCAGTTTGTGACCATTTTACGATTTTTAATACTATTCATATTGTTATCCTATTATGATTCTGCCAAAGTGGCCTTTTTAGGCCCCAAGGTAGCGAGGCTGACTGCGCAGGGAGCCCCGAACGTAAGTATACCTACATCATCTAAGTACAGTGAAGGCTATTTTAAGCCTAGCTCAAAAAAGGCTCCTAAACTCTTAACAAGTTTATTCCATCTAGCACCTCCATCTACCTCTGCATAATATAGAACAATGTAATCGTTTGCGCGCCGTGCCTTATCGCGCCACGGCCACCGTGCTTGACAAATAACAATTTATATGTTAATAATTCGGGTTTTACGAGCGGCTGGATGCGGGTAGTGACAGGAGTCACTACTAACTGATACTTTTTTGTGTTCTTTTTTTTTAATAATTTCGAAGGTGGAATAGGTATTTCTTGTTACGAAGGAGTACGTATATAATTGAAAGCAGCAACTTACGTTGCAGGTCGGAGGTTCGAATCGGTGCCCGATGTACCTGTCGGTGAGCTGATTTTTCCATCGTCAAATAACTTTTATTTGAGGAATAAAATAGAGGTTGGACAGTTTTCGTATGAAACAACTGTCAAAATTATTCCTCGAATGAAGTTATCAGATGATTGAAAAATCTTTACTTTTTCAAAAATCTTTCTATAATAAAGGTATCTTTTTTCTATTAAAAGGAATCCTTGTGCAAACTGTTATGTTTCTAGGCCGAGCGTTTTGGCTGTGCATTGTTTGTCAGTGCCATTGAATGACCACATCTTGTGATAACATAAGCTTTGGCCCAGTAGCATCTGCAAGATGGGTTCATCTAGTATTCTAATAGCTACTAAACCCACCCATTCAATCATCCTCCACCACATTAAAAATACAAGACTGCCATCTTCCCCACACAAATTCAGCCCAGGGCTGTCACTTTACATAATTATGACGTGCAAACTGAACACATTATCAACAATTATTGCACATTATATGCCTATGAGGAGCCACACCTGTCGTTACTGCACGTTTATGTAAAGATTGCTCAACAGATAAGCATATAGTGTGAAGTGCTTTTTAATGCACATACTTAATACCTAATGATGCAGTTCTTAATAGTGTGAGGAGCTTGTGGCTAGGAAATAACAGCCGCACGGTTCGATCAATCAGGTTAAGCTACGCTTGCCGCGGTTGATCCGTGGATGTGTGATCTTTTTATACCAAGACCCCTCCGTGCCTCGGAAAGCACGTTACGCCGTTGGCCCCGGCTGTCATTCGTGGATCTTTGACAGTCGTTACGGGTCGTCAGAAGCCCGAAAGTCTGACAACCAGTCTTACCAAGGGGTATCGTATTACCCAATAACTGGATTGTGGAGGTCAGATAGGCAGTTGCTCCATGTAAAATACTGGTATTCTGCTGCATCCGGATATACTGGATCCCCAAAATAGCTGGGAAAAGGCTGCCAGATGACGATGTAGTCTTAACAGGATAAGCTGCGAGGTTATAACAGTAGCAACGGATTTCATTTTGACAGTTCAACAACATTCATTGCGTTATTTACGTTGTTGAGCGGACAAATTTTTCGAACATATAAAGCAATGGATTAGCAATATCCTTCCAAATGATTCAGATTATGATTCATAGTGTCTTGCGCAATTAGTGTGCCGCTGTAGGTACTGTCGTTAGCATAGATATGTTTATTACATATCTATGGTCGTTAGTCTAGTAGGTGCGAACTCTATACTGATGATCAGGAGAGGTTTTATATAATACTGTTAATGACCGCGACACAGTATTATACTAATGCAGTTGTTATCGAACAGAGAGTTTCTGTAAACTGAGTTTGGGTTTCAAAAAAATATTATTATTATCTCCTTTATTTCATTTAAATACTTACAAATTACATTTTTTAAATATTTTTATAAACAAAAGGATAAAAAAAACATTTAAAAATATAAAAAATAGTAGCTCTGCGGTATCGGGAACAGGGTCCGAGCTACCGGAGTCAGGGCACCAGAGAGGAACTTCCTGACAATGCGAGCTGTGTCCAGAAGTACCAATTTCTGAATCAAGCCCTTGATCCAGCTGCCCAACGAGAGCCTCCTGAGGTCAACACCTCAGGAGGCTCTCGATTAAGGTTAATTTTGAAGTTTAATAGCCAAGAGCCTAGAACAACTTCTAGGCTCTTGGCTATTAAACTTCAAAATTAAATTTTCAAAAGTGAATCGTTCTGTCGGCGAACCGTTCTGTCGGCGAATCGTTTTGTCGGCGAATCGTTCGTCATTGAAACGTTCCATCGGTAAAAAAAATTAAAAATGAATCGTTCTGTCGGTGTTCCGTTCAACGGTGAAACGAATGTCGGAGAAATGTTTCAGAATCGATCGAGGCTCTTGGCTATTAACCCATTGACTGTCACGACTATCGGCACAATGATTGCTGATTCATTATTATTATTAATACGTAGGTCAGGGACAAAGGGGGGTTTTCCGTCAGGGAATTCTCAGTACAGCTCGGAGTCTGGCTGTGTGCCCGGTCGATGGCAATATGCTCGCCTCCACATGGGGCTTACACATAACTGGCGAAATGTGGGTGTACTATACGAATACCCCTGATGCCTAACCCTTCGGGGGATAAAGGCTAGTAGCAACACCAGAAGGCCAATTCTCGTAATTTAAAACGTTCAAAATCTAGTCGCAGTCTCATCTCGGCGACAAGCAAATGTCAAAAACTTGTCAAAATGTAGGGAAATCAGAAGTATTTTTTTAACAGATTGAGACTTTTTTTTTTTTTTTTTGAGGATGGGAATTCATCAATTGACCCCCCCCCCCCCCCTCGCTCTGGGTGGAGCGGAAGGGAGTGTCAGACTCTTACTGACTAAAGCCCACCCGTGTTCCTTCCTTAGCCCTTTATGTTCCAGGGCAGCGGTAACCCTTTCGGACGATCCCGCTACAGATTGAGACTGAGATCAGACTGTGAACGGTCTTAAAATTACGAGAATTGCCCCTCTGCTGTCTTTACTGCAAGTAAAGATTGCAGGACAGATAGGCTCACAGTGTGAAGTGCTTTTTAATGCAGATAATTAATAGCTAATGATGTGGTTCTTAATAGGGTGAGCGGTTTTATGGTGCCAAAGGACATGGTTGTTCAACTATATCTCAGGGGTATATAATTAAAACTTGTTTTGTTGTACTGGCAAAAATAAAACACACAAACAAAGCTATATTTGTATTAAAAAAACTTGAGAGGTGTCAAGGGACACCCGGATGGAACGAAGTTCAAAGAGAGAGAGAGAGAGACAGACAGAGAAACACGCGCACGCCGTACGGCTTACAACTATAGCAAAAAGTGTGGTTCCAACTTTTGGTCTTAATTTTTTCCGTCTAGCCCCCTTTCGCAACGCACGATAAGGAACTTCGTTTCAATAACCAGCAAATGAGCCTGTGTTTGATGCTAAATGGTTTTTCGAGGTATCTTGTATAATGTAGTCCCAAAATTAAAATGCTAACAACGTTTTTTTAAATTGGTGGACACCATAGAAATGTAAAATTTCTTAAATCTATGGTGGACACAATCAGTATTGATTCTGTACCTGATCCCACGATCTATTGATGGCAACACTGAGCTCCTAAAGTTCTGAGTTGAGCTACAGTACCTATTAATGTAAAATTAAAAAAGAAAATCGTCGAAAGACCATTTCAGACACTAGAATAGAATAGAATACTCTTTATTGTACACCATACAAATTACAGAACATAAATATATAACATTTTATAAAGGGTGACACAATGGGCGGTCTTATCGCTAAGAAAGAGCGATCTTTTAAAGACAACCTTTGGATGGATTAAAAATTAAGGAGAGACAAATATAGTAGGTAGTCTGTGGTGTACACTAATCTGCATTGTCCTTATGTAGCCTGAACCAGATTATGTCTGAACATTAAAAGAGACTGTGGTCTGTGATCTCCGAGTTTGTTTCGTTCTTTATTCTCAGAGTAAAATGTAATTTGATCTTGACGTGAAAAGGTGTTTTTTTTAACCAATTTTGAGGCATAAATATCATCTATTACGTCCCTCAAAAAGCCGTTATACCATGTGTTCTGATCTTGATAGAAGTGAGCATCATCATCAGCTTATAGCAGTCCACTGCTGGACATAGGCCTCTCCTATTGCACGCCATTCAACTCGATTTTCGGCAATTCTCATCCAGCTGCTACCAGCCATCCTTCGGGGTAGTTGCGAAACACTCTACGAGTAGCAAACGGTTTCATTTTGACAGTTCAACAACATTCATTGCGTTATTTACGTTGTTGAGCAGTCACATTTTTCGAACATATGAAGCAATCGATTAGCAATATCCTTCAAAAGGATTCATATTGATGTTGTAGTGTGTTACGCAATTAGAGAGCTGCGAAGATCGTCACTGCACCTGAGGTGGTCTCCACTCATGAACACGTCACGAAATGACCATCAAAAGTACATAAATATAACATTACTTTCATAGTTGGTACTGTTAAATGTACGTAGTCGTAGTCGTCAATGTGACATTGTCAGTGTTTTTATTAGCAGTAAAGTAGTTTTTGTCTGACAACCAGTCCTACCAAGGGGTATCGTTTTATCAAGCAACTGTGTTGTGGAGGTCAGATAGGCAGTCGCTCCATGTAAAATACTGGTATTCAGCTGCATCCCAATAGACTGGAAGCTCACCCCAACATAGTTGGGAACAGGCTAGGCAGATAAAGCAGGTAGGTTAGTTTTTGTAGAATTTGTACCAATTTGGCGTCAGCTTTATTTCGTAGCAGTGAAGAGGTTTTTGTTGTTCAAATTCACTCCGCAAATTGCCACACTTTATCTCACCAATATAACTCGTCACTGCAGGTATCTAGCAGAATATCAGCGTCAGCCGATCGATTCTGTAAAAATCTCACCGTGAAAAGTTAGGTGAAGTGAGCTTAGAGTGAGCTATCAATAGTGTCAATCCCTAGCATTAGTTGGAATGACAGCTCACTCCACGCTCACTTCACCTAAGTTTTCATGGTGAGATGGTTACGGAATCGCACTGCATGTACATTTGCCTGACACATGAATCAAAATCAAAATATTTTATTTCACATAAACCTACATGGGCATTTATGAAACGTCAGAAGCTAAGCACGGTTCCAATTGGTCGTTTCCTATGGAGAAGAGCCGGCAAGAAACTTCACGGTTACTCTTTTAAAAATAATTGGCTTTTAGAATGTTTTCAAATTACAGTGAGTAGGTATGGGAGAGTCCTGTCAATAAGTAGTACAGTCAATAGCAAAAGTAGATGATCAAAATCAGAAATTCAATACTAATGAACGGAGTTCGCGTCAGAACTGTGCGGCGTCGAAGTGATTCAAAAGTATGTGATTGTAAATTATACGAAACATTTACTACTAGTACAGCTGCCATATAGCTGCGAACTCCGTTCATTAGTATTGAATTTCTGATTTTGATCATCTACTTTTGCTGTTGACTGTACCTACTTGATAAAATAAAAAATGTTCTACAGATTTAAAGTCTACAAGGACTACAATGTTCTCACATTTATAAAATAATCTATCAAAAGGATAAATAAAAAATAAAATCCTATTAAAACGAAGTGATAGCATTGCCATTACGCATTACCCCATTACCTACCTACCTAGTACCTAGAACTGTTGTGCAACGTGGGGTGCGTGGGCGCCCGTTATTTGCAGTGTCTTCCTGTCGCACCAACGCGGGTGTTCGCGCGCCTCTACGTCGTTTAGCAAAAAATTATAATACCCTTTTTTCAGAATTAGATTTATTCTCTTTGTCAGCTAGTAAAATTCGCGTTGAACTTCTTTAAATGATCGAAAAACCGGGTGATTAACCGTATTTTCATAAATGTATAAAATTTTGTATTAAGTATATGAATAAGATTTATTAATTTTCATGATTAATTAGTAATGTGTACTCGTAATCTTCCTCTTTTATTCGAATATATAACATGTGGATAACGTAGTTGGTTACGCACTGATATACCTAGATGAATAGCAATTGTTAACCATGTATAGTGTGTAATTGTTGGTGTTGCTTAATAAATAAATTAAAAAAAAAAAAATTACAACCACTGACATATGGTGAGCTGGACTCCCATTTGGTGTAACCTTGAAACGCACGCCGCACTTTGTATATTTGTTATCTTTATTCATAGTGTCATAATATGTCTACATAGTGTCACATAATTTCTTTTAGTATGTTTTATTTTTTTATTTTTTGTATGTTGGCACCTTGTTTTTTTAATGTAATTTGTTATCATTTAATTGTACTTTTGTGTGTTGTGCTGTCGTTTGTGTAGCATAATCAGCCTATCATGTTCCCACGGCTGGGACACAGGCTCTGAGAGAGGGTGTGGGCCGTAATCTAACACGCGGGCCCAGTGCGGGTTGGTAGATGTCACATGTCTTCGAATTTTTGGTTCTAGGACATGCCGGTTTCCTCACGATGTTTTCCTTCACCGTTTTGAGAGCAGTGGCGATGAAATTATTTACACAAAGTACAGCGCCTGGGCCGTTCTCACCAGGTCAGCACTGCTCACAATGTCGTTTGTGTGCACAGAATAAATAATAATAATAATATTTTAATAATAATAATATTTATTTACTCAAAACAGTAGGTAGGTACAGTACATTCTTACAAATATTAGGCTTACAGTTTAATTATAAATAAGAGAATGAGCATCCGCAGCTGAACTAGGCGTGAGCCTGTATCTCAGCTAACAGCGCCGTTTCCCCTCAGAAAAAATACACTAGGTAACCTAAATTAGCAAGAAGCAAAAGTTTAGGACCATTACAAATCAAAGAGAAAAAAGAAATTAAGGTAAACTAAACTTAAATTACTAACAATTTTTTTTTTTTGTGTGTGTTTGTGTGTGTGTGTGAGGATTTGTGTGTGAGGATGAGAGGGTGAGTGCGTGTGTGTGTGGGGGTGTCTGTATGTGTAAGTGTAAGTGTATACGTATGTCTACATGATAAATGCACAGGAGTAGAGTGAATATACATATAAATAGATATATAAACAAAAATATTAACTGATTATTTGAATAAATTTTTCTGTGTCTTCGTAAGATAGTTTCATTAAAAATTCATAAGCCTTCTTTTTACAATGGAATTTGTTAAGAGAAAAAATATTTATGGATTTATTAATTTTATTATACACATGTGGTGCTAGAAAGACGAAGAATCTCTTTATGAAAGAGGTTTTAGGTTTATGAATGCGGACCACAACGTCATGTTTTCTGCGTTTCTTTGTGAGATCAGTATCGTATATAAGTTCACCATGTTGTTTTAGTACAATGTTGAGTAAGAACAATTGTCTCACTGTAAGGACTTCGCATGACTTGTACAAAATGTTTGTGGGAAAGCGAATTGGACGAAAAGTGTAAACTTTTAGAATTGCGCGCTGAGCTATCTCAAGGCCTTTTAGAGTAGTTTTGGTAGCTCCTCCCCATGCAATTATGCCGTAATTAATAATGGATTGACAAAGAGAGAAATAAACTTGTTTTAATAATTTGAGATCAGCAACATGTCGCAAAGTTTTAAAGATATAAATTAGTTTTCTTACTCGTCCCGACAAAGCTTTAATATGTGCCTTATAGGATAAATTATAGTCTATAATTAAACCTAAATATTTCACATTGTTGACACGTTCTAGAGGTACACAATTACAGTTATCTATTCCAGGACAATTGTGAGGAATAAGGCAATGTTTTGTAGTAAGAAGTTTAGGTGGATTTCGTATGCTGAAAGTCAAGTATTTAGTCTTATCACTGTTCAGTGTAAGTAAATTATTTTGTAGCCATTCCTTTACGAGATCAAATCCACATTGTGCAACGTTAAATACCTCATCCCAACTGTCGGCGTTGAATATAAGAGCAGTGTCATCTGCGTAAGAGATTATTTCACCTTGGGGTATAGATAGGTTCGTGAGGTCGTTTATATAAACGAGAAAGAGGGTAGGTCCCAAAATGCTGCCCTGGGGAACTCCGTATGTAATAGGAAGATAAGAGCTAGTGCAATTTCCTATTTTTACACACTGGTATCTTTCCGACAGATAGCTCTCAAAGAGTTTAAGTTGATTGCCTCTTATACCAAAATTCTCAAGTTTTCGCAAAAGGATGGGGACCGAGATCGTGTCAAATGCTTTGGCCAGATCCAAAAAGATGGCAAGGCATTTCTTTCCAGAATCTAAATTTGTAGCTATACAATTGTTTAATTTAAAGATGGCATCATCTGTGCTTCTATGCCTCCGAAAGCCAAACTGTGTACAAGAGAGTAGGCCCTCTCCCTCCAAGTAGCTAACAAGTCTCTTGTTTAGTAGTTTTTCGAAAACCTTTGACAAGGAGGGTAGAATCGATATCGGCCTGTAGTTATTAACACGATCACGGTCACCTCCCTTATGAATAGGGTGAACCTCAGACAGTTTGAGATGTTTCGGGAATACACCATATTCCAAGCACCTGTTGAAAATAAACGTGAGAGGAGGAACTAAAAGCTTGATATTACTTTTTATTAGGTTCGATGAGATATTGTCACAACCTGTGGCGCAGTTTGATTTTAATGTAAGGATTGTACGGGTCACTTCTTCTTCCGTCGTTTCTTCACATACACATGATCGCGCATGGGAGTCGCATGAAAATATTGAGGACCAATTATTAGATGTTGACGGAGAAGGGTTAAGAGGATACTTTTCTGCCAACGATTGACCTACTTTTACAAAGTGCTCATTAATAATATCAAGTGCGGAGTTATTGGAGCCACTCAGTTTTAACAATTCCTCTGGATAGTCAATGTTTTTGACACAACTCGTAATTGATTTAATAGTCTTCCAGAGTTTCTTGGGATTATTCTTTGCCGTATCTAATTGAGTTTTCTCATATGCTCTTTTTACTTTCTTTAAAATTTTGGTACAGAAATTGCGGTATCTAATATATGATGTTTTTAAAATGATATTATCCGGAGCCGTCCTATGCTTTTTGTGAAGAAAGTCCCTGTTTTTCATACATCTGAGAAGGCCAGGCGTAATCCATGGTTTGAGTATTTTTTTGCGCCTCGACACAGTGAAAGTTTTTGTGTTGTTATTTATGGCTGATTGAATATTAGTGATAAGGTAATTTGTGGAAAAATTGGGGTCTTTTGATTCGTATATGGGGGTCATGTCTATATTGTTAATGTCTTTGTTAAGGTTTTCTGTGTCTATTCTAGTTATAATTGATTTAGTCGTTTGCCTAGGGTGTTTGGAGATGCGCTGATGACCTAATTGGGTCAAGACAGGGAAATGATCTGTTAAGGTTGATTGTGGCACAATAGTCATAGCAGTAAACTGGGTCTTAAGGAGCACGTGGTCCAGGCATGAGGAGCTGAATGCACGGGTTATTTCAGTGTGCGCAGGTAAGAGACCATGAGAAGCGGCGATGGTTAGATATCTTTCACCCGACAAATCCAGCCTGGAGGAGTTAATGGGAATATTAATATCTCCAATTAACACTAAGTTTTTGAAGGAATTTAGTTTGGATATTATATTGTCTAAGGAGTATAGAAAGTTGTCAATGTTTCTTATAGAAGGAGATCGGTATATAGAAATGATTGCGGTATGTTTGTCAAGTGTTGTAACTAAGCAGTTGCCGTCTCTGAATTCTGGTTCCTCAACATTTACATTCAGCGAGTTACTTATATATATTACCACGCCATCATTTTGTCTGAGGTGGGTTTTAGTGGCATAAGAGCGATAGCCGTCGAGCTGTGGAATGACAGAAGCACCCAAAAGCCAGCATTCGGTAAGTACCAGAACATCACATTCTATGTTCAATCTCCTTAACAAAGTTTCAAAGCCAGCTATATTGCAATTGATACTGCGTATGTTTTGTGTTAATATTATAAGACCACTGGATGGTGTAATGTGTTGCTGACATTCTTCTAAATCACATGTGAGGCATTTAGATACAGAGACTTCGTCTATATCATTTGTTATATGATTTAAGTTATCGAATTATAAAAGTTAAGAAAAGTATTTCACCACGATTAATTAGAAAGTAAAAAGTTTTCAAACAAGTTGGTCCGGTATCTATCTGTCCATTTAGAATTGGTATACGTTTAGGTATATGTAATACAAGTGATATGTAACAAGGATTATCTAAAAAATGATAAGCACCGGGCCTGAGCTTATTTAACTGCCATTTTAAGGTTGATATAAAACGTAATAACCATGATATATTTAAATAAAGTGGATGAAGAAGACTTACAAAGAATAATAATAATTTATCAGTGCAAATAATAATATAAATTGTGTACATGTGAAATGTATGGTTTGTAAATATATTTTTGTAGGAATTGTGTATAGTAAGAAGATGTATATTTGAGTCAGTTGTTAATTCAAAAAAGAACCCAGAGTGCATATTTGTAGAGAGTGAATGTGTAATGTACTGTAGTATGTGATTTGTATGGTAATAACATAATGAGAAGTTGTTATCTGAAGGTATTAGTAAATGCCTTATAATTATAAAGTGATAGAGTGTGGGATAAATGTTTACATAATGTTCATTTTTTGAGTTATAGTCATACATACTTAAGTTTAAACAAAGCATTAGTAGAGACGTACTTAAAGTGAGCTGTTTAGATTTTCCAATAGAGACAACATAACATAGTCAAACTGTTATGGTTTTCTTAAGGTTCTCTAGGTCATTGAGGTCGTTTATTCGAGAATAGGAAGCTCCTTCATGCTGCTTAAGGTACACAATTCCATTTGATGTCCAGCAGAAATTAAAGCCATGACTTGTTTGGAATTGCCTCGCCATATAAAATAGTTTCCGAGTTTTGCTGGTTAATGTCTCGGATACATATAGCGGTTTTAGTTGATATTCCTGGTTAAGATGGGTAGTATTCAGTTTGTTTCCTTTTTGCTTAGTTTTATTAAAGTTTCTCACTGCCTTAAGAACCCTCTCCTTCATTAACACGGTGGTAAAGTCTACCACGACAGGGTTTGAGTCGTCCTGAGACTTGGTTCTATAGATGTCTTTAATTGAGTTAGCATCCATTACCATGTTAAGAGTTTTACCTAATTTTATAACTTCGGTTTGGAGGGATTCTTTCGTCTCGCCGGAATGTTTGGGTAGATTTCGAATTTCTATACCTACAACACGCGTTTTTCTCTCCAAGTTTTCCAGCTTTTCTTCCAGCTCTTTTATTTTTGACTTGTCGGCCTTGCTTTCTTTTTCTAAAGACGATATTTTTAATATAAACTCATCATATTTATCAGACATGAAGTCAATACTCGCCTTTAACTCATTAAATCTCTTATCCTGCTCTGCGGAGAAGGAGAAAAACATTTCTTTTATGGTTATTAGTAAGTCCGTACCTTCGTCATTGTATTTTCTTTTTTTCCTCTCAGTAATGTTAGCTAGAGTGTGAAGATCAGGCTCAGATTCGTAATGCTGTAATGGTGACTTAATTTTGTCTGCGATGACCACAACTGACTCAACACCCGCTAACTCCGGTGACGGCGTAACCGCTTTCAACGGCGGGGCGGGGGAGGGGGGAGGAGGCGTACGTCGTACTGACATTATTCAAAAGTTTGTAGTGTAACGCAAGATACCAGGGCAGCAGAATATATTAGATGGTGTGGGCAAGCGCTGACAACTTGACAGGTCAACTCAGCTGGTCGGTTATCGATGAATCTCAACAATCTCTCGTTCCGTCCAGTGTAAGGTGATCCCAGCGCGTAGACAGTGGTTGCGTTGTTTATGTGTGTAACTACTAACCATGCGTAAGCGTCGAAGTGAATGGGATCTGTCCAAGTTGTAGATCTTTACAGCGGGTGTGTGCGTAGAACTGCGTAGTCCTTGAAGTAGGTGTGCTTCATTCAGTCCGCCACGCTGGTGTTGCCGTCGCTTGACTCGTACTGATGGCCTCTTTGAACTTTATGAACTCCTGGTACTTCGACTGAATATTACGATGTTTATTTTGAATTATTTGTTAAATGAATTAAAATAAAATAAAATTTAATACGGAAGACACGTCTAAACGCTTTCGCGATCCAAGGGGAAGGCAAAAAAAATGGTTTATCTATCTACTTAAATTCTTGTAGTAAGTATAGGAAGAAAAAAAGGAATAGATAGAAGTGACCAGGGGGCAATTCTCGTAATTTTAAGAACGTTCACAGTCTGAGGGGCAATTCTCGTAATTTTAAAAACGTTTACAGTCTGATCTCAGCCTCAATCTGTCAAAGATACGTCTAATTTCCCTACATTTTGACAAGTTTTTGTCATTTTTTTGTCGCCGAGATGAGACTGCGACTAGATTTTGAACGTTTTAAATTACGAGAATTGGCCTTCTGATCTATTTCGGAGAGCATCTATTGCAGTAGACTGGGTTACAAGGGCTTCGTCTAAAGCTTTGGTTTCCTAACAAAGTGGAGCCGTCATAGAATGGTCACGGTCGTCAGTTACAGAGCGTTTTTTGACACCATAACGTCAAATGCTGGTGAAAATGATAGATTTTCATGACGCCCGTTATACCTAATAAGGACGGTACCGGACACTTAAAAATCTTATTAATTTCGGTCACGATTCCGTTTTGCTACGACAACGACGATGCTTTAATCAACGCCATTCTTATAATAATATGAAAGTAAATATTCGGCTGGATCCAACAAGACTAAACTAAAAAAAAATATTCAACCGAATTGAGAACCTCCTCCTTTTTTTTTAAGTCGGTTAAATTATTTATTAAAAGCCTGTGATTTCCCACTTCAGGGCACAGGACACTCTACTCTCCTTCCGTTTCTCTCTGTTTAAAGCTTTTGAGGGCCAGTTATTTTTGAAGAAGTCCAGCTCATCCTCCACGTCTGGGCTTGCCATTTTAAATATTTGACTGAATCCCACAAGACTAAACTAAAAGACATTTCCTGCCCTCATATTCAGAAATAATACCTATACAAAAATATCTACCAAAAAATATCCCCTCTCTACCATGTTTACTTACTCCCTACAGACACATAAAGCTCGAAAAATGATATAAATCACTTAACAATACGAAACTGGGGCGAAGCGGCACAATTAGACACTAACTAGTCCAAATTACCCACATCTCCTCGTCTCGGGGGAGAATGTAACAGATTATTGGTGTTACGAAGCGCTCGTGGGGGCGTGATGTTGCATTTTTGCCTATTCTACTCATAATGGAGTGGGGAGTTTGTTATTGTTAGTGAGTGTCGGTTTTTGTATCAAGAATGATGGTTTTAGTTGTCTATGGTTGATTGTGATACTGAAATATTGTTTCAAAGGGCATTGGAGATTTTTATATGGAGTCTGGCATACCTACTGTAGCGCCATTTTGTTTTTTTTTTTCGGTATGGCGTTCGAATTGGCCGCCATTTTGAAAATAAAATAAAATGGCGGACAGGTAGGTATGCTACGGATATTCAAAGACCTTTGCTGACTGACTAATTATACACCAAAGCATTTGATAATCTTGTAGATATTACTTCTATAGTAGATGCATTATCATTGCTAAAAGCCTAAAAGGGGCTCATGGCTAAATAATAAAAGCCACACGGGTTGATCAAAGGTTAAGCTGTGATTGCCGTGGTTGGTCTGTGGATGGGTGACCATCTATTACATTATTTAAACCCCTCCGCGCCGTGCCTCGGAAAGCACGTTAAGCCGTTGGTCCCGGCTGTCATTCGTAGATTTTTGCCAGTCGTTAACTACTGGTATTCAGAAGTCCAAAGGTCTGACAATCAGTCTTACCAAGGGGTATCGTGTTACCCAGTAACCCAGGGTTGTGGAGGTCAGATAAAAAGTCGCTCCATGTAAAGAAAGCTTAAAGAAAAAAAGAAAAAGTATTTATGGAGACTCGTACAGGAAGATCACCAACTAAAATACTAGTATTCAGCTGCATCCGCTTAGACTGGAAGCCGACCCAAATAAAGTTCGGAAAAGGCTAGACTGATTTTCATTACAGTAATAAACTAAAAACATAATTATATAAATTGCAACAACAATAAAATTCCCCGCGAAAACACAAAGCACAAACGTCAAATTCAAACGCAGAACGCTCCGACTAATCACCTCGAAAAAAGAAACAAAAAAGACTCGCTCCGTTCCACGTAACGAAAACCCGAAAAACGATTACAAAAATAAGCCATACATACCCACACCTATTTTATTACATGCAGATAACAAAATAATCTTCAAAGACCGAACCACATACTTACCGTGGATATTTAAAAAACTATAAAAAGTAAAACTGGCGATGTCGGCTGTTAAGGAGCGTGGTTCTGTAATAAAACATTGTTATTTATGGTTGGGTCTTAGCTATGGTGGACGCGTTTATATTTATACATTGAGGTGTGATTGGGATTAGGTAGTCGTGATTTCGTATTTGATTGGCGATTGCGGCGCGGCGTTCGATTTTTTAGGTTCAGGGACGGTTAATTTTTAAATTGTGTAGTTTAGTTAAAATATGTAGGTACTAGCTGCGCCCCGCGGTTTCACCCGCACAAGTTTCGATCCCGTAGGAATATCGGAATAAAAAGTAGCCTGGTTATAAACCATCTGTGCGCCAAATTTCATTCAAATCTGTTCTGGAGTTTTTGCGTGAAAGAGTAACAAACATCAAACATCCATACAAACTTTCACGTTTATAATATTAGTAGAATTATGTTTGCTTATGCTTCCTTGAAAAGCAATCTTAGGCTAGGCTTAGCTAAAATCGAGCTTTTGTCGGCAAAATCGAGGTTTTTTCTTTCTTTCTTACCAGTCAACTCCTATCGCAAGTCTCGTTAAAGAATTTCATTCGTCGTTTCGTCGTAAAAGGATTTTTCGAATCCGACTAAGATTACCCCTTACATACAAACTTACAAACTAATACCTCTTTATAATATTAGTATAGATATTTGTGTCTTTTTCACTCATATCGGCGCGAACATTGACAGTCGCCAAAATTAAACTCAATGCAAATATGTATTTCAATTAAACCAATTACAGGCACTTTTCCACAACAGTCAAGGGTCGGTCAGTCAGCGAGATGAAGCTAGTTGCCCATTCCAAAGCGTCCCTATGGATAAGAATGGGCAAGAAACTCCATGGATTCTAGTAACCCGTAGTAATACTTACTTATAAATATTACTACTACTTATTAATATTACTACTACTTATTAATATTACTACTACTTATTAATATTACTACTAAGTACTTAGGTACTATTAATATTACTTAGGGCTGATTTTTCCATCGCCAGATAACTTTAATTCGAGGAATAAAATTGACGTTTGACAGTTATTGTATGAAATAACTGTCAAAATTTCAAAATTATTCCTCGAATAAAGTTATCAGATGATTGAAAAATACCGGCCCTTAGCCTAATAATGACTAACTAAAGTTTGTAAAATTGCTCATTCAAAAATTTCGCCTGTTCGAATATTTATGTACGTTTGCCCCGCACGGCCCCCCAGAATTTGTGTTTTAGGTGTGCACTAATGCAATGTACTCGCCTCTAGGAGTATATGTACCGGTTTCTTTTTCAATGTGCCTCTGTACTTTTGAAGATATTTGCAAAAAAAGGGGGCCGTGCTGAAAACGTTTGGCTGGCACGGCCCCCTTTTTTTGCATGTAACTTGAAAAATATATAGCGTATTAAAAAGTTTCTTAAGCTCAAGGAATGTACTCTATTAACACTTTATATGTACCGCAACAGATATTGTGAATTCGTAATGACAAATAATATATAGATGTGGATAGGGGGCCGTGCTGGAATGTTTTTTTTAAGAAAATATCTAAAAAAGACAAAACAATCTTAGCCAAAAACGATTACAAAATAATTGATGTTTGGCAAGTAACATATGTACCGCATTGGTTTCTCATACAACTTGCTAAATTTGAAAAATAAACCAATTTTAGTTCATTCAGCACGGCCCTCTATAGTTGCCTATATCTTTTTAAATAAGACATGTTTGTTTACAAAATTCGTCTTTCTGAATTATAATTAGGAGTACATTCGTTCCAAATAAATTGCGAAACTGCTGTATTAGTACTTTAAAAAATAAATAGGATCAAAAATATCATATATTACAACTGATGGGGTGACCATGATTCCTTTATTAGGTACATATTTTCTATCCTACCTATGTACCTATATTAATTAAATTATGTGACTACATTGAAATAATAGTAGATTGTACAACGAATGCATAAAAGAAGGGATAAAATAGCTCGTTTATGCCCGAGTTAAACACTGCTTTTCACTTCGACTGCGAGAAAATGAAACAGGCATAAAGTATAAAACAGTAGTTTTACTGTTCAAAAATGTTGCAAAATTGAAGATGAGAATAGCTAATTCCCGCCACGAAACTTTATAAAAGATTTTTTTTTTAATTTTCAACATTATTTTGTTGTGTCATTCGACTTGGGTACCTACTTCATACTGCCAAGTCATAAAAATGTTTCTTTTAAATAATAAATGACCACTAGGTATTTTATCTGGTTTTATTAAATTAACGATACAAAACACGGAAGTGATATAAATTAAAGCAAATGAAATAAAATAACGACTTAATCTGCGACGTTTTATTGCACGTGTAGCTGTTGGGCTTGATTATCTTGGCTTAGAAAAAAAAAACTATTTCAAGCACGGAAATGGATTGCTAAAATAAACATGTAAGTTTTAAGTTATAATATAATTTATTTGTACTAACTAATAGTCGGTTCTTGCTAATTGTTTCTCTTGTAGGGCATCACGTTGTTGTTGCGTTTCGAGTATTTGTGTATAATGAGTAGTAATTATAAAAAAGTGTTGAATAATTAGGGTATAAAAAATAATTACTACATTATAGTGACCGTTTTTTACTAACATAAAAAACTTAAATTAAAAATTTAAAAAACCCCCGACACAAAATAATAATAAAAATAGTACGAATATAAAAAGCCTAAAACAATTTGAAAAAAACTATTGAAAAAATAGCCAACAAATAGAACAAAATAGGTGTAAACGTGAAACCCTATAAAAAGAAAAAAATAACCTTGAGATTAAGACCCTACGTAAGTACGTATGAAATTTTTTGATTATATGTTGTCCTGTCGGGGGACCGCTCTAATTATTAGCCTAACGTTCTATTAAAGTTTAAAATAGTAGCGGTCCCCCGACGAGTAACGTAACGTAATTTTTTACTTTTTGTAGGGTTGCAATAAAACGTCGCAGATTAAGTCGTTATTTTATTTCATTTGCTTTAATTTATATCACTTCCGTGTTTTGTATCGTTAATTTAATAAAACCAGATAAAATACCTAGTGGTCATTTATTATTTAAAAACGCAAAGAAACATTTTTATGACTTGGCAGTATGAAGTAGGTAGCCAAGTCGAATGACACAACAAAATCATGTTGAAAATTAAAAAAAAATCCTTTATAAAGTTTCGTGGCGGGAATTAGCTATTCTCATCTTCAATTTTGCAACATTTTTGAACAGTAAAACTACTGTTTTATACTTTATGCCTGTTTCATTTTCTCGCAGTCGAAGTGAAAAGCAGTGTTTAACTCGGGCATAAACGAGCTATTTTATCCCTTCTTTTATGCATTCGTTGTACAATCTACTATTATTTCAATGTAGTCACATAATTTAATTAATATAGGTACATAGGTAGGATAGAAAATATGTACCTAATAAAGGAATCATGGTCACCCCATCAGTTGTAATATATGATATTTTTGATCCTATTTATTTTTTAAAGTACTAATACAGCAGTTTCGCAATTTATTTGGAACGAATGTACTCCTAATTATAATTCAGAAAGACGAATTTTGTAAACAAACATGTCTTATTTAAAAAGATATAGGCAACTATAGAGGGCCGTGCTGAATGAACTAAAATTGGTTTATTTTTCAAATTTAGCAAGTTGTATGAGAAACCAATGCGGTACATATGTTACTTGCCAAACATCAATTATTTTGTAATCGTTTTTGGCTAAGATTGTTTTGTCTTTTTTAGATATTTTCTTAAAAAAAACATTCCAGCACGGCCCCCTATCCACATCTATATATTATTTGTCATTACGAATTCACAATATCTGTTGCGGTACATATAAAGTGTTAATAGAGTACATTCCTTGAGCTTAAGAAACTTTTTAATACGCTATATATTTTTCAAGTTACATGCAAAAAAAGGGGGCCGTGCCAGCCAAACGTTTTCAGCACGGCCCCCTTTTTTTGCAAATATCTTCAAAAGTACAGAGGCACATTGAAAAAGAAACCGGTACATATACTCCTAGAGGCGAGTACATTGCATTAGAGCACACCTAAAACACAAATTCTGGGGGGCCGTGCGGGGCAAACGTACATGAATATTTGAATAAATTTTGTATATCCTGTCACTTTAATGTCTGCAATTTGGCGTCACAAAATCACTTCCAGTATTAATAATAAACATGAAACAACGTAACTTATTATTAACATTATTAACTGCTTAATTATAGGTTACAGAAAACTGATATTTTATGTAAATTGCTTGAACAGCTAACAGCTGGAAGTCATAAGTTACTTGGTCCTATGGTAGTATTAAGCCCAATTATGTTGATAGAAATATCTAGCTTAAAAACTGGATTTTGTCTAGGGTGTGTTTATAATTATTTTGGTGGCAGTCCTTGTGAAGGAGTTCTTACCGCTTAATAAGACCACCTTACATATCTATGTAGGTGCCTACTGTAGAGCTCATTATGAAGCCCTGGGCATAGTCATATACACTGATACATACCTATATATACACTGAGACCATACATAATTATATACACCGAGATACACTGCTTTACCGCTAAAAATAAGAACAAAAATTGAATATTAGCTACCTATTTATTTCAAGAAGACGTGTTCACTTTTCGCGCCTAAAACAATGATGTCTTATATAAAAACTTTTTTTTTATTCAACATCGAAACGGATTCTAATGTCGAATAATTTTTCTGCCAGCCAGTATGATGTAAGGTTCCCTTTTGTAGACAATCTGTACAGCCAGTCTGTTCTGTTATAATCCGACTGTGAAAACATACGTAAAGTGAGCTGTCATTCCATCTGATGCTAGGATTGACATTGTTGAAAGCTCACTTCAACAAAGTTTTCACGGTGATATTTTTACTGAATAGCACTACAGTACCTACCTATCTCACCAAGCAGCAGTTGCTGGAAAAATTACTGGTTTTAGGTCCGATAGGATCCGTGGTCCAGTGATAATTGTGAGGTGTCTAGGTATAAGTATTTATAATTACAAGCTGCCTAGTATAGGCACTTGAGTAATTACTTAATAACAATCTTAAATTCAGCAATAAAGCCCATTGCCAAGGGCAAAAAATACATATTTAAAAAAAATTTTTTGGTAGGCATTCATGTATTTTCTGTTGTACAATAAAGTATAAATAATAATACCTATATAAATTAATTCACGGGCAGGCTATGTAGCTGTGTCTAAAAGAATGAAATTTTGCACAAAAGTTCCTTAGACAACGATGAGATTACATATAACTAAGTAACCGCGTAACTAAAATGGTCAAATATCCTTCCTTCCTAGTCCTTAGAGGACGGATATTTGTATGTAAAGAGGTGAAATATTGGATACAAGTTTGTATTGAAGTTTGTAATTTTTATCGATTGGAAATTCCATTGGAGTCTAAGTATTTGAGTCTATTTGTATTGGGCTTGTAATTTTATAAAATGCTGTAACCGCTTTTCATGAGGTTGCCCGTCGGTGACTGCTGTTTTGTGAACTTTTAATACTTATTGATTAATGTACAAAAACTCGGCTTAGAAAATATTTTGATTTATTCTTTTATCTTTTTGTTTTTTTTTGACATAATATTTATGATACCTATGGTTCGCTAATACTCCGACGGGCGCGGCATGCGGCCTCTCGAAAAAGGGAACAGTAGAATGAAATTCTGCTTATTTTATAAGGAAAACGTTTGAGAAGAGCTCAATAGTTACTTTTACTATTTTAATTTAAAAAAATCCGTATAAATACCTATTTCAATGAATTTTACGGAATTTTATAGATATATAGATAATCCATTTATTCAGTGTACACAAAACACAGCACAACACACAAAAGTACAATTAAATGTTAGCAAATAACATGAATATATAAAAACAAGGTGCCAACATACAAAAATTGCAAACATACTAAAATAAATGAAGTGACACTATGAAGACATACGATTATGACACTTTGAATCAAAATAACGAATATACAAAGTGCGGTGTGCGTCTCAAATGATTTTGTTAGCAAAAAGCGAGTGAGACAAAATAGAATAAATTAATATGCAATAATTGTTCCCAGGTCAGTAATGTTTTCTTACGGGAGGAAGTTATTCCTTTGTTTTTTTTAACTTCGTCGTATTTTGGCAGAATAGCACTCCTTTCGGTAAAGCTTACGTTTCCTATGAAAGCGGTTATGTCATTATTATAACGGCCGTCATGAAAATCTGTCATTTTCACTGGTATATGACATTAAAGTCTCAAAAAACGCTCTTTATTTGGATAGCTGTTATTGTGCGACCGGTGAACGCTTTCTTAAAAAACCAAAACTTTACAAGTTTTCAGTCTTGTAAAGTTTTGGTTTTTTCCAACAGTGCTTTCAGCCGTTGAAAACAGACATCTGGACTTTTCAGACAAACTTTGTACAAACAGCCGGTTTTGTATTTTTTTTACTAGGTTTGACGCAATAGCCTATAATAAAAAGCAAACCTAGCCCACTGCACAAACTCCCTATTTTCCAAAGCACACAAATCAATCTAAAAGCGAAGTAAAGATTATAAAATCAAATGGAAGTTCTCACAATCGTTTGCTACTAAACTCCCCTCTACACGAGAAGGCGTGTATATAGCTAGCCTCGATGCCTTCGCTCTTAAAAAAAGAAAATTAAAAAAAAAAACACCCGACGATGAGGTAACGAACGAGGCGCGGTCGGCGCGTTCCTTTTTTAAAAACCATCGACGTGTGTGGTCCGATTGGATTCGACACAAGTGATATTGAACTTTAATATGTTCAGAAATATGGTTGGTTTTCGTATGTTAATGATTTAAAGAGATGTTTTTCTGTAGTATGTATGAATATTGGAGTTTTGAAGAACTTAATTGGTAGAAAATTGTATGTAATTTTTGTTTTGTGTGAGTGAGTGTGTTTTGACTTTCCTAATTCTTGTATGACTCAATATTGTGTATTGTTTCATTCGGTTTAATTGGTTTAATTGTAGTGGTTGATTGTTTTACGGACACCTGGAATAATTCACGGATAATATTATTTATTTTTACGTAGTCGCTTGACCATAGACTCGCGCCATAACTAGCGTACCAAAGACAATATTTTCATAGATATTTTTTATCAAAACCTGTATAAAGGATTCTTGATTAAATTAGGAATCTTTATTTCAGCCGAAAGACGTCCACTGTTGGACATAGGCCAACCAAAAGTTGACCAAATGGGAGTTACCTAGCTATTTTATAAACGCACGATTCTTTTAATCAAATTATTATGCTTTGCTAAGTAGCTCTACTTCCCGAAAAAGTTATTTGCATACAAAGATTTTGTCAAATACTTATTTTTATGCAAATTTATTTTCCTAAAGTTCTCAATAGATGGCGCTGTAAATCCCACCATCACAACAAGGAGATTTTCAGCAATTCAAGTCAAAGTCATTTATTGGCGGTAAATGGGGTACAAAGATGTCAAAGTCTAATAATTTATTTGAAAGAAAGAAAGAAAGAAAGAAAAATGCATTTATTTGCGGCAAACATGACGCATAAAAAAAGGACATGAACACACAACAAAAAACAAGTTGGGGGTGTTTAAACTAGGCACTTTTATGGCACTTTTGAACGTCAAAAATTACAATAAAATAGAATTGATTCTAGTCACCCTTTCTAAAAGGTAGTTTTCGTATGGAGAAGAATGGGCAAGAAACTCTTATGGAGAAGATGGTAGGTAGATATATATATATTGTAAGTGTAATGATACATTACGCCATTAATTCCAATTATTACAAGGTGAAGGCCAAGGTGCTAATTTTAATAAACAAAATAAGTACCTATGTCTAAACAGTTGAACAAATTATTCAACATAAAATTTTTAAAACGAAATATTTGGCTTTATAAACACAACATAAAATGGTACAACAAAAAAAATGACAACATAAAATATTGCAAAAAACCTATTACAATTTGAACCTCAACCTGAAAAATTGCCAGAAAACAGTACCTAGTTTATGTAGTATACTGAAAGTCTATCATAGGTACTGATGGCAAAAAAGACTAATCAAAATTAAATAAGTATCTATAAAAAAACAGATTTCTTTTCCCCAGTTTTTTTTTACTGTTCTGCAGTTTTTCACTACGGCCGGCAGTAGGATTTCTTTCCTCAAATACTCGAAGTAGGATTTCTTTCCTCAAATACATCCTACTTTTATTTTTCTCAGCCAAAAAAAAAAAAGTTTTTTCTCTCCGTCGGGTCGAAACGTGACACTTTAGGTACCAACTGGGACAGATAAGGTAATCAATTGAGATTAATGATCATTGAGCGGCCAGAAGGGGTCAATTTCAATCATTTATGGTTTTGTTGACAATGGGATAAGGATTCCATTTGTGCCGCCAAGGAAAAAACCGGCCAAGTGCGAGTCGGAGTCGCGCACGAAGGGTTCCGTACCATTATCTATAAAAATCACGTCTACGGAGTTTTGCTAGCTAATTTAATATGACCCGGTATTTTCGTCTGTCTCTATTCTTATAGCCACATTCAGACATTAGAACCACTTTCCTTATCACAAGTTCCTCATTGCACAAATTGATATATCTAAATGTCATTTGAGGATAACCACCATGATTAACTCCTAATTCCAACAGTCCTATTATAAAAAGCCAACTTCCAAAAAAGGTAAAACTAGTTTTGGCAAGTCTAGTAATCAATTATATCTTTAGTACTTTGCCCCAAAATGGCGTCCCTACACTTATTGCATACCTCCTATAAAATATGACTTCTTTACGGCCATTACCTGCGCCTGCGCACGTCAGAGTAATAGGATAATTACAGTGTTGCCAGCTAAAAGCGTGGCAAGTAATTATGTGCAGATAATTGGCGAAGATGGCGGGCTTGCCATGTATAATAATTGAAATGCCTAGCGTTGCGCTTGCGCTTGTTTGAGGAATTCTTTGGTTTTATATTTTTTTAATGGATAGGTGATTAAAAAGATATCGTCTTTATGCGGGTTTGTAGAAGAGTTAAAAAGATATTACTTGGAAATACAGAAATTGTATTAGCAGATAGTAAGAGCCTGCGCGCACTAGCGATTTAAGTTGGCCGATTGTTCAGTCGCAATCGTATTAGTCCTACATCTGTTAATCTTCAAGTGCGCACACTGCCATTTAACTCTATACTGATCCTCTGACCGATCAAACTATCGGCCAACTTAAAATCGCTAGTGCGCGCAGGCTCTGAAACATTGCTGTTCATGTCCTGGATAGAATCTTGGATCTTATGGCGTTGATAGGAGCTGTACGAGAAAAATATTAGCCAGTCAGCTTGGTGGCAGAGGGGCTGACTGTCCAGGGTGCGGTTGTTTGCTGATGTACGGTTGACTGTATCTACCTAAAGTTCTCCAGACCGATTTTTAGTCATGGCGATCAATTTCAGTGGAGACCAGCTTTCGGCGCGAGATATACTATACCTAGTACAGGCGTGTGCGCGCAGACACAGATGCACTTCCTCTTCCCTCACTCTCATAGTCCGATGGGACGGCAATCCGACACGACCGGAGAGAGGTCAGGCGCAGCACAGGGCCAACGGTTTAACGTGCTTTCTGAGGCACTCGGAAATCACACTGCCAACTTCCAAACTCCCGGCTATGAAGAAATGCTTAATGGAAACATTCCAATAACACTTTGCCCGAGCCAGGAATTGAACCCAAGATCACGAGACCAACGGGACAGTCAATTCAATTCAATTCAATTCGTCTTTATTGTGGATCATAGGATAGTGTACATAATACAACTGGTGTTAATTTAGTGTTTTGCGAACAGCTATGTCCTGCCCTTAGTCATACCAGCTACCTACTTACTAAAGTATTACTGACTAAAACCCACCCGTGTTCCTTCAGTTGCCTGTGCCAAGGGCCACGGTACCTCTTTCGAATAACCCGCAGCCCTGGCGGCAAAGTATCATCACCCTTAGATTCTCTTTTTAATGCTATATACACTTAACTCTCCTCTTTGATAGAATATATAAATTACGATATTGCATAAACAGTTCATTTATGCATTTAAATTTGAATGAAACCACGAAATCAAATCGTGTCAACTTATCAGTGAATAATAAATGTCAGCCATACATTTTTCTGCATCTTTCAATTCAACCCCCACTTTAGTTTGACCGTCAAAAATTGCCATAACATAAAAAAAAATACCAATATTTCGTGTAACATTTTTTCTCATGGCAACATTAATAAGTAATTATTAATTAGACACCTTGTTACGACTCAACAAAGAGTGCATGACTAGACATGATGTACCCTCAATCATCAGTATGAAGAAGGGAGGCGTGTCAGAACGTGTGTTGTCTTGTGCATGCTACATCGAAAACCGCTGCGGTAATTTTGATGTTTAACGTTTTAACAGGAAAATTGCTTCATTTTTTTCGTTTGAGCTGTATTTTGTACGCGTTTTTAAAAAGGTCACATTTGATGTTTACGTTTTATTGTTTAACTGTCAATAAACTCATCATCATGTTGCTAGCTTTTTAACCGACTTCAAAAAAGGAGGAGGTTCTCAATTCGACGGTATGTTTTTTTTTTTTTTGTGTGTGTTTTTTACGCGATTACTCCGCCAATTGTGGACCGATTTTCAAAATTATTTTTTTGTTCGAAAGGAGATACTTCTGAAGTGGTCCCATAGAAATTTCGACAAGATCTGATGAAGAGTTTCGGAGACAGACAACGGAACTCTTCAATAAATGCCAGCAAATCAACGGCTATTGCTGCTATCGCTTATGTATGTATTGTTTACGCAATCACACAACATAACGTCACGCCTGTACGCTCTAAAGGGGTATGCAGATGTGTTCAATAAACGGTACACCCTCATTTCTGTCAAAGTTGTTATTGGGGTACTTCTAATCTTGTAAGTATACTTATACAATTTTGTGTGGGGTAGGTAAGTACCTACAACTAAAAAGTGAAAAATAAAAACTTTTTTGAAAAAAAAACAATTGACTTCCAAAAACGACACTACAAAGTGAAAAATAACTTTAATTTCGGAAGTCGGTGGCAAACAACGAAAATACGAATCCAACGACACCGACTTCCGAAATCAAAGTTATTTTTCACTTTGTAGTGTCGTTTTTGGAAGTCGGTTGTTTTTTTTTTCCTAACTATATTGGGCTCTGCTTCTAGTCTAACCGGATGCAGCTGAATACCAGTATTTTACATGGAGCGACTGCCTCTCTGACCTCCACAACCCAGTTACTGGGTTGTACGAAACCCCTTGCTAAGACTGGTTGTCAGACTTTCGGACTTCTGACGACCCGTAACGACTGTCAAAGATCCACGAATGACAGCCGGGACCAACAGCTTAACGTGCTTTCCGAGACACGGAGAGGTCTTGGTATGTAAAGATGGTCACCCATTCACGGACCAACCGCGGCAAGCGTAGCTGAACCTGAACGATCGATCCGCGCAGCTGTTATTATTTAGCCACAAGCCCCTCTCAAACTGTCAATAAACTTTTACAATAAACTTGAATCATGATCAGGAATAGCAAAAGTCCAAAGGTTGTATTTGAGAGCCTAATAGACTTACCTAGTATTAACGCTTGTGTATTTCCAGGGTTCTTGTTGTAAATTATACTCACGAAGACTAGTACATACAAAGTTTATTCATAGATACATTACTACAGAATTAACAAAATACAAATTGAAACACAACTTCTATCTGACAGCTAGTCGACCGACTGACTACCCGCGCCAGGCACACGCTTTTTAAGAACGACACCCACAAGACATACATTTTTTTTTATTTGATGAAAGTGGAGCCAGTATTACAGAATATATTTAATAACTGACACTAGGATGGAAAAAAAAAGAAGGGAGAGATGAGAGATGAGAGAGGGGCGAAGGGAGGGGGGGGGGGGAAGGGGTGATGTTTGTGATCTTCCTGTACATACGAGTCGCAATTATTACTTTTTCTTTATTTCTTACTGGGCAAAAATGTACAGTCATCAAAAGTTCAACTGACGACCCTGGTTACTCATCACCAGGGGTCGTCGGGTATAGTTAAAGTTCATGAAACCGATAGTAGTTTTCTAATGAAATTTAATTTTGATGAATGAACTATTTGTTTTTTATTAATTAAATTAAATTTTATTCAAAAACTTCCATCGGGAAACCGATGGAAGTTTTTTGGTCGTCGGACCTTGCTTACTTATCTCCTTGGGTGACCGTACAACAATAGTAATGACCTATGTAAGTATATTATAATACGTTGGATAGACCTTTTTTTTTTTAATGTTCTAAACTAGCGCTTGACTGCGATCCCGCCTGATGGAAAGCAGAGATGCAATCGTTGATGGTAAGCGCACTAATTTATTATGAGCCTATTCACTCTAGCCTTGAAAACACCCAAATTATAATCGGACGGGAAGACCGCTGCAGGCAAATTGTTCCAGTCCTTTGATGTACGCGGTATAAACGACGAGGCAAAACGCTTCGTCCGGATCGCGGCGGTGTTAACAACGTAAGGGTGGATACTCGCCGTACGACGGGTTGTCCGATGATAGGACGGTGACGGCGGAATTAAATCATGTAATTCCCGCGCACACTCTCCAGAATGCATCCTGTAGAATACCGAAAGGCTGGCTACCTTACGCCTGTGCTCCAGGCTATGTAGATTGGTCTTAACCAAATCTGGATCACCAATTAGCCTCTTCGCACGCCTCTCCACTGAGTCCAAAGCTGCTAGATGGCATAAAAATGAATTTCGCGGAATACCCTGACGATTTGCCATAACACTTCCATACACAGTCCAATACCCACTTAACGTCATCAACATAAAGTCCGGAGTCGCACCTGTCTTCGAAACAGCTGCTGCTAATTATGTACGAGAAAGGATATCAGGTGTCAATCAAATGATTAACTACTTCGTTATTGATGAGGTAGCCATTTTGTATGTTGGAGTAATCTGTCAAATTGAAGTAGCATTTCAATGACCTCTTTTATTAATTAACTGCGAATATGACAGCGATAATTTGATTAAAACTAAATAGGTAATAACGAAGTCCTTGGCAGCTCTGGACAGAGAGAGGCGGGAAGAGAGTAGGGAGTTCTTTGTCCAGCAGTGGGACAGGTCGATCAGAGGTTAAGCTATGCTTGCCGCGGTCGGTTCGGGGATGGGTGACCATCTATTATACGAGACCTATCCGTGCCTTGGGAAACACGTTTCGCTGTTGATCCCAGCTGTTATTTGCTGATCTGTGACAGTCGTTACGGGTAGCAAGAAGCCCGAAAGTCTGACAACCAGTCTTACCAAGGGGTATCGTGTTAAACAGTAAATATAAGAAAGAAAGAAAAAACATTTATTTACCACAGACTAAAATACACACAATACACCAGATACATACATTAGATAGCAACAAATAAAAAAACAAATAGAAAGTATAAAGTCCGATGTAAGAAAATAGCAGGAAAGTGTGCCTCACGGCTGCGCCAAAAAGGCCCAGTTCAGCAAAAATGCCAGACAATAGTGCCTTTTTTTTTTTTTTGAGGATGGGAAATCATCAAATGACTCCTCCCGCTCTGGGTGGAGCAGAAGGGAGTGTCAGACTCTTACTGACCAAAACCCACCCGTGTTCCTTCCTTAGCCCTTTATGTTCCAGGGCAGCGGTAAACCCTTTCGGATGTTCCCGCTACCCTGGCAGGCTAGACAATAGTGCCTGACGCTGGTTTTCAACTGAACCTGATGTGTGAGGTGACGGATGTAAATCAGTTTTACACTGCAACGTGACGTGTGTGTGCATACTTAAATAAGATAAATAATAATAATAATAAATATCCCTGGACATTTCACACAGCGCCATCTAGTCCCAAGATAAGCAACCTAATGCTTGTGTTATGGTAACAAGATGGCTGATAAACTACTTACATACATTTTTTTTTTGTACATACAAACATATTATAGATTGAAAAACACCCAGACTCAGAACAAATACATGTAGGTCATACAAATATTTGTTCCGTGCGGGAATCGAACCCGCGACACGCAGCGCAGCAGTCAATCTCTTAACCACTGCGCCAACCGTGCCGTCAAAAAAATATGTGACATATAAAAAATAGTAACGAATATGTAGGTTGTGGAGGTCGAACAGGTAGTCGCTCCATGTGAAATACTAGTATCGAGCTGCATCTGGTTAGACTGGAAGCTGACCCCAACATAGTTTCAAAAAGGGTAGGGTATATTGAGCCAACATAGTTTCGAAAAGGGTAGGGTATATTGATAGCGTAATAACAGGTACTCAAAACTCCAAAATTCTAGAACAATGGTGGCTCAGTGGTAACGGCTCCGACTTACCAGTTGTAGGTCGTGGGTTCATACCCAGGCAGGCGCTTTACTTTAAATAATTTCATCACCACTGCTCTCAAAACGGCGCAGGAAACATCGTGAGGAAACCGGCATATCCTAGAACCAAAAATTCGAAGACATGTGACATCTACCAACCCGTTTTGATGATGATCTTTCCAAGCACGTTTCAAATCTATTTTTAGATTAAGTTTTTCTATCCTTCAAAATCGTTAACTTTACATCGATACCGCGTCCTCCGAGAATAATCAAAGTATTTTATAAACCGTGGGGGCCCGAATAAAGGCGAAAATCGGGAACATTCCCATAAACTTTCATCTCTTAGAAAAAAAATCATCACCTAAAGGGGCTAACTCAGGAGATGTTTTTGTTTTTGGAAATCCTTCCTTAGTGCTAATTCCTACTATCCTAAACGCGAAAGTTTGTGAGGATGGACGGATGGATGTTTGTTACTCTTTCACGAAAAAACTACCGAACGGATTTCGATGAAACTTTACAGTAATATAGCTTTATACATCAGAATAACATATAGGATAATTTTTATCCCGATATTCCCACGGAATCGAGACTTATGCGGATGTAACTACGGGGCGCTGCTAGTTGGTTATATAAAGAACTTTTGTGCCAAACGTGCTTCTAGGCCCAGCGGTTTAGGTTGTGTGCGTAGTCTGTCAGTAAATGAATTAAGGATGTTTACTAAATAGCATGCAATCTGAAACGACCTCTAACTAGCTGACGGTACTGACTGGATAGGTCCAGTCAATCTGTGTGATGTTTTCATCAAAATATCATTTCAGACACCAATCTACATGACTTTAAAAAAGACTGACCTCTGAGTTTGTTTCAGCCTTTCTGCTCAGCTAAAAACGCAACAAATTTTCATTCTATTCATCCTTAAAGAAAGACTAAAAACTTAAACCATTTATACAGGAACTTTTGAACTGTCAAGAAGTCGGCCAGGCAGAAAGATGAAGCTGGTTGCCCTTTCCAAAGCGTAGTAGGTAATGTAGAGACTAAAGTCTATTTGGTGCTTACATGCAACCTCCGCGAGCCAGTTAAAAGTTATTGACATGAAATACGAGACACACAATCATGAAGTTAGTTTAAGATTAGAAGAGATTAATCGTCAGATTTGGCTGACAAGCCAAATGAAAAGGATATAAAATACACGGTAAAATCATTTCTAGGAATAATTACGTTATAAACCGTTGTTTAATTTATTCCTCCCGCTTGTTGTTTAATTTATTTAGCTCATACAGACCGTTGTTTAATTTATTTAGCTCATACAGAGCTTCACGTAGATTTATACGGAGAAGAACTGGCAAGAAACTCCACAGAGAAATCCGAAATACAGTTTCTACAACCGTATTTCAGCAAGACTCCATGCAGAAATGACCACAGATAACATAAAACAAACAGCCCAACGTTATCAACGAAATCTTTAACTTTAAGTCCTCCTTTTGAAACCCAATTTTCGCCGCACCATTTTGGGTGCGGCGGGCGGGGATAAAAAACGTGAAACGGTTGAAAAAAACGAGAAACGAGATGAAAAAACGACAAGTATTTTGACAGGTAACACAATAGCGGATCCCGTAACGCGCTGCGTGTAGCCCCTAATCGGTTTTAGACCCAGTATATGGTAATTTTCGGAGCCGACATTTATTTTTCTTTTGTCATTCTTGCGACTGTATTTTTGTGTGCAAAAGTAGGTATGTTGTTTGTCCTGTTAGGTTATACAGTACCAGCTACGCCCCGCGGTTTCACCCGCATAAGTTTCGATCCCGTGGGAATATCGGAATAAAAGTATCCTATGTGTTAATCTAGGTTATAAACGACTAATGAATTTTTCGACGCTATATTTTAGCTTGTAAATAGTTTTAGTTAATTTAGGATATTATTTTGTTTTTTTAGTGTTATCTTGTAAATATAAGGTTATAAACTGTCTGTGTACCAAATTACATCCAAATCCGTTCAGTAGTTTTTGCGTGAAAGAGTAACAAACATTTAAGTATAAATATTTTTATGAAAAACAAAAAAAAAATAACATATAAAAATAGAGTAGTCCCCCGGCATCGGGAGCAGGGTCCAAGCTACCGGTGGTTAGGACTCCAGAGACAGGAACCTCCTCACAATGCTTGCCGTGTCAAGGAGTACTGCCTTTTAAATCACGCCCTTGATCCAACCACCTAACGGGAGCCTCGATAGATGTTGATCGAGGCTTTTGGCCATCAGGCCATTGGCCGATACGCCAATCGGCACAATGACAGCCGAGCTCACATTCCACATGTCAACAACCTCGTGTGCTAAGTCAAGATTATAGTTAATAGATTTATTATCAGTATAGATAGGATAGTAATATTACTAGTTTTAAATGCAGACACATAAAAATGTCTAGCCAGACGATACAGCTTTATTTTCTACGTCAATGTTTTTACGAGTATGTTAGAAATAGATATAACATTTGAATTTTTGAGATATCTTAATTTAATTGCTTTGAAACACCATATGACATTTTAATAAAGTTCCATTCAAACCCTTTCAAATTGTTTTCTATATCTATTTAAAATTCCTGTATTTCAATATAAAAAGAGTAATAAGAAGAAGGCACAAGACAAAAAAATATGGCCGAGACCTTTGCCCAGCTGTGGGGAAATAAAAAAAACTACTTTTTGGAACTGACAACTGGCCGCTGGCCGCCATTATGGCCACAGTGACGGACGTCATGAAGATGATGGTGGCGGGGTTTTACTTTACAATGTAAAAATCGCTATCTAGGGAAACGCCAATTTATTCCCATAAAAATCGTTTCAGCATTTCAGTTCTGAACAACTCATCATCTGCCTAGCCTTTTCCCAATTATGTTGGGGTCGGCTTCCAGTATAACCGGATGCAGCTGAATACCAGCCGGTCGATTCTATAAAAATCTCACCGTGAAAACTCAAGTGAAGTGAGCTTGATGTGAGTTGTCAGTATTGTCAATCCCTAGCATTATTTGGAATGACAGCTCACTCCACGCTCACTTCACTTAAGTTTTCACGGTGAGATGGTTACAGAATCGCACTGCTGTACTTTACATGGAGCGACTGCCTATTTGCGAAAGTCTGACGAACAGTCTTACCATGGGGTATCCCTAAAGGTATGACTCTAAGACTGGTCGTCAGTCTATCGGACTACCCGCAACGACTGTCAAATATCTACAAATGACAGCCGATATCAAAGGAGGGGTCTGAGATGGTCACCCATCCGCGGACCGACCTTAGCCAGCGTAGCTGAACCTGATCGATAGACCCGTGCGACTGTTATTACTTAGCCACGAGCTCCACCACGAGTAAAAATAAATGTTTTATTAAAATCGCTGCCGCTTAACGCTGCCGCTCATTCCCATATCCTCTCCCCAACTCATGGTGGTTCCAAACACCATGAATACTTTCACCTCTCCGTTGTTTAGGTAATTAGCTCACCGCGGGTATCATAGCATATACCATTGTCCGCCATATTGGATTCTAAAGAACAAATAATGGGAATTTGATGCGTTTTGTGGGTTTTTTTGAATAAATTTTTGTTACAACCTATTGAGGAATAGGTATTGGGACGAGAATGTTTTATGGTAAATAATATAACATAACATCATGCCTGTATCCCCCAAAGAGTTGAGCAGAGGAGTACCTATAGTACACCCACATTTAGCCAGTTATGTTTAAGCTCCATGTAATATATATATCGACGGTTAAGAGGAAATAGGGTATAAGTGACAAAAAATGAAATGTTCAGGAGAGCCATTCAAAGTTTTAAATTTTAGAAAAACTGACGTATTTTTGTCATTTAATAAGATATCGTGAAAACTAAAACAGTTATAAAATCAGAAAAAAACTGAGCAGTTACCGGTATTGCACCTTTATAGCAAAAATGACCTGAATTTTCTTCGGTTACGAAAAATAATACTAGGAAAATGATTTTTTTTTGCTAGGGCATAAGCGCCAAAAATGTCATCATAGAGCCATGGGAGTAAGCGCATTCGAAAGAGCGGAAAATTTTACGTAGGATGGCTTAAATAACTCATTTTTGAAAAAAATGTCGCTTATTACTTCCTTTTTACCGTCGATATAATAATGGACGACACGGTTGGCGCAGTGGCTGAGCGATCGACTGCTGCGCTGCGTGTCGCGGGTTCAATTACCGCACGGAACAAATATTTGTATTGCTTACAGGTAGTTCCGGGTCTGGCTGTTTGTGTATGTGAGTTTAAATGTTTGTAAACGCACCCACGATACAGGAGAAAATACTAGTGTGGGGCAATGTTTAAAAAAAAAAACAGGGTGCTAGCCTATTGTCATCAAAAGCGTACAAATCCAGACTGCTGCTAACTGGGAAATTTCTGATACAAAAACCCAAAACTAGCGCTGGGGCTCTGTCTCGTATAGGGTCTTAGCATTATGCTGAGCGATGGCCGTTTTGCATGAATGTGACGCATGTTTACCCCTAACTTGTTATTTTTTTTTCTGTGTTTTTATGTTCTTTTTTATGCGTCATGTTTGCTGCAAATAAATGTATTTTCGTTCTTTCTTTCTTTCTTTCTCCGACCTGGGATTCGAACCTAGATTTAATGCTTACCAGGCAGCTCTCTAGTTTTAAAACTAGGCATAAATGGTTTTCAACTAGCTGTTAGGCTAAAAAGTAACCTGTAATCTACCACGCGGGCTACGTGCGGCTTGCACTAGATGATACCTACTGGGTTACCTACCTATAAATAGGGGAATTAATTACTTAATTATTTGTGAAACATCTTTGTTACGTAAATATCCTATGTTTCTATTATGACAAAACAATGGTGTTTGTATTAGTTTTTGACAACATTTTATTACAACAGTCTTCTAGGAGGACGAAAAATGTACGAACATCCCAGAGTGGTTATTTAAATACACGTCATAGAGAATCTCGTGCTAAAGATCAATCCTTTGCTATCAAACCTCTTCGTCAAATATTCAAAAAGAGAATTCCACGTAGAGCGGACATTTTTTTCCTTTGACCGAAATCGATTTGGCGCGTAACGTTTGAAATAGGACCGTTCTCGCCTGTCAAACGTGTCGAGTGCACTTTGTTCTCGATTGCATGCCGCAGTGATATTGTTTGGTTATCCTGTTCTGCTTTATTTGAATGTTTTTGACTGTACATTTATTAGTTTGTCGACAATAATGTAAAATTGCAGGACAAACTAGTTATTCAGAATAACCGTTGTACTTAAAACGGCATCTAATGTGTGTTTTTATCATTTAACCATCTTTTGTTCCTACCCTCGTCCGCGTGAAATGTCTTATATGCCCCCGATTCATCACGTAGTGTTATTTCTGTTTTTTTCTTTTTGCTCGGCTCCTAATAGTGCTAGCGTGATGTTGAATAGCCTATAGCCGTCCTCGAGAATTAGGCTATCAAATGCAAAAAGATTTTTTCAAATCAGACTGGTAGTTCCGTAGATTAGCGCGTTCAAACAAACAAACTCTTCTGCTTTATTTTTCGTAAGTATAGAAGATTAAGAGGAGCTTGGAACTAAGAGGGGCTCGTGGCTAAGTAATAACAGCCGCATAGGTCGATCGATCAGGTAAAGCTGCAATTGCTGAGGTCGGTCCGTGCATGGGTATCCAGCTATTTCATGACGAGACTATCCCCTTCGTGCCTCGGAAAGCACGTTAAGACGTTGGTCCCCGACTGTCATTTGTAAATCTATGGCAGTCGTCAGAAAGTCTGACAATCACTCTCACCAACGAGCATCTGTTACCCAGTAGCGGGGTTGTGGAGGTCAGATAGGCAGTCACTTAATGTAAAATACGGGTATTTCAGCTGCATCCGGTTAGTCCGGAAGCTGACCCCAATATTGTAGTTGGGAAAAGGCTAGGCAGATGATGAAGCGCTACGGAATTACTTCAAATTCGAAGATTTAAAAATCAATGAAATTACCAATATTTGAAGTTGTACTTACAAAAAAAAATATCTGCTCGTTCAAAAGTAAGTGCAAGTTCATCATTAAACGAAATTCCTATACACTTTTAGTCACACTGCAGGTAGGTACAATACTTTTATTTACGTACACACAATACCAATTTCATTCTTACCCGTAAAATTTTAAACCCATCTAAACTCTTTGCAGAAAAAAAGGTAACAAGCCCCAATCAGCCATGAACCGTGCCCGTCAACAAATAAAAAAAAATAAAGTCAAAACACTTGATAATCAATTTTACCGCGAAAATTGTACGCCGAAATATGTAACAAACTTGTATTTGCGGCTGTCAAACTGCGTTTTGTTGTGACAGCCCATAGATTGGGTGTTTGAACGGCTGTATTGGTAAGTTTGTCGGGTAACAACAATGGTTTCTTAGAATACCTGCCGTGAGTTTTTAAATCTGTTTTCATTAGTGACAAGCGTAACTTATTAGGCGTATGAATGTAGCACGAAATTGACAATACGACCTGTATTTGACAGAAAACGCCATATTTCCGTATTTGAATTGGTCTGTTTCGAGATCCGTGGACAAAATGTTCGTGGTAAGAAAGTTCTACTTACCAAAGAGAAAAAACCGGTCAAGAGCATCTCGGATTCGCGCACTGAGGGTTCCGTACCATTGTGATGATTTCTGAAAATGTGTGCTATTTAGAGACATCGTTTTATTTTTCCTGTAATCTTTACATAAACTTCTATCATATAGAATAATTTCAGATTTTTCTCTATGCAAACTTAGGAGACAAGGGCAAGTTTGGGGAGAGCGGAGGCGGCGGGGAGGGCGGTATTTTTTTTACATTATTCATAAGAAATATGTTTGAGAATGTGCAAACAGCGCTCTTTCATAGGATACCCCACATGTCCTGGTAGCTCCACTTCGATTTTTTAAGACCCCCTTTTAGTCCCTGTTACAAAAACAAATATATATATTTTTATTTTTTAGTTGGGCAAACGACAGCTAAAACTATTCCAAATTTCAAGTTGATAGCATTAGTAGTTCTTGAGATATCTAGCTGTGACAGACAGACTGAGTCGCACAATAAAAATAAATAAGGGTTCCTTTTACCATTTTGGTACGGAACCCTAAAAAGTTGATGTTTTATTTTGCACGTCCGTTGTCCGTTCCTACCTATTTATTGTCACTTAAAGTTTTAACCAATGGCTGGTTTATGAGCTAAAACTCTCAATATTTGTTAAAACACGACAAATTAATTAAATACTAATGTTAACTACCAATTTGTTTTTATTTTTTAATTATTTAGAAAGTAATTGCTATTATTATTGTTATGCATGGATTAAAAAAAAAGAAATGAATAACCATAATTGTAAATATCCTTTTTGGCTTTGAAATAGGTAAGTAAAACCATTAATGGTGCATGTTTTAGCCCGTAAATAAATAAATAAAATAAGTATTGTTGCACTTATAATTGTATCAGGAAATGATTTGTTAAATGTATTGTGTAAACAATTACTAAATAAATAAATACTAAAATGAAAAAATAGTCGTACGACTTCTCGTAGCTTGCGTAGCAGAGTCGTAGACGTAGTTTATGTGCATTAAGTAATATCTAGTATATAATACCGTGCCTCTACTAGAGTAGTGTTTAGAGATGAGCTTGTGGCTAAGTAATACCAGCCGCACGGTTCGATCGATCATATCAGGTTAAGCTACGCTTGCCGCGGTTTGTCCGTGGATGGGTGACAATCTTTACATACCAAGACACCTTCGTGTCTCGTGCACGTTAAGTCGTTGAAAGTCTGACTACCAGTCTTACCAAGGGGTTTCGTATTACTCAGTAACTGGGTTGTGGAGGTCAGATAGGCAGTCGCTCCATGTAAAATACTATTGAACAGTTTCAAGCCACTACTATTTAAACGTAACTGTTTTAACTAACACATCAAATTTGCTGTAGGTATTTTGAAGTATAACAGCCATGCGTAACTAATTTCGTGTCAAAATTATCTAAAGTAACTTTGCACGTCGCACCTCATGGTGCCTAACAACCCCATTAGGCCCAGAGCGTGAACATTCCTCCATACCGTATCAAACGATTCCGAAAATCCCGTTGAACCCACAGGACATTACTAGTCAAAATACCAACTCCCACAGCGTTACAAATCGCGCCAAAATATTGACGTAAAGTTTGACAGCTCTTTGAAAAACGAACACCGAATTGTCTCTGTCACCTGGCCATAGACAATGGTGTGTTTACACCGTCGCGAATTTGCGTTTTGAATAAGTCCTCTTTGTTGAGACTTTTTGTTGGTGTTTTGAGGTAAACATATTGTTAGGTACTTTTGTGTGTATTGTTTTATTTATCTTATTGTTGGTGCGTACTACTGGGTATGTTACGCGTGCCCAATTTTATTTCTATTACCTGCAGTAATGGAGAGAGCAGTGGTGGCTGGTGGCTCAGTGGTAACGGCCGCAACTTACGAGTTGTACGCGATCAAAATGTATGAAACAGAAATTTTTATTTAAATAAGCCTCGAACTATAACCCAGGGGCGTTCAGAATCATGTAACATCTTATCTGATACTCGCGAAACCGCTGGGTAATACGGATAATACGGACGGACGGCTGGATATAACAGCTGCCAAAGTACTTATTCTGTAAAAATATCACCGTGAAATAGGTCTTAATTAATCTGCCGGTCGATTCAGTAAAAATCTCACCGTGAAAACTCAAGTGAAGTGAGCTTGATTTGAGTTGTCAGTAGTGTCAATTCCTAGCATTATTTGGAATGACAGCTCACTCCACGCTCACTTCACCTAAGTTTTCACGGTGAGATGGTTACAGAATCGTACTGCTGAGCCGTGAAAACTTGGGTGAAGTGAGCTGTCATTCCAGTGCTATGCTAGGGATTGACACTATTGACAGCTCACTTTAAGCTCACTTTACCTAAGTTTTCACTGGGAGATTTCTACAGAATAGATCGACCGAATTCATGGTGACATGTTGCGCGTCGATGTCCCTGCCACCATGGACCTGTACTGCCACACATATAAATTTCCCATACTCAGTTCCCACGTATTGCCGCAGCAAATCAAAACACAAGGAAATACAAACTGAAAATATAACTCGATATTTTTCATTATAAAATCAATGGACGCATTATTGTTGACTGGGCGTCAATTCGGCCGTGAAATAAATAAGCGACCAACGACCGGCGACCAGCAACCACCGGTCGCAATAACAATAATATTGTTTATGTGAGATTGTTTTACATTTTACTGCGTTTGCGCAATGAGGAAATTGGTTTTGAATTGGAGGAAAAAAACGCGGCGGTTGGAAAAGGGCGTTTTTTTTTAAAAAAAGATGGATGAAATGGGATAATTAGTTTTCTTTTTGCTTTCTAACATTTTGGCTGAATTTAACAAGCAAATTCCCTCATCATCTTTTTATTTCAACCACCCACCCCCTTTTTAAATCACCCACAGCTGGGTTATAGGCTTCCCTTTTCTTCTGCCATACTTCCCAGTTCCGTGAGTGATCATCCAGGGCCCTAATTCACTATGACCACTCAATGAGTCCTTACTTCGAAACCAATTTATATTTTTTTAACTTGAGAGGTGTCAAGGGACACCCGGATGGAACGAAGTATAACTGGCTTGCTTTCTACAAGAGAGAGAGAGAGAGAGACAGACAGAGAAACACGCGCACGCCGCACGGCTTACAACTATAGCAAAAAGTGTCGTTCCAACTTTTGGTCTTAATTTTTTCCGTCTAGCTCTCTTTCGCAACGCCCGATAAGGAACTTCGTTCCAAAAAAACATAACGATAACTACCTCAATTCCTTAGCTAGTCACACCAAATTCGCGTTCTTTTCGCGCGGTTTCGTTCATTGAGTCATAGAAAATACGTAACCAGGGGCTACATTCATAGCGATCGTTTGAGGTCAGATAGGCAGTCGCTCCATGTAAAATACTGGTATTCAGCTGCATCCGGTTAGGCTGGAAGCCAACCCCAACATAGTTGGGAAAAGGCTAGGCAGATGATGACAAGGTATCTTTATTTATCAACGTAACAGTAAACAAAATGCACTCATTCTAAGGGCTGATTTTTCAATCGATAGATAATTTTTATTCGTGGAATAAAATTGACGTTTGGCAGATTTTGAATGGAAGAACTAGGCTGTCAAAAATTCATAATTATTCCTCGGATAAAATTATCTGGCCTTGGAAAAATAGCTCTTAGTTACCTACATTAACTCATTTTAATTTAGGCACTTTATGAGAATGATTCACCTTTAAAAGCTTATGATAGATATGTAGTTTTAACTGCTTACAACATAAGTACACTTTACACACAATAATCATCGGTGGCAATTATGCTAATTATTAAGTGATAAGTAGTTACTGATTGTAAGGAATAATAAAAATTATTTAAGTAATTTGCTGATCGCATGGTGTACGTATGTTAATACTGGCAACCATGCAACCGGTCAAAAACAAAGTAAAAGCTCGGGCAGGCGATGCGATGCGAGACGAGGGAACAAGGAATTTCACACGGGCAAAGTCGCGGGCTGAAGCTAGTTTTAAATAAATCGTAAAATTAAAAACTTTAATAACGTGCGTCACGGTAGCCACTTGTTATTATTTAAAGCTCTACGCACTTCACTAAAAAATGGTCAGGTTAGGTAAGCATGTGACTATTTTACAAATTAATTATCTTTCTGCACAATTAATTTTTATAGTTCTCAAAAAATAAGCTGTTACTTACAGAGCTGTCTAATTAAAACAAAAAATAAATCAAAAACTCGCTTAATTTTCTAGATTATTCTCGTAATTATTTAGGGTACCGTATCCAGCGGTGGCTCAGCGATATCGGCCCCGACTTAGAGTCTCTCGACCAGTCTACTTTGTATACTTAATTTCATCACTACTGCTCTCGAAACGGTGTAGGAAAACATCGTGAGAAAACGTTCTAGAACCAAAAGTTTGAAGACGTGATACACACCAACCCACACCCTAATTGCGTAACACACGATCAATCGGAATCTTAATCATTTAGAGACAAATTGCTAATCCATTGCTTCATAAGTTCGAAAAATTTGTCTGTTCAACACGTAAATAACGCAATGAATGTTGTTGAACTGTCAAAATGAAACCGATTCCGATTGATCATGTGTTACGCAATTAGGGTGCCGCAATAGACTCGCGGTGGATTACAGCCCACTCCCTGTCACAGAGCGGAGGCCTGTGTCTCAGCAGTAGGAAGATTATAGGCTGCTTATCCAAAGAGACCCTTCAATGGAAATTGGAAATATTTAATTATTACTAAGCCGTTTGTCAGTCGGTCTTCCTTGCCTATATGTCAGACGCAGGGCTGCATTTTTAAAACCAAAATAGCCAGCCAGAATAAAGTTTTCTCAAAATATGTGTAACTGTGGACCCTAACCCTATCATACACAATTAATAAAATAGTCCAAACTCAGGGCTCACCGTACAGCAAATCTTGAATAAAATGCAAATTTCATACTTTTTAACAGACAAGTGGCAATCTCTTTCGTAGTTCTATTACGTTTTTCAATGGGATTAATACATTAAGCTTTTCGGTAGCTTATGTCAGTTCCATACATTTTTGACTTTTCTATCGTTATCACTGTCACTTTGTCTAGGACCTAGAGTCCTAGCTTAGCCATCTGTGATAGAACGGAACCCTTAGCACGAGAGTCCGACTCACATTTAGCCAGTTTTTCAACGAAATACCTACCAACTGCTATTTAATCGTTACGCCTCATTTAAAAACTAATCTCAGAGAATTAAGTCTTCTAAATAACTTAGCGTATTTTGTAATTTAATTGCGATAAAAAAAAAAAAATGTGAAAAAACTCATAATGGCGTCGTTGGTAAAAAGTGGCTCATTATGTATATTAAGCTATCTATCTTCGTGTTAGGTCATTAAGTTTAAATTAGACTGGACTAGATCCTCAGGCGTTGAAGCGATCATAATAATAAAATTATTATAAGTAGGTGCCATTGGCGTCAACATTATGTAAGTATTTTCTCAATTGTTTTCACGTTTTCCTGGGGGTTACCACCAGCTCTTATAGCAGGGCAGAAGTTGAACTGCACTGCTTTTTTGTGCGGCTCCAAAAGAGATAAGTAACCAGGGCCGTCGGATATAGTTGAAGTTTAGCAAGAAACCGGTGGATGTTTTCGAATGAAATTTAATTTAACTAATAGAAAACAAACAGTTTATTTATCAAATTAAATTTCATTCAAAAATATCCATCGGTTTCTTACTAAACTTCAACTATATCCGACGCCCTGGGGGTCTACTCCGAAGTAGTATCAGCCGAATGTTCGGCCGTTTCCTGCTACGAAGTTACTATTTGGTTCGGTCGGTTCCGATCCTACACTCCTACACTCTTTCGAATATTGACTATGGTCCTGACCCAACTGAGCTGATCCGAACTTTTTTCGCATTTTTCAAAAATATTCGGTTCGGCCATGTGACGGTCCGATCCGAACATTCGCAGTTTGCACTTCGGAGTAAGCCCCCTGGTTACTTATCTCTTTTGGCGACTGTACTATGACTAAGTACAAAAAAGCAGTGCAGTTCAACTTCCGTCTGGCTATAAGAGCAGCAGTGCGATTCTGTAACCATCTCAACGTGAAAACTTAGGTGAAGTGAGCGTGGAGTGAGCTGTCATTCCAAATAATGCTAGGGATTGACACTAGTGACAACTCACATCAAGCTCACTTCACTTGAGTTTTCACGGTGAGATTTTTACAGAATCGACCGGCTGGTGGTAAGCCCCCTAGAGTACGTTAACACTTTCCTCAGTGCCGCTGACACAACATAATCAACCTATAATGTTCCCACTGCTGGGACACAGGCCTCCTGTCAGCTAGAGGGAGTGGGCCGTAATCTACCACGCGGGCCCAGTGCGGGTTGGTAGATGTCACATGTCTCGAATATTTCGAAATTTTAAATTGTATAATTCCTATTCAAAATCTCTGTGTAGAATAATTATTACGCGATAAATATTGATGAATTTAAGGTGGCCTGGGGATAGATAAAAAACAATTATTATATGTTTTAGTCAGAAAGTTGAAGCTAGTTGCCCATTCCAAAACGTAGATCTCTATGGAGAAGAACGGACAAGAAACTCCACGGACACTCTTTTAAATCAAGATATTATTACAAAATCCTGGGTACATTATTCTTATTGCTTCTATATGTGAGAACAATGTAAAAAAAGAAACAATTTAAAATATAAAATTAAAAATAAGCCCTGGCAGTTAAGAGATGACTAGTCTCAACCGACGGCGCCCGTTCACGAACATGACGCGTGGATCAGCACCAACCAGCTCAACCATTTCGTAGGGAACCGAATGATATATAAGTGAGCATGACATATTCTCAACTGCCATGCTCTTTCAAGTCAACATCAAAATATCTTTAAAAAAAAACGGATCCAAGGTAGGTACTTATATCCTAAAGTAAAGGATGGCAATAGAAGTTTTAAAATAGCTTCCGACAGTGGCGAAGGGCATCCCCTTTGCAGTCTGACTCCTAATAATAGAGGTGGCAATAAGATCTGTGTACCCTGGGCAGTCTGCCTCCATCTACCATATTGCTGACTGGCAAATATTTTTACCACGGCAAGAGTAGGTATTCTCTTTTGTAGTTCATACTGATACGAGATCAAAAGGACGTGTTCCTAGACATTCGAGAAACCTGAGAGTCATTAGGTGACGAGCGAATACTGCTACTACTATACAATTACTTCCAGACTGTACGAGCCCCTCATATTTCTAAGCTGTTTCACATAAGCGCAGTTAGCAATATTTTGTTTTGGTGCCTTAAGTGGAATAGCTTAAGTAGGTGCCGTCCGCTCAAATGCGGTTTACATCAACGCTAGAATATATTTTGAGCTGTCATCGGTTTGAACAAATAAGTATTGGAATCCGTACTACCAATTTCCGTACGCCAAATAAGTCCTAGTTTGTTATAGTTTTAGGAAAAACTTAGGTATTATTGTGTGTTCCGCTTGATTTTTCATAAAGGAATCCTTTTACAAAACGGCATTTCCGATCTTTTCAGCTTTGTGGAGGCTCGGATGGATGCATAGCCCGCACAAGAAGGTACTACACACAGACCATTTCTAATGATACCTTATGAGCAATAGGTAATCTATTGCATTTACGAGAAGAAAATATAGTTGGGCAGGTTTAAGACCACTATAAAAGGAGTGAACACCACACAATTATTGTCCTTTAAAAAGTTATGAATATCGACTCAACTCTCGTCAAAATCGGTCTATTAGTTACAAAGTTACAGAACATTAAACCATGAAGTGTTAACTTATACACGTTACAACCTCCATGCGCTTCAAAACTCCTTTGTAACAAAGCTTCACACAATCAGCGTCATTGCACATTTAAAATCTATTCTCTAACCACAAAACATAATCAAAATTAATAGTTATTTTACCACGCTACTAAAATCATACATTACCGAACAAACGCATACAAAGAGCGTCTAAAAACTCCAGTGCGTAAAGTTCTATCGGCAACACTAGAACCATAGAGAACTTAAATATGGCGGCTTGCGCAAAACCGAAACAGTTTAATTACAAGCAACCCGAGAACGGACCACACACACAGCTCATTAAAACACGAATCATAACAATAATTATTTTACCCCAGCTTATAATTTCGCGCGGGCGAAAAAAAAAATGTTAATATTAAAACATAACCTGATTATCAATGTGTCAACAACTCAATTTATAGCGGGAAACCGGCGACGCCCTGCGCGCGGGAAATATCAGCCAATGACGCATAGCCTGTTCTGCTCTACCGCAACAACGAAAAGTGTTGCTATCTCTTTCTTGCTTGTACAAAAGTAGTGACGCACGAATCGTTTGTTAATGTTCCTGTCTTTGTCTTTTAGGGGGATCATTCTATTTTTAAGGCTAATGAATATTACGGGATGACGTTATTAATTTATGCGAGGGATTTGTTTTTTTAATCACTCGTTTTGATTATAATAATATAGGCTTGGAAAGATTTAGGGTTCGTTGGGAAATCAGACTGGTTTTATTTTAATTATTATTTTTCTATGAAGGATTTTAATTACACGGGATTAAAATACACGTATGGAAAACTAGTTGTTCACGTGTCTTTGCCCATGTTAATCAAAACATTTTTTTCGTATTGATGCTTTTGAACGCAGAGCTAACCCAACAGTGAATTCGCATTTGTGCTTTTTTAAAATTTTATTCTTTCAAATAAAACACGAAATATCGAACATCCAACTACAAAATATGTCTCCATTATTACACAAACTGAAGCTACCATATCTAAAGCTATATTAATTCAATACAGCTAATTGAATTACAGAAATTGACAGCCGCAGGCGCGCCCCTATCACATCGAGCATGGATGACATGTGACAAACATACTTAGCTGTTATTCTTTATTTATGATCATACAGACGGAGACGGGGCGAAATTGAAAGCTCGCTCAATCGATGTAAATTAGCTATTGCTTATTCATCTTTTTATACGTTTTCCTGTGGACATTGCTTACAGGAATTTAACTCCATTAGGAAGTTTGTATTGAATTCGTTTATAATATGCATGATGTAGTCTAGGGGCTCGTGGCTAAATAATTATGGGTTGATTTTTAATGCTAAGTAACGCTTGCCGGGGTTGGTCCGTGGATGGGTGAGTATCTGTAACATATATAGACACCCCTCCGTGCCTTGGAAAGCTTGCTAAGCCGTTGCTCCCGGCTGTCATTCGTAGAGCTTTGACAGTCATTTCGGGTAGTCAGGAGCCCGGAAGTCTGACAACCGTGTTTGCCAGGGTATCATGTTACTCAGAAACTGGGTTTTGGATATCAAATAGTCGCTCCGCTCGCATGATGTACCTAGTAACTTTAGGATTCAAGCAAAGCCTGAATGTAACGAAATATTTAGCTTTTGCTAATCAGTTTAGCAACAGCTGTATAGACAGGTAAGCAAGATACCTGCCGATCTATAATTTATTATGTAAAAATGTAAAAATCAGAGGAGCGTAGTGTACAAATTAGGTGAGACCTACCAAACATTGCGCAGCGATATTTTGAGCTGATTGTCACTGTTTATTATTTATGACGCTGCCAAGGATATGCTTATTAGGAATAAATGGCACCCTGCCAGCACTCAAATTGCGTAAGATAAACGCAGTAACTAATGTAACAATGAAACAGTATGCTTCTTGAAAATTTAGGTACATCTGCCGAGACTTTTCACAACTACTTAATATGTTTGAGCTGGCTTCCAGTGAAACCGGATGCAGTTGAATACCAGTATTTTGCTCCACGAATAGTATGTTTCAGACAATCTTCTTCTCGACATCTTTGTCACACCAATTAATTTTTTCTGTTGTTGAAAAGAAAGTTTAAAATTGTTATTTAACCATGTTTGGGTTCATGTTCGAGTCGAGCCTCGTACGGCATTAGTAATGTATAATTAAACTCTAACACCAATTAATACTTAGACTTCAAATAATTATTTACGACGGAACCCACATATTAATCTCAACTCCCACACTAACAAAGATTTTATGTCTTAGGAATAAACAGGGTTGCCGACTCACAGACTTTTATGAATTCGACCTCATTTTGAAAATAGATTTGAATTTTAGAACCGTGTTGGTTGATATATTTTTTTATCTGCTGTCGTAATATTTCTTTATGTATTTTATTTATTTGTTTTTATTTTAATGAGATTTGCCTGCAGTCTTTATTAAAATATTTAAAAACAGATTGATTTAGACTTATGTATGTATGTACGAAGTTGAAACTATCTAACCTACAGCTACATTATAGTCAAAGTCGAACGGTTTATTTCAAATAGGCACATAAAAGGCACTTTTGAACATATGCAAGAAAATAGAATTGATTCTAGTCGCCCCTTCCAAAAGGTATTGTCGTATGGAGAAGAATGGACAAGAAACTCCACAGTTACTCTTTTAAAATGTTTTACAATATTTTGCTTACGTTAATTACATAACTAATTACATAAGTGAATAAGGGCTGATTTTTCAATCCACAGATAATTTTTGTCGTGGAATAAAATTGACGTCTGTCATTTTTTGTACCTACGGTAGAACTGTCAAAAATTCAAAATGATTCCTCCGATAAATTATCTGGCGTTGGAAAAATCAGCTCTTAGTTAGTAACTAAGTTCCTGGTTCCAAAAGATTTCTTAAAAAATTGTTGCGATTTAATAATAAATCATTTATTTTGGACCAAACATTTGTACACTTACGTATCATAAACCTGTCAAACTGCGTGACTGTTTGTCGGCAGATTGGTTATGTCGGAGAGCGATCTCTTTGTTTTTTGTACCTACATAAAAATAGCTTGTTTGACAAATAGATTGGAAAATATTTAACTGGCCCTATTAAAACTTATTAAACGTCTTAAATCAATGAACCTAAAAATTAAACAATTCCCGTGACCATACAACGTGGCAATGCCGCTAGTCTCTAGGGTACATTACCTACCTATCAGCCGATAGCGACGCGGAGGAATATTTCGACGCAATATTTTAGTTTTTTAATAGTTTGAGTTAGTTTAGGATATTATATTTATATTGTAATAATTTGTAGTTTATTTAGTAGGTATTAAAATTAGACGTTTGTAAATATTATCTTAAAATGAATAGGTAGGTAAATTATGAACCTCTTAAATACTTTCAATGATCCACACTTTTTTTAATAAGTAGGTAATTGAGCCTCTTTTTGACTTTCTGGCCTATTCTGACAGTTGGTCACAGTAACTAAGCTAGGGCACTCCAACCATGGGCTAGGTTAGGTTAGTACTGTGTCCAAGGCCAAACGTGCGCGAGCCGAGCGAGCATTCACAGAATTATAATCATTAGAATCAGTAATACAACTTGTTAAGTTAGCATAATTCTAAAATGTCAAGATTTCATGAAATAGTCATTCAGTAGGATTACTTGATCTTAGAGAGTTGTGTTGATGATTTTAATGATTATAATTCTGTAAATACGTATTTGTTACGGCCGCGAATCATATTTTAATCAACGTACAACTTAGTACTGACCAGCAAATTGCAAAGAATCAGTTTCTTGGCTAATTAGTATTTTTAGTAGACTTACACCCCAATTGCATAACTCACTATCCGTCTCAATCTGAATGATTTTGAAGGATATAGCTTAATCCATTGCTTTATATATTCGAAAAAATTACATGCTCAACAACGCGAATAACGAAATGAATGTTGATGAACTGTCAAAATGAAAACAATTGCTACTGATATTGTGTTACGCAATTAGCCCGTAGAAAAGGATTATTTTTGAGATTTACAAAAAAGGCACAGTCGCTATATTAATCGCGTTCAATAATAATTTTAGGAGCGCAAAATCAGAATTTTTGAAGTACGGACGCCAGCAGGTCACCCTACCCGAAACTGTCAGATTTTCCCAATCAACATTGAACCTATTGCTTTAGCAATAAAGTCGAAAATCTATTAAAGAAATCTGACAGATTGTAGTAGCTTGATGTGCTGGCGTCTGTACATGACAAAAGGATTTTCCTGGAATTCCGATACCTATAACTTTATTAGTTTAAAAACTTAATTATTGTTTGTCTATGATTAGGTACTACGTCCTGTAGGTACGTGGTCAAAGAATCTGAGCCTCTGCAAAAGATAAATTACCTACATAACCTTTAAAATTCTCTCTACTCATTTGACGCCTATGTTACACAGAACCCTACATCAAAACCTACCATATAATTATGGTGGCAACAACAAAAAAATATTTCGACAGTCGGCCATCTTGGGAGCGTTCGGAAACGTTTCAGATTCAAGTTTTAAAAACTTAATTCCTTCGGTCGTTAGCGCTGGCTTCGGTCCTAAGTGGTTTTTGGTTTAATACCGGTTCTTGGTGTTATGTAGGACTTTAAGCTTTTCATGGAATTGTTGAGGTAGGGAATAGTGGGTGGTACAGAGGAATTTTTAGGTTATATATTTGACACACGACTCGACTGGGTTGTGGTCAGACAGGCAGTCATACCATGTAAAATACTGGTATTCAGCTGCATCCGGTTAGACTGGAAGCCGACCCCAACATAGTTGGGGAAAGGCGAGCAGATGATGAGCCGTGTATCCGTATAAACTTCTTCCATACAAACTTTCATTCCCTATTGAACTCCTTTAGACGATAAATTTTGAAAAATCCCTCCTTAGTGCTCACGTTCGTCGTACAAGGAACTCTTGTGCAAAACATCATGCTTCTAGACCCAGCGGGGTAGGCAGTGCGTTGTCAGTCAGAGAATGAAGAGTAATCAATTTAAGATTTTTATTATGTAAGTCGATGTTTTGCGGGAATGGCGAAGGAATTCCTCGGGCCCGTGGCTACATAATAACAGCCGCACAGGTCGATCGGTCAGGTTAAGCTACGCTTGCCACGGTTGGTCTGTGGATGGGTGACCATCTTTACATACCGAGACCCCTCCGTGCCTCGGAAAGCATGTTAAGCCGTTGGTCCCGGCTGTCATTCGTGAATCTCGAGTAGTCAGAAGCTCGAAAGTCTGACAACCAGTCTTACCAAGGGGTATCGTATTACCCAGTAACTGGGTTGTGGAGGTCAGATAGGCAGTCGCTCCATGTAAAATACTGGTATTCAGCCGCATCCGGTTAGACTGGAAGCCGACCCCAACATAGTTGGGAAAAGGCTAGGTAGGTGATGATTATGTAGGTCGATGGTTTTGCGGGAATGACGAAGGAATTCCTCATAATAAACACACTAAATAACACAAAACACAAATCTTCATTTACTTATATTTTTCAAATAACGTTACATAGTAGATACATAATCTATTTAAAAAAAAAACAAAATTAAACTAACAGCTGCCTACCCATTACGATTCGGAAAATAAACTTAGAAAACGTATTAAAAATCTATAAAAATGGAGATTTCAATCTAACGTAGTACTAATCTTGAACTATGTAATTAAATATCCGAAGACTGTCGGATGTTGAAAAAAATCTAACTGCCAGCTGTCGGTTGAACAGAAAAACTTAATAACAAAATTTTGGGAAATAAGGATTTTTGAAATCGTTACGGGGAGAGATACGGGCTGTTGTTTTTCGAAAACGTCATTCAGACAATTTAATTTTCTGTTTCGTTCAGTTTAAAATTTTTATAATAAACGAAAATTTATTTTAAAATTATGAATGTGATTAAAGTTACAGTGGCTTCCAAAAGTTAGTTATCAGTTTTCCACAAAAGCTGTGAAGAGAATTTAAAAAAAAATAGTACTCCTAAGGGATTAAGTACTTGATTATTTTTTATGATTAGTCAATAGTCAAAGAAGAAGAAAAAGAAGAAAACAAGAAGAAGAAGATAAGAAGAAGAAGACACAAGAAGAAGAAGAAACAAGAAAAAGAAGAAGAAGAAACAAACAAGAAGAAGAAGAAGAAGTTCAAACATTTGGATCAATAGAATTTTAAATCATAATTTGTGGTGTGGTGTGTCACAGCTGAAGAGGAAAAATGTCAACTAACTTTTGGAGGCCACAGTAAGTGACGTTCAAATGTCAAAAAGAGTGGTTCCAGTCTATCACTACCTAACTAGGTATAAGCAACGTTTATGAAAAAGGGAATATTTCAGAAGTTTAAATTTTTTAAATAGGTGCAACCTTATTGGTCTAGCGGTCGCAAGCGCTACTGCTTAGCATGAGTTCATGGGTTCTTGATCAGGAACAAAAATCAGTCGCTCAAGTGGCCACGTTTGCACACACGTGAACATCTATATTTCTTAGAAAAAAGTTTAATAATATTTAACAACTTCAGTTTATTATAAACCTTAATGCTTAAACATAAAGTTTAATTACCATTGCAAAATATTTTTAAGATGTCGCTTGAAAATAAAATCATTCTATTTTTAAATTTTCAGTCATTTATTCTAAAATGAAACTTAAAGTCTAAGTAATAAGGTTAAAAACATACTAATTTGAAATAAGACCACAAAAGTATTTGTGGTCTTATTTTTCGGGCCGTTTTTGAAGCGCTTATCGGGAAACTAGTACTATTATTGATCGAAGCATGGGTTCCATAAAAGTGTTCTTTTATCAGGTCATTTCGGGCCGGGCAGAGTGTTGTAGGGTGTTGCTATCATGACTTTCTCAGAAGCCGCCCAGAGTCTGAATTTGTGCCGGGTTGAATTGGCAATAGGCTCGCCATGTTATTACAAGGGACTAAAACATTACGGCGAGCCTGAAATGTTGGTGTAGGTTCTAAAAGTTTGATGCCTCTGCCTAACCTAACAGGAAAAACAGGTGTGATGTTATATAATAAAAACGAATCTCTAATTTTAACATCAAATGTATTCTTTCAATAAATCCATTGTTAAAATAAAACTTTAAGACAGAAAATACTTTACAATAAAAATAAACAATTTACTTATATTATATAACTTATTTCATAGCGATTATAGTTGCAAAATACTGCTTACCTACTGAAATAAAATACCTACTTACATTAAAAATTGCTCAATCCCTGCATTAAAGCGATAAAACCATGTTGCAGGTAATTTTCTTGACAACTAACGGAGTTACGACTGTAGGAAGTTTTATGCTGTATTTGTCAATCAACTCTGACTACTTTTTTTGTATTGCCTACCTACATATAATCTGTCTCTCTCAATTTTCTTTATATTCCTCACTCATCGCGTCGCATCGCATCGCCCGTCTGAGCAATTACTTTGTTTTCGCTTAGCATTCCTTCTGACTTTTTTTCGCTTTGCTGGTCTCCTAAGAGTCGTAGCGTAATGTTAAATAGCTATAAAACCTTTCTAAAAAATGGGCTATCAAATGCAAAAAGATTTTTTCAATTCCCACTGGTAGTTCCAAAGATTAGCGCGTTCAAACAGACAAACTCTTTAGCTTTATTATTAGTATAGATTTAACAAACCCGCTGTACATGCAGCAATCGGCTTCAAATGACACTACCTACTGCGCCCATAAAAACCAAAACGTATGTTTCAAAGCGTATGATAATTAAAAAAAAAACTAACCAATATGGCGTCGTCCTTTGCTACATATTAAAAAAAATAAACAAATCTCTCGCGGCGGGAAAGAAAAAGCGGCACTAATTTCATGCACTCATGCCGCGTTCGATTTTCAAAATGACCCTAGTAAGAGATGCAGTTACGAGTTAGAAAGAGACACGAATATTAATAATGTTTTAATCGCATCATATATTTCGGTCGATATGTTGTTTATGCCCGAGTTTAATAAGTATGTTTTTTATTATTTTGAGGACTTGGAAATTATAATATTTTCGTTTACAATAATATATTTACGATGTATTTGTGATAATCATTTTATTTCTGCGCTGATTCGGTATGGGGAAAGGCTACAATGTAAAAGCAATAAAAGATTATGTTTTCGCGAAACCCTAATGGCTCCCGTCCATTAAGTACCTACTGGTTGACCGAGCGAGATGCACAGAAGTCAGGCTTATGTCTTGGAATCAAGGAAATTATTTTAAAGTGACTCATTTAAATTTTAAACACTAAGCAATTGATTTCTCCATTCTTGAGGGATGCGGCACTGTTTCTCTTTACTACAGGCTATTATGTAGCCTATCTAAGAGGACAGTACCATAGTAAAAGCAAATAAGTACGACATCTTCATACATTCGCACCGCGCACGGTTTGTATGTGAGCGCGCTCGTACGTATGCGTCGTCGCACGCACACACTGACAAAATTTATCGCTGCTAAAGGTGCGCCAGTCGTGGCTGTGACGCCGGTAATATCGCCCGCGCCCGCGCACGCTTCGCCGCTGCCCTGCTGCTCGTAATAAATTATTTGTAGGTACGTGTACCTACCTACCTCCTTTAACTACAAAGACTTCATAATCATTTAATTTTATTTGAATAAATACATGATTCAGTAAAACCACGTTTTTATTAGTCATATTTCGATCGTAATTTTTCAAATAACTAAACAGATAACATGACGTAGGCAATGAAAAAAATGTAGTCGGCTTCTGGTCTATGTACTTACACATGGCTACACGTCAAGCTATAAAAACCTCTTGTCTTGGTCTCACTTTGTATGATATTTTCTCACAATGAACGGTCAGCTAATACTGGTTTTGCATAGCTTGATGTGTAGCCGTGTGTAGAAAAAATAATTAAAAAAAACTTTGTATTAAAGGTCCCTGATGCTTACCCTACAGGGGAACATTGTTTTGTATAGAGATTGACTATGCATTTTTGACGATTGAATAAAGTATAAGTGACAGCCCTACGAGTTTAGGCTATTATCGCTCGCTCGGGGCTTGAGTTGGCCTACTTGTTTGCTTTTATTATGACAGTACCCCAACCATTTATGTTGTTTAACAGTGTTCATTTGTAAAGTGCAAATGTTTTTATTGTATTTACTGCAACACCTTTTATGCAATAAAGTTTTTTTTTTAATAACATTTCAGGGGGCCTAAAAAGGCCATTTTGGTAGAATCATAATAGGATAACAATCCGTAGGTATCATATTAAAATAAAAACTATAATGAAAAATTTACCGATAAAATTACGGTTTTAATTTTTTTCATGCGGCAATGTTTACACCAAATATGAAATGAAATTTTATTTTATTTTAAAATTAGAGGAATTGCTAATGATCTGCTGGGAATTCAGGAAATGAATAGCTTTTAGAGGTATTGCTTAAAGTGGCCTTTTTATGCCCCCAGTTGAGTTGAATTGCGGTGAGGAATTATGAGATGTGTTCGAATTCAGTAAAGTCAGAAATAACGCTAACCAAAAACGACGTATTAGCGACGGTGAGTATTATAAAAATGTGGCTGTTATTTTAGTATAGGCATTGTGTATAGCATGTCCATGCGAACGAAGTCGTGTGAAATATAATATTTTGATTTGGATTTTCAACGTAACATGAGGCTATAGTTAAATAAGTGTAATGATGAAATAAGCGGCATACATACCTATTATTGTAGGTACTTACGTGGTTGAAATGTATCGTAGTCAAAGTCTGTGACGTCTCATCATCTAGCGAATATCATGAGGTTCGCGTAAAGTGATTTTCAGTGGAGATTTTCACCGATTGTGAGTGATTGTGTCTTGATTTCATGGATTGACACAATAAAAATTGAACGAAAACCAGAAGCGTTTTGTATTTCTACAACGACTTTCAACCAGATTAACGTACCTAAGCTTTTTGGTAGCTCATCATCCTTATCGCAGGAATTGTCACTTTGTAGACATTGGCATTAAACCGATGACGATGATCCCTTCTGGAGTCCTTCTGAAGGATTTCTGGAACTTGGAAGCAAGATTTTCACAAGGACTTTTTAGATTTCCAGGTTTCTAGATTCCCGTAAGGCAGGTAACTCCATGCCTAACTGCAACACAAAAAGTAAAATATAATCAGGTCACACATAAAAATAATGACACAAAAACCATCCTATTATGGCTTGCTCATAAAAAATCATGTAAATATCGTGTTGCCAGCAGGAAATATAACCACAACACAATAATGATGAGCATTACCGGCGCGCCCTGAAGCCGATGGAAGTAGATTAAGAAAAATGTTCCACAGATTATAGAATGGTCCGCCATTTTGGGGTGAGGTAGGGTGACTGTGATTTTGAGCGGACGGTGGCAGATGTTTTTTTTTTATTATATTTAAATTATGTTTTGAACAGGTAAAAGAAGAAAAGGAATTTGTTTTATTTTAACAACTTGGAAGATCTATTGTCTTCTTTGTTTTTGTTTTATTACGGCTTCTTGGATCATGTCCTGTAATTGTCCACTTAGCTAGTCATTTAAACCCAAAGAAAAACTAAAAGCTTTGTTGTCTGAATGCTGCTTGCCGGTATGAATAGATAAACTCAAAATCAAAGTATTTATTTCAATTAAACCATTTACAGGCACTTTTGAATTGTCAAGGGGTCGGTCAGTCAGAAAAAAAGAACCATTCCAAAGCGGTAAGTTCCAAGTTTAGTAGCTACTGATTTAAAATATCAATTCATGCCGCCTCCAATAAGTAACCAAATTACCGGCGCGGCCCCTACTACTTGGGACGCTAGTGCTAAGCATGAGGTCCTGGATTCGATTTCTAGGTCGGGAAAAATATCATTGGGTTTTCAACCAGGAATTTCTTAGTAGCAGACCGGAGTCTGGATTTGTGAATAGAATAGAATACGGCACGGTTGGCGCAGTGGTTAAACGATTGACTGCTGCGCTGCGTGTCGCGGGTTCGATTATCGTACGGAACAAATATTTGTATGGCCTATTAATAAGTAGTTGTTCCGGGTCTGACTGTTTGTGTATGTGGGTTTAAATGTTTGTAAACGCACCCACGATACAGGAGAAATTCCTAGTGTGGGGCAACGTTAGTAAAAAAAAAAAAACATTTATTTGCTCAGAACGTTGGTATTTACAATAAGGTAAGCCGTTGGTCCCGGCTGACATTCGTTGATCTTTGACAGTCGTTACGGGTAGTCAGAAACCCGAAAGTCTGATAACCAGTCTTACCAAGGGGTATCGTATTATCCAGTAACTGGGTTGTGGAGGTCAGATAGGCAGTCGCTCCATGTAAAATACTGGTATTCAGCTGCATCCGGTTAGACTGGATGCCAACCCCGACATAGTTGGGAAAAGGCTAGGCAGATGATGATGATGTCCAATAACCTCAGTATGTAGGAAGCCTATCCAAGCCTACTAGAAAATCTCCCTATTTATCCCTTAAATCCTGAACCCATGGTCATCCTACCCTGGGAGAAGCCAGGTGTGTCTACAATAGTACTAATGCTACGCCCCGACCGCGCTCGCTTTGTGCAACGTTATTTATAGGTAGGCGAATCTTGGTTATTGTACATGTATGTAGGTATTATGTGTATTTGAGGACGTGTGATGGAGTAATAAATGTTTTTTTTAAAGATTATTTTCTCATTTTAATTTAAAACCTAGGTTCTATGGAGGTGCTCTTAGCCAAGTAATAGTCACTAGGGTCTATATATTAAGGTGAGGCAACGCTTGCCTAGGTTGGTTCGTGGATGGGTGACCATCTTTACATAATTTGTAGATTTTTGAATGTCGTTACGGGGTAGTCAGACTCCTGAAAATCTGACAACCAGTCTTACCAAGGGGTATCGTATTGCTCAGTAACTGGGTTGTGGAGGTGAAATCAAGATATTATTACAAAATACATTATTCTTATTGCTTCTACGTGTGAGAACAATGTAAAAAAAAAACCAAATAAAGAAACAATCTAAAATATAAAATTAAAAATAAGCCCTGGCAGTTAAGAGATGACCAGTCTCAACAGACGGCACTCGTTCACGAACATGACGCGTGGATCAGTATCATCCAGCTCAACCATTTTGTCGGGAACCGAATGATCCAACACACGCGCCACCACCAGTGAGACATTTAAGTGAGCATGACATATTCTCAACTGCCATGCTCTTTCAAGTTATCGGCACAATGAACGCTGAGTCCACATCCCACATGTCGCTAACCTCGTGAACCAAATCAAAAGTCCCACATTATTATAAACTTAATAACCCAATCTGCTTACTACATAGAAAATAGAATTATTCAAACCATATTATTAAAGACATAAATAGTTTAGTCAATATTGGCAACCTATAGCAGGAGTACCTCAAACCATAGATAATATTATTTGATACCAATTGTTAGCAAGGTATGAACCAATTGAGCTGTACAGAGACGGATTCGAGCTTCCATTATTTATAAACTGCGAAGAGAAGACTACATAATTATGTAAGGGAAATATTAATTGTACAGACGGTAGCACATCAAGCTAAGCTACCCGAAACTGTCAAATTCTTTCAATCAAGTTTGAGTTTTAATACTGTAGCGGTAAAGTAGAAAACACAGACTTATATTTAATACTCAATACTCAATACATTTATTTGGATTTTTTTTTTTTTTTTTTTTTTTTTTTTTTAAGTCTGTGGTAGAAAACCTATTAAAGAAATTTGACAGATTGCAGTAGCTAGATGTGCTGGAGTCTATACTGTTTGACACTTCAAATGAATTAAATAAAAGACTCCGAAGTAGTTAAGCTATTCCTAATTTTTCAGAAGTAATAATAAATAGAAATAATAAATAAAGAAAAAAATCTCGACTAAAATTGACGAATAGAAGTATTGTTCGCTATACCTATCTAGTATTTGAATCAAAATCAAAAGTCATTTATTCAAACTATGCTCAGAATCAGCACTGTTCGAACGTCAAAATTACGAAAGTCCCCCAAAACACCCTTCACCACTTCCTAGTGCTGCTAATTTGAATAAAGGACTTTTGATTTGATTTTGATTGAATAAGTAAGCTCTTATTCTGTTTCTGTCTAAAGTCTAAACTTCAAAGAAATCGGGTGATCTATTTACACGAGTATTCTCAAAATCACGTCGATCCTTTAGCCAATTAGTATAGTAAATACGTTTATCAATTTATGAACCCCCAATCCAACCCTGCTTACTTTAACAAGCCCGAAATAAGGTAAGCTTACAATGAAAACCTCACGCGAAAATCTTTCATAAATCTAAAAGATTCTATAACACAACCTTTTACACGTAAAAACCATCTTTAATTCCCAGAAAATAAAGCACATTTCCCATTAAGCAAATACAACAGTTATGACGTATCACTTTCGCAAAAACCTTTTACAAGTAAAAACCAACTTTAACCACCAGAATATAAAGCACATTTTTCATTAAGCATATTAAAGAGTATAAGATGTATCAGTTTTGTAGTGTTTGTATTCGAAATGATATTTGAAATCAGAACAAAATAAGTGAATAATGAAATGGTTTTGGTAAGGAGTTACGGCATTTTTCATTTTTGGGATCTAAGGGGTTGTGTGTGCGTGCGATTTTGCGATTATCAATTCGAGTAAATATCTTATTGCATTATAAATAAAGCAGACTACCGATGGGGTCCGGGTCTTCATCATAACATCAATATCAGCCTATAATGTTCCCAATGCTGGGACACAGGCCTCCTCTCAGAAAGAGGGAGTGGGCTCTAAATGCTGTAATCCACCACGCGGACCCAGGTGCGGGTTGGTAGATTCACATGTCTTTGGAATTTTCGGTTCTAGGACATGTCGGTTTCCTCGCGATGTTTTCCTTCACTGTTTTGAGAGACGTGGTGATGAAATCATTTACACAAAGTAACCCTGCCTGGGTTCGACTCGTAAGTTAACGGTCCCGCTGTTATCACTGAGCCATCACTACTCACGGGACACCACTGCACACATCAACGAGTCATCATCTTCCTGAACGAGTTGCAATAAATACTTTTTCTTTATTTTCTACCATGCTTCCCTGTATAATCCAGGTTTTCCCTGCGATTTATTGTAGGTCGTCACCTGGCTATTGGTCAATGTTCCTTCCACCATTTTTCAACCACCATTCCGTTCGTGCTCTGTTCCCCTGACATCACCACGTCTAATCAAGTTACTTTCAATGTCCATCGCTTATTAAAATCCCATTGGAACACACACTACTTAAATACATTAAAAAATTAACCCAAATTACCAACCAACAAAACGCAACCCCGACTAATCGCCAGCGTACACAAGCCCCTAAACCCATTTGTTAATATTATTATTTACAGAAAACTCACTGGCTCCAAAATGGCTGCCACACCCGCGCGCGGGAAATTTGACAACTGTCGTAGACGCCATGTTGTAGATGAATAGTCTACTGCTTTGTGGTTCTGAGGGTTTTGAATTTGTAATGTTATTTATGGCTTTAGAATCGAAATTGTTGGCAATAAGTAATATTTCTTTGCTTTTGGAAGGTTCCAGTTAATAGCTTAGTTATCATAGTTAGGTTATCAGTTAGTAGGTTCCCAGATATTAGGGGGTGTCCTCTTATCACTCTCCGGTTCATAAAATATATGCAGACTCCGAGCTGATGGCCCAATCGTAACGGCTGCGACTTACGAGTTGTGAGTCATAGAACCCAAACAGGCACTTTACTTTGTGTAAATTATTTCATCACCACTGCTCTCAAAACGGTGAAGAAAAACATCGTGAGGAAACCGGCACGTCCTAGAACCAACAATTCGAAGACATGTGACATCTACCAACCCGCACAGGGGGCCGGCGCGGCGGCGTGGCAGGGTATAGCCCACTCCCTTTCGAAGAGAGGAGGCCTGTGTCCCAGCAGTGGGAACTAAGTATATAGGCTGATAGGCTGTCTCCTTGACAATTCAAAAGTGCCTGTAATTTGTTTAATTGAAATAAATACTTTGAGTTGGAGTTTAAAAATATAAGAAAGCTGAACTCAAATACATATCAGTATATATAAAGAATTATCTCCGATTTAATTACTATAACAACTAATAAGAATGTGTAATTATGAGGTCAAAGGGCACAAGCCTATGAATATCAACATTTCTTTACCCAACAGAGCGAGATAGCGCCATACAACTGTCATATCTCCGTCCCTTTCAATAGAAGTGACAAGTTTGACATTTCGATGAGCGCTTGAGTGTTTTTTTTTCTAATTTGATATTTATTCGAGTGTCAGTCAAAACTGACAGTCTATGTGTGAGATTTTTAATGCTTGTTCACACGTTTAAGTTTGATGGGAAGTGATGATGGAGTCTTTATGTGTGTCGAGTATTTATTTGGATAAATAGGTTTGTTGTAATTATGGGCGTTGAAAGGCAATTTAGCACTCATTGCAGTTGTTTTTTTATGGAACAAGTTTGGCAAACTAGCTTACTCTGCGGCCGCTGAACGATCGGTGAAGATGCCATAGAAACGATTTTTTTTATCTAGTTTTTTTTACGTAATCTATATAGGTACTTAAGTATATAAAAAATAATCCTTATTTCCCTTGGTCACGCCATACCTTGAGAACGACTTTGCCGATTTCATCCATCTTTTTTTTTAAGTTTTCTAATACTTTGTAGAAGGTTTTTACTGAAAAAATAAAATTAAGAAAGTTGCGCAGAAAATTAGAAAATTTAAGAATTTACGCTTTTACTCTAAAACAGCTGAACGGATTTAAATGAAATTTGACACATGGGTAGACTGAACTGGAGAAGGACATAGGCTACTTTTCATCCTGGATCGCAGATGAAGTCGGGGGCAACAGCTAGTTAATTAAAATAAATATAATTTTTAAAATTACTTGAGATATTTTGCATAAAATCTCAAAAAAAAAAAACATTTTTTTTCATATAATATTCTTTTTTTTCTTTTTTTTTTCAAATATTTCTCTTAAAATATTTCGTGTATGAATAGATACATCTTATATATGTTGGGGCGGCTCTCAATCTATACACCGGATGCAGCTAAATACCAGTATTTTACATGGAGCGACTGCCTATCTGACCTCCAAAATATAGTTACTGGTTACGATATCCCTTGGTAAGACTGGTTGTCAAACTTTCGGCTTCTGACTACCCGTAACGACTGTCAATGATTTACAAATGAAAGTCGGAAGCAACGGCTTAACCTGCTTTCCGGGGCACGGTGGAGAATTTCGATATGTTATTGATGGTCACCCATCCAAGAACCAACCGCGGCTAGCGTAGCTTACCTTCAATTGACCCGTGCGGCTGTTATTATTTAGCCACGAGCTCCTCCTGTAGTCTGTAGACACATCTGTACAGATGCCAGCACATCAAGCTACTACAATCTGTCAAATTTCTTTAATAGATTTTCAACTTTATCGCTGAAACATTATGGTTCAAGGTTGATTGGAAAATTTTGGCAGTTTCGGGTAGCTTGACCTGCTGGCGTCCGTACAATAAGGGGGTGTGTTGCTAAGTACCTCAAAATATGCCTGATGGAGGACATGCCACTTGCCTATGAGGTGACAGCAGGTGGAGTGGATACACGAGAGTAAGTGAGGTCTTGGAAGATGATGTTAAAATTGAAATTTTGCCGAGAAGACCCTGGTCAAGATGGGTACAATATAGTAACTCCTAGCAATGAAGTTTGACGGTAAAAACGTATTTAATAATAGTAGAATACTTCCCCAAAAAAGAATACAAGATAGTCATCGAATCCAACTAAGTAACCATACAATAAAACAACAATATATATGTTACTTTCGCTTGCATATTAGTAACTAACAAATGCCATACATTTAGCAGTAAAACTGCTGGTTAAGCAAAACGCTACTATTTACAGTAATCATTCAGTAATTGTCAGTAGTACGCAGTATGGCGTCGTAACATATCATTTTGTGCGCGGTGACCAAGGATTTTGCATTTTTGCAAGACGTATGGAGTAATATCGAGTCCTTACGGGTAGTCGGATGTCCGAGAGTCTGACAACCAGTCTTACCAAAGGCCTCTTCGGGGTAAACTTAACCTGAGGGTCTACTCCGAAGTAGTATCGGCCGAATGTTCGGTCGTTTCCTGGGGGCCTACTCCGAAGTGCAAAGTGCGAATGTTCGGATCGGACCGACACACGGCCGAACCGAATATTATTGAAAAATACGAAAAAAGTTCGGATCGGCTCAGTTGGGTCGGGACTATAGCCAATATTTGAAAGAGTGTAGTATCGGAAACGACCGAACCAAATAGTAACCTCGTAGCAGGAAACGGCCGAGCATTCGGCCGATACTACTTCGGAGTAGACCCCCTGCTACGAAGTTACTATTTGGTTCGGTCGGTTCCGATCCTACACTCCTACACTCTTTCGAATATTGACTATGGTCCCGATCCAACTGAGCCGATCCGAACTTTTTTCGCATTTTTCAATAATATTCGGTTCGGCCATGTGTCGGTCCGATCCGAACATTCGCACTTTGCACTTCGGAGTAGACTCCCTGCACCCTAATTGCGTAACACACTATCAAGCTGATTAATTTTGAAGGATATTGCCATATTGTTAATCCATTGCTTCATATGTTCATAAAAATTGTCTGTTGAACAAAGTAAATAACGCAATAGATCTCGTTGAACTGTCAAAATTGAAGTCATTGCTACTGATAGTGTTTTACGCAAGTTTCACGCTGCACACTTGACCTATACACGCTGCACATTTATATGAGAAAACATGTTCTTTTTTCCCCGAGGTGGACAATCCCTGGGGTAGGCGGAGTCTGTCAGACTGTTACTGACTAAAAACCACCCCGGTCTTCCATCTCACACCTACGCCGGGGGTCGCGGGAACGTACGATCCTTCCGCAACCCCCGACTGGTGCCGGCCCGCCACTGTGGGCCTCAGGGGTCAAACACTTAGGTGTTCGACTACCCCCGCGACGTCTATCTAAGACGGGCGCACGTGGAACACTACACGCCGCCACCTCGGGCCCTGGTGTATGGGGGGCGACGGATGTACCATAAATGAGAAACCCTGGTACAAGCTCAACACTGCTGTGGAAAGCTTGCAGCAGCGATTCACACACAAGCAGTCCAGTCTGCTCGCGATGCACCACAGTACATATAATGTTGCGGCTGGCCCGTACCCGGCGCACCAGGGAGGCGAAGAAGCAATCGACTCGAGCTTCAGCAAAAATCCCTGATGCGCTACTGAAGCGGAACAGCCCCATCAACACCCGGAACGCATTATTATATTGAATCCGAGGGACGCTGTACGATTTTAAAATGTAATCTACCCACAGGCTGCACGTGTAAAATTTGGTGCAATATCATCAACATCTCTTTCATATCATCATGGATGGATTGTGTGAGGAATGATATGAAAGAGAAGAGAGTGAATGATAGCGTGACGGCTGACAGAGGAAAAAGGAAGAAGAAAACGTGTTGCGCGGACCCCAAGTAACATGGGATAAGGGCAGGAAGATGATGATGATCATCAACATCTGCCTAACTTTTTCCCAACTATGTTGGGGTCGGCCTCCAGTCTAACCGGACGCAGCTGACCACCAGTATCTTACATGGAGCGACTGCTTATCTGAACTCCACAACCCAGTTACTGGATAATACGATACTCCTTGGTAAGACTGGTTATCAGACTTTCGGGCTACTGACGACCCGTAACGACTGTCCAAGATCCACGAATGACAGCCGGGACCAACGGCCTAACGTACTTTCCGAGGCACTGAGGGAGGGGTCTTGGAATGTGAAGATGATCCACGGACCAACCGTGGCAAGCGTAGCTTAACCTGATCGATCGAACCGTGCGGTTGTTAATATGCACGGAATATTAAACCAACGAGGTAAATTTTCTTTTAATTTAAACTAGTCCAATATCTCTCCCTTCACTTTTCACCTTTCCAAAACAAACAGAAGGGTATGCCTGTTAGCCACTAAATAATAAATTCGTTGAATCATGCTCACCCCAGTGCAGCTACGTCAATACAACTTTATTATTCATGGCTGCCGCACTGGACGTTGTCACAATATGTGGATTGGAAATATGGTTGGTGTCTTCAGTAGAGAGTTTGTAGAAGCGACATTTTTGTTAATGGTTATGCTTAATGCCTATTGTTTTGTAGTTTTTCAATCGATTCGCACGAATTTCAATCTGTGTGGTTCTTCCCTCAAAAAATCATCTCAGACATCGATCTACATGGTCTTCATATGATCTGACCAAGATTATGTCTGGACTTTAAAGGGACTGTGACGTCTGAGTTTGTTTCGGGTTATCTTCTCAGACTAGTCAGATAGGAAACGCCGACCTCATCTATCTAGTTTTTAAAATATGATTGACGTGTAAAAGTATTTGTACAAACCTACTTACAAAATAAAATCATTTATCATTTAATGTATTCGCTCGAATCGGGCGAATCGTCACTTTTAAAATGTGCCTATTCGTGCGAGTCGCCTATGTAAAAAAAATATTATTTAAAAGTTACGATTCGCCAGTTTCGTGCGAATACTAATAAGCCTGTTTTGGGCTAGACAAGTTTTCAGTTTTTGTACAGTTTCAGTGTCTGAAAGGTTGATCAATCCTACTTACTTCCTACTAATATTATAAACACGAAAGTTTGTGAGGATGGATGGATGGATGGATGTTTGGACTCTTTCACGCAAAAACTACTAAACGGATTTGGATGACATTTGGCACACATGTAGTTTATAACCAGGATATTAACACATATGATACTGTTTATCCCGATATTCCCACGGGATCTAACTGAACAGACAGCTGAGCTGCTGGGGAGTTTATTGCGCCACTTCTTTCCAGCGATAGCACTAGGAAGTGGTGAAGGGCGGGCGTTTTTGGGGGACTATCTTTTGTAATTTTGACGTTCGAAAAGTGCTGATTCTCAGCCTAATTTGAATAAATGACTTTTGATTTTGATCGAAACTTATGCGGCTGAAACAGCGGGGGGATGCTAGTACTTAAAAATTGTTATATCTCACGAAATCTCAAATGCTTGGTTGGTAACAGCAGCAGCTAAAAGTCACCATCATCATCTGCCTGCCTTCTCCCGACCATGTTGGGGTCGGCTTCCAGTCTAACCGGATGCAGCTGAATACCAGTGTAGTATTTTATATCGAGCTTAACTGCCCTCCACAACCCAGTGACTGGCCACGGTCGGTCCGTGGATAAGTGCATCAGAGCCCTCCATGCTTCGGAAAGCACATAAAACTGTCATTCGTGGATCTTATAAGTGCATCAGAGCCCTCCATGCTTCGGAAAGCACATAAAACTGTCATTCGTGGATCTTTGGCAGTCGTTACGGGTAGTTCGAAGCCCGAAAGTCTGACAACCAGTCTTACCAAGGGGTATCGTATTACCCAATAACTGGGTTGTGGAGGTCAGATAGGCAGTCGCTCCATGTAAAATATTGGTATTCAGCTGCATCCAGTTAGTCTGGAAGCCGACCCCAAAAATAGTTGGGAAAGGGCTAGGCAGATGATGAAATTAATATAATTCGATGTTCTGACCATCGCGTTCGAGCGGATCGCGAGTCCAATTAAATATGTCATCGGATTCAGCCGATCGAGTCTGTAAAATCTCACCGTGAAAAGGTGAAATGAGCTTAGATTGAGTTGTCAATAGTGTCAATCCCTAGCATTCGTTGGAATGACAGCTCACTCCACGCTGACTTCACTTAAGTTTTCACGGTGAGATGGTTACAGAATCGCACTGCGGGCTAAGGTGAAAAAGACACAATGACTCATTCCAAAACGGATGGTCAACTCTCGTAATTTAAAACGTTCATAATCTAGTCGCAGACTCATCTCGGCGACAAACAAATGTCAAAAACTTGTCAAAAATGTAGAGAAATTAGAGGTATTTTTGACAGATTGAGACTGAGATCAGACTGTGAACATTGTTATTAAAGTTACGAGAATTGTCCCTCAAGACTGTGGAATTGCCCCTCAGACTGTCGAATTGCCCCTCTGAGTCGCTTCTACCCAGTTTATTATTCTTCAGTCGTTTCCTCGAATTGAATTTCCTTGGAAATTATTTAATGAGTTTTGTATTGAAAAAACTGTCATAGGTAATATGAATGTCAGTTTGTATGACTACTTTTAATTATATCAGTTTGTTAGGTTTTAGATTCTTACATCTTATTTGGTTCTTTTGGATAACAGACGCACGGGTTAATAGATCAGTCGGTCGATTCTGTAAAAATCTCACCGTGAAAACTCAAGTGAAGTGAGCTTGATGTGAGTTGTCAGTATTCCTAGCATTATTTGGAATGTCAGCTCACTTCGCCTAAGTTTTCACGGTGAGATGGTTACAGAATCGCACTGCTGCTTAAGCTACGATTGCGGCGGTTGGTCTGTGGCTGGGTGACCATCTTTACATACTATACGTGCCTCGGAAGGCACTTCATGGCAGCCGGGAACGACGGATATAATCATCTTTGATAGTCGTTACTAGTCATCAAAAGCCCGAAAGTTTGACAACCAGTCTTACCAAGGTGTATTGTATTACCCAGTAACTGGGTTGTGGAGGTCAGATAGACAGGTGCTCCATGTAAAATACTGTCCTGAACTGCATCCGGTTAGACTGGAAGCCGACCCCAACGTAGTTGGCAAAAGGCTAGGTAAATGACGAAGATGGAATACAAAAACCAAAGCCACTCGTGGTGCATTACCACGAGTGGTTCCGCATGAAAACCCAAGTTCCTGTATAATTTCCAAGCTAAATATTGCAAGATGTTTACACTAGTATTATCAAGTTAGCGGTTATCAATTTAAGTGGAATTTCCTAACATGTTGTTTATTTTACAACTTAGCTTCATACATAAGTAATTTGTTGTTCCGCGAAGTTTGTACTTGGCTTGGAAAATAATATCATCGCTTTTCTTGCTAAATCTATCGCAAAAGATGACTAAAAGGGTAGGCTACGTTTTTGTGAGTTTGTGAAAATCAAACAGGATCAACCTGCGGGGTAGTTGCGTAAAACACTGACAGTAGCAAATTCTTTCATTTTGACAGTTCAACGACATTCATTGCGTTATTTACGTTGTTGAGCAGACACATTATTCGAATATATGAAGCAATGGATTAGCAATATCCTTAAAAATTATTCTGATTGTGATTGTTAGTGTGTTCGCTATTAAGGTGCGGGTTAAGCTACGCTTGCCGAGTTAATTCCGAGGATGGTTTAACATCTCTTCGTACCGACACCGTTCCGTACCTCGAAAAACATCTTAGACGGTTTAGACGCACGGTTGGCGCAGTGGTTAAGCGATTCACTGCTGCGCTGCGTGTCGCGGGTTCGATTCCCGCACGGAACAAATATTTGTATGGCCTACAAGTAGTTGTTCCGGGTCTGGCTGTTTCTGTATGTGAGTTTAAATGTTTGTAAACGCACCCACGATACAGGAGAAATACCTAGTGTGGGTAAGCGTTTAAAAAAAAATGGTGCATAGTTGATCGGGTAGTCAGACGCCCGAAAGTCTGACAGCCAGTCTTACCAAGGGGTATCGTGAATCCCATGAGCAACTCGGTTGTGGAGGTCAGATAGGCAGTCGTCCTATATAAAATACTGGTATTCAGCTGCATACGGTTAGACTGAAAGCTGACCCTAACATAGTTGGAAAAAGGCTGGCTAAGTAATAAAGTACTTTCTTCTCCGTAAGGGGCGTATCTAGGGGCGAGGGGGGGGGGGTCAGGCTAGGCTATTTATTTATTTATCCATTTATTTCAGGCATCAAGGCCCATATAAACACATACAATACAATATTAATATAACTTAAAAATACTATAAATACATACAACATTATAATTAGCACTAAAAACTAACTAACGCACACGAAGTGTCTGCGTCGAGTTCCGCTGACCGCGGCGGTATACAACACCCCCCCAGAACTCTTCCTTGAGGAACTTCTCGAGATGGTGTCGGAACACGCACCACGAACGACTTGGAAATTCGTGTTGTGACACGACTCCAACTTCTCGACCCTCAAAGTCCAGTTGGTCTTCATACGCATGTACTCAACCTTCGTGCAGTACTTAGTCTATGCCCACTCTAGAAACTTCTTTGCTTTTACTGTCAATTTTTCTAGGGTCGGCCTAGAAAAATGGACAGTACTGAAGAGTTACAAGCTGTGTAAACACTTTTTATTAGGGTTCCGTACTTCAAAAGGAAAAAACTGAACCCTTACAGGATCACTTCGTTTTCCGTTCGTCTGTCTCTCAAGACCCCTTTTCTCAAGAACGCTTGGAGGTATCAAGTTGAAATTAATATCAAGTATGTAGGTCTAAGGTCCCTTGGAGTCCTAAAAATAACAAACTTCTATGTCAACGCAATAATAAAATACGGCCACTTGTATGCGACATATTTTGATATTCGCAAATAAATCAAAACTACTTCACATTGACTTAGAATCATAAAATGATGATTATGATCTCTCATTAAATGACTGTGGTAAGTTCAGCTGGAAGGCTGCCCCTCTGGACAAAATCCCTAGCTACGCTAATGTCTACTAGGTACCTTACCTATTACTAAGTTAATATGGGATTGTTATTTCACATCCGTGAATGACAATACACCATTAGGTTTTTGACCAAAACTGTAGTAAAATCATGATCAGTCTGTTGATGAGCGTTTATCGATCTACTTTTGACGATCGCACAGGTAGCGCCATCTAGTTTCAGTATTCGTCACTAACCTCTTTTAATTCAGGTGCAGTCAAAGAGAATAATTATTTAACAAAATATTGATTACTAACTTAAATTCTCCGTATATTCGAATCATAACTGTCATTCTTTGATAGTTGTAGCAAATTGTCGCAGTGTGTCAATTTGATGAACAATATTTGCCTGACTATACCTACTAGCCGTTTTCTGTAGTATCAAAAGTTATGGACAGTCACCTCTGTCCTCAAAACCAACAATAGGTAGGTAGGTATATACAGAGTGACAGTTCTTTAATAAGTTTTTTTAAGAATAGTTACCAGATCCAAGTCAGTGAAGGCCAAGTCCATAAAAAAAAAATTGGTTCCAAAGAAATACAATCTATAATTTTGTCTAAGACTATTTTATAGGCAGGTTATGAAGCATATCAAGCATATCATGGTTAGTAAGTTATAGCTAGTAGCTGCGAACACGATACCAACTGTTTGAGCGAGCGCGTGCGCCAGCCAGTGGCTGTTAAGGCGAAGATAATACGGATACAGGTGTGAATTTTAATTATTTAATCTTTCGTCAGGGGTTTAAAAACATTATTAAACCAGAGTGTTGTGCCGCAGCCGCCGAGGCTTATGTCCAGCGGTACCCTGCAATAGGCTGAGTTGGTTACGGCATAAAACAAAGGAATAAAAATTGTGTGCGTTAAAACTTATCAATACTCAATATATTTACTGCTTCCACATGTGAACTTAGGTGGTAGATTTTACAGAATATGATCATTGTGGACCCTGTCGGGCACAGCAAAAGTATGAGAGAGGAAGAGGGCTATTATTTGACTACTTTGTTGTTATATAATAGATATTGTAATTATTTTATAAAAAACATGCAAGTGATTTAAAATTTGTCATTTAAGTATTCATTGATATTATAATAGCATTTATTTAATAGAAATTGTTTTAATTTATTTGTGAATGTATAAAATTTTTGTTCTTCTTTAATTATTTCTGGTAATTTATTATATATTTTAATTGACATGACTAGTGTACTTGAGAGCTTGGTAAGTTTAACCTATTTTTATGGTGCAATGTATATTTTGACTGTATATTTTCTCTTGTTGTGTAAAAATGTGGGTACTTTCAAACAAATTTACATATTTCTAGGATGTATAAGCAGGGGAGGGTAAGGAAACCATCATCCATATCAGCACCCCAGCAGTAAGAAATTAAAGGAATTTATGGCCATGATCAGCAGTGGGACACTATTACTGTTAGCCTGCATCATCCCACCGCTGGCCAAAGGCCTCTCCCCATGACTTCCAGCTTTTTCGATCCAGGGCTAAAGTGGTCCACTGGTCGTTTGTTTTGTCCAGCTCGTCCCGCCATCTTCTACGGGGTCTGCCGCGACGCCTTCTAGCTGTGTTAGGGTGGTGGTTATTTTGGCCCAAGGCTTATTGGCTATATGGCAGACGTGGCCAGCCCAGTCCCACGTCAGCTTAGCAGCTTTTTGAGCAGCAGTGGGTGGGACACACAAGAGAGAACAATCCAGACACCGTGCTATAGCGATGGGTTAAGCATTCATTCAGAGGGTTGCTGATTATACAAGGTTACACCTTGTATAATCAGCAACTGCTACTGATATGCATATGCTACTGATTCTCGTTACGAATCAAAAATAAAATATGTAGGTATTATTTTTCTAATTTTCGGAAATCGGCATGTGTGGGATACCCATTTTAAAATGCGGCCTGTGTGAGACCGCACTGTAACTGCCCTTTTACACACACATAAAAACGCGGCCGCTTATACGATACCATAACGCGATTTTGTTCTTTGAAAGTGGTGTAGGTATTCTGAAATACTGTCAAACTTAAATAACTAAAAAAAACAAGTATTTATTCATTATTTTAGGGATTGTAATTTTATTTGATTATTTATGTCTTTCATAACAGCCTCCTGAAATTTGACAAACATGCAAAACAGTTTGTATATTATGTCCTAGGCAATTTGAAACTTAGCTCTTATACGAGTATGTACGCTGTTTTGGTAACGTAATCGTCGCTAAACACCTTGGACACCTGCTAAACATGGTAACAAGTAAATAGCTTAGCCATTCGTGATGATGACTGCTTTTCAACCTGTGGTTGTAAGTTCGTTTCGTACAAAAAAGACATGAGCGTCACTTTGTCTGCAATTGTCACCCAATGAAACATCTATGGTATCCTGAGATTAAAAAAAAAAATCCTAATAATGCCAGTTTCGGTGTCCACTCTTGGCTAACTTTACAGGAGAACAGAAGGTCAATTCCCGTAATTAAAAACGTGGCTATCTCATCTCAGCGATAATCAAGTGTCAAAAACTTGACAAAAATGTGGGGAAATTAGAGGTATTTTTGACAGATTGAGACTGAGATCAGACAGCACGTTCGTAAACTTTTCATTAAAAAAACCTGATAAATATTGTGATTTAGATGATAAATAAGAACTCCAAAACAGAAATAATTAAGTAGATACGCTTGTAGGATCAAGTACAAGAATTCATATGATTTGTTTCTGAAAAGATAAACTTTAACCTGAGGGGCAATTCTCGTAATTTTAAGATCGTTGACAGTTTGATCTCAGTCTCAATCTGTCAAAAATTCCTCTAATTTCCCTGCACGTTGACAAGTTTTTGACATTTGTTTGTCGCCGAGATGAGACTGCGACTAGATTTTGAATGTTTTAAATTACGAGAATACGCCTTCTGTTCTTCTGTAAAGTTAGCCCTATGTCGCTTACTCAATTTTGCCTTTCATGCGTCGATTTCTTTTTCAGGAGTAACAACTAATGATCCAAACCAAACTTTAGTTCCTCAATTTGCAAACTAACCATTCATCATCAAACATTCTTCCTGCTTCCTTCCTGCCACATTCCCTCACAATAGCCTCCCCCTTAACGGCGCCGGCGCTCATTTAAACGCCTCGCGCGGACCACACACGAAGTTCGGAAATAGACTCGATCACACGGCAGAATGGGAGCGACGGACTTTTCTTGTGATATGGAGAGTTTTAGCGGGGTGGAGGATGGAATAATTATTTAATGATCGGAGATTGGATAGTCATAATAAATGGAAATCATTTACCGAACATTGTAACACGACCTTCAACTACAATGCTCAGCTGTTTATTGCGGTTGTTTAGCCTTCTTCGTGTCGCTGGCATGCTATATTTTAAATTTGGTTTTCCCAAAACTGCCAATTCCACGGCGTTGTCAGTTTGACTGCATGTTTTGGGACACAGAGATCAGGGTAAGAGGTGGGGCATGGTTCAAACTCAAACTCAAAGTATTTATTTCAATTAAACCAATTACAGGCACTTTTGAATTGTCAAGGGGTCGGTCAGTCAGAAAAATGAAGCTAGTTGCCCATTCCAAAGCGTAGTGGGTACCTATGGAGAAGAACGGGCAAGAAACTCCATGAACACTCTTTTAAATCAAAATAATATGGTTACAAAGTATTGGTTACATCATTCATGTTAGAAATTATGCATGTGAGAACGATGCAGAACGTTAAAAGCGTCCGTAATGAAAAGTTTATAAAAAAAAAACAATTCAAATATTAAATTAAAATAAGCCATGGCAGCAAAGAGATGACCAGTCCCTACTGACGGCGCCCATTCACGAACATGACATAGCTCCACAATCACACCCTACTGCCGTTCCGTCAAGGTATCCTCACTTTATCAGGTAAGACTTACATCTTTCCACATGTGTCCGGCGGCGGTTCAGTGACTTTTTGTTTTTTTTTTTTGGGTGGGAAATCATCAAATGACCCTGAATCCCGCTCTGGGCGGAGCGGAAGGGAGTGTCAGACTTTTACTGACTAAAACCCACCCGTGTTCCTTCAGTTGCCTGTGCCAAGGGCCACGGTACCTCTTTCGAATAACCCGCAGCCCTGGCGGCGTTCAGTGACTTCCAAGTGGACCACGGAAGGTTACACCCTTTAGCCTTTCCTTCCAAACCTTCCTGTCTTGTATTTACGATCTCTGGCCATGTTGGTCCTGCTAACGCTAACAGATCCTCACACCACCATCACCGCGGTCTACCTCGACAGCGATGTCCTCCCTCAGGCATCCAGTGAGTAACGCTCTTTGTCCATCTTTCGTATTGAGTTATTTAATTAAAAGAAAATTATTTGTTACAAGAGTGATCAACTGTTTACTAATAACAAAAGTGTGGGGTCACCAATCCGTCGCTCAAAATTATGTCTGTCTTTACTTCGACCAATCATTGCAATCGTTTGGTCGAGGGGCCCGTGGCTAAATAATAACAGCCGCACAGGTCGATCGGTCAGGTTAAGCTACGCTTACCGCGGTTGGTCTGTGGATGGGTGATTACATACCGAGACCCCTCCGTGCCTCGGAAAGCACGTTAAGCCGTTGGTCCCGGCTGTCATTCGTGGATCTTTGACAGTCGTTACGGGTAGTCAGAAGCCCGAAAGTCTGACAACCAGTCTTACCAAGGGGTATCGTATTTCCCAGTAACTGGGTTGTGGAGGTCAGATAGGCAGTCGCTCCATGTAAAATACTGGTATTCAGCTGCAACCGGTTAAACTGGAAGCCGAGCCCAAAATAGTTGGGAAAAGGTTAGGCAGATGATTGCAATCGTTTGCAGGTCATTGTATAGCTTAATTTTTAGCAATAAATAGATGTTTCATCATCATCATCAGTTCAGCCAAAAGACGTCCACTGCTGGACATAGCACCACCATTCAACCGTTTCTGTGCTTTTCGCATCCGACGGGTGCCTGCGGCCTTCACAAGGTCGTCGGTCCACCTTGTGGAAGGCCTTCCAACGCTACATCTTCCGGTACGCGGTCGCCTCTCCAGAACCTTTCGGCCCCATCGGCCATCTGTTCTGCGAGCAGTGTGACCTGCCAACTGCCACTTAAGTCACTGTCACTTAAATCACTGTCCATTCTAAGGTTGCCTGGAAGAGATCGCAGTAATGCGATAAGGCCGCCCATTGTATATTTTGTAGTGTACCATGTATTTTTTATGCTATGTATTTTTGTGGTGTACAATAAAGTATATCATCATCATTCATCATCATTCTCCCGCCCTTATCCCAATTTATTTGGGGTCGGCGCAACATGTCTTTTTCTTCCATACTTCTCTATTAGTCTTCATCTCGGTATATATAAATAAATAAATATAAATAATAAATAAGTTTGGCAATTCTTAGAGTAGATGGGTATAAGAGTCACAGGGTGATTATTATGATGACAAGACTTTAGTATCTAGATAAAATCACTAAACCATTGTTATTAGAACACAAGTCCGTCCCACACAATCGCCGACAAATTATTCATCAACCTACATATTTAAATCGATGATATACTAATCAATGTATACTAATATCGATAGCTATCTATACTTCTATATCTCTACTAATAATAAGGCTGAATAGTTTGTTTGTTTGAACGCGCTTATCTGTGGAACTTACCAGTCGGATTTATGGAAAAAATCTTTATGCATTTGATAGCCTAATTCTTGAGGAAGGCTATAGGCTATTTAACATCACGAGTTTAAGTTGATGTTTGGTCTAAGAGGTATTTAGATAGATTCTTTGTGTTATTGTTGCGATAAGGTACGATGGGACTGTCATGTATTTTATATAAAAGTCCCTAAATTAAATAAAGAGAAAAAAAAAACATCACGCTACGATCCTCAGGAGCCGAGCAAAAAAAAAAAAATAGTCAGACGAATGGTGAACGCAAATGAAGTCATAGCGCGGGACGGCGATGCGATGCGACGCGGTCGGGGAAGAAGAATTTCACGCTGACGAAGTCAAAATCAAAAGTCATTTAATCAGCACTTTTCGAATATCAAAATTCAGATAAAACGGTAACGCGGCGCGGCGCGGCGGGTTTTAATTGGTTTATTCAGATAAAACGTTTATTCAGTGCAACAAAAGACACAATACAAGTAATAAAAAAAAAATAAAAACAGGTGAAAAAAAAAAAAAAAACAAAGATTAAAAAGATAAATTGACCCATAGACACCTCGTATAAGTAAATCTATAACGGTCGATCACTATATCTGGGCGGTGTGTGTCTCATGGTTGCACCAAATGGGAGTCCAGCTCAGCATGTGCCAGGTACAATACCTGACGCTGGTATTCTGCTGCATCCCGTTAGTGACACCCGGATGTCGAGAAGACACATCTGAGTTTAAACAAAATGGTACAGACGCCAGCACATCAAGCTACTACAATCTGTCAAATTTCTTTAATAGATTTTCAACTTTATTGCTAAAGTGTTAAGGTTCAAGGTTGATTGGGGAAATATGACAGTTACGGGTAGGTTGACCTGCTGGCGTCTGTACGTACAGTCACGAGCAAAAGTATGTATACACTCGGCTTTTATTCAAAAGCGATTTACTCGTTTATTTTTGAATGAAATATTATGTTGTTACGAACATAGCATTTTCGAACCCATAGGTTTATTTAATGTGTCGTATTTCAACGTTGCATCCGTTATTTCACGAAAAAATCGCAATAGAAAGTTGCCAAGTGTTGACATGTTGGTGCTCGTGACTGTAATAGTGCTTACACATATGAAGCTCCCCGGCACGGCCGCCCTTCACCACTTCCTAGTGCTTTAACTATCTACTATCTACAGATAGAACTCGTACATGATAAGAGCTTGTCGTACTTTTAATATGGTGTGTCAGGATGTCGATTTAGATTTATTTACTAGTAGTGTTAAGGATTTAAAGCAAAGTTTGAATAATTGTTTCTTCGTTGTATAACCATTTTTTTTTCTCTTCTTTTGTTATTGTACCTTTTGAGTTTGGATAATTCATGTGCGTTTCTCTTACATCGCTGTTTTCGCGTATTTGTTAATGTTACTCACATTGATCGTCAGTGGAAGCTTGTAATTGGCCATCGTTTACACATTGTACTAGATATTAAAATGTATTAGCTGTAAGTTTTCCTAAAAGTAATAAAATAAAATAAAAAATTTAGCTGGGAAGACGAAGTCGCGTGCAGTAGCCAGTTATTCATCAACCCACATATTTAAATCGATAATATACTAATCGATATACAATAATTTGCGTACCAGCGACGAGACAAATCGATATTCGTTATAATAAACAATAGTTCACGTCTGCACTGTTGGGAGGCGGACATTTTGACAAGCGTAAGGACAAGGTCGTAATGTTAGCGGGGAGTTATCGGCGGGAGGAAAGCTATGTTTTGTTCTTATAAAGGTAGTGTTGTGGTGATTATTTAGTTAATGGATTAGTTGGAATGTTGGAATATTGGTTTTGTTATTGTTCTACTGTAGGGCATAATGTTAATATTGAGAAGTTGTTTGTTCAATTTCTATATTAGGTAAAGTGTTGGGAATTTCGGTCAGTGGGTCATCTTAGGGGCGGAGTTTTAGGAGTTGGACTATACGCTTAGGGGCACTATGAGCAGCAAAATTTTTTTTTTTTTTTTTTTAATTTTCGTACTTAGTAAATTTTTCGTTTTTTTTTCTGAAACTTGAAATTTGTATTGCACTTTCGGGTTAACCTTGACCACAGAAACCATTTAGGATCTGAGAAGCATGGCCATACGACGCACCGTTTCCGAGTTAGGAGCTTTTTATTTTTTTTACAAAACACTCTACTTCCAGAAGAAGTCAGAAGTTCTGTCTGTCAGAATAAATTTCTCAATGGCAGCCCAGAATTTGGAAGTCGAAACATAAAATTATGCCTGTATTCCTCGAAAGGTTAGGCTGGTGCAGCTATAGTTCACCCACACTTTTTGCCAGTTATGTTAAAGTCTTAGTAGGGGCGATTCTATTGTCATGAACTCTGCACAAATCCAGACTCCAGCTATTATTGAGAAATTCCAGATGGAGGAACCCAGTCACACTTTGCCCGACCCTGGATTGGACCCCAGGACCTGAACAGACGAGTAGCGAAGCAGTCTGGAACTGGAGTTTGGAACTGTGTCCGTTATATGGCAGCTTTACATTATTAGACCAATTCAATAAGGTGGTGTTGAAATCAAAAATCAAAAGTCATTTGTATATAAGTAGTTTCAGCCATCTTGTTACCATAACACAAGCATTAGGTTGCTTAGCTTGGGATTAGATGGCGCTGTGTGAAATGTCCAGGGATATTATTATTATTATTTATTCTAATTAGGCTGAGAATCAGCACTTTTCGAACGTCAAAATTACAAAAGACAATCCCCCAAAAACGCCCCCCCTTCACCACTTCCTAGTGCTATCGCTGGGAAGAAGAAGTGGCGCAACAAACTGCCCAGCAGCACAGCTGTCTGTTCAATTAGAAAACACTTTATTGTATACAATACTAGGTACCTTTGACCGGTGAACGTGGTGAACCTGCCAGTCCCAAATTGATTTTGTTAGCACTTATTAAGTTAAGTTCAGCCGGTCAGGTATATCATTGCTAATCCTTCTGGGAAACAGCAAAGCTACTTTTAATTAATTTCACGAGACGGCCGTAACATGTTTACAATCACAGTCAGATTTTGAAGACAATTTAAAAAAAAATTAAAGGCAATGCAAGTGTTACGCAAGCTACGCAATTACCCCGCATGCCACTACCCAAACGAAAGCCGCATAAAATGTTGATTCATCATCTACTTAACCTTGTCCCAACTATGTTGGGGTTGGCTTCCAGTCTAACCGGATGCAGCTGAATACCAGTATTTTACATGGAGCGACTGCCTATCTGACCTCCACAAGTAGTTACTGGGTAATACGAAACCCCTTGGTAAGACTGGTTGTCAGACTTTCGGGCTTCTGACGATCCGTAACGACTGCCAAAAATCCACAAATGACAGCTGGGACCAACGGCTTAACGTGCTTTCCGAGGCACGGAGGTGTCTTGGTATGTATAGATGGTCACCCGTCCACAGACCAACCGCGGCAAGCGTAGCTTAACCTGATCAATCGACCTGTGTGTCTGTTATTACTTAGACACAAGCCTCTCATGTCGCATGTAATAGATTATTGAGTATAGTATATACTATAAGTATATGTACCTACAAATTATCCAAATAACAAGCTTTAAATATCAGAATGGTTACTATTTAGTTATTTACTGTGTATGAAAGTTATTATTGAATATGGTTTGTAGGAAAAGGGTTTTATGAAATAAAGCACAGACGGACAAGGCTAAACATTTATTTAATTTTAGGCTTGTCAGCAATTAATCAGAAAACTAGTCGTCCGTTCGCAAAACTAGGTCATCATGGAGAAGAAGGACAAGAAACTCCATGGAAACAGTAACAAAGTATTCTATCAATACATTTCTTATGTTATCATAAATTATCGTTATCTTTAAAAACAATTAATTCTATCTCTTGGACAACGGTCCAAGATAATTCAAAATAATAACAATAGCTAGGAACATTGGCCATAATATATGACTTATACAACAACATTTTCATAATAAGCAATAATTAAGGTATAATATCAAATTAATTAACTTACGTGACATCTGGTCGATCTATTCCACATAACAACGGCACTAGAACTAACCAACTGAACATTTACCAAGGAACTATATTGATAACGTCGTTACAATCCATTTTATACACTACCAACGTCTTTTACGTAAAACATCTACCGCCAATTTGAACCAATCACAGATCATCATATATTTTGGCTTAATATCTTCTAACACAGGTAATAATAAACAAATCTAATATAGTGAAACCATTTTAAAACATTATAAGGTAATTAATCAATTTTATAAGAGTTGATTCTTAATTCTTAGACATCAAAAAGTATATCAACATCAACTGACAGTATTGTGCCAATTATTTGAAACAACCTATTATATTAAAATAGCAATATAAAATCTAAGATATACTACAAGGATAATCAAATATTACTTAATCATTTATAGTAATAACATTCAAGTGTTTTTTACAAGTTAAAACTGTTGTTTTTTGTAAACACAATATCTAGACAACTTAGGTACTTCTAAGTTGGTCCCAAGCTTCGTAAATGTGACAGATTCCATTATTCAACAAACAATATTCCAAAATTATAATTATATTAAAATGAAACATCTAATACATGCATGAAGCATGAAATGTTGATTGAAGACTAAAAATAATAAATTATAATTAAAATCACTGTCTGTAGGTATGACCGCAGCCTCACTTGACATTTGACAGCTATTTAGGCGGGAAGTGACAGCGCGCTCGTTATCGACGCCATTTTGGTTTTTTTTTCTTTTGTTTTTGTTTACACATTGTCTAGCCGGAGGCGCTTACAGCCTGAGCCTCGTGTTAGTTTTAATTTTACATGCTAATTTGATGAATTTTTGGTGTATTTTTTTTTTGTATTTTGTATGTATTTGGGCTTACATGGGCAACTCCATGGAGCATACAAGCATAATCAGTCTATAATGTTCCCACTGCTGGGACACGGGCCTCCTCTCTTTGAGAGGGAGTGGGCTGTAATCTACCACGCGGACCTAGTGCGGGTTGGTAGATGTCAATTGTCTTCTTATTTTCCTTCACCGTTTTGAGAGTAGTGGTGATGAAGTGATTTACACAAAATAAAGCGCCTGTCTGGGTTCGAACCCACGACCTACAACTCGTAAGTCGAGGTCGTTAGCACTGGGCCATCACTGCTCTCAATAATCAAAATCAAAAGTCATTTATTCAAATTAGGCTGAGAATCAGCACTTTTCGATCGTCAAAATTACAAAAGACAGTCCCCCAAAAACGCCCGGCCTTCACCACTTCCTAGTGCTATCGCTGGGAAGAAGAAGTGGCGTAACAAACTCGCCAGCAGCACAGCTGTCTGTCACAATGGAGCAATTCTTGGCAATTATGGCTAACTATAAAGTCTCGGGAACACCGAGCAATTTATCGCAATTTCTAGATTGTAAGCAAGAACTGCTCCATTTAACTTGTGCGTAGCTTAAAACACAACGCCAACGCAAGCCATAAATGATTGATCATGCATGTTTTTTTAAAGTTAAAACGCAGGAAATGTTTTGGTATGGGGCAGTAAGAGTAATTCGACTCGGCTGGGCAGCGTTCGGGAAGCCACGCAATATCTTCTCGTTCCGCATCCCCGCAGTGTCTCAAGACGAAAGTCTTTGACCAGCGCGTGTTGCCAGTGATGTCCTATGGCACTGAAACATGGTCGCTCACAATGGACCTTCTTATGGGCAATTCACCACTGGGCACTTCAATGGGCTATGCTTGGAGTTTCCCTGCGTGATCGAATCAGAAATGAAGAGATCCGCAGGAGAACCAAGGTAACCGACATAGCCCGAAGAATTGCCAAACTTAAGTGGCAGTGGGCAGGGCACATTGCTCGCAGAACAGATGGCCGATGGGGCGAAAGGTTCTGGAGTTGCGACCGCGTACCGGAAGACGTAGCGTTGGAAGGCCTCCCACAAGGTGGACCGACGACCTTGTGAAGGCCGCAGGAGCCCATTGGATGCGAGAAGCACAGAACCGGTCGAAGTGGAGGTGCTTGGGGGAGGCCTATGAACAGCAGTGGACGTCTTTCTGCTGAAATGTGGATGATGATGAATGATGGGGCAGTGAGGTTAAGGTCTACAAGTTTTACTACGCGCTACGCAATGGTCTACGCCGCTACGGCGTAGCTTCTTCTTCTCTATCGTATAATGTATAAGTATCGTATCGGTACGAGTTAGAATAGCTCATGTCGTAGTCAAGGGTTGATACCCTCTTGCTGACTAGCTAATATATTTAATATATTTTGTTGCTAGCCTGGTGGCTAGCAAGAGTTTTCACGCGGACCAAGTCACGAACAGTCGGTCGATTCTGTAAAATCTCACCGGTAAAACTCAAGTGAAGTGAGCTTGATGTGAGTTGTCAGTAGTGTCAATCCCTAGCATTATTTGGAATGACAGCTCACTCCACGCTCACTTCACCTAAGTTTTCACAGTGTGATGGTTACAGAATCGCACTGCAGAAGCGCCGAACTGAAGCAAAAAAAAAAAAAAAATCATACAGAATGCTAAGCGTAATCGAAATATTAGAACGGGCAGGCGATGCGATGCGATGTGTTGGGTCGGTGGAACCAGAAATTTCACTAATATAAGCGTAGCAAGACCGTAGTTTTTTTGCCTCTGTATTTTTTTTTAAACGTTGCCCCCACACTAGGAATTTCTCCTGTATCGTGGGTGCGTTTACAAACATTTAAACTCACATACACAAACAGCCAGACCCGGAACAACTACTTGTAGGTCATACAAATATTTGTTCCGTGCGGGAATCGAACCCGCAACACGCAGCGCAGCAGTCGTGCCGTCACATAGGACAATCGATAAAACACATCTCACACCCAACACTTAATAACTATGGTAGGTTCCACATTAACATAATTATATTAAACTCTTAAATAATTCAACAGTAAAACCTTTAACCTTTACATTGTCGGCACACGATATGTTTCGGCGACTTCAAAAGTTTTACACTTACACTTATGCAGATTAGCCGACTGCGGCGGAGATTAAAGGAGGTTCTGACTTTGCTTGCGTCTGCGTATTATGTAGGTGAGTAGGCTGGCTCTTTGGCGCCATTCATTCATTACTAAGAAACATTTGTCATTTGTTTTTCGGAGTAAACGAGTTTTCCTTAAGCTGAGTAATCTGCATAGCCATTTACAACTATCCGACAGGCTATCGTATAATAATAATATCCCTGGACATTTCACACAGCGCCATCTAGTCCCAAGCTAAGCAACCTAATGCTTGTGTTATGGTAACAAGATGGCTGATAAACTACTTATATACATTTTTTTTTGTAAATACCTACATACATATTATAGATAAAAAAACACCCAGACTCAGAACAAATACATGTAGGACTTATAAATATTAAAACTCACAGCTACAAAAAAGAAAAAGAGCAATTGTATTTGGTGATTTTAACGTTGATTTATTGGACAAAAACAACAAAGAAACAAAACAATATAAAGCTATAGTTAAAGAGGCCGGACACGTACTTCTGAACAAAATAAGTAAAAAATATTGTACGAGAAATTCTATTACAAAAAAAGCATTATTGATCATATTAGCACTAATTTCAAGAACGACCACTTCCACATGGTAATACTTGAATCTTCTCTGTCAGACCATAATCAAATGTACCTAGAACTAAAAAAAGTCAAATCACCACCACGAATGAGATCTCAGTATGAAGCAATAGACTACACACAATTATACAAACATACAGAATCAGCGGAATTTAACCATAACGAAGATTACTTGAAATGGGAAAATGTTATAAAATTATGTGTAAAAAAAAGTAAAACAACTAAAACTAAAATTCTTAACCCTCCGCAAAAAGACTGGATCAATAAGGACATCATTGCAGAAATAAATCAAAGAAATGTAATGTGGACGGAACTTGAAAATAACCCTAATAACGAAACTCTAAAGAAGCAATTTAGCAAAAAACGAGACTGTGTAGAAAAACTAATACAAAGAACAAAAAATACTTACTACTATGATGCAATAACCAAATCTATTAAAAAACCCAAAAAAATGTGGAGTGTAATAAACTATTTAGCCAATAACAAAATCAAACAAAGTAGTGCTCCCTCGAAGCTAGTTGTAGACTCTAAAATCACTACTAAACCGAATGACATTTGTAAAATTTTTAATAATTACTTTGCCACGATAGGACCACTTTTAGCAAAAGAAATACCTGCAACATTTCACGACAACTATTATCGCGCTTTACCAAATTATCTTCCTCAAGAATCAGGTGAGCTGTCCAGTCTTAAACCATGTTCTGCCAAAGAAATTTTACAAATAATAACAAACCTTGATCCAAATTGTAGCACAGGCATAGATGGAATAAACACTAAAGCAATAAAGTGCATTAAAAATCTTATTGTAAATAACTTGTGTACATGTTTTAACAAACTATTAGCCGACGGAAACTTTCCCGACACACTAAAGATAGCAAGGGTTACCCCTATTTACAAATCAGGAAGTCTTACAGATCCCGGAAATTATCGACCAATCTCAGTATTGCCAGTAATGTCAAAAATATTGGAAAAAGTTCTTCACAACCGATTACAAAATTACTTAAACTCTATTAATTTCATTACCGATCGCCAATATGGATTTAGACCAAAAAGCAATACTACCACTGCTACAATTGATCTCGTCACTAAAATAAAGCAAAATATAGACAATAAAAATATAGTCGTCGGTATCTTCGTCGATCTAAAAAAAGCATTTGACACCGTCTGTCACAAATTACTATTAAAAAAGCTAGAATCCATTAACATCACTGGAAGTGCACTAAAAATGTTTAAATCTTACTTAACCAACCGCTCACAAATAGTTAAACTAGGTAATCATGATCAAAGTAACGCGTTACCAATAACATGCGGCGTTCCACAGGGATCCATTCTGGGTCCTCTGCTCTTTTTCATATACATTAATAACATCACCGAAATAAACCTACATGGCCACCTTACCTTGTATGCCGATGATACATGTTTATTTTACTTTGGTTCTTCCATCCACGACATTATTACACTAGCCCAAGATGATCTAAATTCCCTTTACACATGGTTTCAGTTTAATCTTTTAACAATAAACATATCTAAAACTTGCTATGTAATATTTAAAGCAAAAAATAAAATCATTCCACCATTTGATCCACTTAAAATTAATGACGTACCACTGCAGCTAAAAACAAGCGAAAAATACCTCGGTCTGAGAATAGACAGTACTCTTTCGTGGAATGCCCAGATTGAATATATAAAAAACAAGCTCTCGACACTAGTAGGGGCATTGCGCAACATAGTTAGATGTATTCCGCGAACTCTAAGATACACCATCTATAACTCACTAGTAAAGCCGCACCTACTATATTTGATTGAACTCTGGGGCAGTGCTACGAAAACAAAACTGTCAGAACTTCAACGATCGCAAAATAAATTAATAAAAATGCTCTTTAACTATCCCTATTTAACATCAACTACAAAAATCTATAATGACACAAAATTAATGAACATCAAGCAACTCTATATCTATAATACATGTATATTCATTAATAAAGTGCTAAATAAAAAAATACACACAAACATTATATTAAATCAATATCGACAAGTCAGCCAACGAAGCTCACGACGAGCGAGCCTAATAGTGCTACCTAAAACTAGAACCAATTATGGCAAAAAAATGGTTACATTTGAAGGAGTGCAACTATATAATAAATTACCATCAAGTATTAGAAATGTACACTCACTCAACGCATTCAAAATTCAGCTCGGCCAATATTTAACAGCAAGAAAAACACCCTCGCAGAAATGAATGCGTTGGGTGGGTCGTGTTTGTGAAACTGTACATAGAGGTGAAGTCGGACCTATTTATATTGTTAACATTAATTTATTGTTCTCAAGTAAGTGACATTTGTTATGTTTTATTGAGAATAAAGTTTCTTTAAACCTAATATTTGTTCTGTGCGGGAATCGAACCCGCGACACGCAGCGCAGCAGTCCGATCGCTCAGCCACTGCGTTAACCGTGTTATCAAAGATCGTCGCTTTATCAGTTCGACAGCATCCTAAACTGCGTTTGCTGTTTCAGGACTCCAGTTAAGAACACGTCGTCATTAGGCGAATTAAAATAGACTTTACTGGTTTGCAAATAGGTGCAGACAAGGAAGTAACCGCGCTACCAACCTTCAATCAACTCAGCCTGTGGCAATCCACTGCTGGACGTAAGTAGGCCTCTCCCAGCATAAGCATAGCATAATCAGACTATAATGTTCCCACTACTGGGACACAGGCCTCCTCTCTGTGAGAGGGAGTGGGCCATAATCCACCATGCAGGCCCAGAGCGGGTTAGCACATGTCACATATCTTCAAAGTTTTGGTTCTAGGATATGCCGGTTTCCTCACGATGTTTTCGTTCACCGATTTGAGAGCACTGGTGATGAAATAATTTGCATAAGGGAAAGCGCCTCTTCCAGGCTGCGCCACAACACCCTGTCCTCAGCCTTCTGCAGTCTCTCTCTCTCTCTCTCTCTCGTAAAGTCCGAACCTAGCTGACTGGCTAACCTTGTAGACCACGAATAGCTATCGTGCATCTCATACAGACAAGAAAGAAGTAAGTAGATGACGAAACAGGATTTTCAAATTTTCATTCATAATTTTATTTTTTGTTGAAGTTTCATTCATAATCATCATCTGCCTAGCCTTTACCCAACTATGTTGGAGTCGGCTTCCAATCTAACCGGATACAGCTGAATACCAGTATTTTACATGGAGCGACTGCCTATCTGACTTCCACAACACAGTTACTGGGTAATACGATACGCCTTGGTAAGACTGGTTGTTAGACTTTCGGGCTTCTGACTACTCGTAACGATCGTCAAAGATCCACGAATGACAACCGGGACCAACGGCTTAGCGTGCTTTCTGTGGCACGGAGGGGTCTTGGTATGTAAAGATGGTCACCCATCCACGGAACAACCGCGGCAAGCATAGCTTAACCTGATCGATCGACCTGTGCGGCTGTTATTACTTAGCCACAAGCCCCTAAGTTTCATTCATAATATTCTGTTAAAAGGTAATAATAGGCTCCTCAAAGATACGACCTTCGACCCTGTCGGCAACTTGCCTTGTCTTCTAACACCTACCCAAAGGTACAGTGAACAAAACAGATGTCAATACAGGGCGCTAAGTACTTACAGCTTCTGTTTTATGTCGTTGGGTGGCTAAGTAGGCAGTCGCTCCATGTAAAGTACTGGTATTCACCTGCGTCCGGTTAGACTGGAAGCCGACCCCAATATAGTTGGGAAAAGACTGGCAGATGATGAAGAGTGGTAAATAGAGCAGCGTTGCTCTTGTTCTGGGTGTGAAAAAAAAAAATTTTTTTCTTTATTTTAAGGGCTTTATCGCTGGGCGATAATGTCGCCCTGTCACACATCAGCACAATCGATTAACCTAAAAACACAACACTTATTTTAAAACAAAGAAAGCTAGCTTGTACAGTATCCTAGCTTGTTCCGATAAAGGACATGCCAGGATAGATGGATATTCCCTTTTCTGTTGACCTTTTTTTTTTTTTGAGTATGGGAAATCATCAAATGACTCCTCCCGCTCTGGGTGGAGCAGAAGGGAGTGTCAGACTCTTACTGACTAAAACCCACCCGTGTTCCTTCCTTAGCCCTTTATGTTCCAGGGCAGCGGTAAACCCTTTCGGATGTTCCCGTTACCCTGGCAGGCTTCGGCCCTATGGGGCCCCGTCGCTTTTGCTGACATCTCTTTGAGGCGCGCGTGGAACACTTACACGCCGTCCGGCACGGGCCTAGTCCTGATCGGACGGAGAGCTACCCATTACTCTCCGCCCGCAGGCCCGCGCCTACGGTGGCCGGGAGTCGTCACGCGGCTCCCGACGCCCGGAGCGTCTCCCGCGGCGGCTGAGGCGTGAGGTGCGCAAGGTGCGTTCCCTCGCCCACCCCGCCTCCTCCTTCGCTAGCATGACTGCTTCGCAGAAGGAGGTGACTGCCTCCCACTCCCTCTCACCCCGGACCATGGCTTAAACCAGGGCCGGACGCGAGAGGTCGCCGCCGCTGCCAATCGCCTCTACGAGGACACGGCGGTGCTCTGCCCAAGCAGGGCAGACCTCCACCGTATGCTCCACCGTGTCCGTGTCCGTGTCCCCGTGTCACCGTGTGCTGATGATGTGCAGGAACCTCCCGAAACATCCGTGTCCGGAGAGGACCTGCGTCAGGCGGTAGGTGAGAACGCCGTGACCTCTCTCGTTTCTGTTGACCTCTGGTTAAAGTATTCACTCCACATGTCTAGTCTATATCCAGCTGTTTAAAGTTTAATGGAGGAATATTTACAGAAATACCATCTGACACAGCTTGGTTGGCCAAAAGATCTACTCTTTCGTTATCCTGAATCTGTACGTCAGACGGGATCCACTGTAAGACTACCGTTGTTGAAGTGAAAATAAATAAGAAATTATGTCTGCTTTGTCCTGTGATAAAAACGGCTAGAAATCTCTGAAAATCTATTTTACATAGTTGGAGAAAGGTGACAGATGACGAGTGACAAAGAACACACATCATCAAGTGAAAAAAAAACATCAATATCTTTATATGTTTATTTTATCGTGTTTGGATGTCGATCCAGCCGGTCGATTCTGTAAAAATCTCACCGTGAAAACTCAAGTGAAGTGAGCGTCAGTAGTGTCAATCCCTAGCATTATTTGGAATGACAGCTCACTCCACGCTCACTTCACCTAAGTTTTCACGGTGAGATGGTTACAGAATCGCACTACAGGTCACGTCTGCAGAGTTTAGCTAGCTAAATTAAAATAACCCTGTAAGCAGGTATGGTGATACTACTTCCCTGCACAAGCTCCTTCACAGACAGCTCCTAGTATCCACTTACTACTAAAACTGTTTTGCTGTCCATACGTTTTATTATAATATTATGTGACACTTACACTTATGTTAATAGTCCATTGTTCTAAAGTATAATAACTATGTACGTAGGTAAGCATACATACATAATAATTATTTCCTTTATTTCATATAAAAACTTACAAATTACATTTTAAAATCCTACTAATAGGTACCTATTATAAACGCGAAAGTTTGATGGATGGATGGATGTTTGTTACTCTTTCACGCAAAAACTACTAAACGGATTTGGATGAAATTTGTTACACAGATAGTTTATACTTAATCAGGATTGACTGATAATTTTTATCAAGATATTCCTACGGGATCGAAACTTATGCGGGTGAACCCGCGGGGCGCAGCTGGTATTTTTATAAACAAAATGATAAAAAAAACTTTTAAAAATATAAAAAATAGTAGCGCACCGGTATGGGGAACAGGGTTATATTAATAATTATTATTGTTAAAGCATTTATTATTTACAAACTGTGTGTATAATAATAAAAAACTGTGTCTTATAATGGCTGATGATGGGTGATCATGATGGCTGGGTGTCTTGAGCGCTTGTGGCCCAGTGGTAACTTACGAGTAGGTCGTAGATTCGAACCCAGACCGACGCTTTACTTTGTATAAATTATTTCATCACTACTGACTTACGAGAATTGCCCTTCTGACTGTGAACGCTGTTAGAATTACGAGAATTGCCCCTCTGATGTATGAACGTGAATGAAGCAAAAGGAGGTAAGGATCGTGGCAGGTGGCGTTCTGTAGTGTCTGTGTCTGCCTTACCTTGTGGGGACAAGGCGTCAGTTTACGTATGTATTTTATTTCACATAAACTATATGGGCACTTATGAAACATCAGAAGCTAGGTGCACGGTTCCAATTGGTCGTTTCCTATGGAGAAGGCCAAGGTCCCTATGTATATGACAATAGTACACACCTACTTGCCCAACAATTATCTACAAAAATAAATAGTACAATTGTTCATTCTAATCCTCCGCTTGAATACTTTACATTACACAATAACACAACCTCACTTTGTTACAGTTGGTTAACTTTTGGGAGTCACGCTACGGTCAGTGTATTCAATACCAATTAAATCGGTCGGTTGATACAAATAAAACGTGATGTCATAGTGTCGTTATGTTGACGGTAATTAGATCAACCATAGAGTAAAAAGGATGGGTCCTATCTGATGTAAATATATTTAGATCAGGCTAAAATAACGATGTTTTTTTTTTAATATCATTGACAAATATCTGGTGGCCCCGTGGATACGGCCGCGACTTCAGAGTTTTAGATCGTAGTTTCGAAACCTGGCAGGCGCTTTACTTTGTGTAAATTATTTCATCACCACTGCCCTCAAAACGGTGAAGGAAAACATTGTGAGGAAACCGGCGTGTCCTAGAACCAAAAATTCGAAAACATGTGACATCTACCAACCCGCACTGGGCCCGCGTGGTGGATTTTGGCCCCCTCTCTTTCACTGCGAGGAGGCCTGTGTCCACACAAAGGGAACATTATAGGTTGAATGTGATAACAAAAGTAAGGTTAAGGTTGATTTAAAGTAGTGTTTTTACTGGGTTCCGTTGTTCGATATTGACGAGAATCTTAAGCTATCCGACTATCACGGAACTACTTCAAAGACAGTAAAAACCATTTTATTGAAGATCTATAATAGCACCTAACTGAAAATTTTATGAGGCTTGTATACTAATCTCTCAATAAAAATTTTAACACATTAATAAACTACTTATAACCAAAGCAATTAGTCTACATGATCACCCTAAAACGCTCCCACGGCTGGGACACAGGCCCCCTACTCTTTGAGAGAGAATGGGCTGTAATCTACCACGCGGGCCCAGTGTAGGTTGGCGGATGTCACATGCCTTCGAATTTTTAGTTCTTGGACATGCCGGTTTCCTCCCGATGTTTTCCTTCACCGTTTTGAGGGCAGTGGTGATGAATTAATTTTACACAAAGTTCAGCGCCTGTCAGGGTTCAAACCTACGACCTAGAACTGGTAAGTCACGGCCGCTACCACTGCCTCTCCATTTTTTTTTTCTTTTTTTTCGGGTTTGAAATCATCAAATGACCTCTCCCGCTCTGGGCGGAGCGGAAGGGAGTGTCAGACTTTTACTGACTAAAACCCATCCGTGTTCCTTCAGTTTCCTGGGCCAAGGGCCACGGTATCTCTTTCGAACAACCCGCAGTCCTGGCGGCATCGGCCCTACCGGGCCCCGTCAGCCCACTGCCTCTCCATTGTAGCTCTATAATAACATTTAATTGCAAATTTAATGAGGCTTGCAAACTAATCATCATAATATTTTTCCCAAAACTCAATTATAATTTTAACGCATTAACCAATCTGCTTATAACCAAACCAATTAGTCCATAGATTGTAAATTATAATTAACAAAGATTCCTTGATTGATTAATACCAACAGAACTAAAAAGTAAATTAAAACTAAATTAATTAAAGATATTTTTAATAAGCGAGTCTGATTGACACGCTCATTTTGAGATTATTAACGAGATTATTATTAATTATTATTACAGGAATACAATGATTTTGAAGTGTGAAACTAGTCACATTAAAAAAATTAATTGAAACTATAAAAAGATATGTGTAAAGTGAATAACGGGTGTGGCTTGATTGAATGAGGTTCCGTATAATAAAATTTTATATCTTTGACAGTCGTTACGGGTCGTCAGAAGCCCGAAAGTTCGAAGTTCGAAAGCATCTTGTATTACAGGGTAACTTATTGCGATAGTACACTTATCTAATTCCAATCCTAACTTATTATTGTAATCATTAAATTTTGTATTACAATAAATGCATTTTTTGTGAACTCCTTCTTTCTTAAATAGGTATCTATGGTGAACTTACTCAAACAGAATAGGGCTGAAATGTTTATCAAAAGTGCAAACCTAAATAATTTATTTTTATTTTTTATTAAACAACTACCGTAACTATTGTGTACCGTGTACCGTAACTACCGTAACCGTTAACTGTAAAAACTACCTAGTTTATTTTAAATAATAAAATAAGACAAAAAATTTACAGACCTAAATCGCAATTATTTATTAAATATCTACATTATTTAGATATTTATTTTAGTTGTCTTATCATACCTACATATAAATTGTAGGCACTATTTATTTACCTCTTATAAAGGTACTAGGTAGTGTGAAACAAAATATTGGTTTAAAAAGCTCTGCCCTTAACCGACGGAAGATTTAACTCTAATTTCTTTAAAGCCCCTGAATATTTGCAATGCTGCCTGTGATACAGGTTTATCCTTAACGCCTGTAAAGTTAGATGCTTATCTAACATTATAAAGACCTTTGTAAATTATTTCTAAGATTTTACTGTTAATATTTTACCAATTTTATTTCTGAATAAATGTTTATTATTATTCAATTCTATTTTCACAAAAACTTTTTATAAAGGGTCAATAAAATAATGACAAATTAATATTAGAAGGACGTGTAAAAAAAAAAAATACAAAAATCTAGGTCAAAACTACAATCCGCAACATTTTTACAGAACCCTAAACAGTAATTACATTCAGCAACAAAACCCGCAACAATTGTAGATTTTATCGCGTTTATACAATTTAATATTAACAAGCACAACTTAATTACAACAATATTATGTTATAATTTCTTTAAAAAATCCTACTTCGTCGATATCGGATCAATAATTCAACATGGCGCACGTCTATCAATATAATAATTCTGTCAAAGTTTAATTGAAATTCTGTACAAAGCGCACCGCAGTATTATTGATACATTATGAGTGCGCGAAAGAGCCATAGAAGCAATTTACAACTGAATTACAAATCTGGACGAAGCCCCACTAAATACACACTCAGGTTAAATCAATTGTCGTACATCCATCTCTTTTTTACTCAGACAAACTCCATAAGTTAGAGAAGGATGGAGGATGCAAAAGATGTTGTCGAGCAATGAAAAGCGAACGGTTAACGCCTACAAAACGAATGGGGAAGGGTAAAAAGCTTGTTTGTTCGGGGGCGTGTCCCCCCGACGAGGCGAGGGGCGCAGTCACACGGCAGCCGCCGCCGGGACCAGTGCCCGTGTCACACGCAACTGACGTTTCAATCTGACAGCCGTGGCTGTCCATCACGCGCCCTTTGCATCAAAAAACTAGTGCGGTAGAATTAAGAAATCATGCTAATCGATTCCGATAAATATTAATGTGAAGACTGTGTCTCATTCAAATTAACTGACATTATTTTATACTGTGGACTGTGCTGAACTACAGACTAATAAACTTGTAATCGGTTTGAAAAATTGTGTGAAGATGGCTTTTGAAGACCGCTGCAGCCCGAACCAGGCGAACAGCCCTGGACCTGTCACTGGACGAGTGCCTGCACCTCATGCGGAGAACCCGATGAACTACCGCCCCCCAAGTCAGTACACTTGTACCACAATCGACTCAAGATATGAGCGAACATCTCCAAACATGACGATTGTCAAAGTGCAGCCAAATTCTCCTCCACCAAGCCCTGAGAACCAGAACGAGATGGACGGTTTCCAGAACTACTTCAGGCCCGAAACGCCTGACGTCAAACCACAAATAAACCCTGAAAACCAACGGTTTGAGAACGATAAACTTCGAGCTCAAAGACAACAGCCGTCGGTCCCTATAGGCTTCTCAATAAACAACATCTTACACCCTGAATTTGGTTTGAACGCGTTAAGAAAAACAAACAAAATCGAGGGTCCAAAACCAGTTGGGCCAAACCACAGCATCTTGTACAAGCCCTACGACTTATCAAAACCTCAGAACGACTTCCAAAAATACAGCTTCGATTACTTAAAATCGAAAGAATCAGAATTCAGCTCCTTGCCACCTCTTGGGGGTTTAAGACAGACGGTTTCCCAAATCGGGGAGCAGGTGCCTAAAGAACGGGAGATGCCGAAAGTCATAGAGAATCAGAAGAGGCCAGATTCTGCGAGTTCAGTGGTTTCTTCTACTTCGAGTGGGGCTTTGTCTACCTGTGGGAGCACTGATACCAATAGCCAGTCGGGCAATGCTTCATTGTGGCCAGCGTGGGTTTACTGCACCAGATACAGTGACAGACCTAGTTCCGGTAAGTGGCAACACTGTTTTTCTTCTTTTTTTTTTGTGGCTCAGTTGTTTTTTCCGAGAGACAGGTATTTTATTTTTCTGTTGGTATTACTGCGGTGTCTTGCGTTTTTTTTGTTTCGAAAGAAATTGTTTGTCTTGCGTGACCAGAAGCTTCGAAGTTGACGTGTTTATTTTTGGCTGTTTTTTTTATTGATTGGTTGAAAAATGAGCTGACTTAGATGGAAGGTTTTTGCAAATGGTAATGAATTATCGATTTAGATTTTACCAAGTTGTTAGTAAGTTAATTAAATAAGAAACTGAGGTGCTATTTTATATTGCAGTTTTAAATTACTTTTTTAATGGTTCAGTGTTTTTTAAATCAACCAGCAGTTGTTTTTTCATTAAAAAAAAAACTGTTTATAGTTTACATTGACGACATTATCGAACCATCTCATTTTGAAAACAATTTTTTATCATTTCCTCGTCTCTAACAGAACTTAAAACGAAACTGCGTGCCACATTGCCATTACACAACTTTTAAACGAGTAAAATATTCCATTCGGACAAAAACATACATAAATATTTTGACAATGAGTCTTCAGGGTACAGTCGTATGTATTAGAATATATTACATCAAATGATCCGTAACATAGGCTGGTATATTTGGTGTTCGTTGACACATCACTACAGATGTAATGACTTTCGTATTTATTTATTCAAAACATTGTTTTCTCTTTTATTTTGAATTCGTTTTAGGTTGAATGCGGTGTCCTTTATGGGAGTTCTAATGGATAGGACATCTTTATTGCATTTAAAATTTAAAATGGAGGTTTGTTTGTTTATCTGGTATTGAATTTAAAATGGCCTATGACTGTTTTGTTATAGTTTCTATTATAATGACTAGGTTTCCATTTTTGACCAGAGATCGATAATTATTGTTCCCTTTATGTTACTCTTCCTGTAATTAACTTGTTTTTCTTTGGTTTTGTTAACAAAACACACATACATACATACTTAAACTCATGCCTTTTTCCCATGGGGGTAGGCAGAACCTACAGAACGCCATCTGCTACGATCTTTACATACACCTTTTGCTTCGTATACGTTCATACGTCTCACGGGCAATTCTTGTAATTTTAAGAACGTTCACAGTCTGATCTCAGTCTCAATCTGTCAAAAATACCTCTAATTTCGCTAGGTACATTTTTGACAGGTTTTTTGACATTGATTGTCTCTGAGATGAGATTGTGAGTAGATTTTGAAAGTTTTTAATTACGGTAATTGGCCTTCTGGTCATACACGTATCCCGGTTGCGAAGTACTACTGTTTTTTTTTACTATTAGAGCTTCTAGATTTAGAAGAGTACGTCTTGGTCTTGGGAACACACTACTATTCCTAATTCCACCACCGGGGAACATTCCTACGTTCCGTTTTGAAGATACTTCCGGCAATAAAAAGTAACAAGTACCTGATACTCCTCTTGGTATCGTGTTGTACAGTAACTGGGTTGTGCAGATCAGCTAGGCAGTCGCTCCATGTAAAATATTGGTATTCAGCTGCAACCGGTTAGACTGGAAGCCGACCCTAACATTATTGGGAAAGGGCAACGGCATTTATTTCAAATAAACCAATTACAGGAACTTTTGATTTGTCAAGGGGTCAGTCAGTCAGAAAGATGAAGCTAGTTGCCCATTCCAAAGCGTAGCAGGTACCTATGGAGAAAAAGGACAAGAAACTCCATGGACACTTTTTTAAATCATAATCGTCGGTTATGTATGACCTCTCCCCATCGGGTGGCCGTCGGCGTGTTTGCCAATATTACAAAAAAAAGAGTGAGAATTAGGGGCAGGCGTGCATAGGCTTATTGAAACCCCGTCGGTTTACGAGTTACAACGATCTTTTGATGGTAGGGTAATAGAGTAATATGCTCTACTTTGTCCAAGTATTATTTTATTGTATTTTTTTAAGTGAAAACTTCTTTAGCGGCGTTGTGCACTTTTTTTGTGATGAGCTCGCGTCAGGACACGTAACCTGATCGAAAATTCGTAAGACGGAGGGAGAGTTTTTTGTGATGGTTAAAAAATGTTAAACTCGCGTCAGGACACGTGATGTGATCGAAAATTCGTAAGACAGAGCTCGCGTCAGGACACGTAACCTGATCGAAAATTCGTAAGACGGAGGGAGAGTAGATCGCATTCTAAAATATAAAAAATGCACAACGTTATATACATATTCCAGTTTTCACTTCTGCCGGCCGGCACTGCCGGAGTGCAACCCGTTTTTTTCTTAAAGAGCGTCGGAGTTTTATCCGGATGTAACAAATTAGTTTTCTAGCCGTTTTTTTTTTGTTGTTTTTTAATTGCAAATTTTGCTTTTGTTTTTAATTGAATTTGATCTGACCAAGATTATGTCTGGACTTTAAAAGAGACTGTGACCTCTGAGTTGGTTTCGGCCTTTCTTCTCAGACTAGTCAGATAGGAAACGCCGACCTCATCTAGTTTTTAAAATATGATTGACGTGTAAAAGTGTTTGTATGCTGTACAAACCTACAGCTTACAAAATAAGAAAGAAAGAAAGAAAAATAATTTATTCTGCACAAACAAAACGCACAATTACAAATAAAAAATAATCATTATTTTTTATTTGTACTTGTGCGTTTTACTTCAGGTTTTAATTACTGTCATAGATAATAACTGGAAATTATAGGTTTACGTAGCACGGAAGTCTCATACCTCCACCCATCCTCAAAATAACCATCGCAAGTGTGGCATAACCTTGCAATTACTCGATCTAAACATGTCTTGGTTTTTAGTACCAAGAACTGTCATTGTTATGCAAATCGATATAAATACAATCGATATATATATTTTTTTATTTTCTTTCTTTTCTTTTACACTTGTTTTTTAGTGCCAAGAACTGTCATTATCACACTGTCAAAACGACATTAGGCTAAATGTCATGTTTTAAAAATCAGCTTTCACTCAGAGAAAGTGTTTTGACAAATCAACAGCGTCGTGTTAGGGTCAAACTGTAACAGGGGTTACTTACTTATGTTTGAAGATATTGACAGAAAGACACATGGATATATTATGAATTATTTATTATGAACGATTGTGACTAGCTGTTTGAGCTGGGTTTAGCTGTGTTTAGCATGTTTTTTTATGGAGTTCCGTAGTCAAATAAGGAATCCGTCATTTTTTTGCAGCGACTATGGACAACATATTTTTTTTTTTTAATGAAATTAAGTTTATTTGCAAGAATTGTAGAGAGTTGAATTATTGTTCGATTGTTTGTATTGTGTTGTTAACTTTTTTATTTGCTTGTATTTTAACGTCAGTGAATTTCAAACAATTACCCATCAAAATTATTGCAATTGCCAATAATTTAGCCAAGTGTTGCTATCATAAAAAAAATGCGTTTTATTTTTATAACAATATCTATTTCAGAAACAGTAGTGTTTTTACCATTAAATAAATATTTATTTTCCCTATTTATATTGAGCGTTAATAATATATTCAAACACAGATTGTATGTACGTCTGTCATCATGTTTTACACATTATTGTTTTTTGTCCTCATTGTATGTTAATTTGGTGAATTTTGATTAGGCGAGGGACAGAATTAAAATTGCAGGACTGGGAGAGGAATGAGGTGCTTGAGATAATAATAGTAGACATAAACTAGGTAGGTATTATATCATATGATTGTTAATTATTATGAGATATACAGGACTGTTCTAAATTTTGCGAAAATATGGAACCGAAAAAATGAAATGAATTATTCGAAAACAAAAGTTTTTTTTTACATTTTGAACGCAGTGTAAACTTCAGTTTACATTGCGTTCAAAATGTAAAATGACTACACAGTTGAAGTCTTAGAGTAGCTACGTATACAATAATTCATCTCATTTTAACGACCTCGGAATGATAAAGAAAAATCTCATTTCTTGTGAAGCAGATTGCTGATTACAAAATGTTATTATCGATATCAATTCACCTAATTTCATATCGCCTTATTTATATTTGTATGTGTCACAACACTCAATAGAAGAGAAGGGATTTCCTATTTAGATATAAATTGCAAAATTTATCGATACCAATAAGAAATTAAATTATCGACTCGACAACCTTATTCGATTCGCTCTAGAATTATATTGGTCAAGTAAGTTACTTAGTCACATATATACGAATTAATTTATTCGATTTTCTAGTTTAATATTACGTTCTTATAGGTCGTAATAATTTAGCAAATCAGTCCATAATTTTCCCACTGTTGGGACACAGGCATCTTCTCAGTGAAAGGGAGTGGGTAGTACTCGACCACGGGCCCAGTGCGGCTTGCCAATGACTAAATGTGTAGCAACTACAATAATTATTTTAAAATAATACGTATGTCAGATAAATAATAACATTAACATCACGCATTCCCGGAAGGGTTAGGTAGATGCCTACCTATAGTACAACCACATTTTGTCAGTTATGTATAAGTCACATATAATAGGTCTATTGCTATAAACTGGGCACAAAACCAGACTCCTGATCTAAATCCTATTAATATTATAAACGCGAAATTTTTATGGATGGATGGATGGATGTTTGTTACTCTTTCACTCAAAAACTACTGAACGGATTTGGATGAAATTTGACACAGAGATAGTTTATAACCAGGATTAACACATATGATACTTTTTAACCCGATATTCCCACGGGATCGAAACTAAATATCGCGAAAAGCCATAAACCATAACGATATTTGCATAAATTCAAAGAAAAGCATCACTAATTTCAAAGTTGGAAGGCAACACAATAAATCGTTGACATTACATGTCAACAAGATGGCGCCCTGACAGCTGTCACATTGAATGACACGGGAAAATGACGGAAACAATTCAAATGTGAATTTTCTCGGGAAAACAATGGGTGTAATTTAAAAGTGTTATTGTTTTAATATGTGTTTGTTTTTTTTGTGAATGAAATAAAGCTGGAATTGATCTTGTAAAGATGGGCCTTTAACTCTTGGTTGGTTGTTAACTTTTTTAATATTCTTTTCGTTACTTTTGTGTGGCAAAAGTTACCACTGACATACGAGTTACTGTACCAGCATTCACAACCACTCGATACGCTCCGTACTGTATCGAACATCAATCAATTTTATCGTAGCAGTTCTCACGCTCTTCTCTAGTCCAAAACCGGGATATTTTGATTGCTGCTGATTTTTCAATCAACAGATAACTTTTATTCTTGGAATAAAATGGACGTCTGACCGATTTTGTATGGAAGAACTGTCAAAAATTCAAAATTATTCCTCGGACATCATTATCTGGCGTTGTAAAAGTAAGCCCTAAAAGTAATATTAATATTTAAACATTTTATGATATAAGTAATATATATAACTGGCTACCGTACAGACCTACCTTCGTAAATAATTTCCACGATTCAAAAAGAACCAGAGGGGCAATTTCCGTAATTTTAAGAACGTTCACAGTCCGATCTCAGTCGCAATCTGTAAAAATACCTCTAATTTCCCCTAAATTTTGACAAGTTTTTGACATTGATTGCCGGTGAGATGAGATTACAACTAGATTTTGAACATTTTTGTTATGAGTCTTCTGGTTAAAGGTTTTCCAAAAACACATACAGTTTTATTTAATGATTACAGACTGTTTAAACATACAGTTTTGACGTTTAAGCGTCTTTTAACTTTAGCAACGTTTATAAATAAACCCCATAGTCTTCACAGTAGGCAAATAGAGTACCTAATTGTGTGAATAACTTCCTATGAGAATCTTATCAGACTTGGCAGTTAGGATAACGCGGTGTAAGGGTTTCACCGGAATTAAAATTGGCTTCGGAGTGCGCCCGTCGGATTTGTAGGCATTTCACCTCGGCTGTCGGTATTGCCAGAATAAAATTGTTAGAAAAGTATAGATATGGTTGGTGTTGGTTGTGGTTTATAGGCTCGCAATAGGCTCGCCCCTTAGGACTTAAACATAACTAGAGAAAAGTAAGCAAGCTGAAATAGCAGTGGCTGGCCATGTTTGTCGAAGGACCGATGGCCGGTGGAGCAGACGAGTCCTGGAGTGGAGACCGCATATGGGCAAGCGTAGGGGTGTTGTGGCGCTGTCTGGGAGAGGCCTTGTCCAACAGTGGACTGCGATAGGCTGAGTTGATTGATTGAAAAATAACTGGTGATATGTGGGTGTACTTTTAGTTTATTGTATTTGTTCATCGAGTCCTCGAGCACTTTTGAATAAACCTTAATGTTACAGGTAGAGGGTCCAAATTTGTTTGTTTTTAGGGTGGGTCAGATAATGTTGACAACAGACTGTACACATCTGTAACCGTAACCCTTCGGGCGTATTTTTATGCGTAAGTATAGATACAGAGGTTAGGATTTATGTCAGATAATGGTGAGTGATTACCTGACAAAATAATTTATCTAACATAGTAAGATATGTTAATAGACGATGCATCTGTCGAAATAAATTTATGTCTGACTGAATCAATTTAATAAGGTTTCCGATAATTTATTAACTTTCGTAAGTTGGTACGCATGGCTACACATCAAGCTATTTATAACCAGTATAAGCTGACTTCTGATTGTACGAAAAGCCTATACAATGCGAGGTCAGCTAAAACTGGAAATGTGTTTGATGTGTACAGTTAAATCCAGATTGATACTTCTTGGATTTGAAAATTAATCTTTTTGGTATCAAATTAGGCTCTTTTTTAGAAATAATATAGGAAAAACGGAGTTTCTTACCCGTTCTTCTCCATAGGAACCTACCACGCTTTGGATTGAGTAACTACATACCTAGCTTCATCTTTCTGACTGACCAACCCCTTGACAGTTCAAAAGTGCCTGTAAATGGTTTATTTGAAATACTTAAATGCTTCGAGTTTGGGTTTGAAACGAACGATATAAAAAGAAATACCTAATACAATGACAGTATTCCCTGTACTAGTCGCCATTTTGTTAATCGAAGACAATTTCTGGAAAAATATATTTTAATTGAGTCGAAAAAAAATCTAGTAGAATTTCGTAATCACTCGCTTTAAGCTTAAAGAGGAAACCGGTTCCATCTTTCATCGCAACCGCTGCTAAAAGAGCTTCATTATTAAAAAAAAGCCCTGACAACATAATTATACCCACACCAATTATTAAAAAAACACACCTTTTAACCATTATTCAACTCTATCCATCAAAATATAGAGTTTAATTTCGCAATATCGACGGAAACCCTTAACACATTGACACTACCTTTATTTTTCCATAAGCATAGACAATTTAACTTTTACAGTTAGCAAAACGTTTTGTAATAAATTACGTCTTTTTTCCTTTGTAATAAGACAGTAAATCGATTGATTTTTTTCAGTGAGCAGCATGAGTATGTTTGTAGAATTAACAGGTGAAGTAATGAAACAATTTAGCTCAATTATATCGTGCAAATTATTCTTTTTTCGAGCGTCCGCCATTTTGCTTGACTCGCGTTGTTGGCAACGCCCAGTAGCATTTAAGGTGCGATTCCGTGGTGCAATATAATTATTCTTAAAATAAAATATAGCTTGGATAACTTGTTTTTTTACATATAAGCTGTTAAGGTGTGAAATGTGTAATAATATTTATTTATTATGCATTGAACTTTTAAAAGCATTTAATATTTTCGGTTCCGATAAGAACTGTTTAAGTGGTTTTTTATTGGATCCTTAATTCAAAGAGTTCGCACACCCTTTTTATAAAGGTTGATCGGTAATCAAACTTTAACAGTGTAGGTATGTATTATGTTGGTAATAATAACAAGAACTTATGATAACAACATTAAATCACGCAAATGATTGGTGACAGAGTTAAGAATTGCCGCGCAAAATTAGAAAGGAAAGAAAGAAAGAAAATAGGTACGTTTATTTGCGTTAAACATGACGCAGAAAGAGAACACAATCACAAAAAATAACAAGTTGGGGGAAAACATTAGCATAATGCTAAGAACCGCAAAAAAAAAAAGAAAAAACATTGTAAATTGATCAATCCGAATTACATATTTTGCTTTATTGATTTTCATTAAAAGTACTACGGAGTAATTCCGTAACACACAAACAGTAGCAATGGCTGTCATTTTGACAGTTCAACAACATTCATTGCGTTATTTACGTTGTTGAGCAGACAAATTTTTCGAACACACGAAGCAATGGATCAGCAATATCGTTCAAAATGATTCAGATTGAGATCGAAAGTGTCATACGCAATTATGGAACTGGTTACTTGTGTTAAAATGGCATCTTTTGTAAGTTTTCTGGGCTGGATTGAGGTCAAGAGTGAGCCCATTGTCAATAAAAAAAAATTAAAAAAAAAAGTTTGACGGCCATCAACGGTCATTTTTTGCCGAAAAAAATTAAAAAACTCAAACCAGTAGCTCCCTACTAAAATTTTATGCGTTCTACCAACAAAGAAGTGAAACTCAAGAAGAGCATATAAAAAAAAAACGATAAAGGTACCTACTGTAGTCATACAAAGTATTCTTTCTTTATTCCCTTACTCATAAACTATAACATGTTTATTCGTACACACACAGGTACAGCAGCAATTAATCAATTAACACAGTACTTTTAGCCGTAACTATGTTTCTGAGAAATTAATGAAACAAACGAGTATATCGTCAGAGTTGTCTATGCTTGCAAGTTGCAATAGAATGAGGTGTAAGTAATCGACCGTGAATTTTGCTCTATGGTTCTGTAGATACAATGGAGAAAGGTTTATTTTTTGTGGTTTTTAAAACGGTTCGGGTATTGTCTCTGGTATAATTAATTGCAGTTTTTATGTTTCCTCTAAAAATGTTTTGCCTCAAACTGTTGTACGGACGCCAGCAGGTCAACCTACCCGAAAGTGTCAGATTTTCCCAATCAACATTGAACCTAATGCTTTAGCAATAAAGTCGAAAATCTATTAAAGAAATCTGACAGATTGTAGTAGCTTGATGTGCTGGCGTCTGTACTATATTTTTTTTTTTATTTAACTAAGAAAGCGGGGCCTTTGGGACTATTTATTCTTTGCTCTGGGTACCATTTTTTACATGCAGCGACTGCCAATCTGAAATATGCAATCCAGTTACTAGGTAATACCGTAACGACTGCCAAAGATCCACGAATCGATTGTATATTACACACAAAAATTTCAGAAATAAAAATGTGCGACGTAGACGATAACATAAATGTAGGTTTTATGTCAATATTTTTTCTCACGGACCCTTAAAAATCGTTAAGCGCGAAAAGCGAGTTAATTACCCGTTGAACCATAACTGCTGCTTATGCCCAAAAATGGAAATAGACACATTCCAGCACAGTTATAGCTTATAGCTATCTTCACTATAGATATACCTTTAGTTTCTTAGACAATGACTAACAGACGGACGAATTAAAATGTTACTTTTTATTAGTATGATTTTACATTTTAATTTTTAAAGTGAGGTTAAGTAACACTTGCCGCGGTCAAGTCAAGGATGGGTGACCATTTACACTAGTGCGAGCATCCTCCTTACACAATCTATATGAAAAGTAATTTATTAAAACTAGGCTGACGTCATATTTCGTCTTCGAACGTCATATTTACAAAAGACATTCCCCAAAACGCCCGCCCTTCACCAGTTCCTAGTGTTTTAGCTGGGAAGAAGAAGTGGCGCAACAAACTCCCCAGCAGCACAGCTGTCTGTTCAGTTAGAAAAACTTTATTCTTTGGCCTTCCTCTCCCTCTCCAGCCAGCCTCAAACTTTTTACTACAAGCCTCATTGTCTGCCTACCTCCTTTTACTAAGGACCCGTGATTATAGCAAGGTGTTGCACTCACCTGATCAGCCACAATGTCTTAATAAAAAGCGAAATTGGAATCGCTTCGGTAAAAGTACAATTTTGACTCGGTATTGCAAAAATGTTAGTACAGGGAGACACAAAAGTGATTCGTTCATTCATCAATTTATTATACTGCTAAATAGGACTTAGGAAAACCAATGAACGTTCAAAAAGATTTTTTTTTTAAAACGAAGGAAAGTACTGAGTCTTTGTTTTATTTAGCACTAGCTGCACCCATGGTTTCACTTGCATAAGCCTCGATCTCGTGACAATATCTGGATAAAAAGTTTACTATGGCCTAATCCAGGTCATGGTCTACCCATGTGCCAAATTTCATCCAAATAAGTTTAGCCGTTTTAGCGTGAAAGCGTAACAAACAAACATACAAAAAATCAAATCTTTTTTTTAATAATATTAGTTTAGAATAGAAGACTTATGACGATCTAGGTAGTGTCTAGCTTGATTTTGTAGCTTTGTATACTCGTTAGGAACTGCTTGCCAACCTTCGTATAAGTTGCGGTTAACTTACCAAGTGAATAATTATACAGCATACATTTTTAACCAGCGCGAAAATTGTAACCATGAATTCAGGACATGATTCTAGATCCTCTAGCGTAGAAATATTTCATTGTTTATCAAAAAAAAAAAAAAACAACTGTTTAATAGAAAAGTGCAATTCCGACGCGTTCAAAATGAATGGCAGAGCAATTTTTTTTTTAATTACACTTAAAATTTCAACCCAAGTGGGTTCAGAATCATGTACTGATTTCATGGTTTTAGTTAGTGCACTGGTTAAAAATGTATCTTGTATATTACATTTTTATTAGTGTTTTTATTTAAAGGATAGTTAGATTTTTACGTTATTTTTTCTAAATTATTTTTGTCCTTGCCGTTAGACCACTTTTTTTTACGTTCGGGTTTCTAAATAATTTTTGTATGAATACCTAAACACTTTATCACATACCTGTACATCGTTTATAAGTACCACCCATCTCAACTAATTAGTGCGGACCTTCCCGCTACTGTGACAATTGGTATTACAGGGAAAAGCAGGGATGTGCGTTAGTTGTCGATATATCGATAGATTTCGCGGTGAAGCATTATCGTTTGGTGTCCAGTTTGACACAAACGAAATGATATACCACCTAATCAGAAGCTGTTGCTAATAAGTAAGATATTAAAAAAAAATACGTGTGTGGTTTAAATTAGACGAAATATAGATTTTGACATTTTATTTCTATTTTGATATTTGTGATAGTAAAATCAGAAGTCATTTATTCAAATTAGGCTTAGACTCAGCACTTTTTCAAAGTCAAAATTACATAAGACAGTCCCCCAAAATACCCGCCCTTCACCACTTCCTGGTACTTTCGCTGGGAAGATGAAGGGGCGCAATAAACTCCCCAGCAGCACAGCTGTCTGTTCAGTTAGAAGAACTTGATCCTATACCACATACCTAACTAAAAGGTAATAAAGATTTAAAAAAATATTTACATTTTGACATTTACGATTGTAAACTAGTCATTTTAAAAGATTACTAAAAAAATAACAAATAGCATAATAAAAATCATTCGTTCATTCTTAAATCATTCTATAGATTATCCAATTTTCCAATACTTCAGGAAGTAAATGACATAACTATCTATAATAACAGCAATAACATAATTATTTACCAACTATGTCAATAAAGGCCCTATTGGAGAGCAAATTGCTTAATAATATAATTTGTTACAACTACTGACAAAGTCTCGATACGAGTTATAGTTAAAATTGTTACTTGTTTCACATCAAAGTAGTTATTATTTGTTAAACTGTTTGTTTTAACTATGTTTAAATTAAAAAGTTAATAGTATACTACTCGAGTGCCTTGTTGGTTTAGTGGTCGCAAGCACTACTGCAGAGGACCTACTCCGAAGTGCAAAGTGCGAATGTTTGGATCGGACCGACACATGGCCGAACCGAATATTATTGAAAAATGCGAAATAAGTTCGGATCGGCTCAGTTGGGTCGGGACCATAGTCAATATGTGAAAGAGTGTAGGAGTGTAGGATCGGAACTGGCCGAACCAAATAGTAACTTCGTAGCAGATTGTTTGGTTATACCAGTTTTTCAGTAGCAGCCTGGAGTCTGGATGTGTCCGGATGATGGATAGGCTCGTCTCTATTACATTGGACTTAAATATAACTGGCGAAATATTGGTGTGCTATAGAAACACCTCTGCTTAACCCTTCGGGGCTTCGGGGGATACTCGTGACTATGGACGGCACGGTTGGCGCAGTGGTTAAGCGATTGACTGCTGCGCTGCGTGTCGCGGGTTCGATTCCCGCACGGAACAAATATTTGTATTGCCTACAGGTAGTTGTTCCGGGGCTGGCTGTTTGTGTATGTGAGTTTAAATGTTTGTAAACGCAACCACGATACAGGAGAAATTCCTAGTAAGAGGCAAGGTTTTGTTTAAAAAAAAAACTCTGAATCAATCTTTCATGAACGCTCATAAATAATAAAAATAAAAACACACATTATTACTTTAAGATTCAAAATAGTCAGACAAAAAGCAAAACCAAACCGACATTTTTGTATATTTTTATTTTTTTACAAAATATTTTTCACTCTCGTTCTCAAAATGATCTATTCAAAAAACATCGATAACAGCTTATCGGTAACGATCGATGTCCCATCCCTAGACGACAATACGTCTTTATTTTTAATGGTAACCGTTTACGGTATTGTATAGGGTAATAACAGATGCCATCCTTAAGAATGAGTATTGAATTTTTTAGACTAGTCTATATACTACGGGTTCGGCCGGATTTTTCTGCATTATGGGTTCATCTTTGTGCACTAATTTGGGTAGGCATGTCGATAAATTAAGACTACGTAATAAATTGTTAATATATGGTGGAGTTGGGGTCTGAGTGAGTGTTTTGGTTGTCATTAACTGTTGAGTTCTCATGGGATTAAGATATTAAAATATAATGTCTGGTAATTTCGGAGTTCTTTTAACGTAAGTTCTTGAAAGAGATATTTATTGTTATCATAAAACTGCTTTCTGCATTCAATAATCATGGCAGTTTACCTACGATTTTTTTTAAATAACTAGCAGCGCCCCGCGGTTTTACCCGCAGAAGTTTCGATCCCGTGAGAATATCGGAATAAAAGTATTCTATGTGTTAATCTTGGTTATAAACTATCTGTGTGCCAAATTTCATCCAAATCCGTACAGAAGTTTTGGCGTGAAAGAGTATCAAACATCCGTCCATCCATCCAGTCATACAAACTTTCGAATTTATAATATTAGTGAGATAATATATTCTAATGATTGACTATGTTAAGTTATAAATAAACATTTATAATGAGACACAAAACAAATATAATTAAAAATTAAAACTGAATGCTTATCAGTAGATGGCTATAAATAATACATTCCCATTTTTTATATATCCATCATTTTACTAGATGGTAAATCCATCACTACCAAAAACATCGACTAAAATCATCGACTCATCCCATCCCTAGCTACTAAGAACAGGCCACCATGCGCAAGAGTTTTTGTTAATCACAAGAATGTCCTAATAACTTGATTTGGTCCGTTTATCGCGGATTGTTCTCGATACAGGGGTAGGCAGAATTCTAAATCGTTACTTTAAAAATGTTTCATACTTACTTTATTACGAGTACCTGTAGGTATTTTTATTGATGGTAGATAGTTACTGATTGGGTGGTAAGTGGTCGAGAGTTCGATTGTTGAGTGAGGTAAAAAAAAATTGGTGGGGATTTTTATTCTTTCTTAGATACCGAATTATTGCTGCAGTGCGATTCTGTAACCATCTCACGGTGAAAACTTAGGTGAAGCGAGCGTGGAGTGAGCTGTCATTCCAACTAATACTAGGGATTGACACTATTGACAGCTCACTCTAAGCTCACTTCACCTAACTTTTCACGGTGAGATTTTTACAGAATCGATCGGCAGCTCGCGGGGCTCGCAGCTATACAGGGTGGCAGGGACATCGACGCGCAAACTGTAACCATGGATTCAGCACATGAGTTTAGACCCCATAGCGTCGAAATTTTTCGTCGGTTATTAAAAGAAAAGGGGGGGGGGGGGTTCAAAGGGTTAGGCAGAGTTGTACCTGTGCTAAGAATTTAATATTAGTTTCTTTGGATATTGGTAAAAGAAACCCTTTTATTTTAAATCTTTTACGTTATACATTATCAATTTCATGTTTACCTATTCCATTTACTTTGAACAACAAAATCTTTTCCCTCCTCAAGAGGGTGTGAAAAACAAAGCTTTTTCATGTAATAAGAATCCTCCCTTGGGAACCCTCTAAAAATCAGAGTATGGTGAAAAAAATACTTCCCATCTCCCAATAAAATATGAACTCTATTTCTTTCGAGATAAGATTTAAAATCGGTTCATAAGGTCGCTGAGGAAATGATAAAAATTGCGCAAGCGATTATAGGATTTATTGCTAGGGAAATAAAGTCCATGTGTTTGGAATTGGGTTGAGTGCGCGTGTGCTGAATATGTAATAGGGTCGTGGATGTGTGAAACGGTGTTGCGTTGAAAATGGATGTGGCATATCGGAAAGACGATTACGAAAAAAAAAAAATTGGTTGCCTGTAAATCAGGAAGTATTTAATCCTTTTTATTACCATATATAAGGAAAGAAAGAGAAAAGGAATAAATATGTTTTTAAATTAGGCTGTGAAATATACAATGTATACCTACCTATAAACTGAAATAATGGACATTATGAAAGTAGTTTTTTTCAGATTCTTTGACTGAAACAATTGCTGTCATTTTTAATATAAAATTAAATTACGACATATTATTCTCCAAAAATGTAAGCAAATATGCGTTTATGGAAAAATAACTTTAATTCCTATACAATAAAGTTCAGTTTACGCTACAAGTTCAAACATTTTTATAACTTTTTCAATAGTGCTAGTCACTCTAAAATCAACTTAATTTTCGTTAAAATAAAGTTGATATTTGTTTAACTTGAAATAACGTCAATTTGAAACATAAATATAATTTGAATATAGGTAATTTTTTATTCCAAAAATAATTTGAACTACGTAAATTACTGTCACACTTCCGCTGTAAAGTCAAAACAAACCAAAATGGACGAAGTAAATACCCCTTATACGTGTGCGACTATGTGCGTGTCTAGATTTGTAATGTGACCACAATTTTCTTCCACAGTCAGTGTAAGTAATTTAATAAATAAACAATGTTTTATACATACTAGCAAAAAACCTGTGTATGTATTAGGACTACTTACATAATATTGGAGTGGTTGGTGGTGTGCGTTAATTCTGAAACATGTTGTATACGATTTGATGCTATTTGCTCCAAAGTAACAAACACTGAAGTAGTTTTTCACATACAAATGCCCAAAAAAAAGTATAATTTAAAATTTTAAATACCAGTTTTACAGACTGGACCCCCAACAGTAGACCTACAGTTTTGTGTGATTCCTGCCAACTTTGTTGGACCAAAACTAATACAATTCACTATTCAAACTCGATGCGATAAGATAATATTTTGTTACAATGTTAAAATGCCACATCCATTTAACACACATCTGTGGCAAAAAACAAAACAATCTCACTATTGAGCGAAGTGCTGTAAAACGAAATGTAATTCCTTAAACAATGTTGAGCAGTATGGCGGAATCACCACCTTTAGCAACAGATTTTGTTATTAGTAGGGAGGAGATTGCTACTGCCCATTCCCGTGACCAAATCTATACATCTATACAAATAAATAATATATTATTATAACAAACACACACAGGTACACAACACACACACAGGTTACCATGTAACCTAGCTAGGACGCCAGATTCGTAAATATCTTTTGTTTTTTTTTCCCCTAAATTATGTAATTTATATCTATAACAGACTGTATGTACCTCAATTTTTTTAAATAAATATTATATTAAACAGACAAAAAACAAAGACAGAAAAAAAATAAAATTGAAATACATACAACGTTTTAAGTTCATATAATCCTAGAGGGCTGTATTGATGATTTTAAGAGTAAAATTCTGTTACACACTTACACATACTTGTTGTTACATAATATGTAAACGAAACATACAATCTAAGACTGACCTGAAAATTGCAAAAAACGTAAGAAAAATGGTTTTTGCGGGTTACTTTAGCGTATATCCGCATACATCAGGGTGTGTAAGTATTTATGTAAATATTTTACCAATTTTAATACCAAATGGAATATTTATTTTATTTTATTATTTATCCCCCTTAACTAGGCATCATAGATCCAGACTCCGCGAACCATGACTTCTAGTTCTTAAAGAATAACCCATAAAGATTTTGGCAGTCGTGGTTCCTCTGCCTTCCACTAGACCAAAGAAACAGTCTTCAATTCCAAAAGCGAGTTATTTTAACTCCATTCATGCTATCTCAAAAAAACTTGTAGGTATTTCAAAACATGCATTGAAAACAAACCGCAAACCACAAGAATTCTACTTGTAAAACCAACTCTTTTTATCGATATTTAACGATTACAAATTCATAGAGTTTACTCGTAATCGTATTATTACGGTAATTACACGTATTACGGTTTTACTTCACGACTTGCTGCTTATAAAATGGGTAGGCAGTCATACCGGTGTCAAATTATGAAGTTAGCAAAATTGCACCAAAATTAAAAAGAGCATTTTAAAGTACTACAGGTTCGTAGCAGTGAGCTACGCCGTAGCATATTTTTTATGATAATCTAATTATGACTAGCTTCAGTCCGCGGCTTTGTCCGCGTGGATGTCGGAAATTATCCCACAGGAACGTGCTACTGGGACAAACAGTAGCCTATGTCCTTCGCCAGGATGCCATCTATCTCCTTGCCAAATTTTATCGAAATCCGTTCAGTGGTTTAGGCGTGAAAAGGTAACATACACATTTACTGTCGAATTTATAATATTAGTACGGATTATATGGTTAGTCATCATCATCTGCTTAGCCTTTTGCACCCTAATTGCGTAACACACGATCAATCGGAATCTGAATCATTTTGAAGCAAATTGCTAATCCATTGCTTCATAAGTTCGAAAAATTTGTCTGCTCAACACGTAAATAACGCAATGAATGTTGTTGAACTGTCAAAATCAAACCGATTCTGATTGATCGTGTGTTACGCAATTAGGGTGCGGTTTCCAGTCTAACAAGATGCAGCTGAATACCAGTATTTTATTATGGAGCGACTTTCTATCTGACACAACCCAGTTACTGGGTAATAATTGCATATAATACCAGCTAAGCAAAGAGAAAGTGTTGGAAGGTCTCCCACAAGGTGGACCAATGACCTTGTGAAGGTCATAGGAATCCGCTGGATGCGAGAAGCACAGAACCGGTCGAAGAGGCGATGCTGGAGGAGGACTATGTCCAGCAGTGGACGTCTTTCAGCTGAAATGTTGATGAATGATGAACACGACAATATTAATTCTAAAATCCAATTAAAACTTTAGTATTAATGGCCGTCGCATACTATTGAACTGAAGTTCAAGTAAATTAAGTTATTATCATCTAAGCTAACAGTTCAATGTTGAACCGAACTGGTTTGAACCGGTTTAGACTGGTTGGTTCTTGAAGTGAGAGGTTGTTCGTATGTCTGTCACTATTTTTGTCGGGAACTGCTGTGTGTATTTACGTAATGATATGGTTTTTGCATGTATGGTGGATTGTGAAATTGAAAGGAGACCTGTTTCATTTTATATTTTATCTCTTTTATCATGTTCTCAGCTTTTCGTAGATCTTTGACAGTCGTTACGGGTAGTCAGAAGGCCGAAAGTCTGACAACCAGTCTTACCAAGGAGTTTGGTGTTACCCAGTAAGTAACTGTGTTGTGGAGGTCAGATAGGCAGTCGCTCCATGTAAAATACTGGTATTCAGCTGCATCCGGTTAGACAGGAAGCTGACCCCAACACAATTGGAAAAGGCTAAGAAGATTGATTGATAAATTATCATGCTCTCAGCTGAATGACGTCCTCTGCTGGACATAGGCTTCGCCTAAACATCGTCACAACGATCCTATGTAATTTACAACATCTAGAGAATTTCTATGACAATAACCATCGGGGTAATTGCGTTGCACACTAACAGTAGCAATGGTTACCATTTTGACAGTTCAACAACATTCATTGCGTTATTTACGTTGTTGAGCAGACACATTTTTCGAATATATGAAGCAATGGATTAGCAATATCCTTCAAAATGATTCAGATTGAGATTCATAGTGTGTAACGTAATTAGGGTGCAGGCCGTCCTTTGACATTGTTACCCTTTTCGCGAAGGGTAATTTTCAAAATAAATCTTCACAGAAAAAAGGGGTAAAAAAGTAAAATAAAAAAAAATACTTAAATGAATTTATCTCCTTAACCATGTCTATAGATATATAACCTCATTTGTACCGTTAATGTCCAGATGGGGTTGCCAGGAATTTAAATGGTCCCAACTTGGGGTAGGGGCATTCAAATTATGTCTTTTAACTGCTTTATGTCCCTTAATTTGTTTTGTTTTGCAATTAGGGGTTGATGAATTGAGGTTTGTATGTGTGGCGGGGGTTGGGGGGGGGGTTGGGGTTGGAGTTATGACGATGAAGTACTAAGTGTTACTGTGGTTTCAATAGCAGGTGATTTTTAGGTTGAATAGTAATTTGTGTTACTTTCCAAACATACCTACTAGTTTCAGCCCGCGGCTTGGCAATACTGTAGCTACCCATTGTTAACACGTTGCGGGACGGTACTGACTTTTTCAAATTATGCGATATGACAGTAAAATTGTCCATACAAGTTCCGACCACTGCTTTATCCGTACCGCGCTAGAGCAATACTAAAGAATAATATACGATGTCAGTACTTTCATAGCCGTATTGATGTGCTATGACAGTAAAAACGGGTTTCCTTGTTCCTCTATACAAAATTTCGCTGTAATGCCCGTACCTCAGTTCCGGCGGTGCCCGTACTGTCATTTTCAACACCGACAAATCTACTGCTAATGCAGTGCGTCCCGCAACGTGTTAAAAAAAATTTGGAACGGTATCAGTAGTTCCGAAGACTTACAAATTATCATCATCATGCGAAGCCCGACTTCACCAACTGAGCATAAGCCTCCCTTTTCTTATGGCATTCCCCACGCTCCTGTGTCAGCCTCAACCAGGTTCTACCCGCGATTGTGAAAATATAGACCGCCTATTTTGTCGCCGGGTGACCAACAGTCTTCCAGTCCTTGGACAAATTTTACCTCTTTATACATAATTATTAGTTCGTGGATGGTTGACCATCTTTACATATCAAGACCCCTCCGTGACTCGGAAAGCACGTTAAGCTGTTGGTCCCGGCTGTTATTCGTGGATCTTTGACAGTCGTTACGGATCGTCCGACGCCCGAAAGTCTGACAACCAGTCTTACCATGGGGTTTCGTATTGCCCAGTAACTGGGTTGTGGAGGTCAGATAGGCAGTCGCTCCATGTAAAATGCTGGAACTCAGTTGCATCCGATTAGACTGGGAGCCGACCCCAACATAGTTGGAAAAGGCTAGGCAGATGATGATGAACTATTAGTATAGATTTTGTTTTTGGCACAAAAGTTCCCTGTGCCATTTTTAGAGATTCATATTTCAAGCAAATTTATCGTCAAAATGGACATACGAAACCATTTTCTTTTAATGGAATTTTACTACCGTCACTTTAAATCGAACCAGTAAAACACTACGATTATCTTAAATTAAGTAAATAAACCGTCCCATTTGGCAAATATCCGATTTCCTTCGCAAAACGGTAGATAACAAGGTCTGAAGGCGAAATTAAAGTACAAAAACATTATAAACACCATATTTCTTACACAGTCGCGTACATTTTAGAGAGAAATAAAAAGAACATGGCGACCGTTCTTTTTTTAAAGTGACCAGCAATTTTCTCGCGCCATTCTCGCAACAGAAAATGTCCGAAACATTTTCAACTCTTGTTTAATTAAAAACGCGAATAAAAATTTGGTTCGCCTCCTTTATTACCCTGATGTATGGCCTTTTAAACTGCTCCAGAATAATAAACTGTATTTTCTAGCATATAAAACGCATTTTTCCGTGTTGGTGTTACGGTATTCTTTTTCAGAAGTCCAGTGTTTTACGATTTCCTGTTCTATTTTAAGGGTGATAAAATACAATTTTGATTGCGGCGTTATTGTTTCGATTTGAAAGTGATTTTCCGTTTGATTCTCGGAGATTCGTTTGTAATCTTCACGCTCTATTTCTTGTGGTGTGAGCAGAATTTTAAGTATTGATACACTTGAAGGGCTTTATTCGCGAAAACGTGTTTGATCTTTCTTACAGATTTATGTCAATAAATAAATGTTTTAAGTTCAACATCGGCGCTTGTGAAAAGTTAAGAAAGATTTTTTTTTTTTACTTTAGATGATGTATGTATCCGGCATTACGCTCATCTTTTAAAAAGTAATAAAATCATGATTAAATTATTATTAATTTATTATTTCTTTGATCAAGATTGGTGTGTTGCCAACAGCAATAAATGTTACGGTTTTTAATTTATTTATTTTAGTTCAAAAGCAAATAGTTTGTTACTATAAATTATTTCATTCATTTATATTAGTTTTTATGTGAAAGAAATATAATAATAATAACATAAAAATATTGTGATTTTGTATATTTTGACTGAACTATTTGTAAATTCGAGAATATAATAACTAACAGTAAATGTAATTTTATTAAACTTTACTTTAATAAGAAGCTGCGTTCAGTAGTTGATTTTATTAAATTCTATTTAATTGTGTTTATTTTTGGCAACTAGGCCCAATTATTAGTAACATTGTTCTTAAAAACTATTGTTAGTAAAACAAAACACAAAGACAATAAAAAAGGGTCTTCTGACCAGCACCTCCACAGCGTGCGACAACCAAGGCGCGTAGTACTTTTCTATCAACATACTGAGGACGCTGTGAACCTCAAAAAAAAAAAAAAATCAGACACGAAAAGTGGATTAAAAAAAATGACGATTAAGTTTAGTTAGGAGGACTCAATCAATATCCACTTTCTTATACGAGTAAGTACCTAATAGTAACCAAATCACTAATTCTCAAAAACCATACCTACCACAAAAACCACCCATATAGCCCCCACAGAACCCATCAACACCCCATTACAATTTAAAACGAATAATAAAATCGGCCGCAATCACAAAAGATCTAGCAAACGGCTATAAATTCACTACATTTTAACACTATCGCGAAACGGTAGCCGTATAGCCGTAAACACTTCTCTGCTTTCCTGTACTTTATTTTTTTTCGCAAAGGAATTTAGTGTACTGCCTAGTGTGGGAATGGCGTTTGGCGCTAGTGGGCAAGATGGCGGATTTAAAAATGTTGGCTCCTTGTGTGATTGTTTGTGGTATTGTATTGTCTGTGGCAGGAAGAGTATAAATTCTTTTGCGTTGTAGAGTTGGGTTATCAATCTGTGTTATCTTTGGGTGGTGTTTTAGTAGACGGAGAGTTTATTTATTTATTCCTAAGTAGGTGAGTAATTAGTTAAGCTACTCGTAAAAGGGACTACCTAGGTAAGTAGGTACTATCGCCAAAATATCTGACCACCGTAAGGACTATTCCTGCTTGCAGCGCATATTATTAGTCGACCTAAAAAGGATCCTCTGTAGTTTTACTTACGGACGCAGCTGTGGTCATCATGTGCATGGGATTTTGTTTTTAAAATGGTCAGATATAGGCTTTGGCGATAGTAGGTACCTCTATTTCCACTTATTTCTGTTTCCATGGAAAATGAACAAATACAGAAAATACGTTTATTTGCGGTTTATGACGCAGAAAAAGAACACAAAAAGAGAACAAGTTGGGGGAAAATATGCGTCACATTCAAAACGGTCATCGCTCAGCATAATGTTAAGACCCTATGATTGTGAGACATAGCCTCAGCGCTGGTTTTCAGTGACAGCCGGCGAATTACTGTCTTCTGGTTTCAAAGATATATGGTGTTGAAATTATAGGTGATTTTTTACTTATTTCTGGGTAATGTGACTTACAAGGCTTATTTCTGATGCTTAAGCAGAGTTTACCGCTTATAACCAATTGGGCTTACTTCTTATTCAATTCTTCAAGAAAGGAATCCAGTTAAGTACCCATTATATTAGAAATACTAATACAGATCGAAATTCATTTAGCCTTTTAAATATTCATAACGAAACTTCAAAAATCCATAAAAACATGTCATTTACACACTTCAAATCCTGAAAATAGCCAATTAAACACGCCATTTCTCTAACAATTAAGTGCTGCCATACGAATGTCATAATAAATCATAGAGTGGCATGCCATCACGCCACGCGCCAGTGCCAGTTAAATATTCACATTTAACACTTCTGACCGCGATTGTACGGCCGCCATATTGGATTTGACACTTCATTTATTGTTTTTCAGGAAATTGTAGTTTTTGTGGTAACAGGATTTCATAAATGGTTTTTGTTTTGTTAGTGTTTTGTGAAGCGTTTGTAGGAAGGTTTAAGGTTCAAAACCAGATATTGCCGAAATGATTTTTTTTCAAAACCAAACCTTCAATGGTGCACTGTTTTAATTTCGATAAGATAAAAGTCTATCTTTCAGTGACCGAATGTCGTTGACATGTCATCGTGTTCCTTCGTTGATTTTTCCGACCACATCATGCCTAATTTACTTACAATAAAACAGCTAAGTACATGAAGCATTTTAATTATAGTTCAAAACTCTTTAATTAATAGTTACTTCTTAAAAATATTGTCGACCCTAATTACTCTAAACAAGCTATCCTAAAAATAGTGTCAACCCTAATTACTCTAAAATCCCTATTAAAAATAACGTCCCATCACTATTTAACCAAAAACCAACGAAATAACGTTCTACCATCACACACAACACTATCATTAGGGTTCATTAAATTATTTATTAAGGACAATAACGTCGAAAGGGTTCCGTGGCCACGCCTCCCTTTATTGTATTTATGATTTCGTTACGAAATGATTGGCTTAGAAGTTTTGAGGTTATTAAATTAACTGTTAGTTCCATGTTAGGGAATTGATTATTATTTAATGTAGTTAAGAAAGAGGGGAATGTTTCGAATACCGGATGTTTTTAAGGGATGGGCAGAAAGGATGTAATAACTATGTGAACAAAGACACATAGCCGTTAATTACGCATTCTGTACATCAAACTAAGTAACATTGCATAAAAAAAATTGCTGCGAAACGAAAATTTTTTTGCGTGAACTTTTGCTGTTCGTGTTAGTGTGCAATGTAACGCACGCAAAACTGGTGCATGCAACGGTAGAGGGGTCGTGGGGGTATTTAAAGTTGTGTTTATAATAACATTATTAAAAACTGGTTTTCATAAAACAACGCCAGTTAAAGTGGCAATTCCTTCAATATCTCCGTAACCAGAAGGTTCCCAGGTATGGTCCGGTACAAAAAAATTATATCGATGTTGGGGAGTGCTAGTGACTCTAGGCTTTGTTAAGTGTCTTTTTACACCCGTTAGATGTTTTTTTTTTAAAGCAGCTCAGTAGGAACAGCAACACCAGTGGTGGCCGGAGATCGACGAGACGAAGGTCGTGGTTTCAAACACAAGCAGACGCCTAACTTTGTATAATTTATTTCATCACCACTGCTCTCAAAACGATGAAGGAAAACATCGTGAGGAAACCGGCATGTCCTAGAACCAACAATTCGAAGACATGTGACATCTGTCAACCCGCACTGGGCCCGCGTGGTAGACTACGGCGACACGGTTGACGCAGTGGCTGAGCGATCGACTGCTGCGCTGCGAGTCGTGCGTTCGATTCCCGCACGGAACAAATATTTGTATTGCCTACAAGTAGTTGTTCCGGGTCTGGCTGTTTGTGTATGTGAGTTTAAATGTTTGTAAACGCACCCACGATACAGGAGTAATTCCTAGTGTGGGGAAACGTTTTTTAAAAAAAAGATAAAAGAGACTTCCTCTCGAAGAGAGTCGGCCTGTTATATTAAACTGATTATGCAAATCTTTTTTCTCTTTGCCAACAGGTCCCAGAAGTAGAAGGATGAAGAAGAGAGCTGCAGCAGTGCCAGAAGAGAAGAGACCAAGAACAGCCTTCAGTGCTGCGCAACTCGCTAGATTGAAGGTAATTAGCAAATAACCATTACAATATCAGCCTAAATAAGATGTGAGTAGAAATACCAGCAGGGGACGCCCTAAGATATTAGGGCCAAGCCACATATTTTGACTAAGGTGTAGAGTTTGCGAAGTTAGGCCTTGTAGAGTTAGGGCGTGTAGAGTTAGGAGCTTGGCTCTAAATGAGATCTGATTACTTTTTGACAGTGCGAGCTACATGGTCTCGTCTTGGCAACATTTAACATGAAATGTTTTTGTGGGATTCAAGGTTACAGTTTGCGCGTCGATGTCCCTGTCACTCTGTATAAAGGGTCGGCAGATAGACGCAAGACGACTCGGTAGAACAGTTTCTATGAAGTTTTGATAAAAATTGTTCTACTAAGTCGCGTCGCGCCTATCTGCAGGATCCTTAGCCTCTTTAATTCGAGAAATACAACCAAAAAATAAAACCAATCCACCAACACCCACCAAACAAAATATACATATATATTTTAATATTAAAAGAGGTTATCAAATAATCTTTATTACACACTTGGACATTAGTATTTAACAGAAATAGGTTTAGTACCTAGCTTATACTCCAAAAGATATCGATTTCTTACTATAAAACAAAAGGTCACTGCACATTAGGTATAAGGCATTACGTTACAAAGGTCTAGCATTCATTTAATGAAACAGCATACCTGACTTCACGATAATTTCCAATCATTAACTTTAACTTCTGCACAATAAAGTTCAGTTTGCGTTGCAACTTCAATTTTTTAAAATAAATTTTATCAATAGTGCTAGTCAATCTGAAGCCAACTTAATTTTCTTTTCAATAAAATTGATATTTGTTTAACTTAACATCTATTGGAAACATGAATTTGAATAACCCTTAGTTAACTTACATATCCACTTGTTATTACATAGCTTAATTGATATCGCATACTATTAAAATACTCATAATTTTATTATTATGATTCGATCAAGCTTAGAAACACGACGAACCGAAACATTCCATTAAGAATCTGAGAAGATACGATGACATAATATCAAGCCTCTTTTCAACGAAGGGTTGGCAGAGATGTACTATCGCCAAAACCTATATCTGCCCAGTTTGAAAACAAAATCCCGTGCACATGATGACCACAGGTGCTTCCGTAAGTAAAACAAAAGAGGATCCTTTTTAGGTCGACTAATAATATGCGCTGCAAGCAGGAATAGTCCTTACGGTGGTCAGATATAGATTTTGGCGATACTATGTACCTACAAGGTGTTGTTTTGCAACCTCGTCAAATTCAAGGAGGTAACTATGCTACTGATTCTCGACATGAATCAATAATAAAATGAGTAGGTATTTTTTTTTTCAAATTTTTGAAACATTTGTGGGACACGCATATTAAAACGCGGCCTGTCGGAGACCGCGCTGTAACTTCCCTTTTACACACACATAAAAACGCGGCCGCTTTTACGATACATTATCGTGATTCAAGACGACGGCACGGTTGGCGCAGTGGTTAAGCGATTGACTGCTGCGCTGCGTGTCGCGGGTTCGATTCCCGTACGGAACAAATATTTGTATGACCTACATGTATTTGTTCCGAGTCTGGGTGTTTTTCTATCTAAAATATGTATGTATTTACAAAAAAAAAAAAATGTATATAATTAGTTTATCAGCCATCTTGTTACCATAACACAAGCATTAGGTTGCTTAGCTTGGGACCAGATGGCGCTGTGTGAAATGTCCAGGGATATTATCCAGGGATATTATTCTGTTCTTTGAAAGTGGTATATTTTGAAATACTGTCAAACTTAAATAATTAAAAAGAGTATGTATTCATTATTTACCAGGGATCGTAATTTTATTTGATTATTTATGTCTTTCCTAGCAGCCTCCTGAAATTTGACGAGGATGCAAAACAAAAGCTTGTATAGTACACACGGCTACACGTCAAGCTATACAAACCAGTTTGTCTTGGCCTCACTTTGTATGATATTTTCTCACAATGAACGGTCAGCTAATACTGGTTTTGCATAGCTTGATGTGTAGCCGTGTGTACTCACACACATTCCGTCAGTTATATTTAAGCCCCATGCAATTGGAGGCGAGCCTATTGGTATCTACCAGGCAGAAATCTAGTCTCCAGGCTGCTAAGCACTGAGAAATTCTTGATCAATCAATCGCTCAGTCTATCGCAGTCCACCTCTGGACATAGGCCTCTCCCAGGCTGCGCCACAACACCCTGTCCTCCGCCGTCCACATCCAGTCTCTCCCAGTCACCATCTTAAGGTCGTCCGTCCATCTAGCTGGGGGGACTCGATTTTATCCTTTGAAAAGAGACTCCGAGCATAGCTCGCTCCATAGCGCGCTGAGCGACTTTGAATTTGTGGAACAGCTGACCGTCAGGGTTTCACGTTTCGGTGCCATATACGGGGAGGACGCACTGGTTGAAAGTCTTAATTGAAAAACGCATTTACACTTTGCCCAACCTAGGAACCCCCAGTACCTTTTGCGATTAATGAGGGAGCCAGAACTTGGTTCTGTGCAGGATACTCTAATCTTTTTTACTCCTAACGCAGTACTCTATCTTCTAGCTGTCATTCGTAGATCTTTGACAGTCGTTACGGGTATTCAAAAGCCTATTGTGGCAGTAACTGGATTGTGAAGGTCAGATCGGCAGTCACTCCATGGTAGGAGTCAATACTGGTATTCAGTTGCAACCGGACAAACTGGAAGGCGACCAAAGTTGGGGCAAGGCAGGCAGTTTGATTTTATACTACTTCAATTTCTAACCAAGGTTTTTTGCCCACAGCACGAGTTCGCCGAAAACCGCTACCTGACAGAGAGAAGACGTCAAAGCCTGGCAGCAGAGCTCGGTCTAGCAGAAGCTCAGATCAAGATCTGGTTCCAGAACAAGCGGGCCAAGCTCAAGAAGGCTTCGGGCCAGAGGAACCCCCTCGCGTTACAGCTGATGGCACAAGGGTTGTATAACCACAGTACTGTGACGGAGAGTGATGAGGAAGAAGAGATTAGTGTAACATAAGAAGAGAGAACGTTTTTCGTAGAAGGATTTAGAGAAAGAAAAATGGTTACTGTAAGGCCATTTGCACACAGCACGGTGTCATTGCAGTACGGCGAATAAACCGCGCCGTAGAAAAACGTGTCTGTCAACACGCTTCCATCGTGATCCATACAACACCGACGACCGTGCCTACACGCGGCGAATAAACCATAGTTTTTCACGTCAAGAAAAACGTGTGTATACTAAGGGCCTAAGCCCAGGTTCGGACGGGTGTGTTTTTCCTTCGGCGATTTTTTTCGCGCACTGGATTTTCAATTCACTGAAAATTCAACAGTGTGTTTCTTTGACGCGCTGGGATGCGCTCTGTTGGATTCTCAATGCTCGGCTCACCGCCGAGAGTTGAAAATCGAGTGCGCGATATTTTTACGTTCCGAACGTGGGTTAAGGAATTCGAGAGCGAAAAAGTTTATATTAGACGGCTGTATGTAGATTGATATGAGATTGTGATTGTGTTCGATAGAGAGTTTCAGAAACCAGAGGGCCTACTCCGAAGTGCAAAGTGCGAATGTTCGGATCGGACCGACACATGGCCGAACCGAATATTATTGAAAAATGCGAAAAAAGTTCGGATCGGCTCAGTTGGGTCGGGACCATAGTCAATATTCGAAAGAGTGTAGGAGTGTAGGATCGGAACCGACCGAACTAAATAGTAATCTCGTAGCAAGAAACGACCGAACATTCGGCCGATAATTCTTCGGAGTAGACCCCCAGAGTAATTACTGAGTTGAGACTGTATATGTAAGCAAAAATGGTTCAATTACTGAGACTATTATGGCGAAAATTATGGCGTTTGTGATTAAGTGGTTATGCATAAGAGCGACACACGTTAACGGGAAAGGCAACTGTCCTCAACGAGTGTGGATAGCTGCCGTCAACGCGTGTCGGCGGTAGCCGTTGACGCGTCGGCGACTGCCGTTAACTGCTGTAGTTCCCTTTGCCGTTGACGCGTGTTGCTCCTGTGTATGCATAAGCACTTAATCACAAACGCCATAATTTTCGCCACATTAGTGCATGCAAACTTAAGAGACAAAAAAGAAATGCCCATTTAAGGGATTTTTTTTCCTGTCTTTGTATTAAAGCAATATTGATTGAACTAAATGGATTTTACCACAATTAGTAACTAATAAAATATCGTCGTTTATAAATAATTTAATGGCAATAACTGCAATTCTCTGAAAATAACGTTTTAAGAAAATATTATAAATATATCGTTTAGCCCACGTTCGCGCGGACGTAAAAATATCGCGGCGAGATTTTATCGCGCACTGTATTTTCAACTTTCGCTATTGAGAATTTGAACCCAACAGAGCGCATCCCAGCGTATTAATAAAACACACTCTGTGCACTGGATTTTCAACTGTCAGCGCTAAGCAGTGAGTTGAAAATCCAGTGCACCAAAAAGAAATCGCCGCGGGAAAAACGCGCCCGGGCTTCCTAGGCTTACGGTTTGCCTAAAAAAAATGCGTCCAGTAACTCGTGAATATGTTTATGGAAATAAAAGGCCATTTTGAGACTACGAGATATATTTTATAATAAAAAATAGCGTAGTATATTATGGTATTGGGGCCATCCATAAATGATTCCACACGCTAAGGGGGACGGAGGGGGTAAGAAAAGTGTGACGTCGTGCGACAAGGGTGGGGGTTAGTCATAAGCTTCGTGACGTCACATGTAATATAAATCTAAAATATTAAAACTTTAACGACAATCTTTAATATACTACCAACTCTATCAATAATATTAAAAAATATGTGACGTCACACTAGAGAACGTCATATTTGTGTGACGTGTCATACAATTGTGACCACCTGTGACATGGACGGGGAGGCTCCGAAAATCATGAAATTCGTGTGACGTCATTTATGGAAGGTCCCATTGCAAAATAAAAAAAATGTTCCTGGTAGTGTAAATAATATAGAATTTAACGTATTTATTCTTATTGAGTAAAACGTAGTTATTTTAGAACTTGTAAAATAGCTGTTAACATAGAAAATAGTAAACTGTTCTAAAAACCAATTATTAATATTAAAATATTGCTAGCATTTCTGGCTGAAAATAAAAAACCGGTCTCTGAGGTAGTTTTGAACGGAGTTTATCCATTCGTTGTAATTTTTTGCGTCCCGTTTCGTTATTTACAACTTTCAGAATTCACCCTCATAATCAGCTAATAATGTTTCCACCGCTGGCTCACAGGCCTCCTCTCTGTGAGAGGGAGTGGGCCGTAATCCACCAGGCGGAAACAGTGCCGGGTAGGTGGATAAGGGAGAACTTTACTTAGATATACATTTTTATTGAATGAATACCTATTGACAGTTTGAGCACCTTAGAAACTGGGATTTTAATTAAGACTAACAATGGTTTGGCTTTTCAGTAAAATATCTAGATTAAACTTGACTTAAAAACTTGAATCTCTGTAATAGCTAAAAACTAAAAAGTACTGATAAAATGATGCGATATAATAACCAAATAGTTTGTAAGTTTGTTTAGATTATAATTTATTAAAATAATAATATTATTTAATAATTTGGTGAGGCACTGTACAAGAAAACGTGTAATATAAATAATAAGAATGAGGTTATGAGAAAAATGTATCTAGGAGGAATGAGGAGAAAATATTTAGGGAAATGAGGAAATATTTCTTATTGAGGAATATTGTTTTAAAGTAATATATGAGTGTTTTCCTCGTAAGTAAAATGATGTATGAAAAATGAGGAAACATTTCTTATTGAGGAATATTGTTTTAAAGTAATATAGAGAAAAAAATCTCGTGAGGAAATTATTGCATATTAAATGAGGATATGGTACTTTCTTCCTCATTAGCATAAGCATAGCATTATCAGCCTATAACATATTATATAATGTTCCCACTGCTGGGACACAGGTCCCTATCTGTGGCCATAATTCACAGTGCGGGTTGATAGATGTTACATGTCTTCGAATTTTTGGTTCTAGGACATGCCGGTTTCCTCACGATGTTTTACTTCACCGTTTTGAGAGCAGTGGTGATGAAGTTAATTGCACAAAGTAATGTGCCTGTTTGGCTTCGAACCCTCGACATAGGCGCTGCTCTCTTGCGCATTTAAACAACATTATTACAATTTTATTTCGGCATAATAAATCCACTTGTTTGTATTATATTGTAAAGAATATCGTTTTAAGTACATATTAATAATTTATGTGTGTTCTATATATAAAATGGTGTTTCTATTTTAATTTCTAGAAAAACTGTTCTTTAGTCATTTCATTTCTTCCATTTTTTTTTCGTTTTTTTTTTTCTTATTAATTGTAAATAATTATTAAAAATATTATTATCCGGGTAGTTATTGTGACTGTGCTAGTTTTTAAATGTAAGTATAGAAAATAATAAATAAATTATATTACTTACGTTATAAAATGATTTTGTTGTTTTTTTCTATGAACATCCCCAATTAGGAACCTACCAAACTTCAATTTCAGAATAAAGTAAAAAATAAAATTAAAAAGAAGAGTTGAGTGACAAACACACTATCAATCACAGCCTGTCAGTTTTAAAGGATATTGCTAATCCATTCTGAGGAGTTTTTTGCCCGTTCTTCTCCATAGGTACCTACTACGCTTTGGAATGGGCAACTAGCTTCTTCTTTGTGACTGACCGACTCCTTGGCAATTCAAAATGCCTGTAATGGCTTACACAATTGAAATTAATGCTTTGTGTTTGAGTTCGAGTTTGAGTTTGAGCATTGCTTCATATGTTCGAAAAATTCGTCTGCTCTACAATGTGAATAACGCAATGAATTTTGTTGAACTGTAAAAATGAGATCAATTGTTCAAAATACGCTAGTTTTTAAATTTTCTGGTAATACAGTTCTTAGCGTATCATAGTCACTATAGTGTTATTGTTCACTTTTTTGCGAAATAAAGAATTTACTTATTATTATTATTGTCTTTTTATGTTTGTTACGCAATTACCCCGCTGTGTTGAAAGCTAAAGAAAAACGCATTTATTCAACTAAACCAACAGGCACTTTTGAACTGTCAAATAGTCAGTCAGTCAGAAAATTTAAGCTAGTTCCAAAACGTACTAAGATCTCTATGGAGCAGAATAAGCGACGAAGAACCGATGGATGGACTGTGTGAAAGATGATATGGTTAGAAAGGGAGTAACTACTGAAATGACTACTAATAGAGAAGTATGGAGAAGAAGACATGTTGCGCCGACCAGAAATAAATTGGATTAAGGGCATGATAATAATGATGTATAATACACTAGCTGCGCCCTGCAGTTTCACCCGCATAAGTTTCGATCCCTTGGGAATATAGGGATTAAAATTATTCATATGGTTAATCCTGATTATAAACCATCTGTGTGCCAAATTTCATCCAAATCCGTTCAGTAGTTTTTGCGTGAAAGAGTAACAAACATCCATCCATACAAACTATCACGTTTATAAAATTAGTAGGATGTAAGTAGACACAAAAGAAAAGAAATAAAGCAAATAAGTATGCGTTATATCCACGAAAATTAGCCATCGCTCAGCATAATGATGTGACCCTATGCCAGACAGAGCTCAGCGCTCGTTGACGGAACGGATTTGGGCGGTAGAATAAGATCCTCGACGAGCCACGAAACCTTTCCACCACCGTATAGGCTAAGTATTATGTATACATATACAGCTGGGCCCCAAAACTGTTATTTTTATAAATTCGTCATTCCAACACGATCCCATTCCCATCCTATTGTCATTTTGCTTAAAGTTCGTAATCTGCTAAATTCTTAATGGTGATCATTGGTCAGTCAATGGTCTCGTAATAGAATTGTGTCATAATGACATTGTCGTATTACATTTATTAAAAAACCCGTTAGTAGAAATGATTTTCGAAAAACTACCACTACTTTATTTATGCCAGATTTCATTTATATTTATTTTTACATATTATTTATTAGTGTTTTATACAAGTCAAGTGTTTTATGTAAGTCAGTCATTAATTTATCATTATGTACGAGATTACCATTATATGCCATTTCTTTCAATGGAGTGTCAGTGATTGACCACTGGAAAGTCATAATGACGCCATTATGTTAGTAGATTACCAAACTTGTCAAAATCAACAATTATGAAATCAATGATAGACCATTCTGACACTATTGTAATAGCAGACTTGAGGCCCTGGGCTGCTGGGGACTTTGTTGCGCCACTTCTTTTTCTTAGCTAAAGCATTAGGAAGTGGTGAAGGGCGGGTGAGTCTGGAGACTGACTTATAAGACAGTCCCTGTCTTATGTAATTTTGACGTTCAAAATCAGTTCTGGGGGCTTAAAAAGGCCACTTTGGCAGAACCATAATAGGATAGCAATATGAATCATATTAAAAATCGTAAAATGGTCACAAACTGTTCACAATATGATCTGTGTGCAATTCATATCACAATGAAATAACATTTAAATTGTAGAAATAAAAAATAAAAAACCAATTTGATTAATAAAAACTGTAATAAAAAAATTACCGATAAAATTACGGTTTTTATTTTTTCATGCGGCAATGTTAACACCAAATATGAAATGAAATTTTATGAAAATTTGAGAAATTGCTAATGATCTGCTGGGAATTCAGGAAATGAATAGCTTTTAGAGGTATTACTTAAAGTGGCCTTCTTAGGCCCCCTGATTCTCAGCCTAGTTGGAATATTTTTTTTTTTTCTTTTTTTTTTAAATAAAAAAACATTGCCCCACACTAGGAATTTCTCCAGTATCGTGGGTGCGTTTACCAACATTTAAACTCATAAACTCATCACAAACAGCCAGACCCGGAACAATTAACTACTTGTAGGCCATACAAATAATTGTTCCGTGCGGGAATCGAACCTGCGACGCGCAGCGCAGCATCAATCGCTTGACCACTGCGTCAACCGTGTCGTCAAAATGACTTTTAGTAGTAGTGGTGATGAAATAATGTTACACTAAGTAAAGTGCCTGCCTGATTTCTTACCTATGAAGTATAAGTCGTAAGTCGTGTCCATTTCCACTGGGCTATCATCTATTTTCAACTATTACTAAGTAGACACCACACCCCACACCCCTTTAACACTACGAAAACACAAACCATTTTGATTTACAACAACCTAAAGAATGTACAATAAAACGCTAATAAATCAAAATAAACTTGCATACAGCGAACCGCATGATTTAAATGTACCGGGAATCGAATTGCGGATGTCGCGATAATTGTTAACTACTGAGCCCTGGTGCCCTTTGAAGTTTGAGTACGTTTTGAAATCGTGTGATGTAAGGGTTTTAAATAGTGATGTGCGTTGTAAGGTGATTGGTATCGGTTTCGGTTTTCGGCCTAGTTTTTTGTGTGCCGAAAATTGAGAAGAACTTAAAAATCTTGGGTACATAACAGTTTCTTGTTAAGAAAATTTTCCACCTTATGGGGATTTTCTTCAGAAAGATGCCCATCTATTTTGTAAAAATCTGACCGTAAAACTAAGGTGAAGTGAGCTGTCAATAGTGTTAATCCCTAGCATCAGGTGGAATGACAGCTCACTTCTTCACGGTGAGATTTTTACAGAATAAACCTGTTGACCTCATCGGACTTAGGCTTCGTAAAGAATGACTATGAGCTAACGTTAAGAGGATGGGCAGCAGCGTTTGCTTGCCCTTTACCAAGAATAATATACTGTTTGGTTTTTGCGATTATGTAGATAAAGGAATTATGAATGATAGATACCATCTTTGAGATCTTATTAGGAGAGCCAAACATAACAAATGGGCAGATATAAGGATTCATAGACGACTCCGCCTTGGAGTGTTAATGTGGTGCTGTTCCACAAACGATGGGATACTTAACAATGTATCCTGCGTGTTCTGTCAGCTGCACGTGACTGGAACTGTTGGACGCTAGTGATGGTGTCACACATGTAGCCGACTTCTGGGCCGACCGAGTCCATTTAGACTGCCATAGACACGCTAAGAAGAAGAAAACAATTGGGCAGACTTAAGGACACTGGCAGGCAAATCAAAATCAATCAAAAGTCATTTATTCAAATTAGGCTGAGAATCAGCACTTTTCGAACGTCAAAATTACAAAAGACAGTCCCCCAAAAACGCCTGCCCTTCACCACTTCGAAGAAGAAGTGGCGCAACAAACTCCCCAGCAGCACAAATAATATGTCCATTTGTCCATCAGTCCCGTGCAATAGGCAGTAGTTACCTTTGCTCTTAGTTTGTTTTCAAGCATTGCGGTATCAGGCATCGATACCAAAGCATGCCGAATTCCAAAAACAAAAATCTCGAAAAAAAAATCACAGACAACATTTTTTCCCGAATTTAAAATCCCATAAACTTTCCCCAAGGATAAAAATCTTCAATCAAATCCCTAACGCCAGCAACTAAACTCAAACCAAACGACAATAATTCAAGAGCTATGACGTCCGAAATTAGGCACTAATTAGTCCGGTATTCGGGCATCCATCATGGCTGCTTAGCGTTCCCGCGAATGTGCCGTCAAATACTTTGTACACAAATAGATGGAACGTTTATTTGTAGCTGTGATCCTAATTGGCGTTTTTGCTTATTATATTTGATGTTGGAAATTGTCTGTGACGCGAGGAGTTGGTGGCTGTGAAGATGTGGTGTGACTTATGAGTATCCATGAGAGATACCACCTAATTTTGAGTGACACGATGAAAAAATTGAGGAACCGAGAGAAGGGCGTTGGCTTTCTTGAGCCAATTGTTTATTTTATATATTTTTTACAAGTTCATGTTCGAAAATGTTTTTAATGTCACCTAGTTTAGAAGGCATCATACAATGATTTTTTTATTAGTACCTACAGCAGACACCAACGATACGCTTATATCTGGAATGTTCTATTTTTACTTGAAAAACTGTTTTTGTGAACCGTAAATATGATTTATATAATCATTTTGGTGACAATTATTTTTAAAATATTTTTTGCCAGCAGCTGCAGAGTGAAGAAGAACACATTCTTTCGAAATATGTTTCAGATTTTTATGTAAAAAAAAAACAAAATTCGATGCAGCCGCGTAAGAAACACCCTTATATCCTTTAGCCAATCCTTATTAACCTAGATTACAACTTTGGCAAAGTATAAAAAACAGCAAAAAAAAAAAACGCAAAAAAAATCTATGAAATGATTAAAAAGACTTTTTGTTAAAATTATCGTTTCTTTGTCTACCCTTCATCGATCGATAATTTTTAAAGACAAGTACATCCCGACCCCTTATAACTCTCCTCAACAGTACATTTTAAAATAATATAGACAAAAATAAACTGCCCATAACTTATATCTAATAGTTCGTGAGAAAGATTCTGTCAATAAACGAACTAAAACATTCTATTATAAATACATTCTGGCGTTACTTGACTATCTAAGAATAAAACTGTATGCGTTTGTCTGTCTATACAGAAAAAGGAGTTAAATAAAACTTTGAAGCGTGTCCACACGGGATACTAAAAGGCCACAAAATCAATCAGCGCCTATCTAAATGTCCCTAATATTTGAAAAAAAAAATTTCATCACGAAATATGAAAATTTTCCTAGAAAAACATTCTGCCAAGACCGCAAATAAATATTTTGTGGTCTTCTTGCGACATATATTTTTTTAAATGTTGTAGCATCATGCTGAGGTAGGAGCCTTTTGGCCTCGTATAGGACTTTCTGTTTCATTTTTCTTTTTGTTACGTTTTTTTTATATAAGTATTTTGTTTTTTTTTTATTGTTTAGTTTAGTTTAGTTTTATGATCTTCCTGTATGAGTCACAATAAATACTTTTTCTTTCTTTCTTTCTTAGCTCTATCAGCTGTCGTCTAATTAGGTACCTTTCTAGCCAATTCTCTACTTCCATCTCCATATTCGTACTCAACAAACGTTCTTCACCTGTGGTGCTTATTCCTGCGTATGATATTATTAGATCCTATATTTTATTATTTATCTTTTTGATAGATTCTTTTAACAACCGAAAACACGGTTCGAAGCATAGAACCGGTCGAAGTGGAGGCCTATGTCCAGCCGTGGACGTCTTTCGGCTGAAATGTGGATGAGATTCTTTTATATTTTGTGAATGTGAGAACGTTGTAAGCTTTGTAGACTGTAGATTTGTACAGACGCCAGCACATCAAGCTACTACAATCTTTCAAATTTCTTTATTAGATTTTCAACTTTATCGCTGAATCATTAAGGTTCAAGGTTGAGTGGGAAAATTTGACAGTTTCGGGTAGCTTGACCTGCTGGCGACTGTACACCATTTTCTATTTTATTAAGTGGAATTTGAAAACACTGTCAAAGCCAATTGTTTTTAAAAGTGTAACCGTGGAGTTTCTTGCCGACTCTTCTCCAAAGGAAACGACCAATTGGAACCGTGCACCTAGCTTCTGACGTTTCATAAGTGCCCATGTAGGTTTATATGGAATAAAATATTTAGATTTTATTCAAGTTAACTATACAAAACTTACTTCTAATCAATTTTTTCACATATATTCTGCAAGCAAACCCACAGTATCCAACTAGTATACAAACAATAAAACTCATCGATGATGTACCACGCAAGTAAATCTGTCATCCCACCCCATCCGTCACGCGGACGCTAAGATATTAATATGAGTCACTATGCGCCTGCGCAGGCACGAGTACAAGTTACTGAGTGTACTTATGATGAGAGGGATTTGATGAAAGGTGAGCATTGAAACAAAATAGTGGAAGTATCCATGGAGTTTCTTGCCCGTTCTTCTCCATAGGTACCTACTACGCTTTGGAATGGGCAACTAGCTTCATCTTTCTGACTGATCGACTCCTTGGCAATTCAAAAGTGCCTGTAATGGCTTACTTATTTGAAATTAATGCTTTGTGTTTAAAATATATTAGAAAAAAAAGTAAATTCGTTTTAAGTTGGTGTCGTTGGTATCGCAATTTCGTTTTTTGACATCGACTTCCGAAATTAAAGTTATTTTTCACTTTATAGTGTTTTTGGGAAGTCGGTAGTTTAAAAAAAAAAACAAACAATCTCCTCCTTTTTTTAAGTCGGTTAAAAATATGACTTCGATGTTCTCGTCCTCATTCAAGTATCTGAAACTCCAAGTCAAAACGAGTATTTGGCGTACGGGTGTGAAAATCGGTTATTCAATCCACCCTTTTTCGACTTTAAGTTAGCCACGAGCCACGCCTCAAAGAGAATATGAACGTGAAGCTGCTTGTCCACATTCTCGTGCTCGTGGCTCGTGGCTCGTGGCTAACTTAAAGCCGTGGGTCTATCGACGAGGCCCCTAATTCACTAACTTCGAACCACGTCAATTTCTTAGTTAATCACGACATCTGCTAATAACGTATTCTCAATGACTTAATGGCGTGGTTCGAACTGTCAAAATACAGTTGTCCGTACAGTTGACATTTCGCAAGACACGATATTGACGTCTTTTGCACGTGGTAAGATTTCGCGAGGAATAATACAGAATTGGCGCCCTGAGGTCCTAGACAAGTGACAGTCGCTTTCATAGCTTTAAATATTTCCTGCCAGGGTAGCGGGAACATCCGAAAGGGTTTACCGCTGCCCTGGAACATAAAGGGCTAAGGAAGGAACACGGGTGGGTTTTAGTCAGTAAGAGTCTGACACTCCCTCCTGCTCCACCCAGAGCGGGAGGAGTCATTTGATGATTTCCCATCCTCAAAAAAAAAAAAAAAAAGCTTTAAATATTTCTAAAACAACTTTCAACAGGATTGATATTATGTAGGCTTTTTTGTTAGATTATATCAGTCCCATACATTTTTAAAAACGGGACCCTATTACTAAGACTTCGCTGTCTGTCCGTCCGTCTGTCTGTCACCAGGCTGTATCTCAAGAACTGCGATAGCTAGACAGTCGAAATTTTCACAAATTGAAATTATGTATTTCTGTTGCCTATATAACAACAAATACTAAAGACAAAATAAAATAAATATTTAAGGGGGGCTCCCATACAACAAACGCGATTTTTTTGCCCTGTTTTGCTCGATATCAATAATGGCAACAGGTAGGCACTTGAAATATTCACAAAATACTCAGTTGTATTTTTACTTTAATAATAAAATTAAAATAAAATAAGTACTTAAGGGGGGCCCCATACAACAGACGTGATTTTTATAGATAATGGTACGGAACCCTTCGTGCGCGAGTCCGACTCGCACTTGGCCGGTTTTTATACTTCTCATCATGGTTGTCGCTGAAGGTGTCTCACTATCTATGCCCTCTGGTCCAACGTTGGGGTTGACTTTCAGTCTAACTGGATGCAACTGAGCGCCAGATTTTTACATGGAACGTCCATGTATAGAGGAGGTGAGATATAACCTGATCACCTCTCCTCAGCCGATAGCTAGACCTGAATCTTCCAGCAGCGTGCATGGAACGACTTCCTATCTCCATCGCCCAGAGAGAACAATATAGGCAGGTTATGTTGACTGACTTCCACAACACCCCTTGGTAAGACTGTTTGTCAAACCTTCGGTCTTCTGACTACCCCTAAGGACCTGAAAAGGGGGCCTAAAAAGGCCACTTTGGCAGAATCATAATAGCATAACAATATGAATCATATTAAAAATCGTAAAATGGTCACAAACTGACAATTCATATTAGATCTCTGTGCAATTCATATCACAATGAAATAACATTTAAACTGTAGAAATAAAAAATAAAAAACCAATTTGATTAATAAAAACTGTAATGAAAAATTTTCCGATAAAATTACGGTTTTTATATCTTTCATGCGGCAATGTTTACAACAAAATATGAAATGAAATTTTACGAAAATTAGAGGAATTGCTAATGATCTGCTGGGAATTCAGGAAATGAATAGCTTTTAGAGGAATAAAATAGCTTTTAGAGAAATGGCTTTTAGAAGCTATTGCTTAAAGTGGCCTTTTTAGGCTTAGAGTGGCCTTTTTGTGGCCTAAAAAGGCCACTCTAAGCAATAACTCAGGCAAGGAAGAAAGGAAGAGGTCAAGGTCAGATAAGGAAGATTTGACACATCATCATCTGCCTACCCTTTTCCCAACTATGTTGGGGTCGGCTTCCAGTCTACCCGAATGCAGCTGAATACCAGTATTTTACATGGAGCGACTGCCTATCTGACCTCCACAACCCAGTTACTGGGTAATACGATACCCCTTGGTAAGACTGGTTGTCAGACTTTCGGGCTTCTGACTACCCGTAACGACTGTCAAAGATCCACGAATGACAGCCGGGACCAACGACTTAACGTGCTTTCCGAGGCACGGAGGGGTCTTGGTATGTCGAGATGGTCACCCATCCACAGACCAACCGCGGCAAACGTAGCTTAACCTGACCGATCGACCTGTGCGGCTGTTATTATTTAGCCACGGGCCCCTCGAAGATTTGACACATATAGACATAAATTCAAATTAAGTATATTGGCATAACACCTATTTCCACGCTCGCCTGCCCTTATTCTACCGGAACTTTCTAAAACTACATCGTGAACTACATTTAATAGTGCACTCAAATATTAGTTCACGTTTTCACCTCTTTAAGAGTCATAATCACCATTACAATGCATAGTCATAACTAAACCTAATATTGACACGAAACAAACTTACTAAATGCGGCTGTGAAACTAAAAAACACGAATAAAATGTTCCAGCTATCTCAATATCGAACAGCAAATTCAAATTTGTAACCGTCATACTAAAATACCAAATTAAGTTTACAGTTTCGAATGTTCTACGTTCAAGGAAGTTGTTTGAGGCAAAACCGCAAATGTAACTTTGTCGTAGTATAACATGAAAATTGTAAATATTGATGGTGTTCCTTAAGTCGATCATGATCGACAAACATCGGACGTGCTCGGTAAACATCGGGAGCGTTCGGCAAACATCGGCTTCTAATAGCAAATAGTCGTGAATCGGTGATAATTCGAAAAGTGTAGCATCGGTGGTTGTTTTTGAGTTAATATAATTAAAAATTGAAAGGAAAGGGTTCAAAATGGTTGATGGGAGAAGTTATAGCTGTAACTGTGAATTGATTCTTGTATTTTAGCCCGTGAAACTTCACTGCTAGGGGACTAAATGATAGCAGCCGCTTGGGTCGATCGCCAAGGTTGAGCAACGCTCGCCACGGTCGTTTCGTGGATGGGTGACCATCCATTACATATCGAAACTCCTCCGTGCCTCAAAAAGCACGTAAAGCAAAGAATAAGGTTGGTTGGTTAATAAACCATATATACGCACTAAGCGCTTCTCGTCATCTTTTCTGATGCGCACAGCTAAGGAGTGGAATCGTCTGCCTGCGTCTGCATTCCCGAGTCATACAACCCGAATCTCTTCAAGGCGAGAGTGAATAGGCTTCTTCTGGGCAAGCTCGTTCCACCGTAGATCTCATCCCTGCCTCTGGGCTGGATTGAGGTCAAGAGTGAGCCCATTGTCAATAAAAAAATAAGGCGTCGAGGCGGTTGCCTGCTCGACGCCTTCTTCTTCGGGTCGAATCTACGACCAACAACTCGAAAGTCGCGGCAACAACCACTGCTTCCTGATGAAAAGAGAAATTCCAGATGGTAAAACTTAAAAACACTTTACCCGATCCGGGAATCGATCCCAGGACCTCATGCTCAGCAGCCCTTGCGACCACTACACCAACGAGGCACTCAAAAACAAATGAATAATGATATAATTATAAAGACTTTAATAACATCAAAATTACGGTGATTGGTTTGCAAATTGTGTTTTTTTAATCATCGTTAAGACAACTATTATACCAAACCTACTATTAAATTTGTGTAAAAAATAATAAGATGTGTATGTAATGAGAGGCTAAATAGGTATATGTAGGATACTTGTGTAGTTTAAAAGTGACTCTATTTCTACGCAATTATATACAGGGGGTCTACTCCGAAGTAGTATCGGCCGAATGTTCGGCCGTTTTCTGCTACGAAGTTACTATTTCGTTCATCGGTTCCGATCCTACACTCCTACACTCTTTCGAATATTGACTATGGTCCCGACCTAACTGAGCCGATCTGAACTTTTTTCGCATTTTTCAATAATATTCGGTTCGGCCATGTGTCGGTCCGATCCGAACATTCGCACTTTGCACTTCGGAGTAGGCCCCCAGTAGATGTCCAGTGGCAACGGCCGCGACTTACGAATTCTAGGTCGTGGGTTCGAACCCAGACAGGCGTTTAACTTTGTGTAAATGATTCCATCACCACTGCTCTCAAAACGGTGAAGGAAAACATCGTGAGAAAACCGGTCTGTCTGTACTATAGGTACACTGCTACCTACCCATCTTGAAATATAAGTCATCATCTACCTAGCCTTTTCCAACTAGGTTGGGGTCGGCTTCCAGTCTAACCGGATGTAGCTGAATACCAGTATTTTATATGGAGCGTCTGCCTATCTGACCTCCACAACCCAGTTACTGGGTAATACGATACCCCTTGATAAGGCTGGTTGTCAGACTTCTGTCTCCGTAACGACTGTCAAAGATCGACGAATGATAGCCGGGACCAACGGCTTAACGTACTCTCCGAGGCACGGCCCACCGTACCTCGGAAAGTACGTTAATCCGTTGGTATATAAAGATGGTCACCCATCCACATACCAACCGCGGCAAGCGTAGCTTAACCTGACCGACCCACCTGTGCGGCTGTTATTATTAGCCACGGACCCGTCTTCGTCTTGAAATACAAGTATGATATTTTAATCATTGATTTATCTACAACCACCAGACCAGACCTTTACAAAATAATATTTAACAAGAACAGTCCAACAAGATTCCTATGTGAAATACAAAATTTTCCCAAATATAGAAATTCCGGAGAAAAGTAATATGTATGTAGAGCATACTGCGAGCCGTTCCACCGGACCACACACGTCGCGGCCGCCGCGTGCGCTCGCGCCGCGGTGGAATACAGTGGATGAGACAGGCTATAAGTTGGTATGGGAATCTTAGTGGAATTTTGTTTGGAATAAAATTAGGATCAATGTTTGGAAGAATGGAGGGGTTTTCGGCCCACAGTGTAACTGTTCAGTAAACTTATAAAAGTAAATAATGTTTTGAATTCATGATTAAACATAATAATATATTTTCATAATCTCTTTACTAACTATTTACTGTAACTACTAAATTAAAAGACTAACTAACTATATAAATAAATACAAAACAAAAGGATTTAGGCGTGGAATTACTCGTCCGCATCGCTGTCATCCGGAAACGTGCCCAGAAGACTGCCATTGCCACGTTGAATGGCAATGCTAATTCTTTGGCCAAAGAATGACCCAGAGTCCTCTGGTCACGTAAAGTATCGCGCGTTAAAGGAAAGAAACACGGGGGGGTTTTAGTCAGTAAAAGTCTGACACGCCCTTCCGCTCAGCCCAGAGCGGGAGAGGCCATTTGATGATTTCCCACCCAAAAAAAAAAAGAAAAGTGTCGTGCGTTTGAATTCTTTATTAAAAATAAATAGTACATTACAATACGTGTGACTTAAGTAGTCTGCGAGGGTGCTAAACGCTATACATATTGACTACTTAAGTCACTTTTCTGTGTAAAAATGGACTACTTAAGTCACAGAACAACGTGACTTAAGTGCGGGTTTAGGTTTAGCTTGCCCAGAAGAAGCCTATTCACTCTCTTCAAGGCGAGAGTGAATAGGCTTCTTCTGGGCAAGCTCGTTCCACCGTAGATCTTATCCCCGCCTCTGGGCTGGATTGAGGGCAAGAGTGAGCCCATTGTCAATAAAAAAAAAAGGTCACCCAGTGCTATAAAAATAGTTTCAATCTCTCAATGACTTCATGACTATGAAAACATACAGCTTTGAATAATAAAAATACATTGTACCTATGTCGTATCCACACTAGTTCCCCCGTTTTGCCACCACAGTAATCGTCCAGAAGCAATAAACGACCAGTATTAATAACAATAATAAACTTTATATAGCGACAGAGTCGACAACCAATCGCGCACGCACACACAAGTATGGTGATTGTGTGCGAAGTGGTGATTAGTGGTCGGTGATGACAAAGACTAGTGATGGCGTGAACGTTGTGACCGGACATAGTAGACAACCAATCGCACACACACACACAAGTATGGTGATTGTGTGCGGAGTGGTGATTAGTGATCGGTGGGGAAAAAGATTGGTCGGTGAGCAGTAATCAGTGATGTCAGACAGTGTCTGACATCTTGTATCTGATCACCGATCATTAAACGCCACTCTACACACTATCTCCGTATCTCCTTCAAAATGTACAACCAATCGCACGACGACAACGACTTGGGGATTAGTGATGACAGTGCTTAGTGACAGAATCTACAACCAATCGCACACACACACACACACACACACTAGAGTATACGGGAACTGTGTTTGGGTTTGGAGTGGCGATTAGTGTTCAATGATGGCAACAACATGGGGATTGGTGATGAGAGTGCTTAGTGACAGAGTCGAGAACCAATCGCACACGTACACATTGTGTTATAGCGATTTGGTTGATAAGTAATTAAAGGTGAGTGTATTGAACAGTTAAGTCCTACTAATTCTACTTCCTAATAATATTATAAATGCGAAAGTTTGTGAGTATGGATGGATGGATGTTTATTACTCTTTCACGCAAAAACTACTGAACGCATTTTGATGAAACTTTACAGTAATATAGCTTATACATCAGAATAACACATAGGATACTTTTTATCCGGATATTCCCACGGGATGGATACTTATGCGGGTGAAACCGCGGGGCGCTGCAAGTAAATCATAAAACTAAGTGTAGACTGGCTAATAAAGACTTCAGTCAATCCAAGCAATCAAAATCAAGTCATTTATTCAAATTAGGCTGAGAATCAGCACTTTTTGAACAGTCAAAATTACAAAAGACAGTCCCCAAAAAACACCCGCCCTTCACCACTTCCTAGAGCTATCGCTGGGAAGAAGAAGTGGCGCAACAAACTCCCCAGCAGCACAGCTGTCTGTTCAGTTAGAAAATACTTGATTGTATACAATAATAGGTATGTTAAGTAATTAACATTACAAGACACAGAACATTAAATTAAATTATTTGCCATATGTCAGCCACGCCAAAAGCCTTTTCCCAAATATATTGGTCTCAGCTTCCAGTCTAACCGGATGCAGCTGAATACCAGTATTTTACATGGAGTGACTGCCTATCAGACCTCCACAACCCAGTTACTGGGTAACACGATAATCCTTATTAGTCCCACGAAACAGGCAAATCGTCACTTTGAAATAATAATATGTTTTCTATATTTGAGTGCATAAAATTAAAAATGTTCTAATTGACTAATAGTTTTTCCGAAGTTGTCGACTCGCCCAATAAATATAAATAATACGTTAACTTCGTGCGAGTCGCCTATAATTGTTTTTTTTTTATTTTTAAAGTGACTATTCGCACGTTTCGGGCGAGTAAATTCGTGCGAAACTACTAAGAACGTAACGACTGTCAAATATCTACGAATCAGCCATACTTTCTCTCACTAAACCGTCACTCAGGTTATTAATAGTGAACTCTCGTTTAAGAAGCCACTAAGTATTTAAACGGATGTTTAAGTTGCCATTAGCGGTTACTTACTGTTCACCACATCAATCAAACTTATCAATAACTGTTAGTGATTAAAAATGTACTGGAGAGAAGCTATGATAATATTTTGATGAGAGTAAAGAGTTCTATGTTTTGGTGTTCTGATTTAAATTTTTTTTAGTAACCATTGATGTCCCAATGTTGGGCAAAGGCCCACCTACTCTCTTTCCACGTCTCTCTGCCCAGAATTTCACTTGGAAAGGCATAATATTTTCTGATTTTCGTTCAGAAAACTAGATAAATGGGAAACCAACAAAATTCAAAACAATTAAAGACATAAATGAATAATATGACTGTGTTTGTAGAAAGAAATAGTGACAATCTTTTGGTGCTTTCCATGGTTTCCTTCCTATACAAATTTTCGTGGATCTTTGACAGTCGCTACGGATCGTCAGAAGCCCGAAAGTCTGACAACCAGTCTTACCAAGGGGTTTCGTATTACCAAGTAACTGGGTTGTGGAGGTCAGATAGGCAGTCTCTCCATGTAAAATACTGGTATTCAGCTGCATCCGGTTAGACTGGAAGCCGAACCCAATGTAGTTGGGAAAAGGCTAAGCAGATGTGTGTGACAAATCGTAATCCTAACAAGAACGAAAGTAAGTATGTATATTTGTTTGTTACGCTTTCACGCTGAAACGACTGAACGGATTTGGATGAAATTTGGCACATGGGTAGACCACGAGGTTAGGACATAGGGTACTTTTATCCTGATACTCTCACGGGATTGATACTTATGCGTGTGAAACGGCTGGGCGAAGCTAGTTTTGTATTTTTTTTGCAAGAGACTGGAGTATTGTTAATCGAAAATGTTAAAAAAATCCCTTGAAAAGCCATTTAGCACAGAATAATCACATAATAGTTCCTTTTCGCCAATTTGGCATCGAACACTAGAAATAATTATATTATAGTGAATCGTCTTACATCATTTAAACAGGGTACAGGTATGATTCATCATTATGCACAAAAACAGATGAATAGGTAGATAAAGATAAAAAATGATTAAATCATTGTTAATGAGGAAGCTGTAACTAATGATTGCTTATCTAATGAAGCCGAAATTAATATAGAAATATCTGAGCACTTGATAAAAAACTTAAATTCATTAATTCACTGACTGACAACACACAGTCTAAACCGTTGGGTGGCTAAAGCGATATTTTTTTTGCAAAACTTCCTTATACTAAAAACCAGTGGTGGCCAGTAGTAACGGCCCCAACTTACGTGTTGGTCGTGGGTTCGAACCCAGACCGGCGCTTTACTTTGTGTAAATAATTTCATCACCACTGCTCTCAAAACGGTGAAGGAAAACATCGTGAGGAAACCGGCATGTCCTAGAACCAAAAATTCGAACACATGTGACATCTACCAACCCGTAATGGGTCCGCGTAGTGGATTACGGCCCACTCCCTCTCACAGCGAGGAGGCCTGTGTCCCAGCAGTGGGGACATTGTAGGCTGATTTCCTATGTATTTATTTTTAGACCCAGAATATGCCCAGCATATTGATTGAACATGCCCAGGGCAAAAGCAAAGCTCCTCTTTCCTACTAACTACATAAGTGCGTTTACAACGTACGGCATTTCATACAAACTTTCAAGTCCTTGTTTTTCGAAATGCATGAACCGATTTTAATGAAACTTCATACGCATAAGCAGGATACATAGGTCTAAAAAGTTAGTAAAGAACATTTTCGAAAGGTCTTATTTAAAAAAAGATAATTGGAAATCTCTGTTTCTATGGAAAATTTAATATCGGTCTAATTTAGCTGTAACACTATTTTTTCGAAAATGTTCTCAATTAAATTTTTAGACCTATATCCTGCTTATGCGTAGGAAGTTTCAATAAAATTGGTTCATGCATTTCGAATAACAAGGACTTGAAAGTTTGTATGAAATGCCGTACGTTGTAAACGCTCCTCGTTGGTCTAGTGGTCGCCAGGCAGCGTTACTGCAGAGCATGAAGTTCTGGGTTCGATTCCAGGATTGGGAAAAGTGTTATTAGATTTTACCCTTAGGAACTTCTCAGCAGCAGCCTCCAGTCTGGATGTGTGCCAGGTTGAGGGCTATAGCCTCGCCCCCTATTACATGGAAATTCAACATAACTGGGGAAATGTGGGTGTACTGTAGATACACTGCCTATAATCCTTCAGGGAAACACGTAGATCTTCGACAGTCGTTACGGGTAGTCAAAATCCCGAAAGTCTGACAACCAGTCACACCAAGGCCCAAGGGATATCGTATTACCCAGTAACTTGGTTGTGGAGGACAGATAGGCAGTCACACCATGTAACTTTCTGGTATTCAGCTGCATCCGGTTAGACTGGTGGCCATCCCCAACGTAGTTGGAAAAAGGCAGATGATTTTACACCAGCAAATTGATTGAACATGCCCAGCAAAGCAAAGTTGCTCTATTTATCTCTAACAGCTACTTAATAGTCTCAAACATTCTAATGTCTAGCGGATGCGTCCCATTAACATCTGATGGACCACTCAGCATCCCACATCAATCGATTATCAATAATATACTTTGGATTAAAAATGTACTAAGGAGGCGCTAAGCAAACATTCTAAGGAAGAAATGTACGGGGGTGGAGTTGGGGCGGGGTAGGAGCGTTTATTAAAAAAAAAGAGATTTTTTGTGTAAGCTAAGGTAAGTGAACTGAGTGAGGGGCTCGTGGCTAAGTAATAACAGCCGCTCGGGTCGATTGATCAGGTTAAGCGACGCTTGCCGCGTTCAGTCCGTAGATAGGTATCTTTACATATCGAGGACTCCTCCGTTTCTCGTAAAGCACGTTAAATCGTTGGCCCTGGCTGTCATTTGTAGATATTTGACAGTTGTTGTAGGTCGTCAGAAAGTCGAAAGTCTGACAACCAGTCTTACCAAGGGGTATCGTGTTGCCCAGTAACTTGGTTGTGGAGATCAGACAGGCAGTGGTTCTATAAAAAATACTTGAACTACTACTAATACTTATTCAGAATTCAGATACATTCGGTTAAACTGGAAGCCAACCCCAACATTGTTGGGAAAATGCTAGGCAGATGATGATGCTTCATGTTACTTCTTACTGACCATCATTATCATAGACTGGGGGGAATGGAAGATAAAGACGTGTTGCGCCGACCCCAAGTAACATGGGCCAAGGTCACGAACATGATGATGACCTCTACATTTGACTGCTGCACTAATGAATTTAACCCAAAAATATTTTGCGCTGCGCTTGGGATGACAACACCTTCCACCCAAAAACAAACTGAAAAACCTGGATAAAATTCTTCATTACACTGCACCGTCACAAAAGTGACTGAAGATTCAGAGGCTGACAAGAAAACAATGGCTCCCTAGTTTTTCTTATTAAAGGGAATTTATTTATCTTAAATAAATTAACATTTAAACACTACAGAACAATATTTAAAATACGTAAACTAATTACTGTTCTTCGACATTTAGCGCATTTATATCCGCTAAACTTACAACGGGCCCGCACAAACTGCCCTCCCGTATGTTTCCACACTAAATCGTTCAGTACAAGTACAATCATTGGTTGAGATCAAAAAATGTATTGGTGCAAACCTCTAGACTATTACAACCGTATTACTATGACCTACTCACTTGATACTTGGGTCCAATTGAGTGACTAATCATTTTACCATTTATTTACCATAACTATTAGTAATCATCAAAAGTTCATATTTAGGCTCGATCATCATAATCTATCATATTAATAGATATAATAATTTTATTTAGGAGTCGTTGAAAACCAGCGCTGGGGCTCTGTCTCGCATAGGGTCTTAGCATTATGCTGAGCGATGGCCGTTTTGCGTGGATGTGACGCATGTATTCCCCCAACTTGTTTTTTTTTGTTTTTATGTTCTTTTTCAGCGTCATGTTTGCCGCAAATAAACATATTTTCTTTCTCTCTCTCTCAAAGGAAACACTATAGAATATTAATTTATAAAAGAATATATTAATTAATTAGCTGCGCCCCGCAGTTTCACCCGCATAAGTTTCGATCCCGTGGGAATATCGGGATAAAAAGTATCCTATATGTTAATCCTGATTATAAGCTATCTGTGTGCCAAATTTCATCCAAATCTGTTTAGTAGTTTTGGCGTGAACGAGTAACAAACATCCATCCTTCAATCCATACAAACTTTCGCGTTTATAATATTACTAGGAAGAAAACCAATGCTAGTGATTATGTAAAAATACTCTTATTAATACATCGTTTGCATACCTTAATAGCCAAGTTTTTTATTACTGTAAAGATATTAATTACTAGCAAAGCACTAAAAATTTAATATTTGTAAAACTAATTCCAAACTTATTTCATTTTAATGAATAACATAACAGGCAGAGTGGTATACCCACATATCGCCAGTTAAAGAGCTTCCCCTTTTTTCGTGTATATCTGTGTAACCGCGTTGTTCTTCTAAGCTCCGAAACAAATTTTGATGCAGTTTTCTCCATAATTTAGAGAATTTATTCCGTATATAATACATTAATATTAAGCTTACATCATCATCTGCTTAGCCTTTTCCCAACTATGTTGGGGTCGGCTTCCAGTCTAACCGTATGCAGCTGATTACCAGTATTTTACTTGGAGCGACTGCCTATCTCACCTCCACAACCCAGTTACTGGGTAATAAGAAACACTGGTTGTCAGACTTTCGGGCTTCTGACATGTTTTGTCAATTCGTATAACCCGTGCGAACTAGAGGCGGGTCGCTAGTTGATTATAAAGTTAAAAAACCTCTCAATTAAGATATTATACCATAATTGCCACCAAAAACCAACAAATCCCGAACCGGAATCAAACCCGGACTTGCCTAAACCAATTGTGACTTTTGATTGCACATCAAAATTCGCTTATTAAAATAAACAACGTAAAAAAAATAATTAAAAAAACTATCAAGATTATAATGGCGAACTCGAATAGTTTGTCGGATGCCAAGCTTCGACTTGGGTGGTCTAAACGAGACGTGCGTACTCGCTCTAACATTCACATTCTGGAGTATTGTCGTCTCGCTCTCTCTCAAAGTTTGGTTGTCAAAGAGTAAGTGTAGATTGTTAAAGATTCGCTTAATTTGTTCTATCGTAGATCTGAAGTACTTTGATTGCGCGTGAGTGCTGAAATGAAGCGCTTTTTGAAGTTTTTTAAGTACGTTTTCGTGTTGGTTAAGGAGTTTGTGTATAAAATGCGTTTGTATTGGATGAGTTTATGAAAGACGGCGCTTGCATTGTGTACAATTAGTAATTAGGTACTTTGTTGTTGAAAGGGGTGTATAAATCTTATTGATCGAAGGTGTACATTGAGTAAACAAAAATTTTTTTTGTCAAACAGATTTTTTTCAAAATTTGACGGTGTATATTTTATGTTAGTTAAAACAAAAACTTTCACGCGAACGAAGTGAAGAAGCTAGAGGATAATGAATGACCTTTTTGACCATAATGTCAATAATTTGTGTCTATGGCCGCTGAACGGGTCTCGGACCGTAATTTGGGGCGTTCCTAGAGACGATACGGTAGTGAACGGATTTAGGGACCGCTTATGTTCGGCACGTGCCGGTATTTAGGGACGAGGGATGAATGTTTGTTTTTGTCTGTTGTTATTAATACAGCAGCTCTGCTTTGAATATGATGATGTTATTATAGAGCTGTAATGGCCCAGTTGTACTGGTCGTGAGTTCCGAGTTGTAGGTCGGGTGTTCGAACCCAAGCAGGCACTTTACTTTGTGTAAATTATTTCATCGCCACTGCTCTCAAAACGCTGAAGGAAAACATCGTGAGGAAACCGGCATGTCCTAGAACCAAAAATTCGAAGAAATGTGACATCTACCAACCCGCACTGTGGCCGCGTTGTGGATGACGGTCCACTCCCTCTCACAGAGAGGAGGCCTGTGTCCCAGCAGTGGGAACATTATAGGTTGATTATGCATGAACTTCGTTCCAAAGTTCTTTCACGGAGCTTGTGAAGAAGTAGAAGTAAAGTGGTGAAGATTTTCACGTAACGAAAAAGCGTTAGCTTCCACGAGACTTTATCTCAAACAGAAATAGTTTTCATCGTTTTCGAGGGTGCTGAAGCCAATAGTGAGGGCCAAATAAAAATCCAAGATGGTGGTTGCGAATTTTTTTGATCATGGGTGTCATTTTCATGGTTTTCAAGGGCGCTGAATCGAACCCAGGACCTCTCAGCAGTAGTGCTTGTAACCTCTAGATTAACGAGGCTTGTAGTTTATAATTAGATGATATTTCTAGTTTGATTAATGCTCGTTCCTTTAGTAAAGGTACAAGTCCGCAGTTGACTTAACAGACGACACTACTGGGGGCCTACTCCGAAGTACGGACGCCAGCAGGTCAACCTACCCGAAACTGTCAGATTTTCCCAATCAACATTGAACCTAATGCTTTGGCAATAAAGTCGAAAATCTATTAAAGAAATCTGACAGATTTTAGTAGCTTGATGTGCTGGCGACTGTACAAAGTGCGAATGTTCGGATCGGACCGACACATGGCCGAACCGAATATTATTGAAAAATGCGAAAAACGTTCGGATCGGCTCAGTTGGGTCGGGACCATAGTCAATATTCGAAAGAGTGTAGGAGTGTAGGATCGGAACCGACCGAACCAAATAGTAACGTCGTAGCAGGAAACGGCCGAACGTTCTGCCGATACTACTTCGGAGTAGACCCCCAGTACTCAGTACTGTCGTGGCGACACGTACATTGTACAGTCAACAGCAAAAGTAGATTTATTTATTTGGTTAACCAACAATTGTTTACACAGAGAATTAAACAAAAAAATACATTTTGTACATACAAGAGTGCAACAACTTCTTATAGGCTAACACAACATGCATATAATTAGACATAAGGCAAAAAGGTGAAACGGTAAAAAGGTGAAATAGGTGAAATAGATGATCAAAATCAGAAATTCAATACTTATGAACGGAGTTCGCGTCAGAACTGTGTGGCGTACTAGTAGTAAATGTTTGGTATAATTTAAAATCACATACTTTTGAATCACTTCGATGCCACACAGTTCTGACGTGAACTCCATTCATTAGTATTGAATTTCTGATTTTGATCATCTACTTTTGCTGTTGACTGTACCATAAAACAAAATTACTTGCTAATATTATAGTGTCCGCCATCTTATCTAAAACACTTCTGTCTCCAAATAATCTATGCTTTTCACTTATCATTATCCTTTTCGCAACATCTATCTCTTTCGCACGCGCTCAATTTGTGTATATCCATTTCACGTGTCCACCTATGACCTCTGCGTGTTCCATCTCTTTCTTATCGCGAAGACAGGTGTTGTTGTCTCGCTTGCTTTGTTGTGGTCTGAGTTCGAAATAAATTTTCATATATGAAATTGGGACTGGGTTTTGGTGTGAAAAATGTATATTTTTTTATGTCTGACCAGCCGGTCGATTCTGTAAAAATCTCACCGTGAAAACTAAAGTGAAGTGAGCTTGATGTGAGTTGTCAGTAGTGTCAATCCCTAGCATTATTTGAAATGACAGCTCACTCCACGCTCACTTCACCTAAGTTTTCACGGTGAGATGGTTACAGAATTGCACTGCTGAAGGCCAATTCCCGTAATAAAAACTTTCAAAATCTAGTCGCTATCTCATCTCAGCGACAATCAATGTCATAAACTTGTCAAAAATGTAGGGAAAAAGGGGGTATTTTTGACAGATTGAGACTGAGATCAGACTGTGAACGTTCTTAAAATTACGAGAATTGCCCGTGAGATGTATTCATGAACGTATACGAAACAAAAAGAGTATGTAAGGATCGTAGCAGGAGGTGTTCTGTAGGTTCTGCCTACCCCCAAGGGCAGAGGGCGAGAGTTTATGTTTGAGCAGAATCAGCCTATAATTTACCCTCTTCTGGGACACACGCCTCCTCTCTTAGATTAGATTAGATTCATTTATTTGCCAGAAATATGGTATTTTACAGATTTTATAACGCATACACAATACTTATTCCTTCATATTCCGCCTACTACACCACTGCTCTCAAAATGGTGAAGGAAAACAGTGTGAGGAAACCGGCATGTGTTAGAAGCATAAATTCGAAGACCTGACGACTACCAACCCGCGTGGGTGAGTAGGTGTGTGCCCGCGTGGTGGATTATGGCCCACTTCGGGCCACATCCTCTTATCATCCTCTTATCCTGTGTCTCAGCAGTGGGCACATTATAAGTTGATAGTTATGATGAAAAAAAACACATCAGAAAAAAAACTTTGATACAATTTTACGATTAGCAATCCATCTAACTAGTTAACTGTGATGATCAATATCCCATTCAAAAGATATCCTATAACCTCATCAACTAACCTACTTCCTTAACCCCGGTCACCCATCAAAATCCAAGCCTGCCCACCCGCTGCTTACCATCATAAAGTCATAAACACACAAAGCATGCTTACAATAATTGCTTACATGCTAGCACGCGCTTGTCACGACACTTGTCAGGACTGTCGGAGCTGTCAAACTTGTCAGAACTGTCAAACATGTCAAATATGGTGGTCGTCAAAGGTGTGTTATCGATCTAATTGATCTGAAGTTGAGATACGATCTTGAGATTGAGGGTAGTTGAAGCTTAGCGGCAGCGAGGCGATGTTAATGATTGGCCGAAGCGAGATGATACCTCGGGGGGATTTGCCTGGGTAGCCCGCGTCCCTATTCATTTTTAACCGACTTCTAAAAAAGGAGGAGGTTCTCAATTCGGATGTTTGTATTTTTTTTTTTTGTTCGCGCATAACTCCATCGCTTGCCAACCGATTTGAAAAAATATTTTTTTGTTGGAAAGGGTATCCTTCCCAAATGGTCCCATAGAAATTTCATCAAAAACGGTTCAGTAGTTTGGTTTTTAAACCAAAATTACTGGTAAAAATTACAACTTGAAAGTGAAAAATATAAACTTTTTTGCAAAAAAAAACAACCGACTTCCAAAACCGACACTACAAAGTGAAAAATAACTTTAATTTCGGAAGTCGGTGGCAAACAACGAAAATGCGAACCCAACGACACCGACTTCCGAAATTAAAGTTATTTTTCACTTTGTAGTGTCGGTTTTGGAAGTCGGTTGTTTTATTTTGCAAAAACGTTTTTTATTGATAGGTATTTCATGAAATAGTCATTCTGGTTATATGAGCTCAGAGGGTTGTCTTGACGATTTAAATGATTATAATTCTGTAAATACATACTTGTTACGGTCGCGAATCATATTTTAATCAACATACAACCTGACAGAGTTCTGCAATTCCTACTAATATTATAAACGTGAAAGGTTGTATGGATGGATGGATGGATGGTTGGATGGATGTTTGTTACTCTTTCACGCAAAACCTCCTCAACGGATTTGGATGAAATTTGGTACACAGATGGTTTATAACCAGGATTAACATATAGGATACTTTTTATCCCGATATTCCCACGGGATCGAAACTTATCCGGGTGAAACCGCGGGGCGCAGCTTGTTGTAAACAAAAAAAACAAAAATTCACATCCAACTTTGAAATTTTTTGTTACTTGTAACAAATTTTACCTCTTTTAATTATTAGTATAAATTAATGTGTTACGCAATTAAGGTGCTTGTAGCTAAGTAATCTCAGCGGCACGGGTCTAACGATCAGGTTAAGCTACGCTTGCTGCGGTTGGTCCGTGGATGGATGACATCTTCACATAAGTACCAAAACCCCTCCGTACCTCGGAAAGCACGTTAAGCCGTTGATCCCGGCTGTCATTCGTGGATCTTTGACAGTCGTTACGTGTCGGCGGTAGCCCGAAAGTCTAACCACCAGTCTTATCAAGGGGTATCGTATTGCCTAGTAACTGGGGTGTGAAGGTCAGATAGGCAGTCGTTCCATGTAAAATACTGGTATTCAGCTGCATCCGGTTAGACTGGGAGCCGACCCCAATATAGTTGGGAAAAGGCTGCAGATGATGATGACGCAGTCTAGTCTTCACGATACTTTCTTTCATCGAAAGTAATGTCGGACAGCATAGCTTTCGGTATAACACCAGTCTTACCGACTCAATGGTCAGCAGAAATCATACTTGTAACAGTCATGGTTAAGTTATAAAAGAAACCTCAATTAACCCGCAATGTTTTCTATAGGCTTCATTAATTTATCAGCCGAGTGAAAGAACATTGAACGTTCTCGTCCATCTATGCCGCCAGCGTTCCAGTTGTAAAGGAGTTGATGCCGGCTTCGATCAATAATAGTACTAGATTAAGGATCAGGAACAAAAATCAGTCGCTCAAGTGGCCACGTTTGCACACACGTAAACATCTACATTTCTTAGAAAAAAGTTTAATAATATTAATAATTTCAGTTTATTATAAACCTTAACGCTTAAACATAAAGTTTAATTACCACTGCGAAATATATTTGAAATGTCGCTTGAAAATAAAATCATTCTATTTTTAAATTTTCAGTCATTTATTAAAAAATGAAACTTAAAGTCTAAATAATAAGGTTAAAAACATACTAATTTGAAATAAGACCACAAAAGTATTTGTGGTCTTATTTGTGTACCTTTTCGGAACCATTTTAGGGTCGGCTTCCAGTTTATCAGGATGCAGGTGAATTCCAGTATTTGCAGGTCAAGCCGAGACAAAAAAAATCGGTCAAGTGCGAGTCGGACTTGCGCACCGAGGGTTCCGTACGTAGGTAACTACAAATTTACGGTTTTCGGATTTTTTCCTTTACTAGTGCTACATGACATTGCTTCTTGCCAAATTTCATGATTCTAGATCAACGGGACTATAGGTTTTGATTGTGTTGACTTAGAAGTTAGATTTTTTCACTGCTTCAAGGGATTGCAGCCTAATTGATTATTGATACCTACTAGATTGTAATGACCTAATAGATTGTAAGTATTTGATATTAATTTCAATTTGATAACTCCACGCGTTCCTGAGAAAAAGGGTCTTGACAGACGGACAACGAAGTGATCTTATAAGGGTTCCGCTTTTCCTTTTGAGGTACGGAACCCTAAAAAGCAAGACAGTCAATAAGATCGTAGCGGGCTGACTGACCAATCAAAATCAAGATAGTAGACATATTTAAGGAATTCAATAAACTCTTCCCAAAGAGAAGAGGCCTGTGTCCCAGCAGTGGGAACATTATAGCCTGATTATGCAATAAATAGGCATATTTCACAATTTAGATGAGGGGCCCGTGGCTAAATAATAACAGCCGCACAGGTCGATCGGTCAGGTTAAGCTACGCTTTCCGCGGTTGGTCTGTGGATGGGTGACCATCTTTACATACCAAGACCCCTCCGTGCCTCGGAAAGCACGTTAAGCCGTTGGTCCCGGCTGTCATTCGTGGATCTTTGACAGTCGTTACGGGTAGTCAGAAGCACGAAAGTCTGACAACCAGTCTTACCAAGGGGTATCGTATTACCCAGTAACTGGGTTGTGGAGGTCAGATAGGCAGTCTCTCCATGTAAAATACTGGTATTCAGCTGCATCCGTTTAGACTGGAAGCCGACCCCAACATAGTTGGGAAAAGGCTAGGCAGATGATGATTTCACAATTTATATTGGGGTTTATGAACGGGTGGCGAAGCATAGGGACGCATACCCTGGACAGCCAACCCCACCACCACCTTGCTGACTAGCTCATATTTTTACCACAGCATGAATAATAATTGCTCCTTCACCGAGGAGAAAAACATTGTAAGGAAAGCAGGGCGCCTACTCCGAAGTGCAAAGTGCGAATGTTCGGATCGGACCGGCACATGGCCGAACCGAATGTTATTGAAAAATGCGAAAAAAGTTCTCTCGGTTGTGTCGGGACCATAGTCAATATTCGAAAGAGTGTAGGAGTGTAGGATCGGAACCGACCGAGCCAAATAGTAACTTCGTAGCAGGAAACGACCGAACATTCGGCCGATACTACTTCGGAGTCAGACCCCGTGGGTTCATTTCCCAGGTTGGACAGCGTTATATGGTTTCTTCATCTGTAATTTCTCAGCGGCAGCCCGGAGTCAGGTCTTTTTGCCAACAGGCTCGCTTCATATCACATGGGACTTAAAAAAAACTGGCGAAATGCATAATAATCATCATCATCTGCCAAGCCTACTATTCTGGGGTCCGGTTCCAATCCAGCCAGATGCGACTGCCTATCTGACCTCCACAATCCAGTTACTGGGTAATACGATACCCCTTGCCGTCCTGGTTGTCACACTTTTGAGCTTCTAACTAATAATAATAATATCTTTATTTCTCCCACAAAAACTAGACTTGTACGATAAAAATTATCTAAAAAAACAAAAAAAAATTCAGTCAAGTGTATGTGCGGAGCTGGTGTCTATTATAGGTATAAACCTGTATTACAGATCACCAGGTCCTAGTCTTAACCACTGTCAAAGAACCAGTCGATCTAAGCACAAGATCTAAACACGTTAAGCTATTGCTTAACGTGTTTTTGAGGTACGGAGGGGGTTTCGATATGGTCACCCATCCACGAGCGGGTGTACTGTACATCTCTGCCCAACCTTTCGGGGTAAGAAGGCATGATGTTATGTTTGTGTTTTTATTTATTTACTTTTATGAGCAATTCTCATATCACCGTTCGTGCATCACAAAAACTTCATGTTTTTCGAATACAAAGCCACCATTTTCGCACACTAAATTGCATTACAACGCAAAAAGTTATTTTAACTGACTCACTTGCTTGCTAACTCAAGTTAAAATGATTAAAAGTGAATATTGTAAATTGATATATAACCTGTGGGCCACCCAGATCGCGCGCTGTTTGTTTTTATTTTGGTTGCGCTCGCGCCGACCGCGGTGATAGATCGGCGCCGGCGACGCTGATTGGTTGGGGGAGTAGGGTTGGCGAGGTGTGGAATTGTGAATTATTTTGTCTTTAAAATAGTTAGAAAAAGTTTTGTGGAAGGTTTTCTTGGTAAGTAGACAGTGATTGTGAAAATAAAGAAATTTACTTTTATAGTGAAATTATTTAAGTTTATGGCTAAATTCAAAAAGAAACTAATTTTTCAGCATAAATGTTTAGCCTGGAAAGCATTCCATTCAAGCTAAGGTTTTCTTTTTTTTATTAAAATAATTACTTGTGAGCTTTACCAGCAAGCTTCTCAAGCATTTGAAATGGGTTTAAGTACCTACATACCGAGTTTTTGGTCTCCTTAAATTATATAATTACTGACACAAAACTTACTCCACGCATAGTCAGGCTATAATGTTCCCACAGCTGGCCGCTGGGACACAGGCGGCTCTCTTCGAAGGAAAGACTTAGGTACTCCATTTTTCTTCAAATCAAGTCCCTAATTTACCGATGAAACCAAAAACTCGTATACCTATAATCGTAAATCAGCGCCAGGCACTAGTTGTCTGGCATTTTTGCTGAAAGTGCTTTTTCTGGAAGTTGCCTTATTGGTGCAGCCGTGAGGCACACTTTCCTGCTAGTTTCTTACATCAGACTTTGCACTTTTTATTTGTTTTTAGCGTTCCGTACCCAAAGGGTAAAAATTGCTGTCTGTCCGTCCGTCTGTCTGTCACCAGGCTGTATCTCAAGAACCGCGATAGCTAGACACTTGAAATTTTCATAAATTATGTATTTCTGTTGCCGCTATAACAGCAAATACTACAAACAAAATAAAATAAATATTTAAGGGGGGCTCCCATACAACAGACGTGATTTTTATAGATAATGGTACAGAACCCTTCGTGCGCGTCTTGTGTGTCTTTTAGTCTGTGTCTAAATAAATGTATTTTCATTCTTTCTTTTTATTTTATTTTCGTACTTATTAAATTGCCTAAGTAATAACAAATAGTGTAATTCTCTTTAGTGCCACCCCTGTCCGCTGATTGGCGCTTGCGCAGCGCATTTACAAAAATTCCACGCATTGATACTACAAGTCTAAATAAATAATTATTATTTATAAATTTTCCCACATCCATTTTGCATACATTCGCATTTTTTATAAAGAGTCGCTACCACCAGCTGTCACATTACGGATAAAGGCGAGCCTTATCTTCGGCATTCTAATCTGAAATATGCTGTGGTCGGCTCCCAGTCTAAAGACGGGATAGGGTAAGCATATTCAGCCAATGATGTTCCCATTGCTAAGCTGGGACACACGCCTCCTCTCTTCGAAGAGTGGGCTGCAGTAATCTAGGTACCACGCGGGCCAAATGCGGGTTCAAACTCAAACTCAAATCATTTTGACAACACGGTTAGCGCAGTAGCTGAGCGATCGGACTGCTGCGCTGCGTGTCGCGGGTTCGATTCCCGCACAGAACAAATATTTGTAAGTCCTACATGTATTTGTTCTGAGTCTGGGTGTTTTTCTATCTATAATATGTAATGTATGTATTTACAAAAAAAAAAAATGTATATAAGTAGTTTATCAGCCATCTTGTTACCATAACACAAGCATTAGGTTGCTTAGCTTGGGACAAGATGGCGCTGTGTGAAATGTCCAGGGATATTATATTATATTATTATTATTATTTAATTCAACTAAACCAATTACAGGTACTTTTGAATTGTCAAAGGGTCGGTCAGTCAGAAAGATGAAGCTAGTTGAAGGGTTGTGTTACAAATTAAAATTTGTTGCCTCTAGCTATGTAACATAAGCTCAAAGGACAGGTGGTTTAGTATCGATACATATGGAAACAACATACTATCTCAAACACCGTATATTTATAAAAATAAATTTAAAGCAATAAACGGTGAATCTTAAAGAACTAATTTACCTTATCATTAACAAATTAGGTAGGTATCTATAGCTATATCATAATATTGCCAGCCAGCTAAGATTTCAGTATAAAGAGCTAGGGTCGTGGGGAGTTGGAGATAAACCCAGTACTTTTCCATTTTAAACGTTTAAATTAAATAATATACATTTCAAAGTTAAGGTATAACCTTCCAGTTCAGGTTCAGGTTAGGTTCCTACAGGTAGTTGTTCCGGGTCTGGCTGTTTGTGTACATAGGTATGTGAGTTTAAATGTTTGTAAACGCACCCACGACACAGGAGAAATTCCTAGTGTGGGGCAACGTTTTTTTTTAAGAATAGAATAGATAGTTATTTAAATGTTATTAATTAGTAAATGGGCGCCAGGGACTTTAAGAGACTTCTTCTTCTTCTCTTCGAGGAGTGGGCTGTAGTAATCTACGACGCGGGCCCAAAGCGGGTTAGTAAATGTCACACGTCTTCGAATTTTTGGTTCTAGGACATGCCGGTTTCCTCACGATGTTTTCCTTCACCGTTTTGAGAGCAGTGGTGATGAAATTATTTACACAAAGTAAAGCGCCTGTCTAGGTTCGAACCCACGACCTACTGACTCGTAAGTTGGGGCCGTTACCACTGAGCCACCACTGCTTCTCAAACACTTGATGCTGCACAAAGACTGGGTGCTGACCACAAAAGGAGTCAGAATACCAGGACCTAATATGAAGCTTGCAGTAACTGCAGTAAGACTTACAGCTGTATTATCCTGTGGTTATAATCTTTAGAGGGTCGTGGCTAAAATAACAGCCGCATAGGTCGAAGGTTAAGCTACGCTTGCCGCGGTCGGTTCGTGGATGGGTGACCGTCTATTAGGTACCTAAATACTGTGACTTCTCCGTGCCTCGGACAGCACGTTAAACCGTTGGTTCCGGTTGTCATTTATCCTGAAATCCCAAAATTCGAGTTGAGGGAAAATATGCGCTACATCCACGCAAAACGGTCATCGCTCGAATCAGCATAATAGGTACTACGACCATAGGCGAAACAGATACCCAGTCGCTGAATGATTTCATTAGCTGCTAAATATTGGTCACCCATCCGCAGGCAGACCGCGGTATGTGTAGCTTAACCTTCTTCATTAAGTCTAGAGCTGAAAATTATTAATTATTATTCTACTAAACAGTCAGTATTGGTGATTTTACGATAATTTATTTATAGTTAATTAAAACAGTAATTAAGTACACCAAGTACTTTCATTAACATAGAGACAATTAGTACGTTTATAATTAGGTGAAATATAGTTTAATTTAAAACTAACAATGCACAGTGGCCTCTTGCATACTTTCTCTCAGAGCACCAGAAGGCCTATTCCCGTAGGTAATTAAGAACGTTCAAAATCTAGTCACAATCTCATCTCAGCGACAATCAATGTCAAAAACTTGTCAAAAATGTAGGGAAATTAGAGGTATTTTTGACAGATTGAGACTGACATCAGACTGTGAACGTTGTTAGATTTACGAGAATTTGCCCCTTTGACTTAGGTACGGCTGATCTTACCAAAGTCAGACATATTATATTTTATCCGTGGAATAAAATTCACGTCTCACAGTTCTAGTACAGTCACGAGCAAAAGTATGTATACATTCGGCTTTATTCAAAAGCGATTTACTCCTTTATTTTTTAATGAAATTTTATGTTGTTATGAACATAGCATTTTCGAACCCATAGGTTTATGTAATGTGTCGTATTTCAACGTTGCATTCGTTATTTCACGAAAAAATCGCAATTGAATGTTGCCAAGGGTTGACATATTGGTGCTCGTGACTGTACCTATGGGAAAACTGTCAATAATTCAAAGTTTTAGGATAAAACTTATTCTAGGTGTAAAAGTTTGGTAAAATTCGCCCTTAAGCGCATAATTTTACTCCCATGCATAAATGGATTGGTGACCACAATTTCATATAGGTACTCCGTGGTAGACGGAATATATTTATTTTGCTTATGCAAATTGAATGTTGAACTGACAAGAAAAAATATTTAAAAAATATTGTAGTGTAGACCACACAATGAGAACCTGTCCGGAGACATTAAAGTGTTAATATTTTTCTTTTAGACTCTTGAGTATAAATAAACTCTTTCTTTTCATGCTAGCATACAAGACTGGCCAGAAAATGAGTTTTTTCTTAAATAATGATACTACATAGTTCTCATATTGTTTTTGTTTTTCTCAAATAAAATACAAAAAAAGAAGATTTTAAAAGTGTTCCTAATTTCGTTTTTATATTGGCTGGTTTGAAGAAATTGGGAACACTTTTTGTTTAAACGTCCCTGCCATTAATAGGAACCTCCATTTGCCAAAAAAACGTCCGATAGGTAAGTAATAGTGCAAAAATTATTCAATCGCTACTCGTGTCGGTCAAAATCTGCTAAAAATTAATATCTTTGTCATTGAAGCAGCCAATGAAACGTCCACTGCCGAAAATAGGACTGTCCATTCATTAAAAAAAAACGTCTGATATTAGGGCAAAAATTGTTAAATCTTCTCGTGTCAGTCCAAATCTGCAGAAAATGTATATTTTGGTATTGAATCAGCCTTTGTCAAACATAGGGACATGTCATTCGCCAAAAAACCGTCCAATATTATGGGGCAAAAATGGTTAAATCGCCTCTCGTATCAGTCAAAATCTACTAAAAATATATGTCTATAAGTATCACTGAACCAGAAAAATACGTTCACTAACGAACATAGTATCATACATTTATCAAAAAAACTTCCGATATTAGGATAAAAAAGTGATTTGCTTGTGGATCTTACGATAGCAAATAAATGACCAATTTTACACAATAATAGCGGAATAATCATTCTGGTTTTACGAAATGGTGATTTCCTAACTACCATTTAAACTCTATCTATCCACAAGATAAAATCCTATTTAATCGCCTCTAAAGAACCCCATAGACAGGGATTATGTGATGGTCGATACTTAGATCGAAACTAAACGATAGTGTTATACCAAAGACAATCTGTCTTAACGTCAAAACCATAGTTAAAGACCTCTGATTTCTAGCTAAATGTTCCAAAGCTCAGTCCAATTTAAACTGGTTTTATCCAGTATAAATAGATCCTTACAAACCTACTAGATACTCCGTAGGACGGATCAAGTTAAAATGGACGATAAACCATTGCAATAGGCCTCATTTTATTGAACGAATGTTCTAGCTGACAGCTCAACTTATGTTAGATTTGTTTCGAACGATATTCGAATCTCGAACGAAACCACGACAGTCTAGCTATCTCTTTTTATTGTACAGAGAAATGAAAGGAATGTTTTAAGGGAGAAAGGGATGCAGATACTCGCTGTCGCGAAGTGGTTTAGTGCAGCGCGTTCGTCGTGGGTGGTCGGTAATTTTTATGCTGACGTCAAAAGGTCATTCAACTCGGTCCGATTAATTTTTGACACCTGTATGGGGTTTTTTTTTTACTTTTTTATAGTTTGTTATTCAAGACGTGATAGATAGTTCCTCTTAAGTTTGAACGTTGATTAATTGGTAATTAATATGTTCAAGCTTTCGGTTTGAAGGCTAAGCAGAGAAGGATTAACTTCTTAGTAAAAAAAAATAATTTTTTTTTTATCTTTACTTAGTTTTGGTCAATTGCTAGTCTATCAAGATACATCTAAGTCATCATCTGCGAAGCCTTTTCCCAACTATATTGGGGTCGGCTTACAGTCTAACCGGATGCAGCGGAATACCAGTATTTTACATGGAGCGACTGCCTATCTAACCTCCACAACCCAGTTACTGCGTAAAAAAACGATACCTCTAAGACTGGTGATTCTCTTTGGTTATCTGCATTACCATAATCTGCCATGCCTGTAGTATTGAAGATAATCACGATAACTATGTACCTGCTAACTACTTACCATCAGATGAGGGGCTCGTGGTTAAATAATAACAACCGCACTTCAATCGAAGGTCTTAACCTTCAAGCGTAGCTTACTACGCTTGCCGCGGTCTGCTCGTGGATGGGTGACATCCATTACCTACATACTGAAACCCCTTCGTACCGCGGAAAGAACGATCTTTGACAGTCGTTACGGGTAGTCAGAAGCCCATTATTCTGACAACCAGTCTTACCAAGGGGTATTACCCAGTAACTGGGTTATGGAGGTCAGATAGGCAGTTGCTCCATATAAAATACTGGTATTCAGCTGCAGCCAGTTAGACTGGAAGCCTGGAACTGGTCACCCCAACATAGTCAGGAAAACGCTACGCAGATGATATGGAATGGGAAGCCCCCTTAATTTGCTACTCAATAACGTTAAAAAAATAAGTCAATCAAACTGTCAGCCGTGAAAAAATCGCAATAAGACAATCCACCCATCCAAACAGGGGGATGTTAAAAATAAAGTCGCGACTTGTAATCAAATTCAGTTCGATAGGGTATTGTCAACCCCCTCGCTAGGTTCATGTCGAGAATTTCGACACCCCTAGAGATTGAGCAGGGTTTGTATGGGTGAAAAATGTGGGAATCACTTAATTTGTTTGGGTAAGTTTTCAATGTTTATTTTTTCTTTATACAGTGTAACCTCGATTCGTCGCTTAGGTAACAATACCGCGCAAATTAAATTTGACAAGATTTCAGGAGAGATAAAAACCTGAAGGCCAATTCCCGTAATTAAAAACGTTCAAAATCTAGTCGCAGTCTCATCTCGGCGACAAACAAATGTCAAAAACTTGTCAAAATGTAGGGAACTTAGAGGTATTTTTGACAGATTGAGACTGAGATCAGACTGTGAACGTTCTTAAAATTACGAGAATTGCCCCTCTGATTATTATCTTTGAAATCTATCCAATGAAGTATAAAACGTCATATGATCAATTTTCGACTTACGCGGTATTGTTACCTAAGCGACGATATAACAAATCGGAAGGGAACAAGTAAATACCTATTCGTTATGTCAAGTAATTCGTTAAACTAAGGTTGTTATATTGAGGTTAGGTTGGTCTAAAGTTATAAAGATGTAAAAACGTGTCGAAACCTGACGCGACTGAATCACATACTATTGATAAAGTTATATAAAGGTTTTGGGTTGACAAGAGTTTCACACTTTTTTTTGATAGTTGAAAATTCGTTTTAAAGAGGTTGTTCGAAAAAAATCTTCGTAATGTAAAGGTTTATTTTACATTGACTCTTATGAACAATTCAAGGGGATTACGAAGAATTCCAACACAAACCACCTAATACGTTTAGCGCGACTTAAACATCAGTTCCCGCGACTTCATTCGATTGCATGTCGGAAAACAAATTGGATTTGGTATGTTTTACATGCGTCCAGCATGTACTTCTTTCAAGAATAATCAGCTCTAATCTTCTTGCGGGAGTATTTAAGCAGCATTGTCAGCTAGTAAACTGTTGTATTTCCATAAATTAAATAACCAAGGATCAATCCGTCGCATCATCCATAGCAATTCTGTGGGATCTCCATACAATTCCATTTTTTTTTTGGTCACCTAAACTTGGTTTCAACTGAGAATGTAAATTTAGTATTTTTTCTTGCTTTTCCAAAACTGCACTGATTGGTAAGAATTGAATAAAATATCTTGGTACTAGCCCTTTATAGGGTAGAAATGAAATTTGTAGTTGCTTAGTCTAACTTTAAGTTTGATTTTATTAATAAATAGTCGACTATAAAGTTAGACTAGTAGGTTAAAGTCAAAGTCAAATCGTTTATTTCAAATAGGCACATAAAAGGCATTTCTGAACGTTAAATAATAAAAAAAAATGAATTGATTCTAGTCGGCACCCTAATTGCGTAACACACAATCAATCGGAATCATAATCATTTTGAAGCAAATTGCTAATCCATTGCTTCATAAGTTCGAAAAATTTGTCTGCTCAACACGTAAATAAAGCAATGAATGTTGTTGAACTGTCAAAATGAAACCGATTCCGATTGATCGTGTGTTACGCAATTAGGTTGCTGGTTACACAAGTTACAGGCGCGCTGCATATTTAGTTTCCCTATAAAGGGTTAAAAACCTCTTGTGGAAGAGGCTCTGCCTAGTTCAGGAGGTTTTTGGAAATCCAGGATAAAGTTCTTATAATGTTACTGTTAATTTTTACTTTGTTAACTTATTTACATCTTAATTGTAGTATTTTATACTTTGACATCTTTCTCTTTGTTATTGACTCTGACATTTAATGATACTTTGATATCGTAAATAAATCACCCATCGATTAATGACTTGTCTTGCAAAAGTCGAAGATACTCGTAGGTAACTGAACTCAACCTTTTCACCAGCTATTTTCCATTCTGCTTCAACAGTGTACTTTATCGACAAGAACCATGTAACATTCTTTTTGAAAAAACCTCCAATTTACAATTCCATCATACATTTATTCATGTTACACCGCCGTCGCCATGTAAACGCCTCCTTATCTAGAGGCGCGCGTGTCTCGAGCATGTTCTCAAATTTACTGTTTTTTTTTACAACAGAACTATAGTCAACTACTGCAACAATTCACAACAACAACAAACAACTGTTGTTGTTGTGAATTGATTCGGTGTCGGAGAATTAAGTGTGTTGAAGTAATGTTTGTGGGTTAGGTTCGGGGAATTGTTTCTTCTAGGCGTTAAAGTATTTCGTTTATGTTAGATGCATGGGAATATATCAATCAACAATCAACTCAGCCTATCCTAGTCCACTGCTGGACAAAGGCCTCTCCCAGGCTGCACCACAACACCCTGTCCTCCGCCTTCCGCATCCAGTCTACCCCAGCCACCTTCTTTAGGTCGTCCGTCCATCTAACTGGGGGACGCTTGCCGATACGCGGTCTCCACTCCAGGACTGGTCTGCTCCGCCGGCCATTGGTCCTTCGACAAACATGGCCAGCCCATTGCCACTTCAGTTTGCTTACTCTGCAAGCTATGTCGGCAACTCCGGTTGGGAATATATCATACTATTATATTATAAATGCGAAAAACTCTTTCTGTCTGTTTGTTATCTTTTCACGCCTACACCACTGAACCGACCATTATGAAATTTGACCAGCAGTGCGATTCTGTAACCATCTCACCGTGAAAACTTAGGTGAAGTGAGCGTGGAGTGAGCTGTCATTCCAAATAATGCTAGGGGAAGTGAGCTTGATGTGAGTTGTCAGTAGTGTCAATACTACTGACAACTCACATCAAGCTCACTTCACTTGAGTTTTCACGGTGAGATTTTTACAGAATCGACCGGCTGGAACCTGGAGAAGAACATAGGCTACTTTTATCCTGAATTAAAAAAAATGAAATACAAAAAACACGCAGACGAAGTTGCGGGAAACAGTTACTCTCATATATGAAAATACTGTGGGCTTGCTAAACCGGTTGAATGCCATAATTACAGAAACAATTAAAAAGCCATTGTGTTTCGCATGGATCCACGTTTCAACACAACTGCTACATCTCTCTCCCCTACCTATGTGGTTATCTTCAAGGTCATGGTTCTAAAACCATCAGAGAGTCTCTCATCCGGGCATAAGTTACCGTAGCCTACTTGGAAGACCTCAAACAGACTTCGTACCTTTTATTATCTGTAGCTTCGTACCCACGTAGGCCGCTGCAAGGACAACCTCCACAAGTGGGGGGCGTCTATGGAAGGCTCAGACCTCGGGTGTGTATGCGGTGTCTCTCCACAGGCAATGGCTCACCTCGTGAGGACACACGTGAGGACCTAATGGCTGGAACAGCGAATGCTATCCGCGTTGCTGAATTTTGGGCCAAACAAATTTAAGAAAAAAAACTATATGTTTGCCATCGACTAAGAAGATGATCGTATTTAGCTCGAAAGGGACAATAGGCCATTTTCCAAAAAAAAACTAATTAGTCCGTCAGTTAGATTATCAAAAAATATTGAAACCGTATTTTTTCTTTTGTCAATTATATAAAAAATGATGAAGATATCGCCCGTTAAAGTTCCGCGTGACGTCACTTGCTTGCTACTGCAAGCAAGTAACGTCACGACCCCCCGCTCCCGAATTTTGCCGCGCTTTTCTTTGTCATTTTTTGTTTGATCGACAAAAGAAAAAATACGTGTCCATTATTTTTCGATAATCTAACTGACGGACTAAATATAATAATTATTTTTTTACCCAGGCAACTACCCTATTAGGGTTTTGTTATTTATTACCGACTTGCTATGCTAGGTAGATCTTTTAGGGATCATGTTTCCGGTTTCAATACGTCCGATCGGAATCGGGGAAATGACGGGCCGAAGTAGCCATAGTACTATTTGTATGAGGGGTTGCGCACTACATCCGAACTCAGTCCGTCCGCATTTAGAACATTCCCAATTCGGATTGCACTCGGATCTTGAATTCGGATTCGGATCCGACGTAGTGCGAAACCGCTTTAAAACATATCCTACTAATATTAAGTATAAACGCGAAAGTTTGTATGGATGGATGGATGTTTGTTACTCTTTCACACAAAAACTATTGAACGGATTAGAATGAAATTTGGCAATCAGATAGTTTATAACCAGGATTGACACATAGAATTTTTATCCCGATATTCCTACGGGATCAAAACTTATGCGGGTGAAACTGCGGGGCGCTATTAGTAATAATAATAATATCCCTGGACATTTCACACAGCGCCATCTAGTTCCAAGCTAAGCAACCTAATGCTTGTGTTATGGTAACAAGATGGCTGATAAACTACTTATATACATTTTTTTTTTGTAAATACATACATATTATAGATAGAAAAACACCCAGACTCGGAACAAATACATGTAGGTCATACAAATATTTGTTCCGTGCGGGAATCGAACCCGCGACACGCAGCGCAGCAGTCAATCGCTTAACCACTGCGCCAACCGTGCTGTCAATAAGTAGTAGTTAATAGAAATCACTGAACGCAATGTTAACTAATTCCTTGGCAGGAAATAACTAATGTTGCTTTATGCAACTTTCAAATTGTCGACTTTTTCTTACAACTGTTTTTTATTGTTACAGTTTGATTGCAGATGGCAATCTGTACAGAGTTGCGCCTATTGATTAAGAATTAGACAAAAAATTGATTGATTGCTCGTAGCTATCGGTTTGTCAATCAATCAGTTGCTGAAACTATAGTTACGGAAGTTTTTTTTTTATATTTTATACGGTATCACAGTTGGTGATCACCATCAGCCTAATTACCACCATAAAATAAATTGTTTATTAGCTTATATGCTTTATTGTAATGGGAACACAGTAATAATCAGCCGGTCGATTCTGTAAAAACCTCACCGTGAAAACTCAAGTGAAGTGAGCTTGATGTGAGTTAGTAGTGTCAATCCCTAGCATTATTTGGAATGACAGCTCACTCCACGCTCACTTCACAGTTTTCACGGTGAGATGGTTACAGAATCGCACTGTTGGTCCTGCCCCAGCAGTCTCGACATTCATAGCGATCGCTTTACGACCGAATTCGGTCGCAAAGTCCTGTCACTCCATACATTACATCTGTCAATCCGGGACTTTGCGACCGAATTCAGTCGTAAAGCGATCGCTATGAATGTCGAGACCGCAGCCCCTGCTCCATAGGACAATCTAGACTTCTAGAGTCTAGACAAAATCAAACTGGTTACTAATTTAATTCATCATCTGCCTAGCCTTTTCCCAACTATAACAACAGCTTGGGGTCAGCTTCCAGTCTAACCGGATGCAGCTGAATACCAGTATCTTACATGGAGCGACTGCCTATCTGACCTCCACAACCCAGCTACTGGGTAATACGATACCCCTTGGTAAGACTGGTTGTCAGACTTTCGGGCTTTTGACGACCCGTAACGACTGTCAAAGATCCGCGAATGACAGTCGGGACCAACGGCTTAACGTGCTTACATACCAAGCGTAGCTTAACCTGATCGATCAACCCACGCGGCTGTTATTACTTAGCCACAAGCCCTCACATTATTATACTTTATACGAGTATATCACATAAACTGCTCAGTAACTATAAAATTATGAAATCGTCCAATAACGTGTTCATTTACTTTATGTTAAGATGCTCCAAGGTAGCCCGCGAAATTCAAATTTTCATACGGTTTTTGCAATTTGCTGATTAGTACTAGTTGTGCGTTGATTAAAATATGATTCGCGGCCGTAATAAAGATGTATTTACAGAATTATAATCATTAGAATCAGTAATACAACTTGTTAAGTTAGCATAATCCTAAAATGTCAAGATTACATGAAATAGTTATTCAGTAGGATTACTTGATCTTAGAGAGCTGTGTTGATGACTTTAATGATTAATATCTTATCTACGGCATTAAGCTCTTAATATAGATCGCTCCATTACGAGAAGAACAATGTTTAATTCTTCAACCTCCAGTAACCATTAAAACAAATACACATCTCCAAAAAAATAAAACATTTAACACCCCCTAACGAATTTTCTTTAACTTACACCCCTTTTTAATTTGGTGTCTTGCGAATGAACTGACAGCCAGGGGGGTGAGGGGGGTGAGAGGGGTGATTTTATTGAAATACTTGCGGCGGCATCGCGAATCGGGAATGCGGGGTTCGATTCCCGGGTGCTAAACTTTAATTTCGGGTGTTTTTTTTTATTGCATTTTTAAATGCGACGTGAAAGCGATTGTCGTGGTGGCACTGGCGATAGATACTTTTTTATGGGAACGAATTGAACAATGTTTATTTTATTTCGTTAGAAAAAACAATCTATCAAAATTGATAGTTTTTTTTTGCATTTTTTTTAGTGCACTAAGCACTAAGGCACTTTTGAGTGTAAAAATCAAGAAAATAGAATTGATTTTAGTGACACCGTCCTAAAAGGTAGTTTTTCATAGAGAAGAATGAGCAAGAAACTCCATCATCCATTCCTCGCTTCTTGCTTCAAAAACGGAGGAGGAATTAAAATCTTGGCCTGAGGAAATATTTAAGGCTGAACAGCCGATCGATTCTGTAAAAATCTCACCGTGAAAACTTACGTGAAGTGAGCTTATAGTGAGCTGTCAATATTATCAATCCCTAGCATTAGTTGGAATGACAGCTCACTCCACGCTCACTTCACCTGAGTTTTCACGGTGAGATGGTTACAGAATCGCACAGCAGGAATTCGACCCTACCAAAAATTTACCTTTTTGGTAAGTGGAGGCTTCCAGGAGTTACAGCCGAAAGACGTGCACTGCCGGACATAGGTCTCCCCAAATACCGCCACTTCAACTGGTTCTGTGCTTCCCGTATCCAGCAGATTCCTGCGGCCTTTACAACGTCCACGTTGTGGGAGGCATTCCAACGCTACGTCTTCCGGTACGCAGTCGCCACCAGCCATCTGCCCCATCGGCCATCTGTTCTGCAAGCAATATTCCCGCTGCCACTTAAGTTTGGCAATTTTTCAGGCTATGTCGGTAACCATGGTTCTCCTGCTGATCTCCACGAGTAAATTTGCTTCAAATACTCCCTGGACAGTCAGCCCCGCTATCACCATGCTGTCTGGTTAATATTTTTACCATGGCATGACCCTTTCCTATACCTACAAATACATTCGTCCCTCATTCAGAACGGGGGCTCCGTTCTGAATGAAGGCCAATTCCCATAATTCAATGAACTCAGCCTGTCGCAGTCCACAGCTGCACATAGACCTCTCCCGGGCCTCTTCCAGGCTGCGCCACCACACCCTGTCTGCCGCCTTCCGCATTCCCATACGTAATTAACAACGTCCAAAATCTAGTCGCAATCTGAGGGGCAATTCTCGTAATTCTAAGAACGTTTGTCAAAAAATACTTCTAATTTCCCTACATTTTGACAAGTTTTTGACATTTGTTTGTCGCCGAGATGAGACTGCGACTAAATTTGGAACGTTTTAAATTACGAGAATTGGCCTTCTGATCTCAGCGACAATCAATGTCAAAAACTTTTCAATGTAAGGTAATTAGAGGTATTTTTGACAGATTACGACTGAAATTAGAATGTGAAAGTTCTAAAAAAATACGGGAATAATGATGATGATTATTTTAAAAAAATACGGGAACCATGACGCTTGGGTCAGTGTCGCTGAATCGGGCATACTCGGCTCCAATCGGTCGGTCACGCTGAATCGGGCATACTCGGCTGCAGTCGGTCGGTGATGCTGAATCGGGCATACTCGGCTCGAGTCGGTCGGTGAAGCTGAATTGGGTATACTCGGTGCTGAATCGCGTATACTCGGCTCTGATCGTAAGTTTTCACTTCTATCGAATGGTCACACTGGTAACACACACTCTCTTTTTTTTCTTCTTTAGTGAGTTGATAAAAAAATAAAACAAAACAAATTCATTTAACTTCTTTTAATAAGATTTGTCTATAAATCGCTACTTTTTTCACATTTATAAATTGACAACAAGTTGGAAACTAAAATTACTCCGGAAAAAAATACATAAAAAAAATCTAAAATAAAAAAAAACGTTTCGAACTGCGACTGACATCATTATTTGTGACCGTTTTTCCAAAGTGTTGTCAAATTATAGTAAATGACTAATACTGCTACATTGCACAATAAATAACTTAATAATAATTTGTTAATTAAGTCTTACAATTAAGTTTTTTAATTATTTACACTTTTTTATTTTATACAATTCGAGTGGGAGATTCGACTATAATTTTTTACAAAAAACTTTTTTAGTGTTTTTTTTTTAATAATTTCTCAAACGCAGGTATTATTTTAAAGGGTTGTGTCCACATTGGCTTGTGCTGAATTTTACCTCAGTTTTTTTTTTATTATACCTGTACTATTATTAAAAATAATGTGACTACTATTTTCTGACTAACCCAGATTCTTCAATGGCTATCAGAAACTTGCACCCCAATTACGTAACACACTTTTAATCTGAATCATATTGAAGTAGGTATATTGCTAATCCATTGCTTCACATGTTCGAAAAAAATGTCTGCTCAACACGTAAATAACGCAGTGAATGTTGTTGAACTGTCAAAATAAAACCGATTCCGATTGATTGTGTGTTACGCAATTAGGGTGCAGGTTCTCGAAATGTGTCATTATCGATACGATAGCCTGTCGAATAATTGTGAATAGCTATGTAGAAACATTGATTGAAAATCTGCGAATATTCGTCAAAAACACAAAAATAATACACAAACACAGGCCCATATGTACCCAAAACAAGAAGAAAAATGCAAGTTAATAATTAGTCAGTAACATGCTATGGTAATCTTCAAATTGTATGACCAGAAAACAACACAGAATTATATGTATATCGTCGCAATAATAATTTATTTTATTTCATTTAAATACTTATAAGTCACTATTAAATACATAATGTTTATAAGCAAAATGTAAAAAAAAACATTTTTTTTATTGACAATGGGCTCACTCTTGACCTCAATCCAGCCCAGAGGCAGGGCTGGATTGAGGTCAAGAGTGAGCCCAGGTCTACTATTTTTTACATTTGAAAATATAAAAAAAATAGTAGCCCACCGGTATCGGGACCAGGATCCAAGTTACCGGCAGTCAGGGCTCCAGAGAGAGGAACCTCCTGACAATGCGAGCCGTGTCCAGAAGTACCGCTTAATTATTATTATTATTATCTGCCATATCATAAATATCATTGCTACAGAATGCCATTTGGTATAATTTACTGCAAATGACTTGTAATATTCAAGATGAAGTGGTTATTACGCTATGATTCAATTTTGGACAAAATTATGTGTATTTTACTTGTAATGGGACATTTATGAACACTCTATAATGACCACATTGTCTTTGCTGTCACCGTTTGGATTAAACCATAATTTTGAGGAGCATAGCAAATACTGTTGCAGTAATATAATATCACAGTAATTTTCGGTGTTGAACACACTAACAGCAATGGCTTTCATTTTTGATGACAGTACAACGACGTTCGTTTGTTATTTACCTTGTTGAGCTGACAGATTTTTCGTACATGTGAGGCAATGGATTAGCAATACCCGTCAAAATGATTCAAATTGTTATTAATAGTGTGTTACGCAATTATGTTGGGGTTCCTAAATCAATAACACATCGTTGTTAGTTATGTAACATCCCGCTACGGATGGCGTAGTATCCATGGACGTACGAAGCGACTTTTTTTTATACTAAAACATCCTTGGATGGTTGTGTGACTGATAAAATAACTTCGTAAATAAATGTGTGTGTTATGAAATTACCCCGCGGATATTATTGCGACGACATAACGAAGAAGTGAACAAAACATTGTAAAATATGTATCTACAAATTAAGTGTCATGTCAGTTGTATTATTGTTGTCTCTTAAACTATTGACGTGTGAGAGGGATGCAGGATTGTTTCTGCCGATCGATTCTGTAAAAATCTCACCGTGAAAAGTTAGGTGAAGTGAGCTTAGAGTGAGCTGTCAATAGTGTCGATCCCTAGCATTAGTTGGAATGACAGCTCACTCCACGCTCACTTCACCTGAGTTTTCACGGTGAGATTTTTTCAGAATCGACCGGCTGATCTCTTTTGACATTAACAGTTGAGCTTTGATGAGTGAGGTGCTAGGATTTATGAAAGGACAATCTTCTGTAGAATTATTTTCATCAACTATTAAGAGGGCGATTTTCACCATAGTAACTGAACGTGATGAGCGCATCTTTATTCACGCTCAAGAGCTGTCACTTATTATTGTAAGCCCAAGTTCGCGCGGATGTAAAAATATCGCGGCGCAATTTTATCGCGGCGCGATTTTATCGCGCACTGAATTTTTAATTCTCGTTGTTGAGCCAAGAGTGGAGAATACAACAGAGCGCAATCCTGGCGCGTCAAAAAACACACTGTTGGCTTTTTAACTCTCGGCGCTAAGCAGAAGGCTGAAAATCAAGCGCGCGAAAAAAAATCGCAGCGGGAAAAACGCGTCGTTTCGAACCGAAGAAAAAGAATGAGAAGACGGAAAATTTAGAAGAAACGCGAATGAAAGCATAAACTATACAAGACATACTTCAGGTACCCTTTTTCACCAAGTTCCTTAACCTTTGTAATTTTTCACACAGTTATACAATCATGTTTGGTATGGTCTTAGATATTAATTGTCATGGTATGGGGAAATAACTGTGAACTTCGAGAAGCTATGAAATGCCGCCGTTAATTATTATTAATTAAAAAATTGCACATGCTTTGAAAATGGCGGAAAACCCTGATAAATTAACAGGGAGAATTTTAAACATTTATCCTTATGGCAGTTTTGTTAACCGCTAATTCTTGTAGCTTTATGTTGTATGGTTTTTAGACTATTATCCATTTGAATAACCTAAGTCTAGGTTATATACCCAGTAATTGGACTGTTGAGGCCAGATAGACAGGCTTCTTATTTTACAAATAACTAAAATGGTGTGTGCATTAGTTTCAGACAGACTTAGTGTGCACCGGAGAAGCAACTGCAGCCCTCGACAACATGTTGTTCGTCGAATCGTTGAGCTCCTTATGTTTTGAGTTGAGCTGCACGATTACTGACAAATGCGTGCACTGACTGGACAGGTCCACTCAATCTGTGTAGTTCTTTCCTCAAAAGACCATCTCATATATCGATCTACATGGTCTTCACATTAACTGACCAAAATTATGTCTGGACTTTATAAGAGACTGTGACCTCTGAGTTGGTTTGGCCTTTCTTCTTAGATTAGTCAAATAGGAAACATCGACCTCATCTAGTTTTTAAAATATGATTGACGTGTAAAGGTGTTTGTGCAAACCAATTTACGGTGATAAATCATTTATCATTCATGTCACTCGTATATTTGAATGCGGTGCTCAAATACACGAGCGGCATGTTGCTGACGGATCCAGTTGCCTCTGCTCCTGGTGTCGCTCGAGTGTATGAGCAATAAATAAAACACCTTCTCGAACGGCGAACAAAAAGTCTCGCTCACTTCAAAAACTCACCCAGTTGGTAAAAACAATTGACAATCAAGATATTTTGCAAAAAAAAAAATGAATCCAGTGAATCATGCCTCACTCCACCAACCATAACTAAACCATCAAAACTCAACCAGCCTTCACAATCTAAACTCTATTCAACTGCTGTTCCCTCTCTCTAGCCTTCATTTCTAACTCCTCTTCCTCCTTCGTCAGTGGCACCGTACTGTGGTTATACAGCCCTTGTGCCATCAGCTGTAACGCGAGGGGGTTCCTCTGGCCCGAAGCCTTCTTGATCTTCGCCCGTTTGTTCTGGAACCAGATCTTGATTTGTGCTTCTGCTAGACCGAGCTCTGCTGCCAGGCTTTGACGTCTTCGTTCTGTCAGGTAGCGGTTTTCGGCGAACTCGTGCTGTGGGGGAAAAATGGGTTGTTAGAAATATAGATTTTGGTGCGCAATAAGTTATTCTATCTATTTATGAAAAGACTATATAAGGGCATAGTGGAGTAGAATGGATAATCGACGAAGTTGCTCTTGTATTCTCTTGTCTATGCCGTTGGTGCACCCTGGGAGGTTTTTGTTGGTTAGCATCATCTTGCTCCTTCCCATATCCAAATCTTTTTCTTCCATACTTCTCTATTAGTCGTCATCTCGGTAGTCACTCCCTTTCTAACCATATCATCTTTCACACAGTCCATCCATCGTTTCTTAGGTCTTCCCCTACTCTTATAGCCATACATATTCATACTCAAAACTCTCCTCACAACATTTTCCTTACTCCTCCACGCAAAAACTTTGTGTTTATCTGGCAGAGAGTGTTCATCAGAATTTCCTCAATTATGTGGTTTGGCAATTGCTAGTGTATTCGTTTCATCATCATCACCATCAGCCCTTAGCAGTTAACTGCTGGACATAGGCATCTCTAGTCGCATAAATCTATTTATCGTTACGTTTCAACAGCATACTTTAGTAGCTGGCCAATTGCAGAATAGTGTTGGGACTGCCACGCAGCCTGCGGAGTAGCGAGGCAGATTTCTTACGCCACAGTGCATCAAATCCGTCAGTGCGTGCATCTGCAAACATTGCCGAGGGAGGCACTACAGAAGCGTGGCAATCGCAACAATACCCTGAATGCGTTATTGTATTGGATACGCAGAGCATTGTAAGCCTAAGACTATGATGTCAGAGATTTGTGCGTGTAAAGGCACAAAGGAAATCCCTAAAAATAAAAAATAGTTTTGAAGACCTACCTTTAACCTTGCAAGTTGTGGTCCAGAGAAAGCAGTGCGGGGCCTCTTCTCATCAGGTACAGCGTTGTCTCCAGGTGGTTTCTTCGGCCTTCGCGTCCGGGGACCTGCTCAGAAACAGACTAAAATGGAGGACGAATATCTAAACTCAAAGTATGATAGTTAATGGTTATAAAATATCTTTTGGATATCTGAGAGAAGAAGACTATGTCCAGCAGTGGGCTGCTATCGGTAATATGATGATTGTCAGAAGGGAACATTGATATGCCTAAGATGTTTGAGGGTTAATTGAATGTATCGCTGTTATATATAATCCTATAACCTAACATTTAGTTTAACTCGATTTGGTTAGTTCGGTTTTTTTTAAAATAAATCCTATTGCACATAGCATTTCATTTAAAATTATGTGATGTATGACGAGTAACTAAGCTTAATTCTGTGTAAATTCAGGTATAAAAATTTTAGCCCAGTTTTGGAGTGACTCATTAAAAAGTTTAGGCACAAAGTTGAAACATGACCAAGTTATGTTACATAACAAAGACAACACAAACATAAAAAACATACACAACAAAAAAAAAAACAAGCATAAACACAAAGCAAAACACATATTATTATGTTACAGTAACCAATAAAACATTTAAGTTGCAGCAATAAAGAACAAACAAAATGTAGCATTAACAAACAAACGATATAAGTATTGCAGAAACAAATAAACAAACACACATAACAAAATATTTAACGTTAATCCAGCACGCGAAGCATGACCACTTTATCTACGAGACGAATTGACATTTTTTATGGCAAAAATCTCTAAAAATCTGACCTTCTAATGATGCACACTTTTTTATATAATTGGTCCTCTTTTTAACTTTCTGGCCTTTTCTCACAGTTGGTCATAGTACCTATGTAACTAAGTTAGGGTACCCCAACCAAACGGCACCCTAATTGCGTAACACACGATCAATCGGAATCTGAATAATTTTGAAGCAAATTGCTAATCCATTGCGTCATAAGTTCGAAAAATTTGTCTGCTCAACACGTAAATAACGCAATGAATGTTGTTGAACTGCCAAAATGAAACCGATTCCGATTGATTGTGTGTTTCGCAATTAGGGTGCGGGTTAGGTTAGGTTGGAACTACCAACCGTGCGCAAGCCGAGCGAGCGGAGCGACCGGTGCTGCGACAGCGGTCGGCGAGAACCGCATCCAAGTTGGTCGCAGTTACTTGGCTATTTAGTTTTTTTAGGTCCCCAAAATACGAATTATTCGCGGTTCACAAAAAGAGGCGCAATCATTATATTATAGTGTTCAATAATATTTTTAGGAGCGCAAAATGGGAATTATTAGAGGTTCGATTAATTAAATACATGCAATTTCGTATCTTCATTTTTGACATCGCGCCGTAATAATCTTTCTGAACTACAATCTGCCATTTTGTTTCTCATTTCTTCCTTTTCAAGGGTGGTCATGCTAAGCGAGCAGAGGGGCACTTCTCGTCATTTTAAGAACGTTCACAATCTGAAGGCCAATTCTCGTAATTTAAAACGTTCAAAATCTAGTCGCAGTCTCATCACGGCGACCAACAAATGTCAAAAACCTGTTGAAATGTAGGAAAATTAGAGGAATTTTTGACATATTGAGACTGAGATCAGACTGTGAACGTTCTTAAAATTACGAGAAATGCCCCTGTGATCTCCGTCTCAATCTGACAAAATAACCTCTAAACATTTTTGACAAGTGTTTGACATTTGTTTGTCGCCAAGATGAAACTGCGACTATATGCCAACCGCTTAACTGAGACGTTGCCTGAGGTAGCAACGCGCGTGTGGTGACGTGATGCGAGAGCACAGTGATTCTTCAACTTGTGACAACTATCACCCCTCCCGCACCGCGCAGCTACCTCAGGAAACGTCTCAGTTAAGTCGTCGGGCTATAGATTTTGACCGTTTTAGATTACGGGAATTGGTGATCATCTACTAAATAAAATGGGCATAAATAAAGACACACGGAGCACTAACATCCCTCGTTGAATTCCCCGAGACAAGCGGACGATGCAATATCTTAACCAATTCAGTTCTGAGCTCCAACGAGCATCGAACACCCTCGCGATAAAATTGGTCAAAATATTTCACCGACCGCCTGGCGGGCTGGTGGTGATGAAGGAGGTATATGATGTATCTTCATAACTAGAATACTGGAGATGTGGCTAGAAATGGGTGTACAACTCAGATTAAGACCCCTGTGATATTGGAAAGAGAGAATTGCTCAATAGTTTATGTAAGAACAACAAGGTACTTGTGTAACACAATAACAGTAGGACTTTGACAGTTCAACAACATTCATTGCGTTATTTATGTTGTTGAGCAGGCAAACTTTTCGAACATATGAAGCAATGGATGATATTGTGTTAGGCAATTAGGAGAAGTCATGATGAATTTAATGTCAACATAAAAATGATCTTCGCGTCAACATAAAAATAATCGCGCTATATCGTACGATTATCTGACGGCTCGTCACCAAAAACGCAAAAAATGTCTCAAAAGCAAATTAATGTAATAATCTATCTGGGTTGTACATTGCACATAAAAGTAATGTTATTAAAGCTGTTAATTAAAAAACGAAATTATTGCAAACAAAAATACACAAACCAATACACGTTTCACAAACAAGTTAAAGAGAACAAACCTTTTGACATGCTGAATATGTTACAAAACAAAACAAAAAAATAATTTGGTCATGTTTCAACTTCACCTGGATTTTTATGGAATTTCATATTTATAATTACCTATCAAAAGTAACTAAGTACCTATATTTCGGGGTTTTTAACAATGTAGCGTGTATCAGAAAGATCATATTTAAGGGGACCAACATAGTAATCGCGAGCAAATAATCAACTGTCCCATTTAACACTTTCCCTTCCCCCACTTTCACTTTCCTTTTCCTTCCTTTTTCTTTCCTTCCTTCCTTCCTTTTCTTTCCTTTCCCTTTCCTTTTTTCCTTTCTTTTTTTTCCTTTTTCTGTCCCTTTATGAAATGTTTTATATTTATGTTCTGTAATTTGCATGGTGTACAATAAAGAGTATTCTATTCTATTCTATTCTATTCTTCAATACTCGACCCAAATGTATGGGACAGTTGATATTTTTTTCGGGATGACGATGTTAGTTTCATGGAGAAAGTTGTTCAGTTTGATGGTTTGAACCACAACTCTTAAATACGACCACATCTTTCTGATACTTACTGTATACAAGGTGGCAGCGACAACCATACGCAAACTGTACCTAACCATGAATTTAGCACATGATTCTAGACTTAGTATACGTAGACATGAATCTAGCGTAGACAAATCCCCTCTACCTCTATCTACCTAGCCTTTTCCCAACTATGTTGAGGTCAGCTTCCAGTCTGACCGGATGCAGCTGAATACCAGTATTTAACATGGAGCGACTGCCTATCTGAGTAATACGATACCCCTTGGTAAGACTGGTTGTCTGACCTTCGGGCTTCTGACGACCCGAAACGACTGTCAATGATCGACGAATAACAGCCGGGACCAACGGCTTAACGTGCTTTCCGAGGCACGGAGGGCTCTTAGTACGTAAAGATGGTCACCCATCCATGGACCAACCGCGGCAAGCGTAGTTTAACCTGATCGATCGAACCGTGCGGCTATTATTAATTAGTCACAAGCTCCTCCTAAAGTTTAATACCTATGCGGTCAAAATGTATGGATCAGCAATTTTTTTTTTTATAAACCGACGCTAAATTTCAACTTACGGGGTTTCAGAATCATGTCCTGAATCCATGGTAACAGATAGCGCGTCGATGTCCCTGCCACCCTATATTACTTAACACGCTCAGCGCCAAGCCCCATATGCCAATACCACTATACCAGGAAAATTCCCTAGGCCAGGGCAACATTTTTTGTATACAAAATGTATGGAAAGTGTGCGCGTTAGCGATACACGGCGCTTAGACTGGAATGGTGCTTGTGTATCAAAAAGGATACACAAGTATTTAGTGTGTATCGCAAAAGATACACATGGCGCTGAGCGTGTTAATAACTTTATCAAACCTCTACAGCTCCCTAATCTATACACACTATCTCTCAATCTGAATCATTTTGAAGGATATTGCTAATCCATTGCCTGATATGTTCGAAAAAATTGTCTGCTCAACAACGTAAATAACGCAATGAATGTTGTTGAACTGTCAAAATGAAACACATTGCTTCTGATAATGTGTTACGCTATTATCCCGCAGGTAGGCATATTTTTGCCCTATAAATTTATCGTTTAATAATTAAATCAACCAGCCAGTATCAACAATAACTATTTCCCACTTCGACCAAAAAACGGAATAAGACCACGTATTCTCAATTTACGCGTTACTAATCAATTTAATTTCATTATTTACCAGCATCACGAGTTGCTTTTTGTCAAATGTTTTTACAACTTTGACCATTGTGGTAACGAAAATAGACAAGTTTTTGTACGAAATCTGTGAATTGCTGTTGTGACAATCCAATTAGGGTTCTGGATAGAATATAATCGAATTTCGGTATCTATGATTGGGCAAACGCGTATTGGAAATGCTGCGTGTGGCGAAACGAAATATTGGGCCAACATTTGATTAGGTATGGCATTGACAAAAAAGGGGAATTTCTTAGTCTTGAAAATGCAGTTTTGGCCAAATATTGGGCCTACATTTGATGAGATATGCTAAAAATGCAGTGTGGTCAAATATTGGGCCAACGATTTAAATAAGGTGTAAGCCAATATGCCATCGATTTAAATAAGGTGTAAGCCAATTTTGCATGATACTGCAATGTGCATTTTTTTCGTGCAAGACTAGTATTTTTCTTTTTTCATCTTTGATTATGATTTTTTTAAAGAAAAATACGGCTCTAGTTACGAGTATCAGGTATCGGATTCATTCCTTCAATGCTTTCTATATTTTCAAATGTGATTTAAAATGTGGAAGTTCTCAATTTCGACTGTGTGTTTCATTGTTTTATATGTTGTAGGTCCCTATACAAAAGAGTAACGGTGGATTCTCTTGCCCATTCTTCTCCATACGAAAACTACCTTTTGGAAGGGGTGACTAGAATCAATTTTATTATAATTTTAACGTTTGCCTTTTATGTGCCTATTTGAAACAAATGATTTGACTTTGACTTGACATTGACAGGCTCAAATTAAATTAGCTAGCCAAACTCTGCGGACGTGATGAGTATCGATATCTAAACACGATAAATTAAAATATTTTATGTTTTTTTGGGGGGTCAACGACCGCTGGTAGCTATATTACTTGAAGTATGAGTTGAAGAAATCTCTTTTCTTTTGTTTTATCGCGTTCGAATATCGAGATCCATCAGGTCTATGAAGTTTACACATAAAAAAACTGTTTTTTTAAACTGATATTTGAACTGACTATACACTAACAGCGGACAAACTCACACTACCAAAAAAAAATCGTCAAATTAATTTCTTTTTGGTTTTATTATGTTTAGATATATAATATGTATAGAATAATAGTGCGGTGCTAATGGTGCTATACATGTAACACATGAACAAAGTGTTTTATCAATTATCAGACCGTAAGAAAGTGCTACGAAACTGTGTAAAAGTGCAAATTGACACTATTCTTAGTTATAACATAATCTATCTCGTAAAATATTAAGTTAGAGATAAATTACTTATTAGTCTGTTAGGCTAGATTGTTATCCATTACTAAGAAAGTTAGTTCTTATTAATAAAGAAAAAAAAAAAAAAAACATGTTTAGATACCTACCCATCATGTCTGCGGAGTTTTGCTAGCTAACTTATTTTTTCCCAGTATACATAATTATTATTTATTTTTTTTGGTAATAATTACAAACTTGGATAGAAAGGTCTTCGAAATTGTCACAGAGATCGCTCTTGACCGTTTCTTACCAACTCTAGCGATAGAAAGTTTAGTTGACAACCAGTTTTTTTTTATAAATAAAGCCATCAATTTACTTGATTATGCCAGGGATTTACTTTCAAACTAATAATATTAAAATATGCTAAGAAAAACTGTTTTGATCGTAAAGTAATATCTACAGTTCTATTTCTTGAACAAGTTTAATAGAAATATATAAAAAGCATTTTATATTATACTAGCTTCTGCCTTGGCTTCTCCTCCTTTTTTATTTATGTAATCTAAATTTGGTAGTTCCAGAGATGAGCGCGCAAACAAACTCTTAGCTTTTTTATATTTGTGGGTATACAGGATGGCAGGTACAGATGCCAGCACATCAAGCTACTACAATCTGTCAAATTTCTTTAGTAGATTTTCAACTTTATCGTTAAAGCATTAAGGTTCAAGGTTGATTGGGAAAATTTGACAGTTTCGGGTAGCTTGACCTGCTGGCGTCTGTACATCGACGCGCAATCTATCACCATGAATTCAGTACATGATAGTGAATCCTCCTACGATAAAATTCTTCGTTTTTATAAAAGAAAAATGCAGCTAGATAGACGGAAGAACTTAAGAAGGTGGCTGGGACAGACTGGATGCGGAAGGCGGAGGACAGGGTGTTGTGGCGCAGCCTGGGAGAGGCATATGTTCAGCAGTGGACTGCGAAAGGCTGAGTTGATCGATAAAAAAAAAATAACAGTTGTTCCATACATTTTGCCCGCGTAGGTATTGCGCTTTTCTATGAAAAAGCAGATTTTTTTTTGATAACCGATGTATTATTTCTGCTCTATGGGGTCTAAACTCATGTGCTGAATCCATGGTTACAGTTTGCCCATCGATGTCCCTGCCACCCTGTATAGATTTTGACAGTGGTATTATTGCCCTGTATTTTCTTTCTCTAAGCATAGAAAAGTTGAAGAAACTTTCCTTGTGTCAAGTGTACCAGATTAAAATCAACATTAAATATAAATAAAGTCAATATATAAAACCAGAAAAGTATTTAAAAAAAGGGTAAATTATTTATTTTACGTATCCACAAAAATAATATTATATATTTTTTTATAAATGTAAAAAAATATATAATATTATTTTTGTGGATACGTAAAATAAATAATTATAAAAAATAAATGGAATTATCTCACGTGGTTCCCGTGAGCGCGTCCCGTACTTACTTCGTCCTGGAACAAAAGAGAAAATAAAATTAATATAATATAATAACACACAACATATGTATAATAATACTAGCAGCGCCCAGCGGTTTCACCCGCATAAGTGTTGATTCCGGGAGAATATCGGGATAAAAAGTATCCTATGTGTTATTCTGATGTATAAAGTTTCATCGAAATCCGTTCAGTTTTTGCGTGATAGAGTTACAAACTTCCATCCATCTTCACTAAGGACAATGCTCATGGGTGTATTGAATCCCGTACCATGCTGCATCAAAGGCAAACTTTGTTTTTTATAGACTACAGTTATCAATTTATCACATTAACTCCTACAAATTAGTTCTTTTCGTGAACAAAACCTGGACTTCGGAGATTATAAAAAAAAACGAAATAACCTGAAAACTAGGTACTTTATTTTGTTTGACATGTCATACACGAACGGCCATTATTGCTCTAAAAAAATGATAATCGTTTAAGTAAAAATCATATTCTATTTTATTCTAGTTATTTTATATTTTCTACTATTTCGTTTTAGCCATTCATCAGTTTAAATATTTTACAAAATCATTATATAATTATTTAAAATATCATGATAATAAAATGCATTCAAACGTGACGTCAGCAAAATGGAGGCTAAACGCAGCCCTATGGTGATAACACACTATGCTCCATTATGAATCATTACATTATGCTCGAGTTGCACCCCAATTGCGTAACACACCCAATCTCAATCAAAAATCAATCTCAATCTGAATCATTTTGAAGGATATTGCTAATCAATTGCTGCAAATGTTCGAAGAATGTGTCTGCTCAGCAACATAAATAACGCAATGAATGTTGTTGAACTGTCAAATTTAAACCCATTGCTACTACTGATAGTGTTACACAATTACCCTACAGGTTAACTTTTACATTTTGAGCCCCGACTTGTGAGTTGCAGCCGATCGATTCTATAAAAATCTCACCGTGAAAAGTTTGGTGAAGTGAGCTTAGAGTGAGCTGTCAATATTGTCAATCCCTAGCATTAGTTGGAATGACAGCTCACTCCACACTCACGACACCATCACTTCAGCTAAGTGTTCATGGTGAGATGGTTACAGAATTGCACTGCAGGTCGTAAGTTCGAACAGACAGGCACTTCACTTATTCATCACCACGGTGAAGGCAAACATCGTGAGGAAGCATGGCCTGAAGTAAAATTTCGAAGACATGTGACGTCCACCAACCCGCACTGGGCCCGTGTGGTGGATTATGGCCCAATCCCTCCCACAGAAAGGAGGCCTGTGCAGCAATTTGATGAAACGCATATGGCATTGGAGTGTGAGTATTTCTTACTTTCAAGTTTTACCAGCGTCTATTTGTTTGATGAAACGTTACAAATACTTAAATGTAAACTCGCCTTTACTTAATACCTTTACTATTAAAACCTCGTTTCGAATATTACTTATAATATGCTCATTAAAAGTGAGCTTCAAGCCTAGCCGTAAATATAATTGCACAAGAAAAAAATAACGTTTTATTGCTTCAATAAATTGCAAATTACAGCCAATCACCAAGTTTTATAATTATTACTATCATTGCTAAGCTTTAGTACCAACCAGACAATCTACCCAATAAATTAATGAGCGTCAAGGAATAAAGACTTGACTTGAAGCCATCCAGTACAACGTGGCCCACGCCATGGCGCCACTTTCCAAGCGAAACGTCAAAAATCCCCTACATTTTTTGTGGTTCCAAATTTCGCCGCATTCAAGATATTTTTGTCGGCCCAACTACTGATTAGGAACGGAGTGACGTCACAGACCACCCATGTAGGTCGATAATTAAGACATTCGGTATTACTGAACTATGTTTGTTTATTTTTATAAAGTTTTTTTTTGTGTTTTTATGTGTTTTATCAGGACGAAAACATGGCCTTTATAGTATCTTCACGGGTTGTTCTTAAAAGGGTAAGCAGGATAAGATTTAGTTATTTTTATGTTGTGTTTGACCACTATATAATCTTTCCTAATGGTTAGCTATGATGTGGTCGAGTTATGCTCGTTTGCCCACAAGTAACCAGCGGGGTAATCGCGTAACACATGACTAACAGTAGCAATGGCTTGCATTTTGACAGTTCAGCAACATTCATTGCGTTATGAGCAGACAAAGTTTTCGAACATATGAAGCAATGGATTAGCAATATCTTTTGTTTGATAGTGTTGAGCAATTACTGTAAGATTTCATTCACTTGGTGCTTAAAGACTGTTCAGCAAAAAGTTTCATAATGGCTAAAGGGCTGGTTGGAATAACCACCGCCGTCCCCCATGGCCCACGCACAATGGTCCACCTGAAGGACTAAATGCGGAAACCAAACCCTCTAAAATAGAACATAGAGAACTTGCTTAATGCTAGCCAGCCTGATACTGTCCGAATGCAGGGCAAACGCCACTTCTCATACACAGAATGAAAGATCCTTCTTGCTCACTGCGTGTGTGCGATTTCAGAACATTAAGTCTTTAGAGGTATGAGGAACAGGGTGTAAAGTTCACTCAACCTCCATAGAAAAGGGAGGATCCTCCGACCAGACGGGTGTTGTGTCTGGCGGGCAATTGCCCAACGATTGATGTTGGGAAATTGTATCTATGCTAACTGCGCGGTAAACTCTGCTTGCGAGATGCAGGATTTGCGTGATGTCAGTATGACGCGTTGTTCGCATGTGGCGTTGTAGATACCGCTACAAGTCCATGTTCGTCATCACAACGCTATAATGTTTCCACTGTTGAGACACAGGCCTCATCTTCGTACGGGTTGGTGGATGTCACCATGTCTTCGAATGTTCCTTCACCGTTTTGAGAGCAGTGGTGATGAAATTATTTACGCAAAGGAAAGTGTTTGACTGGGTTTGAACACATGACCTACATCTCGTAAGACGGGCCGGATATCACTGAGCCACCTGCTCCTATGCGTCATAGTGTTATTATTGTTCATTTATACGTTTTTTTATTAAGCGATTCTTTGGTGACGATTCGATAATTAGTTGGACGAGAATTGAGCGTGAAATTTCAAGGACGCGTCACATTTCGTTACATGAGAGAGAAGAAAGATACAACTCTCTCTCTCTTTATCTGTCTTACACTCTGTTCGTTCCTATTTTCGCATCAAAATATTCTTGCACAGCCAATAAGTTACTACAATCTGTCAAATTTCTTCAATAGATTTTCAACTTTATCGCTAAAGTTGTAGGTTCAAGGTTGATTGGGAAAATTTGACAGTTTCAGGTAGCTTGATGTGCACTGGCGTCTGTACTTAAGGAGTACCTACGTCAGGCGCATCCTGGACAGTCAGCCCCGCTACCAACTTGCTGACTGGACAAACCTTTCCACTACGACACGAGATATTCTCATAAAACTCGTGCCGACACGAGACAGCTCCCAACATCCCAAATTAAGAAGTTATCGTCACATAATTATTGTCTTTTTTAATCACATACAAAGTTTTGACTATACTAAACCTTAGCAATAGTCCTTAATGCAAGGAAATAAGGTCGAAAATCCCTTGTAGATTAATGATTTGGTTGTTTATCAGAGCTACGTTCCTTATCACCTGGGAATAAGGTCTAAAATTCCGTGTAGACTAAAAATGAAGTTACTTATCAGTGGCAATACACTAAGCAGTCATGTATTGGGGCAAATGTCTTAATTATTGGACTTCGTTGGTGGCGACTTGCTTTAAACCCAGTAGGGGTCCACAAATTGGGTTCAGTAGGTACTTTTTTGGTTTTATTTTCGTGGAGTGACTAATCAGCTGTGATTAAGATTTGTTTTTTGAGAAAACCGACAGTTAATAGTTAATAAAAGGCTCGTAGGACTTAAATGACTCATTGGTAGACACAGTTAGTCGCAAGCCTGATTGCTGAGTGAGGCTAGAGGTCCTGGCTTCAAACCCTGAATTTTTACCATAAAGACATTCTCGGTAAGCCCAGGATCTGAAATGTGGCTGCGTTATTAGGTACCTAAATAGCTGGTGAAATCATAATCAGCTTTTAATGTGCCCACTGCTGGCACACAGGCCTCCTCTATGTGAGAGGGAGTGGGCTGTAATCCACCACGCGGGCCCAGTGTGGGTTGGTAGATGTCACATGTCTTCGAATTCTTGGTTCTAGGACATGCCGGTTTCTCACGATGTTTTCCTTCACAGTTTTCGTTCGTTTTCTGCTTTGTTTTACATGTACAAACGCTAGCAGGTCAAGCTACCCGAAACTGTAAAATTTTCCCAATCAACCTTGAACCTTAACGCATTAGCGATAAAGTCGAAAATCTATTAAAGAAATTTGACAGATTGTAGTATCTTGATGTGCTGGCGTCTGTACCAATAGAAAACTATTGCTTACACTATTTTTCTTTAGAAAATAAAAGATACCGCGGCAATTGTAACTTAAAAGGTAAGTTTCCAATACCAAACATTGTCTTATAATCTGTATCGATACAAAATTATCGATAATTATATCGATAAACAGCCGATATGCTTCCGTATCGAATCAATCGACTCAGATCCCGGCGGAGTATCGATAAAAAAAGGAAACTTTTGGTAAACTGTATCATTAAAGGTTAATGGTCGACCCTACTGGTCCAAATAAACATGAATTTTATCATTTCAATATCTTTTAGATAGTTTTTATTTCACTTTTTGCTAGAGTTAGCATAGGATAGCATCATCTGCCTACCCTTTTCCCAACTATGTTGAGGTCGGCTTCCAGTCTAACCGGATGCAGATGAATACCAGTATTTTACATGGAGCGACTGCCTATCTGACCTCCACAACCCAGTGACTGGGTAATACGATACCCCTTGGTAAGACTGGTTGTCAGACTTTCGGGCTACTGACGACCCGTAACGACTGTCAAAGATCCGCGAATGACAGCCGGGACCAACGGCTTAACGTGCTTTCCGAGACACGGAGGGGTCTTGGTTTGTGAAAATGGTCACCCATCTACGGACCAACCGCGGCAAGCGTAGCTTAACCTGATCGATCGACCCGTGCGGCTGTTATTACTTAGCCACAAGCCCCTCTTAGCATAGCATAGCATAATCCTATTAATATTATAAACGAGAAAGTTTACGAGGATGGATGGACGGACGACTCTTTGTTACTCTTTCACGCAAAAACTGCTGAACGTATTTAGATGAAATTTGGCACACAGATAGTTTATTACCAGCATTAACATATAAGACACTTTTTATCCAGATATTCCCACGGGATCGAAACTTATGCGGGTGAAACCGTGGGGCGCTGTTAGTCAGCCTATAATGTTTCCACTGCTGAGACAAAGGCCTCCCCTCTGTGTGAGGTTTGCCGCTATCCACCACGCGGACCCAGTGCCGGTTGGTTAGAGATAGGCTCAGCCACACGGGTGTAGCGGGACCATCCGAAAGGGTTTACCGCTGCCCTGGAACATAAAGGGCTAAGGAAGGAACACGGGTGGGTTTTAGTCAGTAAGAGTCTGACACTCCCTTCTGCTCCACCCAGAGCGGGAGGAGTCATTTGATGATTTCCCATCCTCAAAAAAAAAAAAAAGCCACACGTGTCGATCTTCAAGGATTATGCAATTCTTACCGAGATCGGTCCGAGGATGAGTGACCATCTATTACATAGGTACCGAGACCCCTCCGTACCGCGGAAAGGACGTTACGCTGTTGGTCCCGCACCCTAATTGCGTAACACACGATTAATCGGAATCCGTTTCATTTTGACAGTTCAACAATATTCATTGAGTTTTTTACGTCTTGAGCAGACAAATTTTTCGAACTTATGAAGCAATGGATTAGCTATTTGATTCAAAATGATTCTGATTCCGATTGATTGTGTGTTACGCAATTAGGGTGCTGGTTGACATTCGTAGATCGTTGACAGTCGTTACGGGTAGTCAGAAGGCGGAAAGTCTGACAACCAGCCTTACCATTGTATCGTGACTGATCTCCACAATCCAGTCACGCTAACGATAAGCGGCTGCTCCATGTAAAATACTGGTATTCAGCTGCATCTGGCAAGAGCCGACCCCAACATAGTTGGGAAAAATCTAGGCAGATTGAGAGATTTTTTTTAAGAGATTTTTTTTTTTTTTTTTTAAACCTTGCCCCACACTAGGAATTTCTCCTGTATCGTGGGTGCGCTTACAAACATTTAAACTCACATACACAAACAGCCAGACCCGAAACAACTACTTGTAGGCCATACGAATAATTGTTCCATGCGGGAATCGAACCCGCGACAACCGTGCCGTCTGTTGGCGCAGAATTGACACTTGCTTAGGGGCTTAATATCTAAGCATAATTAATATGGTAATAATTCCATGTAATTTATTTTAAATATGCAAATAAGTATTTAAAAATATTCTCCGTACATATTCATTAGTGAAAAAATGTTAAGAATGCAACCAATGATGGTGCTTCTTATAAAATGGATGGTTGTAAACTGGATAATTTTAATTAACCACTTTTAATAGCCGTAATATGGTGATTTTGACGAATTTCGGTTTGAGTTTTGAAGGGGACACACGGATACTTAGAACGGCTAGCCAAATAGCTAGCATTAGACGAGAGAGAGAGAGCATTAGACGAGAGAGAGAGAGAGAGAGGCTATTATTACATGCATATCATAACTAGCCTATAGTTTTCCCACTGCTGGGACACAGGCCTTCTCTCTTCAAGAGGGAGTGGGCTGTACCTAATCTACCAAGCAGGCCCAGTGCAATTTGGTAAATGTCCGATTTCTTGAAATTTTTGGTTCTAGGACATGCCGGTTTCCTCAAGATGTTTTTGTTCACTGTTTTGAGAGCAGTGGTGATGAAATCCTTTACACAAAGTAAAGCGCCTGACAAGATATGGGCGTTTCTGTTCCGTTCATGCCGGACATTTTGACACTCGCCAGGGGAATCAAAACCTATAGGGTATTTCCCGTTGACCTAGAATCTTGAAATTTGGCAAGAAGCAATTATCATGTAGCACAAGTAAAGGAAAAAATCCGAAAACCGTAAATTTGTAGTGACATTACCTACAAATTTGTACAGAACCCTCGGTGCGCGAATCTGACTCGCACTTGACCGGTTTTTTTTCATGTTCCAACATGTTTGTAGCTGTATCTACAACATCACATGCGAACTACGCGTCATACTGACGTCACGCAAAATCCTGCATCGCGCAAGCAGTGTTTACCGCGCAATTAGATATGTACAACAGCCCAATATGATTAATCGGGCAGTCGAAGGATCCTCCCTTTTCTATAGAGGATGAGTGAACTTTGCACCCTGTTCCTCATACCTCTATATGTTCAACACAGCCCAACATGTTCGCTCACCAACCTCTTCAGCCGTATTCTCACCCACCCACACATCGCTAAGCTATGCAAATTTTATAACTCAGCATAACCATAAATATAACTAAATGACAGTAATTGCTTCATCAAGAAGAGCCATGACTGTTTTTATGCCAATGTTACCAATTAATAATTTTATTTCGTTCCTGTACCTACGCATAATTATTATTATGTGGATTTGCGTATGGTAACATTCTTGACTTTGATGGACTAAGGAAGATAGGTTTTAAAAGTAATTATAGTGGGCAGTAAAGTGCGCACGAGTGGATACATAGAGGGTTTATAAAGACCCGTCACATAACCGTTATATCTATGTATTCTGTACTAGCAGAATCCCGCGGTTTCACTCTCGATGCGGTTGGCTATAGTCCTGCGAATGTTTGGAGGCGCAATGCCAGTCAGTGGATACAGCATTCGTACGGCAACCACAGATAAACCGGCACTTCTCATTTAGAGCTGTAGCCACTAGGTCAGTGGGGGCAGAACGGTTCTATTCGACGACACGGTTGGCGCAGTGGTTAAGCGATTGACTGCTGCGCTGCGTGTCGCGGGTTCGATTCCCGCACGGTACAAATATTTGTATGACCTACATGTATTTGTTCCGAGTCTGGGTGTTTTTCTATCTATAATATGTATGTATTTACAAAAAAAAAATGTATATAAGTAGTTTATCAGCCATCTTGTTACCATAACACAAGCATTAGGTTGCTTAGCTTGGGACTAGATGGCGCTGTGTGAAATGTCCAGGGATATAAAAAACTATAAAAAAAAACTATTCTGGGCATATCTTTACTTATAGTAATAGTTTAGATAATACTAGCTGACCCCGGCAAACGTTGTTTTGCCATATAAATTATTTCTAGCTGCCCGGCGCTACTTCGTTCGCGTGGTGTCCTACCCCCTACCCTACTCCTACCCTACTCCTACACTACTCCTTCCCTACTCCTACCCTACTCCTACACTACTCCTACCCTACTCCTACCCTAATTCTAACCTACTCCTAACCTACTCCTACCCTACTCCTAACCTACTCCTACCCTACTCCTACACTACTCCTACCCTACTCCTACCCTACTTCTACCCTACTCCAACCCTACTCCTACCCTACTCCTAACCTACTCCTACCCTACTCCTACCCTACTCCTAACCTACTCCTACACTACTCCTACCCTACTCCTACCCTACTCCTACCTGCTATAAACCTCACGGAGCCCGAGACCTTTCCAACGAATGCAAAACCGTGGAAATCGGTTCGTGCGTTCTGGAGTTATAGCGTCAGGAAGGAAAACCCGACTTATTTTTATATAGTAGATTACATAGTTTAGACATCAAACTAAGTAACATTGAGCAACAATATTTTCGGGGAAACTAGTTTTATTTTTTGTGTGAAAAATCGCCGTATACAGGAGCGGGCAATGTATCGCACGCAAAACATTGTTCTTACGTGCATGCAACGGTACTGGGGGGCTACTCCGAAGTGCAAAGTGCGAATGTTCCGATCGGACCGACACATGGCCGAACCGATTATTATTGAAAAATGCGAAAAAAGTTCGGATCGGCTCAGTTGGGTCGGGACCACAGTCAATATTCGAAAGAGTGTAGGAGTGTAGGATCGGATTATCGGAACCGACTGAACCAAATAGTAACTTCGTAGCAGGAAACGGCCGAACATTCGGCCGATAGTACTTCGGAGTAGACCCCCTGGATTTAATTTTGTGGGGGGTATTTAAAGTTACAATTTATAAGTTATGATATTTAAAAACACGCACACAGATGTGTTCCCCTTCCACATTCAACTCGTCTGCCTTCAAGCAAGAGTGAGCAGGCATCTTCTGGGCGCGCTCGTTCCATCCTAAACCTCTTTCATCACTTTCTATCAGGCGTGATCGAGGCCCTTCAGCAATTTTTTAAAACTGATTTTCCAGTAAAAGAAAGTTGGAACTTTGACCTTCAATATCTCCGTAACCAGAAGGTTCCTAGATATGGTCCAGTACAAAAAAAATACCACAATGATGGGGTGAAAAAGTGACTCTCAGCTTAGTTAAATGTCTTTTTATACCCTGTAGGCTCTCCCTCGTATAGAAATGCTACCATTATCTGCCTAGCTTTTTCCCAACTATGTTGGGGTCGGCTTCCAGTCTAACTGGATACAGCTGAATACCAGTATTTTACATGAAGCGACTGCCTATCTGATCTCCACAGCCCAGTTACTAGGTAACACGATACTCCTTGGCAAGACTGGTTGTCAGACTTTCGGGCTTCTGACTACCCGTAACGACTGTCAAAGATCCACGAATGACAGCCGGGACCAACGGCGTAACGTGCTTTCCGAGGCACGGAGGGGTCTCGGTATGTAATGAATGGTCACCAGGTATACTGGTCTATGTCACATTATTGTCTCGTGGACGAACCACAAGAACCTTTTTGAAGTCGGTAAAAAAATACAAAAAAAGTTTACAACCAGGACTCGAACCCACTCCTTAACGATCCAAATTCCATGTTAACCACCATACTCTTAAGTCTGGACAATTAATTTATTTCCTTTTATTGAACGGTAAGGTAAACCACCCAATTATCGTCCATGTTCGTCCACGTCGGTAAACATAAAGGCCTCATTTTTGTCATACCGGAGCCGATACCACATTTTAGTTAATTAAACAATTATACCAAAGCGGTATTTTATCGAGATCGTACGAGCACCTGGATTACTTAATTTGTGTTTTTAATTTTGTATGGACAACCACTGTGGCTTGCACCCTAAGATATAATAAAAGATTTATATTGCTTAATTAAGTAAGTAAGTATCTGAAATTATCTTGGAAAGTCCGTTTGAATACATACTTTGTTTGTTTCAAACAACTTTGTATTTTTACCCCACTGCGCTAGACAATGGAAAACAATTTTGCGTCGGTTAACAAACAAAAACGATACTTACAAGTAATTATTATCATTCTAGTGATATTTATTTTAGAAGTATGTATGTATGTATATTCTCGTAATATTTGTGTAGTTTTTTAAGTGAATTGTTTTTGATTTTATGCTTTAATTTTTTGTCTCCTTTACTATTTCACATGCTGTTGTGCTCTCTATCTATTGTCCTATCTCAGGTATGCTGGAAGAGATTTCTTATGAAATAAGCATCACCTCTGTACCTATTTTTTCTGTTCTGTTTTTTCTTGTCTGTTTATTGTATATGTGTGTATGTACATAAATGGTAAAATAAATAAAATAAAATAAAAAAAATCTGTTTCATAGAAAAGTGCAAATCCTACGCGTTAAAAATGTGTAGAAAAAGTTTTTTTTTTATAACTGACGAAAACTATCTACGCTACTTTAACAAGTGTCGAAGATCTACGAATGACAGCGGCTTAACTTGTTTTCCGAGCCACGGAGGGGTCTCGATATGTAGTGGTAGGTCACCCATCCACGAACCAACCGCGGCAAGCGTAACTTAACCTTCGAGCGATTCGTGCGGCTGTTAGCATTTATCATCCCAGAACAATGCTAAGTTATACTCGATTCGAAACTGACAGATTAAAAATTGTCTCGACCTTAATCGAGATTTTCATAGATATTCGTGACGAAGTATGGTTCTAAAATAGGCTTAAAACTATTAATGTCCACCCAATGGTGTTAAAACTCAAAGCTTGAAATCGATGTTGATTCATGTTTATTAAATTCCTCTCACTCTAAAGTTTTGTATAAAAATACACAAAATTAGGTATAGTAATTTTTTCAAAAATTATCATTGGCACCGATTCCCTTGTTCACAAACTAAACTAAATTTAAGTTCTGTGCATCTTTTTCTTTCTATTTCATTAAGAAAAGGACAGAAGATAAATATTAGCTTAGTCCTGTCATATTAGTCAGCGCCTGACGTAAATTGACGCTTTTTTAGTGGCCATGTTTTTAATCACGACTAAACTTGCTATGGAGCAAAGATATCACGTAAGTAAATAATATAATGTCTTTGCTATGGAGTATCTTTTGACATGAGTTTCGTTGGGTTCGCATTTTCGTTGTTTGCCGCAGACTTCCGAAATTAAAGTTATTTTTCACTTTTTCTTTTTTGGAAGTCGGTTGTTTTTTTTTTTTGTCAAAGAGTTTTTATTTTTCACTTTATTTTAAGTTGTAATTTTTACCAGTAATTTTGGTTTAAAAACCAAACTACTGAACCGTTTTTGATGAAATTTCTATGGGACCAATTTGAAAGTATATCCTTACAAATAAGACAATAATTTTGTAAATCGGCTTATAAATAACGGAGTTCTTTATTATAAGCTGAAAAAAAAATACAGTCGAATTGAGAACCTCCTTCTTTTTGAAGTCGGTTAAAAAGATATGAATTAAAGGAGGGATTGAAAATCTTATACAAACCAAGTCACGGGTAACAAGTAACTCTTTCATAAGAAAAGATGACTATTCTTAGCGGGGACCACACTGCTTTTCAAGGAATGAGTCCGCGAGTACTATTTTAGGAGCACAACGCATATATTTAACGTGTTGATTTCCTTCGTACGGAATTACAAGTTTAAATTAATAACAATTTATTGTTCTATTTTGGGAATAGCCTGTACAGTCACGAGCACCAATATGTCAACACTTGGCAAATTTCAATTGCGATTTTTTCGTGAAATAACGAATGCAACGTTGAAATACGACACATTATATAAACCTATGGGTTTGAAAATGCTATGTTCGTAACAACATAAAATTTCATTCAAAAATAAAGGAGTAAATCGCTTTTCAATAAAGCCGAGTGTATACATACTTTTGTTCGTGACTGTACATAATGATGTAATTGTACCATTGTTAAAAGTGTCTTCATGTACAGAGAAGGCACGAGCATTGATGACCACGCTTGCAGATTTAAGACTACATATCAATATTTCAACTATCACTGTCTGACTATCAGTATGTCCATCCACTATGTTATTAGTTGGGGTGAGTATGGCTTGTGCCTAAGTAATAACAGGCGCACGGGTCGATCGATCAGGTTAAGCTACGCTTGCCACGGTTGGTTCGTGGATGGGAGACCATCTTTACATATCAAGACCCCTCCGTGCCTCGGAAAGCACGTTAAGCCGTTGGTCCCGGCTGCCATTCGTGGATCGTTACGGGTTGTCAGAAGCCCGAAAGTCTGCCAACCAGTCTGGCCAAGGGAGGGGGGGTATTACCTACTAACTGGGTTGTGGAGGTCAGATAGGCAGTTCCATGTAAAATACTGGTATTCAGCTACATCCGGTTATACTGGAAGCCGACCACAACATAGTTGTGAAAAGGTAGTTAGGTCAATATCCCCCAAATGTACCAGATTCTATGAATACAGCTTACCCCTTTAACCAGCTAGCTTGCGTATAGCCGGAATTAGGAATTGAGAATGGTATCGCCTAATTTGAGGCGTACAAACACATGGGGAAAGTACCGGGCTGGGTGGTCTGCCACCCACGAGACGGAGACGTGGAGTCGCATCGGAATAAAGATTTTTGGGAATAATATTTTTGTGAATCAAATTTTTTTATGGAGTGCCCTTATTCTTTTGATTAGTGGTAACGATCTACAGACTTATTGAGTGTTGTGGAAAGTGGTAGTGGGGTACAAAACATTTTATAGACTACAAAAAATACGAATACAAAAAGTTTTATTGGCAAAAGAAAATGTGATCACACAGTAATTTTACAAATATAGTTAAGATTGTACATCACAATGTTTGGTTTGACCGTTGACCCCCAAACTGACTGACCAACCCCTTGACAATTCAAAAGTGTTTATAATTGGTTTATCTATATAAATAAAAATTAATCACCGAAATGTATGTCGCATAACTTCCGATCGACTGCACCAAATTTGATAATTCTTTTTTTTTTGTGTTTGTCATTGTCAGGAAAAGGTTTGTATACACAATTGGACCCGGTAGGTGGCACTGCTTTTTCACAGGCCGTTTTATTTTCCAACATATACTACAGCTCACAGATCTGTCCCTATGAATTGCAAAGAACCTTTACGCGTAAAAACAGTTCAATTAAAAACACAATACACACTCCATATTTTCTATAATTCGCATACCACTTCGCAAATTAAATAAAAAACAAATAAAAATAAAATAAAACACATCGTCTCCACATCTTCCTCTGCGCTAGCCGTTCGCTCATGTCACCAAAACATTTCAAGCCCGACTGCCCGCGTACTTACATCATTACAGGCGAAAACACACTTTATTTCTATGTAAATAAGCTTGGAATTTGCATAACATATTACCGTTCCTTCTTTGTTGTAATCCGTGTAAAGAGAACTGTACTTTATTTCGATTGAGGTAGAACTTATTTTTAATTGGTAGTGATATTGTAAAGTTTTATTCTTGGATTTGAGATGATGTTTCAAGTCGTTTCATTTTCGACTATAGTTAGTTAGTTTTAGAGTGGTTTTTTCGTTGTTAATAAGTTATCTATTTGAAGAACTGTGAGAACTAATTGAGATGTCTTCCGCAGTCGTCTTTTTGTGTGTCTGTCTGTCTGCATGTTTTATGTTTGGGTTGGTAACCTGCCACTATTTAACCTTAGGGCCTAAGACCATTTATAGTGACCTTTGTGGCGGCCGATGACCAGCGCAAGCGCAGGGTCGATGTCCGCGAAAATAAAATTGGACTGAAAGTTTGTCTATGTTTTGCAAAGATGATGTAAATAGAGATAATAATAATAATAATATCCCTGGACATTTCACACAGCGCCATCTAGTCCCAAGCTAAGCAACCTAATACCTACTTGTGTTATGGTAACAAGATGGCTGATAAACTACCTAAATACATTTTTTTTTGTAAATACATACATATTATAGATAGAAAAACACCCAGACTCGGAACAAATACATGTAGGTCATACAAATATTTGTTCCGAGATGATGATGTAAGTCAGCAGTGGTGGCGCAGTGGCATCAGCCGCGACTTACGAATTGTAGGTCGTAGGTTCGAACCTAGACAGGCGCTTTACTTTGTGTAAATTATTTAATCACCACTGCTCTCAAAACGGTGAAGGAAAACATCGTGAGGAAACCGGCATGTCCTAGGACCAAAAATTCGAAGACATGTGACATCTACCTACCCGCACTGGGCCCGCGTGGTGGATTATAGCCAACTCCCTCTCACAGAGAGGAGGCCTGTGTCCCAGCAGTGGGAACATTATAGGCTGATTATGATGTAAATATTCAGTCAGACCAGCGAGGCGTAATACACCATCAGTAGCAATGAGTTTCATTTTGACAGTTCAACAGCATTCATTGCGTTATTTACGTTGTTGAGCAGACAAATTTTTCGAACATACAGAGTTGATATGACAGAGGGGCAATATGACAGAGGGGCATTAAATTACACTACGTATACTATACGTATTTGGTATTAATTCGATACGACATAAAAATAAAAAGCGCCAAAAATGAGAAAATATTTTTTTCAAACAAACTAAATGGCTTACAAATCAGAATAAAACGCACCCACCCTTTGTAAATAAATTTGACTGACCTTAGATACCTAGGTAACGAAGTGGCAACGTCTTTATCGTTGTAAGGTGCATGACCTATGCTTAGACATAATCAGCTGTTAGGAAAGATACATCGTGTTCAAACGGTGCAAAAACTTAAAAAATCATTTGCGACTAAACTACTGCTCCTATTTAATTGATTTTTGGTACAGAGCTTGAAAATGGTACCTAGAATAGGCAGTTTGAAGGAAAGCCCCTCTGTCGTATCAACTTTGTATGAAGGAATGTATGAGCTCCTCCAAAATGATTCAGATTAAGAATTTCAGTGTGTTACGTAATTGAGGTGCTGGTAAGTCTTAGGGCTTACCTTAACTACTCACACAGGTAACGCTTGAGCAGATATCACAGAAGAATTGGGGGGAAAGTGGAAAAGGGTCAAATCATAGGTACTAGACGTGAAAAAACATAACATCACGCTTCCTTTTCCGCAAGGGTTCGGCAGAGGTGCACCTATTATCGTCCACATTCCGCTCCAGCTCTCTAATTGCGTAACACACGATCAATCTCAATATTAATCATTTTGAAGGATATTGCTAATCCATTGCTCCATATATGTTCGAAAAATGTGTCTGCTCAGCAACGTAAATAACGCAATGAATGTTGTTGAACTGTCAAAATGAAAGATAATATCTTTCATTTTGACAGTTCAACAACATTCATTGCGTAACACACTATCAGAAGAAGCAATATTATTGCTTCAAAATATTATTGTTACGCAATTACCCCGTAGAGGAACTACGGGGTAATTGCGTGTTTCCGCCTCTACCTCTCAAATTAGGAAGTGGATACAAGTTTATTAATATAAATGGCAAAGGTAACGAAGAGAAACCGTCTGCTTACCAGGAAAAAGTTGCCAAAAAAACATTAACAAAACAATCGACTCTGATTATTCAATTAAAAATCTTCAGACTAATGTGGGAATAAAAGAAATAATTTTAAAAACTATAAATGTTACCTGTGACTTTGTCTGTCACTGGGCGGAATGTGAATATCATAATCAAAACTCAAAAAACTCAAAACATTTATTTCAAACCAGCTGCGCCCCGCGGTTTCATCCGCATAAGTTGCGATCCCGTAGGAATATCGGGATAAAAAGTATCATTTGTGTTAATCCTGGTTATAAACTATCTCTGTGCCAAATTTCATCAAAATTGGCCCAGCCGTTTGAGCGTGAAGAAGTAACAACCATACAAACACACACACACTCAAACTTACGCCTTTAATATAATATTAGTGTGTTAAAGGCACTACCAATTACAGGCATTTTTGAATTGTCAAGGGGTCGGTCAGTCAGAAAGATGAAGCTAGTTGTCCATTCCAAAGCGTAGTAGGTAACTATGGAGAAGAACGGGCAAGAAACTCCACGGACACTCTTTTAAATCAAAATAATATGGTAACAAAGTATTGGTTACATCATTCATGTTAAAAAATATGCATGTGAGAACGATGCAGAACGTTAAAAGCGTCCGTAATGAAACAATTCAAATAATATATTAAAATTAATTTAATTAAGCCATGGCAGCAAAGAGATGACTAGCCTTTACACTACTATGTTGGGGTCGGCTTCCAGTCTAACCGGATGCAGCTGGATACTATCTAATATTAAACATTTAGCGAGCGACTGGCTATCTGATCCCTTGGTAAGGCTGGTTGTCCGGTTATAATAAAACTAGTACCTAGTCGACAAAGTGGCAATGGGCCGGCCATATTAGCCGTAGAACCGATGACGGGTAGACGTGTTCTTGAGTGAAGACCGCGAATAGCGAAGATACGAGCAGGGTGACTGTTAGCAGCAGGATGAGAGTTTCCAACGATTGAGATAAATAGCATTCCTATGGCCAGGAAATGGAGAGGCCTATGCCCCGCAGTAGACTCCTAATGGCGTTTGATTGCAGATGCCTATTGTCCAGCTGTGGACTGCTACAGGCCTATGATGATTACTACGGTTTGCCGCTGTTCAAAACATATTAAACTCTAAAAGAAAATATATTAAATATAAAATTGCACATGCAGCACCGTACACATGACAGAAGTGTAACTTTAAAAAAAAATAAGATTTAGAGAATTAGTGTGAGAGAGATAGAGTAGAGACTACGTAGTTATATCTTTCTTCTCTCTCATGTAACGAAATGGGCTAAACGTGAAGAGTCCTGGAAATTTCACTCTCACCGCCCAAGAAATAATTGGAAGAAATAAAGTGACACTATGACGAATATGGACTTTTGAAACCGAAAACACGCGAATCGCCGCCTTTTTCTAAATTAACCTAAAAAAAAATCTGTACCTACTTTATTCCAAAACGAACAAACAGACAAACAGATTCACCTACCTATACACATATCAACAAACATCATAATAATATAAAATAATAGCTACATTAAAATCGCGTTTATTAGCAACGGTCAGACGAACAGACAAAAAATATTCACTAATAACAAAATCCGGTCATGCGCGAGTCGACCATTAGACCGTGAACAACTTCATTTTATTAATTAACTTCACACTTAATTACTTTATGGGATATACAGAGTTTTAAGACGATATTCTGGTATGTTAGGGACCCGTGAATACTATAAAAATAAAAGATGAAAGAGCTATACACGCGAAAGTTTGGATGGATGTTTGTTACTCTTTCACGCAAAAACTACTGAACGGATTAAGATGAAATTTGGCACACAAATAGTTTATAACCAGGATTAATACATAGGATACTTTTTATCTCGATAAACCCACGGGATCGAAACTTATGCGGGTAAAACTGCGGGGCGCAGCTAGTTGCTTCATATGTTCGAAAAATGTGTCAGCTCAACAACGTAAATAACGCAATGAATGTTGTTGAACTGTCAAAATGGAAGCCATTGCTTCTTATAGTGTGTTACGCAACTACCCCACTGTTTAGCGTTTTACCTGGGAAGAAGAAGTAGCGCAACAAACTCCTCAGCAATACGCCTCTGTTTACGAAGTAAGTGGGTAAGTTCAGACTGTATACTACATTCCCCAAAGGTCTCCAGAGTACACCCACATTCACCCACGATGGGCATCGATGTTGCCATCGCGGGCGAAACCTGGATGAAATTGGCACAGGAGCGTGGTGACTGGCACAAGAAAATAGCAGCTCAACAGTGGTTGAAGTTGGGCTGTGGTTAATGATGATGTTGAGACCCACATTCCGGCACTTATGTGATAAGTCCCGTACAATGGAGGGCGAGTTTAATGCCAGACTCCTGGCTGCTAATAAGAATTTATACACCGTTAAGTTTTGATTTTTTTAATCCGTAAAAGGAGTCTTTGCACTCATCATTATGAACAACTTTTACTACGGGACCAACCTTGAGATCGTGAAAAAAATCAGTTGATCCATACATTATGTCGAGTTATGCGAACATAAACCATAACCCAAACGATCAAAATTTGACGGTGTATACTGAAAACCCTTTTTTGCCCTATAGGAAGATCTAACACTTGACATCAAGGTCAACAGTAGACCAACGAAGCAGCAATGTTACCTACTTACTAGTTGTTGCCCGCGACTTCGTCTGCGATCCAAGATGAAAAGTAGCCTATGTCCTTCTCCAGGAGGTCATGGTCTATCTGTGTGCCAAATTTCATCCAAATCCGTTTATCCGTTTTAGCGTGAAAGCGTAACAAACAAACAAACTTACGAGTACTTTCACATTTATAATATTAGTTAGGAATTAATAATAATAAGACATAATACTCGTAATGAATAAAGAGATATTAGTTGGTAATTTACAAGACTGGCAAAAAACGGTCACAATTTAATAGGTTTTCTTATCCCAATAAACGCTACAGTACCCAAAAAACGCCGATTGAATCATCAAATTTTAGCTCTTTGTATAACGAATCGCAATTAGCTGACTACCTCTGGTCTGCTGGCATTCCTTTAGTGTTGGTAACACCGCCTGGGGCTCCGCTCATGTGCAAAGGGATACGGTATTGTGCGTCATAAGTCTTGCATCCTGTGGGAACTGGGAATGCTCCGTTATTAATGAGTGGAGGTTTATTTAGATGGAACATAGAAATAAACTAATTAAGAAAGACGTGAAATGATTTTACATCGTTCTCACTTATGTTTAAATTCGACATTAATGATGTCTAGACGCCAGCACATCAAGCTACTACATTTTCAACTTTATCTCTAAAGCATTAGATTCAAGGTTGATTGGGAAAATTTGACAGTTTCAAGTAGCTTGGTGTGCTGGCGACTGTACTTAACCAATAATTTGTAACAATATCATTCAAAAGAGTGTCCATGGAGTTTCTAGCTTCATCTATCTGACTGACCGACTTCTTTGACAAATCAAAAGTTCCTGTAAATTTTTTAATTGAAATAAGTAATTGCTTTAAGTTTTAGTTAGAATTGTAACAACTTTCCTATAAAGGTTCCCCCTTTTTTGACGATATCATCAACCCAACGCGCTTTTGGACGGGGTAATTATTTAACACACATAAAATTACAATTCTGACAGTTCAGCCACGTGCTTTGCGTTATTTACGTTGTTGAGCAGTCTAATTTGTCGAACCTATGAAGCAATGGATTGGGAATTGCCTTCGAAACCCTTTTTTTTTTTTGTGTGGATGGGAAATCATCAAATGACCCCCTCCCGCTCTGGGTGGAACGGAAGGGAGTGTCAGACTCTTACTGACTAAAACCCACCCGTGTTCCTTCCTTAGCCCTTTATGTTCCAGGGCAGCGGTAACCCTTTCGGACGATCCCGCTACCCTGGCAGGCTTCGGCCCTATCGGGCCCCGTCACTTATGCTGACATCTCTTTGAGGCGCGTGTGGAACACATACACGCCGTCCAGCACGGGCCTAGTCCTGATCGGACGGAGAGCTACCCATTAACTCTCCGCCCGTAGGCACGCGCCTATAGTGGCCGGGAGTCGTCACGAGGCGTGAGGTCCTTCGAAACCCTTGGATTGTGATTGGGAGTGTTTTACGCAATTTGTGTGCTGGTTTCGTTACCTCTGACGTGCGACCTACTATAGAGATCCTTTACCTTTAACATAATCTGCCTATAATGTGCCCACTGCTGGGAAACAGGCCTTCTCTATGTGAGAAGGAGTGAGCTGTAATCCACACCGCGGGCCCAGTGTGGGTTGGTAGATGTCACATGTTTTCGAATTTTTCGTTCTAGGACATGCCGGTTTCCTCACGATGTTTTCCTTCACCGTTTTGAGAGCAGTGGTGATGAAATAAATTACGCAAAGTAAAGCGGCTGCTTGGGTTCGAACTTGCGACTTACGACGTAAGTCGGGGGCCTTTACCAGTGGGCCACCTCTCCTTTACGAGCTTTACAAAGTATTTATTCTGGTGATAAACTTTTTACTTCAAACAGATGGTCGATAAAATCGCACATTACATTATTAATTGATTACAATATCCTGTCACTAGTTTTAAGAATAGTGCAAATCCAGAAATGTACGTGAGAAACACGTTTCTGTAATAATTTGAAGTTTACAAACGGGTTTTATTAAGGAATGAAGGCATTATAGCTTGGGGGTGGTACTTGGGGGTGGTACTTTGTATGGCGAAAATAAATGTTACTCGATCTTGCAGTAAGTTAAACCATTTTCAGCTGCACAATTATTATTATGCTATATCCTATCCTACATAAACGCGAAAGTTAGTAAGGATGGATGTTTGTTACTCTTTCACGCAAAAACTACTAAACGAATTTGGATGAAACTTGGCACACAGATAGTTTATAACCAGGATTAACATATAGTATTTTATCCCGATATTCCCACGGGAACGAAACTTATGCGGGTGAAACCTTCGAGCCGTGGGGTCCGAGAGCTCATGGTCTTTTTAAGGAAAATCGAAACAGCTGGTTGACACTACCCGTGACCCAAGGGCTGGCTTTTACCTTGGCCAGAGGCTAAGCATTGCCATACAACGTGGCAATGCCGCCAGTGTCTTGGGTACATTACCAATTGACAGCGATGCGGAGAAATTTTTCGACGCTATTTTTTAGTTTGTGAATAGTTTTAGTTATGTTGATTAAGTTAGGATATCATTTTGTTTATTTTTATGAATTAATTAGGTATTAACTGTACTGTTGGTGTAAATATAAATAGAATTCCTTGTCAATAAACTTTAGCACTTCAATAAAAACTTTGGAACTTTTTTTTTCTTTTGCGTAAAGCTCGAGTAGACTATTTTTTTTTTTATATAACCCAAAAGAAAAAAAAAGTTTGTTGGCTAAAGCTCGGTGACGAGGCGCTACTTAAACCACTAGTGTTTTTTGTTTGTGTGAAAAGTAACAGTTAGAAACTTGACAAAAAAAAAACCGGTTAATTGCGAGTCGGACTCGCGCACCGAGGGTTCTGTACAAATTTGTAGGTAATGTCACTACAAATTTACGGTTATCGGATTTTTTCCTTTACTTGTCATCATCTGCCTAGCCTTTTCCCAAGTAAGTTGGGGTCGGCTTCCAGTCTAACCGGATGCAGCTGAATACCAGTACTTTACATGGAGCGACTGCCTATCTGACCTCCACAACCCAGTTACTGGGTAATACGATACCCCTTGGTAAGACTGGTTGTCAGACTTTCGGGCTTCTGACTACCCGTAACGACTGTCAAAGATCCACGAATGACAGCCGGGACCAATGACTTAACGTGCTTTCCGAGGCACGGAGGGGTCTCGGTATGTAAAGATGGTCACCCATCCACAGACCAACCGTGGCAAGTGTAGCTTAACCTGACCGATCGACCTGTGCGGCTGTTATTATTTAGCCACCTCCGTTTTCCTTTACTTGTGCTACATGATAATTGCTTCTTGCCAAATTTCATAATTCTAGGTCAACGGGAAGTACTCTATACATAGGTCCATCACAAAAACTCTACATCACTAGTTATGCTAGATATACTATGTAGCTGGGAAAAGGTAACCTCACTCAAAGAGTGAGGTTCCAAGTGAAATATACAGAAAGTACTACACTTTAATATCCTAATTCAGACAGCCATAAAATCGATAAGTATAGTTAATAAATGATGTCGTTCACAAAACAAACTTTAAGTCATAAAAATAATGCCACATAAACTCCATAGTATCCATTTTATGTTCGAGTATATGAGCCGTATGTTAAAGTTATGTAGGTACGCACGACGATATATCTATACTAAAAATTTGTTTGTTTATATGTAGGGGGTAATCTCCGAAACTACCAGTCGGATTTGAAAATTTCTTTATGCATTTGATAGCCAAATTCTTTAGGAAGGTTATAGGATATTTGACATCACGATACGACCCTTTTTTTTTTTTTTGAGGATGGTAAATCATCAAATGACCCCTCCCGCTCTGGGTGGAGCGGAAGGGAGTGTCAGACTCTTACTGACTAAAACCCACCCGTGTTCCTTCCTTAGCCCTTTATGTTCCAGGGCAGCGGTAACCCTTTCGGACGATCCCGCTACCCTGGCAGGCTTCGGCCCTATCGGGCCCCGTCAATCGTGCTGACATCTCTACGCTACGACCCTTAGGAGCTGAGCAAAAGGAAAGAAGTCATCAAGAACGCTAAACGCAAACGAAGTAGTACCACCACGGGCGTGCGACAATGCGACGCGATGGAAATTTCAAGCGGACGAAGTCGCAGGCAAAAGCTAGTCAAGCTATACAGTTCCAGTATAAGCTGACTTATCATTCAACGAAAAGCTTATACAATGCGAGGTTAGCTAAAACTGGAAATTAACTTATAGCTTGAAATGTAGTCGTGTGTACCTACAATTTTTATGTGTTTGGCAAACAGCCCACCTGATGGAGAACAGTTTCCGGCGCCTAGAGTCACCTGTTTTATCAAGGAACTAGCTGCGCCCCGCGGGTTTACCCGCATAAGTTTCGATCCCGTGGGAATATAGGGATAAAAAGTAGCCTACCAAGTTCACGTTTATAATATTAGTAGGATTTGCCAAGCTTAGATACAAAGTTGAAATGTCTTCTATGCCTGTAATGTCGTGAGTTCGAACCCAGGCAGGCACTTTACTTTGTGTAAATAGTTTCATCACCACAGCTCTCGAAAACGGTGAAGGAAAACGTCGTGAGGAAACCGGCATGTCCTAGAACCAACAATTTGAAGACATGTGAGATCTACCAACCCGCACTGGGCCCGCGTGGTGGATTACGGCCCACTCCCTCTCAGAGGCGTGTTTCCCAGCAGTGGGAACATTTTAGGCTGATTATGCTGTAATATCACAGGCACCTATACCCTTCAAACATAAACACAGCAATGCTTGACAAAGGAATCAATATTCAAAATCAAAAGTCATTTAGTAAAATTAGGCTGAGAATCAGCACTTTTTGAACGTCAAAATTAAATAAGACAGTCCCTTTCAACTTCCTAGTTCTTTCGCTGGGAAGACGAAGTGGCGCAACAAACTCCCCAGCAGCACTGCTGTCTGTTCAGTTAGAACTTGATTGTATACAATTAATAGTTATGGTGGTAGCGCCTCTTTCATAAGGAGCTCTAATACTACAAAAAAAGGTTCCAAAACAACACTTAATTGACTTGTCATCCTAGACAAACCGTCCTTAAAAAAAAACAAACGAAAAAACAACACTTAACACCCACCCATCCCTTTCCAAACCTTGCCAACTGACACTTAATCTAACAATATTTATCCACTTTTTCATTACCAACCCACTTGCTCACTAAAAGTATGACACGTGGTTCTAAAAACAAAAAAAAAACGTCATTTTAATCCCTTGCGCGTGAGTCACTATGCCACCCAAAGAGTGAAATAGCCCTATCTCTGTTTCGCGAATAGCTGTGTCTCTCTCGCACACTCGTTTTTTCTCCATTGAAGACTTTGCTGTCAAAATAAGGATTATAAAAGAAGCTTGGATGGCGTTATGCAAGAAGTTTTTTTTTTTCTAATATAACTTACTAGAATAACTGATAAGACTATAGGTCACAGTGGAGGGGCCCGTGGCTAAATAATAACAGCCGCACAGGTCGATCGGTCAGGTTAAGCTACACTTGCCACGGTTGGTCTGTGGATGGGTGACCATGTATACATACCGAGACCCCTCCGTGCCTCGGAAAGCACGTTAAGCCGTTGGTCCCGGGTGTCATTCGTGGATCTTTGACAGTCGTTACGGGTAGTCAGAAGCCCGAAAGTCTGACAACCAGTCTTACCAAGGGGTATCGTATTACCCAGTAACTGGGTTATGGAGGTCAGATAGGCAGTCGCTCCATGTAAAATACTGGTATTCAGCTGCATCCACATAGTTGGGAAAAGGCTAGGCAGATGATGACTATAGGTCACAGTGACCGAATCACCAACCTTGATAGACAGTTCATTCGCAGACAGCAGAACGAGGAATAAGAAAAATGTCGTAGATGAATTATGACAGACAGCTGTGTTGGGGAATTTGTTGCGCCACTTCTTCCCAGCGAAAGCACTAGGAAGTGGTGAAGAGCATGCGTTTTGGGGGACAGTCTTTTGTAATACGACGTTCGAAATTTATTACGTTCGACGTATGATGTCGACGTTCGAAAAGTGGTGATTCTCAGCCTAATTTTAATAAATGCCTTTTGATTTTAATTTTGACAGGTCTGACACAGAACACAGTATCTCAAAGGTATTTTGGCAAAAAATCGGCCAAGTAGGAGCTGGTTCATATAAAAAATCAAAACGCGACTGATCTTCTTCGCTATTTGAACACCACTGACGTAGTTCCAGTCCGTATCTGGCAGGCGTCACATTTAGAAGCTGTTGCTAACGTTGTTTCCTATTTCACCAATAAGCTTAGCAGTAGGGCTTGCGACTGCTATACCAACAGCAGTGACAGCTTATGCTAAAATAAAATAATAATTTCCTATTATATGTATAATAGGAAATTATTGCATTTTTATTAATTATTGCAATTATTGGCGGCACGGTTGGCGCAGTGGTTAAGCGATTGACTGCTGCGCTGCGTGTCGCGGGTTCGATTCCCGCACGGAACAAATATTTGTATGAACTACATGTATTTGTTCCGAGTCTGAGTGTTTTTCTATCTATAATATGTATGTATTTACAACAAAAAAAAATGTATATAAGTAGTTTATCAGCCATCTTGTTACCATAACACAAGCATTAGGTTGCTTAGCTTGGGACTAGATGGCGCTGTGTGAAATGTCCAGGGATATTATTATTATTATTACTTTACCTAAGTTTTCACGGTGAGATGTTTACAGAAGTGTGGGGCAACGTATTTTTTTTTTTTTAAAGAATCGCTCTCCCTGGTGTCCGCGTGGTGGATTTCGGCCCACTCCCTCTCATCGTGAGGAGGTCTGTGTCCCAGCAGTGGGAACATTATATGCTGATTACGATTACATGTGTGCATTTTGTAGCTAAAGCCAACACGATAGAAGAAGTGGGCATTAATTTCTCATAAATCTATCTATGCCACATAACGCCATCCCGCGTGGCATTTACAAAAAAATAAAGCCACGAGAATGTTGTGAGTGATGACTTAATTTTTAGAACCACCGGTAACCGGACACTGTACACGCGAGAGACATATTGTCACCACACGGAATAGTAGAGGATTAGAAGAAAAATTACAGCTAGAGAATATATTAAAATTATTCATTGCCAAGAATTAATTTTTTGAGTGACATTTTTTTTTAGCTATAATTGAGGTATTGCTAAAGAACTAAGGTTGCATGTGCTTATATTATTTTTTGCAATTACTTAGCAAAAGCATAACTACTATTGTATAGTCGAGTTTTTTTTTTAACTGAACAGACAGCTGTGCTGCTGGGAAGTTTGTTACGCCACTTCCTCTTCCTAGCAAAATCACTAGGAAGTGGTGAAGGGCGGGCGTTTTACGGGACTGTCTTAAGTACTTTTGACGTTCGAAGAGTGCTGATTTTCTGCCTAATTTGAATAAATGACTTTTGATTTTGATTTTCTAGCTGCAGTGGTATCAATGTAGATTCTTCGATAATGGGCTCGAAATAAATGTGAAGTAAAAACGCGCACCTTAATTTTCAGCGTTATATTAGCAAATAGTTTAAACGAAATTTATCTATGCCAGATGTAATTATCTTGTGAACAGATTAACTACTACAAAATTTAATTTGGTTATGTATAATAACAGCCGCACAGGTCGATCGGTCAGGTTAAGCTACGCTTGACGCGGTTGGTCTGTTGATGGGTGACCATCTTTACATACCGAGACCCCTCCGTGCCTCGGAAAGCACGTTAAGCCGTTGGTCCCGGCTGTCATTCGTGGATCTTTGACAGTCGTTACGGGTAGTCAGAAGCCCGTAAGTCTGACAACCAGTCTTACCAAGGGGTATCGTATTACCCAGTACCTGGGTTGTGGAGGTTAGATAGGCAGTCGCTCCATGTAAAATACTGGTATTCAGCTGCATCCGGTTAGACTGGAAGCCGACCCCAACATAGTTGGGAAAAGGCTAGGCAGATGATGTATCTTCTATCATGTATCTATCTATATATCTTCTATGAATCTGCATACTGGTGAAGTGGTGACCTCAAATTATAAAACACGAACTAAATAGTAAAAATCTCGCTCTATTGGCAAAACTATTTTATACCATTAGTAAGTACCCTCCATAGACAATCCACACTCGCCTGTAGGTGTACCTATCCTGTAACCCAACCTCGTGATATATTGTCTCTTCACACTAGCCTTAGACTTACAGCCTAGCCTTAAATTAAAAGCAAAATGATGGATACAGCCAGCCCAGTTGATGAAAATTAATAGCCTTTTAGTTTTTTTTAGCATCATACTTTTTTTTACTTCGTATAAAGCTCATTCAGTGTGGTCTTCAAAAAAAAAACAAGTGTCATGATATTGTGTTTCAGATAGATTGACAGTTGTATTTATTTTGATGGCAACACTGAATTTGCGATGCTTTTTTTTTAAGGTTGTCAGAGGTCAGACGACAGTTGGTTTTAGGTTTTCGGAGAAACAGGATTCGATCATATTTTGGTTTTGGAAATGAATTACGTCACAAGGTTAGGCGTATACTTAGGATTCCACCAGTGGGTTGCTAAGAAGGCCTTGATCGGCCGATCGATCAGGTTAAGCTAGGCTGGTCCGTGGATGGGTGACCATCTTTACATAGAAAGATCCCTCCGTGTCTCGAAAAGCACGGTAAGCTGTTGGTCCCGACTGTCATTTGTGGATTTTTGACAGTCGTTACGGGTCGTCAGAAGCCCGAAAGTCTGACAGCCAGTCTTACCAAGGGGTATCATGTTGCCCAATAACTGGGTTGTGGAGGATCAGATACGCAGTCGCTCCGTGTAAAATACTGAACTGCATCTGGTTAGACTGGAAGCCGACTCCAACATAGTTGGTAAAAGGCTAGGCAGAAGATGATGGTTGTTATGAAGTCCTACCAAGAGAGTCAGCCATCTTAAAAGGATAGGACTACGAATCAATAAAGCAAGATTTGATTACTAAATAGCAATTTTCTCTATGACCGTTCATGGTAGCATTCGTAGCAGTCATTGGGTCCATCTCTTCAATTCCTCTGTATCTCCCTCAACTCTCTCGACTTCCTTGGTAATTACAACGTACACAGCCACAAGATACAAGCGACGCTTAGCTTGTGGTGCAACGAATCAGTCACATTGTATTTTTATTTTTTGATGAATAAATGGCTGTTTGTGTATGTGAGTTTAAATGTTTGAAAACGCACCCACGATACAGGAGAAATTCCTGGTGTGGGGCAACGTTAAAAAAAAAAAACTTTATTATTTATTATTAACGTTAACCCGCTGGGGAGCCCGCGAAAGTCTTCTAGTATAGTTTTTGCAGGTCAGTTTCTGTATGTGGCACAAAATATGATTCGCGAGCGTAACAAGTATATGTATTTACAGAAAAATCATTAAAATTATCAAAACACACATTACAACCCTCTAAAGTTCATAGAATCCTATTGAATGACTATTTCTTGAAATATCAATCGAAAGAATAGGATTATATGAACTTAGAGGGAAATTGGTGAATCATATTTAAATCAACATTCAACATGACACTGACCTGAAACTTGAAAAAAAATGTAAGAGAACTTGAATTTCACAGGCTACCTGCTTCCCCCTTATTCACGACTCTTGCAGACAAATTGGCATTCGAAACATGTCTACAAACTAGAAGACTGCAATCTCTCATACAAAAACACTACGAAATCAAAACAAATATTTAACAAATGACTCACGAAATAACTACTAAAGATATCCTTTTTTAATAGAAAAAAAAAACGGCCAGTATCTCACACCTCTAAACCATTAAACTATCATCCTCATCCATCATACATTAAAATACTATTTTGACATCTGTCAAATTTTTTCATCATGGCGGACGCTTTGATGGCGCGCATTTGGTAGCTATACAAGATGTAATGGCATTAATAGGTCTTAATGGGTTTATATTTGAAGATGGTCTTGTGGCTAAGTAATAACAGCCGCACGGGTCGATCGATCAGGTTAAGCTACGCTTGCTGCGGTTGGTCTGTTGATGGGTGACCATTTTCACATACCAAGACCCCTCCGTACCTCGGAAAGCACGTTAAGCCGTTTGTCCCGGCTGTCATTCGTGGATCTTTGACAGTTGTTACGGGTCGTCAGATGCCCGAAAATCTGACAACCAGTCTTACCAAGGGGTATCATAATTATTACCTAGTAACTGGGTTGTGGAGGTCAGATAGGCAGTCGCTCCAAGTAAAATACTGGTATTCAGCTGCATCCGGTTAGACTGGAAGCCGAACCCAACATAGTTGGGAAAAGGCTAGGCAGATGATGATTTTAAGATGGTTTACGGAGTAGATTGTAGGTTTAAGACCTGATATATACTGCAGTGGTTGCTTCGTTGATCTAGCGGTCGTAATCCTGCATGCTCGGGTTAAATTTCCATGCCCACAGTTCCTTTCGCAGGCCTCCTCTCCGTGAGAGGGAGTCTGTAATCCACCACGCGAGCCCAGTGCGGGTTGGTAGATGTCACATGTCTTCGAATTTATGGTTCTAGGACATGCCGGTTCCCTCGAGATGTTTTCCTTCAACGTTTTGAGAGCAGTGGTGATAAACTAATTTGAACAATGTAAAGCGCCTGTCTGGGTTCGAATCTACGACCTCGTAATTAGCGGCTGTTACTGGGCCACTTCTACTCCTCTTCTAAATAGATCAAGTATGGCATAACTCACGGAACCATATCAGATTCAATTGTGATCCATTTAGCCACTTCTAAATGTAGCGCCAACAAAAACGGACGAATTTTATTTTTAAGTCTCCAATCGCGGTGTGTGGCCAGAGATATTAAATTTTATTGATATAAAACATTTTTATATGTTGAGGAAATTGTCCAGTTCGAGATATGAGATATGAAAGGCTATTAGCTAGCTATAGTTTGATAAAGATGAAAGGAAGTGCGATAAAATAGATGTTCTATTAACTGTGTCTCAGGTTGTTAAAACACCTTCTTTCTTATTGGTACTATATTTTCGTATAGGTTTTGGTGTCTGGGACAAACTGAATGCCGAAGGCGGAGGACAGGGTGTTATGGCGCAGTCTGAGAGAGGCCTATGTCTAGCAGTGAACTGCGATAACAATGTCAATTGATAACTTGTATTTTACATAATATGTCGCAGTAAAATATTGACAACCAGCACGGCAGCTCACAGGCTCTCAAAACGGTGAAGGAAAACATCGTGAGGAAACCGGCATGTCCTACTTAGAACCAAAATTGCGAAGGCATGTGACATCCGCCAACCTGCGACCTGCGTGCTGGATCACGGCCCAGTCCGTCTCGCAGAGAGCAGGCCTGTGTCCCAGCGGTGTTAACATTATTAGCTGATTATGTCGGCAGCTGAGGTGACTACCCAGGGTGCGGTCGTCGCTACCCTTCGGGGCTATAAGTACACCCATACTTCCATTCTTGTAGCATAGCTACAGCTTCGCCTCATACTGTGTGCAGTACCTAACCCCGTATATTTATTTCTGGTGTCGCCTCACTATAAATCATATCTGTGTGTGTGACACTGCTCGATGCTGTCAAGTCGCCGCGATGAAAATATAGTATTGCCAGCGTTTAAACGTAAAAAGAAATAAATTGTGTGTGTTGGTATTTTTTAGTTTTTGACCAAAGGTAATTATGCGTGGCGTGATCCTCTATTATTACTTATTTGGCAGATTGTTTTAAAACAGTCCAGCCGGTCGATTCTATAAAAATCTCACCGTGAAAACTCAAGTGAAGTGAGCTTTATGTGAGTTGTCAGTAGTGTCAATCCCTAGCATTATTTGGAATGACAGCTCACTTCACCTAAGTTTTCACGGTGAGATGGTTACAGAATTGCACTGCTGTTTACTTTACATGTAAGTATTGAAATGTTCTTGACTTCTTGCAGGGAAGACGTGGTCAGGAATCGCACTAAATAGGTCTAGATGTGGAACTCAGCAGTGGGATACAATTTTGGCTTAGACAAGAAATTGTTGAAAATGGTTGGACGCTCCATCCTACTTTGTTGTATTAGTTGTATATTTGTGACTCAATTATGCAAAAACGGCTGAACGGATTTGGATTAAATTTCGCACACAGATAGTTTATAGCCTGGTTTAATACAAAGGATCACTTTTATCCCGGTGGTATGTTCCCGATCTCCGACCTCCACGCGGGCAAAGTTAGTAAATAATACAACACTAATTTCAATGGTTCCCTTGCTTCAAAAGACATCTCAAGAGAGCGAAATAAGTCATCATCTGCCTAGTCTGTTCCCAACTATGCTGGGGTCGGCTTCCAGTCTAACCGGATGCAGTTGAGTACCAGTATTCTACGACATGGAGCGACTGCCTATCTGACCTCCACAATCCAGTTACTGGGTAATACGAAACCCCTTGGTTGACAAACTGGAAGAGAGAGAAATAAGTATAAGTCTTAAAATATAATAAAAGTTTAGTATGTTTAAATAAAAAAATAGGCGCATCTATAAGAAATTGCCTTTTCTAAGCTATTGACACTACACTCGGATATTTCCAAACAATCTAAAACACGAGACCGTAAGTTTAATACCTACTTCAAACCAATAACAATCATAATACTTACATAAAATAATACCATAAATGATAAGCATTTCTAACCTCTTACATAAACAAACAATTAACTACTAAAACATATTTCCCAACTAGCAACACTAAAATTCTAAATTTAGTCGCACCTCTTAACATCCAAACGAATGACACCACAGACATATTTATATCCCTGGATGTTCCTGTATGTTTTATGTTGAACAAATCGCCGCGAAACGAGATGGCAGCCATTCGGTAATAATTAGTTATAACTTACTGACAAATGAGTGTTCGCGCCACTAAACTGTCAAAGTCATTTTGACATTTTAGAGGTGTTGACGTGTGAATGACAGTTAAGTGACAATACATTGATGTTTTTGCTGTCAAATGGTGTGTGAAAGTTAGTTGTTAGGAAGTAATGGTTATGTTAATTTGGCTTTAAGTATTTGCAAGGAATATATTATTATTGGTGTCAATTTTATAGGAAATTTATATATGCGAAAGCTATTGTGGTGAAATACTGTGTGTCATAAAGATAAAGAAAAACTTTAAAGCATCTTAACAGAATTATTTTGACAGCTAATTTAAGATCGCGGCATTTTTAAACGTTGTGCGTTTTTTTAACGTAGATTATTTTGTGTGATATAAATGCAATTTCCAGTCACTGGATGCGAGAAGCACCTACCACGCGGGCCTAGGTGGGTTGATAGATGTCACATGTCTTCGATTTTTTGGTTCTAGGCCATGCCGGTTTCCTCGCGATGTTTTCCTTCACCGTTTTGAGAGCAGTGGCGATGAAATCATTCACACGAAGTAAAGGGCCTGTCTGGGTTCAAACTCCCGACCTACAAACTCGTATATTCAGGCGAATACCACTGGGCCACCAGTACCACTGCTGGAACACAATGTGGACCAAATAGGTACCTACGAGTTGAATCTAACTCCTCAAGCAAAATTTCATTCACACTTTTAACAACCGACTTCCAAAAACGACACTACAAAGTGAAACGTTGTCGTTGGGTTCACATCTTCGTTGTTTGCCACCGACTTCCGAAATTAAAGTTATTTTTCACTTTGTAGTGTCGTTTGTGGAAGTCGGCTGTTAAAAGTGTGAATGAAATTTTTGTTGCAAAAAAGTTTTTATTTTTCACTTTTAAGTTGTAATTTTTACCAGTAATTTTTGTTTAAAAACCAAACTACTGAACCGTTTTTGATGAAAATTCTATGGGACCATTTGGGAAGTATACCCTTTCCAACAAAAATTTTTTTTTTACATCCGAATTGTGATCCTCCTCCTTTTTTAGAAGTCGGTTAAAAATCATAATCAACCATAGGTAATCCATCAACCTGCAACATTCTTAAAACCGTCAAAAATTAAGAATTTCAAACTGAACTAAAAACTATTCCAATTAACTTTTTTTTAATTACTTTCGCTTCGGACGCAAAGGCAAAAAATATTGTCAGCCTACTTAGCTACCAGTGACAAATTGGGGATATTTTTTCCTATCAAAATTACACGGTCGCTCTCTGTTAAGTTTTAAACTGACGGATAACGGATAATACTGCAATTAATAACAGTCGCCGAGATAAATGTTCTGGGAGATTCTTTTTAGGGATCCTTGGGCAAATATTAAAACGGAAAAGTATTAGAGAAGCTATTAAAAAAACCTCTGTTGTTCCGCCTTATTTAAGCTCTGCTTCGCTTCGGTATTTCAGTTTTTGCAAATTAGGTATCCATTAAAACAATTTTTTTTGCAAGGTTTGAATTTCAATACTAGTTTACAAACAGTTAAGAATATATGAATATGATTCTATAGTACGCTGTATTCACAAGATTATGATATTTCAAAAACCATATTACGCTAATACATACTCAAATCTCCTCCGTACCACTTGGAATCTCACTCAAGTGAGCGCACACAATTCGAAAGCGAACTCATTAATTTGTTTTTTAAGTAAATCTTCGCCGATTTCACAACCGAGGCAACCTTTTTAGGACTTTGAAGTGATAAAATATACCCTGTCCATTAAGGTTAGCCTTTTTTGACAGCTGTCTTAGAACGTACATATTCCATATTACGTAAAAGTTAACTTTAAAATGCGTAATAAAATAAATACATAAACTGCCTTATCTTATTTAATTATCTTCTTACATACATTACAATACCGTATGTGTATCAATCAATGTATTGTGCGTTGCAGCTGCAATTACGAGTTCCATCTGTCAAAAAACGGTTTACCTAATGGAAAGGGAAAGTATAACATCACGCCCGTATTCCGTGAATGGTAAGCCAGAGGTGTAGTTCATAGTTCAGCCACAATTCGAATTCATAATTATTCATTTATTGTTTGCTACAGGTGGAAAAACAGTTCTTACCATGATAATATACAATGTGTAACTGAATTAATGCACATTATGAAAGTAGTTTGTTCAGAATCGTTTACTGAATCGATTTCTGTAATTTTTAATATAGGTAATATTTTATCCCAAAAATAATTAAAACTACGTAAATTACTGTCACACTTCCGCTGTACTGTCAAAACAAACCAAAATGGATGAAATACCCACTAAGCTAGACCCATAGGAATGCGACTGTGTGCATGCGTAGATTTGTAATGTGACCATAATTTTCTCCCACAATCAGTATAACTAATTTATTAAAAAAACAAAGTTTTTTACATAATAATAAAAATTCAGTGTATGTATTATGATTATAACATAATATTCTAATTGGGGTGTCCGGTAGTGTGCGTTAATTCCGGGACATGTTGTATATCGATCGCTGTAACATACCCATAGAGTGTACAATGTCTAGTAGTCATTTAAAATTCATTTTATCATTAATATCATTATTTATGTCAAAATACATTATTATCAATTAATATTACTCATGCCAAAATACATAATAACTAATTAATACTATGTCTCGGGTTTCATTTCGACTGTTTTTTTTATGTTTGTTACCTCAGAACTCCATTATTTATAGGTCGATTTACAACATTCTTATTTTATTTGTAAGGATATACTTTCAGATTGGTTCTATAGAAATTTCATCAACAGCGGTTCAGTAGTTTGGTTTTTAAACTAAAATTACTGGTAAAAATTAAAACTTTTTTGCAAAAAAAAAAAACGACTAAAAAAAGCTACAACATGAAAAATAACTTTAATTTCGGAAGTCAATGGCAAACAACGAAAACACGAACCCAACGACACCGACTTCCAAAATTAAAGTTATTTTTCACTTTACCGCAAATTATTTTCTTTATTTCTTTCAAAAACGCTGCAGAACCCACCAACAAATACAACAGCCTACACTTACCACATTTCAGTTAACAAATTGAATATATCTCACACGTTTTAAAACCCTATTTATTACCATGTTATCTGAGACTAGTTTGTGCGTACGGATTGCTTCGTTCCGTCACCGGTCATTTTAATTGCTGGGGTATTTTTCATTCTAGCCTTATCATATCATTCGATTATAAGGCATTAGGATCCGTTTTGCGTCGAAAACTGGTCTTTGAAGCGTTTATTTAAGAGGGTGCACACAGGTCCACTAGCGCCACTCCTTTAAAAAAATATTATCTCGTGACTGAGAAGGAATTATGAAAATCTGTTCAATCAGCGACCTCGGTAAATGTGTCTAGAATTTTCTAATACCTACCTTTTATAAAATTTCATATTGAGACACGAAGCAACAAAATTCAATCTAAAGAAAAGCGGCCACATTCCTATATGTCGTATTTAGTTGCTTCGTGTCTCAATATGAAACTTAATAAAAGGTATTAGAAAATTCTAGACACACTTACCGAGGTCGCTGATTGAGCAGATTTTCATAATTCCTTCTCAGTCACGAGATAATATTTTTTTAAAGGAGTGGCGCTAGTGGACCGTTGTACAGGCTCTTAACAAGATAGTACCTACTGATGATTATGATGACTACCTCTTTGCTTTAGGTTGTAAGCACAACTGCTGAGTTAGATTCATCATCTACCTAACTTGTTCCAACTATGTTGGGGTAGGCTTCCATTCTAACCAGATGCAGCTGAATACCAGTATTTTACATGAAGCAACTGCCTATCTGACCTCCACAACCCAGTTACTAGGTAATACGATACCCCTTGGTAAGACTGGTTGTTATACTTTCGGGCTTCTGACGACCCGTAATGACTGTCAAAGATCTACGAATGACAGCCGGGAGCAAGGCTTAACGTGCTTTCCAGGGCACGGAGGGGTCTCGGAATGTAAAGAAAGAAAAAGAAAGAATGTAAAGAAAGAAAAAGAAAGAAAGAAAAGAAAGAAAAATGGACCCACCCACAGACGAACAGCGGCAACACGGTTGCTACTGCGAATTTTTGGATTTACAGAATAGATAGGCTGCCAAGCAATCAGTTACGAATACAAGACCAAGCCTAGCCTTATAGGCATACTTAAATAAAAATAACAACTTAATCCCTCGAAAACGCAAGTAAAATAACATTCCCACAACCGGGTGTGTAAAACGAATTTGTCCGAGGATACAGCCTCGTAAGACCACGCGTGGGCGTGGGCTTAATGGCTCTATAGACCTCACACGTCGATGATATAGATGTCAATCCTGTATATACAGGGTGGTGACAAATGTGACAACCAGGTTTTTGTATTTAACTTGATTTTAAAAGAGTGTCTGTGGAGTTTCTTGAAAGAAAATAGAAAATAAAGAAGTCCTACTATAATAATTGTTATAAACGTGAATGTTTGTATGGATGGATGGATGGAACGATGGATGGATGGATGTTTGTTAGTCTTTCACGCCAAAACTACTGAACGGATTTGGATGAAATTTGGCACATAGATGGTTTATAACCAGGATTAACATATAAGATACTTTTTATCCCGATATTCCCATGGAATCAAAACTTATGTGGGTGAAACCGCGGGAAGCAGCTGATGACGCAAAGAAAAAATACAAACACAAAAAAGAACAAGATGTGGGAAATATCTACGCAAAACGGACATCGCTCAGCATAATGCTGTGACCCTATGCGAGAAAGAGCCACGGCACTGGTTTCTTGCCTGTTCTTCTTCATAGAGATCTATTTTATCGTATTTTGTCGTGTTTAGATATCGATACCTATCACGTGTGCAGAGTTTCGCTAGCTAATTTAATATGACCCTGTAAGTCTAAGACCACCTTTAAACTCATTCCAAAGATTGTATACAATAATCAGTACATACCATGAATAAATTATTTACATCAATCGATACGTGATCGCGGCTCGAAGCTCTTACGACGTCGGAGACGAAGATGTCTTATTAAAGGGTTCCCTATTGTTCTGAATCTTTTAAATTGTAGTCATTAAGACTTGTCTTAATGAACCGCTCATTGTGAGGTGAGTATACACGGACAGCTGTGCTGCTGGGGAGTTTGTTGCGCCACTTCTTCTTCCCAGCGATAGCACTAGGAAGTGATGAAGGGCGGGCGTTTTTGGGGGACTGTCTTTTGTAATTTTGACGTTCGAAGAGTGCTGATTCTCAGCCTAATTTGAATAAATGACTTTTGATTTTGATACAATAGAACATTTTTTCGGACACAAGTGGGAAGATGACCTTTGACATTGATGACATTTGACAACACGGTTAGCGCAGTGGCTGAGCGATCGGACTGCTGCGCTGCGTGTCGCGGGTTGGATTCCCGCACAGAACAAATATTTGTAAGTCCTACATGTATTTGTTCTGAGTCTGGGTGTTTTTCTATCTATAATATGTATGTATTTACAAAAAAAAAATGTATCTAAGTAGTTTATCAGCCATCTTGTTACCATAACACAAGCATTAGGTTGCTTAGCTTGGGACTAGATGGCGCTGTGTGAAAAATTAATCCAACCTGGTAAAGTGGGGCTACCTTGACGGAACGGCAGTAGGGTGTGATTGGGAGCTGTGTCGCAAACCATGCTCCACCTTCTATCCTGCCCTCTGTGTCCTAAAACATACAGTCAAGTGACCTCCGCGCTGCCACCGACAACGCCATGGAAGTAGCAAAGTTTTGAGAAAACAGCCTTTAAAATACAGTCGTGCAGCGACATGGAGAAGAAGAAGAAGCATTTTCTCGAGCATAGCATAATCAGCCTATAACGTACAGCAGAGGCTGGGACACAGGCCTCCTCTCTGTGAGAGGGAGTGGGCCGTAGACTACCATGCGGCCCCAGTGCGGGTTGGTAGACGTCACATATCTTCGATCTTTTGGTTCTAGGACATCACGGTTTCCTTACGATGTTTTCCTTCACCGTTTTGAGAGCAGTGGTGATGTTAAAAAATATAAAAAGTAAAGTGCCAGCCTTTTTTTTTTTGGGTGGGAAATCATCAAATGTCCTCTCCCGCTCTGGGTTGAGCGGAAGGGCGTGTCAGACTTTTACTGACTAAAACCCACCCGTGTTCCTTCAGTTGCCTGTGCAACATCATCGATTCAGCTAAAAACGTCAACGAATAGGGATCAAATACGGCACAGCGTTGTACAGACGCCTGCAAGTCAAGCTAACCCGAAACTGTCAAATTTTCCCCATCAACTTTAAGAAATTTGACAGATTGCAGTAGCTTGATGTGCTAGTCTGTACATTACATCATAAAATTGCAGAATTCAATGGAAAATTATTATTTTACTGTAATTTCTTCATTTTATGACATACAGGCATTTGATCCTTATTATTGACTCTATAAACTATCCCCATGACAATACAGGATGTTGTCTTATCGACTTTTAATCTATAATATAAAAGCTGTTTATTCTACCTCTTCTAACTGGCGTGTAATTGCGTAAGACACTATCAGTAGGATTATGGAGGGAGGAGGGGAGGGAGTGGCCCGTGGCTAAATAATAACAGCCGCACAGGTCGATCGGTCAGGTTAAGCTACGCTCGCCGCGGTTAGTCTGTGGATGGGTGACCATCTTTACATACCAAGACCCCTCCGTGCCTCGGAAAGCACGTTAAGCCGTTGGTCCCGGCTGTCATTCGTCTATCTTTGACAGTCGTTACGGGTCGCCAGAAGCCCGAAAGTCTGACAACCAGTCTTACCAAGGGGTATCGTATTACCCAGTAACTGGGTTGTGGAGGTCAGATAGGCAGTCGCTCCATGTAAAATACTGGTATTCAGCTGCATCCGCTTAGACTGGAAGCCGACCCCAACATACCTAGTTGGGAAAAGGCTAGGCAGATGATGATGTTCATTTTACTTTAACTCGGCGTTGCCTGATTTTTCTCGCATTTGCATTTTTTGCCCCTTTTTAAATCAATTACTTAAACAAATAAAGAATCTGTTACGAAAAAGTTGTTGCAGAATTCGAACATCTGCCACTTTAACAGCAGCCTGTACATAAAAACAATAAAAACTGCCGTCCACGTGCGCCCACGCAAGTATTCGCAACAAACACCAGCACGACAACAGTACAATATTATTTAATTTTACATTCACACTCTTACCAATATGGACTCAGCAGAGTTACGCTTCTTTACTAATCGTTAGTTATTGCAACGTCTAATTTTTCTTCTTATAATTTGTTTTTATTGCAATTAAAAACGCATGAACATAATTAATAATTATGCTTAGCTAAAAAGCCTAGTTTTAAATATCGATAAAGATAGGTAAGATATAAAACAGTAATTACTTGTCGATTTAAAAGACCATTTTTTTGTTGTTTTTTTTTTTATTTTTCTTTTATTTCTCTTGAATTTGCCCTAATGGATTATTGTGTATAATTTGTGTCCTATTTTCTATATGCACATCACTTTGAAGGTACACTGGCTTCTAAGGTACAGGTACAGGTACATAAACCTAGTTTAGGGGTTTTCACTCTGGAACACTAATTTAAGCCATTTTTAAACCAACGTAATGTAAATGCATTATTTGAGAAATAAAGATTTTATTTATTATTATTTCAGACATTAATCTACATTATTAGGCAGTCGCTCCATGTAAAATACTGGTATTCAGCTGCATCCGGTTAGACTGGAAGCCGACCCCAACATAGTTGGGAAAAGGCTAGGCAGATGATGATGATGATGAATCTACATGGTTCTCACATGATCTGACCAAGATGGACTGGACTTTAAAAGAGACAAAAAAAAATCAACTCTACGCGGTTACGATGTGGGTCTCATGGAGAAAGTTCTTCAGTTTGATGGTCTGCAGCACACCTTTCTGATGCATGCTGTATAGGATAGGATCATCCAAACTCTGGGCTGCCCCTGAGAATTTCCTAACACCATAATCAGCCTGTAATATTCCCACTGCTGGGACACAGGCCTCCTCTCTTCGAGAGGGAGTGGGCTGTAATCCACCACGCGGGCCCAGTGCGGGTTGGTAGATGTCACATGTCTTAGAATTTTTGGTTCTATGACATGCCGGTTTCCTCAGGATGTTTTCCTTCACCGTTTAGGGAGCAGTGCTGATGAAATTATTTACACAAATTAAAGCGTCTGGGTTCGAACCCACGACCTGTAACTCATAAGTTGGGGCGGTTACCAGTGGGTCACCACTGCAATAATTCCAGCCTACACCTAGTTATTAATTCCTAACGTATAATCAAATATGACCAAATAATAGCGTAACCTAAGCCCAGTAAGATTAACTAACCAGAGAGTCGAACCAAGGACCCCGTAAGACCGGAAGACTGCTGGTACACAGGCCTCCTCTCTTGGAGAGGGAGTGGTCTGTAATCCACCACGCGGGCCCAGTGCGGGTTGGTAGATATCACATGTCTTAGAATTTTTGGTTCTAGGACATGCCGGTTTCTCACGAGGTTTTCCTTCACCGTTTTGAGAGCAGTGGTGATGGAATTATTTATACAAAGTAAATCGCCTGGCTGAGTTCGAACCTACAGTGCGATTCTGTAACCATCTCACGTGAAAACTTGGGTGAAGTGAGCGTGGAGTGAGCTGTCATTCCAACTAATGCTAGGGATTGGCACTATTGGCAGCTCACTCTAAGTTCACTTCACCTAACTTTTCACGATGAGATTTTTACAGAATGAACCTGGTAGTGTTGTTACTCGAAGTACGAGTAAAAAATATACAAATGTTTTATCGTGATTCGATATCGATACCAATCAGGTCTTTCTGACTAACTGACCGACTATTTAATATTGACAATTCAAAAGTGCCTGTAAATGGTTTAATTGAAATAAAAGATTTGAGTTTGAGTTTTGAGTTTGTGTAGTTTCGCTAGGTAATTTAATTTGACCCTATAAATTTGCTAAATGAATCTTCTAAAAATTAGTTTTGAATGAAGACTTCATAGTAATTATCCACTTAATCCACAGAACCGCTCAATCCGTACAGAAAACATTCCGTGCTCATGTTCCATGGCCACAAGTGACCTCAAGCTAGCCATTTTATTAATAATGGAACCGACTTATGTTTTGACAAATTAATTCTGCGCAGGAGTTTACCGATAATTATATTTTGTTGTAGGGTTGGCGCGCGTAAGTTACGCTCGGGTGGGCTTGAGGATAACTAGTGATGTAGGTAGGGCTTTTTGTGAAGGACCTCATCTGGGGAAGTACTACTGACGTTACACAAATCCTGCATGTCGCAAGCAGAGTTTACCGCGCAACTAGCATCAACGGCCCGTCAAGAATCATCGGGCAGTTGCCCCCCAGACACAACACCCGTCTGGTCGGAAGATCTTCCCTTTTCTATGGAGGATGAGTGAACTTTATACCCTATTCCTCATACCTCTATAATACCACCTCAATCAATCTGCCTAGCCTTTTTCCAGTGTTGGGGCAGCTTCCAGTCTAACCGGATGCAGCTGAATACCAGTATTTTACATGGAGTGTCTGCCTATCTGACCTCCACAGCCCAATTACTGGATAAAACGATAAGACCCCTTGGTAAGACTGGTTGTCAGACTTTCGAAGAGCTTCTGACTTCCCGTAACGACTGTCGAAGATCTACGAATGACAGCCGGAGCCAAAGACGTGCTTTTCCGAGACACGAAGTGTCTCGATAATGATAATATGGATATATTATTATAATGATATGTGAATGGTCACCCATCTACAAATCGACCGCGGCAAGAGTCGCTTAATCTTCTATCGACGTGTGCGGCTGTTATTTATTAATCATATAAATCAATATACATAATTCGCAATTAAATGATTTATGTATATAATAAAATATACCATCTTTTAAAATCTAGTGCCAGCCCTAGCTCCACATCTGGGTGGGCCTCGCGTCCGATACCGTGGCAGCTAAAATAAAAGCAACGCGCCGTGCGAGCGAGTCGCAACCCGTTACGTCACGAGCCTCTCGCTCGCGCGCAGAACAACGATCTTTTTGAGTTATTAGTAATGGTTTTTACGCGTTATTTTACAAAGAGATGAAGTCTAGACAACGGCTTTTTTTTAAATTAAAAGGTGCAATATCTGCATGTAATTGTCCGAGGGGCCCGTGGCTAAAATAATAACAGCCGCACAGGTCGATCGGTCAGGTTAAGCTACGCTTGCCGCGGTTGGTCTGTGGATGGGTGACCATCTCGACATACCGAAACCCCTCCGTGCCTCGGAAAGCACGTTAAGCCGTTGGTCCCGGCTGTCATTCGTGGATCTTTGACAGTCGTTACGGGTAGTCAGAAGCCCGAAAGTCTGACAACCAGTCTTACCAAGGGGTATCGTATTACCCAGTAACTGGGTTGTAGAGGTCACATAGGCAGTCGCTTCATGTAAAATACTGATATTCAGCTGCATCCGGTTAGACTGGAAGCTGACCCCAACATAGTTGGGAAAAGGCTAGGCAGATGATGAATTGTCCGACTGCAGGACAAAGGGGCTTTAATGAAAATTAGGTTCACATTGTTTCAGCTTCGCGTGCCTTCCCCGGAGGGGATTATTAGAGGGCATACAGCCTATAATGTTCCAACTGCTGGGACACAGGCCTCCTCTAGAGGGGGCCTGTGTCCTGTGGCCTGTGTCCATGAACCCACAACCTCGAACATGAAAGGCGAGTCCCTAAAATCACACCAGTCACTGTTCCGTCTATCAGGTCGCCTACAGATGAAGGGGGAGCGATATGTTCCCCTCACAACCCGAGAGAGGGTGTAGGACTAATGTTTAATTCAAATGCTTCCCCTTGATTAGTTGATCACAAGTGTGAAGAGTAGATACGGTGAATTTAGTTACGAATCATTTGTTAGCAGTGGGGTAGTCTGAAGCTGCGTTTAATTTTGTAAAAAAAAAAGGTTAGAGTATCAAGTAGTGTCATCAAATGTACGCATATCCCAGAGTGTTAATTGCCAAAGTCAAAGTCAAAACATTTATTTGAAACTTACTGCGCCCCGCGGTTTCACCGGCGTAAGTTTCGATCCCGTGGGAATATCGGGATGAAAAGTATTCTATGTGTTAATCCTGGTTATAAACTATCTCTTTCCAAATTTCATCAAAATTGGTCCATCCGTTTGAGTGTGAAGAAGTAACAAACATACACACACATAAACTTTCGCTTTTGTAATATTATTGTGATAGGATAAAAGGCACATTTGAACGTCAAAAATTACATTAAAATAGAATTGATTCTAGTCGCCCCATTCAAGGATGGTCAAGAAACTCCACCGTTACTCTTTTTAAATGTTTTACAATATTTTGTATACATTAATTATATATTATTTTTTTTTTATATAATATCCCTGGACATTTCACACAGCGCCATCTAGTCCCAAGCTAAGCAACCTAATGCTTGTGTTATGGTAACAAGATGGCTGATAAACTACTTATATACATGTTTTTTTTTGTAAATACATACATATTATAGATAGAAAAACACCCAGACTTGGAACAAATACATGTAGGTCATACAAATATTTGTTCCGTGCGGGAATCGAACCCGCGACACGCAGCGCAGCAGTCAATCGCTTAACCACTGCGCCAACCGTGTCGTCAATAATTACATAAGTATGCATAAGTGAAGACGTCGATGCACCTAAAATAAAATTACTACACCACAATAGGTAAAAGAATTAAAAATGAAACCATGCCATATAAATTGATTGTGTCATAGATACATGGTGCTCACATAAATATTTACTAAGTACTAACATATTGTAATAAGTCAGGGTGTGCGTTGCGTAAAGCTCGATCAGTACCAATGACTTCAATTTTGACAGTTCAACAACATTCATTGCGTTATTTACGTTGTTGAAGAGACAAATTTTTCGAACATATTATGAAGAAATGGATGGATCTTCAAAATGATTCTAATTCTAATTGAAAGTGATTTACTAAATTAGGGTGCAGAATTGGATAAAGCTAGTGAGGGAATCGTGGCTAAGTATTAACAACCGCACGGGTCAATCGACCAGGTTAAGCTACGCGTTCCGCGGTTGGTTCGTGAATGGCTGACCATCTTTACACACCGAAATCTTTACACTCGGAAAGCACGTTAAGCCGTTGGTCCCGGCTGTCATTAGGTCCCAAGGGGTATCGTATTACCTGCCTACCTGCGTGGTATTCAGCTACATCTGGTTAGACTGGAAGCCGACCAACATAGTTGGTAAAAGGCTAGGCAGATAAGTTGGAAAAAGCTAGTAAGAAAAACCAAATGGTAAAATAACCTATTTTCAAAATCAAAATCAAAAGTCATTTTTATTCAAATTAGGCTGAGAATCAGCACTTTTCAAACGTCAAAATTACAAAAGACAGTAGTCCCCCAAAAACGCCCGCCCTTCACCACTTCCTAGTGCTATCGCTGGGAAGAAGTGGCGCAACAACTACACTATTACTTATATGCTACTATATTCTTTCATTCACACCTCAAAATTACAAAAACACAATTAAAAATCACTGTACAATTATCCGAAAAAAAAACTTATATTAGTAGATAGGTATTATTTCTCATACTATATTATTTCCTTTATACTTACTAATTAGTGGTAAAAAAAACGTGATAATTGCTACGTACGAGTTGTCAGTTGGCTAGTTATCACGCGTTAGGTGCTAACTGCGGGTCTCATTAATTTTTAATTGATTTAATTACAGCTGTGAGGTGTTAGAACTATCATATTTTATATTTGTGTAAGTGTTTTTTTGTTATATGACACTGTTTCGTTGAATCTAGTGTCACAATATATTTTGTTGTTCGTACAGGATGTTGGTAATTATGCCTATGTCGTTACGGTTAGTTAGAAGCCCAAAAGTCTAACAACCAGTCTCATCAAGGGGTATCATGTTACCCAGTAGTTGGTGTGTGGGGGTCATATAGTCGCTCCATGTAAATACGCCGTTGGTCCCGGCTGTCATTCGTAAAAAAAATACATTGTTCAACAAGGGAAGATCTTAAAGCATAAGAGTTATTGTATTCTGCCTGCAAGCAAGCGTGCAAATTACATTCCAATAATAAAGTCATTCATTTTCACATCGTACCCAAAACACAAGTCGTGAACATTAAATAAAATAAACAAAAACAGACCAAACCAAAATAACATTGATGCATTTCAATACTTGTCCGATTGACAGTCGTTACGGGTAGTCAGAAGCCTAAAGGTATGTCAACCAGTCTTATGAAGGGGTATCATGTTACCCAGTAACTGGGTTGTGGTTGCTCCATGTAAAATACTAGTATTCAACTGCATCCAGTTAGACAAGAAGCCGACCGCAATATAGTTGGAAAAAGTCTGGGCAGACTAATAAGTAATAATTGACATTTCTTTTGCAAACTTCAATAGACCCAATTATATTACTGTAACTAATAAAAATTAGAAGTGTAGTGCTTGGTACGTGGAACTTTTTGTTAAAACAACATTCAATACGTCACGGTTAAGTGATTTATATCACTGCATTTCTAACCTACTAAATCAAATCTCTGTTCAATAAATCTTGTGTCAAATCTTATGGCAGTTGTAGTAATTGGTACCTACCTAAATAGTTGACATAAGATATAACCACAGATTGGTGAAGGAAAACATCGTGAGGAAACCGGCATGTCCTAGAACCAAAAATTCGAAGACAATTGACATCTACCAACTAACAACAACCAACATTATTCATCATCATCTTAACATCTACCACCCTAATTGCGTAACACACGATCAATTGTAATCTGAATCATTTTGAAGCAAATTGCTAAGCCATTGCTTCATAAGTTCGAAAAATTTGTCTGCTCAACACGTAAATAACGCAATGAATGTTGTTGAACTGTCAAAATGGAACCGATTCCGATTAATCGTGTGTTACGCAATTAGGGTGCACCACTGGGCCAAAAAAAATCAGTTGATCCATAGATTTATGTTCGCATAACTCGACATAATGTATGGATCAACTGATTTTTTTTTCACGATTTCAGGGTTGGTCCCGTAGTAAAAGTTGTTCATAATGATGAGTACAATGATCCCTTTTAAGGATAAAAACAATCAAAATTTAACGGTGTATTTATTACTGTTTGATAAGTACTATGTCGATACTGCAATACTAGCTTCAGCCTGCGAGTTCGAACGCGTAAAATTTCGGCTCCCAAAGTAACGCGTCGCATCGCATCGCCTGCTGCATAGGTTGGCAATTAAACATGAATACAACAAACATAAAATAAAGTTAAACAATGAACGCAACGACATTTTCAAAAACCAAATCTTTCTTTAATATCCTCACCAACTCCTAAACAATGAAGTAATCTTTACTTACCAAACAATAACCCATAATCCTACTAACGCTTACAAGCGTTCAAATGGCGCGAAACTTGTAAACGTCAAATTTGACAGCCCGCCATCTTGGAGCGGTGCCCGCTGCCAATAACCCGGGATAATTACTTGGGCGATTAGTCAAACGTCTTAAGTTGGATGTCTGTTACAATGTTGTGTATCGAATAAGTTTTTAAATGTCGTATCATTTATTTCAATTCGACCATTTAAGTGCGGAACGACAATTGGTAAGATGGTATTTTACCACTTATGACCATTATGGAGTATTTATGTTGGTACTTTAAATGAACGGGAATTTAATAAGAGAATAGCCTAAAGAATAATAAATAATTAATATAATAGGGTGAAAGGTGATATGGCTAGAAAAGAGGTGACTACCGAGATGAGGACTAAAAGAGAACTAAGGAAGAAAAATACATGTTGCGGCTGGTGTAAATAAATTGGGTCAATGGCAGGAGAATGCGTATGATAATAGAAGTAAAATAATACGTTCGCATAGACGCGGTCACTTTGGTAATCTTAATTGTGTAATTACTTACAACTTTCAAATGGGCGCAAACATGCACATTGACTGAACCCGCGATTTTGACCAAGCAAAAACTTTAAAGTTTTCATTGATGAAAAGTTTTCCATGTCTTTCTCCAGATATCAAGTTATCTTATAGCCAAATTACACCAATCACTATTCAATAGTTTAGTCGTGAAAACAAAAAAGAACAGATAAGTAAATTAACTTTTCTTATTAATAAAATAAACCTCAGTGATTTAAAATAATAATAATAAAAAAACACACACTACACTCACACACACACACACACGACACTTATGAAACGTCAGAAGCTAGGTGGCAGTTATGAAGACCAGCT